>OY728125.1:871084774-873584774 GCA_963277665.1 Viscum album
GTGTTTGTGTCAATGATTTAAGTGTGTGTGTGTGTGATTGATATAATTATATATATATATATATATAACTCTTTATATGTATTATTTTGAAAATAATAAAAGCCCACAAGGACCTACCTATGGCCTGGCCTGAAAAGCCCAGTCCAACCTGAGGATGGGCTTGGTCCAACTTATGGTGTTGTTCGGGCTGGCCCAAACTAGCCCAAATAGTAGCATATGGCTTAGTTCTTGGGAGGATAGGCCTGGCCCGACCCAACCTTGTCCAGGATGGACCGGGCATGGATGAATTTACATGCTTATTGTTGGGCCATCTAATAAAGTGGTAATAGGTACATTACTTGTTAATTCTAATTATATTGATTCTTTGTTTGACTCGGGGTCCTCATATTCCTTCATTTTTGAGAAATTTTCAAGTTAAATAGGAATATCACCGCATTAAAATAAGATATAAATTTTTGGGAAAAATTCAGGTGTAAATAGTAAATCACCCAATCTTTATAGGAATCTTCATATTGTTATCAGTGGGATGGTCTTTCCTACAAATATTTTTTAGCTTCACATAGTAGAGTTTAATGTTATTTTGGGTATGTATTAGCATTCAGTTTATCATGTTAAGATAGATTTTATAGATAATAAAGTTATATTCAATGATTGTATACCTTTGATAACATATCAATAAGTTGAGAAATTGATTACATATAGAAGTGAAATATACCTAGATCATGTTATTTAAAAGAAATAAATTGTTTATATTAATGATGTGATTGTAGTGAATAAATATATGGATGTATTTCTTGATAATTTTCCTAGTTTTATTCCTAGTTGGGAGGTTAACTTCACCATGGGGTGATACTATTTTATTTGTTAAAAATAAATATGGTTCAATGAGACTTTTCATTGATTATAGATCCTTGAATAACATCACTGTTATGAATAAGTATCATTTGTCTCATATCAATGATTTGTTTGATTAACTCCATGGAGAAAAATATTGTTTAAATATTGGTATTAAGTTATGATACCATTAGTTAAAGGTGTGGGAGGAAGATATTCCAAATATGGAGTTTCAGACTAGATATAATCATTATGAGTTTTTGGTTCTTCCCTTTGGGTTGTATAATGCACCAGGTGTATTTTCAAATATTATGAATAAATTTTTCTATATCTATTTAGATAAGTTTTCTTTGTGTTTATTAATGATATATTAGTATATTATAAAATTCATGATGGTCATAAAAGACACCTAAGGATTATTTTACAAACCTTAAAAGAAAAGAAGATATATGGAAAAAAATTAAGTGTGAATTTTAGTTCCAATATATTTATTTCCTCATACATATTATTTCCAAAAAACCCATAACTATTGGCCCCACTAAAACTAAATTTTTTTAAGATTTTCCAAGTCCTAAAAAAGTTATAGAGATTCATAGTTTTCTTGGATTAACAGGTCACTACAGTCTGTTTCTTGAAAACATAAATTGATTATCTATCCAATTCATTATGTTAACTCGAAAATGATTTAAATTCGTCTAGATAAAAGTGTGTGATGATTGTTTCCACGAAATGAAAAAAATATTGGTGAATGATTCAGTTTTTTACTAAACCTCTATAAATAATTAATTTTTCATCTACAACAATGTCGTGTTGAAGGGACTTGGTTGTTTTATTATCCGGAATGATTGGGTAATTGCTTATACTTTATGTTAGCTAAAATCTCATGAGTAAAATTATCCTTCATGTGATATGGAATTAGTTACTATGGTTTTTTCTATAAAAATTAAGATTCATAATTTACATGGAGTAAAGTGTGAAATATATATTAATCATAAAAGTTTAAAGTATATATTCACTCAGAAAGAATTAAATTTTAGTAAGAGAATATGGATATAACTGATTAAGTATTATGATTTCATGATTTATTACCATCATGGAAAAGAAAACAAATTAGTTTATTCTTTGAGTTCAAAATATAATAATTCATTAACCATACTATATTTGTAAAATGATCCTTCGGTAAATAATTTAATGAATGGTGGCTTGGAAATTGTGTATGTAGGAACTTTCTCTATTTTATTTCAGGTTTTAGTGCAATCAACATTATTAAGAATAATAAAGCAAGCTTAGAAAAAAAAATAATGATTTACAAGGAAAGGTGGAATTGGTAAGGAAATGTGATTTTCTTGAATTTTACATTAAATATGAAGAAGTTTTGAGATTTGGTAAAATATTATGGGTGCTTGCTATCTCCCAGTTGAAAAATGAATTATTGAGTGAAGATCACAGATCTCCCTTTTCTATTCATCCTGACCATACTAAAATGTGTAGAGATCATCAAGAGTATTATTAGTGGGATGGAATGAATAAATATATTGCAGAGTTTTCCATGAAATGTTTAATTTGACAACAAGTTAAAGTTGAAAAAAAATACTGAAAGGTATGCTTTATCCTTTTTCAACGCCAAAGTGGAAATGGGAAAATATATCCATGGATTTCATGATGGGGTCACCAAATACATCTCATGGTAATGATGGGATTTGGGTTGTCCTTGATCAACTAACTAAATCTACTCATTTTATTACCATTAGAGATATTATGTCTTTATATCATATTTATTGAATGTATATAAAGGATATAGTCAAGTTAAATGGTGTTCCTATATCTATTGTATCTGACTATGATCTTAGTTTTACTTCTAATTTTTGGAAAGGCCTTCATAATTCATTGGGTATGGAATTAAATTTCAGTGCAAATTTTCATTATTAATATGATGGATAGTCTGAGAAAATGATTCAAACCTTGGAAGACATTCTTTTTTATTATTTATTATTCAATATATTACCAGGGAATTTGGGATAATCATATTTTATTAGTTGAATTTTATTATAACAACAGTTTTCATTCCAGTATATAAATGGAACATTTTGAGGCATTATATGAAAAGCAGTGTCGTACTCCAGCTTGTCGGGATAAAGTAGGTGAAAGGAAATTATTAGAACTATATTTGGAAGAATAAATAGTTTAGAACGTGAATATGATTCAGAAATATATCAGGACAACCCATAGAAAGCAGAAAATTTATACGGATAATCAGAGGAAAGATATTTTATTCGAGATAGGTGATCTTGTTTTTCTTAAATTATCACCATAGAAAAGTGTTATATATTTTTTTGTAAAAGAGGGAAGCTAAGTCCATAGTTAATTGGACCATATGAAATCTTAGATAAAGTTGGATCAGTTTCCTACTAATTTTCCTTGCCTATTATCTTATATTAGGCCCGTGATGTATTCCATGTTTTGTTGTTAATAAAATATATATTGAATCCGTCTCATGTTTTGATCCATGAAGTAGTTCAATTATAAGAAAACCTTTATTATGTGGAATGACTATTACATATTCTTAACCTTAGAGATAAAGTGTTACAAAATAAGTAAATTCATCAAGTTAAGGTTTTTTGGAAAAATCACATGGTTGAAGAAGCAATATGGGAATCTGAAAATGTTATGAAGGAAAATATACCCACTTGTTTAAGTAATGAATAAACTTATGAGGAAATAATTTCTAAAAGGGAAAGAATATAAAAAACTAAGTAAATTTAATAATCAATTTTATTCCTTAATAGAATTCATGAATTATATTTTATAAGTATATATTCATCATAAGAATATAAAGTATTTTTTCAATTAAAAAGGAAATAGTTTTATTCTTATTAAACTCATTTTATTATATTATAAGGTTTTATTTAAAAGTTTAATTTATAAATATTATACTATGAATTAAAAAAATGAAATTCATTTTTGAATTCATCATAAAAAAATTATATTAAGGTGAAATTGTTTTATTTTTACAAAAAGTTTGATTTTTAATGAATAGTGAAAATACTAATTTTTATTGAAAACTATGTTCTTTTCAAGTATTTAGAAAGTCACATTCTATATTGGATTAGTTTTAAAATTTAATTAGTTCATTTTTATTAAACATAATCCAATAAATGTTATTGGAATCAACATAATACTTGAATTTGGTATAAAAAACATTTTTATACTTAAAAAATGATTTTTCTAAAAAATTGTTTTTTGTCACATTTTGTGAGTTTAATTTTAAATAAATTTATTCCACTTATAAAACTAGAATCTTAAAAAATGGATTCCATATTTGGAATTAGGAGCTTAAAATTCAGTAAATATTTCCCTTTAATTTTTTGTCATTATGAATATTTACCATAGTAAATTTTTGTTACCACGGTAAAGGTAAAATGGGTTAATTAGGGTTAAAAATAGTGTGATAAGGCCTAAAAATATTCCTAAAAAATGTATTTATGTGTGGTTATAGATTTTTATTTAAAATATAAATTATTTTTTTATCATGGTAAATAATTTTTTATTTTTAGTGATGAAATAATTACTATAAATGGTTACACAATGCTTGAGCAAGTGGTAGAAAATTCATGAACATAATTTTAAAAATTCTAAAAGTAATATTTTTTTGGATGAGTTATAGTGTCCCATTATTTTTATAGATCAATATTACAAATTATGGATTTTTGAAAAATTTTATATTAAAATTCAATTACTTTCTTAATGTCATTAAATTCAAATTAAATGAATAGTTCTAAAAATGATATTAATGATATTTTATAATAAACAAAATTTTATTAAATGATTTAAAATTCCTAAAAAAACGTCTTCAGTCAAGTGAATAGGATATTACTTATAATTTCAACCATGATCCATTTATGAGTCACTTTTCCTTTTTTAGTAAATTTCTTGACTCCTTTAGTTTAAAAACCTTAATACCATGGTAATCGACAAAAGGGTTAACAAGGGGATAAAACAAAGAGATAAGGATAAAAACATCACCTAAACCAGTCCAAATTTTATTAGATGAGATGATTTTGACTCATCATCATCCTTTCTTGTAATTATATAAATTTGGATCCAATTTTTCATGAAAAATAATTTATATTAATTTAATACTTTATATAATTTGAAAAATTTCCCTCCCCTAAATTATAAAAGGTAATCTTGTCTCTCTTCATCAAACCTTTTGATCACTCTAGTTTGACCAAGACCTAATAGAGTCTCTCCCCAACTTCACTCCCCACATACTAGAGGTCCGGATGTAAGGAACCAGCCATAATTATTACATATTCTAGTGACTTTATACTAGAATTTATTTTCTTACAATCCTAAGGATCGTTTCAGTTTAGAGTTTTAGAGAATTACGATAAACTCTTACATAGTAAACCCATACATTATAGGTGAAAACTTATACGCAGTATCAATTTTTTCCACTAAACAAAACTTTTTAATTAAAAATTTTTTCTTTTTAGGATAAATCTTCACAATTTTATTCTTGTCATCTTCCTTGTCTCTATTTACTCTTAAACCCTATGGAAAAATATTTTAATACTTAGGATGAGCAAAAAATCAAAGGGACATAAAAAGAAGAAATATATTAGTCTAGTGAAAAACATAAAAACACATATAATGTTTACCTTTATATTCAAAGTTCTTTGAACATATGAAATAAAACATTACCACATGAAAAAAACACTTTTTTCTCAAAGAAAACCTTTAAAACCCATATCAAGCAAATAAAAACCCTTTTGGAAACTTAGAGCATCACATTCATAAAACCATTTCAAAACCCTTGTTATTGGAATAACTATACAGACAACATTCAATATAATTCTCCAGAGAACATAATCATTACCCAATGAATTAGAAAGTTATCATGGTTTTCACCCTTTCTATAAGCTATATTAGTATCACCCATTTTTCATGATCTATAATGGGGATCAACCCATCGTATAAGTTGTATCGGGCTCACCCGTGAGCTATAATGGGGCACAACCCATCATATAAGTTGTATCAAGATCACCCATTTTTCATATAATTCTAAAGTACCATATCATAAATAAAAAATTATTCTTGCACCTTTTCATCATAAAAATCTTTTAAAAACTTTTTTAAATAAAAACATATTTGGATATCAAAATACCTTTCTTTTAAATACTTTTGAAATCGAAAAAATGCATACATCATAAAGAAACCATTTTCTTAAAAAGGAACCATGGAAAATTATAAAGGAAACTTTAAATCATTTATGTTTTATGAATGATGGAATTTTTTTCATTTTGTGTATGTTAAAAATGTATTCCTTTTGATTTTGGTAAAAATATTTGAAATTGGAACTTTAAAAAGAGATTTTTAAAAGAAATTATCTTACCTTGAGTCTAGTTTGACATGTAAGTTATCTATCTTCCTAAATAATAAACTTAAGTCAATTTTCTACTTGATTAAGAATATTTTTAAAGTTAATTATTCCTTTTATATAAATTATTACCATGTTATAACAATTACTTAATTATTTAAGTCCATGTAAGATGTTTTGATGATATTCCGTTCATAAGTCCAAAATGAATTAGGAATGTTGACTATGGTCAAAGTAGTCATTACTACACCATATCCAAAATAATATTAATAACATAATTATAATTTTTATACATTAATTACAGTTTTAAATTAAATTATTAAATATGGTTATCAAAAATTAACTACCTTACAATCATAGAGACGGTATGACGTACGTACGTGTGAGTAACATTTCTATTTTTCAAAAATAATTATATAAATAAGATAAATATTTTTTTCTATTTAAATAATGAAAAAATATATTATATATAATATTAATTCTCTAAATATAATTATATATATCATTGATGTAATGTGGTGATGAAAAATGAATCACATCACTTCGTGAAGGTGGTAGTCCGCACGAACGCACAGATGACGTTATCATTTTTCAATGTATGAAAAGGTAAGAAATTAAATGATATATTATATTTTAATAATGATAAATATGTCATTAATATAATATGTAACATTATTTACATCATTATAACCAGTATTGAGAGACAGTTATAGAAAAAAAAATTACATCGATTAGCGAGGCGGTAGTCCCTCGTACACACGAATGATGATTTTGTTTCTCATTTGATGGAAGGGGATATAGATATAGGTTGTTAAATTAAAAAAACACCTCATTATATGTAATATAATATTTTTATTATTTTATCATGTTTTAAGAATATTTCAAGGAGGTGGAATAAGAAACAAAACTAAAACATGCAGATAAAAACTATACCTCTTCTTTGGAAAACCTCCTTTATTTAACAACTTAATACCTATAAGATTGGTATTAAACTTAAAAAATACATCTATAATGTGTTTAGGGATTATATAAAGGTATTTTTTTAGGTATTTTATGAAACAAATGGGTTTTTCTTTGTGAATAAATGAGAATAAGATGTACCCATTTATGAGATAGGGGAGGGGTGCTCTTGGAATTTATTAAAATATTAAATTAATTTAAATTGATTTTCAATTAAAAATGGATAAAAAGTGATTCCATCCAATGAACTGAAGGCCTTAAAAAAAATTTATTATTAATAAATCTCCCTTTTAAGGGAAGAAGGCAGAAACCCAAAGACGTCAAGGACTTAAGACAAATCATACCTGAAAGACAAAATGAGTAAAACCATACTAACAACTGGAGGTGCCCCTCCCCAACCTATTATCATGTTAAAATTCATCATAGTTTCAAGGATAATAATCTAGAAAGTTTAATGTGTCAAATCATAGGCTCGATCCGATAGTTGACACCATACCCTCTCAATAACTGAATCCGAAAAGCACTACAAAGATAAACCACCACCTCTCAATCCTCCTCTAGGGCATGTTCCTGCGATCGAGTCTCGCTGCACTACCCACCTTCAAGATCAAACCAAACTCATAAAAACAAAACATCCAACAATATCATATAGACTTAACACAACATCAGATTCACTTCATTAGCATCAAACAAAACCAGCAACAAAGATTCCAGAAATCATCCATTCCAGTTCAACAAACCAACTGTAAGATAACCGATATCACCAGTAGAAGCACAATAATATAGTCACGATACCAAAAGTCCTTCACCAGTCACCGGAGCCACCACCAAATAACCCCCTACCACCATACACAAGAAAACTCCAACCAACCGCAGAAGCAACCCGAAGAGGAGTCTCCAATGTGTAGATCTGAGCCGCACTGACCAGGAAGCACCACATCGGGCATGAATCCAGGCAAGCAGAACACCAAAATAGAACACCAGATAAAAGGTCATAAATTCAACCCTTGGATGATTATGGTTGATATATACTTATAAAATAATATTTAGGTAAGTTTTTGGTTCATTTAATAGTTCTTATTATTTTATTTTTAACCTAAATTACTTGATTTACCCTTTACAGTGGTAATAAAAATTACTAAGGTTAGTATTCATATTATCCAAAATTAAAAGTAACCTATTTACTAAATTTGGACCCACTAATTAAAATATGGAATAAATTTTTCTAACTTCAAAAATACAGAATTTAAAGAATTTAATTTAAAACTAAACTCATAAAACACAATGAAAAATAGTTTTTCAGGAAAAATACCCTTTTAAATATAAGATGTATTTATACTAAATTTAAGTAAAAAAATAATTTAAAACCCATAATTAGATTATTTAAAGTCAATATAAACTAATAAAAATTTAAAACTAATACAAAACATAATTTTACCTTGTAAATACTTTAAAATAAAATACAATTTTTAAAAAATGGTATTTTTCACTATTCTTTGAAAAATAAATATTTTTTTAAAATTATCGATTCATCTTAATATAATTTTGTCATGCTGAATTTAAAAAAGAAATTAATTTTGAAAAATTATTATTCTATAATTTTAAAATTAAACTTCTAAATAAAAACTTATAAGAAATGAGTTTAATAAAACCATTTACTTTTTTTATTTTAATAATTACATAATATATTTATAATGAATATGAATAAATAATTAAAGTATACTATTAAATATTAAAATTATTTATTCTATCATTACCTAGGTTTTTACATTCTCACCCCTTTTTGAAATTGTGTCCTTGAAATTTTGAACTCGGGTTCAGTGTTCGACTATTTAAAATACCTTTGTTGAAATCTCACATCGTAAAAAGGATTAATAAAAATCCACTTTATAAGAGAGAAAGGGGGTGTATAAAGGTCATTCAGAGTTACATATTCTAGATTTACAAGTATTTTAATATTGGTGGGAATTGAAAACCTGGATATGGAAGAGAAAACTAACTCCCAAGTACTGATAAAGAGTGATAGAAAACATGGTCATGAGAAAGTTAACCATAAAAAAACTGTTAATCTATGATATGTTAAAAGGATATTGATTTCTTGGTAAGAAAATTTTATGGATAACATTTTTGTTTCAAGTCTTTTTCCTAGAGTTGAGGAATTCCATTTTCATCTATATAAACAATATAGGAAAATATACTTAGTTCATAAGTATAATTTCTTCCTTTAATCAATTTCCACCATAATATTATTTATTTCTACATGTGATGAGTATTAAAGATGATTTTTTCATGCCTAAAGAATTATAATCAACTTCTTTGAATTAGAATAAAAAAATATTCCTCCTATCATTAGGAATTAACCAAAACCAAATTGTTTAGTACAAGATAAGATAATTCCTTAAAAATTAATAAACCTTTAAATAAATAAAAACTACTTTAATCTCTAAAATTCAACAGTAATATTAAAAATTGAACTTATATCATTCAATAAATAACTATCCTTAAAATTACTCAAAATTTTTTGTACTAAGATCGAAACCCAAAAATTATAAGGATTTGATAACATAGTCTTCCAAGTTAAATTTAATATTTATCTCCAAATAATATTTATCACTCTTGATGTCTCATACCAAAAATGTAATTTCCTAAATCACATAATGTAAGAACTTTGGTTTTGAATCCGGTATGGACCCTTTAAATTTTGGTCTAACTCTTTATTATAGACCTTTTTTGAATTCCTAATGTGTTCAAAAAGGTCTTAGGGGTGTATGGGGATTGTTCAGAGCCTAGAAGGCAGATTTTTGGAAGAATTTGGCCCGTCATACGGTTAGTGTAAACCGTGCGAGTAGGTAGCATGGTTAGATCTAACTGTGTAGATGGTTTTAATTTTTGGAAAGATCCATTCTACACGGTTGGAACAAGATTTACCTAACCATTTGGACTAACCATGCGGGTTCCCCTCTTCTCCAGGTACCCATACATGGTTGGCGCAGGGTTTAGAAAACTGTGTGGCCAAAGTGTACACTGGATTGTTTTGGGAAAAATGACCATTTACCCTTAATAATATAATTTAATCTACTCTTTATTCTATATTTGGATTTATAGCGGGATGAACCTCTATTTATCCCATTTTGGAGCTTTTGAAGTCCAAATCTAGGGATTGAGAGATATCCTTCATTCGGGGTTCGATCGAGCATATGTTTTTCACATTGGATGTGTAATGGTAAGTACTTAAGTCCTTTATATCTATTCTTCATTTCTCTTACTCTCAACCTAGTTATTGAAGTTTAGTATTTTAGGATCATTTTTCAGATCTACTCTGGTCTAGGATGAATTAGAGGCTGATACTGAATGAGGAGAGTCCTATGAGTATGAGGTGGATGGTCTATAACTCATCCCTCAAGTTTGTTGATTTTGGAATTGATGTGTGGGGCCCTCCAATTTCATCGGGTGTCAATTATTGAATTTATATGCCTTTATTATAGTCATTAGAACTGTATAGTTATGATCTTTCCATAAATGTGATTGGTTGTTGGTGGTTGCATCCACAACTCCCAGCACCCCATATAGGGTGATATACCATAATTGGGTTTTTAGTGTTTTGAAACTTTTTAAGCCATCATTCAAGTATGCTCAAGCTTGAAATTGAGAAATTTTGAATATTTTGTACCTTATCACTTACACTTGACCCGAATAAGGTAAGTGATTAAATGTACGTGATTGATTTAAATGATATTATGGAAAGCATACTCAGGTATATGAATTGGCCTTATTAAATGTAAATGAATGTTTGGTTTCACGTATGCAACACACCTTGCCATGTTTATGGAAGGCAGCAGAGTGAAACTTATTAATTGAACTTGATTTACATTGTTTTAATTAAAAGGTTACATGATACTAAGACTTTTCAAACTAATTAAATACAAGTCTGGAACCAAGTGAATTTTTTAATGTCATAGTTATAATATCACCAAATTAATTGTAATGAATTAAATTTAAGGTGCCTCTTTATGAACATGGACCTTGACATCTTTATAGGAAGGCTTTACCCATATTAGCTCTTGGATTCTAGAAGGAATGCCTTGGGTACTTGAGGACGTCATTCTGATTCAAGGATGTTAGTTGCCTTGGGTTTGACAAACTTGGGAACCTGATCTTTTTCTACCTATGGATTCCCAGTATGACATTGTAGGATCCCTTCATTTTTATTATAGGATACCTAAAATACACTCCTTGGATCCAACATGACATGAGGTGTCATGGTTACATCCTTGGTCTCATCCACTTTTTATCTTTTATTTTACCTTGGATGCATTCCTTGGACTCAGTTAGAAACATTATTGTGATAATGCCTTGAATGATTCTCCTTGGATTACACTCTTACCCCTTACCCAGGATCAATTATTATTGAGTTGGTGGCCCTTGAGGTTTAGGTTTCCTTATTGATTACCTTTTAACCACTTCATATTAATTATCAATCATGGTTTTCTTGGTACACCATGGAACCTTCACTATTTATACTATCACGAGGTGATGTCAGTGTTGGCTATGACTCACATGGCCTATTAAGATAAATTAGTAATTAATTAATTAATTAATGAACTGGTTACATGTTCAGACACCAACTCAGGGATGAAGTAGGTAATTGGGAATTTAGTTACATTATACTGCTTTACTTTATATATTCATGCTTTCACACTATTACATTTCCTTTACACGGGCTGGATGTTATAGACACCATTGGTGGTGGCCCACTGAGATTTATCCCACACCCTCTTCAGGTGCCATGGGTACCCGGGGAATATTTCATGTATGTGGATGTTGATAAATGGAAGTGTACCACTCCAAACACTTGATTTATTGTTGTGTTAGTATGGAGCTAGTAACAGATAACCAAATTGGAGATCGAGATGCTTGGGATAGTTTATGTATTTCCTTTTTTCTGCTTGGGATTTTTCATGTATGTCTTCTGCTTTGTATCCATGTTTTCTAGCTTTCTAGTGACATGAAATATATCATCATCAGTTGTAGTATGTTATTCTAGTTATTTCAATTATAATTGATATTTCTCTTTCCGTTGTGCATTCTATTTACTTATATTTATTCTGTTATTTACCTCCTATTGTATCATATATGTTATCCATTGTGATGCACTCTAGTAATGATGTCATAGTCTCCCCACATAAACACTCTAGGCTCTCACTACTAGTCAACAACCTCTGGAATTTGGGGAGATGCGCCTAGGGCCATGTGGCCCACTAGGCTCAGGGCACCTCCTAAGTAGCATCTGGGTCTAGGACGTCACAAATTGGTATCATAGGTGGTTCTTTTATTTATTTTCTATTTGGAGATAACATATTAGAGATTATAAATTCTTGGAACTTGGTCATAAGTCATGCTTGGGTGTCACAAACCCATGTTCAGAGTAAATTTTGAGTTTCCTGAATTATAATTGTTGTTATAATTTTTCCTTTTACAATTGATATCATTTCATTATTGGGTGACTCACATGTTATATTTTGTTATTGAATATTATTCTGATTGAGATTATATTTTATCCTTATCTTGAGGATATAATGGAAAGGATCATTGTTACATGCATCATATAGGCACCTAGTATTTACATGTCATACATTTTTCATTCCATATAGGTGTATTTCACTGCTTTCATTACTTGATATGACTATGATTGTTGAGTGATCCTTACTTGTATATGTACTTGTACTTCTTTTGGGTTGTGGTTGAGTGATTTCATGTTTCAATTCATGAGGTGTTATGGGACCTCATGGGTTAGAATGAGTAATTTACCAAATCAATCCTTTAATTATAAATTTAAATGGGTTTCATTTTCAGTGATAAGGAGTATAGGCCCTGATTCACTAGGAATGATAGTCCATTTTAAAGGATATTTGATACAAGTTCTAAGAAAATAAAAACATAAAAGTGAAATGGTTTTATGTACTTATCCTACCTTATAATTCTTGTAAAAGGTAAATGATTGAACCTGGTAATTAAGTATAAAATGAAATGAAAAAGTTGCTAATAAATGATGAGTCAAGGTGTTATTGAACCTTCATCTATTGCAACCCCTGAAACTTATAATTGATCACTTACTGATACCTGGCCATCTAAGAGGGTGGTTGGGGTAGTATACCTTGGGTAGTGGTCTTTATTATGTTTATATTCTATTAGCATTATTATCTTTTGTTTTTCTTAAATCTTATATTGATGTGTGTTCTTGGCAATAATTATATACCAATGCCTTTATAATTTCCTCATGTCATGTTCTAAGAGGGTGGTGATGACCATGATCCAGACATGGTGGGACCTAATCCACCAATCTTACATCTAGGAGTTCCACATGAGGCACCACCTATTGTACCTGAATTGGGAACTGGTACTCAAATTCATAATAGTTTCCTATATCTAATGCAGTACATGCATGGTGCTCCACAAGTTGCTCCTACAATGGCCGGTCTGACTTATGAGTACCAGCAGCAACATCCTCTAACTTTATCATAGGATGGTGGTTCAAAGGCTACTAAGTCTTGGATATAATCCACCTTGTCTATATTTGATCATCTAGAGACACCTCTAAAGTGGAGGGCCAAACTTTGCATACATGATCTGTGATTCGATCAAGCATTGGTGGGATGTGATTACTCAAGTTGGTCACTATCAGGACATGGTATGAGATAATTTCCAGACTAACATCTATGATCATTTCTTTCCTTAGACATTGAGAGCTGATTAATCCAGGAATTTTATACATCTCAATAAGGTTTCTATGTTAGTTGTGTAGTATTTAGTGTGTTTCACTGAGTTAAAGTGATTTTCACCGCTTATATCTAGTGATGAGATTTTTCATTCTAGACACTTCAAGGACGGGCTCATGTATGTCATCTGTACTCAGGTGAACATATTTATCCTTCCAACTTTCTCTGAAATAGTAAATTAGTCTCTAATCCAAGATCACAACCTGAGGGACAGAAGTACCACATCATGCCAATAGTTCTTCTGGTGGTAGGAAGCGTCCCCTTGAGGATTCACATCAGGGTTGTGGTAGCTAGGGTACCCATGTAGGTATCTCTATAGTATGCCAGTAGTGTGCATGTACAGGGGGTCTGAGGCCTCAGTGTGATAAATTCCCTTTGGAATGTCGGGATGATGGCCGTATGGAGAACTTGTAGAGATTCTGTCAGACCTTTCCATCAACTTCTATTGGAAGTGTTTCTGTATAAAATCCACCTTCAGGATAAGGTTCTTTTACACAGTGTCAGGTGGAAATTTGGAGTAGCATCGGTAGGACTGGCCAAGGAGGTGGTCGTAGCCATGGTATCCAGACCTCTGATCACCAACATCACCAGCAAAGTAGTTTTGATTGTGGTAGTTCATATATTTATTAGGGTCCTAGATCAATCCATATGTAAGCTTTATATCCAATACCCGAGGATCGGGCTATGGGACCATCTATAGTACAATGTATTATTCTAGTAGCCTCTACTATAGTATTTTCTTTATTTGATATAGGTTCTTTATACTCTTTCATATATTTATCTATCATGGAAAGTATTGGGATGGAATTATAGTTTTTCTATGGTGTTATGACCCTAGATACACCATTGAGATTCTAGTCAGATGGAATATCCCATTGTAGGGATTTTCCCCTTGCGGTAGGTAGTTAGCCTTTCTTATGGGACCTCTTTATCCTTAAGATGATGGGATTTTATGTCATTCTTGGGATGGATTGGTTCGTTCTACATCATTCCTTTTTAGACTGCTATTGCTAAAGGGTGTCATTTACATCACCATAGGGCAGCAGTTATCTACATAAGTGTGAGTGGAATATCCAAGATAGCAGGGCTAGACCAGAGCATCATGGTCTAAGTGGGGTGACCACCCAGATTTCTAATGTCTTCATGTAGGATCAAGGTTCAGACCAGTCTAAATTCCCTCTAATAATAGATCATTTTAGGGATGTTTTTTTTTTGACGAATTTTCTGGATTACCTCCTGAGAGGGATGTAGAGTTTATGATTGAGCTTGTTCTAGGAGAAGATTCAGTGTCCATTCCTCCATATAGGATGGAACCTACTAAGATTCAGGAGCTCAATCGGTAGTTAGAGGACTTGGATTCCCAAGGTTTCATACATCCCAACACTTCCTCTTTGGTTTTACCCATGCTTTTCACCAAGAAGGTGGATGGGACCCTTCATCTTTGAATGGATTATATATGGTTTAACCATATTAAAGTCAAAAATCGGTATCCACTAACTCAAATAAATGATTTATTTGACCATATTTGAGGATATGGGGTCTTCTCTAAGATCAACTTGAGATCAGTCTATCATCAGGTGTGAGTATTTCCATTATACATACCTTGTACAACCTTCTGTAGTATGTATGGTCTATATGAGTACCTTCTTATGTTGTTTGATCTTACGAACACGTCCGTCGTCTTCATGGATCTGAGGAATATGGTGTTCACCCCTATTTGGATTATTTTTTCATAGTCTTTGTGGATGACATCTTGTTGTATTCTCACACTTGTGGTGATAATGAAAAGAACCTTGAGATCATTTTGAGTACACTGAGAGAGCATCATATTTATGACAAGATGTCTAAGTTCCACTTTTTGGATTGAAAAAAGTTCACTTCTTTGGTTATATTATCTCATAATCGACAGTCTCTATAGACCCAGAGAAGGTGAGTGATTTGGTTTCCTGGGAGAAACCCGAGAATGTGTTTGATATACAGAGTTTCTTGGGGCTAGCTGGATATTATATGAATTTCAAACAGTACTTATCACACCTTTCTTCACCTCTTACTGATCTTGCAAATAAGGGTGTTAAGTTTATATTGTAAGAAGAGTGGCATAAAGCCTTTCAGGATATGAAAAGGAAGCTAGTCTCGGCACCTATTCTGACTCTACTAGAGCCAAGCATAGTTTATATCATCTTATGTGATGCATTAGGCATTGGCCTAGGAACAGTGATAATGCAAAAGGATAGATTCGTTGCATACAGATCTTGGTAGTTGAGTCCTAATGAGAGAAATTACCCAATTCATGACCTTAAGTTAGCAGCAGTTGTCCATGACTTACATTGCTAGAGACACTATCTATTAAGTGAGTGCTTTTTAGTTTATACAGACCACAAGAGCCTCAAATATATATATTTTTTCAGCATTAATTGAATCTCAAACAGGGAATATGGGTTGGATATCTTCATTCCTTTGATTTTGAGATTGCCTATATGCCTAGAAATATAATTTTAGTAGCTGATGATCTGAGTTGGAAAACTCAGGCACAGGTCATATGAGAATCTAGTGATGAATGGAAGTTAATTTCCCTGTTTTCTGAGCTACATCTGGAGTTTCATGATAGTTGCGAGTAGTCTTACCTCTCATACTTGACCGCTACCTCTTCCCTCCTTGAGAAGATGAAGGGAAGGTAATTTTTAAATCCTGAGGGGTTGGTTCTCCGTGAGAGTATATCAAGAGTTGACCCGCCTCCAAATTTTTATATGGACTAAGATGAAATCCTGTATATTCATGGGAATTTTTGGGTTTCTACAGATATGAGAGAGGAGTTGATGTGGGAGTCCCACACTTATTATTGGGAAGTTCATCCAGGAATATCCAAAATGTATCAATATATGCAATGTCGTTATTGGTGGACTAGGATAAAATATTAGATAATAGTCTTTATCACTAGGTGTTCCACCTGTTAGCAGGTGAAGGTGGAGCACAAGAGACCTGCAGGCTTATTAGAGTCACTTCCAGTCCCAGAATGGAAATGGGAAAATATTGTTATGGATTTCATTATTGTCTTACCTAGGTTATCGAGGAATAGAGAATTTTTATGGGTAGTTATTGACCGACTAAAATCACACTTTATTTCTATTTGGGAGACTTTATCAGTTGATGAGCTGGGAAGAATGTATGTCCATGAGATCATACGACTACATAGGGTCCCTCATACTATCATTTATGATAGGGATTCTCATTTCACATCACTGTTTTGGCAAGTTTTGTAGAAGGCTATGGGTACACAGGTGATTCTAATAACATCTTTTCACCCTCGTACCAATGGATAGTCAGAACAGATGATACACATTCTCTAAGAATGTTTCCTTGATTTTGGTAGTTCTTGGGAGAATCATATCACTCTTTTTTTAGTTCTCCTATAATAACATCTTTTAGGTGAAAATTCAAATGGATCCTTTTGAGGCCTTATATGTTAGGTCATATCGTTAACCCTTGTGCTGGCTAGAGGTAGGAGAGGCTGCCCTACTAGGTCCTTATTTCATACAGAAGACTTCAGAGCAGTTTCAAATGATTATAAATAATATGAATGATTCTCAATCTAGACATAAATTTTATGTCAGTTGTTGTCAATAACCTCTAGAGTTCAAGGCCGGGGATCGTGTTTTCCTACGGATATCACCCAGTCTAGGGAATATATAGTTACCGAATCAAGGGAATATGACATCTCATTATGTAGGTCCATTTGAGAATTGAAAATTTTGTGATGGTAGTCTATCGGTTATTGCTACCTCAGAGGTACCATGCTATTCACGAAATCTTCCATGTTACACAGATTCACTGTTATCATGTTGGCATGTCTCATACTTTTGATCCTGAGGAAGTTGAGATTGATGATAATTCTTTTTTTGAAGAGTATCCTATATGAATCATCGATAGGAGCATTAATTCTCTATGAGTTCATTCTGTCCCTCTAGTATGGGTGTTATAGCAGTGTAGCATTGTACAAGACAAGACTTGGGAGAGGGAGGTCAATGCACATACTTAGTGGCCAGATTTATTCTTAGAAAGTGTTTCACCACCCCTGGAAGGTGAAATCATGGATGAGTTCCTTTAAGAGGGGGAGACTGTAAGAACCTGGTTTTTGAATCAGGTATAGATCCTTTAAATTTCATTATAACTCCTTATTATGGACCTTTTTCGAATGCCTACTGAGTTCACAAAGGTCTCAAGGGTGTATGGGGATAGTTCGAAGCCCAGATACGGGATTTTTGGGAGAATTTGACCTATCGCATGGTTAGTATAAACTTTATGGGTAGGGCACATGGTTATATCTAACCATGTGGATGGTCTGCATTTTTGGATAGATCCATTCCACACAGTTGGAACATGGTTTCCCTAACTGTGTGGGTGCCCCTCTTCTCTAAGTACCCATGCATGGTTGGTGCACGATTTGGAAAACCATGTGACCAAACTGTGCACAGGATATTTTCTGGGGGAAATGATCATTTTACCTATAATGATCTAATTTAAACTCCTCCTTCCCTATTTGGATTTCCAAAGGGATGAGCCTCCATTTATCCCATTTTGGAGCTTTTGAATTCCAAATATAGGGATTGAGAGATCTCCTTTTCCTAGGGTCCAATTGAGCTTTTGTTTGTCACATTGGATGTGCAATGTTAAGTACTCGATTCCTTTTTATCCATTCTTTGTTTCTTTTTCTATCAACCTAGTTATCAAGGTTTAGGATTCTAGGTCTGTTTTTTATATATACTCTAATTTAGGCCATATTATATGTTGATAATGGATGAGGAGAGTCATACATGTTTAAGGTGGGTGGTTTATAACTCATTCCTCAAGTTCGTTGATTTTGGAATTGAGGTGTGGGGCCCTTCGATTTCATCGGGTGTCAATTGTTGAATTTATATGTCTTTCTTATAGTCATTATAAGTGTATGTTTATTATCTTCCCATAAATATGATTAGTTATTGATGGTTTCATCCACAACTCCTAACACCCCATGTAGGGTGATATTCCATAATTAGGTTTTTAGTGTTTTGACACATTTTGAGCCATCGTTTGGGTGTGCTCAAGCTTGAACACACTAATGTTAAGCCTCATTATATTAATTGCATATTGAATCATGAAATTATGAATAGATTGTACCTTTTCACTTACACTTGACCCACCTAAGTTAAGTGATTAAATGTTAGTGATTTATTTAAATGATATTATGGAAAGCATACTTAAGTATATGACTTGGACTTATTAAATGTTAATGAATGTGTGGTTTCACATACCTAGCACACCTTGCCATGTTTATGGAAGGCAACGAAGTGAACCTTATTAATTGAACTTGATTTACATGGTTTTAATAAAAAGGTTGCATGTTACTTGGCCATATCAAACTAATGAAAGGAAAGGCTTGAACCAAGTGAATTTGTTAATGGCATAGTTATCATATGACCAAATTAATTGTAATGAATTAAATTTAAGGTTACTATTTATGCACATGGACCTTGAAATATTTATAGGAAGTCTTAAATCATGTTATCTCCTGGATTCCCAAGGGAATTCCTTGGGTACTCGAGGACGTCATTCTAATTCAAGGATGTTGGTTGCCTTGGGTGAGACCTACCTAGGAACCCGATCCTTGTCTTTCTATGGATTCCCAGTGTGACACCATAGGATCTCTTCATTATTATTACAGGATGCCTTGGATTTAATCCTTAGATCCATCATGACATGAGGTGCCTTGGTTACATCCATGGGCTCATCTACTACTTATCTCTCGTTTTACCTTGGATGCATTCCTTGGACTCAGTTAGAAACATTATTGTGGGAATGCCTTGTATGATTCTCCTTAGATTACAATATTACCCCTTACCTAGGCTCAGTTATTACTGAGTTAGCATACCTTGAGGTCCAGGTTGCCTTGGTGACTACCTTGTAACCACCTCATATTAATTATTAATCATGGTTTCCTTGCTACACCTTGGAACATTCACTATTTATACTATCAGGATATGATGTTAGTGTTGGATATGCCTCACGTGACCTATTAAGATAAATTGGTAATTATTACTTAATGAACTGGTAATATGTTCATACACTAGCTGAGGGATGAAGCAGGTATTTGAGAATTTAGTTATATTGTACTACTTTACTTTATATATTCATTCCTACACACTATTACATTTCCATTACACAAACCGGATGTTATAGACATCGTTTGTAGTGTCCTGTTGAGATTTATCTCACACCCTCTTTGGGCGCTATTGGTAACCAAGGCAGATTACATGTATGTAGGTTTTGATAAAGGGAAGCGTACCACTTAAGACACTTGATTGCTTGTTGTGTTGGTATAGAGTTAGTAGTAGATGACTGAGTTGGAGCTTGGGATGCTTGGGATAGTTTATGTATTTCATTTTTTTTACTTATGATTTTTCATGTATTCCTACTAATTTTTATCCATTTTTTCCATATTTCTAGTGACATGACATATATCATCATCAGTTGTAGTATGTTATTCTAGTTATTTCAGTTATCATTGATTTTTCTCTTTCCATTGTGCATTATATTTACTTATATTTATTCCTCTATTTACCTTATGTTGTATCATATATGTTATCTATTTTAATGAACTCTAGTAATGAAGGAATAGTCTCCCCATGGACACAACCTAGACTCTCACTGCCATTCGAAAGACCCTAGTGTTTGGGGAGATGTTCTTGAGGCTATGTGGACCACCAGACTCGGGGCACCTCCTAAGTGCCATCTGGGTCCAAGACGTCACACATAATCTCCAAGATATTCTAACCATTTCTATAAATAACTTGAATCATCATAAATCCAAAATAAAATCATATATTCTTATAAAATATAATTCAACCTTTATTTCTCAAATAAAATCTCATAGTGTTTTTTTACCTTAATCCTGTAATGCTCTCCAAAATTGTAGTGATATTCTTCTGAAATGACATTATTCACCAAGTTAATTTCCAATCACATTGTTATCTATTTGATAAAACATATGTTCTCAAAATGAACTTAACTTTTATCCATCATATCTTTTAAATACAAGATACAATGTCATACTAACAAGGAAATCACATGGGCTAGTGGTAGGTGATGCACCCTTTTCTCCCTTTAGTTGTGGGTTAAAACCCCATAGCCTTACCGGATGTGATGGGTTATCACCCATCCTGTAGGTTTTCCTTTATCTAAAAATATATTAATATAATTCTTAAAAAATTCCAGAAACATGAGAAACATCCTCAATAATAACCTTAATATATTCAACATTAAAGAAATATTTTAACCTCAAAGGTTATCTCATACCTTTCATTTTTCATCCCTAAATGTAATAACCCATAATTATCTCAAAAATAAATGTATCCAAAAATATCATTAGTCACCTTATAATTTCATATCATAAAACCTAAAAATGGATTTTTAATACATTAAACTTAGGATCATCCTTAAAATTATAAATCCAAGATGGTATCTATAAATTTTAAGATAACCTAACATGAAAACATCCTAATCTTCAAAGTTATCTAAACCCTCCTCTGATACAAACTGTAAGGACCCAACCTTAATCATATATTCTAGTGAGTTTAGACTATAATTATTTTTCTTAAAATCCTAAGGATCCTTTCAGTTTAAAGTTTTAGATAATTAGGGAAATTCTTACATAGTAAACTCATACATTATAGGTGGAGACTTATAATCAGTGTGCATTTTTTTCTACCAAACAAAAGTTTTTAAATAATAAATGTTTTCTTTTCATGATAAATCTTTACATTTTTCTTATTGACCTCATCCTTGTCCCTAATCTCCCTTAAACCCTGTGAAAAAAAACTTGAGATGAGTGAAAAAAATATCAGTAAGGGACATAAAAATGAAAAAATACATTAGTCCAGTGAAAAACATGAAATCTCATGTAATGTTTACCTTTATCTTAAAATTTCTTTGAGCGTATGAAATAAAACATTTCCAGATGAAAAACACAAACAATTTTTTTTCAAAGAAAACACTTAAAACCCATATCAAGCAAATAAAAAACCTTTTTAGTAACATAGATCACCATATTCATAAAACCATTTCAAAAACCTTGTAATTGGAATAATTATATAGTTGACTTCCAATATAATTCTTAAAATCACATAATAATTACTCAGTGAATTGGAGAGATATAATGGGGATCACCCTTCATATAAGTTATCTTGGGTTCACCTATTTTTCATGAGCTATAATGGGACTCAACCCATTATATAAGCTCTATTGGGCTCACCCGTGAGCTACAATGGGGCTCAACCCATTGTATAAGTTGTATCGGGATCACATATTTTTCATATAATGATCAAGTAGCATATCATGAATAAAATTATTATTATTTCACCATTTCATCATAAAAATATTTTAAAAAATCTTTTGAATAAAAACACTTTTGGATATCAAAATTGTAGCACCCCAAACATTTTATGGTGTGTCTCTCTTAAATACATCCTAGTCATAGCCTATATTTCATAAAGCACTGAGTTTCTTTGAAACAACACTTTTTTATTTAGGATATAGTCATATCCTAGCCATTAAACTTAAATTTTCCACTTGTGTGTTTTGAATTTTGAAAATATGACATGCACGATTGTGTTTAGGATGATATTTAGATTCTGATAGAATTAACTTAATTTTTAATGAATAGTAACCTACCCTTATGAATAGTAACCTACCCTTATGAATAGTAACCTACACTTATGAATATTAATATGACTCTTATGAATGGTATCCACACCCATGAATTTATAAATAAATTTATGAACCTTAAAAATGAAGATGGATAATTTAAGTGATTATATTTTTCGATTAAATAATGATTTTAATTAAATATTTAACTAATAATATTTAGGAAATTATTTTTGAAAAATGGACTTCATTTTTGGATTCTACACATCGAAAAATATTTTGGGTGAATTTTTGGGATTTTTCTGAAATACTTGATTTTTTTGTGAATAGTAAAATACATTAATTTACCGTATAAATACATTATAATTTAAATTAACTATTCCTAGAATCATGAGTGATATAAGTACCCAAATCTAGAACTCACATGCATATATTACAATTCTTGGTCATTTAATACTCACTATTTCTTGTCTTGAGAGGAAATAATAATTTAATGATTATAATATTAAGAAAACTCTTCTTCCCTTCACTATATAAACCACCCCTCACCCCCTCTTCCTCTCACACCACTAAAGCTTCAATACTTACCTAAATTATACCAAATACTCTTCCCAAGACCTATACCCACATCCAAGACCTGTTGGTATCACCAAAAGTCCAAAAACAAAGGTCTTAAGGAGCTTCTCAAGGAGGAGTACTCACGAGGTGAACCTCTCTTCCTTTTTCTTTCAATTCCTTTTACAAGTTCTATTATTTTGTTCTCTCTTCTCACCTAACCTCATAAAAATTCCATGATAATTCCATTAACATATATGTACTTTATTTTCATTATTCTAATGGAATATTTCATCATAATATCTTTTCTTCCTTTTCTTTTATATTATAAATGCAAACACCATCTGAGATGTGTCAATTTATCACACTCAAGGAAGATGAGTTTTCAATTTGCATTAATATATTCAAGACTGGTCATGAAACCTTTTCAATGGTTGAACCAAATCATAATATATGAATTTTATCTTTTTTAATGTTATTAAATCCTTACACACTCATAATATGGAATAATAATACAAAACAAGTTCATTGTGCACAAAACTGCCAATCCAATCCAAGCGTTTAACATTAACTCATCGAATGATTCATCCTCATGGTATATAACCAAAATAATTATAAGATAATATATATCTATTTAATGTAACTAATATTATATATTAAAAAATCTTAATGTTTAACCACATTTCAAATGAACTTCCATTCATGAATACAAGTAAATGGATCATGAAAACCAAGTAAGAAAATGCTTCCAAAACAATAAAATTGAATCTCATAAACCCATCAAAAAATCCATTAATGAATCTAATAAGTTTAACCATATAAATTAAATGTTTATAAGGTTATAGAATCATTAATTAATGAATATGAATTTGATTATTTAGGTCATTAAGAAAAATCAAGAACACTTCTAGCATAAGGTAAGGGATCTTCTCTCTCACTTTTGTTCAAGAATTTCCCCTATGTTTTGACCTTTTATTTTTAATTAATAATGATGGGGTATGTTTTTTAACCTCCTGAATACTTCCATTATGATATATAAATAATTGGATACCCCTTTACCTCTCATTAATCCCTCTTAATAACACTCATTACCAAGCCGAAATGTTTATAAGGGGTTTTCTTATCTCACTTTCAATTCTGTGGGATTTCCATTGTTTGCCTCTTATTTCTTATATGTGGTATAGGTGTACTACCATTTGATATATATTATCTTTATTATATTTATATTCATGGTATTATGTGATTATTTTGGTGTTTATTAACTTTTGGTCATACGACTCAACTGATTACAATGTGGTAACGAGCTTTGTCTCAATTTTCACTTCGTTGTGACTTGCTTAGTATTGTGCACCAACTCTTTCTTATGTGGTGTACCTACTATCCATTTGAGATAACTTTTCAATTGAAATTATATTCCATTTAAATTTCCATATTATCATATCATGGATATGATTACTGTCTAATTCGTATACCATTTTACATATGGTATTTATTTTTGGAATGTTTTTTTAACTATGGAAATATTGATGAATCAGTATCCTCTACTCTAAATGGATATTAAGAGGGTAGATTATACTTGTATTAAATATATTTATAAAGAATTATTTGGACTTTCAGTGGTAGGTGGGTCCTGCTATAGTCCCTCAATGCATCGACGGGTCTCATGAGACAATCAGTTTGGCGAATATTCCTTCGAGTTTGTTTCCAAAAATCAGACGGGTTTCTACCCACAGAACTAAACCGTTTTTAACAGTAATATGGTATCATGTTCCAGATACATGACATCCAATTAATAATCATTATCTTTATTCATTATCAGTTATTACAATCCATTAGGTTTTCACTATGACAAAATCTATGGATGCAGTTTCATTATCTGTTTATTAATGGCGTGAGTTTTTCATTTATTCACCATGCCATATTGATTATTTTAAATTGTTTATGATTATCTTATTATTGAATTCATTCTTCTGATATTTTTAACCCTTACTGAGAATTTTATCTCACCCCTTTCATTGTTTACCTTCAATAGGTGATGAAGAGGAGATCATTTATTGAGTTCTTATGGATACAGTTTTTATTTTTTATTATGTATTGTAGTTTGTAACCTTTTACAATGTAATTTAAGTTACATATATGTATCTAGTTTCTTCAATACTACTAAACTTATCTTTCCTTTGAGATTTTCATTCCTTATAACCATGGAAATGTAATTAGTAATGCATCGACTCCGGTTTAGAGGGTTTGGGGCGTTACAGTTGGTATCAAAGGAAGTTTAGTAAAAAACTTGGAAAATGGAGTAGGAAATGTATAGTAGGGAACAAATGTCTAAGGTAATATTTGAGGATAAACATACAAGAATGTCCTGGTATTTTGGTAAAGAATAGATTATGTGAATTTTTCTAGCAAATACATCCCTGTCTGGATACGAGCGGGTAGAGGTGGCTCTGGCACAGATGTGCCTATGAGTTAAAGCTCCGACAAGGAGTTTAGGGCTTGACCTAGGGTATCCTGGTACACAAAAATGGGCCTTGCTACACTCTTGGTTATGAAACTCCTGGGGGATATGCTTAGGATAATTCAAATTTTCTTTATAATCCATTATGAAGGATTTTAATGTAAATTTTTATTTAGAGAAGACATGTTTATGAGATTAGTTATGCATAGAATTTCAATCTATGTTAAGTGATTTTCTATTTAATATTCATAAACTAATATAGTGTATTCCATTATTTAGAAATGGTGTCTAATGGAATAAGGGTAATTAATACTTGTGGGCAATGTAGGTATCCCCCCACTGAGCAATTCAACACAGTCAATGTTGGAGCAGATCACATCATGACCATATTGGGACAAATTAATCAGGTTATAACAAATAACCATTCCACACCTGTGTTGGATCGTTTCATGTGGAAGAATCCCCCATCTTTTGGTGGGAATATTAATCCAGTGGTTTCTAAGAAATTGATCAAGTCCCTCGAATAGATATTCATGGCATTAAGATGTAATAAAAATGAAAAGGTATTACTGGTAGTATATTTTCTCAAGGGCGACACTAATCAATAGTGGTCCTTGATTTATAATACCACGG
This sequence comes from Viscum album, assembly GCA_963277665.1. Classification (NCBI taxonomy): domain Eukaryota; kingdom Viridiplantae; phylum Streptophyta; class Magnoliopsida; order Santalales; family Viscaceae; genus Viscum; species Viscum album. The sequence continues at coordinate 871,111,047 of OY728125.1, forward strand.
AGGAAGAAGAAATAGAATATATGAAATGGAGTACTTTTAACGAAATATACTTCAAAAAATATTTCCCTCATGAGCAACGAACCGAAATGAAGAGGAAATCCCTTAGCTTAAAACAAAGGGAAGAAGACGGTGTTGTAGAGTGTGAGGTTTCCTTCACAAGGCTAGCTAGGTATGCCATAGATTATGTATGTGACTCGGCAGACAAGATTGATCATTTCTTTGAACGTATTAATCCAAGTCTTCGAAGGGAACTGGCTTCTCAAACATTTTCATCATATGATGAAATTGTATCAAGTTCTATCAAAACAGAGAAGGAATTTTCTAGATCAATTTTTTTCAAGGGAATCCAAGATAAAAAGTGGTACTCTGATAACCAAGGAAAAGGTTAAGTTCCAAAGAAGAACAAGGGAATGAAGAAATTTCCATTATGCGAGAACTATAGAAAGAATCATCTCGGGAAATGCTTGAAATGAATGGGAGTCTGTTATAAGTGTGGAAAAAAGAGTTATATATCTAATGAATGCAAGGGGAAGAAACAATTTGATGATGTTCAATGCTACAATTGTAGAGATATAGGACACTATACACATGATTATCTTAAGCTCCGAGAAAACATGCCTTAGAAAAGGCCAAGAGAGCATGGGAGAGCTTATGCGATTACAACTGCAAAAGTTGAAGTTCCTAATGATGTGGTGGCAGGTACTTTAATTGTTTCCTCAAACTTAGCCAACACTTTATTTGATTCTAGATCATCGCATTCATTTATATCTTCCTATTTTTTCAAGAAAATTATACATGTCCAATTTGATTTAATAAAGGATTTATCAGTCAAAACTCCTAGGGGATGCATCATTACAACAAAGGCATGTCAACTAGTCCCCCTGGTGACACATAAACGTGCTATAGTTGATAACATTATCATCATACAAATGACTTACTTTGATATAATTCTCATTATGAATTGGTTGTCAAACTATGATGCAAATATTTATTGAAAGAAAAAATAAGTTATAATTTTTGAAAATGGTATAGAATCTCTTATCTTTATAGCATAGACCTCTCCATATGATTCTTATATAGACCCACCCCCAATAGCTCTATTGAATTCAATTCTTAGAGAGGAAGAGAACCCAATATCTATGGGTGAGGAAAGAAATCTTAAAATTGAATATGTGCATATAGTGCAAGAATACATTGATTTATTTCCATATGATTTACTTGGACATCCTCCAGAGCAGGAAATTGAGTTTTCTATTGACTTAATTCATGGTGCAAGACATATATCAAAGACCCCCTATATAATGGCCACTATGGAGTTAGTAGAGCTAAAGAAACAACTAGAGAAGTTGAGTGACAAAGGATTTATTAGACCTAGTGTTTCTCTATGGGGAGCCCTGGTCCTGTTTGTCAAGAAGAAAGATGGATCCATGAGGCTATGCATTGATTATAGGGAAATAAATGCTATAAAAATAAAGAATAAGTATCATCTACCTCAAATTTATGATTTATTTGATAAACTTCATGGAGCTCAATGCTTTTAGAAGATTGAACTTAGATCTGGATATCATCAGCTGTGTGTGAGGAAGGAAGATATTCCTAAGACAAAATTTTGAACCAGGTATGGGCATTACAAGTTTACAGTGATTCCTTTTGGAATGACTAATGCACCCTCTTTTTTCATGGATTTAATTAATAGAGTTTTCAAGGAATATCTTGATAACTTTGTTGTGGTATTCATCGATGATATCCTGGTATACTCAAAAAGCTATGAAGACCATGAGGATCACTTACGGATTATTCAGAAAACTCTTAGAATAAATTAATTATATGGGAAGTTTAGCAAGTGTGAATTCTGGTTTCAATCAATTTCTTTTCTAGTTCATATTGTCTCTAAGGATGGAATCCAAGTTGATCCTGCAAATATAAAGGCAATCCAATATTGGTCCATTCCAACAAACATAACCGAGGTACGTAGTTTTATTAGCTTAGCAGGTTACTACTAGTGTTTCATACAGAATTTTGTCCGACTGGATAACCTGCTAACCAAGCTCACACGTAAAGGAGTTAATTTTGTGTAGAAAAAATAATGTACAAAATGCTTCGAAGAATTGAAAATAAGATTGGTCAATGCTCCAATTTTGACTCTTCCATCTGAAAGTGATGGATTTATAATATACAGTGATGCATCAAAGAATGGGATGGGTTGTGTCCTTATGAAAAATGGTAAAGTTATTACTTATGCATCAAGGCAGTTGAAGACTCATGAAAAAAATTATCCAACTCATGATCTTGAGTTAGCAGCCATAATATTTTCTCTGAAAATATGAAGACATTATCTCTACGGAGAAAGATGTGAGATTTATACGGACCACAAGAGTTTTAAATACATTTTCACATAAAAAGAACTCAACATGAGGCAAAGGAGATGGCTCGAGTTACTCAAATATTATGATTGTTCAATACACTACCACCTAGGAAAGGAAAATAAGGTGGAAGATGCATTAATTAGAAAAGATCACGGAATTCGGACCCAAATGAGGATTGAAAGAGATCCTATATTCATAGATCTACTAAAGATGGATATGGAAATTGTTAAGGAAGGGGAAACATCTTTCCTCTTTCAAATGATTGTTAAACCATATTTATTAGAGAAGATAAAAAGCACCCAATCTGATGATGAGAACCTGCACAAGAAAATTAATGATGTCAAGGATGGGAAATTGGCATACTTCATGTATGAAGAAGGAGTTTTGAAATTTGGGAAGAGGTTATGCATTCCATAAGTACCTGAGCTAAAAGGGGAACTATTAGATGATGCTCATAGCTCAAATTTCTCTATAAACTCGGGTAGCACAAATATGTATAGAGATATGAAGGAATATATTTGGTGGGATAATATGAAGCGTGAAATTGCTAACTACGTGTCAAGGTGTCTAGTTTGTCAACAAGTGAAGGCATAGAGACAACATCCTAGAGGATTGATGCAACCTCTACCTATTATTATGTGGAAGTTGGATAACATTACGATGCATTTTGTCACCGGACTACTGATTTCACCTAGAAGGAATGATGAAATATGGGTAATTATTGATCGTCTCACAAAATCAGTACATTTCCTTCCTATAAGAGATGATTTACCACTTAAGTGCCTGGAAAGACTTTATATTAATGAAGTTGTAAGACTTCATGGTGCACCTCTATCTATTATTTATGATCGAGATCCCTAGTTTATATAAAAATTCTAGAAAAGTCTCTAGAAGGCTTTGAATACTAAGCTTCATATGAGTACTGCTTATCACCCCCAAACTGACAAACAGACTAAAAGGGCTATTCAAACTCTAGAATACATGTTGAGATCATGTTCTCTTGACTTTCAAGGTATGTGGGATCATTACTTTCCATTGGTGAAATTTTCCTACAATAATAGTTTCCATTCTATTATTCAAATGGCTCCATATGTAGCATTATATGGAAAGATATGTTAAACTCCAACTTGTTGGGAAGAAGTTGGTGATAGGAAACTTATAGGCCTAGAACTTATTGAAGTGACCACGATAAAAGTGAATAAAATCCAATTCCATATTAAAGCATCCCAAAGTAGGCAGAAGAGTTATGCTAATAATAGGGGAAATGATTTGGAATTCCAAGTGGGATATCATGTCTTTCTGAAAGTATCTCCATGGAATGGTGTCTTAAGGTTCGATAAGAAAGGGAAATTGAGCTCTAGGTACATCGGATCGTTTGAAATTATAGAAATAATCGGAGTTGTAGCTTATAATTTATTAATTACTCCAAGTATCTCCAAATTTCATGATGTGTTTCATGTGTCATTGTTGAAGAAATATATGTTAGACCCAATGCATGTACTTACTTATGAAGAAATAGAACTAGAACCTGATTTGTCATACTGTGAAAAGCCTATCGGGATTCTTGACATAAGGGAGAAGGTATTTAGAAATCAGACAACTTATCTAGTAAAGGTTCTTTGGAGAAACCAGAATATGGAGGAATCAACATAAGAACCTGAGGATGTTATGAAGAAGAACCACCCACATCTTTTTGGTGGGATTTATAAATGAAAAATTTTGAGGACGAAATTTCCAAAGGAGGGAATAATGTAGCTCCCCAAACATTTTATGGTAAGTTTATCTTAAATACATTCTAGTTATAGCCTATATTTCATAAATTTCTGAGTTTCTTTGAAACAACACTTGGTTATTTAGGAGATAGTCATAGCCTAGCCATTGAACTTAAATTTTCCACTTGTGTGTTTTGAATTTTGAAAATCTGACATACATAGTTGTGTTCAGGATGGTATTTAGAGTCTGATAGTAACCTACCCTTATGAATAGTAACTTACCATTATGAATAGTAATATGACTCTTATGAATAGAATCCACACCCATGAATGTTTAAATAAATTTAGGCACCATAAATATGAAGGTGAATAATTTAAGTGTTTATATTTTTCGATTAAATAATGATTTTAATTAAATATTTAATTAATAATATTTAAGAAATTATTTTTAAAAAATGGACTTCATTTTTGGATTCTACACATCGAAAAATGGTTTGGGTAAATTTTTGGGATTTTTCTGAAATACTAGAATTTTTTTGTGAATAGTAAAATACATTAATTTACCGTATAAATAAATTATAATTTAAATTAACTATTCCTAGCATCATGAGTGATGTAAGCACCAAAATATAGAACTCACATGCATATATTACTATTATTGGTCATGAAATACTCACTATTTCTTGTCTTGAGAGAAAATAATAAATTGATGATTATAATATTAAGAAAACTCTTCTCCCCTCCACTATATAAACAACCCCTCACCCCCTCTTCCTCCCACACTACTCAAGCTTCAAGACTTGACTAAACTATAAAAAATACTCTACCCAAGCCCTCTCCCCATATCCATGACCTACTGGTCTCACCAAAAGGCTAAAAACAAATTTCTTAATAAGTTTATCAAGGAGGAGTACTCAGGAGGTGAACCTCTCTTCCTTTTTCTTTCAATTCCTTTTACATGTTCCATTATTTTGTTCTCTCATCTCACCTCACCTCATAAAAATGTCGTGATAATTACAGTACCATACATGTATTGTATTTTCATTATTCTAATGGAATATTTCATCATAGTCTCTTTTCTTCCTTTCCTTTTATACTATAAATGCAAACACCGTCCGAGATGTGTCAATTTATCACACTTAAGGAAGACGGGTTTTCAATTTGCATTACTATATTCAGGACTGGTCATGAAACCTTTTCAATGGTCGAACTATATCATAATGTATGAATTTTATCTTGTTTAATGTTCTAAAATCCTCACACACTCATAATATAGAATAATAATACAAAACAAGTTCATTGTGCACAAAACCTCCAAGCCAATCCAAGTGTTTAACATTAACTCATCGAATGATTCATCCTCATGGTATATAACTAGAATCATTATATGATAATTTATATCTCTTTAATTTCACGAATATTATATATTAAAAAATCTGAATTTTTAACCACGTTTCAAATGAACTTCCATTCATAAATACAAGTAAATTGATCATGAAAACCAAGTAAGAAAATCATTCCAAAACAATAAAATTTAATCTCATAAACCCATCAAAAAGGCTATTAATGAACCTAATAAGGTTATACCATATCAATTAAATGTTTATGAGGTTTTGGAATTATTAATTAATGAAGCTAAATTTGATTATTCAGGTCATTAAGAACAATCAAGAACACCTTCGAGCATAAGGTAAGGGATCCTCTCTCTCACTTTTGTTCAAGAATTTCCCCTATGTTGTGACCTTTTATTTTTAATTCCTAATGATGGGGTGTGTTTTTGCACCTCCCCCATACTGCCCTTATGATATATAAATAATGGGATACTGTCACGAACCAAATATGTCCTCTATCAAAACCAATGCCAAACTCGGACCATGACAAGGCCTGAAGGGCGTTCCCGATCCCCACGGGATGGAATAAGTTCCCAAGTATCATAAAATGAAAATTGGGAATGATTTTCCTGAGTTTATAAACTTAAAGCAACAAATAAACCCAATAAAACGAATCTGGATTTTTCAAACCAAATAATCTTTTAAAAAAATTCAGAACTGAATTACATAGTTTAAAACAACTCACAAGAACTATAACAAAGGTACAAAACTGAAAAGAAACATCCCAAAAACCACCTCAAGGTAAGGGGCACCGCCCTTAATCCATCTCCACAAGACATCACCACCAGGGACCTACTAGAAACCCGAACCACTGGAACTAAAAATTGTACCCTACCTGCGACAACAAAAATAACCAAGTCTACTTACACCCAAGGGTGTAAGTAGGGTGTGAGACAATGCCCAGTAAGGTACCACAACTAAGATATTTCATGTTATAAACATTCAAATATGAAAATCTTGCAAGTTTTCATAAACAGAAAATGCTGGTTACAATTTCTAAGAGATGAAACTTAAAATTTAAAACAGTTTTCAAGTGGGATAATTGAAAGAATCATCAATTTTAAAATAAATTCCAAAACTACTGAAATTTCTAGCCAAAAATAATGTATGATGATGGTAATCCCAAATAATCCAATGAGCACAAGAAATAAGAAATAACCCCTAGGCACTAGCTCGTTGTGGGTCTCAGGTACCTCATATCTTGGTGAGAGTAACCATCACAATATCTGTTCTTGTGCACACAATCCACTAGTAGGTATCATACCCATAACATAGTGGTCCCCAGTCATCATCATTATTGTTTAGTTAGTGTTGTAAGCATAAATCTTTCTATGTGAAACTGAGGCCAAACCCCACGGATTCACTAGCATACTAGTACACGTCCACCCACCTAGATACTCAGGTTTCCCTTTTGTGATCAAACAAGTTTAACAAGCCATGAAATATAGTTTTAACATGAAAATATCACTACCAAATCACACATTAACCAAAAATCCCCATGTACAACACACAAGTCACAAAATCCACTTTTCGTTCAAATGCATTTTGAAATCAAACTCACACCAAAATAGCCCACAACACATTTTGCATAACTTTCACAATCCAACGCATTATTTAACAATTTTATAAAATCTTTCCAAATATGTTAAACATATCATAACATACCACTCACATGTTTCATAAAACCATTTTCATAAACAAAATTAATTTTTCACATCACAGTCACACAAACAGCCCACATCACGTTCACACCACTTTCACATTTCAGAAAATCTGTTAAACATTCTTATAAAACATTTCCAAGAGGATACACATCACATGACAACCCCATTCACATTTAAAATAGACCATTTTAAAATATACACAATCCAAAATAGTTTTACAATATGGTTTCACCTCTTACATAAATTAGTAAACCATTCAAAACTTTAATAAAACAATTCCAATGAGTGTACCCAAGCTTTTCACATAAAACCCATTTTAAAACCATATTTCAAGGACAAAATCACACTAATACCAATTAAAAACATAATTTTAATCCCCAATAACATTAATTAAACCACCCCCAAGTGTTATACAAATACCACAAATAATACCATAAAAGATCCACATGAAAAACACATGTTTTCAAAATCACTTTCAAGAAGTACAACATGGTTTTACACCTTAAACCCGTTCAAAAACCCTCTTTAAAACCCAATGGAAAACCAAGACCCTTCCAAAGAAGAATTTGTTTCATGAACTAGGCCGGGTCATCATCCGACCCGGTGCCTGACCCTGTCCGCGACCTGGCCCGAAGGGCGTTCCCGATCTCCACGGGCTGGCAACTAGTGTTGGGCACCATAATGTGGCAGTTGGGAACAATTTAGCCCAGAAAATACATATAAACAAACAACATAAACTAATAAAGTTATTTAAATACTTGAAATTGAAAATATAACAAGGATGGATAGTTAAACATACCTCCAAGTGACCTCATGGGTCACCACCAAACACAGAAACAAGATAACTACAAGAGAGATCCAAAACTAAAACCTGCAACTGAAAAGATAAAGTAGGCGTGAGCACCAAGATGCTTAATAGGAAATCCAATATACAAAAACACCCTATGCCACTGCCTTTAACAAGAAATCCAAATCATTCTAGTTTGAAAATAAGGCATAATAAAATAATTTATTTTTCTCTTTTCAAATTCAAATAACAAGCTTGCATTTCCAAGAAAAAAACATTTCTCTTCCCTTTTCAAAATAGGTTTAGAGAATGCATTAACTTTTCAAAATTTAAGTAGACAAATTTAGATTAAAAATATGGTTTTCACAAAAGAGGGAACAAACATGAAACAGCTTAATTGAAAATCATGTCACAGGCACCATGGGAAGTCCCTAAGCAACTAGTGTTAGTTGGGAACCTACGGATCTTTGTGTCTCGGTGAAACATGGCTTAGAAACCACGACACTCAGAAAACGTGGCTTAGAAGAGCACGACCCTCAAAAAATGTGGCTTAGAAGACCATGAACCTCAGAAAACATGGCTTAGAAGGCCACGAACCTCAGTCATTCATATTTTTAGTTAGTGTTGCAATCGTCAAACCTGCAGTGATACCGGGTCAAGTCATCTCTGGACCGCTAGCCCACAAGTCCTAGTTCCCCCACCTAGATACCCAGGTTTCCCATTGTGCTATGTTTCAAGTGGTGGTGATTTTTTATCAAGAAAAAATATATATACACAACACTTTTAAAAACTTTATTAAAATAGATCTAACCATTGAAGAACGAAAAATTACTAATTAACCCCAGATTTATTCCAAAACTCGTGAATTCTTACAAACTAACCAAAACATGAACTTCCTTTTTTCTAAATTCTTGCACTAATATATATTTATTCCAAAATAAACCCTTCAAAACACACATTCTAGCCACTTAGGAAAAAACACTTCAAGGATTTAGCATTTCAAAACCAATTTAGCATAAAAAGAGTATTACATTTTTCAAACATGGTCGGGTCCATATATCAACATGAAAAACACATGTTGGAAACTTTAAAAATTACTTATAGATAATGAAGAAACATTTTTCAAAAACACTTCTAAGCATTCAGTGTGTCAAGCTAGAGAACGTATCCAAAAGAAGGCTACACATTTTAAATCATAAAAGGGAACCATTAAATATAAGGGGACGTCCAACGCTAAGAATCGCTAACACTTTTCATAGCACGCATATAGTATTTAATTTTAAAAACACCTTTTAAAGAACTAAAGCATTTATGGAATTCAAATTGAAGGCATAGTCATAGGGGACCTACCTCGAACATGTCGTTATTTGTCGACGACCACTCGAACTGACCCTACGCACTTCCAAGCACATGCATTTATACATATATATATATAAATACCCCTAGATGAATTGAACATATTCGCTATTCTAGGAGGGAATATGTACAAAGAGGTAATTTATATATATATGCCTTACCTTATACATGCACATGTAGGCATTCTTGACACCCAAAACTTGAAACCGTAAAGCACAGTTCAGCGTGCTACACCACAAATATTAAAAACATTAAAACAAATAAAGACACTAATTAAGATGTCATGAAACCAAACAATAAGGTTTAAACCTCACCTTGAGTGGAAATGACACCCCAAAATCACACGGCACCACCCAAAACCATATCAATTAATTAAAAAATAATAAGTAAACAGCATTCATAAACCCTAATAATAGAGGTGCGAAACAACAAACAAAAGGAACGCATTACCCCAAAACATTGACAGCGAACCGAAACACACCAACACTATACTAAAACATAATCTTCAACCCTTAGAAATCTAATAAATCAAGTGCATAAGTTAAAAAATACAACCATGCAATACAAAATGAATTTATATCCAAAACACACCTCATTTCACACAAGAATACCATATAAAAATCAAACCCAAGATAATATATTAACAAAACATCTTTCACACCCAATATTAGTTGATGAAAACTTAAAAATCATAACACCCCTTAATCACAATTAAGATGCAATGAAGAAATTCGAAAATCCTCACCTGAAAACCATGGTGAACCCACTGCCCTTGACGGCGGTGGCTAAAACCGACCTCGACGGAACCCGACAACCCCTAAAATCAATACATCAAACCAAAAACCTGAAAATTTAACTAATTACAACACAAAACCCTAACTGAAAGTCTATAAAATAGAAGAAACAATTAATTGAAGTATAATTCACCTGCGGCTGGGGTGCGGGAAGCCAACTGAGCAAGAAGGTGGGATACCAGAGGTGTGTTGTGTCAGAAAACCACCGGACAGGGGTAGTCGGGTTCACCTGAGGTGCGCCGAAAAGGGAGTAGGGCAGCCGGATGTGGAGCTTGTCCGAGTAGGTCACTGCGAGGGGAGGTGTGTTGCGCACCTGAAGGATAAGGGGGCTAGAGGTTGCTAGATGGGGAGGCTGACGGGGTAGGGCCGGATGGGAGCAGGATTGGCGGGTCGACGGCAGCGCGCGAGGAAAGCTGGGGAAAAGCGGGGCGCAGCCTGATGGCGGTTCGGCAGGAAGGCTGGGCGCGGGACGGCGGTGCGCCGAAGGAGGCCAAGAGGGGGGAGCGGTCTGTAGAAGAGGCGGTCGGCATGCTAGGGTTTGAGGGGAGAGGCCTGGCGCGACGGGGGAAAGGGGGGGAGCAAGAGAAAAACAAGAAGAGAAAAAAAGGAAAGGATAAGAAATAAAAGAATAAATAAAATAAAAGAAAGGGGAAGAAATAAATAAATAAGAAAGAAATGAAAATAAGGTGAAATAAATCAAAAAAATTGTCAAACCAATATAAAAATAATAATAATGATAATAATAATAATATTATTAATATTAATAACATTATTATTATTGTTATCAAAACAACACAAAAATTTATTTTATCTTTGAGACCACTATTTAATATTACATCCAAATTTAATATTAGTTGAAATAAAAAGAATAATAATAACCTAATTGAAATATTAACTTAAAAAAATTAACAATACTAATAATAAAACAAAAATAATGAAACGAGTCGCAAAATAATTGAATTAATTATTCACTTGGACACCGTGCACAGACGCGTGCATAGTCGCAGGCACAGTCGTGCTGCCGTTCAGTAATAAATTTAATCATAAAACATTTTCTTATTAAAGTTAGGCACTACACATGGTCACGCATACAGCCACACACCCATATAAGATCCCAATTTCTTTAAAAAAACTAGTTCAAACCGCGACTTAAAAAAATGAGACCCAAAATAATTAAGTTAAGACTAAGCATCGGTCGGGGTGTGACAATTCTCCCCAACATGACACTTTATACCCCTAGAAAGTACCAAAAGATTATGTCAACTAAGGGTTCCAATCGATACCACGAAGACACTTAAAACAAAACCTCAATCATCCAAAGACCCAGTATTCAAAACACCCATAACCTGAACTCCAAATATTTCAAAACTAGAATCACCAAGAAAAATAACAAACAACAAGGAATTTACCTCCAAACACGAATACAACATGGAACACCCCGACCCCTAACTTAGGGATCATCGGGGCTGCTCAAGATCTCCAAGAACACTCGTCCAGTGACCCACTACCCGAGCTATCCAATTAGCATGGTCGAGGTTGGGCAGAGCGGAAGCAAGAGGTTTCCCCGCCAAGCGCACTTTGAAGACAAAGTTTTTCCACAAGTTCTCCCTTTTGTGGTCTCCCCACCATATTGGAATTCTTTTCAAACGTTGGTTCTCCAAAGAAAAATGACTCACAAATCCAGACAAAACTTTAACACATGCTTGACCCTCCAACTCCCAGTGTTAAACCAAACCAACATAAGAGGGGACATCGGCGAGACCCGAGGTGGGTCTCCCCACCATTTTAGAATTTTCCTTACACCATGACACCCACATGTGCATTCCTAGTTTACTTTGAGAGATACATACTAAAATCTTCATCACAAAACCTCTAATACAGGTCGACCCTCACTGGTTATCCCTACAGTGGACAACACTTCCCTTCATGAGATGGTTTTGATAGCGGAAACCCCTAACCTAGCGACAATTGGACAGGTGCATGTCAATCCCACAAGGCATGATCATTTCGAAAACAAGTAAGATTTTGATCCATAATCAACCACAAGAAGGTTCATGAAGCACGTCCGCCAGCTTTAGAAGAATACTGATTCTTCAGACCTCTTTAAGGACCAAGAGGAACTCCCACAAACTAAGACTGCAAAAAGGATACGCGGCCTTCATAACCATCACAAAAAAAATGAATCCTTAAGAGGAGATACCATGATAAGGGAATTTAAGTTGTCCCCATCTGTCACTGCGGACTTAAGTTGGACCAAACTCACACCACGTCCAATGAATTTTGACTGCACGCAAGCTTCACCTCGAGACCTATGGCTGGGACCCTGATGTTTGAATCATCTATCGTATTGCATTCATAAGCTGACCACCTCTGACTGGAAATTCCCCCGCTAGAAAAGCAACCTGCATACTTCTCCTCATCCCCCAAGTGACCACTCTATCAACTCACCAACTGAGAATTGTGGAAAATGACTTAGAGTGTCCGACTGACCACACTAGAGGTAAGAGATTGAGTGGTCTCTCAAACGCACTACGCAAACTGATGGAATGAGCACTCCAAGGAAAAGTCCTATTGATTCACACGTCCCATTGGATGAGGAACATTCACTTACCACCATATAAATAGGACCAATAACTATTATGAGATTTAAACTGATCGTTCCACACAACCTCTTGGGAACAAGAAACTAGCTCATCAGAAAGGTCAACATACCTCCTTCACCCTCTGTTGACTGGTCAAGCACCTATGAGATCCACCACTTTCTTTCCCCTTCACTTAGGTATAACTGTGGAATGAGGCAAGTCTTGAGGGTCGCTCATGACATCGCAATTCGCAATGAAAATGAAACTATCAGTGTTTTCTAGTTTAGTCTCACTCCCCCAAACTTACTCGAGACAACTTAAGCATCCGCAACATTTAGAGTTCAGCCAAAACTAGAGACACTTCCAACTTTCTCAATGCACTCAATGATATCCAACTGACCTCTACATCTATGAATAGTCGACACCATTGAGTAGAACCCAACTCCGCCACTCCATTGGGAGTCTAGGCCAAGATAAGAACCAAGAGACTTGCTGGAAACCCATGGGACATTTCTAGGGGGAATATCTGAATGAGAAACACAAAATCACCTTCCATAAATCCAAACACATCTCAAAGAAACATCCACGCCTAAGATACAATTTCAGTAATTCCAATTTAAAACATCAATTCATTCTTAAAGAAAAGCACTCGCTTGAAAAACCAAGCACTGCACAACAAGCCCAAAAGATCTTTTGAAAAGCATTCTTCACTCTAAACTCAATGTCATTTTCCAATTTCCAAAACCATGTGAGCACACAAAAACCCATTTTAGAAAAAAAAAATCCCACTTTTTAGAAAATAAGAAGCGGCCTTAAAAATAAATCACTCGCCACTGATATTCTTAGAAGCCTCACAGATATGCATTTTTTTGCCACTCACGCACCCATCCATATGATCCACCAACTATCCATTAACCGCTTCCACATGAACATGCGAGCACCCATAGGAATACCACTAGACAAAATAAGGCTCTTCCACTTTCAAAACAAAACATTCCCAATATTCTGAAAGTACCTTTTTCCAAACCATTTCAAAAATTCAAGACATATTTTAAAAATTCTTCCCATTTCAAAAATAACTCTCGTCAATTTCAAATAACCCAAGACGTCCTTTTAGAAATTCATCTTCGAAAAATCAAACACCGACTTCCAGAAACAAGGTTCAAAAGAAATACATCCCAAGAATCATGCCAAACACTCACCAAAATAAAATAAGAGCAACTCCAAAGTTCGTTTTCCTTAAAAAACATTTGAGCCAACCCAAAAATAAAGCATGATATCACAAAAATTAAAGCACTTAAATGGAGGACTAGTGGTCATATCTAACACGGCTACATGGTTTAGAAGACCATGCCCTAGGCAAGCGCCAACCACTAGGAGTGTCGAACCATATTATCGAGCATCACATGGGTCACTACTCTATGTGAGACCACGTGTAGTACTGGTTTACTTCTATTGTCATCCCCCATCTACACAAAGCAAATACAAAAACATAAATCCCGAACTACCCCTGGTTACTCGAGGATCAGAACGAGAAAGAGTTCACGACGCTCTTCCTGCACCTACCCCTCGAGTACCGACAGTTCTATCCCCGATTTAACTCACACCCCAAACAACAAGGATAAAACCTACCTTTGATACCATTTTTTCACGAACCAGGCCGGTTCGTCATCCGACCCGGCGCCCGACCCGATCCACGACATGGCTCGAAGGACGTCCCTGATCCCCACGGGTTGGAAACTAGTACCAGGCACCGCAATGAGGTAGTTGGGAACAATTTAGCCTAGAAAAGATATATAAACAAACGACATAAACTATTAAAGGTAGTTAAATACTTTCAATTGAAAATTGAACGTGGGTGGATAGTTAAACATACCTCCTAGTGACCTCATGGGTCACCACCAAACACAGAAACAAGCTTACTGCAAGAGAGATCCAAAACTAGAACCTGCAGCTGAAAAGATAAAGTAGGAGTGAGCACCGAGATGCTTAGTAGGAAAACCAATATACAAAATTTCCCTATGCCACTGCCTTTAATAAGAAATCCAAATCATGCTAGTTTGAAAATAAGGCATAAAAAATAATGTTTTTTGCTCTTTTCAAATTCAAATAACAAGCTTGCATTTCCAAGAAAAAAATATTTCTCTTCCCTTTTCAAAATAGGTTTAGAGCGTCCATTAACTTGTCAAAATTTAAGTAGACCAATTTAGATTAAAAATATGGTTTTCAAAAAAGAGGGAAGAAGCATGAAACAGCTGGATTAAAAATCTTATCATAGGCACCATGGAAATTCCTTAAGTAGCTAGTGTTAGTTGGAAACCTACAGGTCTTCGTGTCTCGGTGAAATGTGTCTTAGAGACCACGACCCTCCAAAAACGTGGCTTATAAGACCAAAACCCTCAGAAAACGTGGCTTAGAAGACCAAGACCCTCAGAAAATGTGGCTTAAAAGGACACGACCCTCAGTCATTCATATGTTTAGTTAGTGTTGCAATAGTCAAACCTGTAGTGATACCAGGTCAAGTCATCTCCGGACCACTAGCCCACAAGTTCTAGTTCCCCCACTTAGATACTCAGGTTTTCCATTGTGCTATGTTTCAATTGGTGGTGAGTTTTTATCAAGAAAACATATATATACACAAAAATTTTAAAAACTTACTTAAAATATATCAAACCATTGAAGAACGACAAATTACCAATTAACCCCAGAATTATTCTAAAACTCATGCATTCTTACAAACTAACCGAAACATTAAATTCCTTTTTTTTAAAGTCTTGCACTAATCTATATTTATTTCAAAATAAACCCTTCACAACACACATTCTAGCCACTTAGGAAAAACCACTTTAAGGATTTAGCATTTCAAAACCAATTTAGCATAAAAATGGTATTACATTTTCCAATCATGGTCGGGACCATATATCAATATGAAAAACACACGTTGGAAACTTTAAAAATTACGCATAGAGAATGAAGAACTATTTTTCAAAAACACTTCTAAGCATTTAGTGTGTCAAGCTAGAAAACATATCTAAAAGAAGGCTTCACATTTTAAATTGTAAAAGGGAACCATTAAATATAAAGTGACGTCCAACAATAAGCATCACTAACACTTTTCATAGCACGCATATACTATTTAATTTTGAAAACACTTTTTAAAGCACTAAAGCATTTATGGAATTCAAATTGAAGGCATAGGCATGGGGGACCTACCTCGAACATGTCATTATTTGTCGACAACCACTCGAACTGACCCTGTGCACTTCCATGCACATGCATTTATACATATATATATAAATAACCCTAGCTGAATTGCACATATTCACTGCACCAGGAGGGAATATGTACAAGGAGGTCATTTATATATATAATCCTTACCTTATGCATGCACATACAGGCATTCTTGACACCCGCAAATTGAAACCGTAAAGCAGAGTTTAGCGTGCTACACCACAAATATTATAAACATTAAAACAAATAAAGACATTAATTAAGATGTCATGAAACCAAAAAATAAGGTTTAAACCTCACCTTGAGTGGCAATGACACCCCAAAATCACACGGCACCACCCAACACCCTACCAATTAATTAAAAAAAATAAGTAAACAACATTCATAAACCCTAATAATAGAGGTGCGAAACAAAAAACGAAAGGAACGCATTACCCCAAAACATTGACAGCGAACCGAAACACACCAACACTATACTAAAACATATTCTGTATCCCTTAGAAATCTAATAAATCAAGTTCACAAGTTACAAAATACAACCATGAAATAAAAAATGAATTTATATCCAAAACTCACCTCGTTTCACACAACAATACCATATAATAATCAAATACAAGATAATATATTTCCAAAACATCTTTCACAACCAAAATGAGTTAATGACAACTTAAAAATCATAACTCCCTTAAATCACAATTAAGCCACAATGAAGAAATTCGAAAATCATCACCTGAAAACCATGGTGAACCCACTGCCCTTGACGGCAGTGGCTAGAACCGACCTCGACGGAACCCGACGACCCCTAAAATCAATACATCAAACCAAAAACCTCAAAACCGAACCAATTACAACACAAAACCCTAATCCGAAAGTCTATCAAACAGAAGAAACAATTAGTCGAAGTAGAATTCACCTGTGGTTGGGGTGCGAAAAGCCAACTGAGCAAGAAGGTGGGCTATGGGAGGTGTGTTGTGTCGGAAAACCACCGGACAGGGGCAGTCGGTTTCACCTGAGGCGTGCCAGAAAGGGAGTAGGGCATCCGGACACGGAGCTGGTCCGAGCAGGTCACTACGAGGGGAGGTGTGTTGTGTACCTGAAGGAGAAGGGGGCTGGAGGTGGCTGGACGGGGAGGCTAACGGGGTAGCACCGGATGGGATCAGGATTGGCAGGTTGATGGCAGCGCGTGAGGCAAGCCGAGGAAAGGCGGGGCACGGCCCGATGGCGGTTCGGTAGGAAGGTTGGGCGCGGGACGGCGTGCACCGAAGAAGGCCAGCGGGGGGAGCGGTCCGGCGAAGAGGTGGTCAGCGCGCTAGGGTTTGAGGGGAGAGGCCTAGCGTGACGGGGGAAAGGGGGGTAGCAAGATAAAAACAAGAAGAGAAAAAAAATTGAAAGGATAAGAAATAAAAGAATAAATAAAATAAAATAAAGGTGAAGAAATAAATAAATAAGAAAGAAATGGAAATAAGGTGAAATAAATCAAAAAAAAATTAAACCAATCTAAAAATAATAATAATGATAATAATAATAATAATCTTAATATTAATAACATTATTATTATTATTATTAAAACAACACAAAAGATAATTTTATCTTTGCGACCACTATTTAATATTACAACTAAATTTAATATTAGTTGAAATAAAAAGAATAATAATAACCTAATTGAAATATTAACTTTAAAAAATTAACAATACTAATAATAAAACAAATATAATGAAACCAGTCGCAAAATAATTGCATTAATTATTCACTTGGACACTGCGCACAGATGCGCGCATGGTCGTGGGCATAGTCTTTCGGCCGTGCAATAATAAATTTAATCATAAAACCTTCTCTTATTAAAGTTGGGCACTACACACGGTCACGTGTACAGTCACGCACCCATATAAGATCCCAATTTCTTTAAAAAAACTAGTTCAAATCGCGACTTAAAAAAATGAGACCCAAAATAATTAAGTTAAGACTAAGAATCAGTTAGGGTGTGAAAATTTTCATCCAAAAAAAGATTTAATAAACAAATTTCATATGTTCTAAAATACACCCAAACAATACCCCAAGTGTTACACATGAAAAACACCCAATTTCAAGCTAAAATTTAACTATAAAATTAAACTCTTAACAAAATCAATCATGAACAGTTTTCTCACCACACACAACATATGAGGAATATAAAGAATGAGTAAATACAGCAAGATAACTCATCAATAATTGTTTACACAAGGAACCACCAACCTAAAGTGTTAAATCCCTCAAATCTTGGTGCGAAACATCAACCGCAGCACCGTCGCACCACAAAGAAGTGAAGAGGAACCTAAAACCTCAATATTTCACCAAAAAGATACCAAAGAAAACCCTAGGTTCTAAACCTAACTTCTATACATTTTAAAACATCAAGAAAGAGGGAGGAACCCCTAAGGAAATGGAAGAAATCAAAGAGAAAAACACTTACTTGAAGAGAACTTGAAGAAATCACCCCAAATCAACCAAATTTTGAATCTCCAAGTAACAAAACCTGATTGTGAGGATATACTAAGGATGAGGAGGTCATGTGGGGACTAAAATGAGTTAAAAAAGTAAAAATGAATGATTTATGAAGGAAGCAAGTTACCTTCTCAAATCTGGACGGTTTGAGAAACCCTGAAATGTTTTTCCCTAATTCATGGTTCAAATGAGCTCCAAAAATGCGAAACCGATAATGGGGGTGATACTAGGGATATTGGATTAGAGAGGGAGGTAAAATAACTGAAAAAAAATAAAAATTTAAAGAGATATTAAATAATTGAAAAAATAATTTAAAGCATAAAATGGGCTTACGGGCAGGCTCGATTACTTAATAAAAAACTCAAATACGCCATGATTATGGATTTCTAAAGGCTCAAAATTGACATGGTGGTGTTAATAGGTCAAGGGAGGAAAATTAGGAATTGAAATGGATGAAAATGTTTAAAAATTAAAGAGTTATAAAAGAAACAAAATTGGTTTTTTTATCTTGAAATGGGCTCACGGTTTGGCCCAAATTTTGAAAACCCACCATTTCCACCAAAATGCATGAGAAACCCCCAAAAAAAATAAAGAATGGAAATTAAATTAAAAATAACTTTAGAATAATTTATGGATGTGACAATTCTCTCCACCATAAAACTTTCCATCCTCATAAATCCACAATAAGGCCAAGGCAAAAACAAAACCCAATCGAAAGGCCAAAATGGACTCCTTCGCCAAGTTTTGCCCGCCCCCAAAAGGCCAAAACACCTCCAATTGATCGATAAATGAATACTCCCACCAACCAAAACATACAACACGTCCTGAAATTATTAAGTATATTTAGATTTTATCCCAAAATAAAACTCCTCAAACACTATCTGAACAAGATTCTGGCAATTTACCCAAACGAACAAGGTTACACTTACCTTGCTTTAACCAGAATGTTGGGCATTCTCTACTCCCAATGTTTACTTAAGGAAGATGTAGGAAGTTAGATAGATCCAAACAAGGCTACCTACCACCAAGACAAACTATAGACAAATATGAGTTACTAGTATGGGGAGACACAAATGGGCTCCCCACCATAAGAGACAACTCAAATTTTTCCCGATACATAATCAGGACACTAATAGGGAAGGCCCGAACAGACTCCCCAGTATAAGGGTAGACTTCAATTCAAAATTTCCAAAGGAACGTATATGAGAATCATAGTGGGTCTCCCCACCATAAGAACCAGCCATCTTAACCAACCAGCATGGGCCAGCATAGGAAGAACCCAAATTTAAATATTTGGGATGGCCACATGGTTAGTCTGCACGATTCGGGAAACCATGCACTAACTGTGTGGATCCTTTTACTTGAATGGTTTTCTGGGGAATGGTTACTACTAACCATGCACAAACCATGCTATTAACATGTCTAGTCAAATTTTAAACCTTTCTCTAAAAACCTAATGGAAACCAATGAGGAAAGTAATGACATTGGGAGATATTATGGGCACGACTCCCTCCACCTCTTTCCATTGAATAGGAACAACGGAAGAAAGATGATGACACTAGTGGTTTAAACTATTCCCATATTTCATACTAAGGGTAGTAATTTGTACAAGGGTTTGAAAGACCCTGGGATTTCCCCTGACTACAGGCCAGATTCTCTCCGGGACCTATGGCTGGAGCTCAAATGATTGAAGCATCTTCGGCCTCACAGTTAGGCTTTGGAAACCCCCGAACATAAATTTTTATACCAGTTCTACAACAAATAACTACACTGAAATCCTTAATAAGTTTACCAATACATGACATAATTCACTCTCACTTTACCCTAACCTGACATTTCCCTGAAATAAGGACTTAGAAGATGCACACACATCACTCCTTGTTTCTTCGGGTAAGAAACAACAGTAGGAAAGGACACATATAAACACCTTCCTCTAAAACAGAGGATTTTAATATTTTCCCAAGGGAGACATACTCCTAACATTATAGATACTCTCATAGGATTTCATAACCATCACCTTTATAGTTAAACGAGCACACGGCATCATAAGGCATCACCAAACATGACCATTGTGACTGATAGAAACAATACATGGAAATGGACCTTATACGAAGTCCCCAAACAACACACAATTCCAAAAAGTATCCATAATATCCTCTCATGACCAGATCTCCCACACTGGTGGTTTAATGCAAACCCTTTCTTTGAAGATACTACAAAGGACCTATAGTCCCTCTTAGACACTGTCCACACTAGCAACCCCATACTACTTTCACCTTCGATGAATCAGGTAGCTTAAGAATCTAAGGTCTCTTTCAACCTTCCATGAGAACTCTCATACTAAAATAGGATCCACCAAAAAAATAGAGGAAAAGTTGTAAACTAAATCTCCAAATATCAATAAAATGATTTATTATATTGATCAACTGGAGGATCTTCCAACGGCAAAACAACCTGGGATGCACTTCAGTTGTGCACTAACCCTTAATGGGGGTGTGCCTTATCCAATGAGAAAACCCAAGGACACAACCGAGATGGTCCATTGGTTAAAAAGTTCTACAAACCAGATCCAAACACATGAAGTAAACCACTGTAAAGGTATCCTAAAACATTTCTCAGAAGATACTATTAACTAGTCTTCTACCCAGCTTACCGACCAAACACAGACCCAAAACATGGTTCAAACAGGAGGGGTTCGTGGACTTAAAACATCCCACAACATCAACACTTTCAAAACACATAATACACACCATCTCAAATCATTCATCGAGACATCATGTTTTCCTTTAAAAATAGTTCTTTGAAAACAAATGGTTCAACGGTTAGCATATCCACTAGTGGTACCCCATGGGCCTCACACATGCATGTTTTCATGCCACCGGGCACCCTCCTCATATCCATCCCGGTACTCATCTAGTCATGCCATGAACCATCCATCATCCCATGTAACCCCATTCATGTGTTCGCTCATGTAAATACCAAATGTTAAAACAAAAATTCATTCTACTTTTCAAAACCAAAACAGTAAACCAATACTTCCTTTTTCTCAAGATTGCTAACCACAAGATCAAACCCAATTTACATCTTACAAAACTTTTCAGGATGCAAACATTCAAATAAAAACTCGCTTTCAAGTTATTAACATCAATTTCAAAACATCTCATCACATTAAGACACCTTTAAATAGTTTAGAAAACTCTGTTGGAAACAATTTTTCAAAACCAACATTAATATAGTTTCTACTTTCAAAAGAGGTGTAAACACAAAATAATTCTGAAAATTCAGTTCTACCATTTCAAAAATCTAACCATTACCTATTTATTGGAAAATCATTTCATAAAAACATTACACTTCTTAAAACCAGATCATTTTTGCTTTAAAACTGAACTTACAAGATTTCAAAACTAAAGGACACAAGACAATGTGAGAGGAAACTAGTTCTGGTGGGTGAATTGTATATATGGTTGGCATCCATACACAAATCACTTCACCATCACAGAGAGTGTTCTAGAGAAATATCCCCATATCCACATGGCTTTCCAGGCCCTGCGAGCTCACTAAGACCATTAACCCAACTCTCTTTTCATTTACCCTAATCATCATCAACCCAAGAAAACTAAAGAACCCAGATAAGTCCTGAATCCCCTGGTGACTTGAATCTCATCATGAGGTTTGGTGATCAGGCACACTACCCATAACGGAAATGCCAATTCTGGAAAATCATAACTCCAAACTATCTCGATTATTCCCCAAATAACATGACCCAATGGGTTAACCTAAACCTCCTTTGATACCATTTTGTCACGAACCAAATCTGGCCACCATCAAAACTGACATCAAACCCAGACCATGACAAGGCCTGAAGGGTGTTTCCGATCCCCACGAGCTAGAACAAGTGCCCGAGTATCATAAACTGAAAATTGGGAATGATTTTCCCGAGTTTATAAACTTAAAATAACAAATGAACCCAATAAAATGAATCTAGATTTTTCAAACCAAACAATCTTTTACAAAAATTCAGAACTGAATTACATAGTTTAAAACAACTCACAAGGACTATAAAAAAGGTAAAAAACTGAAAAGAAACATCCCAAAAACCACCTCAAGGAAAGGGGCACCACCCTCAAGCCATCTCCACAAGACATCACCACTAAGGACCTGCTAGAAACCCTAACCACTAGAACTAAAAACTATACCCAACCTGTGAAAACAAAAATAACCAAGTCTACTTACACCCAAGGGTGTAAGTAGGGTGTGAGACAATTCTTAAAAGGATACCACCGCTAAGAGATTCCATGTGATAAACATTAAAATATGAAAATCTTGTAAGTTTTCATAAATAGGAAATACTGGTTACAATTTCTAAAAGATGCAACTTAAAAATTAAAACAGTTTTCAAGTGGGATAATTTAAAGAATCATCAATTTTAAAATAAATTCCAAAACTAATGAAATTTCCAGCCAACAATTCTGTATGCCGACTATAAGCACAAATAATCCAATGAGCATAAGCAATAGGAAATAACCCCTAGGCACTAGCTCGTTGTGGGTCCCAGGTACCTCGTATTTCAGTGAGAGTAACCATCACAATATCAGTTCTCGTGCACACGAGACATTAGTAGGGAGAATACCCATAATCTAGTGGTCCCCGATCATCATCATCATAGTTTAGTTAGTGTTGTAAGTGTCAATCTTGCTACGTGAAGCTCAGGACAAACCCCACAGATTCACTAGCATACTAGTACACGTCCACCCACCAAGATACCCAGGTTTCCCTCTTGTGCTCGAACAAGTTCAACAAGTCATGAAATATAGTTTTCACATGAAAATATCACTTCCACATCACATATTAACCAAACAGAGCCATGTATATCGCACAAGTCACAAAATCCACTTTTCATTCAAATGCATTTTGAAATCAAACTCACACCAAAATAACCCACAAATCATTTTTGTATAACTTTCACAATCCAACACATCCTTTAACAATTTTATAAAAACTTTCTAAATATGATAAACATAACATAACATCCCACTCACATGTTTCATAAAACCCTTTTCATAAAAAAAATCCATTTTGCACATCACACTCACACAAACAGCCCAAATCAAGTTCACACCTCTTTCACATTTCACTAAATCTGTTAACATTTTTATAAAAAAAATTCAAGAGGATACACATCCAATGACAGACCCGTTCACATTTAAAATGGACCATTTCAAAATATACACAATCCAAAACAGTTTTCCAATATGGTTTCACCTCTTGCATAAATCACTAAACCATTCAAAACTTTCATAAAACAATTCCAAGGAGTGTGCCCAAGCTTTTCACATAAAACCCATTTCAAAACCATATGTCAAGGAAAAAATCACACCAATAAAAATTCAAAATAGAATTTGAAGCCCCAAAAACATTTATTAAACCACCCCAAATTGTTTTACAAATACCTCAAACAATACCACAAAAGATCCACATGAAAAAACACACATTTTCAAAATCAATTTCAAGAAGTACAACATGGTTTTACACATTAAACCCATTCAAAACCCCTATTTCAAACCCAATGGAACACCAAGACCCTACCAAATCATAATTTCCATCCCAAACATGATTTATTAAACTAATTTCATGTGCTCTAAAATACACCCAAATAATACCCCAAGTGTTACACATGAAAAACACCAAATTTCAAGTTAAAATGAAACTATAAAATTAAACTCTTAACCAAATCAATCATGAATAGTTTTCACACCACACACAACATATTAGGAATATGAATAATGAGTAAATAAATCAATCTAACACATCAATAATTTTTTACACATGGAACCACCTATCAAAAGTGTCAAATCCCTCAAATCGTGGGGCGAAACATCAACCACACCACTGCCGCACCACAAAGAAGTGAAGAGAAACCTAAAACATCAAGATTGCACCAAAAAGACACCAAATCAAACCCTAGGTTAGAACCCTAACTTCTGTACATTTTATAATATCAAGAAAGAGGTAGGAAACCCTAAGGAAATGGAAGAAATCAAAGAGAGAAACACTTACTTGAAGAGAACTTGAAGAAATAACCCCAAATCAACCAAATTTTGAATCTCCAAGAAACAAAACCTGATAGTGAGGATTGAATGAGGATGAGGAGGTCATGTGAGGACTGAAATGGGGAAAATAGTGAAAAATGAATGATTTATGAAGGAAGTAAGTTACCTTTTCAAATATGGACGGTTTGAGATACCCTGAAATGTTTTTCCATAATTCACAGTTCAAATGAGCTCCAAAAATTAAAAACTGATAATGGGGGTGATCCTAGGGATATTGAATTCGAGAGGTAGGTGGAATCACCAAAAAAAATAAAAAATGAAAGAGATATTAAAGAATTAAAAAAATTAAAGCAAAAAATGGGCTTACGGGCAGGCCCAATTATTTAATAAAAAACCTAAATACACCATGATTATAGATTTCTAAAGGCTCCAAATTGACATGGTGTTGTTAGTAGGTCAGGGGAGGCCAAGTAGGAATTTAAATGGATAAAAAATGTTGAAAAATTAAGGATTTATAAAAGAAACAAATTTTGTTTTTTATCTGGAAATGGGCTCATGGTTTGGCCCAGATTTTGAAAACCCACCATTTCCACCAAAATGCATGAGAAACCCTAAAAACAAAGAAATAATGTAAATTAAATTAAAAATACCTTTAAAATAATTTATGGATGTGACAGATACCCCTTTACCTCTCATTAAGCCCTCACAAGAACACTTGTTACCATGCCGAAATGTTTGTAAGGGGTTTTCTTATCTCCACACTCCACAATCTATTTTTTATTTTTTTTATAAAAACCACTTTTTGGGAAAGTGGGAATCGTACATAAAGATCCACAAAAATACTGCATAAAAAAACAAACCCTGCCATACTACATTCAAAGTTCATAGTCAACGTTCAAATTCCACAAAAATGAAAATCAAAACTCCACCAGTTCCATAACCACATCATCCATCCATTTCAAATTTTGAAATATGAATAGACAGTCAGACATACCATCATCACTACCTCGGTCTCTGAACCACCTCAAGACCCTCACTAACACTGAAGACTTCGTCCATCATATCGCCGTGAAATCCATCCACAGTAAACCCTTATTTCCCCCTTGAGAATTATCCTCATCACCGTAGTGCATCAGCAGAAACACACCATTATCACCGACGAGAAGAATCATCTCCACAGACCATCAGAAAATCCACCACAGAACATCACTGCAACTAGAACAAGCTTTCGCAGACAAACACAACAAAACTTCACCGAAAAAATGGATTCGAAGAAGAAATATACAGTAAAAATCACTTCATCTTCGCCTGTATCCCACAAAAAAGAGAGCAAGTATCGGTCGAAAGAAAAAACATCCTTCACCACTGATAGAGGAGGGAACACCGAAGAAAACACCAGTCGTGCAAAGAAAACTGCCGACTTCCAAGTCCCACATCCTAAATTCTCAAGATTACCACCACTCAAGGTCCGACTAGGAAAGGAGAATAGGAGACTGAAACCAGAGCAGGGATTTGAGCAGCTGAGGGTTCCGGATGATGACAAAAATAAATCTAGAATCCAAACAGAACAAGCCATCGTGAGAGCGCCTGGATAAACCCTCGACTGAAGAACCACAAATCCTAAAACCCTCTTTGAACCCCCACTCCAGATTCGACCTGAAGAGGAGAGAAGGAACTCAGGTCCAGAGTAGGTATGAAAGGCCAGGGGCTCCCACCGCAAACAATCGCAACAGTGGCATCAAAACATCCCTAAAAAACCACCAAGAAGAGCAGTACCAAAAAACGGGGAGCAATATCCCACCTCAAGGTGAGAATAAAAGAGAATGAAACCAAAAGTATGGTGGGAGGAGGGAGTGATACCATTATAGGAGAGGGGAAACCCTAGAATCCAAGAGGTGGCGTCGGGAGAGTGCGGAATTCCCTGGCGAGAAGGGGGTCATCCGCTCAATTCTTAGGGGTTTTCTTATCTCACTTTCAATTCTTTGGGATTTATATTATTCGCATCTTATTTATTATATGTGGTATAGGTGTACTACAATTTGATATATATTATCATGATTCTCTTTATATTCATGGTATTCTATGATTATTTTGGTGGTTATTAACTTTTGGTCATACGACTCAATTGATTACAACGTGGTAACGAGATTTGTCTCAATTTTCACTTCGTTGTGACTTGCTTAGTATTGTGCACCTACTCTTTCTTATGTGGTGTACCTACTGCCCATTTGAGATCACTTTTCAATTGAAATTATATTCTATTTAAATTTCCATATTTTCATATCATTGATATGATTATTGTCTAAGTCGTATAGCATTTTACATACAGTATTTATTTTAGAATGTTATTTTAACAATGGAAATATTGATGAATCTGTATCCTCTACTCTATACAGATATTGAGAAGGCAAATTTTAATTATATTAAATATATGTATAAAGAATTATTTGGAATTTAAGTGGTGTGTGGGTCCCACTATATCCCCTCAATGCATCGACAGGTCTCATGAGACAATCAGTTTGGCAACAAACCCTTCGAGTTTGTTTCCAAAAATCAGACGGGTTTTTACCCACAGAACTAAACTATTTTTAACGGTATTATGGTATCATGTTCCAGATACATGATGTCAAATTAATAATTATTCTATTTATTCATTATCATTTATTACTATCCATGAGGTTTTCACTATGACAAAATCTATGGATGCAGTTTCATTCTCAGTTTATTAATGGTGTGAGTTTTTCATTTATTCACCATGCCAAATTGATTATGTAAATTTGTTTATAATTCACTTATTATTTAATTCATTATTCCTCTATTTTTAACCCTTACTGATTGTTTGATCTCACACCTTTCATTGTTTACCTTCAACAGGTGATGAAGAGGAGATCATTTATTGAGTTCCTATGGATGCAGTTTTTAGTTTTTATTATGTATTGTATTTTGTAACCTTTTCCAATGTAATTTGAGTTACATCTATGTATCTAGTTTCTTCAAGACTACTAAACTGATTGTTCCTTCGGGATTTTCATTCCTTCTAACCATGCCAATGTAATTAGTAATGCACCGACTCCGATTTATAGGGGTGGGGGCTTTACAAAAATACCCTTTTTTAAATGACTTTTAAAATAAAAAAACAGCACACATTATAAAAACCCATTTTCTTTAAAAAGAACCATGGAAAATTATAAAGGAAAATTAAAATATTTGAGGCATAATGATGGTGTGAAATTCCATTAATTTCATATATGTTAAAAAACATTTCATTTTATTTTGGTAAAAGGAGTTGAAAGAGGAACTTTAAAAGATGATCTTTTTTTAAAAAAGTCTCTTACCTTGAGTCTGATTTGCCGCATAAGTTATTTGTCTTCCTAAATAATAAAATTAGGTTAATATTATAATTTATTAAGAACATTTTTCAATTTTATTATTCCTTTTATATTACTTATTACTATGTAATAAAAATTACTTAATTATTTAAGTCCACAACGGATGTTTTTACGATATTTGATTCATAAGTCTAAAATGACTTAGGTATGTTGACTATGGTCAAAGTGGTCATTAATCTAACATATCCAGAATAATATTTATGAAATAATTATCATTTTTATACATCAATTATACTTTTAAATTCAACTATTAAATATGGTTATGAAAAATGAACAATGTTGCAATCTTGGAGATGGTATGACATACGTACGCATGAGTAACATTTCTGTTTTTCAACGATCATTATGGAAAGATGGTAAATATCATTTTATCTTTATAGAATGATAAAAATATATTATATATAATATTAATTCTTTAAATATACTTATATATATCATTAATTTTATGTGGTGATGAAAAATGAATCACATCGCTTCATAATGGTGGTAGTCCACACGTACGCACGAACAATGTTATTATTTTCAATGTATGGAAAGGTAAGAAAGTAAACAATATATTATGTTTTAATAGTGATAAATATGTAATTAATATAATATATAAACATTATATTCATCATTATAACATATCTTGAGATACACTGATGGAAAATGAATTACATCGGTTCGTGAGGCGGTAGTCCATCGTACACAAGAATGATGATTTTTTTTCTCATTTGATGGAAGAGGGGATAAATATAGATTATTACATTAACCTAAAACATATAAGTATATGTAATATATTAGTTTTATTATTTTATCATGGTTGAATAATATTTTAAGAAGGTGGAAGAAGAAACAAAACTAAAACATGCAGATAAAAACTATACCTCTTCTTTGTAAAACCTCCTTTGTTTAACACCTTAAGACCCCAGAGATTGTTATTATTCCTAAAACAAAAACTCTAAAATGTGGGTATGAATTATAGGAAGGTATTTGGGTAGGTATTGGTCAAATTAAATGGGTTTTTAAGTGTGAAAAAGTGATAAGAATAGGTTCCCTTTTATAAGAGGGGAGGGGTACGCTTGGAATTTCTCAAAATATTAAATTAATATAAATTAAATTTCAATTAAAAAGGATTAAAAGTGATTTATTTTGAATATAATATAAGTATGAGTTGAAATAAACTCATATAATAAAAATTATACAATTTTTAACTATTTTTCTACCATTATCTTTTGGTTTTAACCCCTATTTAACCTCTTTAACTCTTACTGTAACAACATTGATTTTTACTCTTTGAGGGTTAATATAGGTATTATAGAATGAATAAAGATCCATAAATGGATCATGATTTATATTCTCAACCTTATCCTAATCACTTGACCAAATTTAAGTTTTTTATAAATTTTATATCATTTAATAAAATATCATTTACTGTAAAATATTCATAATGTCAATTTTTAGGACTATTCATTACTTTGACTTTAATAATATCAAGATAACACTTATAATTTGAAGAAACTATTTTAACATATTCCTAAAATGTTAATATATTTTAAAAAAAATACATATTACATTAATTATCTCAAATTATATTTATTTTAATATTTTAAATATCATTTACTTTATTTTTTCATTAATTAAATATTATTTCGTCAACATTGTGCAAGAATTTAAGGTAATTATTTATTCACTAAAAAATTAAAAATAAATTAATATGATGAATATAAGTCTTTTATATTTTAAAATACCATTTATAGTTGAACATATTATCTAGATAACACCATATTAAAAATATTACACTTATTAAAAACAAGAGTGTGACATATTTGACATTTCTGTAAATAAAATACTATAAAGGTCGTAATCTCATCCAAGTGACCTAAAATGGTCGTAAATTTGACCTTTGGATGATTATAGTCAATTTATAATCATCCAATAATATTTAGGTATGTTTTTGGGTCG
The DNA here is from genome assembly GCA_963277665.1 of Viscum album. Lineage (NCBI taxonomy): Eukaryota > Viridiplantae > Streptophyta > Magnoliopsida > Santalales > Viscaceae > Viscum > Viscum album. Next base: position 871,140,794 of record OY728125.1, read on the forward strand.
TTTAACAGTTCTTATCATTTTATTTTTAACCTAAATTGTCTGATTTACCCTTTATAGTGGTAATAAAAATTACTAAGGTTACTATTCATATTATTCAAAAATAAAATGGATTTATTTAATAAATTTGGACCCAATAATTCCAAATTTTAATACATTTTTCAAAATTCAAAAGATAGAAGTTTCATAATTTAATTTAAAATTAAACCGACAAAACACTGTGAAAAACTGTTTTTCAAAAAAAATACCCTTTTAAGTATAAAATGATTTTATAATAAATTCAAGTATAAAATCCATTTAAAAACCCACAATTGTATTATTTTAAATATAGATTAACTAATGAAAATTTAAAACTAATACAAAACATAATTTTTCTTTGTAAATACTTTAAATCAAAATCCAGTTTAAAAATATTATTTTTCACTATTCCTTGAAAAATTAAAAAAAATCAATAAATTCTCAAAAACTCATCATAGTATAATTTTGACATACTAAATTTAAAAATAAAATTAATTTTTTTTCAAATTAAAATTCTATAATTTTAAAAATTAAACTTTTAAATAAAATCTTATAAGAAATAAGTTTAATAAAACTATTTCCTTTTTTATTTTAAGAATTACTTAATATATTTATAATGAATATAACTACATAATTTAGGAATATTATTAAATATTAAAACGATTTATTCTATCATTAATTTTTTTGTTAAACTTGGTCTCACTGAAACATCGTACCTAGGAGGCTTAAGGTGTAAGCCAAAGGGGTTTTCCATGGAGAAGGTATAAGTCCTAACCGACCTATTTCAAATTTATTTATTCTTACACCTCCTTAGAATCTTCTTTAACTATGCTGAAATAATAACATCTGTATAATCAATATACTAAGATGTCATTATGATTATTTTATAACCATTTTTCATCTCCTTTTTCATCCATTGGGAAATGAAAACATCGTTCGTGCATACGTATGGATTACCACCTCCACGAAGTGATGTGTTTGATTTTCCATCACTACCTCTCATGGATATTTTTTATGATGAATTTAATTAATATATATATGATATTCATGACATAATTAACATTATGTAAATATAATATATTAACTACTTTCTTACCTTCCCATCTGTTAAAAAATTATAATGTCATTTGTGCGTACGTGTGGACTACCATCTCCATGAAACGATGTGATTCGTTATTCGCCACCACATCATATGAATGGTGTGTGTGTGTGTGTGTGTGTGTGTTTATTTAAAGAGATAATATGATATTTATGATATATTAATCATTCTGTAAAAATAAAATAATACTTACCTTCTTTCCATCATGATCATTGAAAAATGGAAATGTTACTCATGTGTACATATGGTCTATCGTCTCCATAATTGTAATGTAGTTCATTTTTTATAACCATATTTCATGGTTGGTTTTAAAATTATAATTGATATATAAAAATGAATAGTGACCTCTTTGACCATAGTCGACTTACCGAAGTCATTTTGGACATATAAACTGAATATTGTCAAAACATCTGATGTCAACTTAATTGATTAAGTAATTGCATATAACATGGTAATAAATAAAATAAAAAGAATAATAAACTTGAAAAAAATTCTTAACAAAGTATATAATTAACATAAGTTTATTGTTTGGAAAGATAAATAATGTACGTGACGAGTCGGACTCAAGGTAAGGGACGCTTTAACTTAAAGCATTATTGTAAATATTTTAAAGATTGATTTTCTAAACCTTTTTCTTCCATGTTCATATTTTTTAAAATTATTTTATATATGTATTTATATGGACATAAATGAATTATAAATAACATTTTATGTCACTTTTTACATTCTTTTTGGGGTTTTTAAAAGGAATCCTTTTACACGAAATGTTTTGACTTTCTTTACAAAAGACAAAAGGAATATTCTATTTTAATGTATGCGGCGTCAATGGATTTTCCTGACACTGCAACCGTTATTTGATGATTTGCTTACTTTACAAGTTCCATGTTTTCTTCAAAGAAACCCCCTTCTTTCTTTATTCTAGGTATTTTAGTTTTCAAAATTGGGTTTTAAAAGGAATGGGTGTTTTGATATCCAAAAATGTTTTCCATATGGGTTCAAAAGAGTTTTTCAAGGGTTTAAGATGAAAGGGTAAATGCTTAAAATGATTTATTTATAATACAGTACTTGAGAATTATAGATGATGAAGGATGAACCTGGTATAACTTATACAATGAGTGATCCTGATACAGCTTATACGACGGGTGAGCCCGATATAGCTCTTCAATGAATTGGGTAATGTTATTTGTCTTCGTAGGCAAGAAGGAGGGAGTTAACTGAAAGGTTTCTCCTGAGGAATTAACTAGGATCCTATTAGTTCTGACACTAGTTATGAATATAATGCTCTAAGTTTCCTAAAAAGGTTTCTATTTTCTTTCGATAGGTTTTGAAGGTTTTTGTTGGGAAAAAATTGTGTGTTTTTCATGTAGTTATAATTTATTTCATATACTTAAAGAATTTTGCGATGAAGGTAAACATTTTTAATGTTTTTCACTGGACTAAAAGAATTCTTTCTTTTATGTCCCTTAATAATCTGTTTGTTGTCATCCCATGTTTTTAGATATTTTCACATGGCTTAAGGATGAGTAAGAATAAAGAAGAAGTCAAGTTGGAAGTCATGAAGATTTTTCATGAAAATAAAATGTGCTTCGTTTTAAAAGTTTTATATTGTGGGAAAAATGGATACTAAGTGGATGTGTCCACTTTGTAATGTATGGTTTTTTATGTAAGATTTGTGACTGAATTCTCTAAAACTCTAAACATAAAAGATCTTTGGGAATGAAAGAAAGTGAAGTATAGTCTAAAGACACTAGATTGTGTAATATTTAAGGTCAGGTCCTTATATTTCCATTGTACAAACACTCAAAAAACTTCAGATTTATGTTTCATGAAGTATATCCATACTTTTTTGTAGAGTCGTCAATAAAAGCCACAAGTATTATGATCTTTCACAAGATTTAACTGGGTTAGATCCCCAGACATTCGTATGCACAAGTTCCAACTTTTGGTTTTTCAGTGTTCTTTCGACAAGGTTAGAACTCAGCTTTTGTTGCTCCTCGAGTATGCAAATCCCACAACTTTTGAAGATTGAATGTTCTATTTTCAACACACCTTTCTCCACTAGAACTTTCTCGCCTTTCTCGTTGAGGTGCCCAAGTCGACAATGCCATAAATCTGAAATTTTGATTGTTGAAGTTTTGGCAGTGTAGCACCCACTTCCCTTCCAGTCAGATACAATGTGTCATCTTTTACGCCCCTAGATATGACACGAGATCCTCAAGTGATATTCCATGCTCCATTAGCAAAGATTGTTCCCAAACCAGCTTCATCCAACTATCTTGATGAAATCAGATTCTTCTAGAGACCTAGAATATATCTGACCCCTTTAGTCTCAAGGACATTGTCATTCTTCAGTCAAATTTTCACATATCCTTTCTCTCCTATGTCAAGTGCTTCATCATCACTAGATTCACTCTTCCAAAGTTTACAGACACAATTGATTATGCATACCTTCTCGCTAGTAGAGTTGAAAGATGCTCCTGAATCTATGATCCAAGATTATACTGACTTGTTGACACACATGGGTAGATTAACACTACTTTCTCCAGTTTAATTTTCCAGATTTAATCCTATGAAATCTGGTCTTTTAGAAGTTCCTTTGTTCTCACGATAGTTTTTTTTAGATGACCCTTTTTACCACAGTGTTATCACAATGGGTCAGGTTTGATAGATTTACCTCTACTCCCCTCTCTTGACTTCCTTTTTGATCGCCTTCTACTTCTTCAGTTAGTTGAGTGTCCTCTTCCATTAGAATTTAATGCATCACCTGAAGATGAATATGTCTCCCTCATTCAGATCTCTTCATTCAAAATCAAGTTTCGGATATTATCGAATATTAAGTCACTTTTCCTGGTAGAGTTATTGTTGTTACCATTTCCTCCCATGATTCTGATAATGATGACAATAGTAATACCACCCATACATCATCTGTAAATTTTACCTTCATAGACTCGAGATAGCTCCATATCAAGTTGAAGTCATTCACATTATCAGCACCAGATCCCTCTTTTGATAGCTTCATGTTAAATAGACATCCCATTAAACACGCCTTGTTGAGTGTTATAGGCTTCCCATACATGTTTTTGAGGGTTGATATTAACCTCTAATGTAGTCTTATTTTTCCTGGATGTTCAGAGCCACATTCTGGGCTAAGGTCATCCTCACAACCCTTAATGCATTTCCGTCTTGCTTTTCCCATTCTGCTTTCACCATTATCTCTGGTTTGGCACCCTTCAACGGAACTTCTAGATCTTTTTGGATGAGATATCCTTTTATTTGCATCCTCAAGTAACTGAAACCCCGTCCATTGAATTTGTCGATTTTGACATTTCTCTCTTCCAAAGCTATCACCTTCCGATGCAATAAATCCTACTAAATTGAAACAACGTCTGACCAAGTAAGACTGTTACCTCAATTGTTGTCAAGTAAATTGTTGAGCCTCTTAGAACCTCTCATGTTGCTCTGATGCCAATTGTTGAGAATTCCACCAGAATTTCATACACTAAAAATTTGGTACTAGGAGACCACACTAGCGGAAACAGGTTCAGTGTACTGGAGCTTAGAAGAGTATGCTTCACCCAACCCACCGCACTGAATTCAACTCACACAAGCCTTATTTACTCCAACTCACACAAACATTCAAGAAAAACATAAATAGAAAAGAAAGCACGTAAAAGACACATTGGTTTTACATGCTTCAAATTTACATCTTACGTCCACGGGAGAAGACATTGCAGTTTTCATTTCATCGAAATTACAATGTTCAATCACTAAGAATTGAAAGACGCATATCTCACTACATCGAAGTATTGTGCGACACATCAGCAAAATAATCTCATCCCCCTTTATATAAAGAGTCCCGCCCGATCTGGTTGCACCAACCTCCTGCATTTGTGGTTATCCATCTGTTGTAATGTGCAACTATTGATCTCATGTTGCTCGCCTTGGCTTAACCGTCGATCACGGGTAGATCAATCGTGTTCTCTATGCCTCACTTTATCGCAAATCCTGCTAGAAGTAATTCAAAACATAGACACTACCTCCTACCAGTGATTGCAACATGCTTGAATTACTGGTAAACTAACTGCTATGGTGACATCTATCGAAAGTTCACGGACTTCCAGCAACCTCATTACCACCCGGTTGAAGTTTGTTGTTGCTGCTTTAACGTGGTCAAAGGGTCCTTCGGAGTTTCTCATTCTAATGAAGTTACTTCGGTTCGAGAAGAGTCTTCGCAATTGTAACATGTGTGTGTGCGCGCAATCACCCACACACACTTGTATTTTATATGTTTTTTATTTCTATATACATTATGTGCTATATATGTTATGTGATTTATATATGTTTGATATCTATATGTGTGTGTGTTGTGTTATAAAATATAACAGGTCATTTGTGGTTAGAAAACTCTTAGTTTTTAAATATATTTTGATATTTTTTTTAAAACACAAAACATGTGTTTTGTGATTTTTTTTAACTAAATGTTGTGTTTTTTTTTTGTGTTAATAAGCACACATAACATATACATGTATTTTTATGCAAACTTATATTTTATATGTTTTGATATTTATATATGTGTTATGTGTTATATATGTTCCATGTCTATACATGTGCATGTTTCGTATTATAAAACATAGGACATGTGGTCGATATTTAGAAAACTATTAGTTTTATATATATACAACAACAACAATAAAAGCATAAATCCAATTAAATGAGCTCACCTACATGGATAAAGTTATCAATTAACTCGATTGAATACCATATTTTCATTGAAACCATTTAAAATAAAATCATCTCGAATAATTTAAAAGTCATATCGCTACCTCTTTTAATAAGTGAATTGGTCATTAAGTTTGTCTTATTAACATGTGCATCTCTAGTTATTCTTCTAATATGTTTAAACTATAGTCTTTTTCATCAAATTGAATCACTCTTTTTCTTTTTTATGTGTACATTCATTTATAATCCTATCAATCTTAGTATGTCCACATGTTCACCTTAATATTTTATAAATATATTTTGATATTTTTTCACACAAAATATATGTTTTGTGATTTATATTTTTAACTAGATGTGTGTTGCATATAAATGTTGTATGTATTTTATATGTTTAATTTTTACATGGTTTTGATTTATATAAATCTATCATGTTATATATATTGCGTAGTTTATATATGTTCAACGTCTGTATAACGTTCGATTTATATTATAAAACAAAAAACATATGTTTTATGTTTATAAAAATGAATATTTAGTTATAAAAAATATTTTAATAGTTTTGTTTTAACACATAAATATATATACATATTATTAATTTATCAAATTAAATATTCATAATTCCCGGCCCTCAATATTTTGAGGACGAAAAATAAGGCAGGTTTCTGTCACGTCTGGCCCGCACTTTTCCGGAAAAGTAAATCAAAAGTATCTTTACTTTACGCAACCCCATCCATGGAGAACCGTAAACTGCTTGACACGTGTTCGGAAACCGTCGCATCATCACTCTTTTTTGCGGCATGTGAAAGCTTTCCCACTCCGAGGCGTTACGGCCCCGTCAGGATAGCCTTTCTCCTCCGTCTAGTTGTGGTGTGGGCGGGTGTGGGGATTGGCGGTGGGACCGCCACGTGTCGTCGTCTGGGATCATCGAATCTTTTTTATTCCACTCGTGATGCCATCTGGAATTGCACTTTTAAAAAAAATTGAAAATCCTCGGCTAAGTGCATCGGGATGACGTCAGGTGACTGGATATCTGGAGGCGCGTGAGACCATGACACGTGTGAATAATTTTGAATCTTATCTTAATATGAACAGGCTTTATGCCATACATTTTATTTTTAACATATTTTAGAATATTACCAATATTCATAAAAAATACATAAAAATTATACAACAATTCATTTATATAAAATAAAATTACGTACGGATAATCTAATATTCAATATTTGTAGTCACATTCAACTATCACCGCTAGAGTCAAAATTTCCACCCATTTTTTTTAGTTCTTACAGGTATGTTCTTATTTTTTTCTTAAATTTAATAATAACTCGTTCTTATTATATTTTAAAAACCTTGACTGTCAAGTTTATTTTGTTCCCCCAAAAGTCCGCTAGAATATGAATGGAAAATGAATGATTTTTTAGTTAAAATGAATAGTTGTGAATAATCTGATTTAATAACGTTGATTGATCTTGAACAAATAAAAATATTTGATTTAATTATTTCAAATGATTTAGGATAACATATGAGAATGACTTTGAAATGGATTCCTCAGTTAGAACATCACATATTTGAGAAGGGCTTTGAATTGAAATTAAACATTTTTTTATTGGATTTCAAACAAAACTATAATAATTTTTCAGTTGGTTTTAAAAAAATAAAAAATATCAATTATTTGATTTTTTAAGGTGAAATCAGTATATTAAAATTCCAAGTCACTGAATACAGGATATATAATATACAAAGGTAATCAATCAAATCAAATGGGACAGACCACTGCTCATTTATTCAGCGTTGTTCTTTATCAACAATAAAAAAACATTGATAATGAAAAAAAAAATTATCACCACAAAGTATAAGTGGTGGTAAAGAAAGTTTTTCTCAACGATAAAAAATGCGCCGATAAAAAGTCACATTTTATCAACATTTTTTTAGTAATGATAAATATTATCTTTTATAAGCGTTTTATTTTTAGTTGGTGTTGATAAAAGTATTCCCTTTAACAATCCTAAAAAAACACTGATAAAAGGTATCATTGTCACGACCCGTCCTCAGGGCCCGTGTCGTGACTACCCCAAACCCGCCTTCCATAGGTCAGGGGTTGGCGACTAGCACCAAGGCGTAAATCCCGGTAAAAAGAGAAGACATTGCCTTTGTAAAGTAAACAAACACAACAGAGTACAAGCGGAAGGAGTAAACACTAAGTAAAAGTTGAGTACAACAGTAAGTACGGAAAGAAAAAGGGGCCGGAAATACAAGCTCAAATGTAAAGTACAACACGAAAGGGAAAACAACAACTGTAAAGTAAAGCCGCTACACCGAGCTGTCCACTGGAAATCTCACCTGAAGGGTGGGTACAGATAGCTCCACTGCTCCACGGGTCCCGCCGTTCGCTCCGAGTACGTCCCGCCCAGTGGTCCACCTCCAGGTACCATCCTGATCTGCACGCCTCAACCACGATCAACGCTGTCCGTCGTCTGCAACCAACACAACGTAGTGCGGGCATAGCACGTGTAGGGGTGAGTATAAGCTACTCAGTAGGGACCCCGAGACCCCCGAAGGTCTCCCAAAATCCACAAAGGATAAACCACAAAAGAAAGATACAATCACGAAGTAACAACCGACACTGCTTAGGTATATGCCCATACATATACCTAAGTCATCAATTCCAATACGCTCCAACCTCCGAGCCCAAGTACAACTCAGTCCACACAGGAAAGTATACGTATTCCACACAGGAAAGCAAAACGTAATCCACACAGGATAGTACAACACAATCCACACAGAAAAGCAAACAGAATTCAGCTCACACAGGTATACATCTTCGTAAACGATAGAGATGATCACTGATCCATCTAAGTCGTCGGACCCACAAAGGATCGATAGGTACTAACCCCCGCAAAGACCCACACAAGATCGGACCCACACAGGATTTGTAGGCGCTGGTTCACACAGCACCGCTGAGCGCTGACCCACACAGGATCGGTAGCCCTGATCCACACAGGATCGGTAGCACTGATCCACACAGGATCGCTGAGTGTTGTAGTCGTCGTCGTCGAATCCACTAAGGATCTCTGCACAGTCGTCAACAGGAACTCAACGCAACAGACGACGCATCAATCGGACGCCCAGTCTGAGAGTTATTGGCTTTTTCGTTCCAGGGGCCCGGTTGGTTTTTAAGGCAAAACCAACCCGACCGTACTCCACCTGCGTCCAAACCTCGGGCGGAGTATGCCAAAAGATCTGTCTCACTAAGAAGAACTCAACAAAGCTAACGACACGCCAATCGAACGTCCGTAGCTCAAGATATGAGCGTTTCCATTCCGAGGGCCCGGTTGGTTTCGTGTACGAACCAACCCGACCGAACTCAAAGTATTCCGAAACCTTGAGTGCGATATACCTAAACGACCGTCTCGATCCAAGGATCGCATCGCCGCTGACGGCGCGTCATTTGGAGGTTCATAGCCCGAGTTATGGGCATTTGAACCCAAACAATCCGATATCGGGGGTTTCGGGCCCGGGCCGACCCGGCCCGAGACCCCCCGGTTGGCCCGAACCGGATCGACCCGCCCCGGACAGGGTCGACCCGGCCCGGCACGGCCCGACCCGGCACGGCCCGGCCCGGCCTGGCGGACCGGCCAGGCGCCGGTCCGGCTGGGGGCAGCGCGCCCAGCGCGCTGCCAGCTCGGCTTCGACCGAGCTAATTGAAAAAAAGAGGGGGGCATCTGCCCCCCATGTGTAACCGCGGCCCCCCCTCATTATGGGGGGCCGTTGAGCTGGCCGGGGGAATTTATTTCCCCCGGGTTTCTCCTTTCCGGCCGGCCCGACCTGGCCGGCCGGCTCCCTCTCAACGGGACTGGCGGTTGCCGGTCCCCTTCCGGCTCCGACACCGGCGGCCCGACTGGCCGCCGGTCACCATGCTCCGCCGCGGCCCGGAACCGGCCGCGACCCTTGTCGTCCGGCGCGGTGCGACGGCACCGCGTCCCTTCGCCGCGACTCCTCTCCGGCCGCGACGCCTTCGACTTCCTTCGACGCGGCACGACGGCGTCGCGTTCTTGTTCGACTCCTCGGCGTGGCGCGACGGCGTCGCGTAATACTTGCCGAGCAATACTCGCGTGGTGCGACGACACCACGCCATCCCGTTCCATTCACAATGAAACAATTATGAACATAGGAGGGGGTTAGGCTGTGTTTGTGCGGTCCGGCCCTCTCTCGTTAAACGATAACATTTAGTCGATTAACCACGAAGTTCGACATGCTAGAATCAAGAACGGAAATAATTAATAAAATAACAATAAACCCCTACCTCGGTTCAGGAACGGAGTTCGTCAACGATCCGCGGAAGACGAGCGTCGCGAAGGTCGGGCGTCGCGGGGAAAGAACGTCGACGTCGCGAAGCGAGGATTCAAAGTTCTTTGACGGCGATTTCGTCGCGGAAAACCGTCGCGGAAGAGACGACGCAGAAGAAGTACGTCGCGTCGCGGATACGGCATCGCGGAAGGACCGTGTTCTTCGGCGGAGAAGTTCTTCGTTGAGGTTGAAGAAGATGAAGAAGAAGAAGGTGCTATCCCAACTCTCTCAAGGAGACAAAACTCTAACAAAAATAAAATAAGACTCTTTCTTATTTTATTAACACAACAACACATTTGAATTTCAAGAGTTTGAAATTAAGTAACTCATCTCAATTAAAAACTCAAGTTGTCAAATTAATTAGAGTGGAGTTATTGGGGAGTTTAAGGGAAGTTGAAGAGTTAGGGCTCGTGTGGGTCCCACCACACTTAATCCTCTCAAGGGAGGTTATGTGGATGTGGGCCCCACCTCTAACTCCCTTTGGGAGGAAATAACCAACAAAGTTAAAAATAAATTGTGTTCCACAATTTATTTAACTTCTTCTAATTTCCCCCAAAACTAACTCTCAACCCGCATAAAATGCAACCTCGGAAAAGGTCTCCTTAAGCGAATATCGGCGCTGCGAGTTCATTGGTGTCCTCGGATTTCAATTACGAGCACCGGTTCAAAAGTTAGAAAAACCCGCTCGTTCGTTCACTGAACGTACCCGAGCCAAACTTCGGAAAATTGATTCCGGGCACACCGGGCCTCGGAATCAGGTGCCGTCAAAAACCGCGCTCTTGTAAAATTCTAAAGAAAATTAAGAAAAAATTTCCCTTGAATTTTACGGGTCTTTACAACCATGAATAATTTTATTTATACATGCGTATTTATATATTTCTAAATATGATTTATATGACAATAAGTATATATATTTATATAAATTCAACACTATTATGAAATATTATTAATAGATGTCATAATTATGACAATAATGATGACTTCTCAATTTCCAATTAATTTTCCTCTTAATGATCAACCTTACATATTCTCAAACTATTGGTATTCTAGGTGTTAGATTAAATATTATAGGGATTAATCTCAACCGTTGGATCAAATCTCATGTACTCTATAAATATGGTGATATGTTAATGAAATGTGATGAACTTTTGGCTCTACATTATGATATTTACATTTTGTATTTCTCTTGTATTTGTATTTCCATTTGTCATTATCATCGTCATACATAACTTTGACGCTCACTTTCTCAATGATGCGCTTCACCTATGATGGATCTTACATTTCCGGTTTCGAAATGATTCGCGGTTTCAATCGGCGTTCGATCAATTTCATAACACATTATCAGCATTATCGTCTTCTTCACATTGCGTATCATGACGACGGTGTCATTATCCAAGATAAGTATCACGGGAAAAAGGTATGTCACATGCTTTTTATAAACATTTTTCTTTTGATACAATCTTTCGCGTATGCATCGACTTCACTCATTTGAAGAGCTACATCAAAAGATGATTCTTATTTTACACGTAAGATATTGTTACATTTATTTTTCCCCTCTCGATAAATCTGAAAATAATATATGATTTTCTTAATATTTTGTTGCAGGAAAAATAACGAGCTTCTGAAGAGCTATAACGACCCACAGTTGACAAAATTCACTTCATTCCTAAAAGAGAATGTGTTTGATTAATAACCGATGTGTTCAATGTCGAGGCTAACATCATTCATCAAATGAATAAAAAAACTACACCACCAGAAATGGTTGAATGACGAACATCGCGTATTCGTCGTACGTCGAGCCGAAGTTTGTTAATCACCGTGTACCTATCGTACGTCGATCCAAAGTTCGCTAATCATTTCACGAACCATGAATTTTCATCTCTTATTTCTTGTTCACTCTGAAGGTGTCAAGTTTGATTATGATGTATAAAGGTTCATGAAGAAGATGGTATTTACTTTGAATATTTATAAATATCGTATTGTTTTATTTCTTATCATTTTCATTTTATTTCTCATAAAATGTTTGAGATAAATTAAATGTTCATAACGAACAAACGTAAATATATTTTATAAATATCCATCCCCGCACTAGATGAAATTGATGAAATTGCATGAATTAAATATTCATGTTATTGTCTTAAAGTTACTATAAAACTCAGACAAATAATTTTATTCCGTTCCTTGGAGTGAATGAAAATATTTAATGAAAATAATTTATTTGATTCCCTGAAGTGAGAGCCCAATGAATTTTATGAATATTTATAAAATAATGCATCTCTCAAGGATGATAAGAAAATAATTTCATTTGACATTATATTGAAGAATATCTTTATTTATCAATTATTGTTCCTGCAACAACAATATCAAGGTAAAAATTATTATTTATCATGTTCTTAGGGATTATCAATACCATCTCATGTAATTCATTTATCCCCTGAAGTGGATGTTGCTATTCATATAGTTCATATATGAAATGATTGAATTACATAGTTTTGATAATTTATGAAAATGATTTTACCAACCGAAGTGGTTAAAACAATAATCACCATAATCAATAGAAATTATCATTTTATGCAAGATGATCATTACTAATAAATAATAAATTATCATTCATAGATCATGAAATCCAATGAATGAATTCATTCCCCAATGTGAATATAGTTTTAATTACTATATCTCATTCCTTGAAGCGAATGAAATTATTCATGAAAAACTTGATATGATTTGTGTTATCATGAATATGTGAGAGTTCGTGAAATTTGATCAAATGATTTCCACTTCATTTGATAAAGTGAATGTTGTTTATGAATTATGATTTTGGATGGCGATGAAGTGTGTGTTGTGAATCCAGAAGATTCTTCCACATTGGTTCTCACTACCACATTAAACTTCTTCAAAAGAAGCGAGATGTAAGAACCCGGATACTCTTTTTAGGTACGTTTTCCTTTTTCTGGAGTTTTTGAGAAAAAATGAATTTTCTGGAAATTTCAGAAGTACACGCCGTGTACTCTTCACCGGCTCAAAGCCGTGTGTTGGGCGTGTCCGGGCCACACACACGGTGTAAGGCTGAGGTGGAGGCCGGTTAATTCGGAGTACGGAAAATTTGAAGTACACGCCGTGTACTCAAGAAGTACACGCCGTGTACTTTTTTTTCATTAAACGGACCGGGGTCGCGTCTAACCCCCAAAATCATCTTCTTCTCCAGATTTCGTCCGCCCGGAAGCGACCGTATGGCCGAATCTTCTCCGAGCTTCCGCCTCGCCGTCCGTTCTTCGATTCGAGCACGGTCGATTGCGTTGGAATCACAGCGGTGGGTTCTTTCTTCTGCTTTAGCCTTGTTTCTTGATTCCTCCTTGTTTCCAAGTTATCGTGGGATAAACGTTTTGTGCGTTTTCTCAGATCTACGTTGTTCTAAGAGGAATCTGTCATCGATGTTCACGTATATCGATCTCCTCAGATCGAGGTAGGTGGTTTATGCCTTTTCATGGAAAGTTGATGAATATTTTGTGCAATTTCCACCAATACCCTTGAACGGGGTATTGTGTGTTTCCTGTTTTGCCCTTGTTACTTGCCTGCTTTGCTTGATTGCTTTAGTAGAGGTTATTGCTTGTGATTAGAGTAATTTGTTTGTGCTTAGATTGCTTTTCCATGCTTGTTCTGCCTGTTGGGCGTTTTGCCAGTTGCCATGCCTAGTTGTAGGATAGTGGAATTGTTGATTTATTTTGCTGTTGAGCCGTAGAATGATAGCCAAGTGGTTCTAGAGGTTTACTTGGATGATGCACGCGCGCTGAGCATGTTTAGTTATACTCAGGACTATGAGGACCTAGAGTAGTAGACCAAATGGAGAATTGACAGAAGAGCTTCTCCAGAGTGTCTTTTAATTACGATGCGAGACTATAGGGGGAACTGAAATTGAGTGCTTCCCCATAGAGTCTGTAGATCCTCGACACGGGCTACATGGGGAATTGACGTTGAGTGCTTCCCCAGAGAGCCTTTAGCACGATACGAGACTATAGGGGGAATTGACGTTGAGTGCTTCCCCAGAGGGATGAGACTGTGTGTGCCTCCCATAGGGTTGCTAGTACTTAGAGGTTGAACCATAGGGGTTAGACTGTGAGAGCTACCCAAAGGGTTGCCTGTTTTCTTCTTGTTGCTGACTGCTTACTTGTGTGCTTTACTTGTTAGAACTGTAGATTGTAGCTGCTTGTGCTTTTCTGTTTACTGCTTCTTGTTTTATTACTGCCATGTATTCATTGACTGTTAGGCATAGATCTTTGGGTGATTGCCTACTGGGATTGTATCTCACACCCTATTTGGGCCATGCTTTTGGGCCCAAGCAGACTATGTTGCTGCAGGTATAGATAAGGGAAAACACCCTTCTACTTCAGGTTCTTGATTGCACTGGAGCCGTGGAACATGGGATCGAGCCGTGGCTCGCGATGCTGAGGAGCTTTCTTTGTTTTTCTTTTGCACTTGGTTTCAGTTGTATTCCATCACGTTGTTGTGTTTGCTGCTTTCCATAGATACTTGGACCTACTGCATCATTGTCATCCTAGTTATATATCTACATTGTTTCCGCTGTTTATTGTTGTTCCTTATCTTGTATACCTTACCGAATGAGGGCATAGTTTTCCCACCGACTCACCAAGACCCTCGCTGCTAGTCGGCAGCCTCTGGCGTTTGGGAAAATGCGCTTGAGGTCATGTGGCGCACCGGGTACGGGGCACCAGTGGAGGGGCTCCGGATTCGGGTCGTTACACGGAACTCTTATCCCAGGTAGATGTATTGTAAAATAATGTTTGGGCCTGAAGTTTCAAAATATTTGGGCCAGAAGTTCTAAAATATGCAATAATCCGCTTGGTGATGGGTATAACCCGTTGTGATTATATCACGAATTCATCAACCAACATTAGTGGAAATTATAACGACAAATATGAGTATACACAATGAATGAACCTGAAGATCTTATATATGTCGATCTTGAAGCAAAATATTTATAAACATTATTTTGATTAAATGCTTCAAAAGAACTCATATGAGTTAGTATATGCTCATATAAGCACATTTACCGATAGAGAAAATTAATTAACAATTCCAAAAGAGCGAATATATTCCTACACGGTAGTAAAAATTCTTAATGTTTTTTTATATCTGAATTCTTGATGAGATATATGAATAATATTCTTGAAAATGAATATCATGTGGAGACATTTGATAAAAGAGGTACTTCGATATGTAACAAACAATCATAAAAGTGATTATAATAATTTTTTATATACAATCGAATCAATAATGGTAAACCAGAAGTTTACCAATCCTGACACTTCAAATATATAACATGATGATTTAGACCATCCAGGATCAATTATAATGAAAGATATTGATTCATGTATACACTAGCATTGATTTGTTGACAACATAGTAGACATCCATCAAGGGGAGAATGATGAACTTATTTAATGGATGTATGTCTACTAAATTGTCAATAAACTCATTCTCATTAAGTTATTATGAATGCCCCCTGTATAATAATTTACCCTGAAGTACCCATTTTTGAGGTAAATTATTTATATCATTACCAGCTATTATGGAAATAAATTTCCCATATACTTATGAAGAAGTATATATGGGCGCACCCACCTACCATGTGATCCATCTATATGAAAGATGCATCCACTAAGTGATCACATGTGTTATTTACTGCCGATGAATATATATTACAAAATGGTTCTATAGAACCATTGACATGAATCTCACAACACATACATGAATGTAAAGTGTTAGAAATCAATAGTCCGATTATACACACTCGAAGTGTGGTTGAACTGATTGTATAAAATCATTGTTCATCATGAGTAGAAAGTAATAAATATATTTTCCCTTCAAGAAGAAAATGAATATATCAAAAACATTATATCTTTTTAGATATTGTCCCTGAAGTGACACTGGTACCAGAAAAATTATGAGATCTCTATCAAATGCTGCCGATGATATATTTTCTTTGAATGCTTTTAAAACTCATTGATGAAAATGAATTTTTATAGATGTAGACATCATAATAATTGGCCAAAATTATTAAAGGAACTTATGAAATGTTCAACATATAAAGTTCTGGATTGATTATCCAAACTACCAAGACTATTGCATATCGATGATCTTATTACAAGAAGAATTCTTCCTTTTATATTTGGATATTTATATGAATCCTAGAAGGGTTCAAAATTCCTGAAGCATATTCAAAATTATGAAAGTTTCACCCAATCTTATAAATTATGTGGTGAACTGAATAAGATTTATCCATATTAAGTTAAGGAAGAATATAAATTGAATCTATCATCCCATAGTTTGTATGAATCATTGTATTCATCATATTATTAAGGTGTTTTGAAAAACATCTAAACTCTTGAAGAGTTTTATGAAATCAATGAATTATTTGATCATGAAATTACATGCAATGTCCTTATATTTTGAATTAATCATCCTTAAGATGAAATATTAAATTTTGGAATGGTTTTACCCTTAATGAATAATTAAATCTCTTGTTTCCAAGAGTGATATATTTCATACATAAGGGGTTGATAAAGAACATACTTATCCCAGAAGGATTAAATATAAACACACATTTTAATTATCCCTGAAGGGTATATATGTACATGTGCATATATACCTTGTAAATAAAAATAAATCATATTATGATGCAAGATAATGTTCTTCCTTGAAATCTAAAGAACATGAATTATTATTATTCCAAAAATCAAAATTGAATGTTTTGGTTATGAATTGATCATGGACATTCCATGAGTTAAATGTAGTGATGATTATTATGAGTGAGAGATTTAACTGTTGTACTCTTTTTCCCTTAGCCAAAATTTTCCCACTAGGTTTTCTTGATAAGTTTTTTAACGAGACAACACTCTGAGGACTTGATGTTATTGTACTCTTTTTCCCTAATCAATGGTTTTCCCCTGAAGGGTTTTTCCTTGATGAAGTTTTTTTAATGATATAATCATACATCATAACAGATATCCAAGGGAACGTTATACACTATTATGGATATATATAATTAATTACAATTGTTATCCTTCCCCATGAGTTATAATTTTCAATGAGACCATTCATTATTACTTTTGGTCTTCCTCCCATGTCCTAAAGACATAATTAAATAATAATATTAATTAATGTTCTGAAGACACAATTAAATGATATAATCAGGGGGATTTGGGAACACTGCACTCTTTTTTAGTTCATCAGGTTTTTCCCACTGGGTTTTATAGATAATATTTTTAATGAGGCAGCATGACATGAAATTCTTTTATTTTGGATTCAATTATTTTTCGCATTGAGTTTTTTTAAGTGAAGATTAAATAAGGTTCCATGAAATTATGACATTCAAGGGGGAGTGTTATGAAACATTATTAATAGATGTCATAATTATGAAAATAATGATGACTCCTCAATTCCCAATTAATTTCCCTTTTAATGACCAACCTTACATATTCTCAAACCATTGGTATTCTAGTAGTTGGATTAAATATTGTAGGAATTAATCTCAACCATTGGATCAGATCTCATGTACTCTATAAATATGGTGATATGTTAATGAAATATGATGGACTTTTGGCTCTACATTATGTTATTTACTTTTTGTATTTCTCTTGTATTTGTATTTCTATTTGTCATTATCATCGTCATATGCAAATTTGATGCTCACTTTCTCAACGATGCACTTTGCCTATGATCGATCTTACATTTTCATTTTTGAAATGATTTGCGGTTTCAATCGGCGTTTGATCAATTTCACAACATATATATATTATAAAATATATAGTATAATATATTACATGTGTGCTCTCAAAACATGTCAACATAAACGAATGTTCCCCAAGACTCGAACCCGAGTGAGCTAACCCCACAACCTGTATATATATTTAAATTTGATTTACATATCAGTAAGTACACATATTTATATAATTATGATTTATATAACTATATTATAATAAAAAAATTATTATCAATCTTATTTTCATAATTTTATATTTAAAAAATTATCAAATTTATATTAATCAATAAAAATGTTTAATAATACAATTATACACATTAAAAAATGTATATATAAATATAATATATTAAATTTTTATTTAAACAGTTATATAAATATATAAATGAACGTCTATTTATTTAATTGTATGTATAATATATGTAAATAAATAATACATATATAACACACACAAACACACACACACAAACACACACATATTATACATATTTATATATTTTTAAATAGGATTTATGTAACACCCCGACCCTAGTTACCCAGAGTCGGTGCATTATTACATAACATTGACATGATCATAAGAGATCAAATCTCGAAATACCGATTAGTTTAGTAGCCTTGGAAGTACTAGATACATACATAAGTTTTACATTACATCATGAAATAAAAAAACAATATTGTGTCTTCTTTGAACACACTCATATCCTTTAGCCTATCCCTACAGGTTGATCATAATATACTTCTTCGCATCTTGGGAAAAATAAAACATAGAAAGGGGAGAGCTTATATGCTTAGTAAGGATAACAATATAGTAGAAACTATCATAAATAAACATAAACATTTAAGACAATGTATAAGACTAAAACACAAGCATTTTAAACATAAACTTCAGCATAATATTGCAAAGATAAATCAAATAATTCCATTTACTTATTCACATGGATATTCTACTAGTTAAATAATCACATGCAATATCAATATCCAATTTCATAATGATGAAATGCATAATGCCGGACATCATAACCACATAGTCAAGGCCTCACACCAAGACTACAAATAAGATTTTGTCAAGGCCTTGTGCCAAGACACTAGTTTGTCTCATAAGACCTATCGATGCATCGAAGAGCTATAGCGGGCTCTACCCGCCACTTACCAATGCATTTCTCATATGAAAATGTCAAAACATAACATAAACATTCGTATTACAACTAGCATACGAAATATTAATACTTTAACTATAAAACATGAATGGTATAAAAATAATACATCTACAGTCAAACATATCAAAAAACCATCAATAGAATATGGAATATTGTATCATAATAAATCAAATTCAAACAAGTTTAAAATCCATCAAAGGATGTTGACATAGATGAAATCAAAACTATTTGAGAGAAATATCTCTTTCTATTTTGAAATCATTTGAAAGTCACGTAATTATAAAAAGAGCATTTATTTTTAAAATATTTTTATAATCTTGTAAGGGAAGCTTCAAAGGTGTTATAATGGCAAAAAATAGCCACACTTACGGTATAAGTTAAAAAAACATTCTTACCTAAATTTGTCGAAAAGGTCATAAAGTACATTGTTTGGAAAATGATGGAAAGATTCCTTTCAAAACATTTTATAAAAAGTAAAACAAGTGTATAAATGACTTTAACCCATATTCTAGGAAATAGTAAAAAATTTTTGAAATAAAATTTTAAGAAACACAGATATGGATGATAAAGAAGTCCCAGTAGATACTTTCGTAAAAACAACTTCAGATAATAAAGAGATTGTAAAATTAACCCTTACCTTGTAATTTTCCTTGGTTGAGGGTAGGTTAACCTATTGTATATTGGTGAAATAATTTTTATTAAATTATATAATACCCAGATACATAAATATTATATCATATATGATCTTCTAATATTGTTTTGTTAATAATATTTTAGTAGTATCATTGTTTCGGGTGTTAAGTGATTCATTTTCCTTTATATATTTTGTTATGTAAGTCATGTTTGTTATGGATAGGATGTATTTGATTCATATCCAGAATGA
The DNA here is from genome assembly GCA_963277665.1 of Viscum album. NCBI lineage: Eukaryota > Viridiplantae > Streptophyta > Magnoliopsida > Santalales > Viscaceae > Viscum > Viscum album. The sequence goes on from OY728125.1 coordinate 871,160,791, forward strand.
TATTAAGTTATTAAACATTATTTTTAATCATAAAATGAAAATTATTCTTGAACAATTGCAATGGGGAATGAATTTTATCGCGCTCGTGGAGACGCTAATCCGTATGTATGCATGAGCGACAATACCATTCTATTGATGGTGAAATAGTATGTAATTGGATGGTATATCATATATACAGAATCATTAACATGTTATATTTATTATTTACATCAATTATACTCATTTTATACCCATCCAAATAATTAAGTGTTGAATAACAAACTACACCACGACGTAGAGACGGTAAGCCGTACGTACACACATATGGTGACTTTGTCATTCATAGGATGAATAGAATAAGGAATATGGTTGTACCATATTTATAATAACATCATAGTATGTATAAGGTACTGGATTTATTATTTTGGTATGTAAACAACAAAGAAATATGAAGTGTAAGAAGAAAAAAACTTTGAAAGAGGTGATGAAATTATTACCTCTTATCCGGATGCTTCCTTTTGATTTGATCAAAAGGGGTCCTTAGGTTGAATTATGATTGATGTAAGGCCTCTAGATTGAAGTAAGGGTAGTTGGGAGGATATTTGAGCAGAGTTTAGATGATCCAAATGGCTTTGGAGGTGTGATTTTGAGAGGAGAAGTATCCTTTTATAAGAGAGGTGAGGGTCACTTTAGGAAAAGATTGAAATATTAATTTATTATACAATCATATTCGGTTTATAATGGCTCCAAAAGGACTTATTTCGAGGATAAGGTGATTCTGGGTCAAAATACCCTCAACCAATAGGTTTTAGACAGGTTTATGTCACCATATTAACCTTATCTTTTAGATTTAACTCTTAGTTAAATAGTTTAACTTTTACCATGTGTTTTTGTATTATTATAATAAATAGTTAATAAACTTACTATAAAAAGTCAAGCGAAACCCAAGTGGTTCATTATTTACATATATAACCTTATATAAGTCCTTTGGACAAACCTTATATTTTTAGAAATATTATATCAATTAATAATATAATATTTTTTTTAAAAACCCATTTATGTCAATTTTGACACTATTTAGTATTTGGTTTTTGTGAAAGTAAACAAAACTTGATTACTTCAAAATAAATAAATTAAATCAATTATAACATGTCATATTAACCTAGAAAATTCGTGGAATGCATCAGAAGTCTCAATTGTTATATTTATAATATCAATTATTTTAATTATTTATTAATAAGGTAATTACTGCATCATCATTGTGTCATAAATAAATTTAATTATTTAATGTCTAAAAATTATAAATAAAATACCATTATGTAGGAAATATTTTTATACTTTTAATGAATATTTACAGTCAAATCTATCTTAAGTATAACTCTATATTAAAAATGTTTTAGTTATGAAAATTTGAATTTAACACTTTTAACGCTTCTTTAAATAAAATAAAATAATAATAAATGTCCTAATCTAATCCAAGTGGATAAAAGAGGATCATATTTTATTACTAAGGTTGATTTTGGTCAAAAAAAACTTATCCAATAGAATTAGGACATGTGTTAGGGTAATTATAATATCATTTTTACCTTTAATAACCCTATTTACTTATAACTGTGGTAAATAAAATTCCAAAGTTACTATTCATAAAAAATTATTTTCATCTTATTGAACCAAATTTTACTTAATGATTTAAACTGTGTCTCTTATATTTTTTTAATTTAGTTCACAGAAGTGGTTAAATTACATTTTATGCAACTTTGCTAACGTGCCTAGAAGGTGGGTAAAAGACGTTAAAAAATTCAATAAAATTTTATACATATAATTTTATTATAAAATGTATCCAATGAATTACATTGAACTAATATAGGTATTATGTATCTATTTTGACTTAAAATAAATTTAAATAAAATAAATAATTATTTAAATAAAAAGTCGGTTTTAAACAATAACGTAGTGTTTTTCACTATTCATCAAAAAATGAAAGTTTTCAGAAAAATACCCAAAATTTACCCTAAGATAATTTTGATATTCCAAATTAAAAAATGAAGTCCATTTTGAAAAATAAAAATTATAAAATTTCAAAAAGTGGGTATTACTATTCATAATAGCTAGTTTGATTAGTCGTGGTGTGCTAGAACTCGAAATTATGTACAACGCAAGCTATTACATTATTCAAAGAGAAACGTATCGTGGAAGCTTGGGGTGTTACATTCTTCCCTCCTTAAAATAATTTCATCCTCAAAATTTCTAGAATAATACTGCGTAAATAGATTCAGGTGGTTCTTCATCATAAGTTATTCGGGTTCCCACGTTTTGTCTTCCATCTTATGGTTTCTCCATAGAACTTTTACTAGACAAGTCGTCCAGTTTCTCAACACTTTTTATCTGGTATCAAGAATCTTGAAAGACTCTTCACAATAAGATAGATCGAGTTTTAGTTATATTTCTTCATAGGTGAGTACATGCATTGGGTCAAGCATGTATTTTCTCAATAGTGATACGTGGAACACATCATGAACTTTGGAGAGACTTGGGGGCATTTCCAAATGGTAAGCTACAACTCAAATTAGTTCTAGACTTTCAAAAGGTCCGATGTACCTGAGACTTAATTTACCCTTCCTACTGAAATGTATAACACCTTTCCATGGAGATACCTTCAAGAAAACATGATATCTTACTTGAAATTCCAAATCATTCCTTCGGTTATCGACATAGCTCTTTTGCCTACTTTGAGCTGCTTTGATATGGGTTTGGATAATCTTTACCTTTTCCATTGTTTCCTCAACAAGTTCTGGACCTACAAATTTTCTTTCACCAACATAATCCCAATAAGTTAGTGTGCAACATCTCTTTCCATATAACGCTTCATATGGTGCCATATGAATACTTGAATGGAAGCTATTGTTATAGGAAAATTCTACCAGAGATAAATATTGATACCACATACCTTGAAAGTCAAGTGAGCAAGATCTCAACATGTCTTATAAGGTTTGAATAGTCCGTTATGATTGTCCATCAGTTTGAGGGTGGTAGGAAGTGCTCAAAAGAAGTTCAGTATCCAGGGCCTTCTAAAGACTTTTCCAGAATCTTGATGTAAAATGGGGATCATGATCAAAAATGATCGATAGGGGTACTCCGTGAAGTCTTACAACTTCATTAATATATAGTCTTGCTAAACATTCAAGTGGTAAATCTTCTCTTATAGCAATAAAATGTACTAACTTGGTACGACGATCAACAATGACCTATATTGCATCTTTCCTTCTAGGAGTCTTTGGTAGCCCCATGACAAAGTCCATCATAATATCACCCCATTTCCACTCAGGTATGGGAAGAGGTTGCATGAATCCTCTAGGATGTTGTATTCCAGCCTTAACCTATTGACAAACCATAGATATTGATACATAATCAGAAATCTCCTTTTTCATGTTGTCCCACCAAAATGTTCTTTCAAATCTCTATACATCTTAGTGCTACCAGGGTGTATAGAGAAATTGGAGCTATGGGCATCATCCAACAATTCCCTTTTTATATTTTGTATATCCGGAACACAAAGTCTCTTCCTAAATTTCAAAATTCCATCTTCATATATGAAGTTGATCATTCTCCTATCATTCACAGTGTTAATTTTCATTTGAAACTCCTCATCATCAGTTTGAGAACTTTTTATCTTTTCTAGTAAAGATGGATTGACAACCATTTGAAAAAGTATCGATGTTTAACCTTCCATGATTATTCCCATATCCATTTTTACTAGATCCATGTACATATGATCCCTTTCAACTCTCATCTTATTCAGAACTCCATGATCCTTTCTACTTAAAGCATCTGCCACCTTATTTGCCTTCCCTGGGTGGTAGTGTATAGTGAAATCATAATCTTTGAGTAGTTCAAGCCATCTCCTTTGCCTCATATTGAGTTCTTTTTGTGATAAAATATACTTCAAACTCTTGTGATCAGTATATATCTCACATTTTTCAGCATAGAGATAGTGTCTTCATATCTTCAAAGAAAATATTATAGCTTCTAACTCAAAATCATGAGTAGGAGAGTTTTGTTCATGAATGTTTAGCTGTTGTGATGCATAGGCAATAACTCTATCATTCTGCATACGGACACAACCAAGATCTTTCTTTAAAGCATCACTATAAATAACAAACCCGTCATTCCCTGATGGTAGATTCAATATAGGAGAATTGACTAATATTTTCTTAAATTATTCAAAACATTCTTCACACTATTTTTTCCAAACAAATTTAACCCTTTTACGTGTGATCTTGGTTAATATGTTATCCAATTGGTCAAAATTCTAGACGAAGTGCCGATAATAACCTGCTAAAGCAATAAAACTATGTACCTCAGTTATACTTGTCGGTGCTAGACATTCTTGGATTGCCTTAGTCTTTGAAGGATCGACAAAGATTCCATCCTTAGAGACAATATGGCCAAGAAAAGAAATTTCCTGAATCCAGAATTCACACCTGATAAAATTCCCATATAATTCATTTCTTCTTAGGGGTTTCAGAATAGTGCGCAAGTGATTTTCATGATTTTCATAGCTTTTTTAGTATACCAAGACATCATCAATAAATACCACTAAATATTCATCAAGATATTCCTTGAAAACTCTATTAATTAGATCCATGAAGACAGAGGGTGCATTAGTCAGTCCATAAGGCATTACTGTAAACTCGTAATGCCCATACCTGGTTCAAAATGCTGTCTTTGGAATGCATTCCTTCTTCACACACAACTGATGATATCCAGATCGAATGTCAATCTTTGAAAAATATTGAGCTCCATGAAGTTGATCAAATAAACCATCAATGCGAGGTAGGAGATACTTGTTCTTTATTGTTATAGGATTGATCTCTCTGTAGTCAATGCACGACCTCATAGATTCATATTTTTTATTAACAAAAAGAACAGGGGATCTCCATGGAGAAACACTAGGGTGAATAAATCCTTTATTACTCAATTCCTCTAGTTGTTTCTTTAGTTCCACTAATTATACAGTGGACATTCTATAATGGGTCTTTGATATGAGCCTTAAACCAGAAATTAAATCAATGGAAAACTCAATTTCTCATTCTGGAGGATGTCCAGGTAAATCCTATGGAAACACGTCAACATATTCTTTCACAATAGGTACTTCCTATATTTGAACATTCCTTTCCTCACCATTAGTTATTTCAATCTCTTCCTCCTTAATAATTGAATTTAGTAGAGCTACTGGGGGTGGATCTGGATAATAATCAGATGCTAGCATTTCTGCTCTAAAGATAAGGTACTCCTTGTCATCATCAAAAATTGCAACCTCCTTCTTCTTAAAATAAAATTTTTCATCATGGTCCGAAATCCAATCCATACCAAGGATTATATCAAATTCAATCATGGGTATGATGATGAGATCAGCAGATAAAGAATGTTTATATACCCTAATGGGAACTAATTCACAAAACTTTATTGCAATGATATTTCCCTTATGAGTTTTGACTGACAACTCCCTTGTTAAATAAAATTGGAAATATCTAATTTTCTTAGCAAACTAGGAACATATGAAATAATGTAATGATCCAAAATCAAATAAAGCATTGGATAAATTAGAGGAAACCATTAAATTACCTACCACCACGTCATTCGGAGCTTCAACCTCAGTAGTAGTGATCGCATAAGCTTGGACTTTCTCCCTTATCCTTTTATGAGGTAAGTTTCCTTGGAGCTTATGACATTCATTTTAATAATGCCCCATTTCTCTACAATTTTAGCATTTAACATTGACAACCTATTTCTTTCCCTTGCAATCACGATCTTGGTGGCCTTTTTCAGCACACTTGTAAAAGACTCCCATTACCTTCAAGAAAGTACCAGGGTGTTTCTTCCCACATTTACTATAGGATGGAAATTCAACCTTTCCGTTATTCCCCTTATTTCCATTTCTAGAGTGTTCAGAAGATCTCTTATTCTCCTGCTTTTCTTTAAAGTCATAAGACTTAGAGAATTCCTTTTCTTTCTTGACATCACATGATACAATATCTTCATACGATGAAAAAGATTGTGAAAATAATGCTCGACAGAGAAATGGTTTTAACCCATCAAATAATTGATCAATCTTACTCCTTGGGTTACGTATATAATCTGCTGCATGCCTTACTAAACTTGTAAAGTCAACCTCATACTTTGTGACATTCTCATCCTTCTTTCGCCTCAGACTCAGAAATTATCTTTCCATATCCAATCAATGGTCATGAGGAAAGTATTTTTTTAAGAAAATATCTTTAAACTCCCTCTATTCCATATTTGATACTTCTTCATCCTCCTTTTTGTTTTGAATTAATGACCACCATAGATCTTCATCTCTCGTGAGGCGATAAATTGCCATGACAACTTTTTCCCTTTCGCTACTCCCCAAAGCATGAAATATTTTCTCTAAGGAACTTATCCATTGCTCAACTACAAATGGATTTGTAGTCCCATTGAAAGTTGGTGGTTGTTGCCTCATGAAGTGGTCTAACATTGATCCTCCGCATTGTGGACCGGGGTTCTCCATACGGGTAAGGTTATTATTCATAACCTGAGTGAGTTGTCCCAATATGGTTATAAGTTGTTCAACACCGGTTGCATCACTAGATCCACTATAATTATCTTGAGTAGGAGGAAAACACCTATATGGATTACATGTGTTGATACAGTTTCCATTCCTTCCACTAGCCTCCATTTCTAAACAATGGAATAGACTAGATTAGTTTTTGAACCACAATACATAATTTCAAACTAGTAAAATACCTAACATAAATTGAATGGTTTATTCATATAATCCATAATCATAAAAAATGTTTTCTTTGAGGAAGTATTTACTCATAAATCCTTCATAATGGCTTGTAAAGAAAATGTGAATTATCCTAAGCATATCCCCTGGGAGTGTCATAACCAAGAGTGCAGCAAGGCCCGTTGTTGTGTACCAGGATACCCTGAGTCAAGAATGAAACTCCTTGTCAGAGTTTTCACTCCTAGGTACATCTATGCTAGAGCTGCCTCTACTTGCTCGTATCCAGACAAGGACGTATTTCTTGGAAAACTCACAAAATCTATACATTACTAAAATTCTAGGAAGTTCTTCTATACTAATTATCAATTTCTATCTTAGGGTAATGTTCTCTAATCATAGATTTCTAAATCCAATTTCCAAGGTTTGTACTAAACTTTCTATGATACTAACTGTAACACCCCATCCCTAGTTACCCAGAGTCGGTGCATTATTATATAACATTGTCATGATCACAAGAGATCAAGTCTCGAAAGACCGATTATTTTAGTAGTCTTGGAAGTACTAGATACATACACAAGTTTTACATTACATCATGAAATAAAAAAACAACAACATTGTGTCCCCTTTGAACACACTCATATACTTTAGCCTATCTATAAAAGTTAATCATAATATAATTATTTGCATCCTATAAAAAATAAAACATAGAAAGGGGTAAGCTTAGATGCTCAGTAAGGATAAAAATATAGTAGAAACTATTATAAATAAGCATAAAAATTTAAGGAAATGTATAAGACTAAAACACAAGCCTTTTAAACATAAAATTCAGCATAATATGGAAAAGATAAATCAAATAATTCCATTTACTTATTCACATGAATATTCTACTAGTCGAATAATCACATGAAATATCAATAGCTAATTTCATAATGATGGAATGCATAATTCCGGGTATCATAACCACATAGTCAAGGACTCGTTCCAAGACTATAAATAAGATTTTTTCAAGGCCTTGTTCCAAGAAACTAGTTTGTCTCATAAGACCTACCGATACATCAAGGGGCTATAGCGGGATCCACCCATCACTTACTAAGTCCAATTCATTCCTCATATGAAAAGGTTGAAACATAACATAAACATTTGTATTAAAACTAGCATACGAAATGTTAATACTTTAACTATAAACCATGAATGGTATATAAATAAAACATCTATAGTCAAACATATCACAAAACCTTCAATACAATTTGGAATATTTTATCATAATAAATCAACTTCAAAAAAGTGTAAAATCCATCAAAGGATGTTGACATAGATGAAATAAAAAATATTTAAGAGAAATATCTCTTTTTATTTTGAAATAATTTAAAATTCACATAATTATAAAAGAAAAAATTTATTTTGAAAATATTCTTATAAAGCTTCTATGGTGTTATAACGGTGGAAAATATCCGCACTCGCCGTATAAGTTAAAAAAAACATTCTTACCTTATTTTTTCGAAAAGGTCATAAAGTACCTTGTTTGGAAAACGATGGAAAAATTCCTTTATTTTTTTTTATAAAAATTCAAACAAGGGTATAAATGACTTTAACCCACATTCTAGGAAATAGTAATAATGTTTTGAAATTAAGAAACATGGATATGGATGATAATGAAGTCCCAGTAGATACTTTCGTAAAAACAACCTCAGATAATAAAGAGATTGTAAAATTAACCCTTACCTTGTAATTTTATTTGGTTGAGGGTAGGTTAACCTCCTGTATAATAGTGAAATCATTGTTATTAAATTATAAAATACCCACATACATAAATATTATATCACATATGATCTTCTAATATCTCTTTGTTAATAATATTTCAGTAGTATCATTGTTTTGGGTGTTAACTGATTCGTTTTCCTTTATATGTTTTGTTACGTAAGTCATGTTTGTTATGGATTAGATGTATTTTATTAATATAAATAATGATATTAAGTTATTAAACATTATTTTTAATCATAAAATGAAAATTATTCTTGAATGGTTACAATGGGGAATGAATCTTATCGCGTTCATGGAGACGGTAATCCGTACGTACACCCGAGCAACAATACCATTCTATTGATGGTGAAATCGTATGTAATTGGATGGTATATCATATATAAAGAATAATTAACATGTTATATTTATTATTTACATCAATTATACTCATTTTTATACCCATCCAAATAATTAAGTGTTGAATAACAAACTACACCACGACGTGGAGACGGTAAGCCATACGTACGCACGTATGGGGACTTTTTCATTCATAGGATGGATAGAATAATGAATATGGTTGTAACATATTTATAATAAAATTACAGTATGTATAAGGTATCAGAGTTATTATTTTGGTATTGAAACAACAAAGAAATAGGAAGTGGAAGAATAAAAGAACTTTGAAAGAGGTGATGAAATTATTACCTCTTCTTTGGATGCTTCCTTTTGATTTGATCAAAAGGGGTCCTTAGGTTGGATTCTAATCAAAGTAAGGCCTCTAGATTTAAGTGAGGATAGTTGGGAATATATTTGATCAATGTTTGTCCAAGTCAAATGGATTTGGAGGTGTGATTTTTAGAGAAGGGGAAGTACCCTTTTATAAGAGAGGTGAGGGTCACTTTAATAAAAGCTTGAAATATTAATTTATTATACAATCATATTCGGTTTATAATGGTTAAAAAAGGACTTATTTCAAGGATAAGGTGGGTATAGATCTAAAAACTCTCAATAAATAGGTTTTAGACAGGTTTAGGTCACCATATTAACCTTATCTTTTAGATTTAACTCTTAGTTAAATAATTTAACTTTTACCATGTATTCTTGTATTATTATAATAAATGGTTAATAAACTTACTATAAAAAGACAAGAGAACCCAAAGTGGTTAATTATTGAAATATCTAACCTTCTATAAGTCCTCTGGCCAAAACTTATATTTTTATGAATATTACATCAATTAATAATATAGTATTTGTTTTAAAAACTCATTTATGTCAATTTTGACACTATTTAGTATTTGGTTTTTGTGAAAGTAAAAAAAACTTGATTACTTCATAAAAAATAAATAAAATCAATCCTAACATGTCATATTAACCTAGAAAATTCATTTAATGCATCAGAAATCTCAATTTTTATATTTATAATATCAATTATTTTAATCCTTCATTAATAAGGTAATTACTACATCATCATTGTGTCATAAATAAATTTAATTATTTAATGTCTAAAATTTATAAATAAAATACCATTATTTAGGAAATATTTTTATCTTTCTAATGAATATTTATAGTGGAATTTATCTTATGTATAACCCTATATTAAAATTTTTTTAGTTATGAAAATTTGAATTTAACAGTTTTAACTCTTCTTTACATGAAATAAAATAATAATAAATGTCATAATCTAATCCATGTGAATCAAAGAGAACCATATTTTATTCCTAAGATTTATTTTGGCTGAAAAAAAATTATCCAATAGAATTAGGACATGTGTTAGGGTAATTATAATATCATTTTACCTTTAATTACCCTATTTACTTTTAACTGTAGTAAATAAAATTTAAAAGTTACTATTCACCAAAAATTATTTTCATCTTATTGAACCAAATTTTACTTACTAATGTAAAATATATTTCTCATATTTTTTAAATTCAATTCATAGAAGTGGTAAAATTACGTTTTATGCAAATTTGCTAATGTGCCTAGAAGGTGGGTAAAAGACGTTAAAAAATTCAATAAAATTTTATACATCTAATTTTATTATAAAATGAATCCAATGAATTACATTGAACTAATAAAGGTATTATGTATCTATTTTTAATTAAAATAAATTTAAATAAAATAAATAATTATTTAAATAAAAATCTGCTTTTAAACAATAACGCAATGTTTTCACTATTCATCAAAAAATGAAAGTTTTCAGAAAAATACCAAAAATTCACCCTAAGCTAATTTTGATATTCCAAATCCAAAATTGAAGTCCATTTTAAAAAATAAAATTTATAAAATTTCAAAAAGTGGGTATTACTATTCATAACGTCTAGTTTGATTGGTCGTGATGTGCTAAAACTCGAAGTTGCGTACAACCCAAGCTATTGCATTATTCAAAGAGAAACTTACCATAGAAGCTTAGGGTGTTAAAATTTATGTAACATGAAATATATACACTTTTGTTTTTTCTTTTATACTTATTTATAATTATATATATAATTATATTTACACATAGGTATATATATATAGTTATATATACACATTAAAATATAGTGATATGAATTATATAAATAAATATATAAATACATTAAATACAGTTCATATATGAATTTATATATTTATATTCATGTTAAATAATTTAAAATATACACATATATTTGTATGCATGTGGATGTAAGCGTATTTCTGTATGCGTATGCATATGTTTGGGTATAAATGTGTATGTATTCGTATGTATGTTTATGTATATGTGTTGTATGTGTATGTTTATGTGTGTGTGTGTATGTACGCATGCATGTATGTATGTATTTGTATGCGTATGTGTATGTGTGTGTATTTGGATGTATATATATGCATGTATGTGCATATGCATGTATATGTATATACATGTATGTATGCGCATGTATATGTGTATTGTGACTTCCCGACTCGGATGACCACTTAAACGATTCCCCGAGCCGGTGGGTCACATGGCCTCAAGCGCGCCTCCCCATATGTCAAAGACTGCCGATTAGTAGTAGGGGCCTAGGGTGTGTCTGTGGGGAGACTATGCCCTCTGATCAGAGTAGCACATCAGTGTAATCAATAGATAAATAATTATAGGAAGCATAATAATAATGGAAAAGACAACAAAATCACATATAAACGTCCAACACTTAATAATAACCAGAAACAATAAACTGAATCATATACAAAATATGATGATGTCATGTCTCTGTAAAATAGGGAAAACATGTATACATGATAGCAGACAATCAATACATTACATGATATACAAAAGGCACAAAAGGGAAAAATCTATCCAATCATCTCAAGCTTCAGCCCGATAATCTACTACCAAACTCCCATCCTAAGTCATGCAATAAGTCAAACATTCATAAGTGGATACTTCGCATTATCTACCCTACAATCATATACTCTTCCCGGGTACCATAGACGATCTAGATAGGGTGTGAGATAAACTCCGCAGACCACCATTAATGACATCTATAAATATTTAGTCAGTGAATATAATATGACAGTGTGTAGATTTATAAAAGCAGTAATGAAATCTATAAATGGGTCGACTCTGGTTCCTAAAGGAGACCAGGCTGATAGTATCTGCTTCGCCCTAAGTTGGATATCTCTAAACAAGTAACCATGTGTATACACATATATAAACTATATACGTAGTGACGTATACAACCATACATGTGGCTACTACCACCAGTCTGGACCCAAGGCATAACTCATACATCTATAAGGTGTAGAACGAGTATCACAAGTATTAAGGGATTCCATACCCAGTATCATATTAGTAAGAGTCACCATGCCCGATATCATAATCACAGGGACCCCATGCCCGTATCATGAGAACATTAGACACCATGCCCAACATCACTGTAAGGGTTGTCATGCCCATATCATATTTCTAAAGGGTCTCCATGCCCATATTGTATCACACTGGGTCACCATGTTCATAATATATCATATTGGGTTACCATGCTCATATCACATTTATAAAGGGTCTCCATGTCTATATCACATTTTCAATGAGTCGTCATGCCCATGTATATATATTTAACAAGAATGAAGATCATCATGCTCATTTACCATAATTACAAGGGTCGCTATGCCCATACATCAACCGTGATGAGTGAACATTGACTTTAATATGAGCCAATGCATAATTCATAACTCATTAATATTCAATAACAAGGGAGTGCTCACTGTTTAATTTAAATAGGTGATGTGTTCGTACCACTCACCTATATTCAATTCATCTTTAAATGATAAGTGTGTTAGCCATGCTAAAGCACAATAATTACCCATTTCAATTACATTATCACAATTTAGAATGTTATGACCCATCCCAGTGGGGCCCGTTCTGCATCTCCTCAAGCCCATATCTAATAGGCCAGAGGCTGGTGACTAGCACCGAGTAAGCATATCACTAACATAGGATGCATTTCCTATATACATGTACGCACACACACATCTCCAAGCCCACAAAATGATGAAATGTAAAAATCACTAAGTAAAAAATGCATGCATACCACTATATTTCACAATCAGAGTACGAAGAAAAGTAAGTAAAGTAAATATAGTTAGGATACAAGCCCCAAAAAAAGAGACTGTAACCATAAGTCTAACCTGTAAGAAAAAGGTACTGGGACTGCTGTCTGAAAGCCATAGGAACACACCTCAGTCTGTCTAGTCACACAAAGCACCATTTGGTCTTGTTTTTCTTAGGACTCACTCAAAGGGTCGATCGTCTGCACAAGACACGACACATGCGGGCAAAGATTGTGCAAGGTAAAGTATAACAATACTCAGTAGAACACCCTAAAACCACAAAGTAATACAACAAATTAAATAACAATCAGCTCTACACAAGTATATGTCTACAACATATATAAAAATAATATCCAGATATACTCAACCAAGACACACAATCTAGAGGTAAGTCACAACCACTGAATAACAACCCTAGCAATTCATCTAGAAGATTCCACGAAGCACTCATCTGAGAGAACACACTCCTGAGTCTGATAGCACTAATGACATTCGTTCGAGAGGTACTGCTCATCAGGTCTCACCATGAGAGAGATATATTGATAGATTTGAAGAGATATATGATACACATATGATGATCACATCCAGAGCCATTGGTTTATACCAAAAAATCAATATGGATTAACCCACTAAGTAGAGGATCGGCGCCCGCATAGTGTTGGTCACATCAATACCAATAACTCCACCTAGGGCATGAAGAATGAATAGAGGATCATGCTCCAGGCCTCTCAAGGGATTCCAACAAATCTATCCAGGAAGTACTGCTAAAGGGATCATAATCCTATGAGTAAAAAATGATTCATACCAACCTTCAGGGAAATAAAAAATGGGATGAACCCTAATGAAACCTGTCCAAGATACAGAGGACAAGGGGCTCAAGCCATGTAGGAAGAGGCACACAACGTGTATTAGGGTCACACGCTGTGTCCCTTAACCCCAGGTACTACCCATGTACAATGATCCATGTCTTTAGAACATGTCATATAGAAGAGGGGTACATGGCATGTATAATGGGTCACACGATGTGTCCTTTCATCTGGGGTCTGCCTATGTACTCTGGTCATGTGCCAGTACACAACGTCAACCTGTGTATTCGTGCCCATGTACGAGTATATAGAGTAGTCCGTGTAACTAGTCCAAGCCATTCTATGTGAACGGTAGTACACATCATGTCGGAAACCCATGTATTACACCCCATGTCCGTGTAATTACCATGTACACACTGAGTCGGCCAATGATGAACACACGTTTTGTAGTCGGGACTACACATCATGTGTATCGGGTTTTCTAGAAATCTATCTTCTTCCTCCGCATGCCTCGACCAATCTTTGGGATCTTTTTTCGGTGGCCTGTTCACCTCAAAACTCTAGATCCAAGGTCATTTTACCACCCTAACACTAGATCAATGAGTTTTGGGCCTTCAATTGGCTTGAAAATCCAATTTTATCCACCCCGATGCAACTTGCCTGAAGAAAGGGTGCTCTCGAATCACTTTGATCTGTCTGCCGCCGTCACTGTCACACCTCTGTCGAGCCATCTTGATGCCGAATCTCTAGTTTCAGATTTTTGTGATAAGAATCTAAGGTGCAGTGATTGATTGTTCAAAGTCGGGGGAAGAATGAAGAACACACACGAATAAAGCAAGAAAATTGGGGGAGAAAAATGCACAAGGAACAATCTCGATGAAAAAACCTCATCCATTGTTCATTCCAACCTCGATCCATTCTCGTAAGAATGATAAAAAAATCAAAACCAATATTCACAAGAATTATCACCCACCAACCTTGTAGAATAATCCCATCCCACATAAATGATCGATACATGAACTAATCTATTCATGGATTAGTCTGCGTTCATTGTAGGAATCAAGAACAAGAAAAGAAAATAAAAATAAGATATACTACCTAGATTCAGATCCCTCACTGACAAAGATCAGTCACTGCGTTGTTGCCATTGGTGAGATCCGCCAAGATCGGTGTTAATCGATATTTGATCTGAGGTTCCATCACCTCCTACTTGAGAGGATTATCTATAGGTTTCCTCCCAATGTCTCCAGAGAATTCTAGGGTTATGAGACTAACCCTAAATTTCTTAAAAATGGTTTATTTAAGGAAAAATCTGTCATATCATCGATTAAATAAAATAAAATATATTTTTTCTCAATTTATTTTATTCATTTAAAACGTTCGTGATGAATTTCCACAATCGACCCGCGCCGACCAATGTTAGGTCACACCTAGGGTAAAACTGCTATTCTAAACTCAACGGTGCCTTCATATTTTTGATTCGGGAACCCATTTATAGGTTATTCTGCTTTTTCATGAAAATTGCATATGCATGCTATTTAATATTTTAATATATTTTAAACATTTATTCTGGGCACACCAGGTCTGGGAATCGCACGCCGTTTCTGCGGCTGATCTCAAAATTAATCCATATAAAATTTAAAAATAATACATGAAAAAATCCGAGTCATTACATTCTCCCTACCTTGGGGTTTTATGACCCCAAAAAGTCAAAATAAAGGCTACTAAAAAAGATGAGGGTACTGAGTACAAATATAAGCCTCCCACTCCCAAGTGATCTCTTGAAGATTCTCATGCTACCACCAGACATGCACTAAAGGAATCGATTGCCTACACATGATACTCTCCTACCGATCCTCGATCTGTACTGGGTACTTAGCAAAATTCATTCCATCCTCGATGTCCATCCCTCCTCAGTTGATGACGTGCGATGGGTCATGCATGTACCTACTCAGTTACGACACATGGAAGACATTTTATACCTGGTATAATTATGGGGGAGCCAAGCGGTATGCCACCTCGCCAACTCCACGCATATCTAAAAAGGGATGATAAACATTGGATATAGCTTACCGCCCTGGCCAAATCTCTGCAATCAACGTCAAGGTGAAACCCGTAGGAACACATGGTCTCTTTACTTGAACACCAAAGGCCTTTGCCACCTGTTATCATAAGACTTATGACGGCTCTGTGCAGTCCTCATCTGCTCCTGGATGATCTGTACCTTCTCAGTAGTAGCTCACACCAACTCCAAGCCCATGAGTGCTAACTCTCCTAGGTTAGTCCCGTAAAATGGTGACCTGTAGGGTCGCCCGTACAAAGCCTCGAATAGTGCCATACCAATTATAACAATCCAAGCTTGAAATAAATGGACATTACATTTATTTTGTGGAATACTCAATACATTACACAAACAGACTCCCAAAGACTGTATTAGTTTAGTGTCTTTGGAAACTTGGAACACATTCTTCTAGCTTGGTGAAAGATCTTCAACAGCTCCCATAAATATCTTCACATTTAGTTTTCCTACCTAAAACCTTTATTTATATCATGGGGGAAAGAAAACATAAAAAGGGTGAGCTCAAATGCTTAATAATAGAAAACATGGAAAAAATAAACATAATAATGTAAAAACATGAACATATATTTTGAATATCAAAATCTTGAGTCATAAAATAAATCTTGGCAGTACGTAAGGTGTAAATAATAAATAAACACAAACCATGATAAAATAGCATTAACATAAAACATGGAATTATGGAAAAAACATAAGTATAGAAAATCATTTCTATATTATCCAAGGCTCATTGCCAAGACCATCATAGTGGACAAAGTCCATTACTGAACCGAGTTTACTTTCCATTTCAGCCCTATATTACTTAACTGAATTTACTTTCCATTCCATCTCTGTATTACTGAATCAGATTTACTTTCCATTTCAGTCATGTCTATCTCATGAGATATAAATCTTTACCCAATTAATTGGATGGAGACATATGTCCCACCCATCACATAATGAAAACCATACATATATGTGTCATAAAAACATAAATCATTCATTATATCATACCAAGAAATAAAATAGGTTTCCTAAACATCATTCCATCACAATCAATATATATAAAAAATGTATTTTATAAATACAATTCCATAATAAACACAATAAAACCATAGTAATAATAAGGATAGGAATATAATGTTATCTTAGATGGAAAATAATTTTGATAAAAAACTTGATATTAATTCTTGAGGAAAATATCCTTTCTTATTCAAAAGCGTTTTCTTTTCTCAAAATGTCATGCAATTTAAAAATAAAAGAATTTATTTGAAAATAAACTTGAAATTATTTAGAGGAAGCTTCCTTGAAATAAGGCATAAAAATCTATCCATGTTTTATAAGTTAAAAAAACATTATCCTCGTACTTTTTCCAAAAAAGTCAAGAATTACCTCATATGGTAAATGAAAGAAAGATTCTTTCCAAACCATGTAGTAAAATTAAAAAATGGTAAAAAATGACTTTAAACATAAATAGAATAATAATAAACATTTTATGAAAACATTTTTAGATAACATGGACATGGATGATAAATATACCCCCAGTAAATACTTACATATAAACACATCTTGAATAGAAATGAGATTGCAAAATTATCCCTTACCAGTTATATTCAGTCGAATCGTATGCCTCATAAAATATAGAAAATTATATGCATATGTAAATGTCATAAAATTTATAATAAGAATCATAAAATACTTATGGGAAGAATAAACACCATACAAAATAAATAGGTGGTGTATAAGGCATATGTCCCACAGAAATAAAAGCGAGACAAAATAATCCCTTACCTTTGGTTTGATTTCTTCCGTATGTGTCCAAAACTTCTGTATAGTGGTTTTAAACATATTATTAACTTGTAAAATAACCATATTAATATTTATGATATCATATATAATTCATTTATGACTTTATATTACCCATTTATTTATTAATCCCATGTTAAAACAACGTTTGGGTAATAATCGTTTTGTTTATTGTATGTGTTTTGACTTTTTATTCTTGATCTTATTACTTAGATCATGATTTAATTACTTCCAGAATGTAAAAAATTATTTATATATTATATATATTTAGTATATAAATATATATAATATATAGATAAATTAAATTAAATACACTGTTTATGGAGACGGTAGGTCGTACGTACGCATGAATGTTGTTTTCGTTTCCTTATCGAATTGAATGGACGCAAGTAAATTACTTATACATATACATAATTAAATTAGAATTATTATATCATATATTTAATTATTATTTATTATATATACTTTATAATCATTCTTGAATGGTTATCGCGGAGAATGAATCTCATCGCGTCGTGGAGACGGTAAACCGTACGTACACACGAGCGATGGTATCATTCCTTTAATGGTTAAATGACATGGAATTGGATGGTATATTAATTACACATAATCATTATCATGTCAAATTAATTATTCTCATCCTTTATATTCATTGTTATACCCATCTAAATAAATTACTATTGAATAACAAATTACACCACAGCGTGGAGACGGTAAGCCGTACGCACACACACATGGTGATATCCTTATTCATAGGATGGATAAAAGAAGGAATATGGTTCTTTCATAATTATAATAAGATATCAGTATATAAGTGATACTGTATTTATTAATTTATAATGAAACAACTCATGAAGAGAAAGTAGAAGAAGAAAGAAGTTTGAAAGAATTGGTAGAGGAGATTACCTCTTCTTCGACGTGCTTCCTTTAAATATCCTCTTTGAGCACTAGAGTTGGTCTTTGAAGAAGACCAGAACCTCTAGAATGTTACTAGGGAATTTTATAAGGTAAAAGGGTATGTGATGATTGAGATTTAATTCTCAAATTTATGTGAAGAAGTTATGGAGGATGTTTCCTTTTATAATTGAGGTGAGGGGCACTTTTGGAAACAACAAAAATATTAATTTATAATAAAATCAAAACCCACTCAAAAACCACAAAAATGTCACAATTTAGAAGATGATATGATAAAAGGTTGTAATATCATCAAACAAAACTATACAAGTGTTTATGTCAATTTAAACATTATCATTTTAATTAATATTTAGTTATTCTATTTAATTTTAATTAAGATAACAAATATTTCAATATTAAAAGAGTGAAATATTTATTTATTTGATGTCAATTGGACCATAAATAAGTACCTTAGATCATATTAGACCATATAATAATAATAATATTTTTTTAATTTTTTTTATGATTTTTAAATAATTTAATAAAACATTGTTTTGACAAAACAATAATAGTGTCAATTTTGGAACTATTCAATTCATAGTTTTTAAAAAATATCAAGATAAGATGTTATCATCAAAAAAATTATTTTATTATATCCCTACATGGTCTAGGTCATCTATAAAAATAATTGAACATACTAATTAGATCAAATTATATTTATGTTAATATTTTTAATAACATTAATTTGATATTTTCATTAATAAAATAATTAATACATCAGTTTTGTGTAATTATTTAATATACTTATTTGTTGGGTAAAAATTAAAAATAAAATAATATGATGAATATAAATCTATTATATTACAGTATAATACTTATATTCAAATATATCTTCTATAAAATCAATCATTAAAAATGTTATACTTATTAAAACATGAATGTGACAAGTTTAACATCACATTAAATAAAATAATATAAGTGTCACAATCTCTTTTATAAGGCTCCAAATGCTCAATAACTCAAAATTTGGATGATTATGGTAGATATATACTCTAATAATAATATTTGGTCAAGTTTTTTAGTCTTTTAATATTTATTATCATTTTAATAAAATTATTTTATTATTTTTTCATCAATTTAATAATTTCCGCATCATCAATTTTTAAGAATTTATGGTAATTATTTATTTACTAAAAATTAAAAATATATTATAATGATAAAGAAAATTTTTTTATCTTTTAAATGAATATTTATAGTCAAATATATCTTATGTATAACCTTATTTTAAAAATTACATATTACTTAAAACATGAATGTGACATCTTTAAATTTTCATTAAATAAAATATTATAAATACCATAATATCTTCCAAATAGCCCAAAAACGTCAAAAATAAATTTATATTATGGAGATATGTTTATTAAGTTAAAAATTACCCCTTATATTAGTTGATACCACTCATTTGCCCATATGTGGACACATAATAGATATTAAAGACAAAGAAAATGACACTCATGTCTTTGTTTGATTTAAATATTATTTAAGTCATTTTCATGGACAAGTGTCTATTAAATGACATAAGTTTGATACTTAAGTGTTAATGGTCAAATTAAATTCATCAAATAAAATTTTTTCATTTGTTTTGGTCATTTTATAGTCATTATAATTTTATTTTTAACCTAAATTACCTAATTTACCCTTTACTATGGTAATTTTTTTACCATGGGTACTATTCATATTGGTTAGAAATAAAAGTGACCTAACCAAATTTGGACCTCCTAAATCAAAATTTGACATCTATTTTTCAAAATCAAAACATATAATTTACAGAATTAAATTTAAAATAAAGCCGGTAAAATGTCACAAAAAATATTTTTTTGAAAAAATACCCCCTTTTAAATGGAAAATATTTTTTATAATAAATTCATGCAAAAAATTATTTTAAAAAACCATAATCCGATAAAAATTTACTAATTAAAATTTAAAACCAAACCAAAACATAATTTTACTATATAATGACTTTAAAAGAAAATAAAGTTTTCAATAAAAATCAACATTTTCATTATTCATCAAAAAATGAAACTTATCAGAAAAATAACAAAAATTTAACCAAAGTAAATTTTTATATCCTGAATTAAAATAATAATTTTATTTTTTTCAAATTGGATATAAAAAGTGTCAAAAACTTGATTTAAAATGGGTGCGCCATCAAAAGGTAGTAAAACTATATTTTTAAAAAAATACTTCTTTTATCTAAAAAACTGAATTTATTCTTATATCATGTCTATAAAACATATAAGATGAATTTTAAACATTATATTGAATATATTATATATAAAATCCATCAATAGTGATTTTTTTATTTTTTAAATTCACTTTTTTTCATTTAAATAGTTTTTCAGAAGAAAGTTAATACTATTCATACCTACCATTATAATAACTAGGTTATAATATTTAGTTGTTCAATTATACCCGGTCTTATGTGAAATGTATTCTATCAAAAGAACTTGATTTTTTTTGTAACACAAACCAATCATAGTGTTGCATAAACCGCAAGCTAAGCTGGTGTTACGTATAACACAAGCTTATCTTGGTGTAGCATACAACATAAGAAATAAAATAAAATAAAAATAATCAATCTCATAAAATATCAGGGTGTTACATTATACCCCCCTTAAAATTATTTTTCCCTTTAAATTATTTTGTGTTATAAAATATTTACTACTTGAAAGTTTCCTTTATAGAAACCCACATCATAAAAAGGAATACTAAAACTTCATTTTAAAAAGGAAAGTTAGAAACATAATGGTTACCCCAAGTAACTCCTCACTAGGTTTCCTCTTTAGATAACATATGTGAGAAGTGAAAACATGGATATAGAAGAAAAAATTCTAACCACAAAGTTTTGATGTATAGTGATAGACAACAAGGTTCGGATAAAGTTAACAATTTGAAATCCATAAACCTGTGATAATTTAAGGGACCATCTGATTCATCGGATAAGAAGGTACTAGGATAACATTTTTGGTTTTCAAGATCCTTTTCTTCAAGTTTATGAACATGAGAAGAATTAATTACTTGATTTAGGTATAATATCATCATTGGTCTGCCTTAAACAATTTCCACTTCATCTCTTATTCAACGAAATGAAGTTGAATTTATCATTCCTGAAGTGTTAGCAGATCATGAGATCCATAAATAGAATGATAGTTTATTCAATTTATCATTATCACAATAAAAAGCTTATCACAAGTAATCAAAAATGAATAAGTCCATATATGGTGAGATAATACTTTATTCTAACAAAATTCATCTGATGTTTAACTTAATCTTTTGAAAAAATTGATAACCTTACAAACCTTTTGAAAGCTGAAAATCCAAAACTATAGAAAAAGGTTCACCAAATTGGCTTAACATTTACCCCCCATATATAATAAGGTATCTCTAGTTGGTCACATTCCAAAAATTTGAACACCTTCATCATGTATTCTCTTGAGTCACGATAACAACCTTATTTAAAACATGCATGTTTCCTTATTCCAAAACATATTGGGTATATTCCTTAAGTCCCAAAAAGTTATATACTTCATCCATAATAGCCTAACCCTCTTGTTTAAAAATCCATAATTAGTTCTCAATAAACTAACATCATCCAATTTACTTGTTCAAATACAACATATCTTTATACAAACATCATTATCTCAATATAAGGGACATATTAAGGGTTATCTTTCCCTTAATCATGTGTTATCCACATATATCACCTTACCATTAAATCAATTTTTTGGATCCTTAGAACTATTCAACATATAATTTCCAATCCTTAATGAAAAACTTATACTGAAAACACTTATATATTTCATGATTCATATAACATAATCTACAAATTTCAAAACATATACATCTCAATCATCCAACCTTATTCTTAAAACATTAATTAGGATCTATCAAATTAATCTTTTCTAAAATATAAATAATTTATTAAGGTTTATCAACCTCAATCTTCTTAGGTTTAATGTAAAAAATACTGTAAGAACATCACATACCTTTCACATGTCGTTTACAATCTCTTTATCCTCAGCAGTATGACCAATACTCATACCGTCGTCCTGATTTTATTCATGATATTTCCACTTAAGAGATCTATCTTTATAATTATCATACTTTCTGCATCTGAAACATTCAATGGTTAACTATGTTCTATGTAGTTCTATCTATTGACTAAGACCAGACACAAAAGTGTGAGAAATACATATCAAAGATTAGAAACACAAAATTAAGGTAAATTACTTATAATATTTCAATCAATGATATCTTTAGTGTAACCCTAGGTTAGTCATAATTATCACAAAAACCCTAGTATTGTAACCTATACTTAGACTCATCCTTAGGACATCCCTAGACATATCTGTAAAAATATATATAGGGATCTCACTAAAGTTTTCGCATCCTAGTTTCCAAAGGTTGAATAAACCTTCGCTCTGATACTGATTCTAATAACCCAAGCTTGATGTACATGGATATTACATTTCTTTTGAGGAATAATTAATAAATTACAAAAATATATTCCCAAATACTATATTAGTTTAGTATCTTTAGAAACTTGGAACACATTCTTTTAGCTTGGTGAAAGATCTTCAACATCTCCCATAAATATCTTCACCTTTAGTTTTCCTACCTAAAACATTTATTTATATCCCAGGGGAAAGAAAACATAAAAAGAGTGATATAAAATGCTCAGTAAGGTAAAACATGGAAAACATAAACATAAGAATGTAAAAAAATGAACATATTTTTGAATATTAATATCTTGAGTCATAAAATAAATCTTGGCAGTACGTAAGGCGTAAATCATAAATGAACACGAACCACAATAAAATAGAATTGACATAAAACATGGAATTGTATAAAACACATAAGTATAAAAAATCATTTCCATATTATACAAGGACCATTTCCAATTCCATCATATTGGATAAAGTCTACTACTGAACGAGTTTACTTGCCGTTTCATCCCTATATTACTGAACCAGATTTACTTGCTGTTCCATCCCTGTATTATTGAACCAAATTTACTTTCCATTCTAATCATGTCTATGTCATGAGATATAAATATTTACCCAATTAATTGAAGGGAGATATAGGTCCCATCCGTCACATAATAAAAACCATACATATGTGTGCCATAAAAACATAAATCATTCATCATAACATAACCCAAGGAATAAAATGAGTTTCTTAAATATCATTCCATCATAATCCACACATATATATAATGGATTTCATAAATATAATTCTATAATAAATATAATCAAAACATTTTAATAATAGGGATATAAACATAATGTTATCTTAGATGGAAAATAATTTTGATAAAACACTTGATATTAATTCTTGAAGAAAATATCCTTTCTTCTTAAAAAATGTTTGGTTTTCTCAAAATGTCATGCAATTTGAAAAGAAAATAATTTATTTGAAAATAAACTTGAAATCATGTAGATTAATTTTCATGGAAATAATTCATAAAAATACATCCATGCTATATAAGTTAAAAAAAACATTCTCCTCGTACTTTTGTCGAAAAAGTAAAAAAGTACCTCTTATGGTAAACGAAAGAAAGATTCCTTCCAAAACATGTAGTAAAATTAAAAAATGATTAAAAATGAATTTAAACATACATAGAATAATAAATATTTTATGAAAACATTTTTAGATAACATGTACATGGATGATAAATATACCCCCAGTAAATACTTACATATAAAAAAATCTCAGATAAAAATGAGATTGCAAAATTATCCCTTACCAGTTATAATCAATCGAATAATATTCCTCATAAAATAAAAAAAATTATATGCATATTTAAATTTCATAAAATGAATAATAATAATCATAAAAAATTTATGGGAATCATAAACACCACAAAAAATAAATAGGTGGTGTATAAGGCATATGTCCTATAGAAATAAAAGTTTGACAAAATAATCCCTTATCTTAGGTCCGATTTCTTCCATATGTGTCCAAAACTCTTATATAGTGGTTTTAAACATATTATTAAATTATAATAGAACCATAATAATATTTATGATATCATGAATGATTCACTTATGACTTTATATTACCCATTTATTTATCAATTCCATGTTAAAACAACGTTTTGGGTAATAATTGTTTTTTATCATATGTGTTTTGAATTTTTATTCTTGATATTATTACTTATATAATGATTTAATTACTTCCATAATGTAAAAAACGATTTATATATCATAAATATCCAGTATATAAATATATATAATAGATACATAAATGAAATCGAATACACCATTCATGGAGATGGTAGGTCATATGTACGCATGAACGCTGTTTTTGTTTCCTTATTGAATTGAATATAAGAAAGTAAATGATATATATATACAAATAATTTAATTATAATTATTATTTCATATATTTTATTATTATTTATTATATATACTTTATAATCATTCTTGAATGGTTAACGAGGAGAATAAATCTCATCGCGTTGTGGAGACGGTAAGCCGTACGTAAGCACAAGCGACAATATCATTCTCTAAATGGTTAAATGGTATGGAATTGGATGTTATATTAATTACAAAGAATAATTATCATGTAATATTAATTATTTTAATCCATTATATTCATATTTATACCCATATAAATAAATTAGTGTTGAATAACAAATTACACCATGGTGTGGAGATGGTAAGTCGTACGCACACACGCATGGTGATATCGTTATTCATAGGATGGATAAAAGAAGGAATATGGTTGTTTTATAATTATAATAACATCTCAATATATAAGTGATACTAGATTTATTAATTTATAATGAAACAACTCATTAATAGGAAGTAAAAGAAGAAACAAGTTTGAAATAATCAGTAGAGGATATTGCCTTTTTTTCGACGTGCTTCCACTAAACATCCTCTTAGAGCACTAGAGTTGGTCTTTGAAGAAGACCAGAATATCTAGAATGTAAATAGGGAAGTTGATAAGGGAAAATATCATGTAATTACCAAGCTTTAAGGTTCAAATTTATGTGAATAAGTGAGGGAGGATGTTCCCTTTTATAATTGAGGTGAGAGACACTTTTGGAAACCTCAAAAATATTAATTTATAATAAAATCAAACCCCACTCAAAAACCCAAAAAATGTCCCAATTTCTAAGATGAGACGAGATAGGGTTGTAATATCATCAAAAAATAATTTTTAGAAAATCTTTTATGTAAATTTAAACATCATCATTTTAATTAACATTTAGTTATTCTATTTAATTTTAATTAAGATAACAAATATTTCAATATTAAAAGGGTGAAATATTTATTTATTTGATGTCAATTAGACCATAAATAAGTATGTTAGAGAATATTAGACCATATAATAATAATTATATATTTTTTTATAAATGTTTATGATTTTTAAATAATTTAATAAAACATTGTTTTGACAAAACAACAATAGTGTCAATTTTGAAACTATTCAATTCATGGATTTTTTTAAAATATCAAGATAAGATATTATCATAGAACAAATTATTTTATTATATCCCTATAGGGTCTATATCTTCTAGAAAAATTATTTTACATAGTAATTAGTTCAAATTATATTTATGTTAATATTTTTAATAACATTAATTTGATATTTTCATTAATAAAATAATTACTACATCATAATTATTTAATATAATTATTTATTTGGTAAAAATTAAAAATAAAATACTATGATGAATATAAATATGTTATCTTCTAGTATAATAGTCTTAGTCAAATATATCTTCTGTAAAATCAATCATTAAAATTTTTTATACTTATTAAAACATTAATATGAAAAGTTTAACATCACATTAAATAAAATAATATAAGTGTCATAATCTCTTTTATAAGGCTCCAAATACTCAATAACTTAACCCTTGGATGATAATGGTTGATATATACTCAACAAATAATATTTGAGAAAGTTTTTTATTATTTTAATATTTATTATCATTTTAATAAAATTATTTTGTTGATTTTTCATCAATTTAATATTTTTTGCATCATCAATTTATAAGACTTTAAGGTAATTATTTATTTCCTAAAAATTAAAAATAAATTACCATGATAAATAAAAAAAATTTATCTTTAAAATTACTATTTATAGTCGAATATATATTCTATATAAACTTATTTTATAAATTATATATTATTTAAAACATAAATGTGACATCTTTAAATTTTCATTAAATAAAATATTATAAATACCATAATATCTCCCAAATATCCCCAAAATGTCAAAAATAAATTTATATCAGGGATATATGTTTATTAAGTTAAAAATTACCACTTAGATTTGTTGATACCACCCATTTTTCCATATGTGGACACATAATAGATATTAAAGACAAAGAAAATGACACTTGTGTCTTTCTTTGATTTAAATATTATTTTAGTCATTTTCATGGATAAGTGTCCATTAAATGACATAAGTTTGATCCTTAAGTGTTAAGGGTCAAATTAAATTCATCAAATATTTTTTTTTCATTTGTTTTTGTCATTTTATAGTCATTGTAATTTTATTTTTAACCTAAATTACCTAATTTACACTTTACTTTGGTAATAAAATTTACCATGGTTACCATTCATATTGGTCAAAAATAAAAGGGAACTACTTACCAAATATGGAACTCCTGAATCCAAATTTTACATCTATTTTTCCAAATTGAAAACACAGAGTTTTAGAATTAAATTTAAAATAAAACCGGTAAAATGTCTCAAAAAATAGTTTTTTTGAAAAAATACAGCGTTTTAAATGGAAAATGTTTTTATAATAAATTCATGTTTAAAATTATTTTAAAAAAATAATTGGATAAAAATGAACTAATTAAAATTTAAAACCAAAACAAAACATAATTTTACTATGTAATGACTTTAAAAGAAAATAAGGTTTTCAATAAAAATCAGTATTTTCATTATTCATCAAAAATTGAAACTTATCAGAAAAATATAAAAAATTCAACCAATGTAATTTTTTATATTAATAATTAAAATAAGAAGTTTATTTTGTAAAACTTAATATAAAAAATGTCACAAAATTGATTTAAAATGGGTGCGGTATGAAAAGTCAGCAAAACTGAATTTTTTGAAAAATACTTCTTTTATCCAAAAAAATGAATTTATTCTTATATCATGTCTAGGAAACATATAATCTAAATTTTAAACATTTTATTGAATATATCATATATAAATCCATCAAGAGTGATTTTTTTATTTTATATATTCACTTATTTTCATTTAAATATTTTTTCATAAGAAAGATAATACTATTCATACCTACCATTATAATGACTATGTTATAATATTTAGTTGTTCAATTATACTTGAAAATTGAAATTTTGTGTAACAAAAACCAAACATAGTGTGTAGTATACCACAAGCTAATCTGATATTGTGTATAGCGCAAGCTTATCTTGGTGTAGCGTACAACACAAGACATCAAAAAAATTAAAAGAAACCTATCTCATAAAATCTCAGGGTGTTACACCAATGGTGGAATGATAACTCTTATTTTATGAAAACTACACCAGTGGTAGGTGATCTTCCAAACTACGACCAAAGTCTAACATGTAATCTTGCAGCATGTCCTCCAGAACTTGAATGTACCGCTCTATCTGCTTGTCCGTTTGTGGGTGAAACACTGTGCTCAAGTGTAACTGGGTCTCAAACGCCACTTTTAATCCATTCCACAATCAGGATGTAAAATGAAAATCATGATCTAAAACAATCATTGATGGAACTCCATGGAGTTTAACTATCTCTTGAATGTAGATGCATCCCAATCTATCTACTAAACTCTGTTCTTAGATTGCTAGAAAATGGGCCGACTTGGTGAGTCGATCAACAATCATGAAGATGACATCGTGTCCCTTAGATGTATGTGGTAAACCTATCATGAAGTCTATTGATATCCCATCCCACTTCAATTATGGAAACTTAAGGGGTTGAGCTGAGCCTATTAGAACCTGGTTCTCATCCTTCACTTGTTGACAAGTAAGGAATTGAGAAACAAACTCTACCACTCTCTTCTTAATCCCTAACCACCAAAACTGACGTTATAGGTCCTGGTACATTTTCACCACACCTTTATTTATTACTAAGGGTGACGTATGAAACTCCCTCAGAACCTCCTCCCACAATGCCACTGGTACTACCGTATATCCTTTGAAAAGAACAACGTGCTCCCCATATTTTGAATATCTATCAAGAGCATGCCCTATGGATATCTGAGCACGTAAAGTCTCATAGTTGGTATCCCCAAGCTGTGCCTCCCTGACTCACTATAAAAGTGGAAGGGTAATAATGATCGATTAAAGGTAATCTACTCCCTCTCCATCCATAATAGATAACTGTAATGATCCCAACTTCTCCGACACCTCATTTAGCAACTAAAAACTAAATCTTCTACTGAGAGAATCTAACACCACATTCCCATTCCTAGGATTATTGACAATCTCAAAGTCATATTCCTATAGGAACTCTAGCCGCTACCTTTATCTCAAGTTCAGATTCTTATGATAGAAGATATACTTGAGACTCTTGTGATCAGAGTTGATGATAAACTGCTCTCTCATCAGGCATTTTCACCACATCTTTAATGTGAAGACTACCGCTGCTAACTAAAGATCATGGGTCACATAGTTATGCTCATGTGGTCTCAACTAGGGTGAAACATAGGAAATCACTAATCACCTCCACATTAGGACACAACCAAACTCAGTTCCTACTGCATCGCCGAACACTATGTACTCAACACCCTCATCTGGCAATCGTAAGATTGGAACACTCATCAAACTTTGTATCAGCTACCGAAAAGACTTCTGGTACTTATCTTTCCACATGAAAGGCTGTCCCTTTAAAGTCAAAGTTGTTATAGGTGCTGATATCCTAGATAAATTAGGTATGAATCTCCGATAATATCCTACTTTCTTGAGGAAGTTCTGCACCTCCGTCATGTTCTTAGGTGGATCCCATGCTAACACTACCTTGACCTTGACCAGGTCCACTGCCACTCTATCCACTGAGATAATGTGTCCCAGAAAGCGGACCACCCGAATCCAAAACTGGAACTTTGAGAGTTTCCCATAAAGATGGTGCTCTCGATGTATATCTAGAACCATCCTTAGTGTCTTGCATGCTCCTCCTCAGACATTGAGTACAAAAGGATATTGTCGATGAAGACTACAACGAACCAGTCTACGTAAGGATGAAAGATCTGATTCTCGAGTCCCATGAACACTTCTAGGGAATTATTCATGAAAAAGGGAATCATCAAGTACTCATAGTGACCATAATGACATATGAAGGCCATATTCGGTATATCCTCATCCCGTACTCATAACTGGTGATAGCCTGATCTGAGGTCAACCTTTGAGAACCATCATTCCCCTTTAAATTGATCAAAGAGGCCATTGATACTTGGTAATGGATACTTGTTCTTAATGGTCACCTAGTTCAAGCACTGGTAGCCCACACACAACCTCAAGTTCCCATCTACCTCTTTGGCAGACAAAACTAAGGCCACCTAGGGTGAAACATGAGGTCTCATGAAGCCCTTCCTCTACAAGTCCACCAACTTGACCCTCAGCTCACAAAGCTCTGCGGGAGCCATCCAATTTGCTAGCATAGATATCGGTGCTATCCCATGGTGTAAATCAATGCATAAATCTATCTCCAAATAGAGAGGTAATCCTGGATCATCTTTAGAAAATATGTCCTTGTACTCCACCACCACTACTAGAAACTGGAAGCTCATAACATCTGTTTCACTAAGGGCCAAGCTAGCCAATTGATGAGTAATCGGCTTCAAACTCCTATGCATGAGTCCATCCTATGATCCCTATGTTTCCTTTTCACTAAAAAGGTAAATATCATTCCATCACTATGGACTCAATTCACCCTTCGTCTAAAATAGTCAATTGGGCATGGACTGCAGATAACCAATCCATACCAAGAATGACGTCGTAAGGGATTGACACCACCACCAAGAGGTTCCAATAGAAACTATTGCCTACAAGGGTCAAGTCACACTACTGACATAAGTGTGTGATCATTGAGTCTTCTCCAGTAGGTGTTTCCAAGAATAAGGGTCAAGTCAATAGTTCAACTAGAATATTTAGGTCTCCTACAAGATATGTGGTGGGAAAATAATGACTAGAACCTGTGTCTATCAGTACAAAAACTAAGGTAGAAAAGATACATACCATACCTCAAATAATTCCTAGAGCCCCTGGGTCATATACCTCGATCGCATACAGTTGTCCCCTCCCTAATCCTCTAGTTCTTGAGCTCGGCATGGACCACCTGGGGGTGGTGGTGGTAGCAAGTCGAAACATCGACCACCTCCTACTGCTCTCCCAGATCTTATAACACATCCACCACCCTATGAATCTGCCTGCTCCTGTTGCTATCTCTGCCTTGGTGGTCCATCCATAGCCTCCCTATCAGCATTACAATGGGTTGTAAAATATCGAGTGAGATGTCCCCTACCATCACATGAATATAACCGCATATCTTTAGGATGACTGGACCCAACCTATGAGCCCTGAACTATAGATCCTCTATCATGGGAACTCCTATTGAAATTACTCCCAAATCCAGGTCCATGAGACAAATGTCGGCTCCCTACTTCCTAGGTCTCTGATCCTTATTTCCCACTGCTGACTGTCACCAGCTGTATCTGCTCAGCCAAGAAGCTTTCAACCACCAAAACCTGCTCTAGAGCCCCAACATATGCTGGAATACACAAAGGGGTAATGATGGTTTTGAATATCTCTATGCAGACCTCACTCAAAGGTCTGATCCCTAAAGTATTGATCTCCAACCATATCCATCGAGTACCTAGAAAGGTTGGTGAACCTTGATGAATAACCAACCATCGATATGATGCCCTGTTGGAGCTATAAAAGGTCGTAAATACACACAGCTCTCAGCATAACTGGTGAAAACTCCTCTATAAAGTGATGCTAAAACTCTATCCATGAAAGAGTCACCTCATCATGAGTCTAGATATCCAAACTCCACCATCTTACTGCTGAGTTGTGTAGAAGGCTCGCTGATAGGACCACCATCTGATCTGCTAGTGTCCTGACAAGATAGAAAAATTAGGTCACCACCTCAAGCCAATCCTCAAATGTCTGTGGGTCGGGCTACCTTAGAATCTGAGGGGTCTCTGTCACTGAAACTCATGAAGCACACTCAGCTTGTGCCCCTCATCCGGTGATGTTGTGGGTACCACATTCTTCTCTACAAGTGGTGGTATGGCTGGTGCACCACCTAGAGGTAACATCTAGGGAAATAGTCCCTGTATTGAAGCCTCGTCACTAAGCAGGTCATCCTCATGATCAAGCTATTGAATCCTAGCCAGTATGCATTGCAGAGGAATCCTGTTGGAAAACAAGATGTTCCATGGTTAATGAGTATATCTGGAGAGCTGACTCAAGAAGGACATGGAAACCAAAACCCATTCCTATATGATGTTTTCACCATTATTTTCCTTTCAAACATTGTTTTCATGTATTGAGTTGAAAAGTAGGTTATCATAATCATGGTGTATGGATATGTTGACCGCCGCACCAACACTGGAGTCCCTGACATGAAATTATAACTTGAAAGACTTAGCATTGTTGCCCCAAACCAATCTCACAGACTCCTGGTCCTAAAGTAGAACCAACCAACTTTGATACCACTCTATCATGACCTGTCCCAGTGGGGCCCATGACGCGACTCCCCAATCCCACCTCTAATAGGCCAGGGACTGATGACTAACACCGAGTAGGAATTTCACTAACATGGAAGATATTTTCTATGTACCTGTACGTATGCACACATCTCCAATCCCAAAAAATGCTGAAATGTAAAAATCACTAAGTAAACAATGCATGCATACCACTATATCCCACATCTAGAGTACAACAGAAAGTAAGTAAAGTAAACAGGGTCAGAATAAAAGCCCAAAAAAAAAAGACTATAACAACAATTCCAACCTTTAAGAAAAAGGCACTTGGACTCCTATCTTAAATCCATAGGAACACACCTCAGTATTCTTGATCTCACAAAGCACCGCCTGGTCCTGGTCTGCTTAGGACTCCGTTAGAGGGTTGATCATCTGCACAAGACACGACATGTGTGGGAAAAGACTGTGTAGGGGTAAGTATAACAATACTAAATAGGACACCCTGAAACAACAAAGAAATATAACAAATTAAATAAAATTCAGCACTACATAAGCATATGTCTACAACACATATAACAAGAATATCCATATATACTCAACCAAGACACACAATCTAGAGGTAAGTCACAACCACTGCATACTGATAAAACAAAATTTTATTGAATATTTTATTGATAATTAATGATATAATTTCCTCAAATTTTTTTAAATATGTTTATTTATAGAATATCTAGGATTAGATCATTCATTTGAAAATTTGATGAAAATTCTAGTTTTACCCTTTAAAATTTACTATAGTATTTCGAACATAAATATTTTTATTTGAATTATTTAAACTTAAAATTTTGTAAATTTGTTCCTTACTTAATTGGATACAACTTTCATTCATGACATATGAGCTAAATTGTGCATTTGATTGGACTAAATGGTCCATGAAGTCAAAGATGGATTGAACTAACTAGATTGGACACCACATCAGTTTTTTGGACCATAACTTCTTCATCTTTTCTTGAAATGGGCCCAAATTTGAAGAGTAGATCAATAAAAAAATTTATCACAACTTATACTTCTATAAGGGAAGCTTATTTACCTGTTTTGATAGTCAAGAATGTGGTTCAAGTTGGATTAAAATATTTGTCAAAATTTCCCCATTCTCACTTGAAACCACTTGTAACCTAGCCTCCCATCCACTCTATAAATATGTATTTTTCTCATTTGGAGGGGTTTGAACATGAATTGGGATATTTAAGGCAGATAATAATTGGTTTCACTCTATTTCTCTAGGCATTTCAAGAGGGAGATCTATTGAAGCTAGGATCCCTTCATCGAAGCCTTCTTTTTCTTCTTCTTTTGTTAATGTTTTTATTCTAGCAATAAACTTCTTAATTCCTCTTCTATTTATTTTTTTTCTTCTGTTTTATCCAATTTTATTCTTCCTTAATATTCTTATTTGGTATGTAATTCAATATTAGAAATGGGATTGGGCACTTTTCAAAAAAAAAAGGGATTAGGTTATACCCTTTCAAAACCTTTGCAAATGCAAAATGTTTCTACAATGACTACACCACCCATGAAAAATTAGTTCTTTTAGTAATCAGTCTACCTCTTACCTTATCCATTCATTTATTTTTAATCAATGATATACTATAATTCACTTAAAATTATCCATGAATTTATTTTTTAATTTAATAGAAACTAAGCAAGAAATTGAATGATTTATGCAAAAACACGTGAGATCGAGTAATGTGTGAATTGTGAGAGCGCAACCTTAACCAGTTAAACAAAAGTACCAAAGATAAATTTGTAGAGTTCAAATATAACCCCTAAAAACAATTAATCCTATTTTTATAGAATGGATATGTTCCATAATTTATCACTGACCATAATCTAGACTTAGAATGTCAATCAAAGCAGAGTGCTACGATTGCATGTTCTGAAGCTAGCATAGGGTTTAATTCACTTCATCTTTGTGGTAAAGTTATTTATCATAGGGTTCAAGAATTAAAAAATTATGGGATAATAATTAAGTGAATATTAATTTAAATTATAATTATTAATAATTAAGTTAATAGGTAGAGTTATATCAATTATTACCTTTAAAAATATTTTATAAAAAAACATCTTCTCATTGTGTCTTATTAATCAAATTTAATTTCAAAAAAAAAAAAAATTCAATATTCTTTAAGCATACGTATTATTCTTTTATAAATGATAAAAAACCCCCATTATTTTAATTAGTTTATTTTTTATTTTTTATTTCATTTTCAAATACCTTTAATATGATGTTAAATTTACTTCTTCCTTTGAGAGACGACCTTCGTTAGCCTCTCTACTGCACCTAAATAACCCAAAAATGAACATCATTTGAGAGTAACCATGTTATAACATTTAAAATTGGCACCTTTTCCAATGTGGAAATTATTTTATTGAAATAATTAGAGGTATTTGTTTAATTTTATTTTATACTTTTCTTTTTTATTCTTTCTTCCTTCATCTGTCTCCTTTCTCAATTTTTTTTGTTTCTATTTCTTCTTCCTCTATCTTTTCTTCTATGTTAGAACATCTATTAAAATATATTCTTATGATATTATGGTCTACTTTTCTCATTTTCTATGATTTATGACACGATCCCATCCTAAGGATCTCCTTGATCTAGACCCTAAGATTGAACGCAACCTTAGGGCTCGAATCAGACAATCATGGTATATGAGAAGTGTCAACATTTACCCAACATGTGAATTCCTCCCCTATAAGAACACTAAAATTTAAAACACTTCTATATCAAACCTAAAAATAGAAACAATGACTAAAAATAATGGAAATGAACTTAATATAACCATTCAAGAATTGAGATAACCTGACATTAACTGTTAACCAAATTGTAATGCATACCTAAATCTCGAATCGAACTTTGAACTGAAATATGGGTTAATTCATTTACTTCCAAAATTTCATGGATTATATAGTTAGGATATAGAAACAAATTTGAAATAATTTAATGTGGTTTTATGAACCTTGAAACCAAGAAATTTCTTTGAAGATCAAATAAAACTAAGAGTATTACCATTCTCACTTGATGGAACTGTAAGATATTGAATGTATTTTTTTAACCTGAAGATGTAACTTGTTGGAATGATTTTTAATATATTTTATTGTAGATATTTTTCCATCATAAAGGACCACTACCATTATAAAAGGGATCTCAAGAATCAAGCAAGCCTAAGGAGAGTCAATATATGAGTACTGAGAGCGATTCACGAAGTAGTGTATAATCTGTCCACATCACCAAATCAGTGAGAAAATCCTCATCCAGTACTTCTATGAAGGCCTCACACATATGGAAAGAAGAATGGTAGATGTCATGGCTGATAAAACATTGGTGTACAAAACAACAGTAGCTTCACGTGCATTGATCGACAAGATGACACAAAACTCCCAACAATTTGGTGATTGAGGTACACCACATATTAGAAGAGTATATCAGGTAAGTCCATCTTCCCTTGAAATTCATTTAATTGATACCAAGTTGGAAGAATTCACCACTATGTCAAGACATATTACTTTGGATAAAAATACATCCCAACCCTCTCTTACATGGAATTGTGGCATTTTTACTGAAAAGGACCCCTAACTAACTTCTACCCCAAACTACAAGAGATGAAAGATTGCACATCAATATTCTTTGGGAGACCATATCTAAAAAAACAATATCCAAACCCCTAGAAGAAGTATGATTCCTTTGATATAACATAAAAATAAGTGTGAAAGGATCAATCAGACATGAGGTATGGCTCTGGACAACAACAAAGGCCCCCATTTCAACAAAATTTTTAGTAGCCTCTGCCTTACCAATAAGGTTTCCAAAAACCCCAAAAGAGATTTGAAGCTCAAAAATCAACATGCCAAAAACAAGGGAATCCCCCCAAAAAGTTATAATCTAACACTGATGACCTTTTGAAACAAATTGTTCTTAATCAACAAAATTAGTTGAAGAGTCAAGTTTCAGAGTTGAGGGATTTAAAGACATAAATGATCCAAATTTCCACCACCCTCTATGAACTAGTAAGTAAGAACTCTAGAAATCATCCTTCCCAACCTAATCCAAATCCCAAGGGAAATTTCAGTGTCATCACATTGAGAAGTGGGAAGAAAAAAACGGATACATCTGCACCTATCATTCCACTAAGATTCACCTCAACCCTGGAGAATCCCCATTCCATACCAACTGATGAGAAACCCTAAGATAAAGATAAAGGTAAGAAAAATATTGATGAAGTTCCTACTCAAACTCATCCTTTTCCAAAAATAGATATACAAACCAAGAATATAGATAAGGAGGCGATGCAAAAAGATATTTTGGACACATTCAAGCATGTAGAGATAAACATACCACTTATTTAATCCATTAAAAAAATACTAAGGTATGCCAAATTTTGAAAAGAACTTTGTACCAATTGAAGAGGGCTTAAGGGAAATGAAAGGATCAATATTATAAGGAATGTTCCAACACTCATTACACTAACTATAACAATGCCAGTAAAGTTCAAGGATCTGGGGACATTCACCATCCCATACACTATATGGGATTTGTACTTTTCTGATGTTCTTTGTGTTTTAGAAGCTTCCATAAATGTAATGCCTCACTCTGTATTCTCTTATTTACAGGTCGGTGAGTTGAAGTTAATGAGAGTAGTGGTGCATTTGGTGAATAGATCTATGGAATATCCAGTGGGAGTCCCCAAGGATGTACTTGTTTGGGTAAGAGACATGATATTTCCTACAAATTTCTATATGCTTAACATGGAGGATGATCACGTAAGTTATCATGCTCCCATTATCTTATGTAGTCCCTTCCTCAAAGCTAAAAAAATCATCATAAATGTCCATGGGGGTACACTCTCCATGTATTTTTGAGATAAAGTTGTAATATTTAATGTTATAGACTCTATGATGTACCCCTCATAAAACCATTCTACTTTTGTTATCTCCCATTTTGAACCACCAAGTAAAAAAACCATGGATTTTGATTGTCCTATGCTTAGAGAGATTATAATTATTGGTTCTATTTTGATGTCTAAGAGAACTTACATAGATATTTCTAATGAACAAACCTCTCTTAGATTTGATTTTGAAATGGATTCATATTTTGATCATGTTCACTCTGATTATGACATGGATGCTGAGTATACTGATGGATTTGATGCATTATTCTCTGATTTTGATGATGTCTATTCTAATACTGATGTTCTTTGTGCACATATTTTTGTTCCTTCAATGTCTCCATCCATACATTACCCCCCTACACTAGAAATCAAGCCATTTCCACCAAATCTCAAATACTCACACTTATTGAGTGGTGAGAGATTACCTGTTATAATTTATAACAATATTACTTTTAAACATGAAGAAAATATTTTGAATATTTTGAGGGAGAACATTAGGGTATCAGGTGGAACTTGACTATAATATCATGTATTAGCCCATCCATTTTCATGCATAGGATTATTTTGGAGGATGGGGCTAAATCGGTTAGGCATCCACAAAGAATACTGAATCAAAATCTTCTAGAAGTTGTTAAAAAAGAAGTTGAAAAATTGCTCGAGTTAGGTATAATTTATCCCATTTCATATTCACAGTGGGTAAGTCCTATTAAGGTTGTGCCTAAGAAAAGTGGTGTTACTATTGTTAAAAATGATAAAGAGGAGTTAGTTCCAATGTGGGTTCAACACAGTTGAAGTTTGTGTATTGATTATAGGAAACTAAATCAGTCCACTCAAAAGGACCATTTCCCCCTCCCATTTATTGATCAAATGCTCGAAAGACTAGTTGGGAAGAGAAATTATTATTTCTTGGATGTATTTTCTAGATATTTTCAGGTGTCTATAGATTTGGAGGATTAGGATAAGATAATATTCACTTGTTTATTCAGTACATTTTCCTACCGAAGGATTCCATTTGGACTTTTCAATGCCCCAATTACCTTCTAGAGATGCATGGTGAGTATTTTTTTTGATTTTATTGAGACCTACATGGAGATATTTATGGATGATTTTATAGTGTATGGTTTGTCATTTGATGATTATATCTCTAGTTTGTGAAAGGTGTTAAATCATTGTAGTGAGAAGAATATGGTCTTGAACTTTGAAAAGTGTCATTTCATGGTAGAGCATGGGATTGTCTTAGGGAATGTAGTGTCAAAACATGGGATAGAGGTTGATAGATCTAAGGTAGATATTATTTCATCCTTACCATATCTTTCATGTGTGTGTGTGATGTTAGATCTTTCCTAGGGCATGTAGAATTTTATCAGCTCTTCATCAATGATTTTAGTAAGATTTCTATTCCTATGTTGTGATTAATTAAAAAGGATTATGATTTTGTGTTTTATGATTCTAGAAGAACTTACTTTGATGAGCTAAAATAGTGTCTGACCACTCCACTAATCATACATCCTCCATGGCGGAACATTCCATTTGAGCTGATGTGTGAAGCTTCAAACTTCATAGTTGGAGTAGTATTATCACAGAGGGTAGATGAATGTTTACATGTTATTTACCATGCTTCGAGGATGTTGGATTCAACCCACTAAAACTACAAAACCATAGAAAATGAGTTTCTTTTCATCTTATCTACTTTAGATAAATTCCATTCATATTTATGAAGCTCTAAAGTTGTTGTTTTTTCTAACCATATAGCTCTAAGGCACCTCTTGAAGAATCCATATGTAAAGCCTAGAATTATCCAATGGATGATTATTCTTCAAGAATTTTATATTGAGATAAAGGATAAGAAGGGTTTAGTAAACTTGGTGGCAGACCACAAGAGTAGGACTACTCACACATTAGAGGATGACACCTTGGACCAGGTACCACTTTGGGACACTTTCCCTGATGAGAATCTTTATTCAATATCAGGTACACATCCTTGGTATGCTGAATTAGTTAACTACCTTGTTGCCTCTAAAATTACTGAAAATTTATAGAAACATAAAGTCCAAAAGTTAAAAAGTGAGTCAATATTTAATGTTTGGGATAATCCCTACCTTTGGCGCATGTGTAGTGACTAAGATATTAGAAGGTATGTTCTGAATCTTGAGTTTGAGTCTATTCTACATTTCTACCATAAAATTTAATATGGAGGACACTTTGGACCCCAACGAATAGCTAGTAAAGTCTTAGACTCTGGATTATATTGGCTTATCTTATTCCATGATGCTCATGTGTTTTGTAAGTCATGCTCACATTGCCAAATCCCTGGGAACATTTATAGGAGACATGAGATACCCCAACAACCCATATTAGTTTGTGATATTTTTTATGTATGGGGAATAAATTTTATGGGTCCTTTTCCTAGTTCATTTATTTTTTTTATATTTTGGTTTCTATTGATTATGTGAGTAAATGGGTGGAGGATAAGGCCACTAGGACTGATGCTTCTCATGTTATGGTGGAAATTGTCAAGACACATTTTTTTATAGGCTTGGAGTACCAAAGGTCATCATCAATGACCAAGGTACACACTTTTGTAATTGGAATTTGGATTCCCTCTTTTGGAAGTATGGGGTGACAACAAAACATCAACACCATACCACCCCCAAACAAATGGATAGGATGAGGTTTCAAATCAAAAGTTGAAACAAATTTTGGAGAAAAACATATATCCAAATAGGAAGGATTAGAGAAAGTGCTAGGATGATGCATTGTGGGATTATAGGATAGCATACAAGACCCCCATCAGTATTTCCCTATTTCAGATTGTTTTTGAGAAAGCTTTTCATCTCCCCATAGAAGTCGAGCATCAGAGATATTGGGCTATAAAGAAACACAACATATACTTTTCCCAAAACGGAATTCAAAGGAAGCTACAAATTTAGGAGATTGAGGAGATTTTATTTTAATAATATGAGAACTCAAGGCTCATGACAAAATGATCCAAGAAAGGGAGATCCATGTAGGAGAGAAAGTTATACTATACAGTTCACGACTGAAGTTGATGCCTGGTAAGTTGCATTCCAGATGGTTAGACCCTTATTTTGTGTCTAATGTTTTTCCTTATGGTGTAGTGGAGATCACACAAGAATACATCAGTAGGATCTTTACAGTCAACGAGAAACGTTTGAAGCAATATATTTTGGGACTTCCTACCGGTGTAGTTGATTTCATTACACTGCATGACCCCATAATCACTTGAGAATATGAGGCTATTTCTAATCCTTTCACTTATATATATATATATATATATTTAAAATTCTACATTTCATATTCACATATCATCTCATAGGTTCACATTGAGGACAATTTAATATTTTAAGTGTGGGGAAGGGGACAACATTTTTGGGGCAGATATTTAGGATTTTTATCTGTGTGTTTTTGAGTACTTTCGATTATGTTTTATGTTAAATTTGAAAAAAAAATTCATTTAACATTCTCATTTAGATATGGAATATATTGAAAATGCATGTTTTTAAAATTCATTGGTTCCATGATAAGAACAAGAAATATTTCATCATCAAGGGTTGATTTTTATAAAAATTGATGTCATCGATGAAAAGATTGGTTATGTAATTATAAAACCTTTTAGATTGTGACATCAATATTTATGATATTTTTTCATGGTAAATTGTGTCATTTATTTATCCACACAACTTTTCACTCAACCATGACTTGTGAAAATTTTCCTACTCAATTGAAGGTATAGTCAAGTTAGGTAAGAAAATTCATTGTTTGATCCATACCTTCATTTTTGTTCTGATCAGTTTCATTACTATACTGAATTGACCTATGCATGTGTACCAAATATTTGAATTTTGTATGCCCTAAAAAACAAA
The DNA here is from genome assembly GCA_963277665.1 of Viscum album. Taxonomy (NCBI): domain Eukaryota; kingdom Viridiplantae; phylum Streptophyta; class Magnoliopsida; order Santalales; family Viscaceae; genus Viscum; species Viscum album. Next base: position 871,201,935 of record OY728125.1, read on the forward strand.
AACAATAAATAATAAAAAAACATGGGTTGTGTCTTGGGCAGGTCAAAAACCACTCTTTCTCGACCTATGATCTTGTTATAACTATTACAATTAGTGTCATGAGGAGATAAAACAAGGGTTGAGATATGAGTGTGATATTTGTTCCAAGTGAAACTTCTAAAAAAACAAAAATAATAAATGAGGGGTGTGATGAAATGTACAAGACATGAAGATATCTAGGTTGGGAGCTTAAGGTTTGACTTTTGGGAATGCTTAAGTGAGTGGGTCTTGAAATATTATTACAAAGGAATATAGAACAAATTCGGTGAATTAAACCAGGTAAGAATAATTGTTTTACTTGATATAAATATACCGAATAAAGTGTGGAGATATGAGCTTGAAATGGTCAGCACACATACACACATGGGGAATTAATGGCACGGTGGACCCATAACTTGTTTCTCTATGATTAGTGTCATTAATCTCATTAGATTTTATTTTGATAAAATTTATGAGACAATGTATTTAAAATTTATTGATATTGACTCTTTATGTAATTCTTACTTTTCCTATATTTCCATTGTGGATTGAGGAATATAAACATGCATATCTTGTCACATTTTTTTTGGAAAACATGATATGAGGTTTTTACCAAGAGTGCACAAGGGTAAGTGTGGGGGAGTTGATAAAACATAATTTTATTGAATATATTATTGATAATAAATGATATAATTTCCTCACATTGGGTTAAATATGTTTATTTATAGAATATTTAGGATTAGATCATTCATTTGAAAATTTGATGAAAATTCCAGTTTTAAACTTTAAAATTCACTATATTATTTCGAACATAAATATTTTTATTCAAATTATATAAAATTAAAATTGTTTAAATGTGTTCTTGACTTAATAGGATACAACTTTTATATAGGACATATGAGCTAAAACGAACATTTGATTGGATTAAATGGGCTATGAAGTCAATGATAGAGTAGACTCGTCATATTGGAAACTACTTTAGTTTTTGGATCATAACTTATTAATCCTTACTTTTAATGGGCCCAAATTTGGAGATGAGATTGATAAAAAAATTTATAACAACTTATATTTATGGAAGGATATATGACTCATGCGTTTTTGTGGTCAAGAAGGTGGTGAAAGTTAGATTAAAATATTTTACTGAATTTCCCCATTAACACTTTAAACCACTTGTAACCTAGCCTCCCCTACAATCTATAAATATGTTTTTTCTCATTTTGAGGGGTTTTAATGTGAATTGGTAGTGTTAAGGTAGATTAGAATTGGTTTCACTCGATTTATACAGATATTTTAAGAGGGATATCTCTTGAAGCTAGGATCCCTTCATCGAAGCCTTCTTCTTCTTCTTCTTTTGTTAATGTTTTTGTTCTGGAAATAAACTTCTTAATTAATATTCTATTTATTTTGTTTATTATGTTTTATTAAATTTTATTCTTACTTAATCTTTTTATTTGTTCTATAATTCAAAAGTAGAAATGTTATTGGGTTATACCCTTTCTAAACCTTTGCAAATGCAAAATGTTTCTACAATGACTACACCGCCCATAGAAGAGTAGTTATTTTAGTAATTGGTATACCTATTAACTTATTCATTTTTTATTTTGAATTAATTAGATACTTTAATTTAATTAAAAAAATATATGAATTGAGTTTCTAATTTAATATAAACTAAGTATGCAATTTAATGATTCATGCAAAAATATGTGAGGTCGAGTAATGTGTGAATTGTGAGAGCACAACCTTAGCTGATGAAACAAAAGTACATAGGATACATTTGTAGAGTTAAAATATAATACCTAAACACAATTAATTCACATTTTATAGAAGATATATTTTCCTTAATTTATCACTGAACATAATCTAGACTTATAATGTTAATCAAAGTAGGGTGCTACAATTGCATGTTTCGAAGCTAGCATAGGGTTTAATTCACTTCATCTTTATGGTAAAGTTATTTCTCATAGGGTTCAGGAATTAAATTTTTTTTGGTAATAATTAAGGGAATATTAATTTAAATAATAATGATTAATAAGTAACTGATGAGTTAGAGTTATATTTATTACTCCTTTTAAAAACATTTTCTAAAAAAACATCTTCTTGTTGTGTCATATTAATCGAATTTCATTTCAAAAACAAAAACAAAAAAATGAAATCTTCTTCCAGAATACTTATTATTATTTTATAAATGATAAACAACCCCCCATATTTTTAATTATTTTATCTATTTCTTTTTTATTTCATTTTCAAATACATTTAATACATCGTTAAATTTACTTCCTCCTTTGAGAGGTGACCTTGGTCAACTACTGTACTGCGCCTAAATAACAAAAAAATGAACCTAATTTGAGAGAGCCCATGAAAATTCCTTTTACATACCAACCCTAGGAATTCAGCTTAGAGATTCCATTTAGCACTTATCTAAGAGAACACACTCATGAGTCTGATATCACTGATGACGTCCATCTGAGAGGTATTTCTCATCAGATCTCGCGATGAGAGAGATACACTAGTAGATCTGAAGAAAGATATGATACACAGATGAGGATCACACCCAGGGCCATGGGGTGATACCAAAAACTCAATATGTATTAAAACACTATGTAGAGGATCGACACCTGTGTAGTGTTGGTCACATCGATATCAAGAACTCCACCCAGGGCATGAAGAATGAATAAAGGATCCTGCCTCGGGTCTCTCAGGGGATTCCAAAAACTCTATCTAGGAAGTCCTTCCAAAGGGATCATAGTCCTATGATTAGGAAATAATTCATACCAAACTTTAGGGAAATAAATAAGGGGAATAACCCTAACAAAATATATCCAAGATATAGAGTACAAATCAAGCCATGTAGGAAGAGGTACACAACGTGTACCCTTGTCCTCAGGTACTGTCCGTGTATAACAACCCATGTCTTTAGAACATGTCATGTAGAAGAGGGGTAAACATTGTGTATAATGGGTCACACGCCATGTCCTTGTATCCGGGGTCCACCCGTGTACTCCGACTATATGCCAGTATATGGTGTCAACTCGTGTATCCGTGCCCATGTTCCAATACATGGGGTAGTTCATGTAACCAGTCTAGGCCATGCCATATGGGGGGTAGTACACACTATATAGGCAACCCATGTACTCCACCCCATGTCTGTATACTTCCCATGTACATGAAGAGTCATCCAATTATGAACACACGCCATGTAGTCAGGACTACACACCATGTGTATTGGGTTTTCTAGAAACCCATCTTCTTCATCCTCACACCTCGACTAATCTTCTAGATCATGTTTCAGTGGTCTGTTCACCTCAGAACTCCAAATACAAGGTCGTTTCACCACCCTAACACCATATAGATGGGTTTAAGGACTTCAATTGGCTCATAAATCCAATTTCATCCATCCCAACGTAGCTCATCCGAGGAATAGGTGCTCCCGAATCGCTTCGATCCATCCACCACCATCACCATTGCACCTCTGCTGATTCATCCAAATGCCAGATCTACAGTTTCAGATCATTGCATCAAGAATCTAAGGTGAAATGATTGATTGTTCAAAGCTAGAGTAATAATGAAGAACACACATGAAAAACAAAAGAAAATCAGGGGAGAAAAATGCACAAGGAATAATAATGAGGAACTAAACTCAATCGTTGTTCATTATGGTCTCAATATATTCCCATAAGAATGATAAATGAATCAACACGAATATTTATAAGAATTATCACCCGCAAACCCTTCAGAATAATCCCATACCGTATAAACAATTGATCCATGAGCTAATTTATTAGTGGATTAGTCTACATTTATCATAAGAGTTAATAACGGGAAAAGAAAATCAAAATAACACATCTATCTAGATTTAGATCACTCACTGACAAAGATTGGTCACCACATCATTTCTGTTGTCGAGATATTCCAAGATCGATGTTCATCTATCTTTTATATGAGGTTCTGTCATCACCTACTCGAGAGGATTCTCTAGAAGTTTCCTCCCAACATATCTAGAGAATTACAAGGTTATGATACTAATCCTGAATTTCTGGCAAAGGGTTTATTTAAGGAAAAACCTGTCTTTGTGTCATTGCATCGATGAAATAAAATAAAATAATTTTTTTTCTCAATTTATTTTATTCATTTAAAATGTCTGTGATGACTTTCCACAATCGACCTACGATGACCAATGTTAGGTTGCGCCTAGGGTAAAGCCGCTGTTCCAAACTCAATGGTGCCATCAAATTTTTGATATGGGAAACTATTTAGAATTTATTCTACTATTTTTAGGAAGACCATGTGCATGTTCTATTTAATATTTTAATATATTACAAACATTTATTACAATCACACTAAGCCTCAGAATCTCACATTATCTCAGTGCTGAGTCTCGAAATTAACCAATATAATATTTAAAAATAATACACGAAAACATCTGAGTCATTACATAGAAAATAATGCCAAGACCATTTAGATGATGGTTTTTCTGTTTAATCATTCATAGCCACATTGGAAAAGTGAATGACACACTACAAGGGGTGGAATCCATTGAATGGGACCTAAGAAGGTCATAAGGTTCTCAATTTAGGAAACCAATTAAAGACAAATTAAATTTAATGGTAATGCATGGTGAAACCAGCGTGAAACACAAAAATACATATTATAAAACATCTCAACATTGAGGGATAAGAAATTGACCATCTACCATATGTCTGTATAGGAGAACACATCCAGTATCAGCCTTTGGTTTGTTTGAGATTAGAAGAAAATATAAAAATAGACGAATGCCCTAAAAATAGGGCATATAATATTTCATCAAAATAGAACAACCAATAGAAGGAAGAATAGTAAAATGAGATTAAGGATTAAAGAGATTAACTTGAGAAATCCAATGAGACCAATGTAAGATTAATCAGAATTCAAACAAAAGAGATGTCCTAAAAGTTAGGTTACACCAAAAAAGGTGCTCAAACATGAATAAGGGGATCCCTATCCACTATAAATGGGAAAAGAGAGGGAGGAGTAATATTGATAAGATTTTAAGGAAAAAATGATCATTTTACCCAAAATATATAGGTCTTAAGGGTTGGCCACATGATTGGAAAAATTATGCGCTAACCGTGTGCCAACCATGAACCTCCCACTATCTAAAGGGAGACCTCACATGGTTTCATGGGAACGATTTATCCAACTGTGCAAAAATTATGCTGCACGCTCTGCTAAAAATAGCAGGTACCCCCACAAAAGTGTTCACCTTAGGCTACACAGTTTCCCAAAACCGTGTAGCCTCATGAAACCCTTTGTCCAGCCCTCACATGGTTAGGAAAACCATGCAGACTGGCTCACATAATTTCTACTAACCGTGCGACCCAGTAATTTTCTCCACCAGCTAGGGTTCTGAGCTCCAAATATGGCTTGAACACCCCTTAAAAAAATCATGAATTCATTAAGAATCCATATTCTGTCCAATAAAGAGAATTAGATAGAAATTTAAAGGATTCACACATCATAGAAAAAGAAATTTCTTATAGCCTTCCCCCTTAAAGAAATTTTTCCCCAAATTTCCATTCTAAGGGTGATGAAATGCTATTTGAGAATAAATACAACCATTGAGCATGTATGCTGACCTCCCACTCCCAAGTCTCATCCTGTATTCATTCGTGCTTCCATAACAACTATACTAAAGGGACAAACCAGCCTCAGAGAGCCTTTGTTCTCTAGTCAATGATGTGTATATGATAATCCTTAAAATAAGCATCAAAATCTAGCTTAACATCCTCAGGATAAAAAATATGAGACATGTTGACATGATAATAGAGAAGTTATGAAACATGGAAAACGTTATGCCTGACACAGTACCTCTGAGGTAATGACAACCAATAGAATACCAGACCAACTCTATCCAATATCTTAAATGGCTCAATATAATGAGGTGAAAACTTACCTTAAATTCATATCCATTAATTCCCAAGTCAAGGTGATACAAAAAATAATACATGATACCTAACCTAAAAATCTAGAGGTCATTAACGGAGATCAACATAATATTTATATCTAGAATGAGTGGTATACATATGCTTCATGATCAGCTGAACCTGCTCCAAAGTCTCTTGAATGAGATGAGGACCCATTAGCGCTACTGCTCCTACCTCTAACCAGCACAGGGGCGAACAACATGAACTATTGTATAAGGCTTTATAAGTATCCATCTGAATCATCACCTAAAAGATATTATTATAGTAGAACTTGAAAAGAGAGATATAATTCTTCTAAGAACCACCAAAATCAAGGACACATGCTTGGAGAATATCCTCTAACACCTATATAGTTCATTTTTCCTGACCATTAGTCTGCAGGTGAAAAACTATGCTCAAGAGAACTTGTATACCCATATATCTTGGTAATCCCTACTAGAATCTCGATGTGAAATGAGTGACCCTATATGAAATTATGGCACAAGGGATCCTGTGTAGATGTATAATCTCATAGACATACAATATTCATATCTCATCAACTAAGAAAGTATCTTGGATATGAAGGAAGCGAGATACTTTTTTTAGTCGACCAGTGACTACCCAAATTGAATCGCTACCACAAGGAGACCTTAGTAATATAACTACAAAGTCCATCACAACATCCCCTAATTTCCATTCCAAGACTATTAACAACTATAAGAATCCAACTGGACACTAGTTCTCAACCTTCACCTACTGATAGGTGGAACAACTAGTGATAGAGCCCTCTATCTGAAATTTTATCTCTGGCCATCAATACTATCGACATATATCATGATACATATTGGAAATACCTGCATAAAATGACCACTGAGAAGCATACAACTCCTGTATCATCTCCTCTCTCATATGTGTGGGAACCCAGATACATCTATGTATATGCATGATGTCATCACCATCAATAGAACAATCCAAAGGTGGGTCCTAACTATAAATACTCTCTCATAAGACTAAGCCTTCAGAATCTGAAAACTGCCTCATCTTCACTCTCTCCAAAAAATGAAGATATCATTGATAGTGATACAATTACAGACTATCAATGATAGTCCTATAACTCTATTTTCATCTCAGAAAATAAAGCCATAAGCTGCTACTTTCTACTGGCCTCCTAAACTATCTATGTCTGATTCCTTCTAATTTGTACATCGACAACAACATTTCCTTTTCCTAGGTGTATAATAAAGCTTGAAGTAAAAGGATTGTAGGTACTCAACCCATCTTTGCAACCTATGATTCAAGTCATGCTGCATGAAAATATACTTGACCCTTTTGTGGCTAGGAAACACTACAAAACACTCTCCTAGTAAGTAATACCTCCAATAATGTAAGTCATTAACGAAAAATGCCAAATCGAGATTATGGATTAGGTAATTCCTCTCATGAGGTCTCAATTGCCGCAACCCGTATGAAACGAATCAATATTTTTTTCATCAGAACTACTCCTAACTCAATACCTTATCCATCATAATAAAATGTATAGATTTTACCCAAATCTAGAAGAATTAGGATCTGTGCTGAAGTCAATCTCACTTTCATCTCCTAAAATGTTGTATTACAGGATTCAAACCATATAAACTTCACACTGCTCTTATTCAAGACCAAAAGAGGTGTTTCTAAGCATGATAAGTTTTGCATTAAATATCTATAGTAACCAACTATCCCTAAGAAACTTTGTATGTCAAATACATTCTTGGGATGCTTCTAGGTGACTATGAAACTCAACTTATCTAGGTTAACTAAAACTCCTACCTCTGAGATAATATAACCCATTAAGTGAACCTTATTGATCTAGAAATGAAATTTACTCAGCTTAATATACAATAGATGTCTCTCAGTGTATTGAAAATGATCTCAAGATGAGTGGCATGGTCGCTTTGAGTATGTGAATACACTAAGATTTAATTTATGATGACCAATAGAATGGAATCCAAATAGGGATGGAAAAACCTATTCAACAAATCCATAAAACCACTAGCACATTCGTAAGACCAAACAACATAACCAAGTACTCGTATAAACTATACTAACTACAGAAAGCCACACGTGGAATATCTGAAGGCCTAAGTCGAACCTATTGATAGTTTCAGGTGCAATGGAAGCATCTGAAGGTGGGTGATATATTAAAATTTATTTTAATAATCATTTTACAAAACCAAGAGCGAGGATCTTGCATGTAAAATTTATAATTAATTAATTTAATATTTAAATAATTAAATACCTGGGATTAAGAACTTTCTTCCTTGGTGAATGATGGTCATACAAAATGAACCTTTTGGATTACCTTTATTGAGATATGAGGATCCAAGGATAGAATCCCTCTAGAAGTGATCCACACGTGTTCCTATGATCTCTGAGAAACACCACTCGATCTCTGGGTGCTAGTGCATTGATTCAAATATCTTTCATTGTTCATTTTTGATCGCTTGTTCTTCGGTCTTGAAGAAATATCTCTTGCACTTTACATTCTTGAGAGGAGATATTAGGAGGATTTTAGAGAGAATTAGTTGTGCACAATGATTCTCTATTCTCAATTTTTAGATGCTCTACACAATAGACATAATCGCCTATTTATAGAGTTGGGATTTAAGTTAAAATATTATTTAATTTCATACCAGTTATTAAATAAAATTTATTACCTTTAATAAATCCTATGCCACATAATAATAATTATATAATTATTATTTTGTGGTGTGCACCAACTTTCACAATAAAAAATATTATATAATGGTCCTGTTAATTAATATTTTTCGCTAGACTCTATCTTGGTCCGCTCGAACTACTTTAGAATTTATTGAACAAATGAATATATATTTTATTCATAAATAAATATTTTATTCACAATATAGAGAATACATATTTATTAAAATATTCAATAAATAAATTAAATATTTTATTCACAAGCTGGTGAATAAATATTTATTTAATTTATGTGATCAATATAACTTGAATAAAATTATTACTAAAACTAGAGAATAATATTTTTTACATTAATTAAACTCAAATATGATTTAATTGAGATCAATAGAAACACTCATTGTGTGACCCTCAAGGATTATTTCTTATTGACATTATACGGGTATGCCTAAAGTCTAATATTACCATCTAGCAATGGGTCAAAGAACCCAAGAGAAAGAACTTAATATTGAAATTTTTAAAAAAACATACGAACTCTCTCCTTGTAATATAATCCCTTTGTCACAATATCGCATCAAGCAGGTTGCACATCCATGTCACCAACCTACATGCTCGATATGGCTTTATTTGACTCTCTAAAATAAATATGTCATTACACCGTGACCATGAAATTTAATGTGACAGTTCTATTCCAATCAAAGGATCAAGATATTATATTCCATAAAGATGGAAGAGACAAATCCTTCCTCGAATTATTCATTAATGACACGTCACTCTTGATGCACCCAACATATCCAACTTCACCATGAACTATTATAATCATCTTTAACAAAATACATCTAAGTATGCAAGTTGTAACATGCATTAATAAAAATCGTAAAGTCTAAGGACCATCACACACACTTGTAGATAGAAATATCCGATGACACCAAAATATGCAGAATTTCTATTGGCAGGTCTATTCTCATAATCTTCCATATTAGAGATTACCAAGTGAAAACTTCATAAGAGGAAGCCTCATCTACTTACGAGTACTCACACCTGACATTCTATGTATTATGTGTCCCATCATAGGACATTATCTAGCCATATAACATTATTTGAGAATATCATCATAGCACATCAAGGTTTTCATCATAGTAGGGATCAATTATGACCTAATCAATGCGATGTATACTCAAGGATATTATTACATTAGAGTCATGCAGAACAACAAAAAATATATAATATGAAGTTTTATTAATATTAAATTCATAAAATATACATGTAATCAAATTACAAACAATTGTTCCTAGGAAACCAACTCCAAAAAACTTCCAATTGGACTAGATCCAACAACCTATGAACTTTAGTCCACCAGATCTCACAAGATAGTCATGTTTCTACTGAGTCAAGGCTTTAGTCAAGGCTTTAGTCAAGGGTCCACCACACTATCTTACATGGAAATATTTCTCACTGCAACTTCACCACCCTTAGAAAAATCCCTTAAGATATGATACTTAAGATGTATGTGCTTCATCCATTGATGTGACATTAACTCTTTTGCAAGATCCACCATTGTAGTATTGTAACGCCCTGACCCAAGTTACCCATATTCAGTGCATTGTTACATAACATTGGCATGATACAAGTAATCATTTCTCTAAATACTGATTAGTTTAGTAGCCTTGGAAGTACCAGATACATACAGAAGTTTTACATTACATCATGAGATAAAAACAACAAAAACATTTTGTCCCCTTTAAACACACTTATATCCCTTAGCCTCTCCCTACAGGTCAACCATAAAATACTTCTTCACATCCTAGAAAAAATAAAACATAGAAAAGGTTGATCTTAGATACTTAGTAAGGATAACAATATAGCGGAAACATCATAAATAAGCATAAAAATTTAAGGAAATGTATAAAACTAAAACAAAAGCCTTTTAAACTTAAAATTCTGCATAATATGGCAAAGATAAATCAAATAATTCCATTTACTTATTCACATGGATATTCTAATAGTCAAATAATCACATGTAATATCAACAACTGATTTCATAATGATGGAATGTATAATACTGGACATCATAACCACATAGTCAAGGCCTCGTGCCAAGACTACAAATAAGATTTTTTCAAGGACTTATTCCAAGACACTAGTTTGTCTCATGAGACCTACCGATGCATCGAGGAGCTATCGAGGGCTCCACCCCTCACTTACTAAGTCCAATTCATTCCTCATATGAAAAGGTTAAAACATAACATAAACATTCGTATTAAAACTAGCATACAAAATGTTAATACATTAACCATAAACCATGAATGGTATAAAAATAACACATCCAACATCAAACATATCACAAAAAAATCAATACAATATGGAAGATTTTTACCATAATAAATCAAATTCAAACAAGTATAAAATCCATTAATGAATGTTGTCATAGATGAAATCTAAACTATTTGAGAGAAATATCTTTTTCTATTTTAAAATAATTTAAAATTCATGTAATTATAAAAGAAAAAATTTATTTTAAAAAATTTATTATAATATTTTAAGGGAAGATTAAAAGGTATTATAACGATGGAGAATAACCTCATGCACCATATAAGTTAAAAAAAACATTCTTACCTTAATTTGTCGAAAAGGTCATAAAGTACCTTGTTTGGAAAATGACGAAAAGATTCCTTTCAAACCATTTTATAAAAAAGTTAAACAAGGGTATAAATGAATTTAACCCATAGTCTAGTTAAAAGTCAAAATGTTTTGAAATACATTTTTAAGGAACACAAATGTGGATGATAAAGAGGTCCTGGTAGATACTTATGCAAAAACAAACTCAGATAATAAAGAGATTGTGAAATTAACCCTTACCTTGTACTTTTAATTAGTAAAGGGTATGTTAACCTCCTATATAATATTCAAATAATTGTTATTAAATTATACAAGAACAAAATACATAAATATGAAATCATATATGATCTTATAATATTTCTTTGTTAATAATATTTTAGTAGTATCATTGTTTCAGGTGTTAACTAATTCATTTTCCTTTATATGTTTTTTTACGTAAGTCTTGTTTAGTATGGATAGGATTTATTTGATTCATATCCAGAATGATATAATGTTCTTAAATATTATTTTTAATAATCAAATGAAAATTATTCTTGAATGGTTATGATGGGGAATGAATCTCATCGTGTTCGTGGAGACGGTAATCCGCACTTCCTCAAATGAAATTATCGTATATATACAACATGAAAAGAATAAAGGAATTATATAAAAGAGAATTAAAAAAGATTATAGATAAAATAAATATCATAAATATCATATATAATTACATTTCTATCATAATGGCCACCATAAGAGGTGGTAGTAGAAGATTAAACAATCATCGTTTCATGAGGAAGTAGTTCGTCGTCCACAGAAACATTATGTTCTATACCAATTAGATGGAGGTGTGTGTAAGTGTAGTTAAAATACTTATCATAACACAAAAATAGTATATTTAGGATACTGGTGTTGTTATAAAAGAAAGGAATAAAGAGAGTTTAGGGGGTTGTAGAAGTAAAATAAAATAAAAGAACATAAGAGGAGATATTACCTTTAAAATGGGTAACTCCCTTTGGTTTGAACCAAAAGGCTTCCTTGAAGTGACTTCTGCCTAAGGTAAGGATTTTAGGAGGAAGATAGGGATGTAAGTAAATTAATTGGAAAGATTTAAGAAGATCCAAGTGGCTTGAGAGGTGTGGGAAATGGGTTAGAGGTGAGGAATTTTTATAAGGGGGAGGAGGGGATCTTTTGGAATATTTGAAAATATTATGTTATTATATAATTATTTTCAGTTTCTAAAGGTCTAAAACTCATTAAAGTAAAAGATAAGATGACTCATGTTCGAAATTAAATCATAAAATAAGAATTGGACAGGTTTTGGATACTGTTTTAATTTCTACAATCTTATTTATTTAAATCATTCTTTAATGAGGTAAACACTACATCATTATTGTGTCATAAATTATTTTATTTATTTGATGTCTAAAAATTATAAAAAAATACCATTATATAGGAAATATTTTTATATTTCAAATGAATATTTATAGTCGAAAATATAACTTATATAACCCATTGTAAAAATTGTTTTACTAAAAGATATATGTTTATGCCATTTTGTCTTTACTTTAAATTAATTAATATAAAGTATTATTATCAATTCTAAGTGGATCCAGGGGGTTCCAAAATAAACCCAAGGATTCCCATGGTCAGATATGGATCAACCTATAGAAATAGGACAATGTTAGGGTAATTTAATATTATAATAATAATATTTGTTTACCCTTATTTACCAGATTTACCCTTTAACCATGGTAAATAAAATATTTACCGAAGCAAATATTCATAATGTATAAAAATAAAAGTTACATATTTAGAAAATTTGGAACTCTTGATTACAAATATGGAATTAATTTTTCTAAATTCAAAACACAGAAGTGGCAGAAATTAATTTAAAATTAATTCCCATTGTCAAAACAAAAAGCGTGTTTTTAAGAAATAATAACTATCAAAAGATTAACACTTGTTTATATCCAGTTTAAATATGAAATTACATCTAATGTATTAAATGATAAAAATATATTCTAATGATACTTTAAAACTAATAATATTTATAATTTAACACTATAAATTATTTCGATTAAAAAAGTTGTTTTTAATTAAAATTTAGTATTTTTCTTTATCCATCAAAAATTGAAAGTTTTCAGAAAAGTACAAAAATTCATCCTAAGATAATTTTGATATTTAGAATAAAAAAATGAAGTCCATTTTGAAAAATAAAATTTAAAAAATTTTCAAAAAGTGGGTATTACTATTCATGATGGCTAGTTTGATTGGTCATGGTGTGTTAGAATCTTGAAGTTGCGTATAGCACAAGATATTACATTATTCAAAGAGAAATGTACCATGGAAGCTTGGGGTGTTAAATTCTTCCCTACTTCAAATAATTTCGTCCTTGAAATTTCTAGAATACAACTTCATAAAAAGATTCAGTTGGTTCTTCATCATAAGTTCCTCAGGTTCCCACGTTGCCTCTTCCATCTAATGATTTCTCCATAGAATTTTCACCAGATGAGTAATCCAGTTTCTCAACACCTATTCTCAGGTATCAATAATTACGATAGGCTCTTCGCAATAAGACAGATCAGGTTCCAATTCTATTTCTTCATAGGTGAGTACATGCATTGGGTCAGACATGTATTTTCTCAACAGTGATATGTGAAACACATCATGAACTTTGGAGAGACTTGGTGGAATTTCCAAATGATAAGCTACAACTCCAATTCGTTCCAGAATTTCAAAAGGTCCGATATACCTAGGACTTAATTTTCCTTTCTTACCGAACCGTATAACACCCTTCCATAGAGATAACTTCAAGAAAACATGATATCCTACTTAAAATTCCAAATCTTTCCTTTGGTTATTGGTGTAGATCTTTTGCCTACTTTGAGATACTTTGATGTGGGTTTGGATAACCTTCACCTTTTCCATTGTTTCCTCAACAAGTTCTGGGCCTATGAGTTTTCTTTCACCAACATCATCCCAATAAGTTGGAGTGTGACATCTCTTTCCATATAACGCTTCATATGGTGACATCTGAACACTTAAATGGAAAATATTGTTATAGGAAAATTATACCAGAGGTAAATATTGATCCCACATACCTTGAAAGTCAAGTGAGCAAGATGTCAACATGTATTTTAATTTTTGAATATTCCGTTCTGATTGTCCATCAGTTTGAGTGTGGTAGGCAGTGCTCAAACATAGTTCAGTATCCAAGGCCTTCTAAAGACTTTTCCAGAATCTTGATGTAAAATGGGGTTCACGATAAGAAAAGATCAATTGGGGTACTTCATAAAGTCTTAAAAATTCATTAATATATACTCTTTCCAGACATTCAAGTGGTAAATCTTCTCTTATTGCAAGAAAATGAGAATACATGGTAAGACTATCAATAGTGGCCCATATTACATCATTCCTTATAGGAGTCTTTGGTAGCCCCAGGAAAAATTACATCGTAATATCATCCCATTTCAACTCAAGTATGGGAAGAGGTTTCATGAATCCTCAAGATGTTGTCTTATAGATTTCACTTGTTGAAAAACCATACATCTTGACACATAATCAGCAATCACTCTCTTGATGTTGTCCCACCAAAAATGTTCATTCAAATCTCTATACATCTTAGTGCTACTGGTGTGTATAGAGAAATTGGAGCTATGAGCATCATCCAACAATTCCCTTTTTAGATCAGGTATGTCCAGAACACAAAGTATCTTCCCAAATTTCAAAATCCCATCTTCATATACGGAGTTGATTAATTTCATATCGTTTACAACTTTAATTTTCTTTTGAAACTCTTCATCATCAGTCTGAGAAAATTTTATCCTTTCTAGTAAATATGGTTTAACAACCATTTGATAAAGTATTGATATTTCACCTTCCATTATTACTCCCATATCCATATTTACTAGATCCAAAAACATAGGATCCCTTTCAACTCTCATCTTGTTCAAAACTCCACGATCCTTTCTACTCAAAACATATGACACCTTATTTTCCTTCCCCGGGTGGTATTGTGTGGTTCAATAATAATCCTTGAGTAGTTAGAGACATCTTATTTGCATCATGTTAAGTTCTTTTTTTGAGAAAATATACTTCAAACTCTTGTGATCAGTATAAATCTCACATTTTTCACCATAGAGATAGTGTCTTTATATATTCAGAGCAAAGATTATAGCTGCTAACTCAAGATCATGAGTGTGATAGTTTTGTTCATGAATTTTTAGCTATTGTGATGCATAGGGAGTAACCCTATCATTCTGAATAAGGAAACTACCAAGTCCTTTCTTTGAAGAATCACTATAAACAACAAACCCATCATTCCCAAATAGTAGTGTCAATATAGAATCATTTAATAATATTCTCTTTAGTTCTTCAAAAAAATATTCACACTCTTTTGTCCAAACAAATTTAACCCATTTAAGTGTGATATTGGTTAATGGGTTAGCCAATTGGGAAAAATTTTGGATGAAAAGCTCATAATAACCTTCTAAACCAATAAAACTACATACCTCAGTTATAATTATTGGTGCTGGCCATTCTTGTATTGCCTTGGTCTTTGAAGGATCAATAGAGATTCCATCCTTAGAGATAATATGGCTAAGTAATGAAATCTCTTAAAACCAGAATTCACACTTGCTAAACTTCCCATATAATTCATTTCTTCTAAGAGTCTTTAGAATAGTACGCAAGTGATTTTCATGATCTTCATAGATTTTGGAGTATACCAAAATATCATCAATAAATAACACTAAAAATTAATCAAGATATTCCTTAAAAACTCTGTTCATTAGATCAATAAAGACATAGGGTGCATTAGTTAGTCCGAAATGCATTACTGTAAACTCATAATGACCGTACCTGGTTCAAAATGCTGTCTTTGGAATGTCTTCCTTCTTCACACACAACTAATGATATCCAGATTGAAGGTCAATCTTTGAAAAATATTAATCTCCATGAAGTTGATCAAATAAATCATCAATGAGAGGTAGGGGATACATATTTTTATTGTTATAGCATTGATATCCCTGTAGTCAATGCACAACCACATAGATCCATCTTTCTTCTTAACAAAAAGAACAGGGTCTCCCCATAGAGAAATACTAGGAAAAAAAAATCCTTTATTACTAAACTCCTCTAGTTGTTTCTTTATCTCCACTAATTCCATAATGTCCATTCTATAAGGGGTCTTCGATATGGGCCTAGAACCAGGAATTAAATCAATAGAAAACTCAATTTCTCATTCTAGATGATGTCCAGGTAAATCCTCTAGAAATACATCAACATATTCTTATACAATAGGTATATACTCTATTTGAACATTCATTTCCTCACCCATAGTTATTTCACTCTCTTACTCTCCAATAATTGAATTTAGTAGAGCTACATGGGGTGGATCTAGATAAGAATCAGATGGTGAAGTTTATGCTCTAAAGATAAGGTAATCTTTATCATCATAAAAAATTGTAACCTCATTCTTCTTATAATAAATTTTCACATCATGGTCTGAAAGCCAATCCATACCAAGTATTATATCAAATTAAATCCTAGGTATGATGATGAGATCAGCAGATAAAGAACATTTATATGCCCTAATGGCGACTGATTCACAAAACTTTGTTGCAATAATACTTCCCTTAGGAGTTTTGATTGATAAATCCCTTGTTAAATAAAATTGGAAATATCTAATTTTCTTAGAAAACCAGGAAGATATGAAACAATGCGATGATCTCGAATCAAATAAAGAATTGGATAAACTTGAGGAAACCATTAAATTACTTTCCATCTCATCTCTCAGAGCATCAACCTTAGCAGCAGGGATTGAATAAGCTTGGCCTTGCTCCTTTGGCCTTTTCTGAGGTAAGTTTCCTTGGCACTCAGAAAATTCAATTGTATAATGCCCCATTTCTTTAAAATTGTATCATTTATCATTAATATCCTCTTTCTTTCCCTTTAAATCACGAGCTTGGTGGAATTTTCACCACACTTGTAACAGACTCCCATTATTTTCAGGAAAGTACCAGGGTGTTTCTTACCACATTTACCATAGGATGGATATTAAACCTTTCCCTTATTCCCTTTATTTCCATTTAGAGAGTGTTCAACAAATCTCTTATTCTCTTGCTTTACTTTAAAGTCGCAAGACTTAGAGAATTCATTTTCTGTCTTGATAGCACATGAGATAATATCTTCGTATAATGAGAAGGATTGTGAGACTAATTATGGATAGAGAAATGGTTTTAACCCGTCAAATAATCAATCAATCTTCCTCATTGGGTTATGTATATAATCTGCTACATGCCTAGCTAACCTTGTAAATTTATCCTCATACTTTGTGAAATTCTCATCCTCCTTTTTCCTTAGACTCAGAAATTTGGTTTTCATATCCGCTTGATGGTCACTAAAAAAATATTTTTCTAAAAAAATGTTTTTAAACTCCCTCCATTCCATATTTGATACTTATTCACATTTCTTTGTGTTTTGAATTAATGACCACCATTGATCTACATCTCCCGTGAGGCGATAAACTGCCATGACAGCTTTTTCCCTTTCACTGCTCCCCAAAGCATGAAATATTTACTCTAAGGAACATATCCATTGATTAGATGCAAATGGATTTTATTCCCATTGAATTTTGGTGGGGTTTTCCTCATGAATCGGTCCAACATTGGTCCTCCGTGTTGTGGATCAGGGTGCTCCATACGGGTAAGGTTATTATTCCTAACCAGAGTGAGTTGTCCCAGTATGGTGCTAAGCTGATCAGCACTAGTTGTATCACAAGCTCCACTATAATTATCTTAAGTAGGAGGGAAATACCAATATGGATTACATTCGTTGATAAAGTTTCCATTCCTTCCACTAGGCGCCATTTCTAAACAATGGCATACACTATATTAGTTTACAAATCGCAATACATAATTCCAAACTTGTAAAACAGTTAACATAAATTGAATTGTTTATGGATATAATCCATAATCATAAAAATGTTTTCTTTGATGAGATATATACTCATAAATCCTTCATAATGGTTTGTAAAAAAATGTGAATTATCCTAAGAATATTCCCCAGGAGTATCATAACCAAGAGTGCAGCAAGGCCCATTGTCGTGTACCAAGATACCCTAGGTCAAGCTTGAAACTTGTTATTAGAGTTTTCACTCCTAGGTACATCTATGCCGGAGCCTCCTCTTCCTGATCATATCCAGACATAGATTCATTGCTTGGAAATCTCAAAAAATTTCTACATTACCAAAATTCTATGAAGTTCTTATATACTAATCCTCAAAGTCTATCTTAGGGTATTGTTATCTAATGAGAGTTTTTCTAAATCTAGCTTCCAAGGTTTGTACTAAACTTACTCTGATACCAACTATAAGGCCCTGGCCCTAGTTACCCAGAGTCAGTGCATTATTACATAACATTGTCATGATACAATGAATCATGTCCCAAAATATTGATTAGTTTAGTAGCCTTGGAAGTACTAGATACATACATAAGTTTTACATTACATAATGAGATAAAAATAACAACAAAATTTTCTCCCCTTTAAACACACTTATATACCTTATAAAATCCCTATAGGTAAACCATAACATACTTCTTTACATCCTAGAAAAAATAAAACATAGAAAGGGGTGAGCTCAGATGCTCAGTAAGGATAACAATGCAGCAGAAACTTCATAAATAAGCATAAACATTTAAGGCAAGGTATAAAACTAAAACAGAAGCCTTTTAAACTTAAACTTCAGCATAATATGGAAAATATAAATCAAATAATTATATTAACTTATTCATATGGATATTCTACTAGTTTAATAATCACATGTAATATCAATATCTAATTTCATAATGTTGGAATGCATAATGCCAGACATCATAACCACATAGTCAAGGACTCGTGATAAGACTACAATTAAGATTTTGTCACGGCCTTGTGCCAAGACACTAGTTTGTCTCATGAGACCCAATGATGCATCGAGGAGCTATATAAGGTTCCACCCATCACTTAATAAGTCCAATGCATTCCTCATATGAAAAGGTTGAAACATAACATAAACATTCATTTTAAAACTAGCATAAAAAATGTTAATACATTAACCATAAAACATTAATGGTATAAAAATAACACATCCATAGTCAAACATATCACAAAATCTTCAATACAATATGGAATATTTGTATCATAATAAATCAACTTCAAACAATTATAAAATCTATTAAAGGATGTTGACATAGATAAAATCAAAACTATTTGAGAGAAATATCCTTTTCTATTTTGAAATCATTTAAAAGTCAAGTAATTATAAAAGAAAACATTTATTTTTAAAATATTATTATAATATTTTAAGGGAAGCTTGAAAGATGTTATAATGGTACAGAATAAACACACCCAACTTATAAGTTAAAAAAACTTTCTTACCTTAATTTTTCGAAAAGGTCATAAAGTACCTTGTTTGGAAAATGACAGAAAGATTCCTTTCAATTTTTTTATAAAAATTAAAACAAGGGTGTAAATGAATTTAACCCATAATCTATTAAATAGTAAATTTTTTTTGAAATACATTTTTAAGAAACACAGATGTGGATGATAAAGAGGTCCCAGTAGATACTTACATAAAAACAACCTCGGATAATAAAGAGATTGTGAAATTAAACCTTACCTTGTACTTTTCCTTGGTCAAGGGTACATTAACCTCCTATATAATAGTTAAATCATTTTTATTAAAATATAAAAGAACCACATCCATAAATATGATATCATATATGATCTTCTAATATTTATTTGTTAATAATATTTGAGTAGTATCATTGTTTTGGGTGTTAACTGATTCATTTTCCTTTATATGTTTTGTTACGTAAGTCATGTTTGTTATGGATAGGATGTATTTGATTAATATAAAGAATGATATAATGTTCTTAAATATTATTTTTAATAATTAAATTAAAATTATTCTTGAATGGTCATGATGGGGAATGAATCTCATCGCGTTTCTGGAGACGGTAATCCGTTCGTATGCACGAACGCTACTTCCATTTCATTTTTTATTTTAAAAGGAAAGAAGACAAAATGATACATAGGTATATTATTATTACAGTATAATATAATATTTTATATATTTTATTTAAGTTAATTAACACCATCCTTTATATGTTCCATGTATGGTATGAACGAGTCATATCACTCTGAGGGGGCGGTAGTCCGCACTTCCTCAAATGAAATTATCGTATATATACAACATGAAAAGAATAAAGGTATGCCATAAAAGAGAATTACAGAATATTATAGAAAAAAATACCATAAATATCATATATAATTATAGTTCCATCATAATTTTCACCATAATAGGTGGTAGTAGGAGATTGAACAATCATCGTTTTGTGAGGCAGTAGTTCGCCGTCTATAGAAACATTATATTCTATATCCATTAGATGGAGGTGTGTGTAAGTGTAGTTAAAATAATTCTCATAACTAAAACCTAGTATATTTAGGATACTTTTTTAGTTATAAAAGAAAGGAATAAAGAGAGTTTAGGGGGTTATAGAAGTAAAATAAAAGAAAAGAACATAATAGGAGATGTTACCTTTAAATCGGGCAACTCCCTTTGGTTTGAACCAAAAGGATTCCTTGAAGTGCCTTCTGCCTAAGGTAAGGCTTTTAGGAGGAATATAGGGATGTATCAAGGTTAATTTTGTAGAGTTATGATGAGACAAGGGGCTCAAGAGGTGTTATAAATGGGTTTGAGATGAGGGATTTTTATAAGGGTGATGAGGGGCTCTTTAGGAATGTTTGAAAATATTATTTTATTATATAATGATTTTCGGTTTCTGTAGGTCCAAAACTCATTAAAGTATAAGATAATATGACTAATGTTCGAAATAAAATCATCCAATAAGAATTGGAGAGGTTTTGGATATTTTTTTAATTTTTATAATCTCATTTATTTAAATCATTCTTTAACGAGGTAAACACTGCATCATTATTGTGTCATAAATAATTTTATTTATTTGATGTCTAAAAATTATAAAAAAAATACCATGATATAGGAAATATTTTTATATTTTAAATTAATATTTATATTTTAAACGAAAACTTATATAACCTCTTGTAAAAATTATTTTACTAAAAGATATATATTTATGTCATTTTGCCTTTACTTTAAATTAATTAATATAAAGTGTCATTACCACTCTTAAGTGGATCCATGGGGTCCCAAAATCGACCCAAGGATACCCATGGTAGGAAATATATCAACCAATAATAATAGGACACATTTTAGGGTAATTTAATATTATTATAATAATATTTTTTTACCCGTATTTACCAGATTTACCCTTTAACCATGGTAAATAAAATATTTACTGAAGTAAATATTCATAATGTCTAGAAATAAAAGTTACCTATTTACAAAATTTTGACCTCCTGATTCCAAATATGGAATCCATTTTTCCAAATTCAAAACACATAAGTGGCAGAAATTAATTTAAAATTAATTTCCATTGTCAAAGTAAAAATTGTGTTTTTTAGAAATAATAACTATCAAAAGATTGACACTTGTTTATGTCCAGTTTAGATGTGAAATTACATAAAATGACCTAAATTATATTAAATGATAAAAATAAAATATAATTATACTTTAAAACTACTCAGATGTATAATTTAACACTATAAATTATTTCGATTAAAAAAGTTGTGTTTAATTAAAATTTAGTATTTTCACTATTCATTAAAAACTGAAAGTTTTCAGAAAAGTACAAAGAATTCACCCTAAGATAATTTTGATATTTTGAATCCAAAAATGAATTCCATTTTTAAAAATAAAATTTATAAAATTTCAAAAAGTGGGTATTACTATTCATAACTGCTAGTTTGATTGGTCGTGGTGTGTTAGAATCTCGAAGTTGCGTATAACACAAGCTATTACATTATTCAAAGGGAAACGTACCGTGGAATCTTGGGGTGTTACAAGTATTATCACAATATAGTGTGATAGTATCTTTACTGATAGATACCACATCAATATCTTGGATGAAGTTTCACATATACACTGCCTCCTTAGCTTCCTCAAAATCCAAAATATACTCAGACTCTACTATAGAATCTGAAACCTCAGCCTGCTTTGAGCTCCTCCTACTCACAACACCTCTATTTAAAGTGAATATGTATCCTGTTTATGACTTATTGTCATATTGATCACTTTGGAAACTAGCATATGTATATTCTATGATGACTAGTTTCTCATATCATCCACAGACCAGAGACATATCCCCAGTACACCTCAAATACTTAAGGATAGTCTTTAATGCCATCCAATGGAGGTCACCTAGATCAGATTGATATATCGCTACTAAACTTAATGCTTAGGAGACATCTATCCTAGTACATATCATAACACACATGACAGACCCAATCGCTGATGCATATAGAATCCTTGTCATTCTGTTTCTTTCCTCATGTGTATGAGGACACATTTTCCTAGAAAGATGAATGTCATGTGATGTTGGAAACAATCCCCTCTTGGATTGTTCCATATTGAATCTATTCAGTATCTTTTCAATGTATGTACTTTGTATTAGTCCGATAAACCTCTTGGATCTATCACAATGGATACTGATCCCTAGAATATATATTTCCTCACCCAAGTCCTTCATAGAGAAAAATTTATTCAACCAGACCTTAACATACTATAACACTGGTATTTAGTTTCCAATGAGTAATATTTCATCAACATATACTATTAAGAAATCAAATTCACTCCCACTAAACTATTTATAGACACATGTATCACATTAGTTCTTTATGAAACAAAATTCCTTTATGGCCTCATAAAAAAGAATGTTCTATTACCTAGATGATTTCTATAATCCATAAATGGATCTTTGAAACTTTCATACCTTTTTGGAATTATTTGGAGTCATAAACCCTTCAAGACATGTCATATAGACATCAACCTAAAGGTTCCCATTAAGGAAGGCTATTTTGACATCCATTTACCAAATCTCATAATCATGGAAATCCATAATGGAAAGTAGAATTCTGATGGATTTCAGCATTTCAACTGGTGAATAGGTTTCATCGTAGTCAATAACTTGACACCATTTAAACCATTTTGTATCCAATATTGCCTTATAAGTACTGAATTGTCCTTCCATGTCCAGTTTCTTCTTTATTAAAATTTTTCAACCAATAGGATTTACATTTACTGGAGGGTGTACCAAAATCCATTCTTGGTTTTGGTACATGGAATCCATTTCAGAATTTATAGTTTTTTTCACTTGGTAACATCTATGACACTTAATTATTATAGGTTATAGGTTCATTATTATCAACTAATAATGATTCACCATCCTTGGTGACTAGAAAACCATAATATTCTATTTCTCTAACCTATATAATACTCCTACACAATAATCATGTCTCTAAAACAATTTCTTCTTCCACGGGGCTTTGTGAAATTTGTTCATGTGCCAACTATTATGTATCTTGAACCTAAACTTCATCGAAGTATATCTCACTCCCACTATCTCTTTTTGAGATAAGATCCTCCTCATGGAATGTGAGATGTCTTCCAACCAAAACCTTTTTGTTTGAAGGATTTTATAGGTTGTATCTATTTGTTTCTTTGGGATATCCTATAAAGATACACTTTGTGACTTGGGGTGAAATCTTGTTACCTGAAGAGGCCTTAAAAAATGATTCGCAACCCCACACATGTAATTAAGGCAACACAGAGTTTTTTCTATTCCATAATTGGTATGGTATACCATCTGTTTCTTTAGTTGGAACTTAGTTTAGTACATATGCTATTGTTTGAAATTCACATCCCCAAAAGTATAATGGAAGACTCGTATGACTCATAATTGATCTCATCATATCCAACAAGGCGTTGTTTCTAATTTATCTTACACTATTCTATTAAGGCACATAAGGTGGAGTGAGTTGATATAAAATCTCAAAATCCCATAAATAATAAATGAAGTCTTGATTAAGATATTCTCCACGATGGTCCAAGCAAAGTTTATTAATATTATTTCCAATATGGTTCTCAACTTCATTCTTGTATTTCTTGAATTTATCAAAATATTCTTACTTATAACTCATTTAGTATACATATCCATATCTAATAAAATCATCAGTAAAAGTTATAAAGTATGACTACCCACCCCTTTCTTCAATAGGAAATGGTCCAAACACATCAGTATGAACTAATTCAAGAATCTCTATAGCCCTTTCACCTTTCCCACTAAATAGGGGTTTAGTCATTTTACTTGTAAATATTAATGACATACACAAAGTGGTTTTAGCTCAAAAGAATCTAAATATCCATCTTGATGTAACTTAGTCAAGCAATTTTTATTTACATGACCTAGCTAGTTATTACAAATTTGGGTTTGGTGTGAGTCATGTGAAGTAACTTTGTTATCGATTTCCATTATTTGGTTCATGTAATCCAACACATAAAGGCCATTATTTAAATGTTCCTTACCATAAAAAATTCTATATTTATAAAATAAAAAAATATTTATTCACAAATTTGAAAATAAATCCATCCATATCAAGTCTAGGTATAGAAATAATGTTTTTTCTAACTGATGGTACATAATAACAACCCTTTAAAAATAATATAATTTCAGTGAGTGACGTGAGGCGGTAGTCTCCTATAGCTACAATAGTAAGTTTATCTTCATTGGATGCTTGAAGATCTACCTCTCCTTGGTCAATATTTCTAAATCTACTTGGTTCCTGTATTTGAATGCAAATGTGAGCACCAAAATCTATATCTAATACCCAATTTTTAGAAAGAGATAAATTTCACTCGATAAAATATACCCCAAAATATTCCCCTTTCTTATTTGGATGGGTGCAGTTTTTCTTCCAGTGGTCCTTCTTGCCACATGTGAAATAGACAACACCCTATTCTCTTACTTTCCCCTTGATCTTCTTCTTATTAGAAGGCCGTGAAGAATAATTGGGGTTAAATATCTTTTCTTTTCCTTTCTATTTGTTCACTATAAGGACACAAGTTTTTTCATGCTTCGTATCCTTATCTAATTGTTGGAGAAGATTAAGAAGATCTAGCAGAGACTTCTCAATGTTGTTTATATTAAAATTCACAACAAAGATAAAGAAGCTCTAAGAGAGTGATGCTAGAATGAGGTCAGTGCCTAGTTCTTCATAGACTTTAAACCTTAAAACCTCTAAGCTCTCAATGTATCCAATGAAATTGACCACGTGAGGCCCAACTAGGGAACCATCTCTAAGATTTCTTTGAAAGAGCTCCTTGGAAATCTAAAACCATTCCTTTCTAGCTATATCCTAGTAAAGACCATAGATGTGCTCAAGAATTATATACACATCTATGTTTTTATGATAATTCAATAGTTCACTAGACACTGATGAGAGCATAAAAAATTGAATGTCTATCATGTCACTCAAATGTTTTCTATAGATAAGTAACTCTTCATCACTCTACTCTTTAGAAAGCAGACCAGGAATTGAGAATTCTAGCACGTAAGATTTTCATTCATGGCGTAGAACAACCTGAAGGCATCTAAACCAATCCTAGAAGTTTCTACCAGTTTGGAGGTTATCTTTCTCTAATATTGATCGTAGGGATATTGTGGATGATGAACTTGTAATTTTATTATATAATTAAAAAATCAAATTATTAGTACTTTTCTTGATTACAAAATAAGTAAGATATACTAAATTAAATCTTTTATTTATTTATTTATTAAATCTCCCACTATTTTATCAAGTCTCAATATACCTCACCATTGAACTCATAATTTATAGTTTCTTTAAAATTCTAGTGTCAATGATACCCATTACTTTTCTTAATGATCTAGGCTTTGGCCATGAAAATAATAATTAAGTAATTAGGTAGGCAGTCTTTCCAACCACATAATTATAGCTCCTTGATCCATTGAGTGGATTCCCCTATCCTGAAATCCTGACTTGGATTTGCTAAACACTTCCCTCCAAACTTGTATTGAATAGACTTTTACCATTAAACTCAGTCCAACTTTAGTTAATTCAACCCAAAAATCTCATGAAAACTCCCCGATAAAAGTAAGTGTCTAGACTTTGGCCATTTACTACACTTAGTTTTATGGTTTCATTCCCAATCAAATAATGGAAGGCTTAGTACGACTTAATATTTAATTGAGAGATTTTAATTTATTATGCATAAATTTTATCTTGTGTTATCCTTTACAGATCTTGTTAATATTAAATGGATGTTAATTAATTAACCATATTGGATAAAACGTTTATGCATAATTAATTTATTTAATTTCTATATTTACATAATAATTCATTTATTTATGTGATTATGGCTTTGTATCTATAAAATAAATAATTATATAAAACTAAATAAATAAATAATTAAATAACCCATTCATGAACCTTATCTAATAGTTTATTTAATTATCAGACATTAAATAAACCTTTGATCTAGGGGAAATAAATCTTATTACTAATTTTGACATGATTTAAAAAATTATAGTTTCCCACCTGTGTATCACTTGAGTTGGCATCATTATGGTTTCATTTTAAACCACTTCCACGCAATTTAGGATGCTCCATTAATTACAAATATTTATTACTCACACGCAGGTGAGAGGAAATGAAGTATTAGTTAAAGGGGATTACATAAATATCATTGGACACGTAGGTCTTACATAATAATGGAGGGAGGGACGACTAAAATTCCATTATTTAATTTTATATTAAATAATTTAAAACTCATGAAATAAATTAAATTAAAACATCAAACACATACACATGTCTTGGGAAACCTCATAAACGGTCATACATGCAATAGATATGCAAAAGTAAATGACTAGAATTCATTTCGTTATTCATTATTTTATTATTTAAGATAAACATGCTTTAATTAATAAAATAATAGATAAATAAATAAATTCCCTTTCATCTTTAATGATCATCCAATCTTATTTATATATACTCATCATTAATGAAATTCATGGAAAATAAACGACAGAACCAATAATTATATATTAATTAAAATAAATTAATTGAAAATTTAAAATTATTTAAAGCAATTATTAAATTGTCAAACACACAGTGGTGTTCCAATCAATAAAATAAGGTTTTAATGATATAATTTTAAAATTTAATGCAATTTTAATTTTTTCCATTAATGGGTGACTACATGGTATGTACTTGAAGATACAATTCATGTACCTCAGTTTCCATATATCCAAGTCACTTGTTTGGGGCTTCAGTGTGTTAACTCAGCTGGACTACACAATGTGTACATGCCAACCACACACCCTATATCTGCTTTTTGTGTGCCAGAATGGCCCAATCAATATGCGATGTTTAATAAAATCACTATGTGTATTTAATTTCTGATCGTATTTAGATACATTGCGCATGGGTATATGATGTGTGATTCAGCTGCATATCAGGTAACCCCGTTTTACTGACTGAAGATTTGGAACTTCCTAACGACATATCTGACCATTCTTTATTTTTTCCAAAACCTTTAAGAAAATGAAACACTAAATAAACATGATTAATATATTGATAACTTGTTAATTCAAATCATGTTAAATAATGATTAACTTGAAATAAAAATCTAACCATAATTTTGAATAGATCAACAATAAAATAAATAATTTTGAATTTTAAAACGACCCCTCTAATACAACTTGATGGTTCTGAGAATAACGTATGTAAGTGGAGGTGGGTGATATATTAAAATTTCTTTTAGTAATCATTTCCTGAAACCAAGAGAGGAGATCTAACACATCTAATTTATAATTAATTTATTTAATATTTGAAGAAATAAATACATGGTCTTAGAAACTTTATTCATTGGTGAATATTGATCATATAAAAAGACCATTTCAGATTACCTTTGTTGTGATGTGAGGATATAAGGATAGAATCACTCTAGCAGTGATCCACACATGCTCCTATGATCTCTAAGAAACACCACTCGATCTTTGGGTACTAGCGTAACAAGTCGAATGTCTTGTGTTGTTTGTTCTTGATCCCTCATTCTTGGGTCTTGAAGAAATCTCTCTTTTAGTTATCATTATTGAGAGGGAGAGATAGGGAAAAGTTGAGAGAGAATTTATGGTGCACAACAATTTTTCTTTATTATTTTTTATATTCACTACATAATAGACATAACTGCCTATTTATAGAGTTGAGATTTAAGTTAAAATATTATTTAATTGCATACCTACCATTAAATAACATTTATTACCTTTAATAAATCTATTGCGACATAATAATAATTATATAATTATTATTTTTTGGAGCGTGATAACTTGAAAAATAATAAATATTATATAACGGTCTTGTTAATTAATATTTGTCACCAGACTCAGTCTTGGTCCGTTCAAACTCTTATAGCATTTATTAAACACCGTAATAAATATTTTATTCATAAATAAGTATTTTATTCACAATTTAGTGAATAAATATTTTTTAAAATATTTAATAAATAAAATAAATATATTCACAAGCCAAAAAATAAATATTTATTTAATTTATATGATCAATATAACTTGAATAAAATTATTCCTAGGACTTGAGAATAATATTTAATCCATTAATTTAACTCAAATAGAATATAATTGAGATCAACAAAAACAATTAATGTGTGACCCTATAGGATTATTTCTCCTTAGAATTAGGTGAGTTTTCCTAAAATCCAAAATTATTGTCTAGCATTGGGTCAAGACACCCAAGAGAAAGAACTTAATGTATCAACATTTACAACCACATATGAATGCTCACTGTATAATATAATCCCTATATCACAATATCTCATCAAGAAGGCTGCACATCCTTGTCACCAACCTATATGATTGATATGTCTTTCTTGGATTATCTGAAATAAATGCATCATTATACCATAGACATGGAATTTAATGTGATAGTTCTATTCCAATTAAAGGGCCAAGATATCAACTTCCATAAATATAGAAGGGATAAATCCTTCCTCGACTTATTCATTAATGACATGTCAATCATGACACACCCACTATATCAAACTTATCCATGAACTGTTATCGTCATGGTTTATGAATTACATATAAGTACATGAGTTGCAACATGCATTAATAATAATCTTAAAGTATAAAAACCATCACACATTCTCTTAGATAGGAATATCCGATGACACCAAAACATGTAGAATTCCTACTGGTAGATCTGTTCTCATAATCTCCCATCTTAGAGATTTCCAAGTGTGAACTTCATGAGAAGAATCCTCATCTTCTTATGAGTACTCACACATGATTTTATATGTAATATGTGTCCCATCACAGTACTTTATCCAGCTATAGAATATTATTTGAGAATATCATCCTAGCAAATCAAGGTTCTCATCATAGCGGGGAGCTGTTATGAACTTATCAATGCGATGTATAATCTAAGATATTATTACATTAGAGTCATGCATAAAAACAAACAATATTTAATAAGAAGTTTTATTAATATTAAATACATCAAATATACATACAATCAAAGTATAAAAAGTTGGTACTAGGACACCAACTCCAACCCCTTTTATAATCTGATCTCAGATCGATCTTCTAGAAAACCCTCGCTCCTATGAGCTGGTCAAAAATATTATCTATACGGGGTAAGGGATATCTATTTTTCATAGCAAGTTGATTCAAATTCTGGTAATCCACACAAAGACAGAGGGTTCCATCTGCCTTCTTAGTAAAAAAGACTCGTGAACCCCAGGGATAAGTATTGGGTCGTATAAAACCCTTGACCTAAAAATCCTCTACCTACCTCTTAAGATCTTCAAACATAGTAGTAGCCATCCTATAAGGAGGAATGAATACCAGTGCAGCTACAGAAACTATCTTGATAGTAAACTCTACCTCTCTCTTAGGAGGTAGTCCAATTTTGTTTTCCAGGGAAAACAACCATGAATTGATTGACTATATGAGGGAACTTAGTCTAATGAAGCCCCTAACAATCCATGTAAACACTGGAAATTTGTGTGATCAATCCACCTCGTTCAATATACATTGGTTCAACTCTTCCTTATTGGACATCCCACTCACATTTGCGAATAAAAGTACTACCCTCTAGTGATTTAAACAACACCCTATGGTGATAGCAATTCACATAGGCATGATAGGGAACCAACTATTACATCCCTAGAATGATATAAAAATTTATCATCTCAAGGGAAAATAGGTCCCATAAGAAACGATGACTGAAGACCTCAATAGGACAACCCTTTCACCATCATATACTCTCAGAACATATACCCAAAGGTGTATAAATTTTCATAATTCCATAAAATTACTCAACATGAAGCCCAATGATTTCAACAATAGGCAAAAATATGAATGAATGAAACACACCTGTATTAAATAAGGTAGAAATGATAGTAGTGGCTAATAGAAAAGTACCTCGAATAGTAGATGGCCCGACTTCTTACTCCTATTGTATATGCTACACTGAATAAATTTGAACTGATACCCAACCTTGTGCTACACCCTAACTAACTAGATATGATCCACTCTACTGGAACTATAAATTTTAAGCTTGGATACCATGACCACAACCTCATCCTCTACTTGTATGAACGATAGTACTCCAACTACCTACCTGGGGAGGTGCTGCTGATCCTACTCTTGAAGGTGGATCTAGAATAGATTTTGTGCCACCCAAAACATATGGGAAGGTCTTGTAGAAATTTTATAAATTACCCAACCTACCGCATCCTTGGAACTCAACGGGATCTCTAGGAAACTGGGGATTTTTAGGCCCAGAATTACCACACTGGTGAAATAACACTTAATTATCAGAGGGTGACACCAGTATTCCACTTCTCATGCACGTAGTCTTAAAGTGCAGCTTCTAAAATCTAGTAGAACTAGTAACCTGTCTCGATTATGAACTGCCTTGACTCACACCATTTGCTTCCCTTAGGTTCTGCTCAGTAATAAGAGCATGGTTTACTATATCAGATATGGTAGTAAATCAAAAAATATTCACCTGATAATGAATAGGATTACTAAGAACATCCTCAAATCATCTTGCTTTCACTGGATCATCAGTTGTATAGATAGGAATAGAGTAATAAATATTTGTAAAATTAGATGAATAGTCCATAACTATCATAGAACCCTACTACAGGTTCATGAATTCCTTAGCATGATCGAACCTCAGGGTATCAAGGAAAAAATAGTTGTAGAATCTTGAATGAAAATCCCTCCAATTCACTACCTAATACTAACCTACTTGGTTCAAAATATCCCAACAATGTTTTGTGGATCCTCAAAGAATATAAGTAGTGAGTTTCACTCTCCTCTTAGGTGGTGTCTCCAAATGCACGAATATAGAAATAAATATTTTGAGATATAACTCTATAGTCTGTGGTCTACCATCCATTGAAAATGTGGGCAGATACTGCTACTGGAACTCCTGAGTTAACTCTCCTATAGAAGGGGTAGAGAACGGAGCTCCATGAATTTTATACATAATATGTAGAAAATCTCCCCGTAATTGGGCATCATCACTCATGTCAAGGATAGTAAGAGGTTCCACAAGATACACTACTAGAGGTATCAATGGTGGCTTAGGGATCACCACCTCTGGGTAATGTTCATCACCACCCTCCTAGTGTATGATCAGAGGATGTCATAGTGGCATTGCTTTACAAATTTCAAATGCACGCCTCAGATAAGATTCTACAGTGATAACATTATAGATACACAAATAGGATAGCTAAAATCCTTCCTATTTAATAATTACACCCCTATGCCATCCCAAATTGTCAGGTTTTTGTGATTAAACATTAATATATAGAACACAAGAGACACTACCTACTTCCCACTACTAAGGTTAGGTCTTGGTTAAGCATTGTGTTTTTCTATATTCAATTTCACTTAAATTCATATTTGTATTGAATTTATATTTAATGGATGAACCAAATGGGTCACCACTTTCAATATATAAGGGCCCATACTCTTTATGAACTGAAGTTTGGTTTCCACTTAATCTATACCATAACACGTTCCAATCCATGTGACCAATGGTCCACAACTCAATGTTCCATAGTTGAATGCTTAGGGTACCTGATGTAGCCTAAGCAGGAAAACACTGTTTAGGTTATGAAATACACTCTAAGAGCTAACCATATTTTCTCAATTCCCTATATTAAGTGTTAGAAAAATCCATGGATATAAAAATAAGCACTGAAACATGTTGTAAGCAATGTACATAGTAATATAAATTTCACATGGCATAGTGCATGACATGTGAATTCTAACAAGTTCCTAAAATGATGCATGATCAATTCCTTATTTCCCTCATCTAGTTAGACTAAGGAATAAAGGTAAACCTAAATGATAATAATATTAACATCACAATTAAAGTGAAACACACAATGGTGGAATGAAATCAACTGTAATAATCATAATACATAACAACAATTCTTTATTATAGGAAACACGTTATTACCCCAAATTTGGGTTAACTAATCCCAAGAATGAATTATAACCAAGTCCAGAAGTATTCCTAATATTTAGTCTATTATCTCAAAATAGTAAATCTAGAAAAAATATCTTTGATACCACTTTGTGATGTCTCGACCTGGATTCCACTTAAACGGTGCTCCGTACCGGTGGGCCACATGGTCTCAAGTTCTCCTCTCTATACACTAGAGGTTTTAGACTAGTAGTGAGGGCCTATGATGTGTCTATGGGGAGACTATGCCCTATTGTCAGAGTATAACAATGGTGTAATCAACAGATAAATAAATAGTGAAAGCATAATAATAATTAAAAATATAAAGAAATCACATATAAATTTCCAAGCACTGAATAATAATCAGAAGCAGTAAACTAAATCATATAAAAAATATAATGATGTAATGTCTCTAAAAAATAGTGAAAACAAGTATACATGGTTGAAGATATTCAATATATTAAATGATATACAAAAGGAACGAAATGGAAAAATATATCCAATCATCCAGAGCTCCATCCCGGTCATACGCTACAAAGCTCTCATCCTAAGTCATGCAAGAAGTATCACATAAATAAGTGGATGCTTCCCCTTATCTACAACTGACAGAATATTGTCTACATAGGTACCATCATCCTACTAGATAGGGTGTGATATAAACTCAATATAACACCACCTATGATGTCTATAAATATCCAGTGAGTTTATATAATATGGTAGTGTGTAGATATATAAAAGTAGTAATGAAATTTGTAAATGGGTCAGCTCTGGTTCTTGATGGATACCAGGATGATAATACCTATTTCAGATTAATCCAAATATCTCTGAACAAGTAACTATGTGTATACACATATATGGACTATATACGTAGTGACGTCTACAACCATATATGTGGATACTGCCACCAGTATGGACCTAAGGAATAACTCAAACATCCATAAGCTGTAGCATGAGTGTCACATACATCAAGGGATTCCCTTCCTAGTATCACAGTAATAAGGGTCTCCATGCCCAGTATCACAATCATAGGGATTCCATGCCCGCATAATAAGAATAGGAGACACCATGACCATTATCACTGTAAGGTTCATCATGCTCGTATCATATTTATAAAGGGTATCCATGCCTGTATCATATCATATTGGGTCTCTATGACCATAATATATCATACTGGGTCACCGTACCCATATCACATTTATAAAGGGTTTCCATGCTTATATCACATTTATAAAGGGTTTCCATGCCCATGTATATATATTTAACAAGTATGAGGGTCATCATGACCATTTACCATAATTACAAGGGGCACCATGCCCATACATCAACAATGATGAGTGTACATTGGATTTAATACAATCCAATGCATAATTCACAAATCATTAACATTTAATAACAAGTGAATAATCATTGTTCAATTAAATTAGTGATGTGGTCATACCACTCACCTATATTCAATTCATCTTTTAATGATAAGTGTGTCAGCTGTGCTAAACCACAACAATTACCCATTTCATTAATGTTATCACAAATTAAAAAATAATACCAATACAATTTAGATGATTATTTGAATGCTTAATCATTCATATCCACATTGGAAAAGTGATCGGCATACCACAAGGGGTATCCACCATTGAAGGGGATCTAAGAAGGTAATTAGGTTCTCAATTAAGGAAACCAATTAAAGGGAAATTAAATTTAGGTAAATGTACAATGAAACTAGTGCGTGGAACAATGAAACATATTATAAAACATATGAAAATTGAGGGATAAGAACTAAACCACCTACCTTATGCCTATAGAGGATCACTCATCCAGTATCAACCTTTGGTTTATTCTAGATCACAAGAAAATGGAAAAATAGAAGAAGGTCCTAAAAATAGGGCATATAATCTCAACCAAAATAGCACATATGATAGAAAGAGTAATGAATAAATGAGCCTAAGGATTGAAGAGATTACCTATAGGAATCAAATGAGACCAATAAAATCTCAATCAGACTTCGGATGGAATAGAAAGAAAAAA
Source organism: Viscum album (assembly GCA_963277665.1). Taxonomy (NCBI): domain Eukaryota; kingdom Viridiplantae; phylum Streptophyta; class Magnoliopsida; order Santalales; family Viscaceae; genus Viscum; species Viscum album. Next base: position 871,236,683 of record OY728125.1, read on the forward strand.
GATAGGTTATGTCAAAAAATGGTTCTCCGACATGAAGAAGGAGAGAACCGTCTGTTGTAAATGAGAAAAGAGAGGGAGGGGTATGATTAATTATATATTAGGGAAAAAAATGGTTATTTTAGCCAAAATATCTTGGTACACAGTTTGGCCACTTGGTTGGCCAAATCGTGCACCAACTATGTGCCTACCACTCTCTAAGGGGGGACCTCACATGGTTTCATGTGCACGGTTTGACTAACTGTGAAAAAACCACATTGAAAACTCTACTAAAAGGTACAGGTACCCCTTCACAAGTGTTCACCGTAGGTGGCACAGTTTACTTAAATTGTGCGGCCTCCCGAAGCCCTCTATCCAGCCCTTGCATGGTTTGGGAAACCGTGCAGACTAACTCACATGGTTTCTACTAATCATGAAACCGATCCCTTTTCTCCACCAACCTGGGTTCTAAGGTATGAAAAATCCATGGAAACCCTTATAAAAACCATGAACTCATTAGGCATCCATATTAGGTCCAAAATAAATAATTAGAACAAAATGTAAAGGATTAGTACCTCATAGAAAAACTAGGTTATTACATGTATGTATACACATGTATGTGTATGTGTATGTGTATGTTTTTAATGTGCATGTCTATACATATGCATATGAATATATCATTATATAATAAAGAAATTCATTTTTTTAATTTGACATATCTAATAGTAGCATACATACACACAATCACGCCGCTTCGGCGGTGGCGTAGTGGTGAAGGAGAGGGGTACATCAACGCCGTTCTTTGGGAGGTACAGGGTTCGAATCCTAGGAGTCCGCTTTCAGGGCGAACCTCTCCCCCGGGATCTACTCGCCTTGCCGGGTCACCCGGTTTCTGACTGGGTGGGAAAAATGAGGTGCAACCCACCCGTGCTGACGGATTGCTTGACGAACCATCACCGCCCGGGTTGTCACCCTCCGGGACGCTCTGCCATCTCGGCTGGCAACGAATCCTTCCCGGATGGGGCTCTCTCCGGAGTGACCTCTTCATGGGGAGGGGGGTTTCCTTGTGTGGAGGGTTCGAAAAGGCCACACAAGGGAATTCTCTTTTTGAAGAAAGATACATACACACAATCACATGAAAATTTATTTGGTTTTTCAAATGTAATTAATGTAATTTTATATGGAAATATATATATATTTAATACTTTTTTTTGTAATTTATTCATTTTTAATTATTAACATTTAACATTTGTAACATTTTTTTAATTTATATAATTAATATTTATTCATTTCTATTTCAATACTTTTTTATTTAAATCTTTATACGATTATTATTTATTAATTTTTAATTAGTAATTTATTGTGAATCTTTTGCATTTAAATTTATTTTTTTAATATTTATTCATTTTTATTTTAATATTCACTTATTTTCAATACCTTTGAAAATGATATAATTAATATTATTTATTCATTTTAATATTATTTTGTAATTAATTAAATTTTAATTATTAAATTTTATTCAACTTTAACACTTATTAATTTATTGTTATCTATTCAGTATTAATATTTATCTATTTTTATATTTTTTTTGTAATTTATTCATCTTTAATACTTATTCATTTTTATTTTATTACATTTGAATTTAAATATTTATACAATTATTACTTATTCATTATTAATTAGTAATTTAGTATAAATCTATTGTTTTCAAATGCAATTTTTAAAATATTTTTTATTTATTTTAATATTTATTCATTTTTAATATCCCATTAATTTATAATATTAGAACTATTAATTCATTTTTAAACATTTTTACTATTTATTTATTTTTTATTCTTGAATTTTATTCATTTTTATATTCATTCATTTGTTATTATCTATTCACAAATGGTGGTTTGGGGGGGGGGAGGAGGTGTTGAAGATCATCGATGATTGTTTTGGTGATCACCTACCATGGAGTTTGAATCTTTATTCTTACAATTCAAGTATTTATAGTAGACATGAATAGATTTCAATCTTAAGGCTCCTTCGATCGATCAAGACAAAGAACCCCTGAAATGGTGAGGTAGAATGTGAGAAGTTCGGTTCCGATTATCCCTAATTTCAAGGGTTATTTTGTGAAACTTAATCATTTTTCATGGTGAATCATTCATAAAGGATCCATTTCCCATGTTGGTTTGGATCCAAAAGCGATCAATGAGAGAAGGGATGCCTGTAAATTTTTCATTGTCGCACATTTCATTCTACACAAAGGGGAAGATTCATGAAAATTTCATGAATTTGGTAAATAGATTTTTGATATTTTAGGTTTCTCAAATTGGACAATGATCACCATGAGTTGGAGATATTTTCACATAATATTATCTAATGATTAGTTAAAGAGGAGGGCTTGGGGTTTTGGAATGGTTATTCTAAAACTAGGTATTTTGAAAACTCAAGAATGGGATTCCCATTTCGATCCCTTTAATGCAAGGAATACTCATGAGCAAACATGGATTAATGTTTATGGACTCAACTGGTTCATATAGCACTTGAGGATTGATTCAAAAATTTTTTAATACCTTTTGTCACAATTTTTTTTGGGATTTATTGAATGATTAATGGTGAAAATGCACTTTTAATGAGAAAATATTCAATCTTGTTAATTACATGTTGTGATTTTCAATTCATTAATTTTTTTAATAAAAATTTATGTTTTGGATGCTTAAGTGATAAATGTTCTTGGTCTAATTTTTATATAATTTAAGAACTGCTTGATTCTTGAATTTCAGTGAATTTTAATAAATAATATAAGTGCAAATGATTTAAGGTGTTTTTGGTATATTAATGATTTCATTTTCTTTGTTTTAATTTTTCCAATTTTTTTAAAGAATGAATATTTTTGTGATTTTTAATGAGATCTTGAATTTTAGAATTATTAAATTCCATGTTTTTTATTTTAAACATTTTTTCATTGGAATCATTTTTTGTCAATTGAAAATTGAGATGCTTAATTCAACGTGAAAGTGGTTTTGATAATTATGAATTTTATTTTTTTAGGTAATGTAGAAAAGTATGTTAAGTGACTGTGAAAAATGGTCATGCGGTCATTACACTAACCATGCCAAAAAAGTGACAAACTCCAGAAGTGACTACATGAAGGGCGTGTAGTCTGTTAATCGATAACAATAATAAAAATAGCAACCCCATTCAAAAAAATTGGAAAAGTTGTGAAGATTCTTGAAGAATAACCTACTGTAAGTGGACCCCAACTAAATGAATGATAAAAATTAAAGGCACTTCATGAGGAAAATCCAAGTGGCTGCATGAGGGGGAGACCAACCTACTATACCCCTAAGAAAATGACCACAAGAGAGGGGAATTCAACATACTGTGAGTTTTTTATAAATGAGTTCGAAGGAGGAAGATTGGAATGTCATCTATTAATAAAGATGATCATGATATTTATGGATTTGATCTATGTTTTATGGGAAATATTCACTGAATATGGTCACCAACTAGAGAAGATGGCCATTCAAACCTGAATCTTGAGCATAGTCGAATCATTAATGATCTGGGTGAATCAAAACAATGATGTGTGGACCGGGATTCGGTCGATTGAAGTTGGGGAAGAGGGTTTGTCTAAATTTTTGGTTGACGATGAAGACGATCCAAGATAAGGAATCATTCGCTGGATAATTTTCCTTATTTGCAGGTTCAATTAGATAAGGATATGTTAGGACAGAGTTCTAGGATGGTTTGGTTGCAAAACTGGAAATCAACTCATAATATGTGTTTGAGAAAAGTGCACTATGAGGATTTATTAAAGGGATCAAGCACCACACCAGTTGAAGGCTGCACAAAAAATGACCTACGAACCACAAAAAAGAAACCCGATTCCAAGAACGAGTGAATAACCAATGAGGATGGAGTAAAGAATTGGAAAAACTCAAACTTTTACACACCAAGTGAAGAAAAAATACCAGATTTTTTATGAGTAGCTAAGTAGTTTAGGGGGTTGGTGATAGCCTGGAGGGTGTCATTAATTCCTTCAATGTAACCAAATTTAAAAATTTAAAACACAAATCAAACAAACCACTAAACTACATGGTAGTATAGGATATGAAATTTTGAGATCAAAAACACATAAATAGAGTTGGTGAATTAAATTAATTTAATAAAAAATACCTAATTTAATTAACTATTTAGAGAATTTAAATATAAACTATGGAGAACGGTGATTTTGAAAAAGTGAAAGAATAATAGAATAAAATATAACATACTAAATAAATTTTCAGGTGCAAATATTGTGGATTTATGGTTAATTATTTATCCTTGTCGTCAAAATTAGGTCAAATGTGATCTATTTTCTCCAAATGATTACTCTCACTCTCACTAACACCCCTATTCTAATGGTCAAATACTTTGGTTAGTTAGAAAAATAGGTAACCGAAAACCATTTTTAAACATAGAACCAATTTCTTTCTAATGTTCCTAGTCAGGGCTGAATTCTATTTTTTCATTATAGAACACTCATTTAATTGACTTACAATGGTCATGCATTAAAAATAAAATAGGGAAAGGAAGAAGAGATTTGGAATGTAGAACCCACTTTTAATTTACCATAAAACCAAAAAATACCTTAATAAAATCCCCTTTAATTATATATTTAGAACAAAAGAAACCACCCCCTCATGCTAGCCATGTATGGGTGATTTTTTTTAAAAACCAACAGAAATGGCATAGTAGAATTTGTGGAGGACCCTGCACAACATACTTTCCCATTCCAATCCCTGGTCTCTGATCCATCCTTGGTAGCGACACAATAACTCTTTATTTATAGATATTTATGATTGCTTCGGTTTTATTTAATTCACTATTAGTGGGTTCATAAATGATGCTTGAGGTCATAAATGGTGGTCCCAAGTGTTTATTGGTCATTCCGTGACATAATGGTGGGGTTTCCATCATAATTCTCATTAAATATGGCTGTTTAGGCCCTATTAGCACTATTTACAACACACTTCTTCATTTTACACCTTAAGTTTTAATGTAACAACATCCCTCAAGTGTTTTTTATCATAAAATAGATCCTGGAATTTTTCAGGGCATGTCACGACATGACACATAAGTGTTACATTGTGACACATGTGTTTCTCACCCCAAATGTGTTTTTTCTCCTATCATGGTCACATGACTTTTATTCCATAACTCTTAAAACATAAATATTAAATTTACAACATAAAACATCCTATTCTAGACCCGAAAGATCTAGTTTAATCTATTTCTTCAGTTTCAAGCCTCAAAAAGCTCATATGATCATCCCTCATCATGGAAATCCATATTTTGATGGAATTATCAATAATTTGTGATTTTTATGCTCATATTCCATAAAATATTTTATCCTTCCAAATATGAGTTATTTCATTAAATATTTGGGCAATAATTAATAATTTAAATCCAAAATCAATGCATTTTAATATCAAAATGTATGCATCAAATCCCCCACCCATGAATTTAGACTTTTCATCAAGGAAGAAATCTCAACACACTACAAAATATTATCACCCTACAATGTTTTAAATGTAATTTTACTAAAAGAAATTGATCAAATGAGAAATTAGATATTTGATAATCACACTATAAAATTCATCAATGGCTTAATTTTCAAAGAAATAAATAAACCAGGTATTTTACTTTTCTTATTTTGAATAAGCTAAACGATTTTATTCATCCATTTTCATTTTTTAATTAATTATTAATATGTATGTCTTTTAAAATTTATCTCACTTGAATTTTTCCACTCATAATTAGGGTAAAATTGTAAATAGAGTTATGCACATTTCTCAAGAATATGTCACTTTCCATAGGCTTGAAAGGCATCTAACATCACCACTACATAAAGACAGAATCAAAAATAATCACGAGTGATTTTTTATTAGGATAAAATGACATTGTAGCTTAGGGAATGTAAGTAAATAATGTTAAAAATATTAAATATATAAAAGGGAGTTTTTCTCTAAAGTAGAGTGCATGATACGAAAATATCAGCTCAATAAAAATCTCTATTTATAGATTTCATCTCTCTCTTACCTCCAAAAATCTCTAAGTGGGATCATGATAAAATAAATCACAATGAATAAATCAAACTCTCTATTTTTTTACATTTTTTTCATCTAATATTTTATTTTTTTGAAAGTTATTTTTAAGTCAAATCTCAAATCCACCACCTAACCTCATATGATCAAAAGATCATCTGTCTGATAATAGTGATTTTTGATCCTCCTATGAAAAAACCCATTTTTAATTTCTTCTTTTCTAGTAAGAGAGGTGAGTAGTTCAGCACAATGAATGATAACTTGGTCACTTCCAAATCACATGGAAACCCCCAATAAAATATCCTCAATGTATTACATCCTCATCTACCATGGATAACCTATCTCCTAAAATTATTCTTTTAAATGTCATGAAAAATACTATGAGTAGTGATGTGGCCACACACTCCATTGAATTCGCATAAGTGATGACCAAATTAGAAATTTATAATCCCAAACTACACTTACTACTAGGACATAGTAATGTGGCTGTGCGGGGTCAAACACACAAGGATCAATAGCAGGCCAACAACCAATTAAACAAAATCCTTTAGAAGGATTCACCGCTTTCACTCTTCAGGTTTGGTTTTTAATAAAGCTAGGCAGTTTGAATTTATTACATATAATAAAGGAAGGGATCGAGGTTAATTTTAGGGATCTTGATAGAATATAATCTTTAATTTATCTTGGGATAGTCCTACGACTTAGGTTGCAAAGCAACAAAAGATATACCTATTGGTTTTGTTTAAACCAATTAGATCTAACCATGCTGAAACTATCCCATGGTCAGGTTATAACCAAAAACCTTGGTTCATTATTCTTAGCTTATATGTTGAAAGCATCATAGGCTAATGTTAGTAGTACTGCTCAACTCCAATTAGGTTAGGTTCATTCAATTGAACTTCCCATGGTCAAGGTTGTGAAAAATAATGTGATAAACAATTATTATTAACCAAACCACTATCAATAGGGTTAATAAGGTAAAATATATAGATTCATTAGGCTCAGGAACACCCTTACTCTCAACCCCTAACCCTAGGTAGATTAACTGCACATGACAGTGATGATCTAAAGTAAGGAAATACTAAACATGCGATACATAATCATAAAAAAATTGAGAAAGAAGAAATATAGGATTAAAAAAATTAAGATTAAAGTTTAAACAATTAAAAGTAATGTAAATCCAATTAAAAACTCACTGTGGATGAAGAAAAAATGAATAATGTTTCAATTATTGATGAATAATGACAAACTATGATGAAACAAACATAAAAAATAGAATCTTATTGACAACAGATGTAGAACGAGCATAAAATGGATGTATATTGAACAAAAAATCAAAAGTATTTGACAAAAAAATTTACTAAATGAATTAAAATGGGTTTTTAATGAAAATAGATGAAAATAGGAGAAAAATATAGAGGAAAATGAGAGAAAAAGAAACTATTCAACATTTTCTGTTTGCGAAGGAGCATTCAAATATTAATAGGCCAGAAATGTACACAATGAATAAGTTATGCATGTCATGTACTAGCTTAAGTGACTTCTATCCTGATATCTGCATATCTTGTAAATTTTCCACATATCATGTATTTGAGATCCACAATTTCCACCAAATAATAGACTCTTATCTTTGATCGTGTGAGCCTTAAAAATTTTCATATCACACAATCGGTACACATCGTGTATATGAGTCACTTTTTGCAGGATTCTAAAATTTAAAATCTATACATCGTGTAATGAATATACATGTCGTGTAATAGATTCATGTCATGTAAAGGCTTTCTGAGTTGGTATATGGACTTGCAGTCTTACTGTGAATGAGGCCTACTCATCGTGTATATGATATATGATGTGTACAACCTATTTTTAGAACTTTTCATTATTTCTTCCTTTGAGTCCATAATTCATAATTCCTATGAAAACAAACTAAGAAATTCATGATGCATATCCTAGGAAGTTTATGTATCTTAGTTTAGTTGATTAAAGTAAGAATCCAGGTAGGGAATGAAATTGGGAAGTTCAAAGCTCTATAAAAAATTTAATTTTTTTGGGAACAAGAATGAAAATTTAAGAATTGAAATGCTCACTCCCTTTTCAATGAATCTTAAAAAATTATTGCACTGGTTTGGTTACCTACTTGCCTTTTATCGACCTGAAAAATCAAAATAAACAAGTGAAAGTCTAGGACCATTCAATAACCTTGAAAAATAAAAAATGTAATTGAAATTAAATTCTAATATAAAGTTAAATCATAATAAAGCTATAAATCTAAATTCCTTGAAAATGATAAAAATTGAGTTTTCTCCCAGAAGATACTATTTTTTTAATGGTTATCTAGCTCGACCATAACTATGTAAGCTTATTGGATTGTGCTATAATGACAATAGTCTCATGTTTACCCTATCCCGACCTCAAAATCCACCCCACTCAGCTCGTCTTCTCCTTAATGAATCGATGTAGAATTTTTAGTGGGTGACCAAAGTTTAGATAATTTAAGTATAACTAATAGCATTTAAGAATATTTATAGTATCTTTAAAATTCTTCTTTTTCAATGGAAATCTATGTTTGTCAAATTTTTCACTGATTAATTTGTGTTCAACAACTAGCTTCTTAACTTCTTCTATTTTTGCTGCTTCTTTTTGTTCCTCTGAATAGTGAGTGTAGGGTGCAGCCGGTTATTCTTCCTATTATTGTTACATGCTTAAATGTTTTAAAAATTTGTGATAAATGTGGTAGCTATCTCTTTATCATACTCCTATTCCTTTAGTTATGGTCTGAATTTTTCAAGAAACTTTTGTAGCATCTCAGTAATTGAGGTACCTTTTTCTTCAATTTTTTCTTATTCTCACAGTTTTATAAATTTAGAGTTGACCCACAAAAGATCTCTAGTGAGGTCTCCTTTATCCTCTAAACCTAAAAATTACATGGAATTATGGTTAGGATAAAAGTTATATTTGGAAGAGGTACTTACCTTGACTTCATTATATAGGATTCTTTTCTCATGATGCGCCTCTTTGAAATTTAGTATCAAGATTTTTGGTACCACGTTTTTCTTACTTGGGTATGGTTGTAGGTGATCTTTGAATTAATTCTTCATCATTCCAATTTCTTCAAATTGTTGTATCATATCCTATAATAGGATGTTGAAACTTTCATTGTTATTCCTCATGCTTTGTAACCTTTCCATCATAGCCCAAAATACCCAGAGCGGTAAATATGATACAAATAAACACATAAAAAACCTGTGATAAAATTAGGAAATAGAAAATATGAATAAAGAATTTTCTTAAATTATTAAACTAATAAATTATATTCTTCTGTCATTGGTAATGAAACAAAAAATTGATATCCTTGAGGTAATCGTTAATTCCCAAAGGGTTATCAAATTTAAAAATTTAAAAAATGAATCAGGATATGAAAGTCTAAGGTTGAACCCGAAGATATAGGGTTAGAGAATTAAATTAATTTAACAATAAAGACGTAATTTAATTAATAATTGAAAAAATTTAAATCTAAACTATGGATGTGGTGATTTTGAATAAGTGAGAGAAGAATAGAATAAAATAAAACATGCCAAACATGTGATTTTTAGGTTCAAATATTTTGGATTTAATGTTAACAATTTATCCTTATTGTTGTTGGAATTTGGTCAAAAGTGATCACTTTAGACCAGATGATCACTCTCTCTCTCACTTACAACCCTTTTATAATGGTAAAATAATTTTGTTATTTAGCAAAAGAGGTAACCAAAAACCATTTTTAGACATAGAACTAATTTCATCCCAATGGTCATGGTGAGGGATGAATTCTAGTTTTTAATTATAAAACACTAATTTAATTGAATTTTTATGGTCATGCATGAAAATTAAAATTGGTAAAGGAATAAGAGATTTGGAGTGGAAAAATCCAATTTGAATTAACCATAAAACCAAAAATTACCTTAATAAACCCCCTTTAATAACACATTCAGCACAAAAGAAATCACCTCCTCATGCCATCCATGATAGGGTGAGAAAAAAATAAAAACCTACAAGAATTGCAGAGTATAATTGGTGGAGGACCCTATATAGAGCACATTTTCACCCCAAGACCTGGTCTCCAATCCGTCCTTGGTAGTTGCATAAAAAATATCTATTTATAGATCTTCAGGATTGCTCAAGGTTTGAATTAATTCACCATTAATGCGACCATCAATGATTCTAGGGTCATAAACGATGTACCCAAGTGTTTATTGGCCATTCCAAGACATAATGGAGGGGTCTACGTCATAATTATCATCAAATATATCCATTTTGGGGCCCATAAACACTTTTTTACATTGTAATCCATCATTTTACATTGTAATTTTTCTTAGCCGAACATACTTCAAGTGAGTTTTTAATGTAAAATTTATTCAAGAAATTTTCAGGGTGTGTCATAGCGTGACACATATGTATCATGCCATGACACCTGTGTTTCTCACCCTGGGCTTGTTTTATTCTCCTATCTTGGTCTCAAAACTTGTATCCCATAACTCTTACATCATAAATAGTACATATAGAACATAAAACATGTTTTTCTAGCCCTGAAAGATCTAGTTCTCTTGGTTTCTTCAGTTTCAAGACCTAGAATGCTCTTATTACCATCCCTCATCATAGAAATCCATATTTGATTAAAATATAGATTTTTATACTTTTACTCATATTCCATAATATATTATATCATTCCAAATACTAATGCTTTCATTAAATAATCAAGAAATAATTAAGAATTTTATTCCAAAATCAATGCATTTTGATATAAAAAATGGATGTATGAAATGGACATATCAGTTGGGTTGGATGAATTGAACTATATTTAATTTTATCTATTCTTTGACAGGGTTAATAAAAGTGGTTTATTTTCTCTTAGACAAAGATCTCAATTTCTCTTCCTTATGAGTATCTTTTCATTCTACCCCAAGTACTGATGGGTAAAGGGTAGAGTATATTTTTTTAGTGACCAAAAATGAAGTAATTTTAGGGAAATATTATTGTAATCTCTTTTCCACAAGGAATCATCATCATCATGTGTTCTTTTAGTTTTAATAGTTATTAAGAGAGATCTCTTGCAAGGGTAATTTATCTAATAATAATTATTAATTTCATTCCTCTACACACAACTTTAGTACATCTGTTGTTGATTCCATACAAGGGTAGTGTCATTTCTATTAATTCTATTCGGTCCAGTTCCCCTAACTATATAAAGTGTCCAATATCACTCTATTTTGTTACTTCACCTCTGTCCCCACACATTCCTCCATCACTCCATATTCAATTCACAAATTCACTTCCCACATTGTTTGTTTTTGAACTGTGTTTCTTTTTTTTGTTTTAGTCACATAACTTATCCTTACCCGTGGTTTGATGATGCATGCCTATCATGTGGCTTGAAAAAAGTAATTATATTTTTTCTAGTACAACACAATGGATGACCAAGATCATATCACTTGAGGAGACTTTTATTTTGTTCAATTACTTCTTCTAAATAACCTAAGATATATATTTTTGTGGCTTTGATTAATTTAAAAAGGAAATTATAATATTTTTTGGTTTTTGATTTAATGACATGAAATATGGAAATTTAAATTAACATTCAAACTAGACAGAATGAGTTAAGGAAAGAAAGTATTTGTATATGGGGTTTTGTTTAAGGTTTAATCATTATTCTTCTTTATGTGTTTGATTTTAGTTTGATAATACAAACATGAAATCTCATGTTTGGACTACTATTATTTATTTAGAAATTGTGCAATATTATCGAATGCCTAAGAACTCTAAATTCCACATTCTCCATTAATCAAGGTTGATGACACTCCTTGGTCTAGGAGGTGTTATCTTCTAGAACCTAGCTCTATCAATGTGATTTCATATATTGATTATTTCAACACCAACATGTGATGAAATAACCAATAGAGAGAGGGAAAAGTTATTAAATAAAATAATGGAAATAAATTGAGTTTTTTTGTCAATGGTGGGAAGTCATCTAACTAGAGACACTCACCTCACCATGCATGATACTCAAATTTACTACAAACTTAGAATTAAACTCTAAGGAAAATTCAAGAATACCTTGACCTCCCCCCAGGCCAAGCCTCGAAGTCAGCCTCTCATTTCTGAGAGTAAGATATCATAATGGTGGAAATGGGAAGAAGAGAAGAAGAAGAGAAATAGAATAAAAGAAAGAATAATTCAAAAGAGTGGGGATGAGAAGATAAAAGAATAAAATAAAATATAATTAGAATGAGATAAGTGAGAGAAAGAGAGAGATAAAATAAAAATAAAATAATAAAATAATAAAATATATAAATTATAACAAATATTAAAATAATAATAATAAAAATAATAATAATAATAATAATAATAATAATAATAATAATTAAGAGAATAAAATTTGAAAAAAGGTAGAGTAGAAAATAATAAAATAAATTTTAAATAAAAATATGATAATAATAATAATAATAATAATAATAATAATAATAATAATAATAATAATAATAATTAAAATAAGAAAATTAAAAATAAGAATATGAAAGGGTGGAACACAATTTATGGAAAAATGTAGGAATATATTTAATAAATAAAAAAATGAAATTACAATTGGAAATGAAAATAAATAGAAACTAAAACTAAAATAAATAAAACAAAAAGAAAATGAAGAAGAAGAAATAGGGGAGAGTTGCAGCAGTCGAACTCCTCCTTGGTGGAGATATCCTTCTTGGAGGTGTCCACTCGTGGTATGGGATGGAGGCAGGAATACTTTATATAAGAAAGGGGGGAGTGGATTAGACTTAATGAAATTCAAAGATCCCTCAAATCAGGGAGAAAATCTTGGGGAATTTAAATCACCTGAGGACCCGTGGTGAATAAAGATACCATGCAGAATGAATGTAGATTTAAATCACCAGATTAAACTGGGTTAATCATTCTTCAGTGTGGAATAATTCACATAGTAATCCTTGATGATTTGGAAAAGGGGAGAAGGAAACCAGTGCACAATTAGCTACAGATGGTGGATCTCAAGCAGCAGTAGAGAATGAGGTTCTTCATGGGCTATTCCATGTGGTTGGTGGCATTAATAGAGGTGTCCAAGCTATGGATAATGGTAGGGAATCAGTGAATACATGCATGTAGTGGCACTCGACAGAGGCGGTGAGCAGAGGGAAGAAGCAGAAATGGAAAGTATAGGTGCTATTCATGGTGATCCATGATTGCATGGAGGTGTGGCGATAGAGACTTGAGAAGTGGTTCTCGACAGCGCATGGCCGTGGTGGAGGTAGTTTGCATGGCATCAGGAGGCAGCGAGTGGTGAGAGATGGTGCATACTTGGGGTGATGGTGAGCAGCAAGTGGTGGTGCATGCATGAGGTTGAAGTGAGTGGGGAGTGGTGATGCATGCATGGGGTGGTGGAGAGCGGAGAGTGACAGTGCATTCCTATGGTGAGGGTGTGCGGTGAGCGTTGGTTTATGCATGTGGTGGCGGCGAGCGACGATGCATGAATGGGGTAGCGGCGAGTAAAAATGCATTGATGAGGTTGTGGAAAGTAGTGCTGCATGTATGGGGTGGACAAAATTGGTGGTACATTCATGGGGTGGCAACAAGATATGAGTGGTGGTGCATGCATGGGGTGGAGGGCCTACCTTCTCGCCTATTTTTATACAAAAATAATTAAAAGAGTTAGGAAAATTCCCAACCATAATCAAGATGTCATCAAAATTTCATAAATAAATTCCAAATATAAAACCAATATTTTTTTACTCTTATTAAAATCATTTTTATTCATATCATCATAAATTACCTCATTTTATTAAAACATTGAAATTAAAGGGTTTTAACATTTAAAATAATCCAAAAATTATTTAAATTTAAATAAAAAATTGCACATTATTTTGTTCTGTCAAACACCCCACACTTAAACCATGATTTTCCTTAAGTATAAAATCTCAACAATAAGTTAAATAGGTCACCAATGTTTATCAATATTCAAATTTAAAATTAATACAATCAAATTATTATCAATTTTTAATCAAATTCTCAAAATTCACATTAAATATCATTTCAATTTCCATTTTTTCAAAAAAAATTCAATTCATGTATTTTGATTTTCCCCTTTGAAAAATGATGGAACTTCTCATTTCATTCATTCAATATCCTCAATTCATTATTATTAAACCTGAAAAATCATGATTTACCTCACCTAAATCTTTTCACTCATCTATTACGATAAAACTCAAGTAGATTTATGCTTATATCATGAGAACATGATCCTTATACATAGGATTTTAAAAGAACTAATTTATACACTTTGTAAATACAAAATACACATAAAATTATGAGGGTTTTCAATTAAGGTTCAAATGTCTCTCAGGATTAAGGTTGGTAGAAATTGATGTTTTAAAAATAAAGCTCAAGGAGTAGGTTTAACTCTTAATGCATAAAGCATGATATTCAATGTAAAATGTTTAATGAAATTATCCCATTCAAATTTTAACAACTCTCAACTTCCTCAAAACTCAAAGAAATGATCATGATTAGTTTAAGCATAATGAATGATTTATTCCCTCTCTTGAATATTTTTTTCTTATTTTTATACATTTTTTTTATTTTTCAAAGAACCTTTTCATTTTATTTCTATTTTTCAAAATCTATGATTTTGAATAAATCTCAAATCCAACACCTAACCATGTATTATGGAAATCATAGGCATAGTAAAGATGATTTTTGGTTTTCCCAAATCACAACCTATTTTTAACATTTTTTTAATTATTTTTTCCATTTTCATTTTTTGTATTCAAGAGAGGAAACATTTGAGTACAATGAATGATTCCAAAAAATTTTACAATTCCCACAATAATCACCCCCACAATTCTTCCTTACAATTTAAATCATCCCATTTACCATGATTCCCTTCACCCCCACACTTCAAATTTGAAATATCATACTATTTCTAAAAGGATGATATAAATGGATAATAATGGATTTGAAACATGGATCATTCCTAAAAATGTCATTCATGGTCTCTATAGGATATAGAGATATTGATGTAAAGGTGATATTTTAAGGATAAGTGGATTTTAAAAGGATTATTCAATAATTTTAATTGTGTTTTTTCATAGTCATATATTTGAAAAGTTCAAATTCAAGTTCTATCTAGTGGCATGTCCCAAGATCACTCAAGAAATATGCTCAAGAATATAGTAGGTAGTAATTGGTATAGAAATACTCTTAGGAATGATAAATATGATTTGGGACAATCACTAAATGCATGATTAATAATAACAAATCAATTCAAAAGAATTTCCTAAATTATAAATCATGAAAAAAATGGTTGGCAAATTTCATCTACATGAATCAATTAATTTCCTTAAATCATGAGTCATGTTTTTAATATCCATGTTTCACTTTAAAAATTTAATTCTCCATTTTACTCATTAAATATCATTAACATTGAAATATAAAACATGACATCAAAGGATTCCTAAGAAACTCATGTCTCATAGACTAGTCAAGTAACGAATAATTCAGGAATGGGCCTATAATTTGTACTTTAGATCTCGAAACATGATTTGGACAAAATGTAGAGAGTTTATAAGAAAAAAAACTAAAATTAAACCCCATTCTCATTAATATTGGTCCTTCCCATTCACTATTTGAGGCTTCATTTTTTCCATTATGATCCTATAAAAGATAATTAGATAATTAAGCATAGGGATCATGCCATTAAAGTACAAAAATCATAGGAGGGAGTGTGATTCATGGTGAACTACTTATAAGAAGATAAATTGAAATCTAAATTTCTAGAAAAAATTTGGAAGGGATAATTCTTGGTATAATCCCCCCAAGTGGGGCCTATATTTTTACTACTTTTAGAGGGAAGTACTAGCTGTTATCCAAAATTAGATGGTGGATGAAGTTTCTTTGATTTGAAGCACCATATGTAGATTTTTCCAGCTTTTGCCTCATCCTTGTTCTTGAGGATTGATCCATGGATAGAGTACACTAGATACCATCCCTTCACAGTTAAGTATAGCTTGCATGGTGGGTGTATGATGAAGTATGAATTATCCTTCTTCTTAGTTACTACTTGTACAACCTCCTCCTTCTCTTCCAGTGCCGGCTTCAAAGGGGATTTAAAATGAGCAGCCTCTTTCCGAATTTCCTTAAGCTCAAAAACATAGATATCTTCATGATGGGGATACTTAAATGTGTTTTCATTAAAATTAGGGAGCCCCATGTGTTCCTAAATAGGTGCACATCCGGGTTTATCTTCTTCCTCCAATTCAAAGAAAATATTGTATGATTTTATATAATCAAAACAATAATGATTGATTCAAAATTAAGATTCAATAAAATTAGAAGACATAGAGTAAAATAAAGGATTAACTCCCTAATTTAGTTCATATTTAATCTCTACTTCAGTGGTAATTACCTCTTTGAGTAGAATCTTAGTAGATGGAGGCAGGTAGTCAGGCTACTCCATCCTTTCTTCAAATTCAATCACTTATATGGCCTCATTCTCAAGTTGGGTCTTAACCGCTTTAATTTCCTCAGTAAAATTGGGGAACTCTAATGACACTTTCCTCTTGGTCTTCAGTCTTTGATAATCAAGTTTAACTTTATCAACCATTTCTTCCAGTTCTTGAAATAAAATTTTTGTGTCTTTGCCATTTATTATCTTTTTATCCTGATCAATGATTTCAATGATTTTTTTTGGAGAGACACCTATTTAGAATTTTTAATCAGTTGTTCTTGCACTTGAAAGAATTTTTTGTTCCATGAATTGAAAAAGATTTCATATGAAAACTCTAGGGAAAATTTTTTTTATATATTTTTTTATAAAAGAAATTAAATATATATAAAATATAAATAGAAAAGATAAGAAAAATTATGTTTTGATCCCCAATAATTGAACTAGTTTTGATGCATGAGTATCATGGGGCATGAAAAAAAGTAATTATATTTTTCCCAGTAGAGCATAATGGCTGACTAGGGTCATCTCACTTGAGGATCCTTTCAGTTTTTTCAATCACTTATTCTAAATCACCTAATATATATCTTTTTGTGGTTTTTATTAATTTAAGAAAGAAATTAAAATCTTTTTTTTTGGTTTTTGATTTAATGAAATGCAATATAAAAATTTAAAATAACATGATAACTAGATATAATGAGTTAAGGAAATAAAGTACTTGGTTTTGGGGTTTGGTTTAAGGTTCAATCACTATTATCCTATATGTGTTTGATTTTAGATTGATATTACAAACATGAAATATCATGTTTGGACTACTATTATTTATTTAGAAATTTTGGAATATCATTGAATGCTTAAACACTCTTAATTCCACTTTCCCATTTAATCAAGGTTGATGACACTTCTTGGTCTAGAAGGTGTCATATTCTAGAACCCAACTCTATCGATGCTGTTTCATCAATTTATTAGTTCAAATACAACATGTGAATAACTAAAAAATGAAGAGAGGGAAAAGTGATTAAATAAAATAATAGAAATAAATTGAGTTTCATGTCAGTAGCTGGCAATCATCTAATCATATAAATTCTCCCCACCATGCATGATACTAAAATTCACCACAAACTTAAAATTAAGATTTAAGGAAAATTAAAGAATACCTTGACCTCCCCCCAAGAAAATCCTCAGGGCCAACCTCTCATTTTTGAGAGTAAGATATCATAATGGCAGAAATGAGAAAAAGATAAGAAGAAGAGAAATAGAATAAAAGAAAGAATAATTAAAAATAATAGAGATGAGAAGATAAAATAATTAAAGAAAATAGAATTGGGATGAGAGAAGAGATATAGATAAATAGAGAGAGATAAAAAAAGAAAATAAGGAAAATATATAAATTATAAATAATGTTATAATAATAATAATAATAATAATAAGAATAATTTTTCAAAAAAAGGGAGAGAAGAAAATAATAAATTAAATTTAAAATAAAATGTGATAATAATAATAATAATAATAATAATAATAATAATAATAATAATGATGATGATGATGATGATGATGATGATAATTAAAATAAGAAAATTAAAAAGAAGAAGATAAAAGGGTGGAACACAATTTAAGAAAAAATGCCTAAATTTATTTACTAAATTAAAAATTAAAATTAAAATTAAAAAAGAAAATAAATAGAAACTAAAACTAAAATAAAGAAAAAAAATGAGGAATAATAAATGAGGGAGATTTGAAGCATCTGGACTCTGCTTTGGTTGAGGTCTCCTTCTTGGAAGTGCCCACTCATGGTATGGGATAAAGGCAATGTTCCTTTATATAGGCAAGGGGGGAGTGGATCAGACTTAATGACATTCAAGGATCCCTCAAATCAGGGAGGAAATCTTGGGGAATTTAAATCACCTTAGTAATCATAGTGAATAAAGATTCCATGTGGAATGAATACAGATTTTAACCACCAGATGGAACTGGGTAAATTATTCTTTACCATAAAAGAATTCATGCAGGAATCCTCGATGAGGTAGTAGTGGTGAGTAGGTGACTAGTGGGAGAGAAATGATGGCATGTGGATCTTGATCAGTGGTGGAGAATGAGGTTCTTCATGGGATGTACCATGTGGTAGGTGGCAGTAATGGAGGTGGCCAAGCTATGGAGAATGCCAGGGAATCAATGAATGCATGCATGCAATGATGCTCGACAAAGGTGCATAGTGGAGGGATGAAGCGATAGTGGTGAGGGGCGGTGCCATGCATGGTGATCCATGGCAGCATGGAGGTGCAATAATAAAGGCTCAAGAAATGGTGCTCGATGGTGCATAGCCGTGGTAGATGTGGTTTTCATGGTAGCATGAGGCGGTGAGCGGTGAGTGGTGATGCATGCATGAGGCGAGCAATGAGCTGTGGTGCATGCATGGGGTGGTGGATATCGGTGAGAAACAGTGCATGCATGGGGTGAACGGACTACCGTCTGGCCTATTTTTTACACAAAAATCATTAAAAGAGTTAGAAAAATTCCAAACCATAATCTAGATGTCATCAAAATTTCATAAATAAATTATAAATATAAAACCGACATCCCTTTACACTTCTTAAAATCAATTTTATTCATATCATCATAACTTCCCACATTTAATTAAAACATTGAAATTCAAGGGTTTTAACATTGAAAATAAATAAAAAATTATTGAAATTTAAATAAAAAATTGCACATTATTTTGGTCTATCATTCAAACCTTCTTAACATAGTACTAGTGTAAGTAGGTTTTATAAATAATTAATTTGACCATCTTATTAAAAAATACATTTTCAAATATTTACATAATTTCTGAGGAAGACACTTGTAACTAAGAGAAAAAAATTAAAAAAAAAAGAAAATTTGAAAATAAATTAAATTGAAAACATAATTTTTTTTCAAAAAAAATCTATGAAAATTCTACTTAAAATGGTGAATCTAGTTGTGTAAGAATTAAAAAATTAAAACCAAGACCTGAATCCATCACAACCTTAAAATCAAGTCCCTAATATTCCTTGACTTAGGGTGTTCAAGTTTCCTTTAGTTTCTAGCTATCCTTTATGCATATGATTCACTCATAAGTCAAGGAACTATGAACTTAAATAGTCTAACATTTCTTTACTTCCTTCCTTCACTATTCAACCTAATGATACTTCCTTATAATTTATTAAAGACTTTTATAGTTCTATGCAATAATTACCTCTCCATGGGTTAATTGAGGAGGTTCCTAGGTTGAGGGTGTTACCATTATATCTCAAAGGAGAGGCTAGGAGTTGGTTACAAAAATATTGATGATGAGATCTTCAATACCTGGGAACAACTATTCAATTCAATCATTTCAAAATTATATCCTAGGAATACAACTATAGAGGTATGGAATAAGATCATAATACTTATTTAAGATGAATGATAATTATTTCATGAGACATGGGATAGGTTTAAAGGTTTACTTAGGCAATGTCCCAACCACCAATTAGATCCCCATATTCTAATGGAATATTTTTATAACAATATCATAACATATAATCAAAATATTTTTGTTCAATTTTTTCAGAGGTAAATTTTCAGATAAGATAGATCAAGATCTTAAAGAGGTTTTTATTAAACTTTCTAAAGAATATCAATACAATTCATTATAAAGAGAGTTATTCATAGAGTTTAAAATAATCTTAAGGCTACTATAGTTTATACTGAAAACACACTTAGGAAGAAATGTACTTACTGTGGGATATATGGCCACACTCAAAAATGATATCTCAATTTTGATATTCTAATTCATCTTGAGGGGAGTGCACAATTTTTATATTTTAGGGAAAGAAAAAAATAGAAATAACAGTCCATTTTCAAACCATTTTAATTCTGACTACAAAAAATTGTCCCAAAATGATAAAAAATCCATCAAACAAACTTATAATACCACTAGATACCTAAATTAACAATGGAATAATGTTCAAAACATGGCCTAACATTCAAATTTTAAATCCGATTTAGAAGATCTTATTTTGTAGTTGGCTACAAAAATTGATTCCAAATAGTCAATAATTCAAAATCTGTAAACTCAAATGGGCTAAATGGATAGAGACTTAAGATTTAGGGATAAAGGTAAATTTTCTAGTATAAAAAGTTTTGAATAACAAGGAAAATGTTATGGTTGTCACCACTATAATTGGCCTAAAAATTCAAGAACCAATTAGGGTGTATCCTAGTGAAGAAGAAATCAAGGATTTAACTAAATATAAGAATAAAAATTAGGAAAAAGAAAAATCTTCCAATATAGACAACAAGGTCTAACCTAAATAAAATGACAAACCCATACATAAAAAATCCAAAGTACCAAGGAAAATAAAGTGGTAATTGATCAAAGACGGTATGAATAAAGTAGTATTTTTGGAGAAAGTGAGTAGTAAAAATGTTTTGAAACATCATTCCCCTCCCATTCCCTTTCTTTAAAGATTAAAAAAGAATTATTAACCAAACTACTTGAGGTAACTATAAATTATTATAACCTTTAGCACAAACATTCCATTTTTGTATGCCTTGGATAAAATTCCATCATATTCCAAATTCACCAAATGGTTTCTAGGTAACAAAATTGAATGAAATAAATTGGATACCATCATTGTTACTGAGGAGTGTAGTAGAACTCTTTTGAGGAAGCTACATCCATAGTTGAAGGAACCTGATAGTTTTATTATTCAATGACAAATAGGAGGAACTAGGAAACTAAATTTTTTGTGTGATTTTGATCATGATTATTAATTTGATTCCTTAATCCTTGTTCAAAAAGCTGGATCATAGTGAATTTAAAAAAAATTCCTTGTTTCTTAAACTTATTGAATTCAGTGAACTTGTTTATGAGATATTTATATATGAAATTGAGTGTTTGAAAGTTCCTCTTACCGGATGGGTTAACACCTATCAAAAAACTGAATGATTTATAATTTGAACAAATTTATTTTTCTTGAAAGTCTCTCACCCACTCTATTTTACCCTAATATTTATAATATGAAACTTCTTATTGGAAAATTAACTTAATTTGATTCAATATTAAAGTCTAAAAGGTATATCATAAAATCTGAATTTGATTCCTTCAAGCGAGAGTCTCCTATGTTGATTGAATTTCAAGCTATTTTTGAAAGAAATAAGCATATTGAAACACCCATTACCCCTTTTTCCAAATTGATCATTGTTCACAGTGTTGGAAAACACTCATAGAACAACACTAGTAATCTTGTTAAATTTTCTAGTTTTCTTGGTGCAGTATATGGTCCTATTAATGTTATTATAGGGAAGGGATCATCCATGGAAAACATTATGTTAGAAAGTTTTGGGCACACATGATTGAAACTGATTTTCTTGAGTTTATTAGAGAACATGATAACATTTTCACTCACAAAAATGAACTTAAAATCATCAATAAATCATACCCACTTAATGATCATAGTTTGGTTAAAATTTAGTTTTAATTCTAGATGAAGACATAAATTTTAGTGCTACATGGGAGGAAAACCATGGTTTTAAATTTTTACTATTATTTTTTATACAAGTAAATTCATGGGACTCTATTTTATTTTGGATCTGTCCCTACCATGTTTTCCTTTGATTAAATACACAATGTTTTAACTCCTATTTTAGGTTAACTGAGTTGCAAGCTTGAATATATGGGATTAACCCTCCCAAACTAAAACTTTTGTTTCTAATTAATTTGATATTTATATGATTAATTATAATGTGTATTTGTGTTATATCTTATAGGAACCTAATTGGAGTAGTCTGGGACCATTTTCTTAAGGAAAATAAGGGGGCTTCATATTTATGAATTTAAATGCACAAAGATTATTCAAAGGAGAATATAGTTTTTCTTTCCATATTCATTATACTAACCATTCAATTTTCAAATTCTCTTTTTGGGTTATTCTACATGATTAATATTTATTAATTATATTGGTCAATTCTACCTTCAAAACCTCCTTGATTCATGAACCAATACATTTTCATGCTCATGACCCTGCATAATAAAAAATAATTAGAAACCATGGATTCAAGTATGAATTTTCTTTGAAATTATTCTATGCACTAAATTGTTAGGTCATGTCCAGTGGGAAAATATTAGAGAATATGAATATGTTAAATTTATTTTTTTTCGTGGAAAGTTAGTTTTTTGAACTTATTGTGAACCCTCCAAACATTCTGTAAACTGATAAATTGTAAATCTATTTTGAACCAAATTGTTATAAATTTTTTCCTCGAATGTAAGATAATATTTTGGGGGTTATATTTGTGGGATTGGATCTTTAAATATGAATTAGTTGTGATTCAATTTTTTACACATCATAAAACCCCAAAATTTTCAAAAATTCACCCCTTCAATCCTATTATAAATTAAATTTACATGTTTTTATTGAAAAATTGGATATTCATTGTGTCCTACCATGGAAAAAAATTCATGTTGATTTTGGGGTATTTAATGGTTCTAAATTTTTTGTATTTGAATGAATATTGAGTAAATTTTATCCATTTATTTTATATAAATTATTTTTAGGAATTAGGATATGATTTATAATAGTATTGATCTTTGTGTAATTAGAATTAGAATATGAGGAAACTGAATCTTTGAACTTGAACCTAAGCGACTCATCCATTTTGAAACAAACACTATAGGGGGATAACTCAAAATATAATCATATAATTCATTAGAGTAAAATAGGCCATTGGGATCTCACGGTGAATCTATTTTACAATAGGAACTAAAAAATTCACTTGAACTTTCAATAAGTGATTTGCAGATTCATGGTTAAAAAAAATCAATAAAGTGCCTATTTTTCAAAAATGAATTCATTATGGTGAGGGGAATTTTGAACCCAATTGAGTAATGGAGAAATTTAATTATAAGATAATCATTTGAGTTGTATCAATTAAGTTAAAAATAGATCTTTGATTTTATGGACCTAGGGGAGAGTGATAATTTATTGTGCCTCTTGTTAAGGTTTTAATTCCTCTTTAATATAATATGTTTCACTCCTAAATTTGGGACATGAATTTAGATTAAATTTAGGAATTGAGTGATAATCACATACGAGGCATGAAAATTCTTAAAAATGGATGATTGTGCGATTTTCCTCATTTTTGGTGTGCATTTGAGCCAAGGTATAACAATCCATTTGTTTTTAGGAGTCTTTGTAAATAAATAAAATTCATTTTATTGTCTGGGAGTATAATATCCAAAGTGTGGGTTTTAAGTGTACAATTTTTAATACCTTTTTCCACATCATTTTTATGGATTTTTTGAAATATTAATGGTGAAAATGTTCTTTCAATTAGAAAATATTAAATCTAGATAATTACTTACTGAGTATTTCAATTCAATTATTTTTAATAAAAATGACTATTTTAGGTGGTTAATTGATAAAAGTTATTTGTTTAATTTTTATATCATTTAATAACTTCTTGAAGCTTGAATTTTAGTAATTTTTTATAAAAAATTTAAATGAAAATTATTTTATAAATTTTGGTATATTAATGATTTAATATTCTTTGTTTTATTTTTTCCAAAATTTTTAATGAACAACCATTTTTTGTGATTTTTAATTAGATATTGATATTTTGAATTAATCTATTACATGTTTTTTATTTTAAACATTTTTTATTAGAATCAAATTTTTTTCAATTTAAAATTTAAATACTTAATTTTGTGTGAAGGTGGTTTCGATAAATTTTTATTCTATTTTTTAGGTTATATTGAAAATTTTTATAAGTAATTGTGAAGAATGGTTGTACACTCCGTACACCAACAGTGCCCAAAAAAATGACAAACTCAAAAAGTTACCATATGAAAGGAATGCGGTTAGTTAAACAATCATAAGAACAAAAACAAGGAACACATGCTGAAGAATGATTTTTTTGAAGCTACCATGCTTTAAGAAGAATGCACCATTAGGGGAATCCAAAGTGAAAACATAAATAAATTATTATTGATTGAAAGTTATGCAGTGTATTAGTGACCAAATTATTAAAATAGAGTTTATCGTATATGGAAAATTTTAGTAACCACATGAGGTATACAATAACCTATCTTTCCCTTGAGCAACTAACCACAAGAGAGGGGAAAACAACTTTCCACGAGGATCGAGTAGGTTGATACAACCTATGCTTGTTTGAAAAAAGTTGAGACCTTCTGTTGAAGATGAATTTTTTAGATCAAGAGCCACATGAAAATGAGATCCATTTTAAAGTTAATATAAACTGATTTGACGACATAAAATGCCTATGTACATATGAGATGGTTTTTTCCAAGAAATATGAGTCATCTGCTATGGAGTTCAACCCAGGGATTCAAAAAATCCTGAAATTTTGAACCTGAGTTGGTTTGAAATGATTTCTAAGGAGGAAGATTAGAAGCTCATATATGAATAAATATGAACTCAATATTAATGGATTTGATCTAAGTTTGACGGGTAATAGACATTGAATTTGGTCACCAACCAAAAAAGATGACCGATCAAACCTGAAGCTTGAGCATATTTGAATCATGAATGAACTTGCCGAATCAAAATAGTAAAATGTGGACAAGGATTCACTAGATTGATTTTCCTTATTTATAGGTTCGATTAGAGAACGATATTGAAGGATCGAGTTCTCCGATGGTATGGTTACAAAAACAAGAATCAATACAAAATAAATGTTTTAGAAAAGTCCACTATAAGGCTACATTGTATGGATCAAGTTCTACACTAGTCAATTATTTCACAGTAAAATACCAATTCACCAGTACTTGACAACCAACCATATCCCACCATAAATATACCCAATTACAATCTTGGGTTAAGAACCAATGAGGACAAACTAAATAATCTCCCAAATTTGCAGTTTTACACATCGGGTAAAGAGAAAAATTCCATATGTAGAGAATTTAAGGCCATCGTCATGAGGATTAGGTGAACCATTGGATATTGACATTGAGTCAAAGCTACGAGGTGGTCATAATCCATTGCATGATCAAATATGAGAAAGATAAATCAAGGACCTAGTATTAACTTGTTTTCTAGTGATAAAATTGAGTCTAAGATGCTAGTTGGTACTTCAATTTGGTGAATTAGTTATTTTGTATGAGCCATAAATGAAATAATCACGAGCATAGCAGAATCAAGTAGGAATACAAATTTGGTAGCTCAAATTTAACTTTTTTGAACCAATTAATCATTATGGAGAGATTATTTTGAAAGAGTTGAAATTGATGTGAATGAATCTCTTGCTTATATTTAATGTTGTTGTGAATTTTTTCATTGATTATTTGTTGAGAAATATGAAATACAATGTGAACTTATGTGAAAAACCGAACTGGGTCGGAGAAGGGTATTTTGAGTGGGCCTAAAGGTTTTTTTGGTCCTAAGAAGTGAAATGAACAAAAATTAATATATCTCTAAAATCTAAAGTTATAATTTGATGATGAGAAGTTGGGATAAAATCTTGGAAATGCATTCAAAACTTCTATAAATTGCTGGATCATTGGAACTTCTTTATTTTATTTTCTAGTGAAATAAGGTCATGCCAATTGTTTGAAATTTTTTGAGGTATATTTGATATAGTTATGTAATTAAAAGGATATATAGTTATATGAACTCCACATGGAGGCTGTTTGGGGAGATTGATGAGCTTGATTTCATTAATGTTGTTTATGAGGAAGGTAGAGGAACACAATTTAAATGAAAATATTCTAAACTCTGGGGGAGCTCGGATGATCCACAACACCATTCAGGATCACAATATCCATACCATTCACCGATCATCCACCACCATTCCATAGTTGATGACCATCCCATTTTTCACGGATCCCTGATTACCCATATGAAACCCAATGGAGATAGTAATTGAACCAAAGGATAGATCACAAATGGAATAGAAGATCAAGGTAAAATTGAGCTAGATGAGGTGGTAGATCTAGTATAGAGTTTTAGATTTCAATTTTCTTATTTTTTTCTTTTGTACTAATATGTTTTTACTGAATATTATTGTCATTACTACATTTTTTATGAGTAGATAATTAGTTTATAGGGTTTTATTAGATGGATTAAATTGTATTTAATTGTATATATTCTTGTATGGTGTTAATTAAATAATTATATAATTTCCCAGTCATAGATATCAATTTCTATTTCTTGTGAGAATCTTTTCACTCTACCCCAAGTACCGATGGGTGAAGGGTAGAATATATATTTGCTTTACCACCATAACTTAAGTGCTTTTAAGAAATTTTTTTGGTAAGTTCTTCTTCATGATGAATAATAAACATCTTAGGTTTTATTAAAAATAACAGTTCTCAAGGTATATCTCTTGTGAGGGTGATTTATCTAATGATAGTTGGAAATTTTATTCCTCTACATACAACTTCAATACCTCTGTGGTGGATTCCATGAAAGGGTAGTGGCATTTCTATCAATTACACCTACTCCGGTTTCCCTAACTAGACCAAGTGTCTAGTCCCACTATATTTTTCTACTCCACATCTATCCTCACACATTCCTCCATCACTTCACATTCACTTCACAAATTCACTTACTGCTCTGTTTATTTGATATTTGTGATATTTTGTTTGTTTTTTTTTTGGTCACAAAATATAACCTTCCCTATGATTCAAACATTTTTACTAAAATAATACTATAATTTTATTTTATAAATAATCAATTTGACTATCCTCATGAAAAGGACTTTGTCGAAGATCCTATAGGATATTTCCTAATTGGTTAGAACACTTATAAATCTGTATATTGAGACTAACAAAGAGAGGTATGAACGCTTTTCTCATATTATTATTGAGGTAGATATTTCTTGCACCATGGTGAATGATGTTGTTCTAAAGACCTTATAAAATGGTTTCATTATTCAAATTAAGTATGGTAAGATTTCCCTTTTTGGGTTAACTATTATCTCATTGGGAATAATGCTAACGAGTGTAGGAGAAAAATGAATTTATGTAGTTTTTGTAACTTGAAGGGGAACATAGATGCTGATTTAAAAAAAATAAGGTTGAGGGAAAGGCTAAAGGTAATACTACATTCAATGATAATGATGTAGGTACTATGTGATTGGTAGGGAAGTATAGGGTTGGAGCCAATTCAATGCCTCATTTTATGGCTGGAACTTCTTTGAAACCTCATAAGGGAAGCTTAATGCTACATTTAAAGGCATAGTTGCATATAATCCTATTAGTATTGTGGTCTAAAAATATGAGGTTAGAGTTAAATAATAAACCCCAAAGGTAGTTTGGTGCCACAACATGAGGCTGAAAAGGATCAAATCAGCAAGGTTTTCCAACTTGTGGTCACCGAGGAACCTCTTATTAACCACAAGGTTAAAGAAGTTTACTATTATAGTAAAAATGATAAGAATATTGATGTTGGTTATATAAACAATATAATTATTATGATTCAATATTTCAATTCTAGCCAAACATGATCAATTGAGGATATGTATATGCATCCAAATCTTAACAAGAACCCTAACCAGAATGATCTTTTTACTTCATGGGATGAGGCTATACTTAAAATAAAACAAACCCCTTATACTTAGGCCTCTTTAGGGAGGGTTCTTAAAAATAAATTGAGACTAAAAGAATAATCTATTGCTTCTATTAAAAATACCTTTTGTCTTTTATCTAAGGCCTCTGACATTAACTCTTGAAGTTGGGATGAGGTTGTAGAGATAGAGGAAAAGAACGATGAAGCTACCATTGATACTACCAAACCTAAAATAGTAAATTGAAGAATTTGAAATAAATACCTTTCAAAGGGATCCCACTCTTATATATGAATATCTTTTTTTGTAATTTTATAGGTATTAACAAATCTATGACCTCTAGAGCCCTTATATATTTTTATAGTGTCTTAAACTAGATTTAATTGGTGTTGTGGGGACCCTGGTTTAATTTGAGAAGTTTAAATTATTAAATTGGATCTCTCTAGGGCATGATTTGATTGCTTACACTCCTAGAGTTTATGCTGTGGAGACTCTTTAGTCCCTTCAAAGAATATGTATAAACTCTCATGTTTTTTCAATGAAAAAAAACACATTGATCTCAATTTTAAGAAGGATGTAAAAAAGTGTTTAAATTCCTTTATTTGTGTTTATACCTGTGGATCATAAGAAGATTTATATGAGGTGAATTTTTATCCATTTCACAGAAAATCACTTACAATTATCTTATTCTTGGTGATTTTAACTCTGTTCTCTATATTGACGAAAAAAGGTGACATAACCTTCCTAGAGATACTTCTAATAATTTCTATAAATTTATTGATAGCTCCTATATTTATAAAATTTTACTACAAGGTGTTCAATTCACCTAGACCAGATATATAACTAATGGGGGGGGGGCAGGCCATCAAGATAGATATAACCTTTATATCTTTCAATGGTCATGACATGGAGCTGGTTTATCCTAGAAAATTATTATAAGGATTCACTCTGATGATTCTCTATTGATTCCTATATTTCTAATTAATGAAAAGAGTGTTACTATTTCCTTTAAGTTCAATTATTCTCAGATTTATTTTGAAGTCTGTAAAGACTTGGATAGGTAGGAATGTGAAAGGAATTTAGAGGAGAATGCCTTTCACATATTTAGAGATAAGCTTAAAGATATTAAATTATATTTTTGAGTATAGAAAAAATCTAGGTTCTTGAATTTGGATGAATAAATTCACAAGGCTGAGGAAGATCTTCTAGATCATCAAAACATATCTATCCTTCTTGAGACTCCATTTTTTGATTAAATATGTATAATGGTTAAACTTAAGAGTCTTATAACATTAAGGATATTATATTTAAAGAGAAATTTCACCTAATATGGCTTACATAGGGTCAATATAATTATATATTTTTCTATATGATGAATAAGGAAAGGAGGTTTAAGAGGCATATCTATTATATTATTGTGAAATGATAGACTTTAATTGATTATTAGAGTATCTCCAA
The DNA here is from genome assembly GCA_963277665.1 of Viscum album. Classification (NCBI taxonomy): domain Eukaryota; kingdom Viridiplantae; phylum Streptophyta; class Magnoliopsida; order Santalales; family Viscaceae; genus Viscum; species Viscum album. The sequence goes on from OY728125.1 coordinate 871,266,206, forward strand.
TGCTGTTTTCACTTACTCTAATACTATTTTTAATTAGAATAATTCTAATCAGGAGATAGTTGACTTAAATAATTTTCTTCATAATTCCAAATCCTATATTCAAAATATTTTCTTAACTGTTGTCCCCTATATGGATGTGGTTAAGAATGACTTTTTATCTCTTAAAAAGGATAATTCACATGGTTTAAATGGTTTCACTAATAATTTTTATGGCCCTTTGGGATATCTTTCAATTTGATTTTTTATAAGAATTTTAAGAGTTCTTTATAATTGTTTTCATTTCTCTTGAAAATAATTCTATGTTCAAAATCCTCATTACTAAGGCATATCATGATATAGATATATTTTTTGTAGGAAATACTATCCCAAAAGTCATTATCCAAGTTATTTCTAGTGGATTGGGTGGAATTTCTAGACTACTTATATCTCCTAACCAATTTGGATTTATCACATGGAGAAGGATGTATTTGTACTGCTTATGAATGTGAAAACATCCTAAAAAATAAATCTATATTTAGAAATATTGTAGTTAAAATTGACATTTAAAAGGCCTTTGATGATCTTAATTGGTATATCATCATTAAGTTTCTTAAAATGTATGATTTTTCTTCTAATTTTTTTAATACGATTCTTTATATTTTGAACATCACAAGATTGTTTGTTCTTTATTAATAGTACTCCCAAGGGGTACTTCTGCCATACTAGAGGAGTTAGGTAGGGGGACCCTCTTTTAGATATCTTATTTTGTACCATGGAATACTATCTTAGAAAATTTATCCTAAAGGCTATTTACTCTAGATTCACATCCCTGATAAAGGGTGTAGGGAACTTAGGATCTCATACATATCCATTTTTTTCTGATGAAATTATCATATTCTATGAATCCGATGCTATATATCTATTTTACTTAAAATAAATATTTACACACTATGAGAAGATATCAAGTTAGACTCTGATTTTTCATAAATATAGTCATTACTATGGGAATTTTTTTAATTGAAAAGGAACCCTGATGTTAGGATTCTTGTGGTCAAAATCATAAATTTATCCTTCAAATAAATGGGTATCTCTATCTTTCTTGGGAGAATTAAGGCTTCCTATTGCTTACAAAATCACCAACCAGATCACTTGTTAGAAGGTAAAATCTCTCTTCTAAGTTGGATGAATTTGTTTGGTGAATTAATCCATCTCTTCTATGTTTGGATACTCTTTTCACATTTATAAATAGAAAATAAAACTTTACAAAAGTATGAAAAATTATATTAGAAATTTCATCTAATCTAGTTCTATTTATAAGAAAATGGCTATTAAAGTGTCCTAGGGAAAATGTGTTAAGCTAAGTAATTTTGGTGGAATGGGTATTAAACAATAAGGGATCTTTAATGATTCTCTTATTATATTTTTTTTATAAAACCCACTTAAAGGATCGTGTTCTCTCTATGGATTTCCTTAGGAGAGACTCATTCTATGTATCTAAAGGGGAAATATTCACTATATGGGCTCATTTTCATTCTCATATCTTAGGAAATATTTCCAGGCCATTAATTAGTAGATCATATGGATCATCTCCAAGAATTAAAACCTAAACCTTCAGATCATGAATTAGATTTTGGAACCAATTGAGTATTCCTACCCTATTCACAATGGTCTTATTGGTCTTAAAATCAAATCCATAGTCAACCGGCATGATATTCTTCAACAAATTGTTATAGGTGTCCTCCTAAACCAGTTACAAAGTTATTTCTTCAATAATAGAGATATCTTCTTCTCGATGGTAGCTAGGATGGGTTCACTTAATTAAAATATGTTTTTTTAAAATTTTATGTGGAAATATTGAACCAATTATGATATAGTTAAGGTATTTTAGGTATAATTTCATATATATTGATAGGTATATAGATATTTCAAAAATATAGCATAATAGACTACCCACTGATGACAGGTTTCTTATCTATGGTTTGAATCTATCTTCAATTTTTTTTACTTTGTCTGGGTGACTCTAAATTTTATTCACATGTGTCTCTCTAATTGCATTTTTCTATCAAAGTTTGGGACTTTTTATAGACCTTTTTTGTGAAATATTCCCTTGGGTGAAAAACTCATCAATTTTATGAATTCTATTATGAATCTCAATTTGAGTTAGAAAATGTATAATACATTTCTTGTGCATGTGGGTGTTATTTTTTTTATAACTAGAAAGCAATGAATTTGGTTATATTTTATAGAATTATTATGACCCTTCATGAGATTATACTCTCTCTCTCTCTCTCTATATATATATATATTTGTATTTTGAAATTCTAAAATATTCTATTAATAATTTCATAAATAAACCGATCATATATATTATTCTTGGTGTTGTTTATATTCCTAGGAATCCCTTAAAGTATAAATATGTTAGATGAATTCCAACTTGTTCTCCATACATTAAGTTAAATGGTGATATATTTGATATGGGTGCTCCTAGACTAGCTAGTTATAAAGGTATATTTAAAAATAATAGGGATTTTATTGTGATTTCTTTCTCATGATTCCTTAGTTCTCATATTTCTATTGAAGCTGTGATTTGGATGGTCATTTATGCTATTAAATGTTCTTGGAAATTTAATTTTCTTATAATCTGGTTTTAGAGTGATTTTATATATATTGGTGGCCAACGTAGTCAGACAGAGATCTTTAAATGTCTCATGGAAACTTTTCTTTACATATATTGGATCAAATGGGGATGATACAGATCATGATCTCTCATATGTATAGGTAAGCTAACATGGTTGCTGATGCACTCTCTAAAAAAGTGGTTGAGTATGGTGACTCTTTTTGGTGTTCACATATTTGTAAGGATCTTATGTCACTTTATCTTTATATTATTATATAAGGATATTTATAACCATATATCTTAGAATTATTATGTAATATCTACTATCTTTTTTTTATTGTTTGGGAATGAGTATCTTGACCCATTACTTGGGCTGTTTCTGATTATTATCTATTCATTTATAATACTTATTCATTTTTAATATTTTTATAATTTATTCATTTAATCCTTCCATAATTTATTCGTTTCTAATATTTATTTATACATTTTTTATTTATTAACATTTAATATTTTTAATTTGTTGGTAATTTACATAATTAGTATTTTTTTATTTTAATATTTTTATTTAAATATTTGTATAGTTATTATTTATTCATTTTAGTCACTAATTTATCTTAAATATTTTTTATTTAAATAATTTTTTAATATTTCATTTAATATTTATTAATTTTTTTTTAATATATACAATTTATACAATTTATTTGTTTTTATTTTTTTTAATTTACATAATTAATACTATTTATTTATTTTTAATATTTTTGTAATATTTATATTTAATATTACTTATTTATTTAATATTATATATTCATTTTAAATATTTTTTTTAATTTTTTTGTTTGTTAAATTTATTATTTTTTTATTATAAAGTAGATTTGTAATTTTTAGTATTCATGTTTATATCCCTAGTAATATATCATAATTTTTAAATTATTTTTTTATTTTTTATAAACCGATATTTATCATCACTAATAAATCCATAATTTATCAGTACTAAAATTAGAATTGATAAATCCATACTTTATCAGCACTAATTTTAGTGAAAATAAATATGTAAATTAGCACTAATAAAAAACAATTTTCTTTTTAGTACTAATAAGGGTATGTTTTATTAGTTTTTTTAATAGTGCTGATAAGACCCTTTCTGTACTTTTAAAAGAACCCCAATAGAGATCACTACTCCTCATTCTGTTCAAGATGACGTGGAATCTGAACCTTGCTACCACCTTCTTCAAATTCACTGGATGAATCAAACATCGACTGAAGGTATATTTGGTGATCATTACTTGTTTTTAATCAGTTCTGCATAGTTTTTTTCATTTTTTCTTTTCTTTCTGTTTGATCAAAGCACACACAGTTTAGGGTTTACTATCTTTTTTTATCGGAGTTTCATTTTGAGGTTTTCTCTTGGTGTTGAGTTCCACAATTTTACTAATTTCTCCTCTATTTCTACACAAAACATTACACCATAACCCATATTTGGTTTTATGTGATGATATTTTTGGTGGCTTGGACCTATGATGGTAGAGTGGTAGGTAGTGGATTCTTCTCAGCATCCATGTGTACACTTTTGAGTTTCTTGGTATCTATTTTTCTTTTTGGAGTCTACAAATATAATCTGACCATGTTGTTCCAATAACATATTGTATTTACGAATCGAAGCGCTTGAGGTGTTAAATCATATTTTCTATGCATTCATTACTCATGCAACTTTTAGCTAAGCTTTTTTTTCCTAATTTATACTTAATGATAATAAAATAAAAATCTCCACATATAATAAAAGCATAATTCAATTTACTCATGTTAATATATAACCCAACTAATTCCATGTATACTTTAATACATGCACATATATATCACTCAATTCATAAAAAATATTATAGTTTAAATGTAAAAATCATATAAAATATAAACATTCATGCATAAATATGAAATTATAAAAACACTTATATTTGGGAAAATAAAAACCAAATAAAATTTATTAACACTAAATAATTAAACATATTTAACAATATTAATTCATGAATATATTAAAATACATAACAAAAAATAAAATTCAAAAAATATATAAACTATATATCACTTAATATATTTCAATGAGAATAATACTATAAATCACATATTATATAACAAAAATAAACTAAAAAATTAAATCATCAGGACCAGTGGTTTAAAATACATAAAACCAAGGACAAAAAACTCCCAAACAAACCCCCTTTTTCTTATTTAAAAACATGGCCAAGGGTACAATAAATTCTTCCCCATTATGAAATAATAAAAAAGATAAGACCATTAAAAAAAGATCATGCAAAAATAAAAGAAACAAAGGTTAATGTAGAGAGAGCCAGAAAAAATGATCATCTCTTATTAAATAATTAAACATGAATGAACAAAAAAGGATGATTGTGTCCAACACTTCTCTTGTTTTCCAATATACCATGAATTTCCCCATCTTAGTCTGGAATGGTGGGTTCTTGGTTGTTTTTGGATTATGTATAGGGAATTCATTCCACTGGTCCTTGTTTTTTTAGGTCTCCATTTGTTTTTAGATGGGTAAATTACATTCTTTTATCAATTTTTTATATTACATTATTTGGTTAGCTCTTCATAAATTTAAAAATGTAATAACTAAAATCGACGTGATTACTTTATTTTTGAACATCGAAAAAACATTGAGAAAAATGAGTGATTTTTTTGATATATGTTTTGATAGTGAATTATTATTATATATACCCTATACTTATCCAGCAGTAAAAATCCATAGATTTCATTTTCATATTGATAGCGACAGAGAGTGAATTATCTACCTTGATGAATCTATTTCAAAAAATAGGATGATTAATGACATGTGACTTCTTATAATAAAAAATACATGTTTTTATACTTTATTTTTGTGTAATTATTCATCTTTATATGTTCTAAGAGGTTTTTTATGCAATGACTATTTATATCAAACATAATGACTATATGTGTGTATATATGAATAATATCATGTTAGGATTCTAAGATTATACTTTATTTATATTTATTTTTTGTTAAATATAAATATTATTGAATCAAATAGGATGGATATGAATAAAAAATGTCTGGATGATAATCGTATAAAAAAAGAGTATGGGAATGAGGTTAAAAAGTTTATGAAGGTTACAAAAGATCATACATATGGCCCTTTTGAAATCATTTTTTCATGTTTATGTTGTTTTTATTCAAGATTAATTAGTCTAGAGGAGTTAGAAGAACACTTTATTTGTCACATAATAGATCAAAGTTATAAATTTTGGACTAAATACATAGAAGAACTAAATATAGATAGTGATTGAGATAACACTATAATTTATTGGATCATATGATATTATTACACATGTGAATAATTATAAAGATCATATCATGGATATGATTACAAGTGTAAATGACGATGAAGATTATATTAAGGAAATTCCAATGAAATTTGAAGATGAACATCATGATTTTCTAAAGTTAGTTGATAAGTTAGGTAGTTGTGCAAATACCCCATTGTTTTCTAGTTATAATAAATATAAAACATTTTCATCTATAATGAAGATATAAAATTTGGAAACTAGAAATGGATGTAGTTACACCAGCTTTACTAAACTACTTTCTCTCTTTAATGAAATGTTACCTAAAGATAATAAGCATCATTTTCAAACATATTATGCTAAATGAATGCAAGGTTAAATGGGTATGATCTCTAAAATAATACTTGCCTCTACAAATGACTATATATTGTTTCATAAAACCACTAATCACTTAAAAAATTCCCTAAGTGTGACAAATCTTATACAAGAAATATTAATCAAGTCCTTTTAATATTTTATAGTACATTCAAATCATTCTATAGTTTATGAACCTATATAGAACTAATGTGATTTTAAGGAAATTGAAATGAAAAGAGATACAAGAATTCATGAGGGGAAACTTAATCACCAAGAAGAATATTCTTAATGGAAGAAAACTGACTATGAGTATCTGAAATTTGGAAATGAGTTAAGAAAATTTCATTTTGTGTTATCAACAGATGGAATGAATCATTTTGATATAAAATTAATACTAACATTACATGGATAATTATGTTTGTAAATTACATCTTTCTACTATGGTTATACATGCAGAAAAAATAAATTACATTTTCACTTATTATATCATGAACAAAACAACTAGGTAATGATATTGATGTTTATCTGGCTCCATTTATTAAAGATCTAAAATAAATGAGGGATTCAGGTATTGAATATTATGATTCTCATAGAAATTAATATTTCACATCAATATCCATGTTTTGTAGGATGATAAATGAATTTACTTCTTATTGAATTTTTTAGGATATAACCTTAAATGAATGCTATGGTGTCCCATTTATGAATAAGGAAAACACTCAATTAGGACATTCCTTAAAGATTTCATTTCTAGGACATCGCAAATTTTTACCTTTTTAAAATTAAATTCCATTTATAGATGAAATCATTTGATGAGAATTCATAAGAATGAACAACACAAAATCTATTAACAGGTGATCAGAATTTTAAGAAAGTAAATGATGTGATCACCTTTTTTGGTAATTGTTTTTGAGAAATCATATGAAAACCAGTTGTAAAAAGTGGTCAGTTTATCTAATTTTCATACTATAATTATTTATACATCATAAATTCTATTTATATAATTCATATAAAAAAATGTATATGATGGTGTCATTGACACATTACTAAATTCACTCAAAAAAATAAATTATTTCATTAAGGATAGGTTGTACATTATTAACTTGGGGATACGGGAAGATTTAGCTCTGGTAAATATTGAAAAGTAGAATTTTATTCCTCCCATATCTTACACTCTTTCTAAGAAAAATAGATATCATTTTAGAAACTTATTTAATGATGTAAAGGTTTTTGAGGGATATTTACAAAATATCAAGAATATTTTTTATATGACTGATTTGAAGATAAAGATCCTAAAATCACATGACTATCATGTTTTGATGGAATTTTTAATTCATATAGCATTACATTGTATTTCATATAAAAATTTTGGCACACATTAACCAAGATTTATTTCATTTTTAAAGCTATATATAGTAAATTTATAGACCTAGAAAAGCTTACAACAATGGAAAAGTAAATTTATACAATATTAAGTGAATTGGAGATTTTCTTCCCACCATTATTATTTGATATGATGGTTTACATTATGATTCACTTGGTTATAGATATCCAGATCTGTGGTCATGTACATTATAGATATATGTACCCCATTTAATCAGATATGAATATTTTTAATTGGAATATTTAAAATATAATTCATTTAGAAGGTTTTATTATATAGTGATATATTTTTGAGGAATCCATTGAATTCTATATCGACTATCAATCTGGTGTGGATAAAATTGGTCCCCTAAAATATCTTTAAAGTGGGAGACTTGTGGGTAAAATAACTTATGAAAGAGTTTTTTTTCAATTACATTTATAGAGAGGGACAAGGATCACCTTTATGTTTTACATAATATTTTAGAAGTTTGTACTGGGACCATGTTGGAAGAAGTTGTCATTTGAAAGAAGTTTTCTAGAGGAATTTTATTTCATTGTATTTTTAAAAAATAACCACAATTTATAAATTCGGTGATCATACATAGAGTATTAGACATAGAGGTCCAGATGTAGAAGACCAAACAAAGTTTTAATAACAAAGTCCATTGGTTGTTTTTGTTCTGAATATTTTATCTATAACTTGTTTATGGACAAATATTATTTGAAAAAATATTCAACATTAAGTCATACAATTCTATATAGATATAAAAATTCCTAAAATGATGAAAAATATCATCAGAATTTATTTTTATAAATATGGTAATTTGAGGTTATTTGATCAAAAAAGTTTTAGAAGTAGTTTTGTAGACGCAGTTTTTCGGACAGAGTTTTTGTGAGTAAAAACCTAGCAAAGCTTTACTATAAAGAATGTTTGGAACATTATGAATTATTAAGAGTTAATGATACAAGTGTTTTTGAATATTGGGTGAGAAAATCATTGGTATGTATAAAGTTCATACTACATGTTTCTAAGATAGAAGAGTAGACAAAGGTTTTCAAACAGAAAACCAGAAAGAGGTTTCTAGACAAAAGACTGGACAAAGATAAAGATAAATAATTATGAATTATTTGAAGTTAAGAAGTTTTTAAACGATAATGGGTTTTTAATTTGTTAAAAATGGTATTAGTTCTCAATCAGGACATAAGAGTATATTTTTAATATATGTGAAAAATTAAAAAGTGATATCATCAAAGTTTCGATCACAGACTTATAGACAGATTCTTACTAAATATTATTAAAATTACAGAAATAAAGTTGAGTAGTTGAAGAAGTTGTTGAAATAAAATAGAGATTAACTTATTTTTTTCTGGACTTAGTTTTCTGATCAAACAAGACTGAATGTAGTTGTGTAAACCTAGTTTTTAGAGAAATGAATCTTGTGAAGATTTTTTGAGAAAACATTTTCCAAAAAATAATTTTCTAGAAAAAGGTACTGATAATAAATGAATAACTTTACAAAGTTTTTCAAGTTAAAAAATGTGACGATGATGATTTGATCTTTTATTCTTCCAAAAATCATGAAGAAAAATTATGATTCCTATTGAGTTTTAAATAAGTTTGAAGGAAGGTTGTGAATTTATCCAATTAAAAATTATTTGAGAGGGATTTTGAATTTCAGATTTTCAATTAAGCGAGAAAATAAATTAGACTTCCATCCTTTTATATTTCAAGTGCACCTATATAAATGGTGAATGTGAGAGTATGAAAAAGTTACTATTCACACGTGTTCAAAATTTATAGTGCTACAATATTGATTTTTTATAGGTACATTGGATTAACTCATCAGATGAACTTATATTGATCAGAGTTTTGAGTAGGTTATTTCCAACCAAGGAATCTCTTGGTTGTGGTAAAAAATAATTTTATAGTGAATAGAGAAGTTGTGATCAAGGTTTAATAGATGATATTTTTGGAAAAAATCACCTAAAAGATAGGATCAGATAGAATAATAAGATAGCTAGATTCGAGATGAAGAAAGAAGAAGTAAATAGAAGGGTTCTGGTTTGTTGTACAAAAACCGAATGGACCCTTTTTCAGATAGACTCATTTTTAGAAAGATGAATCTTACAATATGAAATGAACAGAGGAATTAGATAGAGTGATTGAACTAAGTTTTTTAAAAAGTGCATTGAATAAGTTCATACCTTCTATTGGGTAAGAAAGTGAAAAATAAATTTTGTAATAATAACAAAAGTGAAATTTTAAGAACTAGAAAAGTGAAAAAGTATTGAACCTATTAGTGAAGGTTTCTAAACTTTTTTATAAAATCATATTTACATATTCTATTCTTGAGAATCATATAATTTTTTTTATTTATTATAGTTCCATGCAAGTGAAAGGATACTTCCTAATTATTATAAGCACATAAAAATATTATTTTCTAGTGGATTGTGTGGTATTGGATTATTTACAAACTATTCCATGGGCTAGATACTCTTCTTGACTACTGAACCTTATATATTATTGTGTTCATGTGGTTATTCTTTTGAGTTTTTTTTAGTGAGGTTATAACTATTTAATGGGAGGTTATAGTTTTTTCATAAGATGGAAAAAATAAAATAAAAAGTGATCACCAATTCACCACCCCTCTCAGTTATCTCAAAGATCATGCTTGATCTTTTCAAATGGTATCACTTCCAGGTTCAATTCGTTGATTTTTTTTAAATTTGGAAGAAAAGTGAAGTTCCTATAGATCTTTATAATTCTATGAGAAACAAGGGTATTCTAGTTTTTTATGGAAATAATTATCATATATATAAATATAGAATATTTCCATATCTTATGTCTCTTGGTTATGATGTTCTTGAAGCCATGACCAATTATTTTCCTCCTTATACTGGGAATATTCCTCCAATAGTCACTGATAAGAAACATTTAGAGAATTATGGGAAGGAAAAAAATGCTATAATTTCCCCGCTCTCTAAAATATAGTTTATTAGTGTTAAAGGAGTTGGTATGACTAAAGGTATCTGGGAAATGTTAAATAACATCTATGAAGGCAATACAAAATTTTATTAATAGATGTTAAAAATCTAGAGGTTCAAGTATGAATATCTTAAAATTTGTGATTATGAAAACTTTGGTGACTTCTTCACAAAGGTGAATGATATTATAATAACCATTATAGGTCTTAGTGAGAAGCTTAAAGATTCAACTATTGTTAAAAATATCTTAAAAATTATTCCTGATAATTTTGATGCCAAAGTTTTATCATTGGAAGATTTAGATCTTGAAACTCTATATTTGGATAATTTATACATTACTCTCATCATATATGAAATATAAATAGATAAAGTTATGAAAATAAAAAAATATTTGATTGGGAAATTTCCTTCAAAGTTTTCAAGTAAGGAAAATATAACAAAGTTCTCAAAGGCAAAGAATTTAGTGAATCTGACATCAAAGAAGATTTTAGTAATAATTTTTTTGAATTTATGTCCTTATTTTCTAAATATTTAAAAAGAGGGATTAGAAATTACAAAGGGAAGCTACCACTTAAATGCTTTGTATGTGAATAAATTGGGATTTTTTTTAAAAAAACTGTCCTTAAAGAAAAGAAGATAAAGAAAGTGATAAAGATGAAATAAATTCAAGAAGATACTTTAATAAAAATGATGAAAAATCTAAATTTTATTTCGAGGGAATGAATTAAATTTTCTTAAATTAAAATGGTATTTTTTTGTTTAAATATTAAAAATTAGATAATAGTGAAGTTGAAACTAAAAATTCAAGTGAAAAATCTACTGAAAATAATTTGAAAAAGTTAATAATGAAAAATTCATTAATAATGAAAGTAGTATTTCTAAAGAATATGATACTGAGTTATAATTTTATTTGAAAATATTACTGAAATAATGTATTTGAAATATTATAATACTTTAAAGATAGATCAATAAATTAAAAAAGGAAATCTCAATAGCAGATAATTAGGAAAAATTTCTTGAAGAAAAAAATAAGTTGTTGAAATAAATTGATCACTTGAAGAAATATCTTGAAAAAGATAGAAAACTCAATATTCATATTGAAGTGAATATAAAAGTAAAGGAGTAAGAATTGGAACTTCTTGAACAAGGAGTTTCTTAAACTAAGTAAGGAGTTACAAATTTCCAAATCCAAGTTACAAAAGCTAGTGAAATTTATGAGAAATGTTAACCTAGGAACGATCAATAAAGGTTTTATTCAAAGGTTAAAAAGAAGAAATAATATGTTCATAAGGATAAGAAAATTTAGAAAACCATGTATGCTTCCAAAAATAATAGAGTTGAAAAATAAAATGTTTATAAAAATTTAAAGTTAGAATCAAATACTGCCACTAGTGATTTTATTAAAGATGAGAAGAAGTCCAAATTGAAGAATAAAATTTCAAAAGATAACAAAATTTTTAGGGCACAAATAAGTTTCAGAGTGGAAAGTAATAAAGGTGAGGAAAAGAAAGTTTATAATTCCTGGCAGTATGGAAGTTATAAAGGAAAATATTCATTCCATAAATATTGTTGGTATTGTGGTAGATTTTCCCATACAATAAATATGTGTTTTTTCAATCAAAAACTCTATAGTAATCCTAATAGAAATTGGAATAAATGTTTGAGGGGGGTTAAATAACTCAAAGAAGGAAACCTAAGAAAGTTTGTGTGAAAATTAAAAAATATATTCTAACATTTTGAAACAATTTGTGAAATATGTGAACAAACTAGATACCTTCTAGTAGGATTTCTTGTTTAGTTACCAACACAACAAAGTCTTTATAAAAATTCCCAAAAGTTGATTGCGAAGGAAGTTAATGGATGGAAAAAATATATTATTGTTGAAACCACTCTCAAAGCTAAAAAAGGAGAAAAACACTATATTTTTTATAGTAGGTTCTGTTCAAATATGATTGGAGATTTTAATATATTGAAGAATTTGAAAGATTTTAAATAAGTCACAGTGACTTTTGGCAATAATGAGTCACTCAGAATCTAAGGTGTAAGATCTTCCATAATTGGGGAAGAAAAATTGAAATCCAAATGAGCCTTATTTGTTGATGGGATGTAATAAAGTTGTTTTCAGAAAATATGGTTTTGTTGGAAAATGATTAGAAGATGGAAAAATTGTTACGATAAGCAAAAAAACAAATTGAAAATTGTTTTAAGTTGGTGATATACAAAATTCATGCTATCTAAACATGATGGAATAAAATCAGTAGTTAAATAAATTATTGGGACAAATGTGTTATAATAATATGATAAAGTTAACAAAGTGAGATAGTATTTTTGATATTCCTAATATGATAAGAAGAAAAGATTGGTGTTGTTTCATTTTCTAGAAAGGGAAGATTTCAAATTTAGTTTATAGGAAAGTTGAGATTTTTTAAACTCATGCTTTATAGATAATTTGTTTTTATATTTGTAGTCCAATGGGTAAAAAATCTAGAAATACAGATAAGTACTTAATTTCTGTCATTCATGGTTTTACTCGAATTACATATATTTTTTATTTGAAATATAAATCATAAGATTTGAAAATTTTTAAGAGTTTTAAGATAAGTGATGAAAAAAATATAGATATTCTATGAAGAAATTATGGGACAACAATAATTGATAATAAAAAAAATGAGTAATTCATATATTATCTTGAAAAAAATTACATTCTCAATGAGTTTAGTTCTCATTACACACCATAAAAAAATGGTATTTCTGAAATAAAAAATAGTTTTTTGGTGGAGATTCAATATACAATGTTGATTGGGTATGATACTACTTATTATTTTTTTAGGCAGGTGATGGGTACAATAGTTTATATTTTGAACCAATGTTTCTATAGACCAAGTTATAATATGTATCCTTACAAAACTTTTTACAATGTAACTTAAAGTTTGAAACACCTAAGTGTTTTTAGAATTATTTGAATCATAAAAGTCAAAGGTGTAAATATTATAAAATCTGATCAGAGAGGTGTTGATGAAATTTTTCTTAGCCATGCTCCTAATAGTAGAGGATGTAGATGTTTTAATAAAGAAACATGAAAAAAAGTTCATTTAGTATATATAAAAGTTCTTGAAACATTTGATGAGAAATTTTCACAAACACATGCAGGTAACAAATATGGGGAATATGAGATATTTGTTATTGATAAACTTGAGAAAATTTATAACTATGGATATGTGGCACAAAATGAGAATTTTTACTCATCTATTTCTAGTGATGTGGAAGAATTTCATCCATCTCATCCTTGGTTTATGAAATACATGGAAGCTAAAAAAATCATTGGTGATCAACAATAATAGGTTTAAATGAGAATAACTTCAAGGTTAGTTACACATAGTTCCTTATTCTTAAAATTTGATCCGAATGATGTAAATGAATATTTTCATCATCAGGAGTGGATTGATTCTATGAATGAAGAGTTGTATCAAATTTATAAAAATGATACTTGGGAACTTGTACCCAAACCAAATAATAAAAATGTTATTGGAACAAAGTGGGTGTTCTGAAATAAGTTGAATGAATATGGTGAAGTGATAATTAAAAAATCATGATTTGTTTACAAAGGTTACTCACAAATTTAAGACATTTATTTTGATGATACTTTTCTTTAGTTTCAAGATTAAAAACAATGAGAATATTTCTTTCTATTGATGCACAATAATTTTATAATTGTTTTTCAAAAGGATAAAAATTATGATTTTCTTGATAAAGATATTGATGAATATGTTTATATTGAAGAAACATGTGGATTCATGATTTGAAAATATTAATTCTATGTATGTAAGTTAAAGAAATATTTGTACGGGTTAAAGAAATATTTGAGAGTTTAACATTCCCAATTGGATACTTGCTTAAGAAAGTTGAACTTTAAGAAAGGAAAAGTTGATAGTTTTTTATATATTAAATAAAATTAGATGGTTTCCCTCATTTTGATAGTTTATGTTGATGGTATTATATTTTCTAGGAATGATGAAGAAACTTGTGAAATGTTTATTGAGTAAATGAATATTTTATTTGAAATGTCTATTTTAGGAGAAATAAAATACATTATTGGCTTAAAAATCTCACAAAAGAAGAATTATATTTTATTATCTCAAAAAATTATTCCGAGTAACTTTTTAATAAATTTGGAATGGAAGATTAAAAACCTATTTCCGCACCAATTTGGGTAGAAATTAAGTTGTCTAAAGATAGATAAGGAAAGGAAGTGGATCCAAAGGAGTTTAGGAAGTTGGTTGGAATTTTGTTATATCTAATGACTTCAATACCAAATATTGTACATGCTCTTACTTTTTGGAAAAGATTTTAGGGTTACAAAAAATAATATGATTTCTTGGTAGGAAAAATAATTCCCAGATATATCAAAGTCACAATAGATTTTTTTATACAATATGACATCTCACGAAATATTGATTTGTTTGGTTACAAAGATGCTTATTGGGCTGGAAGTGTTGATGATAGAAGATCCATATTTGGTGAATTTTTCTTTTTGGGGGAATTTTCATGATTTTTTCAAGAGAAAAATCAATATTCTACAACTATTAGCATGAATGAAGATAAATATGTTACTTCCACTCAACCTACAACACAACTTATGTGGATGAAAACTCACTTGGATTATTTGTTAGTTGAAGTAAAGTTACCCCTTCTCTTGGGTTGTTATAATCAAAGTACTATAAATCTCACTAAAAAAACATTATCATTCAAATAATGTTGATATCAAATATCACTTACTCAAATATCATGTGGAGAATAATGAACTAAAGATGGAATATGTTTCTATACTAAAATAAGTCATCTATATATTCACAAAAACTTTGATGAATGAAATATTTTACAAACTGAGGTAGAACATGTGTGTAAAATCTCTTTCTCTCTAAGGTTGAGGTGTTTGTTTCATCCCCTATCTCATCTTGTCATTGGATAGTGTTTTCAATGGGGATAAAAATGATGTTTCATAAATATATCCATTGGCATGTGTTAAAACTTTTAATGAAAGCATGTATTTAGGGGGAGTTCTTAAAATTTGTAAGATATAAATTTAGCATGTGTGAACCATTTTAACAGTTTGGTTAAGTAGATAGAGGAAAAATTATTCATCTAGTTTTTTTGGGAAAAGTTATGAAAGTTTGAAGAAAAAGTTTTTAAAGAGATGTTTGAGAAAGAATAAGTTTCTTAAGTCACTACTTATGGACAACATGGTTTTATGTTTATTGATTCTTATTTCCTATATATATTTCAGTTATGTAGTATTTTAATGGATTGATAAGGGATATATTTAGCATGTTACAAAATATTCAGTGATTTATGAACTTTTGTTGGCAACAAAATCCAAAGGGGGAGATTATTGGAAGCAAGTTGGATAAAGTTGTTGTTTCAAATAAGTTTACGGGAGTAATTATATTTTTTTTTATAAAAATACCTCACTTTGTAAATATGGTGATTATATGTAGAGGATCAAATAAAGATGTTTGAATGTTGAATATCAGACAAATTTTTTATAATAAATTTCTCCAGTTATTTTTTTTCTGAATTTTTTCTCTATAACTTGTTTTTAGAAAAAGATTATCAGAAGGAATGTTTGATATCACGTTAGATAATGATATGAAAATCTCAAAATTATTTACATCATGGAAAATATTATCATACTTTCTTTTGATAAAGTTGGGAAGTTAAAGTTTTTCAATCGGAAAATTTATGGATGAAATTTTACAGAAACAACTTTTTGCCAAGAGTTATTATAAGGAAAATATGGTGATGATTTTCTGTTATGAAAGTTTTCAATATCATAAATTATTAAGAGTTCATGATGAAAGAGTTTTTTTAGATAGGAGATAAAATAATTAGATTGTATAAAGTTCATACTATGTGTTTATAAGATAGAATACTAAAAAGAGGTGTCTAGAAAAAATATTAGACATAGGTTTTTGGAATGAAGACTAGACAGAGATCTGAATATAGATTTATGAAGTCTTTAAAGTTGAGAAGTTTTTGAATATTTATGGGGTTTTCATTAGGTGATAATGGTACCGGTTTTCAATCATATTTAAAGAGAAATGTTTTAATATCTATGTAAACATAAAAAGGGAGATCTTTAGTTTTATAAACATAGACTTACAGACAGAGTCTTACTAAAGATTCTTGAATTTATGGAAATAAATTTGAGTGGATGAAGAAGTTACTGAAGGATATAAGAGAAAATGTTTGTTTCCAAAGTTAGTTTTCCAGACAGATAAGACTAAATTCAATTGATCTAACTTACTTTCCAAATATAGGAATCTTGTGAATATTTCTTAGACAATTGTTTTTTTCTTCAGAAAATCATTTTGCGGACAAAGTTCTTGATAAGAAATGAATAACTTTATAATATTTTTAAAGTTTTCAAAAATTGAAAATGCTGATATAGTATTTTATTATTAAAAAAATCAGAGAGGAAGGCAATGATTCACAATGTGATTTAATAAAGTTTTAATGAAGGTTGTAAATGTCTCAAATTACAATTTTTTTGAGGGGAAGTTTTGAGTTATAGTTTTTCATTGAAGTGGGAAAATAAATTGGAATTCCCACCTTTCCTATTTTGATTGAACCTTATAAATGCTTTAAGTGAGTCTATGGAGGTGTGACTATTCAAATGTGAAAAAAAGTTAATATGTTTGAAAATTGGTTTCATACAGGTACATCGAACAAACTCTTTATACAAACTTTTGTTGACCAGAGTTTTGAGCAGTCTATTTCCAACCAAGGAATATCTCAGTTTAGTTGAAGAAGAAGTTTATAATGAATAGAGAAGTTTTGATAATGGTTTAATAGAAACTATTTTATTAAAAACTCATCAAACTTAAATGATTGAATAGAATAATACGATAGACAAATTTTGGATGAAGAAAGAATAAGGAAAGATCTTGGATCTTTTTTTTGTAGAAAATCTGGACGAAACATTTTCTAGATAGGCTCTTTTTCAAACAGATGAATTAAATAGTGTAAAATTGATAGATGAATCTAATAGATTGATCAGACTAAGTTTTTCATAAAGTTCAAATAATAAGTTTTTTACTTGTTCCTGGTTAAGAAAGTAAATAATAGGTTTTTCAAGAATAACAAAAGTGAAGTTTTAAGAAGAATCATAGTGAAAAAGTTCTGAACCAATTGGAAAAGGTTTCTAAACTTTTTATGAAATCATATTTATATATTTTGTGGTTAATAAGAACATGAACTATTGTTTTTATCATAGTTACATGTGATGGAAATTATACTTACTACTTTTTGCAACAAAATAAAAGGATTGTTTTGTAGTGAATTATGTGGTTTTGAATTTTTTAAAAACCATTCTAATGACTAGATACTCTTGTTTAGTTGTGAACCTTGAAAATTATTGTGTTTTTGTGGTTGTGATTGTGAGTTTTTTGTAAAGTTACAAGTCTTTAACATGATATAAATATCATTTCATAAGAAAGAAAACATAAAATAAAAAGAGATCACTGATTCACCCCATCTTAGTGATCACATAGATTCTAGTTGGGATTTTCTTTTATGCCATATACTAAAAACCACAATGTAATTATTAGGAATTTGAATCCATAAAGGATTGAAAAATAGATATAAAACACTCATAATCAATATTTTATAGGATGGTTTCCGGACTATATTTTTAAGTGGTTATCTTTAAATTCTAATTAAATTTTAAAATGATTTTAATGGAATGCTAGGGGACTAAGTATGAATGTATTATCTTATAATAGTTTTGTAATTAATGGTTATATGTTTTATACAAAGGAAAAAGATGAACATGATATGATGAAAAATAATGTTGTTAATCTTGTGGTGGAATCACTACATGTATCTGGTACCAAGGAAAAAATAAAATTTACATTATTTTTTCATACTTTGGAATCATCATAAAAATTTGGGAGATAGATTATAAAACATTCTAAGTGCCATTGTTTTCAATGAAAATTGGTTGATAATAGGAGTGGATTTAAAATCAATGAATTTGGATTCATGAAATTTAATTTCAGTAAGAAAGTTTATAGGGTTGAATTTTTTATAATGGTATCAAAGGAAGTATGTAATGTTCAGACCTGAGGTCCTCTTGACCTGTGGCATGAGATAGAGGGTCACATGGCCTCAAGTGAACTTCCCCGTACACCAAAGGCTGGCGACTAGCAACGGGGGTGTAAGGGTGGTATAGTGGAGAGTCTATAACCTCATGTTATAATATCACAATAAATACAAATTGATACAATCAATAGTGAAATCATAATATAAACAATCAGAATCAATGAAACGAGGAAGCGTAAAAAGATAACTCAATAAGTAAGCAACAAAAGAAATATATAATTGAATAAATGAGTGAATATAAACAAACCTCTAAGGTAGTATCTAATACATGATACATGGTATGTTGTAATAAAAAAATAAATAGGTATATACACACATGATATAAAATAGTAGAAAAATACAAAAAGGACAAAACAACTCCAAGAATCTCATTCCTAAGCTCGATCCTCTACTCCTAAGCTCAATCTATATAATAGAATCAAGAACCAGTAGCTAGGACTTTTCCATTATCAATACCTACATGAAGATAGTCTTCTTGGGTACCAAAGGTAGCTCGAGTATGGTGTGAGAGAAAAATATCAATAGTCCACCACTAATGGGGTCTATGTGCAATCTGAGTAGTGATCTTAACTAAACAGTGTGCAAGTATAGGAAGGAAAGTAAAGTAATGATTAATAAATAAATAATCTTCCATTCAGGTTCCTAAAGGTCTCCTGGAGGGTCTACCTACTTCATCTCATATATGGAAAGTGTCTGATCATTTCACTATATATATATATATATATTAATATTAATAATATATATAGTTTAATTCTATATTGAATCCACTTATATAAACAAAGTGCGTGGGGACTCCTAATGGCCATATACCTATAATACTAGTACTAGTTGGACTAGAGTGAAACTCACATATCTATACCATTCTAATGAGCCTATAAGCTCAAGAAAAATGGTACATTCCCCATATCCCATGAAGAGTGAGAGACGTCATGCAATAATTCTTGGGATGTTGAGTGGGCCATCATATCATCACCCAAATCATGGAACACAACACCTTATCCCAACATCCATATAGTATCACTGGTGTGAGATGCCAGAACTCAATACCTGATGCAAGGAGTGTGATTTTAATCCATGATCCACACCCCTTACCATCGTATCATAGGTAATGGTTCATTACAATATAATTTTCACAGGGAATTACCTCCCACCCATTTCTTTTATATATCCCATATATGTATAGGAGGCAAAATCACAATTAGAATTCAACACATAAGGAAAATTCTTCTTATTCATTTCACTTAATCATTTTCATAATCATGGTCATATAAACAATTCAATACATGAGTTAAGTACCCATCATACCTATCATTAGTGAATCCATTTACAATTACAATTTAGGCCATTGCAATTCATTTAAAGCAACCATCATGAATATAACATTTCACTTAGTCAATTCCATTTAACCCATTAAATTAATTTAATGAAAGGAATCCATCATGAACTATCCATTATATATAATCAAGACCATTTAACATAACCCACCCATCTCATTCACGAAACAAGGAAAAACCATTTCCAAAGCTCAAGAGTCATGGGAAGGTGACGTAGCCAATAAGACAATTTCCTACTTGGGAGATTCTTAGTCTTAGAGGGCCAAATACCTAATAGGTTCCTTGGTTCACATACAATACTCATATACCAATGGAAATTACACATGAAAACCCAAAAAAAAGCTAAATTGAGTTTCCATAATTTTGAGCCAATTGGTCAAAATGGACAATTCTAGGTGGAACACCCATGGGATGACCATAAGTGGGGAAACCAACCTTTGAACCATTAAAAATGATTCATTTAACATGTATCTAGGTGAAAGGGTCAATTAGATATGAAGGAATAAATATATTAAAGATGATTAATAAAGGATGACATATGGAATGGTGACATGATTATGAAATGACCAAAATTCGATGGCAGAAAGATGTTACCACCCACCTCGAGGCCATAGATGACACATCAATCGATATCAACATTAGATTCGAAGTAATTTGGAAGTGATTTGAGAAACAATCCAATGCCATAAATTTAGGGAAAAGGATCCTACATCTAAATAGAAAAATTGATGGAAAGATAAATTGAGATATGAGGTGAGAGACTAAGGGATCTTACTGAGACAGATTCGTAGATTCCGATGGATCAAAGAATAGACAACAAACGAAGATCCTAGCTCAATGCCTAGATTAGATGTTCTTAATCTACAAAGAGGAAGAGAGGAGGGTGCTGGTCTACTATAGGAAGAAGGAAAATGATAAATAATATTAATAGTTAAATGAGGGATAAAATGTTCTTTTCACCCTAAAATATAAAAGCGCATAGTTAATGAAACCATGCACAAATAATGCATGGTTGCTTGTAGAGAAGGGGAACCCCACATGGTTAGGCATATAGTTTGACTAAACATGCACTAACCATTCCAAAAGTATCTATCCCAAGTATGCAACCAGAAGAATGACCTTTCACCTTGATTAAAATGGTTATAGACAAACCATTCGGCCTGTTCTGTTATTCTCATTTTGGATCGCTAAGCTCTGAACAATCCCTGGATACTCCCATGAACTCATTGTCTTGATTAAACATCTTTATCAAGGCCATTTAAGGTATTAAAATTGAAAAAATAACGATCCATACCTTATTTAAGAAGGAGGGTTGTTACAACCACCCCTCCTTAAAGCAACACATCCCTAAGTTGGACTTCTGTAGGTAAAAATGTACTGTCAGTGAAGAGTTCTAACCATTAAGAATTTATGTCAGCTTCCCACTCCCAGGTCTCATCCTGTACTTGGCCGTGATTCCATAGCCCTCATACTTGAGGAATACACTTGCCTCAGAGTGTCTTCACACTCTAATAAACAAAACTAATTGGATAATACTTGAAGGAATAATCTATATCCAATTAGACCTCATCAAAATGAAAGATGTGATTCGAGTTTGGAAAGTATCAGCGAAGCTAAGATATATGAAAGGCATCGTAAATGGACCAGTATCTCTGAGGAAGTTTCAACTGGTAAGATAGTTGTCCAATCTATTTCACAACCCCGAAGGGTATAACAAACCTCTAAGAGAGCTTACCGTTCTTCCTAATAATTATATTCCCTAACCTGGGCGAGAGTCACCAGAAAACCCAATCTATGAACTTGAACTCAAGAGGCCACTCACATCTGTTGGCATAAGGCTGCTAACTAGATTGAGCTATCAACATTTGATTTCTAATCAACTCGACCTTCTCTATAGACTCATGAACGAGACATGGTCCAAACATAGTTTGTTCCCCCACCTCTAGACATTACAAAGGTAAGCGACAAGGCCTACCATATATGGATTCATAAGGATCCATCTTGATGTTATCCTAAAAGATGTTATTATAATCAAAGTTGATGCGTGGAATGTGATTCTACCTAACCCCCCCAAAGTCAAGTACTCATGCATGGATCATTTATTCTAAAACCTGAATCGTGCACTCTATTTTTCCATCGGTCTATGGGTAATAGGATATGCTCAGAAGTATCTATGTACCTAAGGCCTTATTCAACCCCTTCCAAAACTATGATGTGAAATGAGAGGCTCTATTAGAAATGATATAATGAGGATCTCCATGAATATGTAATAACTCTTTGACATACAACCTTCCTATCTAATATATCATGAAGGTCTCTCGCATAGGTAAGATGTGTGCGACCTTCATCAGATGGTCAATAAAAACCCACACTATATCATTTATATGAGGTGATCTGGGTAAAACAGTCATGAATTACATGGAAACATTATGCCATTTCCACTTAGTAACAGACA
Source organism: Viscum album (assembly GCA_963277665.1). Classification (NCBI taxonomy): domain Eukaryota; kingdom Viridiplantae; phylum Streptophyta; class Magnoliopsida; order Santalales; family Viscaceae; genus Viscum; species Viscum album. The sequence goes on from OY728125.1 coordinate 871,288,772, forward strand.
ATAGATGAAGAATCCCCGACAGACACTGATGCTCTACCTTCACCTGCTGACAGGTGGAACACCTAGTGATGAATACATAAATATTTCATTTCATACCAAGCCACCAATATTGGCATCATAGATCATGATACATTTTGGTGATACTAGGGTTAACCGCCGATGCATAGGAGTGAAATTCCAACATCAACTCTTCTATGATATATGTTGGGACCCATACATGCCTACACAACAATAAGGTACAATCCTTATCCATGGTCTAACCTAAATATGTATCATCATCTAAAATGCTTTCCCTAAGGATAAGGGCTTTAGGATCAAATAACTACCTCATTCGAAATCATTTCAGAAGAGTATATGTCACTACTAAGGAAGAGAGTATATTATAACCATGTTCCTCCTAAACCTCAATGTGAATATTTGATAATAAGTCCCTAAGCTTCCATTAACCACTAGATTCTAGAACTACCTGTGTTGGAGTCTTTTAACTCAGCGCGTCTGCTACTGAATTCCCCTTTCCAGGTGTATAGGCAAGCTTGAGATCACACAATTATAGGAACTCAACCACCTATGATGCATGATATTGAGATCCAAATGTGTGAGGATTTATTTAAGGCTTTTGTGATCTATTAATACCAAAAAATGATCTCTATGTAGATAGTGTCTCTAACAACATAAGGAATGCACAACAACATTGAGCTCGAGATCGTGTGTTGGGTAATTCCATTCTTGAGGATACAACTAAAGAGACCTATATGTGACGTGTCACTCATCATGCATGATAACATCTCACAGTTTGATACCTAATACGTCACAATACACAATATAGTTCCTGCCTGGATTTGATAAAATCAGTATTAATGCTAAAGTTAGTCTTCCCTTTAACTCTTTAAAGGCTGCTTAACAAGCTTTTGACCAAACTAATTTCACACCCTTGTTTGTTAAGTATGTAATCAGAACTATAAATAATGATAAATCATGGATAAATCACCTATAATATTTAGAAAACCCTAAGAAAATATGGATATCAAAGAATTTATTGGGCTGATACTAAGAAACTATAACTCTCACTTTCTCTGGGTCTACTGAAACTCCTGACTCCGAGATAATGTGACCCATAAAGTGTAGATTATCAATTCAGAAGTGGAACTTACTAATATTCACATATATATGATTATCTTTCAGTGTATCCAACACAATATCAAGATGGATATCATGGCTATTTATGGAGTGTGAATACACCAAGATATCATTAACAAATACTACCATAGATGAATTCAGATATGGGTGTAAAAGCTGATTCATAAGATCCATGAAAACAACAGGTGCATTTATGATTCTGAATGGCATAACCAGGTACTCATATAGAATATACCTTCTCCTGAAAGTTGTACAAGGTATTTATAAAGTCCTAGAATTCAGATGATGATAGAATAAACTTAGATCTATCTTTTAAAACACAATTTCTCCTCATAGTTGATCAAAGAGGTCTTATATTATAGGTAGTAGATACTGATTATTTACAGTGAGCCAATTCAAATGATGGTAATCCGTGTAGGACCTAAGTAAACCATCTACCTTCTTGGAAAAAAGAACCAGTGAACCCTACGAAGAAGTAATGGGGTGTGTGAAACCTTTAGCCTCTATATCTTCCAAATACTTCATGATCTCTATAATCTCCTTAGGTGCCATTCTATAAGGATGAATGGTCACTTATACTGCTCCTAAAATAGTATCAATAGTAAAATCTACCTGTCGCACCAGCGGTAGACTAGAGAAGGCATTGATAAATATATCTCTGAAACACTACACTATAAGAAGAAAAATATTGTGTTGTAACCCCTTGTCATTGAGGAAAAGACTAGTGATTTGTGTTGTAACATTACCAAGCCTCTGCTACTCGAGTCTTGATCACAAAGATTTCGAATCCCATTCACCCTTATGCAAGTTCCTAGCACCCTCTGGTGATGTAAACATCACCCTATGATGATATCAGTAAATATGGGATCGATAGATAACTAACTAGGTCATATTGGTGATTATGACAAATCTCTTCATGTCAAGGATGTATATATTCCATATGAAAATGTAACTGCCTATCTCAAGGGGGAAATTCTTACCATGGTGAACGCCCTATGAACAGATACCTAATAGTGTATATTGTATAAAGACACCATGAAGGTGATAAATGATGAGCACATACTTCCCATTATAGTCTCAGATATAAATGAGTGAGGTGAGCTTGTGTCAAGTAATGAAGACATTAATGTGGAGGAAAATAGAATAGTACCTCATACAATGGAAGGTATATCACTATGCTCCTATATTGTATACAAGATTTCATGTAATTGGAATGTACTAGGACCCTGAGTTACAACCTGACCACCTTAAATAGGCCTTCCCTATTGGTGATAAAAATCATAAGTCTAACTACCTCTACCTAGACCACTACCTTGGCCCGATCGACCATTGGTACTTTTGCTACCTGCTTGACGTGATCCTGCTAACCCTGCTCTAGACTGAGGAGTAGGTGTAGATCCACACTTTCTAGGCACTGGAGGGAAAGTCTTATAGAATTTCTGAAGATAGACCATCCTTCCACAAATTATGCACTTGACTAGATCTCATAAGAACTGAGACCTGATGTGTCCAGTCTTCCCACACTTGTGAAAGATAAAAAAACTCTTTGGATAAAGTGCCTGACTGTTACTAACTCTATGAGTAGTATCGAAATGTATCTTTCCCCCATAAGAAGATCCACAGGAATCTCTAGGTTCCAAACTACCTTTACTCACACCTTCAGCATCCCTCAAGTTTTTCTCTATAATTAGGGAATGGTTGATTATTTATCTAATGGAATTCATCCTAAACACATTGACCTGTGACCAGATATCATAAACCAACCCATCCCTGAATCACCTAATGTTCATAAGATCATAAGTATCTAGAGTAGGGGTGAACCACTACAACTCTGTAAAATATGAAGAGTACTCTATAACAAACATGATCTTCTAATGTAGGTTTATGAAATCTATAGCTCTATCATCCCTCAGTATCTGGGGAAAGAAGTAGTCATAGAAGATGGTCTGAAAATCATCCCAGACCATGTCACAATGCTGATCCTCCTGGGTGATAACATCCTACCACCTCTTAGAAGAATCATGAATCATGTACACAACTAGCTTGACCCTATACTCCAAAGGTGTCTCTAGATGATAGAGTATATATAGGATTAATTCTATCCAAGACTCCACAACATGAGGTTCTCTATCCCTAGAAAAGGAGGGAGGATGATGCTATTGAAACTCACGAGTTAACTCTTCCATACTCAGGGAAGGTCAAACTATGCCTTGCATACTTTGGAGCATATGTGGAAAACCCTCTCAAAACTGGTCATCATTTCCCATATATGGAATAGGAAGAGGATCCATAATTGGCTCTATAAAAGTAATCATTAGAATATCATATCCTGATACCTCAGTAACATGGTCGTTACCACCTTTAGGGAGTATGATGAGAGGACGTCATGGTGGAATGACACTAAAATTCCAAAGGAATGCCCTGAAATATATTTAATCAAGTATAAAAAATGTAGATAGGAAAAATAGGAAAAGATAAAAGCCTTCCTATAAGAAAAAACATGCCTCTCTGCCTACCTAAAAATCTAGGTCTAGATGGTAGAACATACCGTAACATGACATAAGAACACAAGTGATACCTAATACCCACTACTAAGGACAAGTTTGAGTCCAAGTCTTTTTTTCTTGACATATACAAGATACTTTTTCTTTATTTATAATTCATATTCAATTTGAATTTTTGATTTTTAATTATTCAATCAATTTAGATGCTTGAATTGAATGGTTTTCCATTTTCAATCCCTAAGGGCCCTTACTCATTATGAACCAAAAATGGAATCCACTTAATCCACCCCATAACATGATCTAGCTCATGCGACTGATGTTCCATAACTCAATGTGCCATAATTTAATTCTTAAGGTGTTTTCTTTAATCTATTCAAGAAAACATGGTTACAATAAGGTAGGAACTTTATGTATCAATTATGTTTTTTAATACCTATAATAAGTGTTAGAAAAATAAAATGTAACCAAGGAACTATAAATATGTTATAGGAAAATGCATTCTAAAACTAAATGTGGCCTAAAAAAATGCATGGCCTATTAATCAAACTGTGCCTATGATGATTCATGATCTAATGAAAAGTCCTCATTTTATCAAGACATGGTAAAGAGATCACAATTTAAATAACATCCACATTAATAACATTTTAACTCAAGTGCGTCACCTAATGGTGAAATGATATCAATAGTAATAGAAAAAAAACAGAACAACAATTATGATTCAGGTAACTTGTCCTTTACCCCGAACATGGGTTTATGATACCTAAGCACAATTCATGACCAAGTTCCAAGAATTCCTAATATCCAATTCATTTTCTCTAAATAGAAAAGACATAATGTAACTCCTTTGATACCATTTTTTAATGTCCTTACCTGGGGTCAGCTTAACCCGCACCCAGAGCCAGTGGGTCACATGGCCTCAAACGTGCCTCCCCATATGTCAAATTCTAGTGACTGTTAGTGAGGGTGTAAGGGTGGTACTGTGGGGATACTATACCCTAATTTCATAGCAGAAAAAATAAAATAAAAATAGATACAATTAACCACATAATCATAATATAAACAATCAGAATCAATGAACTATAGAAGCGTAAACAAATAACTCAATAAGTGAGTAGTAGAATAAATAGATAACTAGACAAATGAGTAAATATAAAAAAATACCTTAGACAGTGTCTGATACATGATTCATGGAACACTATAATTCAAAAAGAAATAGATAGATACATTCATTCTATACAATAGTACACAAATAAAAAAAGGACAAGACAACTCCAAATATCTCATGCCTAATTTGGATCCTCTTCTCATAATATCCAACTAGGTAAGAAAATCGAAAACCTATATCAAGGCCTTTTCCCTTATCAATACTTGCAGGAATATTGTCTTTTCAGGTACCAAAGGAAACCCAAGTAGGGTGTGAGATAAAAAACTCATTAGGCCACTACCAATGGTGTCTAGGTTTAATCTGAGTAGTGCTTGTAACTAAAGAGTGTGCATGTATAAGTAGAAAATTAATGCAATGACAAATAAATAAATAACTATATGCTTAGGTTCTTAAGGAATACCTGGTGGGTCTACCTGCTTCACTTCATTGTTGGAAAGTATATAATCATGTCATTATATATATATATATAATATTAATAATATATATATATATATATATATTTTAGTTCTATATTTCATCCACCTATATGAACCAAGTGCGTGAGCGCACCTAATTTCCATATACCTGGAATAGTATTACTGGTTGTACTGGGGAATAACACACATATCTATAGGATTGCAATGAACCTAAAAGTTGAAACTAAAGGGTACATGCCCTACATTCCTAGAAGAGTGAGTGACATCATGAAACAATGCTCAGGATGGTGAGTGAGCCATCATATCATCACTCGAATCCTGGAACTTGGAACCTCAGCCCAACATCCATATATTATCACTGGTGTGAGATGCCATTAAATCAACACATGATGTTAAGAGTGTGATTTTCCACTATGATCAACACCCCTTACCATAATATTGCGACCTCTATAATGGCGCATTATAATAAAACTGGCATAGGGAATTAACTCCCATCCATCACTTTCATATATACCATATTTATAGGAGGAATAATCACATTTATAATTCAACATATAAGGAAAATAATTATTATGAATTTCAATTAATAATTTTCATTGGCATAGTCATATATACAATTCAATACATGTGGAAAGGACTTATCATGCCTGTCATTAGTCAAGAAAATTACAATTATAATTTAATCCATTGCAATTCATATGAAGCAACCATCATGAGTTGGCCATTTCACTTAGACAATTCCATTTAAACCATTCAATTCATTTAATGAAAGGAAACCACCATAAAATATCCATTATATACAATCAAGATCATTTAACATTACCAACCCATCTCATTCATTAAGACAAGGTAAAACCTTTTCAAAAGCTCAGTAGTTAGGGGACGGTGACATAACCAATAAGGCAATTGCCTACTTGGGAAATTCCAAGTATAAGAAGGAAAAAACCTAAGAGGTGCCTTGGGTCATATAAAATACTCATATACCAATGGAAATTACACTTAGAAACCAAGCCAAAATCTAAATTGAGTTTTGTTCATTTTGAACTAATTGGCCAAAAATGGCCAATTCTATGTGGAACAAATATGGGATGACCATAAGTGTGGAAACCAACCTCCGAACCATTAAACATAATTCATTTAACTTGTATCTAGGTAAAAGGGTCAATTATAAATGAAGGAATCAATATATTAAATATTCTCAGCAAAGGTTATCATATGTAATGATGACATAATTACAAAATGACCAAAACTCTATAGGAAAAAAATGTGACCACCCACCTCAAGGTTATAGATGACGCCTCACTCGATATCAACCTCATATTCAAAGAAGGTTGGAAGAGATTAGAGAAATAGTAAAATAACCTAAAAAATTGGAAAAATGACCCTGTATCTAAATTTCACAATATATGGAAAGATAAACCAAGATAGGAGTTTAGAGACTAGGATATCTTACCGAGATGTATTCAAGGATTCTGACGGATCAAAGAACGAACACCAGACATAGATCCTAGCTCAATGAATAGATTAGGTGTTCATGAGATCCAAAGAGAAAGACATGAGGGTGTTGGTACACTAGAGGAGGAAGGTAAATGATAAATAATCTTAACAGTTAAATGAGGGGAAAATGGTCTTTTCACCCTAAAATATCAAAGCACGTAGTTTAGGCACATGGTTAGTCAAACTGTGCGCAAACCGTGAACTATTGCATATAGAGAAAAAGAACACTACATGGTTAGGTATAAAGGTTTACAAACTATGAACTGACTATGCCAAAATCCTCTTTCCCAAGTTTTCAATCGGCGACATGATCGTGCGTCCTGGGTCGCACGGTTGCAGAAAAACCGTGCGGCCTAGTCTGATTTTCCCATTTTAGAACTTTGGGCACGAAACAAGCCTCAAACGCTCCCATGAATTCCTTGGATTGATTATACATCATTATTATGTCCATTTAAGTTATTGAAATTGAAAAAATAATGATCCTTACCTTCATTAAAATGGTGGTTCATTACACAGTACATGTATTTTATGTTCTAGATCCTACAAATAGAAATTGGTCAATTATTCTATTGTTGACTAAAACCACTACAGGGTAAAATGAAAATTTCATTAGGGATGAAGCTTTCATTGGGGAATTTTAATCATTTCATGATAATCTAAATATTAACAATGTCTTGTATGTTCGAGGGGACAATAATGTGGGTATTTTGATACTAGATAGAGGGGCCAAATCCCATGAACATTCAAAGAAAAAAAGTGATTTCAACAATATGGTTAAATTTATTTTTAATATATAGTGAATTAACTCATAAAATTATGTGTTCAAAACTGTATTTATGTAATATATATTAAATATTAAACTACTTTTGTAAATAATAGCTTCTCCACTTTTTGATGCTCCCTGTTTTGAGAAGAAAAAGGTTTATTTACATGTTGATGCTACCAACCCTGAGGAACATCATATTGAAAGTGTTAAAATTAAGGAAATTGAAGAACGTGAACAACCTTTGTTTTAGAACAAATGGGAACTTTATAATTCCATATTCTTAAAAAAAATTATCAAGGTGATAAGCAAAGGCATAAAAATTGAGTTTGGATGAAATGTATATGAACAACCTATTGACCCTAAGAAGTCTATTTTCATTTGTTACATTTGGGTCACCATGAGAATGCACATGCACATTGATATAGGTATGTGGAACAATGTTGTTCTAGTGATAAAGAGACTAATTTGGGAAGATATTAGGGTAATGTTATCATATACTTTTTATATTTTAATAAAAAATAAAATTACAAAATAATGATTTACACCGCATTATCAATTATAGAGTGAATTTATATTATATGTATATGAATGAAATTTGTATTAATGGTTGATGGAAAGGATTCTAGATCCTTTAAAAAATTTATTATGAAGAATCATCTTTGGGATGCTAAAGGGAAAGTAAAACCCCACCCACTACATTTATATTCACACAAGATAAACCAAGAAACACAGAATGCATAAATTTGTCATCCTCTAGATTCATCATTTTAGGCACCTTATAATTGGTCGTATTTTACATGAAATTACATGTATTAATCAATATTATTGATATTTTTTTAATTTATACAACAAAAATAGAGTGATGAAAATAAGTAACGTGTATAAAAACCAACATACTTCTAATATAAAGTCTGGATGGAGTAATATTCTCTTAAAAAACGATTTGTATAATAATATGTTAATGTGATATAAAAAAACATAATTATGTTCATTTTTGTTATGAAAATCGATGAATTGAAATGAAAAGCCTCTTCCATCACATGTAATGTGATATATAAGGAGGATCATGTAAAGAAATAGGGAAAACTTATAGAAGAAAACAAGAAAAGAGTATGAGAATCATGTGTAAGTATGATATAAAAAAAATTTATTCTACTATAAATTAGTATTTCAAAAAAATGAATACTTATTTTTTTATACTTTTTTATAGATTTTGACATAAGAATCATCATCGGTTGTACCTGATGGATGACTAATTTCAGTGGCATGAAGTAGACAAAACAATATGGGTAGGTTAGAGGTGTAGGTTTTGGAGTTTCTCCCTGAGTATATTTTGAGAAATCAAAGATAATGTAACACCCGAGCCCGGTTCGCCACGTGACCTCAAGCGCATTTCCCCAAACACCAGAGGCTGCCGAATAGCAGCAAGGGCCCATGTTTGATAGTGGGGAAACTATTCCCTCATTTGTCAAAGTGTAGCACATCGGAATACCAAAATAAACATACAAAAAACAGCGGAAGAAGAAAACCATACACAACTGAAATACACAACAGCAATGGATATAACCAACAATATATAAATGATGATGCTACATGTTTCAGGTTCTAAGAAAACAACCAAAACATGTTATACATCAATATAGTACAACAAAATACGGAGTACTGCAAACAAGAAAAACAGCTGGCATCGTCATCGCGAGCCCAGGTTCAGTCCCATGCCCTCCTACTCCTCAGCAACAGTCAAGTACCTATATAGGGACTCTTGCCCCTATCTACACATGTAGTAACGTAATCTGTTTTGGCCGAAAAGCATGACCCAGACAGGGTGTGAGAAATATATCTTAGTAGGCACCCACCAAAGGCCCGTGCCCAACTGCGTGTAAGCATGCAACAACAGTGTGCAGTAGTAAACTGCAATAAAGTAAGCAGTACTCAAAAGTAACTAATTACCAGTTATATTTACATTTAATTATCTATTTAATCCATTTAAATATTAGAAATCACCACACTGCATTTCTAGTAAACAGTCCACGCCTTCAGACAACCAAAACCTTACCCTCAGGTAAGAAGAATCCAACCTGCAGGTATATCCCTTAGGCGTAACAGAAATTTCCCTCAGGCATAGGAAGTGTCGCCCTCAGGCACAGAAGTCAATCCCTCAGGCACGAAAGGTTTCCCTCAAGCGAAATAACTACCACCCTCAGGCTAAATAGTGCAGTTCCCTCAGGATAATCACAACAACGCCCTCAAGATAAATACAAAAACGCCTTCAGGCCAAACAGGTAATCGGGCCATGCCCAACATGTAAACAAGCAGTAATAAGAAATTCCTCTCAAAGCAATTCTACAATTACTACTTTAAAGGCTTACCCTCGGGTATCCTGGCCAAATGACTAAATAGTGAAACACACCCCGGGGGCGGTTCCAGATCCAAGCAATGATCCCAACCAGCCTTTTAATATCATAGTTTAATCACCTATGAAATTCTAGGCATTAAACATAGCAATGATCTCAGCCAAACGACACCCCAACATGGGTTCGTGGCACAAAAACACACAAAACACACAGCAGTTGGAAAAATAAACACAAAGCCACCTACCTTTTACATCAACGAGCATTATACTCAAACAACGATTCCAGAAATGCCCAAGAACGACATAAATCTGACGAAGAACAAAACTCATTCAAACATAAATAAATTACATTAGGAGAAGAATTAGAAAGAACGGTACCAGGAGAGGAGAGTGCTTACCCGTGCGGTTCCAACAAAATAGTCCGAAGCCGAATCAGATTCCAGACGAACGCCCGATGGATCTTCAAAGATCTGACCTCATCCTTTGGATCCAAAATGGCTCAAGTGCCTCATCTAGCAAATGAGGAGGCTACTACCTGTTTTAAGACGAAAAAACAAAGTACACGGCATGTACTTCTGAGTACACGACATGTACTTATTTCATTTAACTGTTCAATTGGCTTCACCGCCACACTATTCATCCATCGACATGAGCACATGACATGTACTCTCGAGTACACGGCATGTACTGTCGCCCAGCTAGCGGTGACGCCACCGCCTTACTGTTTAAGCCTGCCGAATGACTACACGGCGTGTAAGGAACCACTACACGGCGTGTAGTGGTTTCTACACCCTTCGTCGTCGGCATGGCTACACGCCCTGTGTACTCATCCCAACACGGCCAAAAGTACACGGCTTGTGGATAAAGTACACGGCGTGTAGTTCCAAATTTCAGGATTTTTCCCCATTTGCCTTATTTTCTCAAAAACACTTAAGGAAAAGGAAAATAAGAAGCCCGTACCTCTAAAATAAGAACCAGGTTCTTACAAACTTCTCACCTTATAGCAATTCATCCCCAAATTTCACTTCTAAGGGTGGCGAAGATAAGGATCAGAACAGCTCTAGCCACTGAGCACGTATGTCGGCCTCCCGCTCCCAGGTCTCGTCCTGCACTCGGCCATGCTGCCATAGCACCTGTACGAGAGGAACTGACTGGCCTCAGAGAACCTTTGTGCTCCTGTCAATGATACAGATCGGATGCTCCCCAAAAGATGCATCATGCTGTAGCTCAACCTCATATGGATGAATGGTGTGAGACGGGTCTGAATGGTAGCGACGCAACTGAGACACGTGGAAGATGTCGTGCATGGCTCAGTACCACTGCGGTAACTGCAACCGATAGGCAACCAGATCAACTATCTCCAGAATCTCAAATGGTCCCACATACCTTGGTGAAAGCTTACCCTGTCTCCTGATCCGTTTGTGTCCCAACCTCAGCGAAACATGCAAGAAAACCTGATCTCCTACCACGAACTGCAAAGGTCATATGTGGCGATCAGCATAAGACTTCTGACGAGACTGCGCAGTAGCCATCTGCTTTTGAATCAACTGGACCTGCTCAGATGTCTCCTGCACGAGCTATGGCCCCAGTAAAGCTGCCTCACCTGCCTCTAAACAACACAAAGGTGATCGGCATGACCTACCATATAAAGCCTCGTATAGTGCCATATCGATAGTCACCTGAAACCTATTGTTATAGGCAAACTCAAATAAGGGTATATGATTCTCCCAAGAGCCCCCAAAGTCTAGGATGAATGTACGCAGCATTTCCTCTAGGACTTGTATCGTCCGCTCTGATTGGCCATCTGTCTGAGGGTGGTATGCTGTTCTCAGAAGCACCTGTGTACCCAGCGCCCTCTAAAAACTTTGCCAGAAACGAGACGTAAAGTAGGCGTCCCTATCTGAAACGATAGAGCGAGAGACCCCATGAATACGTACGATCTCTCATATATACAGCCTTCCGAGCTCGTCCACACCAAAGGCCTCCTTGATCGACAAGAAGTGAGCTACCTTCGTGAGTCTGTCCACAAAAACCCACATGGCGTCATTGCCTCAAGGTGACCTTGGAAAACCCATCACGAAATCCATCGCGACATCATCCCATTTCCACTCGGGTAACTGCTGTAACAGTCCAGATGGTCTCTGATGCTCTGCCTTCACCTACTGACAGGTGGAACATCTCATAACAAACCTAGATATCACTCTCTTTATACCCGGCCACCAATAATGACGCCTCAAGTCACGGTACATCTTGGTAACCTAGGGATGAACTGCCCAAGTTGAAGCATGAAACTCCCACATTAGATCCTCACGTATATCCCCTGGAACCCATACTCGTCCATGGAAACACAAAACATCATCATTGTCTATCGTCCAACCAGGAGGATGGTTATCACTTGCCACCGATTCCCATAGAAATAGGCCTTATGAATTAGATAGCTGCCTCATCCTCACTCTATCCAGGAGGGTAGAAGTCACAGATAACAAGGAAAGATAAGTCTGCCCCTGACTGTCATGCACCTCCAGATGCATCTCAAAGAACAGAGCCATAAGTTTCCACTCACCACTGGACTCCTGCACTGCCTGTATCTGAGTCTTCCTGCTCACTGCATCAGCTACTGCGTTACCTTTACCAGGTGTATTGACAAGCTCAAAATCGAAGGACTGTAGGTACTCGACCCACCTCCTCTGCCTTAAATTTAGGTCATGCTGAGTAAAGATATACTTGAGGCTTTTGTGGTTGGTGAAAACCACAAAATTCTCCCCCAACAGATAGTGTCTCCAACAGCGCAACGCATGAACAACTACAGCCAACTAGAGATCATGCATTGGGTAATTCCTCACATGTGGCCTCAACTGCCGAGACCCGTATGCCACAACCCAGTCGCCCTGAATCAAAAAGGATCCCAACCCAATCCATGATGCATCATAGTAAACTGTATAGCTCTTCCCCTGCTCTGGGAGTATCAGGATCAGTGTTGATGTCAGCCTTCCCTTCAGGTCCTGAAAATCTGTCTCACAAGCTTCTGAACAGAAAAACCTCACACCCTTCTTAGTCAGACCTGCCAACGATGCTGCTAAGTGGGAGAAGTCCTGTATGAAGCACCTGTAGTAACCAGACAGCCCTAAGAAACTCCGTATCTCAAACACGTTCTTGGGATGCTCCCAGGAAACTACTGCTCTCACCTTTTCTGGGTCTACTGCAACTCCTGCTTCTGAGATGATATGACCCAGGAAGTGAATCTGGTCCATCCAAAAGTGTCACTTCAAGATCTTAGCATATAGAATATGCTCTCTCAGTGTACTCAATACGATCTCAAGATGGGTGGCATGGTCGTGTCGAGTGTGAGATTACACCAAGATGTCGTCCACGAATACTCCCACAAATGAATCAAGATACGGATGAAACACACGATTCATCAGATCCATGAAAACTGCTGGTGCGTTCTTGAGTCTGAACGGCATAACCGTATACTCATATAGACCATACCTACTCCAAAAAGCTATAAGCAGTATACCTGATGGTCTAACGCGCAGCTGATGATATCCGGATCTCAAGTCAATCTTCGAGAACACTCATGCTCCACGAAGCTAATCAAACAGATCATCTATCCTCAGCAAGGGATATCGGTTCTTAACCATCAACTGGTTCTGCTTCCGATAATCCACACAAAGTCTGAGGGCACCATCTGCCTTCTTCCCAAAAAGGACCGGAGAACCCCAAGGAGATGTACTGGGTCGGATAAAACCCTTTTCCTGTAACTCTTCTAACTACCTTTTGAGCTCCTGCAACTTAGGCGTGTCCATCCTATAAGGAGGAATGGATACCGGTGCTTCTCCTAGCACTAGATCGATAGAGAAATCCACCTCACGCACCAGAGGTAGACCTGAAAAGTCAATTGGGAAGACATCTCCGAAATGATCAACAACTGGAGGGAAATCTGTCTGACAAGTACCCTGGTAATCCAGATATAAGCTCGCAATCTGGCCTATGACTCCACCTCGCCCATGATGCTCTGGTCCAGCTCGACTCTCTTGAACATCCCACTTGCCCTTGTATAGAAACTCCCCGCCCTCTGGTGACGTGAAACACACCCTACGACAGTAGCAGTCTTAGAATGCTCAAAGGGGAACCAACCAGTCCATCCTGAGAATGACGTCATGGCTCGTCATCTCCAGGACATAGAGGTCCCAAAGGAAGTGGCACCCACCAACCTCAAGGGGGAACTCCTTGAACTGAATCACACCAACTGTCCTTGTCCTTAACGGAGTGTCTAACGTCAAGATATTAGAAGAAGTAGAAACACCGAGCCCAAGGCTCTCCACAATGGGTACATATATAAAACTATGTGTAGCACACGTATCAAAAAGTACTGAAGACAATACAAAAGCTACTAGAATAGTACCTCTGATTGTAGAAGGTCTGAGATCCTGCTCCTGCTGGGTCTGGTGCACTGCATATGCCTGCCCAGTGCCACCACCCTGCGACACAACCTGGCTACCCTGAGCTGTCCCGTCTTGCTGCCTCTGCGATCCTGGTGTCTGGATACCATGGCCACGACCACCGTCTCTTCCTGTACGCCCTGATGTGTTCCAGTTCCCAGAATGGTAAGAAGCCACTGGTCCTGCTCCCGCACTCGGAGTCTACACAGAACCTCTATCACTAGCCACTGGTAGAAATTCCCTGCAAAAGCGCTGTAGATGACCCATCTTTCCGTAAGCTCGGCACTCCACTGGGTGTCGTGGACACTGCCACCTCTTGTGCCCCTCTCTGCCACAATGGTAGCACGTGACCGGTCCACCTAAAGAAGCTGCCTGGCTGGTACTGCCGCCCTAAGAGAAGTCCATCTGTCTCTTCCTCTTGCCAGCAGAAATAGTACCAGTAACTAGTGCTGAACTGCCCTGGCCCACAACACTTGATTCTCGCAGGTTCCTCTATGTAATCAGCGCCTGATTCACAATCGCGTGTATAGTAGGCAACCTGAAAACATTTACCAGTGCTCAGATGTCATACCAAAGACCATCCTCAAAACGACTGGATCTCAACGTCTCATCACCCACCAGTACGGGTGCAAAATGCTGAAGCTCCGTAAAGCGAGCAGAATAGTCCATCACCGACATAGCGCCCTGCTGTAGATTCATGAACTCTCGAGCTCTATCTGCCCTCAGCGTCTCGGGAAAGAAGAAGTCATAGAAGAATGCCTGAAAATATTCCCACGCCATGTCCCTGTGATGCTCTGACTGGGTGGTAACATCCCACCACCTCTTGGCGGAATCACACAGCATGTAAGTCACGAGCTTGACCCTCCGCCCTGGAGGTGTCTCCAGATGCTCGAATATAGTCTGCATCGATCCTAGCCAAGACTCTACAACCTGTGGTCCGCCATCCCCTGAAAACGTAGGCGGATGCTGCTGCTGAAAGATATGCGTCAGCTTGGCCATAGATGTGGCAGCCTGCGGGGCTCCCTGAAAGGTCTGCATGAACCGCAATAAGCCTTCACGGAACTGCGCCTCCACGCCTGTGTCCGGTATAATAGCTGGTGCCGCATCTGGCTCTGCTGGTGGATCTACTGGTATCCCATGACCTACCATCTCCAGATTATAATCATCGCCGCTCTCCTGGTGAACAACTTGAGGTTTTCTAGGCGGCATGACTCTACAAGGTCAAAAGCACACCTCAGATTCAAGAGTATTAAGATTGAAAGTGAAGGAACCACAAAGGGAACAAGAGGAAGAAGTTATTCAAAATTGGAAAAGCAAGATTACACGGCGTGTACACTGACTACACGACGTGTAATTGACTTCTTTTCCCCTGCCCGGGTCCTTCTACATGGCTAAGACACACGACTTCCATTCAACAAAACTACACGACGTGTATAATATCTACATGGCGTGTACTGTGTTATTTTCGAACTTCTTGTGTCGTCTGTGACACGGCCGACTACTCGGCTTAACTCCACACAGTGTGTTACACACGCACATGGCGTGTACGCTATCCCTTTTCCCAGCCACATGGCTAACTACACACGGTTTGTCCTTAGACAAGACTACATGGCATGTCCCACAGGTACACGACGTGTTTAGGGAGAGGTGACATCAGCCCATGTTGTTAGTTACATGGACGAGTCCCCAGGTCACACTACACGGCGTGTTCATCATTGACACGGCGTGCTGTACAGGAGTTCACCGACCCATGTTGTTAGTTACACGACCAGACTCCAGGTCACACTACACGGTGTGTACTTAGACTACACAATGTGTTTTACCCAAGCCATTCCCTACCCCGTGTCGCGGCTCACACGGTTTGTGACACTTGAAGAGACTACACGGCGTGTACTCAGGGTACACGGCGTGTACTCAAAAAGTTCATTTTTCTTCCCAAATAGAAGAAAACACACAGTGTGTATGAGGTCCTACACGACGTGTATTCTGGGTTTTCTAGACATTATGCCTCAGAAACTTCCCCAGAACCTAGAAAATACTGAAAAAAAACACGTAAGTGTCAAATTCCGGCCCGTGGGGGCCCATACTCCCCACAAATCAAATTTTGACATCTTATCTATGTTATAACCTATAACAGTCAATGACCCACAAAATTCTGGTCAATGGGGGCCCATACTCCCCAAAAACCAAAGTTTGGTGTCCATTCTATAAACAAGGTCAAACAAACATACCATATCACAAGGCAGATATTTATCAAGCAGCTATCACAACCACATGCTTTATTAGCACAACAACTATCAAAACAACAAGAAAATTCTAATGCACCTACATGGCATGGAAACTATGCAGGGCATGTGATATCTAGCATGTGCCTATATGATGCATGAGATGACATACCCGCATCTCATCAGGTTGCAACTAAATAGAACCCACAGATAAAATATAAACAACACAATCCAAGTGTGTCACCCAACAGTGAAAGCATATCAACCGTAAAATTGCAAAATCAAAATAATGCAAAATACGAGGTAGACTGGCTTTTCCCTATACACGGGTTAGCTACGACCGGGCACAACTTATTACCAACTACCATTCTATCCTATCCCTGACTATGGCTCCAAATAACAAGTCAAAGAAAAGGAACCTCCCTCTGATACCACTTTGTAACGTCCCGGACCCAGGTGCCACGCAACGGGTGCCCCGAGCCCGATTCGCCACGTGACCTCAATCGCATTTCCCCAAATGCCAGAGGCTGCCGACTAGCAGCGAGGGCCCAGGTCTGATAGTGGGGAAACTATTCCCTCATTTGTCAAAGTGTAGCGCAGCGGAATACCAAAATAAACATACAATAAACAGCGGAAGCAAAAAACCATACACAACTGAAATACACAACAGCAGTGGATATAACCATAAATATATAAATGATGATGCTACATGTTTCAAGTTCTAAGAAAACAGCCAGAACATGTTATACATCAATACAGTACAACAAAATACAGAGTACTACAAATAAGCAAAATAGCTGGCAGCGGCATCGCGAGCCCATGCTCGGTCCCATGCCCTCCTACTCCTCAGAAACAGTCAAGTACTTGTATAGGGACTCTTGCCCCTATATACACTTATAGTAACATAATCTTTTTGGGCCAAAAGACGTTACCCAAACAGGGTGTGAGAAATATATCTCAGTAGGCACCCACCAAAGGCCCGTGCCCAACTGCGTGTAAGAATGCAACAAAAATGTGCAGTAGTAAAATGCAATAAAGTAAGCAGTACTCAAAAGTAACTAATTACTAGTTATATTTCCATTTCATTATCCATTTAATCCATTTAAATATTAGAAACCACCACAATTCATTTCTAGTAAACAGTCCATGTCCTTAGGCAACCAAAACCTTACCCTCAGGTAAGAAGAATCCAACCCACAGGTATAGCCCTCGGGAGTAAGAGAAATTTCCCTCAGGCGTAGGAAGTGTCGCCCTCAGGCACATAAGTCAAGCCCTCAGGCACGAAAGGTTTCCCTTAGGTGAAATAACTACAGCCCTCGGGCTAAATAGTGCAGTGCCCTCAGGCTAATCACAACAACGCCCTCAGGCTAAATACAAAAACGCCCTTAGGCGAAACAGGTAACCGGGACATGAACAACTGGTAAAAAAGCAGTAACAAGAAATTCCTCTCAAGGAAATTCTACAATTACTACTTTAAAGGCATACCCTCGAGTATCCTGTCCAGATGGATAAACAGTGAAACACACCCTGGGGGCGGTTCCGGATCCAAGCAACGATCCCAACCAGCATTTGAATATCATAGTTTAATCACCTATGAAATTCTATGCATTAAACATAGCAACGGCCTCAGCCACATGACACCCCAACATGGGTTCGTGGCACAAAAATGCACAAAACACACAGCAGTTGGAAAACTAAACACAAAGCCACCTACCTTATACGTCAACGAGAGTTATACTCGAATGCTGATTCCAGAAACTCCCAAGAACGACGTAAATCTGACGAAGAACAAAACTCATTCAAATGTAAATAACTTATGTTTGGAGAAGAATTGGAAAGAACGGTACCAGGAGAGGAGAGGGCTTACCCGTGCGGTTCCAACGAAATCGTCCGAAGCCGAATCAGATTCTAGACGAACGCCTGGTGGATCTTCAAAGATCCGGCCTCCTCCTTTGGCTCCAAAATGGCTCAAGTGCCTCCTCTACCAAATGAGGAGGCTAATGCCTATTTTAATCTGAAAAAACAAATTACAAGGCATGTAATTCTGAGTACACGACATGTAATTCTTTCATTTAACTATTCATTTGGCGGCACTGCCACACTGTTCATCCATTAACATGAGCACACAACATTTACTATCGAGTACACGGCGTGTACTGTCGCGCAACTAGAAGCGACGCCACCGCCTTACTGTTTATGCCTGACGACTGACTACACGGCGTGTAAGGCACCACTACACGGTGTGTAGTTGTTCCTACACACTTCGTCACTGGCATGGCTACATGCCCCGTGTACTCATCCCAACACGGCCAAAAGTACACGACGTGTGGATAAAGTACACGGCGTGTAGTTCCAAAATTCAGGATTTTTCCGCATTTCCCTTATTTTCTCAAAAACACTTAAGGAAAAGGAAAATAAGAAGCTTGTACCTCTAAAATAAGAACCGGGTTCTTACAGATAAGGTGGATAAATATAATAAAAAAAATAACATTTAGGAAAATATAGATGATCTAAAAATATTTAATTATAAATATAAGTTGTCTGAAAAGTTTATGGGAAGGGATCAAAGAAGAAAAAATGGAATATTAACCACTACATGATGATCCAACCCTCTAACTTTGAGGCTAATAATTTCCCTCAAAGGATCAAATTTCTAGAAGTAATTAATTTTATCACAACTATTTATATGCAATGTGAATCATATATATGTTGATATATTTCCTATACTAAAATTCTATAGGGTAAAATTGATTGTGATTCATATCTATTATCACCCATCCAACGCCTTATTATAAGGGGTATAATGTATAATATATAAGGATATATTATATACAGAAAAAAACTTCAAAAATATCACATGAGAGTAGGGATTCATGTAGATCATGAGCCAAGCATTGAGATACTTATTCCCATTGATAATAAATATGTTCACATTACTGAACTTTCTATTGGAACTTTCATAATATGGTTATTTAATATTGTAAAAATAAATAACGGTAACAAGGTATGTCCTTTCTAATTTTTTTACCAAAACATAAACAATTAACAAAAAGTTATAAATTGAGTAATGTTATTACCGATAAAGAAAATTAATATGGAATATAATGTTAAATAAAAACAATCTATATGGCCAAACAATAAAATAAAAATACCTTCCGAGAGTACTTGTACCCCACCAATTCAACTACCACATTTACAAATATTACAAGTTCATATAGATACAATGTTAGAAGATAATAGTATATACTATATTCAATTAAATGAATAAATTTATGGAGATTCTATTCAAAAAATTATTCCTCATGAGAGTGTAAATGAAATTCTCAATCATAAATGGTTGGAAACCTCAATTGTATATGTATACACGCGGTAAAGTTTTATAATCAGTTTTCCAATAATTAATCTACTATGTTAATCACTATAAAATATTATTAATTTTTTATAGGATTATATATGATTATTATGTGAAAATAAAACCCTATGAAAAAAATTTGGACTCCTTTTTCCTGACATCACTTCTACAGAAAAAGAATCATTGGATAAAGCTGAAATTTCAACAATAGTGGAGCGACTGGCCGTAAAATTGGAAAATAAACTTATAGACAACATACCCTTCTTAATACCAACAATGAAGGGGTAAAACTCTATAATAAAATTATAACAACCCAATTTTAACATACATAGACATTACATAACTTTTATGGAATAATTACAAAATTAAACCAACAAATGCCCAACGACCATGTTAGTTTAGTGCCTCTAGAAGCATAGAAACATAAATTATGGTACATAATTGAGATAAATTATCTCCCACTAGATTCTTATTGACTAAAACGATTCTTATACACATAAAAAATAATACATATCTTTATAACCTAGTGGAAAGGAAACATAAAAATGGGTGAGATCAGATGCTTAGTAAGGGAAGAAAAGGAGACATGTAAGCATGCACATGAGAAGGGGTATGATAATGTAATCATAACATTATAATATCAGACCCTACATATCAAAGATCATAAACATGAATCCTAGCATAAATATTAGTAGTTAATAAGACATGAATCATAAGAAAATGGAGAACATAATCCATGAAAGCATAACATATGGATACAAATGGAATTATAAAAAACATATAAGCATATAATATTATTTATATATTAGTAAATTCATCACTACCAAGACCATATTAGTAGTATGAGTTCACTCCCCATACCATATTGGTAGTCACATTTCACTCTCATTTCCATCTTAGAAGAATGAGTTCACTCCTCATACCATATTGGTAGTCATGGTTCACTCCCATGTCCATATTAGTATTCAAAGCTCACACCCAATACCATATTATTCTATCTCATGAGATGTAAATATTTACCCAATTCATTGGAGGGAGATATAGTTTCCACCCATATCAAAATTAAATCCTAAAAAATGTGCCCCAAAATCCCAAACAATCATATCTTAAACCCTGAAATGAAATGGGTATCATAAAAATATAATCATATCATAACATGTGGAAAAAATATATAGGTTTCATAATATTTTCATCAAAATAATAACCCATGAAGAGAAGTGGTTTCAAAAGAATATAGCCCGTTAAGTAAAATCAGGTTTTATAAACATCCTATCATCACAAACTAATCCATTTCGAGAAATAATTTGAATGGAAACATTAAATAATTTGTCCAGAAAGGTATGATTAACACTAATAGATGTCATTTTAGATGATAAATAATTTTGAAAAATCTTTATAAAAACATTTCTTGAGGAAACTATCATTTCTTCTCAAATTGTTTTAAAACATTAAAACGTTAGAAAAAATTTCCCTTAAAATTTTATAAAAGTAGATTAAAAAGTTTTTGAAAACCATTTTTCCTTGAAAACTTATAAAATAAACTTGAAAATATTTATAAATCCATTTCTTTGAAAATACTTTAAAAACTGAGAAAGAAGGCTTGAAATCATTTTGAAAACCATTACTTTTTAAATAATTTGGAAAAATACAAAGAAATATGGAAAATGTTTTGAAAACTATTTCTTTAAAAATACTTTGAAAACTTATATAGAAAGCTTGAAAGAGTTTTGAAATATATTTCTTTAAATATACTTATAAAAGTTATAAAAAAATCCTGAAAACATTTTTAAAACAGTTTCATTGATTTTTTTTAAAAACATTTAAATAAATCTTAAAAATGTTTTGAAAATAAATTGAATACTTATAAAGAAATATTGATTCTTTTAAAACCTTTTTTCTTGAAAATTATTTTCAAAACATATAAATAAAGCTTTAAAATGGTTAAAATAATTTTTTAAAACATTAAACATTTTTGAAACCCTTTTCTTGGAAAATAGATTTTAAAACTTTTAAAGTAAGCATTTATAACCATAAAACATTATTGAAAACCCTTTTCATTGAAAAAAACATTAAAATATTGAGTATCTTGAATATTATGAAAATTTTTTCTTTTAAAAATATAATATTTATATTCTTATAAATTAGGCTTCAAGGGAATTTCAGTCATGACAAAGGGTAAATTCATACACACCGAACATTCCTTTTACACCATAAAAAGATTAAAAAAGTGCCTCGAATGAAAACAAAAATAATATTATTTAATTTAAAAAAAATATTTTTACAAGGTAAAAATGGGTATAAATTTATTTTAATGATAATAGTATAATATTATAATACTTTTGGAAGATTTTATTTTTATAAAACATGGTTTGATGAAACAAAAATTTCTGACTGAAGAGAGGGTAAAGTTAGGCTTTCTTAAAAATAATTTCTTAACTATATAATGTATCAAGGAGTGTAAAAAATTGTACTAATAAATTAATATATCATTAATTACTATAGGATAAGAAAATTTATCAATTTTCTTGAGATATGGATCATAATATTTTATCAGAAGAAGAATAATCATAAACAATCTTAAAAAGTGATGAGATTGTTTCAATAAAATCTTACCACTGGTTACATTGAACCATACTCAAAATTTAAAAAAATTAAATTAAAAAAATCTTAAAATATCATGAAATAGGTAGATTCACGATATAATATTTTAAATTCAGTGTATAAACCTCATGGAAAAATATAGGGGCATAACATGACATGTGTCTCAAAGAGGGAAAATTGAGACAAAAGTACTTTATTGATTTTTTAACTTTTACAACCTAAAAACTATAAAATGAAGTTCATAAAATGGATATATAAATATCTATAAATTTAAGTATAATAATCATATAATTTATCCTTGGGTAGTATACACACCACAAAAAATGAATAGGGGTTGAATAAAGAATGCATCTCACAGAAATAAAATGTGAGATGAAATTCCCTTTCTTGTGTATTGACTCTTGTTGTACTTTTTAAAACCTCATATATAATAAATTTAAGTTTACTATACATATTTTATAGAACCATATTCTTATATATAATACCATATATGGTTTTATTATGACTTTATATTACTCTCTTGTTAACAATTTCATGTTAATGTTACACTTCAGGTAATATTCACTTTATTTTTCGCTTGTCTTAATTTGTTATATATTTGGTATTTATAGTTATATATCATGATTTAAAGAATTTAAACCATGTTATAATATCATTTATATTCAGTATATTGGTATTATAATATTCTATAGAATATAGAATTATGAAAAATAATACACCGTTCATGGAGATGGTAGGTCGTACGGACACATGAACGTTGTTTCCTATTTATTTTTGTATTGAGAGAAAGAAATAAAACATAATATATTTATATAATTTCATTATTTTAGAATTATTATGTCATATATATCATATATGTTCGAAAAATATATCCTTAATACATTCCATGTAGTGTGTGAATGAGTCACATCGCTTTGAGGGGTCGATAGTCCACACTTCCTCAAACAAAAATTATCATATTTACACAAGATGGAAAGAATAAGGTTTTGTTATAAATAAAAATAATAGAATAA
Source organism: Viscum album (assembly GCA_963277665.1). Taxonomy (NCBI): domain Eukaryota; kingdom Viridiplantae; phylum Streptophyta; class Magnoliopsida; order Santalales; family Viscaceae; genus Viscum; species Viscum album. The sequence goes on from OY728125.1 coordinate 871,312,243, forward strand.
AAAAGAAATTATAATCATCATATATATATATATACACCATATATAAATATTTTTCCATCTTAATGTTCACCATGAGAGGTGGTTAATGAAAAATGAACATTCATCGTTGCGTGAGGTGGTGGTTCGCTGTACACGTAAAATCTTTTTTCATTACCCATTAGATGAAAGTGTGTGTAATTGTAGGTATAACCCTTAAAATAATTAAATCATATTATATTGAGGATACTAGTCTTTTAAACAATCATGGAATAATAATATTTTAGGGAGTAGAGAATGGAAATAAAATAAGGGAGCTTGAGGGAGGGTGTTACCTCTTAATTGGGTAAATAATTTTGGTTTGTAACTAAGGGATTCCTTGAAAGTATTTATGTGAAAAGGGAGGATTACTGTATTAAGGTAGGGGTTTTCGTAAGTAAAATGGGTATATATTGGCTGAACCTAAGTGGTTTGAGAGGTGTGAGGAAGTGGGAGTAGTGATGGAATTTTATATGGAAGAGAAAGGAGACACCTATCATAATGATTCCTTATGGGTAGGGGATGGCTCTATTTTTTCTCAGTGCTCTCGATCGAGTGCTCCTATCCACCTCTTAGGTGTTTTCCCATGAAGATAGAGAGACAATTCATCTATTATCCCGAAATTGAAATTTTTCTCCTATTGCCTGATATTGTAGCAATCTTGGTTTTCTTCTTTTCACCTCCTTCTTAATTTTCCTTGCTCCTATTCTGTTTCTTCTTCTAATTTTCTAATTCAGCTATTTCTATTTCTGTGGATGTTTGTTGTTGAAGACTTCGTCTACTTCTGTAATTTTTTGGATTTTGGATAGAGTTGTCTTATGTTTTAGTGGTGAAGGTTTAATGAATATTTTACCTGTGGGTTTGATGGTTCTGGATTCATCATGGATCAATATTGAGGCACTATCCGCCCTTACTCTGGTCTGGCTTCTAGGTCCATTTCTCCTTCCCAGGTCAGTTGGATGAGATGGTTTCCGAGGAGGTTTTGGGATGTGTTTGTGGGGATGGTAGGGTGTTAAAGGAAGTGATACTTTTGATAGATTTCTGATTCCAATTTTAGAAGATGATGGCGGTGTGAATGATTTTTTATGGGTTGTGGGTTCTTTTGATGATTTTCGTATATATTTTGTTGGAGTACTGGTGATTCTATTTTAGAGGACCTGATACTGGCAGTGTTTTTGCTGGTCACTTTGTGATGTCGGGAGGATGATCTCATTGGATTTGGGATCGAGGTTCCAAATGCACACTGGGTTAGAGATACTCATTGGACTAAGGTGATGGAAATGATTTAGGGAGGTGACTGCAGGAGATTCATTCGATGTGGAGACGTGTGGTTTCAAGGTCAATACGCTGGGCTCCAGGCTTGATCAATGTGGATAAAAGTCATTTGGTTTTAAAATTATAAATTAGAAATATATTTTTTGAATTTTAAATTTGGAAGATGGTTTTTAATGGGATGGTTTTATTTTTTGTGTTCCACTTCACCTTTTAAAAGTGGTTTGAAAATAACAAAAAAAAGTGAGATTGAGATTGAAAGGAGACACTTGACATTTTTGAAAACAAGTTAGGCGTACCCACTTTTTTACTGAAAGGAGGATTAAAAAACCAACAAAAACCAATAATTTAAGTTTTATGAACGAAATATGGACATCCTATGGTTGTTGTAAAAGTTTATTGGTCATTTTCCCCCTTAAGTTTAAGGTTTATTCTCTTGTTAAGATTAATTTTTCCTTAAGCACTGTAATTAATTTGAACTGTATTCAATAATGTTTTTCATTAAAAACTAATTTTACCTTATTATATTTTAAAAATTATTAGGATTCCAAATATAGAATACACTTTTCTAAATTAGAATAATATAATTGGTAGAAATTAATTTAAAATTAATCCCACAGACGGGACGACAATGCTAGTTTTTAAAGTAAAAATGTTCAAAGGATTTCTATATTTTTATATTCAATTTAAATGTGAAATTGACTCTAATGACGTAAATTGGATTAATTAAAAAAAATATTATCTAATTAAATCTTTAAAACAATTTAAAACATAATATAACCTCATAAATAAATTAGATGAAAAATCATTTTTGAATTAAAATTCAGTATTTTTTAACTATTCGTTAAAAAATGAACCCTTACAGAAAAATACCAGAAATTCATCCAAAATCTAATTTTTTATGTTTCTATTTCAAATATAAAGTTTATTTTGACATATTAAATATATAAAATTTCAAAAAATTGGATTTAGAATTGGTTCTCTATTAAAAGGTAATAAAACTACCTTTATAAAAATATAGGTTTTTTAAGCATAAAATTGGGTTTGTTATTATCTTATGTCTATAAAATCTATTGGATGAATATCAAAGATATTTTATTGAATATATAACATATATATTATATTAATATTACTCAATAATTTTAATTAATTTAATTTATTAATATAAAACACCTTTTGGAGCATAAAATTAAAAATGTATCCTTTATATTCAATTGGTTATTATATTTTCATTTCTAATTAATTGGTAACCTGTAAATTCATGTTATATTTGTGTAAAACATATGTTTTCATAATTTAGTTTATACTATTCATAATCATTAACTTAACAACTAGGTTAAGTCTTAATATATTAAATAATAATATTTTAACCGTATATTATAATTTGGTAACACTCGATAATGTGTGTATCGTAATCCAAGTTGGTATTGTGTGAAGCACAAGATCACCTTGGTATAGCATGTAAAGAAAGACAAAATTTATATTGCATTTATTGGATGATTAACTTGGTATTGTGTATAATTCAAGATAAACACAGTTATTTAATATAAAAAAAACTATTTCCAGTGTTGCATGTTCTGAAAAATATCAAAAATATTAAATTAATTCAAAAAAACATTTCACAAAATCTCAGGATGTTGCATTCTACCCCCCTTAAAATGAATTTCTCCCAAAAAATATTAGTTGAGTTATCAACGGTTTAATAATTTTTTGGTCCTTTAATAGAAACCCACATTTTTAAATTGAATACTAAAACAACCTTTTAAAAAAATATGGAACCATAATAGTTACCAAAAATAACATATAATAAGGTTTCCACATTAGAGAAAATAGGTTGAGAATGAAGATTGGACATATAGGAAAAGCATAAATATTTATAGGGAGTGATTGAGGTTATCAATAAAAAAAATTTAATGATGAAAGAAAATTTTAGGGCCTCAAATTCATAAATCAGTGATGATTTAAAAGGCCATCAGTTGAACAAAAATCAAGGTATTAAGACCACACATTTTTCTTATCATTATCCTAATGTTGAGTAATTATTTTACAGATCAATAAAATTATAAATATACTTAATTTATATATTTCTAGAAACAAAATTTCATTCTTTGGTTGTTCCTTTATCGATTTATAATTCTTCCATTACTTCAAAAAAATGGATGTCCAAGAATTAACTTTGATGCCTTAAGTTCAAAAATAGACTTTTAACATATCTTAATGCCCATAAAATAATGAAAAGTATAAATATCTATCTTTAACTATTTTTAATAATCAATATGGTTAATAAATTAATCTCTAAACATAAAAATAAACTCTACTGGTACATTATTTATATTTATTCAGAAAAAATAATTATACGTTTATGAGGACATCGTGTAGGCCAGTGATAGGTGTGAAACCATTATCATCCTTTGGTCATGGGTTCAAGACCTGTGACCTTGCCACAATTGATTATTTTTCACCCGATATACATTTTATCCTTTTATAAAACCACACTAATATAATTTCCAAAATAAATATGATGAAAATACTTTAAATAATGTTAATCACTAAATTGCCTTTTAACCAAGGTTTTAAATACAATCTCAATACATAAATTCTTCCACTGAAGTTTATCTTAAAATTTTCATGTATGGTTAACCTTACAACCCTTTTGAAAGATGGAAATCCAAAATAGAAGAAATAAGGTCACAAAATCAGCTTAAGATTGATCCACTATATATAAAAAAAGTATCTCTTGGTTGTTACATTCCAAACATGTGAATATCCTCATCGTATATTCTCTTGGAACATTGTAATGACCTGAATTTTAAAAAATTATTATTTAAATCATGCATGCTTCCTTATTCCAAAGTATATTGGATCTATTACTTAAATACAAATTTTTTTTAAACTTTATCAATGATAGCATAAAACACATGTCAAAAAGTCCTTAATTAATTCCAAGGTAATCAGTACCGTCTAATTTACTTATTCATATCCCACATATCTTTATCCAAAAAATATTATCTTAACATAAGAAACATATTAAGGGTTGTATTTCCATTTATTATGTGTTTTAAATAGACATCACCTTTCCATTATATAACTTTTCTATACCATTGGAACCACTCAATGTGTTCTTATAAATACATAGGGAAAAAATATATAAGATAAACAATCTTTATATATTTCACCATTTATATAACATAAATCTTGAATCCAAATGCATAAATACTTTGATTATTACACATAATTTTTAATACATAATAATTCTACCTCATCCTATTACTTAATACCTCTTTCCATTCACATTTCATATGTAGTCTCATCATCATTAGCAATATGACCATTACTTGTACCACCTTGCTAATTCTCTTTGGGAGATTTTCCATTAGAACATAGATTTGCATAATGAACATCTATTCAACACTAAAAGCATTTTACCTTTAATGATTACTTAGGGAGTCCAATATTCCCATCTATTTTGTTAACCAAAACCTTCAATTTTTATTTGTAGTTACTTGCTTTGTGTCCTTAGTTTACATAGTCAAAACACCTTCTTGTTCCTCTAAGACATTCTCTTAGGTGATTATTTCCACATTCTTGACACAAAGGAAACCAAATCTTCTTTCCTCCATAGTCTCCATTACCCAAAATCTCAGATAAATATTTCCTTCTATTCCTTGGGGAGTCCTAGAGTTGGTTAAGGCACACATTATTGATCATGTTCCTTGAAAATTGATTAGGCATGATCACAACATCCTTCACTCCAGTGATCATTCTATTTGACTACACATCAATATATTTTCCATCATATTCATTGTTAATCCCATTCCTTATGGTTCCCAACATTGACTAAAACCCGGAATAATTGAGTAAGAAACAATTATCACAGTGGGGAAACATATAATCATGAAAACCTACCTTTTTTTAAAATTATGACACCTTTCTTAAACTATAACACCTATGGTTTATCCTAGGTTATATATATATAACTTCCATTTAGATACTTAAACATGGTTACTAAGAAGTTTATAAATTTCCAAATTATATCCCCCAGGAGTGTAAAACTAGTTGTGGATTAAGGCCCATTGTTGGGTACCAGGTTACGCCGAGTCTGGCCTAACACTCCTTGTCAAATTTGTTACTTGTAGTTACATTTGTTCCAGAATCATGTATAATTGTAGTATCCATATAGAGATGTATTTCTAGGAAACCACTCACTCTATCCTTTTCCAAAACTCAAGGATGTTTTCCTAAACTTTTACACATCCTTATACTTATCCTTATATATATTCCTAGACATGTCATTAGAAATATACATAGGGATCTAACTAAAGTTTTCTCATCCAAGTTTCCAAAGGTTAACTAAACCTTTATATAATACCAATTATAACGAACCGGTCTTAATTTATATATACATTACATAAATTTTGAAGAATACTAAAAATAGTACATAAATAGACCCCTAAAGACCGTGTTAGTTTAGTTCCTTTGGAAACATGGAAGCACAAACTCTGGTACATAAGAGAGATACATTATCTCCCACTAGGTTCTGCTTGACTATAACCCTTCTTAGAAACATCAAATATATTACATATCTTCATAAACTGGTGGAAAGGAAACATAAAAATGGGTGATCTCAGATGATCAGTAAGGGTAAACATGGGAGACATGTAAGCATAAACATGAGAAAAGGGGTATGAGAATGTGATCATAACATTATAAGATCATACCCTGCATATCAAAGATCATAAACATAAATCATGACATAAATATTGGAAGTTCATAATAGATGAATCATAAGAAAATGAATAACATAATCAATTATAACATAACATAGGAATAAAAAATGGAATTGTGGAAAACACATAGGCATATAATATGATTTCCATAGTAGTCAATGAATTACTTCCAAGGCCATCTTAGTAGTATGGGTTCACTCCCTATACCATCTCTGTAGTCATGGTTCAATCCCATGTCCATCTTAGTAGCACGAGTTCACTCCTCAAACCATCTTGGTAGTCATGGTTCACTCTTATGGTCATCATAGTAGTTAAATTTCACTCCCAAGACCATCTTTGTCTATCTCATGAGATAAAAATATTTACCCAATGAATTTGAGGGAGATATAGGTTCCAACTATCTCATAATGAAATCATACAAAAATGTGACACAAAATCACAAACAATCATATCTTAACCCCTAAAATGAAATAGGTATCATAAACATGTAATCATATCATAACCTGTGGAGAAAAAGATATAGGTTTCATAATCATTTCATCAAAATCATAACCTATGAAGAGAAGTGGGTTTCAAAATAATATAAACCATTAAATAGAAACAAGTTTCATAAACATTGTGTCATTAAAACATAATCCATTCAGAGAAAGAATATGAATGGAAACATTGAATCATTTTCCCATAAAGGTATGAGTTACACCAACAGATGTCATCTTAGATGGAAAATAACTTTGAAATATCATTTTAAAATCATTTCTTGAGGAAAATATCCTTTCTTATTAAAAAAGGTTTTTAAAACATAAAACCTTATGAAAACTATTTTCCTTGAAATCTTATAAAAGTAGCTTGAAAATGTTATGAAAAACATTTTCCTTGGAAAATTATAAAATAAGATTGAAAACATTTTGAAAAACATTTATTTGAAAATACATTTAAAACTTATAAATAAGGATTGAAATAATTTTGAAAGCCATTTCTTTGAAAATAATTTGAAAAATTATAAATAAAGATCGAAAATGTTTTAAAAAATGTTTCTTTGAAAATAATTTGAAAAATTATATATATATATAATGAAAATGTTTTAAAAACCATTTCATTGAAAATAATTTGAAAACTTATAAATAAATCTTGAAAAGGTTTTGAAAACCACTTATTTGAAAATAAATTGAAATGTTATAAAGAAATCATGATTTTTTCTTGAAAACTTAATTAAAAATACTTTAAATTTTTTTAAATAAATCTAGAAAACATTTTGAAAACCACTTCTTTTAAAATAATTTAAAAACATATAAATAAATCTTGAAAATGTTTTGAAAACCATTTATTTTAAAATACTTTGAAAACATATATAGAAAAAGTTAAAACGTTTTAAAAACCTTTTTATTTAATTTTTTTGGAAACTTATAAATAAGGATTTAAATTGTTTAAAATATTTTTTAAAACATAATTTTTTTGAAAATATTTTTCTTTAAACATAGATTTAAATTTTTTTAAAGGAAACATTGATAACCGTAATTTTTTTTGAAATTTTGTTTCATTTTTAATGACATTAAAAATAATAAATATATAGAATATTAGGAAAACATTTTATTTTTAAAATATTAACTTTTTAATCTTTTAAAAAAATCTTTAATGTAATTTTGATCACGATGATAGGTAAATCCATACATGTCAAACATTCCTTTTTCACTATAAAAAAGTTAGAAAAGTGCCTCGACCAGAAAACAATAAGAATATTCATTTATTTAAAAATAAACCTTTTAATTAAAAGTTAAAATATTGGTATAAATGTATTTTAATTATCATAGGATTATATTATAATATTTTTGGAAACTCTTCTTTTTTAAAAATATGTTTTAAGGAAGACAAATTTCTGATCGAAGATAGGGTAAAGTTGGGATTTCTTAAAAAAAATTTCATAACTATCTCATGTACCAAAGAGTGGTAAAAATGGTACTAATTCCTGAATATATTAGGAATATCTAGAGGATAAGAAAATTCATGAGTGTTCTTGAGATATGTATCATAATATTTTATCAAAATAAGCATAATCATAAAAAATCTTGAAAAGCAATTAGATTTTTTCAATAAAATCTTACCACATTGTAACTTTGAACCATAATCCCCTTTTAAGAAAATGAAATTTCATTAAGAATAAAATATAATTAAATAAGGATATTCATGATATAAAATTTCAAATAAAGTATATATACCTCATGGAAAAATATAGGTGTATAACATGGCATGCTTCTCGAAGAAGGAAAATTGAGATAAAATTACTTTACCGATTTGGTAACCTTTTAAACATAAATGCTATGAAATAAATCCATTTAATGTATATTTAAATTCACATAAATTTAACTATAATAATCATATAATTCATCCATGTGAAGTATAAACACCACACAAAAGGAATGGGTGGTGAATAAAGCATATATCTCACAGAAATAGAAAGTGAGATGAAATTACCTTACCTTAGGTCTTGATTCTTATTGTACTCATTAAAAAATACTATATAATAAATTTAAATTTATTATACATATTTTAAACAACCATATTCTTATATCTAATTCTATATTTGTTTTGATTATGACTTTATGTTTTCCACTTGTTAACAATTTCATGTTAAGGTTACACTTTGGGTAATATTTTATTTGTTTTTCGCTTGTGTATTAATTTGTTATATATTTGGTACTTATACATATATAATGATTTCCAGAATTTAAAATATGATATAAATATAATTTATATTCAGTATATTTTTATTATTAAATATATAGAATATATAATTAGGAAATTGAATGCACCATTCAAAGAGATGGTAGTCCGTAGGTACGCATGAACGCTATTACCATTTTATTATCACATTGAAAGAAAAAAAGTATAGAGACCCATGATTTAAAAACATTAAAATTACATAAATTTTGTAGAAAACTTAAAAATTATACAAATATATGACAGAAGACCATGTTATTTTAGTGCCTTTGGAAACCTGGAATACATAAACACTGATTCATAAGTGAGCTAAATTATCTCTTACTAGGTTCTTCTTAATTAGAACCCTTCTTATAAAAATAAAAGATAATACATATCTTCACAACCTAGGAATGGAAGTATAAAAAGCGGTGAGCTCAAATGCTTAGTAAGTGTTGAAAAGGTATAATTTTAATTATAAACATGAGAATAAGGGTATGAGAATGTGATCATGAAGATAAAAGATCGTACCCTGCATAACAAAGCTCATACACATGAATCATGGAAAAAGGCTTGGCAGTTTATAAGACTAGAATCAAAAGGAATTAAAGGACATAAGCCATGAATTCTTAACATATGAGCAAGACATGGAATTTTGGAAAACACATAAGCTTATAATTATTTCCATAGTAGCAAAGGAATTACTTCCAAGACCATATTATTAGTCATGGTTCATTTCCATGGCCATCATAGTTGCATTAGTTCACTCTTCATACTATCATAATAGTCATGGTTCACTCCCATGGCCATCTTAGTAGTCATGGTTCACTCCCAAAAGCATTTTAGTAGCATTAGTTCACTCCTCATACCATCATAGCCTATCTCATGAGGTATAAATCTTCACACAATGAATTGGAGAGAGATATAGGTCACACCCATCACGTAATGAAATCATACATACATGTTCCATAAGATCGTAAATAGACATATCATAACCCCTAAAATGAAAATGGTATCATAAACATGTAAACATATCATAACCTATGGAAAGATTCAGGTTACATATTAATTTCAGGCTAGCTCTACCGCCATGATGCACTCTAGCCACCGTTCTTCCCTAACCATGAAGTGGAGTGATTACCCCTTCATTTGTCTAGATGGACCACTACCTCAACATTACCCATAGGTAGGTAATCTCCCATCTCTATACACATTCATGGGTTAGCCCATACACAATAGTGGGTGGCAGAAAATCATTCCAAATATCTTCATCTTCACATGTGAACATGAACCATAATTGACTCATCAATGAACGGTGAAACTCATGGAGCACCTCTAAGTACACTTTTGGGGTCGACCTCTTCAGGCACTGAAATGGCCACACAAATTGGTGTGGGTTATATGGACCACAGATCGGTTGACAATTGACTGTCACTACTAGTACCCCACCTCAAAATTCCAGGAGATATAATCTCTATTCTCCTGTACCTACACCATCATCAGTAACTAGCCCTATCATAAAGAAGGGTGAATGATAAAGTGATCTGCCATCCCAACCTTGTCCAACACATCCTCCATACCCAACTTTATTAGATGACTTTGCATAATTTTCAAAATGGTTGGACATAACTTTGTTTTAGGAGGAGATATAGGGTTTGGATACTAATACCCCCTTTGTGTGTGGACACCCTGCTATACAAAAATTAAACAGGTCTACACACACACAAAAAGATCTTCCCCTTGTATATATGATAAATCACTTTGTACAAATTCACCAGCACTGGGATTATGAGATTGACATGCTACCCCGTCACCAAAATTCCCTCCATTATGATGGTTCTTGGATGAACCCCCATGTGCATGTCCCCTATTAAGAAAATCCACCCAAAAATGAGCACCATGATTAATCTTTTAAGTCTAACTAGGGGTTAAGGCTCAGTCTTAATACTATATCCCCATAGCTTCCACTGGATTGATTCCAGAATCTACCTATATGAGCCCTCCTTGACCCACTGGTATCCCTGGGACATGTGTGCAACCTCATCAAAAATTTATCTGTGGGATCCGCATACTCAATGAGTTACTTTACAGGGATATTCAATAAATAGTTGAAAAATTTCTTAAGGGTAATCTCCATTGTCCCCAGATTCGTCTCACTAGTTCCCTACACCAGATCCAGTAACACCTTCTCCAAATATTAAAGTTTTACTTAGTCCCCCCATCATTCTCCATGGGGATAAATTCATTTTACATCACTCTTAGGATTGAGATCCTAGAGATTTGGTGAAGATACTAGAGGCTGTTTCCAACCTCACCATGAGGCAGATGGAATGTGTTACTCCCCAGTGACCATCTACTCAGCAGCTCAGGAATGATTTCTTATGGCCTGTAGGCATGGAATTGTGAAGCCCATGTAGCCTCATAAATTTTTATCTACTTTAACTCTACCTTGAACTATCAGTATGAAATGAATTCCTAGTTTTCCCAGGCCCACTCATTAGTGAAGTTACCACTATGAGAGACATACCATCCATTATTCCACCCCTTCTCAGGTCCCCAAAACCCATCTTAAAAATGATCTGATACTAAGACTCGATTCTCTTGATTATCCCCATAAACATTATTGATGTGGTTGTAGAGGAATTATACTAAAAGGGGTGTGTGATAATTTTAAATTTGGCCCAAGAAAGAGATTTACCATTGGTACTATCTGGGTATGACTTTATATTAATAAGTTGGCTCATCTTTGCTTTCTAGAGGGATGAAAACATAGTCCCTCAATCCTAATCCATACATCGACAAACAATTTCACAAAGGATACTTCCTTTGAGCCTATGACACTATCCCAAGTAACGATTCATGTTACTAGGAACTTTGGAATCACTCCTCGATCATGATATTGTTCTCCATTTCATCTCTCCTAGTAGAATCTACAATTAATTCCTAATAAACATCTTGATTGGCCATTGAATTTAGGACTTAGTTTTTTTCTATGACTATTTTGTAGAGTTCATTAATGAAGCTTGGTCACCGAGTGTGGTTTTCAGAGTTTTGAGCCATGATACTCGCTTCATGAAGATGTAGTTCATGATGTTAGTTTCATGATAAGAAGTGTTTGTGAAGTTAAAAGTCTTGAATTTTGGTTTTCAAAAAAATAATTTATAGAGTGAGATCGCAGATACCGTGAGCATAAAAAAAGTGAGAAAACATGATTTTCTTCTTACAGAGTCCAGTGCCTTTGAGGGCCCCTACGATGCTATTTATAATCACTCAACTAGGATGCACTTGATGATTACCTTCATGCCAATGATCTCTATATATCAACATCAAAAATGAGAATCACGTATGGTCTTCATGAAAGGGATCATATTGTCAAATTTCAATGATTATCCCTCATAACCCAACTTTCCTCCTTCTATCAGCTCCCATTATGAGGTGGGGGGGCATTTGTTGGTGCCAAAATATGTTCCATAGGATTAGTCAAGTAATTAATTTCCAATTTAGAGAAAATATAAGATAAAATGAACCCAAAACCCCTTTTAAGGATCTACCTCATGAAAATCCCCTTCATGAACGCATGATACCTTTACGATACACTCCACGAGTCCGACGACACTCCACAACCATAATAATTATGGATATTGTGCTTCACGAGTCCAAAAGATCTATGAACATTAATGAAGATGAAAGTTTCTTCATGAACCACATTCCAGTTTCAGGAATCCTCTTTCCCATAAATACTCGACTCATTCCAACATTTTAATAAAGATTAACCTACATTTAGACTTCTATATTTATCCCAATTTGTGAAGAATTTGGGCATCCTGAACTCGACTTAAAAGGATAAACCAAGGTATAATAGCTTCATGAAACCCAATTCCATTTGTTCTTTAATACCTCCAACTAAGGTGGGGATGCCTTTTGTGAATTCCTACACCCTTCATGGAGGGAGAGGGCCCTCCATGGAATTTGAGGCTTCACAAAGAATTAATCCTTCAAGAAACACTACTTTCTTGAGATAGGAATTATTTTTGAGGTAGGGTTACCATGTTTCATGAATACTACTCCTTTGAGAATCCCCTAACCTCTATAAAGAACCCATGCTTCATGAAGCACCTCTCTGCGAGGCCCTCTGCTTCATAAATCCCCTCTCCTAGGCCTCTCTATGACACTTATCTTCTGGTGACATATCTTAATGAATGTTGAGTTCCCAAGGCTCCAACACCCTTATAGGATCGGTCCAGCTGCACCTTAAGTCCCAATTTGACATGTTCCACCCATTCCTCAGACCCACTCCATTCCAAGTGTGGCCCTAGATTCCCACATAAATTTTTCTTCTCAACATAGGTATGCTAACTTATTTTTCTTCTCATCATAGGCATGTTAACATGGCTCTATTAATAGAACACTCCACCAAACCATTCAAACCTAACATTTATAAATCCATGAACCACCTAGAGGTGCATGAATGGTGGTTATATTAGAAGAAGGGGTAAGAAGTGAGTCCCCCATGTCCGCACTGCATAACATAAAACTACCCAATACACACATCCTTATCACATGATTTAAAACTATAGTCTTACCTCATATAATGCACACAATATTTTCCATGTATGATCATCATGGGATCCCACCCCCTCCCACCATAGATTAAAAGTCACCCCATGGGGGAAGATTTTATACGTAAGCCCCACACCATCTCTTGTTGGGGAACCATTCACGACATGAGCATTATGTCTCTCACTTCCTATTATTTCTCCCACCAAGAATAAATCACAAGGTCTTAGAGTTTAGTGGGTATCATGAGATCCTACAAACTACCTAATGGGAATCCCTTCTAATGTAAGATTCAGCCTCCAAAATGGGATACTGTCATGTATAATCACCAACTATGTCCCATCATATGGGACTTCTACTTACTTTTAAGCCCCAATCATACTCATTGTGGGACACTCCTATGTATATCCCCTAGTCACATGATACACTTCCATAGCAATCCAACCTAAATTAATCTGCAACCCTTCTGAACTACACGAGATTTGATTCCTAATTAATTATGATACATAGGATGCCTCCCTAAGGTGCAAACCCAGCATTCCATCCACTCGATCCACTCGATCCACTCGATCCACTCGATCCACATCCATAATGATTTTTCTCTAGTCGTCATATCCTGGTAAGATCATTCACCCACCCAATGACCACACCTTATCTAGGTTCCTTTGGGCCACTTTCACCTGTAAGCCCCATCCATATCATCGCTGCTCCTAGTAGCAGCTGGGTAGCTCAAATCATAAGCCCCACACAAATCCAACCAAGAGCAATCCTCTTGCAAAGGGAATATTCCATGCATAATACCTATACCATATAACTATGTTTATATTGATCCCTATCTTCTAAATAGGGTATGTAGGATGTATCTTTGAGGTTTAATCTCGACCAATGGTAAACCAAGGTGGCCCCTCCTCAGGGTGTACCACCCTGATCCACCTCCAGGGGTGTCTAGATCGACCTTATATGTCACATACATGACATATTTTAAAGGTATTTTTCATTTAATTTACATCCTTGATTTGTTTTTGGGTTTTTCCATGCATTTTTGAAGGAAATGGTGGGTTCCTAAAATTTGGGCCAACTCGAGAGCCCATTTCAAGTTTTGAAAGTATATTTTGTTTACTATGATAACTCCTTCATTTTTCAACATTTTTCACCCATTAAACTTCAAAAATTAACTTCATTTAACTATTAAAACCACCAAAGAAATTTGGGCCCCTTAAAAATTCATTGGCATCTTGGATTTGGGTGATCAAATTAGGTATTGGGCCAACCCGAAAGCCCATTTCCTGTTTTAAAATTGTTTTTTTATTCTTTCATAAAATATTCATTTTTTATACTTTTTTGATGATTCCACATCTCAACTTATCCCACTATACCTGGACGCACCCCCAGCTTAGTTTCCCCCTCTTGGAGATCATATCAGTCAGGAATTAGGGCCGAACTTCTCAGGTTGCTGAAATTGTCCAGATTTTTGAAGTAAGTGACTTCCTTCTAAGTTCCTTCCCTTTCCTTAAGATTTCTCTTTTTTTCTTGAATACCCAAATGTAAAGAAGCTAGGGATTCGTACCTAGGGTTTAATTTTGAGTTTCTCGGTCCAATCCTCCGGTTTTAGGTTTGATATCACTCCCTTGTGGTGCGGTGGTGGTGCGGTTGAAGTTCCGCACTAGGATTTGCGGTTCTTGACTCTTTTGGTAGGTGATTCCATGTTTATGAAATCTTTGTGTCTTAGAATTCTGTATTTATCATACATTCAGGTTTATCTCATTTTATTATTGCTATAAAAATTAGTTTTATTGGTGTTTTTTTTGAAAATGAATTTTTAAATGCAAACATCATGTGAAATTGGGGGGGGGGATTCGTGGGAATGTTTTATTGTTTTATTAGGGAATCCCCTATTAATACATAATTGGTTTTATTGAACTATAATAGGGTTTCCAATAATATTTTGAATTTTATCCCCTTTTTTTCTATGAAAATGGGTTTTAATAGTGTTTGTGGAACAAGGGAACTTTAAGTCCCATGTTTGTATAAAAATGGAGTTTTTTCAAAGTTATCATTTCTTGGTTCATAAGGGGCTGCCCTTAAAAAAGATTTGTTGTTTTAATAGAAATTTATTGGTCTTAATTTTTTGTTTTGGTAACCTTATGGTGTGCACATAGTGTGCAAGTTTGGTTTTTAAGGAGTTTGATGTGTGAAACATTACGGGATTTGGAGGAATTGTTTTATTAAAAATCTAAGTGTTTTGTCATGTGTTTTAAGTGGTATAAAATGTGATAGATACTGTATTATTTGTGTGTGACCAGTAGTGGTGTGTTATATGAAAATATATTTATGTTGCCGAATGAAATTGATTGAGCACAAAAGGGGAAGCCCAGGTACCTAGCTGTGGCAGATTTGTACTAATACAGCTAGTGGACCGGATGGGTTTTGTCCCTGTTTCACTTAGCATTTGGATAAAGAAAACTCTAACTAAACTATGTGGATGATGATTGGGGACCAATAGGTTATTTTCATGTTCCCTACTAGTGGATCGTGCATGAGAATAGATTTTTCTATGGTTAATTTACACCGAGGTATGAGGTACATAGGGCCCGAGACAACCTAGTGCCTAGGGGTGTTCCGATTTTGTTGATCATTGAATTTGTGGTATTTACCCATGGAATAGGGTGTGTTTGGAAGTAAATTAAAGTAGATAACATTTTTATTTTAATGTTTTTACATTCTGAAATTCTCGGATTGGAAACTGTTTTCAATTGAAAGTTGCATTTCATGGAATTTTAAAACTGTTTCACCTTGTGTATTAAAATTGCTTGTTTTGTTCACATTGTATTGCATGATCTTTGGAATCATCTGGTGGTATCTTATTGGGCTTAGGCTCACACCCTACTTACACCCATTGGGTGTAAGTAGACCTTCTTATGCTTGACTCAGGTAAAGGGAAGGCTAAGGGTGATGGCGGTTCAGGGTGTTAGTCCCCATTGCTGGGGCGGAGTTGTGGAGAAGGCTTGCGGGTGATAACCCCCTTGTCATGTGGAGTCCATGGGGATGTATTGCTGTTGTCATTATTTGTATTTTTACCACTAGTAGTGTCTTTAAACAAATGTATTCAGATATGGTTTTGTTAAGAATTGTTTAGCATGAAAATTTCAGATTCTAATTATTGATTGCTTTTTTTATGTTTTATGCTTTCATATTCGGGTAAATCATTCCCAAACCAGATTTTTTGATACCCGGGCACTTGTGCCAGCCTATGGGGATAGGGAACTCCCTTCGGGCCTTTCCACGGGCTGGGTTTGGTGCCGTTAATGGGGGTGACCATATTCGGTTCGTGACATTCTAGGTATGATATATTCCCTTATAGGGATTACCTTTCTCGATCTGCCTCCATGGGGTGTCATGATTGGTCAACATCATCTCCAAAAGATGTTAAAATCATTCCCTCAATCCATATCTGCACTAAGTTTTGATCCATCTTCACAAGACATTAAACATATGACCCCAAGAAGATAACCCATGGTAAACATGGAATGCTTGAGGTGAAATCCTTAGAAGATATGCACATATGGAATCTATTACCTCATGATAAACATGGAATAACTGAGGTAAAAGACTTAGAAGATATGCCTTCAGTGTTACATACCTCATGATGGACATAAGACACCTTGAGTCACGCACCCAAGATGCCTACATGAGATACCCTCCTATGAAGAAGATTATAAGTGAACGATGTTCTTAGCATCCTGACATGCCTAGGATGTCCAACATGACTAATCTCCTAACTAAAGGTTTCTACCTTATCAAGACTATTTGGAATGTATATAAATAAGAAGAAGAATTAACCGGTTTCCACAAAGAGATGGCACTGGAAATGAGTTCCACAAATATGACTTAACTATATGAGGGAGACCCGGACTTGGCTATGAGTTCCGTGTAGGATTCCATGGAAGGAGAAACCAATATCAAATCATCCCATTTCGATCAAGGAATAGACATATCAATTTAAAGTGATAAAGGCCAATCTCATTTGGAAAGAAAGAATGAGGGGAAACATAGAATGTGACCCCATCACTAGTCGACATGTGGCTGCAGGCGTTCCCTAACAAAATCATTGGAAATAGTATCCATTGTATTATTAAGGTCATAATAGTTCTCCACTATGATGAGAAAATTGATGTTCCATGAAGATATTCTAAAATATAGTATTATGGTCAGATAACATACTATAATAGGCCATATAGTATGTATAATGTCAGGTGTGAGCACTTGTAAGTAGATATAGCTTCTTATTATGATGTTCACACTTAGAAATCTCCCAGATGGGAGATTATGAGAACAAACTCATTGATAATATTTTTTTACATTTTAGTGGAATTGGATATTTTTATATATGAGCATGCATAATGGTCTTTATACTTTTAGATTACCATTAATGTATTTTGTGACTTACACACTTAGATTCACTGATCAAAACTATGACATCTTATGTTTGTAGGAAGCTGGGTTTGTTGGGTTCATCATGAATGTCATGTTATTAATGGATAATTTGAGGAAGGATTTGTCACTTCCATATTTATGTAAGTTTATATATAGACCATTTGATTGGAATAGAAATTTCACATTAAATTTCATGACCATGGTGTACCGATGTTTTTATTTGAGATAGTTAAAAAAATACGTATGAAGAATATAAGTTGATGACTTAAATGTGAAAAGAATTTGATGATATATTGAGACAAATAGATTATACTACATAGTGATCATTTTTATGTTGTTCTCAATGTCACAACATTAAGTTATTTCTTTTGTAGGCTTTGACCCATTGCTAGAAAATAATATTTTCCTTATGAAAGCCCACAAAATGCCAATGAGAATGATTCCTAAAGGGTCACACACTAAGTGTTTACCATTGATCTCTATTAGATTCTATTTTAATTTAATTATTGGAAAAAATATTATTCTCAAGACTGAGGAATAATTTTACTCAAGTTTTATTGACCACTAATATTTGTTCGGTAATAAATAATTATTTATTCATTAAATAATTTATTTGATTATGTGAATATTTAATAAATATTTATTCTATGGATTTTGAATAAAACTTTTTTTATTGATGAATGAAATATTTAATGAAATATTTAATCATACATTCAATAAGCACCAAAGTGATACAGTGGATCAAGATTGTGTCCAGTGATGAATATTTATAAACAATCCAGTAAATAATTTTTATCCCTGTATGGGTTAGCAGACACCATAAAAATAATAATAATATAATTATACGGATTGGGGTTTGATAATGATTATTATATTATTTAAGGGCTGATATGCAATTAAATAATATTTTAACCTAAACCCTAACTCTATAAATAGATGGTTATGTCTATTGTGTAGGGTTAATCAAGATTTGAGAATATTTGTGCACAAAAAATTCTCTCTCCATTCCTCCTATCTTATTCTCAAGAATGAGAAGTGCGAGAGAGATTCCTTCAAGATCGAAGGAATTGCAAGTGACAAAAAAAAAACACATGATAATTGATTCTCTATGATTGGATCTAGAAATAAATTAGCATTGTTTTGAGATCAAAGGAGCATGTGTATATTACCACTAGAGAGATTATATAGTTAGATCCTTACTATACAATGAAGGTAATCTAGGAAAGGGTTTTCAGATGATCAACAGCACTTTCATTAAAGAGAGTTCCTAATATGAGGAAACCATTTCTTTTGATATTGAATAAATCAATTATAAATTCAATATGAAAATATCCTTTTAAGGTTATGGGTTTCTCTATGAAAATATTTGGTGGAAAATTTCATGGGTCATGGATTTCACGTCAGGTACAATACTATGAAGGATCCACCGAATTGACAAAAAATTACTGGTTTATCCCCCATCCTTATGCTTTTTCTATACCTTGAAACATCAACAAAAACAATCCTATTATCTTAATACTTTAGTGAAATGATCCATATGTCATTTGTGGTGAATTGGAATTAACCTCACATCCATCTGTGTCACGACCCACCTTCACCAAAAGGAGGGAAGGGTCAGCAAATTGCCAGGCCCTTCCTTATTTAAGTTGAAGGAGAGATAATGACCCCCGAAACCCGCCTTCAATAGGTCCCGGAGTGGAGACCAGCAACAAGGGTATAAAATCACACACTAAATGGAAGGCATTACCCTTTTTATTTTAATAGGATCAGGAGATAAGATAGTAAATCCCACAACACCAAAACTAAAAGTGGAAATATGATTGAAAAATAAACCATTCCCATATGCATGTTCAAAGGTAAAAGATACAAGTCACAAAACCCCAAAGGTAAAAAGATACAAAGAAAAGGGAAAAAAGAACAGCAACCGCCCCAAGGGTCCAAGCTAGTATGGTCCTGCACGATTTCTGAAGTCCTCCTAGAAACCTGAAAGCATTTCTATATACATAGGGTGAGAATACAAGTATACTCAGTAGGGAAAAACCAAAGACTCTCATGCACAAGTGGGGAGGCACACTAATGCCCTGTAAGAAAAGAGATAACCAAGCACCTAGAAAGGAAACTAACAACCCGAGCCTCACCAAGGCACACTCCCCAAATAACGCACGTCAAGTAATGTATAGTAATAACACATCGACGTTTTTGTACCCCGCGCCACTTTCCCACTGGTTATTGAAGACATCCTACTCATCAGACCAATCCTTCCATTCTCATCAGAGTCCCACTACCATACCCCGCCCGCACACACCTGGGCGACAACCACACATCCCGCCCGCAAACACCTGGGCCACAACCACTAACCCACCCACAAACACTTGGGCCACTACTGCCACACGTAACCACGCCTACAATCACCTAGTCCAGAACAACCACTGCCATGCCTGAAAACACCCGGGATAGAAGAACTACTGCCACGCCCGAAGACACCTGGGCCTCATCCCAAAGATACTTGGGAAACCCCCTGCCCGCACACACTTGGTCCATCCACCACACTACCCTACCTGAAGATTCTTGGGATAATAATGGACTTCAGGCCATCACAGAATTTCTGTAGAGTCTTGGGATATTCGGGAAAGGGAGCAGAAAAGGAGCTAATAACTAGTCACTCATAGGAGTGTTGGGAAAAGAACCCTCCCCCATGAAGTGGGGGTGTTCAACACTAAGTGCTCAACTTGGTTGGGGTGCGAATAAGAAAAAAAAACTACAAGTATATGTATAGGTAACAAGCACTCACCCAATCTAGGTTTTTCTTTAGCCAGCCTAAAGAACACTATCCTTACTATTCATTCATAGGAGAAAAGAACAGTACCAATGCCCTAGTCACAACTCACATCAAACCAAATCCCCATTTGTACCATCCTTGTTTCAGGTTCAGTAATATTGTTTAAATAAGTTTCTACACCTACTTGGGCAACTAGTAAGCATAAGAATAAGCCAAGGAAAGAGAAGAAACAACATTAATTTAAACATTTATACCCAGTTCTCTTGTAAAAACACATCAAGCGAGACCCATCCAAGTATTGGAACCAAAGCAGGTCAAAGTGAGATACAGTCCCAAGTTCCCAAAACTATGAATAAGAAGGTTTCACGATAGAAGAGGATCCCACCCCAATTCATGATACAAACAGAGGATCCCATCCTCACCCACATCACCCCAGCAATATGATCCCCTATCCAACCATGGAGGAAACAACCAAACCAATACTATCAACACAAGGCAGACTCAATATGAATTTTCATTTTTAAAATATTTAACACACTCCATGATTTCAATTCCACTGGGCTTAAACTAGGCTTATCATAGAAAAGGAGTTGATCCTGGTGCTTCCAATTTATTTAGCCGAATATACATAATTAACCAAATCCCTTTACACAGCAAAAGGTTCAAAACCAAAATACAATCCATTTAAACATCACAAGGGGTAAGGGTTTATTAGTGCAGAGAGAAAGACCACCAACAACCATGATTTTCAGTAGGTGTAAGCCCGCACAATTCAGAAATCATTAATCATGAAAGAGGATAAAAATAGAGTAGCATCATCGATCACACCCCTCCCCATCATTCTTTAGAATCCATTTATTATCTTCATTAAAGTTTGGTTCATCCAATTCTACAGAAGCAGTAGCATACCCACCCCGAAAGATACACATAAAGGAGATATGAAGGTGAAACCCCTACTTGACTGATCAAGGATCGACGTTAAGTCCCCGTGTGATTAGCAGGTGCTCCACAGAACACGATCTAGGAAAACTTCGCCGGGTTACAACTCATCGGGAGGAAGGGTACTCCGACCACAGGGGGATTGAGGAAAATAAATGTAGGGAGAATAATTTTGGTTATAAAGGTTGATAAGGGCTGAGATACAGCACACCCGGGACAGTTAAGATACAGAGAGAAAAACTCGAAACCGCGTAAGGAGCGGGATCGTAGGTTGACCACACGGCTGGGACACCCCACACGTCATTAAAGGGTCCCCGCCTTAAGGGGCAATTTAAACCGACGCACACCAGGGTACCTCACCAATAATTTAATTAAACGACATTAATGGGATTTAAAAAAGGCTTAGAGGGGTCAAAATATGGTTTAAAAACCAATTTGCGCCAAAAGGAGGTGCTGTTGGAAAACCCGTGGGGGGGAGAGAGCTACCGGTTGGCGACAGCTACTGGTAGCTGAGAGATACTGGTTGGTGACAACTACTGGTAGCCACGGGCTACGGGTAGCCGAGAGCTACTGGTAGCCGAGAGCTATTAGTAGCCGAGAGCTACCGGTACCCCAAGGCCACCGGTACGCTAGGTCTACCGGTAGGCCAAGACTACCGGTAGGCCAAGGCTACCACTAAGAGTCACCGAGAAGCTGGGATGACCTTTCAGACCACCCAAAACACCTCAACATCATATGTTTACTAAGTAATGGACCCCAAAAAATCTGGGCCATTAAAATCTGACACACAGTGTGTTCGATATGACTAAACGTTTTTAAAATTAATATTTTAGTATAAAACAAGTGTCACATACTTAAAACTAAGAAAATATTCTTAGATTATATTGAAAATTTTGGAAAATTATCCATTAATAATTTTTTATGTGTTGGAATAAACCACATTTTAATCTAACATAAGTGTATATTTTCAGTTTAAAAGTGACATTTAATTGTTGAATTATTGTATCATATTTATGTTTTATTTATTTATTTATAGTATTAATAACACAAGAATTGTTTTTTTATTATAGGTACACTCTTATTTTTTATTTCAAGAAGGGGTGGTGTGTTTAGAAACTAGTAGTGTGATTGGGACCTTTTTAAAGGGGATTGTGGAATACAAATACACCATGTTTTTTTATGAATTTGTTGGAAAATTTAATGTTTCTAATAAACTATACATACCAATATAATTATAATGTATTGAAATGATTGTAATGTGAATTTAATTTAAATTAATTTGTGAATTTCACTATAAATGTTTTGAAATGTTTGAAATTTTTTGTGTAATATTGCTACAATGTGCTATTAATGTTAGGACACACTTCTACAACTGGTTATTTTTTCAAATAAAAATGTAGTGGGGATAAAATATAATTTTATTAGTGATATAAATAATGATGATTCGTTGTTATTTTATCAATGTTTTTTTAGCACTGATAAAAGTGTCTGGATTTTTAAAGGTGCTTAAAATATCATCACTTTTTTAGCACAAAAAATAGTGAGTTATAGTATTGATAAAAAGGTAATCTATAGTAGTGGAATCTTTAACTATAAACTTCACAAGACAATGAGTGTTCATTCTACCATGCCTTTTAACAAAATAGAATGAACATTACCCAAAATAAGGTATAATAGACTGAAAACAGTATGACAGAAGTCCTTAAAATGTGAAACATTCTAATCTAGAGTTAATCAAGGATACCAAAGAAAGGTAGGATGATTCAATGATAACATTATACCATAATTATTCATTAATTAATGATAATCCTTATAAAACATCCTCTACTTTGTAATCAAGAGGAACCTGATATACAATGAGATTCCTATGGAAAGAGGCCACTGTATCTCCATAACAATATCTCCCCCCTGCACCAACCACAAATATAGAACCTATCTATTGTAGCAACATCAATATTTACCACACTATAGAAAAAAGAACATTTAGAGTAATTTTATTAAAAAATATCACCATTTTTCAGTAGTTAAAATCATATCTAAATCTGAATTTTTATTTAATTATATTAAATATTTAATTATAGCATTGATTTTTTAAATTCCATCCTGAAATTAGTGATAATTAATACTCAGAATGGTGTGAAACATGGACTAAAATCAATGGTCCTAGAAAATTTATTAATGAGAATAAAATACAATATAGAGAGAGTAGGGGGATGCGATGTTAACAAAGTGGGTCCAATACCACCACCAAAACAAAATCAAACACCAATCACATTCTTTTGTGCATGCCAGCCCTTTCTTAGGAGATACCCTAGCCTATTGGGTGTCTAACTCTCCTTCATTTTTAGGATGCTTCCAAGTGAAATCTTGATCATCCCTGCTCAATGATTCATCCTCCACATAATGAAGCTCAGTGTAACAAGAGAAGTGATTTTTCGAGATAGAGGCATATTGATTAGATGCAACCTTTATTTCAGAAATTCCATTTTCTGAGAAATGTGATTCATCTAAAAGATTTCCAAATTAATCATGAAAATTTCTTTACTATTTGATCTATTTAAGATATGCAGAAAACTAAAATTAATTGAGCGTTGCCTTGAGTTTGAAAAGGAAAGGGAATCCTCTATAGTTGTCACCTTTCGTTTTAGTGTTCCAGTAGCCACAAAATCACCCACATAATCATCAATACTATCCTATAAAGAATTTGTAGGGATTACTAGAGTATCAACCTAAAAAAATAATAGGAATTGGAAAATACATATCTCCTAGAATATCTTTCCTAGTCCTCACTACTTGAGCATGTCCATAAGATTCACTATTCACTTACTTCATACCATGTGTTTTAGTAATCTGCATGGTTGACATAGGAGTAGGTGTCTTGTATTTTCTAAAATTAATCACATGAAATCCATCACCGTCTACCACTTTGTATTTCCCTTTTCTTTTGATGGAAAAGAGATGATGCCATTTTTATGGTCAACTATCTCTTGGACAATGGCCTCATGATCAGATTGTTTAGAGGAGGCTTCAATATCTATTGAAACATCAAAATTATTTCACATAAACTATTTAAAAGAGAGGTTCTCATTAACTTTCAGCACCCGCTCATGGTCCTTTGGCAAGACACTGACTAGAGGGGAATCATACTTCTCGGCTTGCACAATTCCTGGAGGGGTATGATCCTTCTCAGCCAAATCTGGACCACCCCTTAGCCGAGTGTCTAGTGAAACCCTGATACACCAACCAAATTCCCTATTTTGTCACGAACAATATTACTCTACATTGTCTTCTTCCTACAACACCTTATCGGGTTCCCTTTAACACAACAATCACCACATAAAATATTCCTACGGAATCCCTCTAATGAATTCCCAATATTATTAATATCTACACAAAAAATAAGATTCTTATCATACTATACACTCAGATAAAGATCATCATTCCAAGTAGAAATGGTCACCTTTTTAATAAGGTTTGAACTAAGGTCCAAATCCACTAATATTCATGTGAAATGATAGAACAAAAATAGCTCCATCTTCTTATCCAACCTTATTAGAACTCCAATGGTAGTTAAAATGTCATGTAGTATCTTCACATGCCAAAAGATCCAATTAAGTACATGATGCCTGAGACAGACATATGAAACATATTCCTGAGATTTGATAAGTCAAAGTCCAGACTCTATTTGTGGATTCACTGGGTACCCAGCTTTAATGACATGGATCTAAGACTCCATGATTGATACTTGGGTTCATTAGAGGTAAAAAGGCAATGAAAAATCCATGACTAATTAAAACACATTCCAAGTTGGAAACCTGCCAAATTAAAGAAACCCCATCAAGGAAATCATCCAACTACCATGACTTCTGACCCATCACAAGGACAAGCCTCACAATAAGCGAGTTCTTACACATAGATATCCTTTCCAAGATCACTTCATCATTTGCCTTAATGAGAGAGAGAGAACCCTTTCTGATGATTCGTATGTTGGAAGAATCCCTAAACAAAGCAATAAAACACTTACCTCCTTCCATTGTTAACGCCCAAATATCTCCATGAATCCTGTTGAGAGACATATCATGAACAGAGGACCTGGATTCCTATTTACCACTCACCGATCGATTTCTACCAGAGCTTTGAATCCACACCCCCTCCTCTATTTCTTATCTTCACCATTGGATATTAGTTTAATAATCAAATTATATTTAATTAGTAACTTATTATTAATAATTAATTTAAATTTTAATTAATTTTGAATGGTTAATAATTAATAATTAATTATCAATCATGTATTATTTAATAATTATTATTTTTTATTCACAATAATTTATTATATGAAATTTTAATTAATTATTTTTTTTGTTATTAATTATTTAAAAATAAATAAATTATTAATTATTTAGTAATTATTAATTATGTACTAATACTTAATTATTATTTAGTAATTACTTATATATGAATATATCTACGTATAAAAACACACACACACACATACACATACAAACATACACACACACACATATACATACATACATACATACATATATATTATAAATGTGATTGAGACTTTCACTCTCAACTATTTTCCAAGAGAAGTTGAAAATCACAATTCATATTCAAAAGACCAAAATCTTGATTTTTGTGTCCATTTGTACCTCAAATCCTTTCAAATAAAATTATATGAAAATAACTATAATCACATTGGATAAATACTTTTTAAAAATTAACAATAAAACTTTATTAATGTTCCAAGAGAAGTTGAAAATCAGACTTCATATTCAAATGACCATAACTCTTTATTTGAGTCTCCATTTGTGATTTAAATCCTATTAAATCAAATAATATGAAAATAAATATAATCATATTGGATATTTTTTTTAAAAAAATTAACAATAAAACTTTATTAATGTTCTAAGAGAAGTTGAAAATGATATTTTAACCTTAAACGACATTAATTTTTTCTTTAGGTGTCTGTTTGGGCTTCATGACTGATCAAATTAAAACTTATGATGAGATTTAAAAAATTAGTTATGTGAAAAACCTTGTACCCCATTTTTTATTTATCAAAATAGGTCCATAAGGCCTCAAAAAATGAGTTTTAAGTTATGGTACCCAAATTTTAGATCTTTTGACGGTATTTATATTTCTTTTAAGGGTGTATTTTTTTCCTTTCTCATTATGGTATGAATTTATTCTCTTTATTTACTTTAATATTGATATCATGGTGTTGAAATTTTAGCGATCTGTCCTCTTTTGGTGATTTTTTATCCATATATGTGCCAAAGGTTTCCTTAGTGGCCATGGACATTCTTTATGGTGAAAGTTCATGTTTAGAAACATTGTGTGTGAATGCATTTATAAATATTTATATTAATGTATATATATATATATATATATATTTTTATATTCATGTATATATTTATATGTATTTATGTATATCTATTTTTATATATATATAATTTTAATTATTTATATATATGTTATTGTAAATTTATATATATTTATAGGTATATAGGTATTTATTTATTTTTATTTATATATATTTATATGTATTTATATTAATATATATTTATAAATATCATGTGGGTATATATACATATTTATATGTATTTATATTTTTATGCATATTTATATGTGTTTATATATATTTATATATATTTATATTCATATATAACTCCATTTCTATATAATTATATTCAATTAGATATATATATCTGTGTATATTTATTTATAATTATATATTATTATATATATTTATATGTGTTTATTTATATTTATGTATAATTACATATGTCAGTATATATTTATATATATTACATGGGTATATATATGTATATTATGTGTTTATATATATTTTTGTATATTTATATGTTTATGTATATATATAACTATATTTAATTATATTATATATTCCAATTTAAATATATTTATATTTATTTAATCATATATATATAAATAAATAAATAAATAAGTTAATAAATATATATATATATATATATTATCTTGGTATATGTATTCATGTGTGTTTATATATATTTATACGTGTGTATATATATACATTTATTTAAAATTATTTATATTTATATATATTTAACAGACATTTATATATATTTTCATATATTTATAAATTTATATATAACTATATTTGTATAAATTTATGTGTAATTATATATATATATATATATATATATATAAACTATGAATAAATATATGTATGCACAAATACACACACACACACACACATATTTATCAGTATATATATAAGTTTATTAATGCCTATTTAGTCACCACATGGAGATTTCAGTTGAGTGATAAAAATTTATAGAATAAAAAATTAGTAAGGGGTTTAAATCTCACCCTACATATATATTTTTAATTTTATGGAGGAGTATGGGTGGCCTCGAGCTGCTGAGGTGGGAGTCGATCAGTCAGGTTTGATTTTTATTAAAAACAAAACCAAACCACAAATTATGGTTTGGTTATTATATATTAAAACAAATATGATTCAAAATAAATTAATTCAATTATATTTTAATATAAACAATAATAATTCCAAATCATTAACCATACAAGACAATTTATACATCATGAAAATAAACAAACTCAATAAAACATGCTAAATGTTAATATAAAGTGATGAAAAAATCTAAAAAATAGGTAATTAATAATATATAAATAGTGAAATTTAATTATACTGAACAAAATATATAGTTCATAAAAATCAAAAGAGTTGTTTTTTGTGTTGTTGTGTAGGATTTGATTCCCTTTCGTGTAGATGGATACAACATTTTTCTTACAAAAATCAGGTATGAGGTAGGGAGGGTTTGGTCATCATTTAGGACTGGTGAGACACATGACATGGGGGGGATGAAAGTGGAGTGGGATTTTGGTATCCGAAGAGGGTAGGGATTTGATGACGGTGGAGTGTGAGTGAGGGGGTTAAAGCATCAGGGGGTGCAGAAAAATATTTTTTTAAATGGATGCCTTTTCATTTGACAATTGTGGTTCTGCTTGGCTCATAAACCAAATCATAAACCATAAGAGTTTAATAAATCTAGAATAAAACCCAAACCACATATAAAAAACCACTTTTTTATTTTATTCATTTCAATGTGTGGTTTGGTCTGGTTCAGAGAATTATTTTTCACAACATTACAGAGTTGAGCTTAGATCGGGCAGGATCGACACTAATTTTTTTTGATTTTTTTAAAAATATTTAAAATAACCATAGATTATTTAGTGGTGATTTTAAAATGTGATGAAAGATAATTTTATTTATATTTTTTTTAATAATATTTAAAATTGAAAACCATCACTGAAAAACCATGTTCAAATGATAAACAATGTTTTTTAAAAAATATCATGAAAACATATATGTCATAAGAATTTGCAGTGTTTTTGTTAGAGTTCGTTCATAAAAATTATATATAGGGAATCTATATTTAATAAAAAAATCTGTAAAAGATTTCCCAAAATAATTATCGCACTCATTTAAACCATAGAGAAAAATCTTTCAAGACACTGAAATATACCAACCATTTTTACAGCATAATGCATGTGATCCCCAAAACCCAGTATAATTTGGGAATCACCTTGAACTCTATTATAATTAACACCTCCTCCTATATCAATACATCACTCAGGAACTTATATAGGTCACTAAAAAAAATCATATAGAGGGATACATAACTCTATGACTGTAACTCCCCATACTACATGTCTATCTCCTCCCAGTTTTTCATTTCCATTTGCTCCTAGACCTACAAGGCTACTCAAATGACCAAATACTCCCAATGTTACAAATATTACACCCCTTTTAAGGAGATTCCTCTCAACATAAATATATCTTCTTCCTGATGAAATCCGATATACTTCACTCCTTTTAAAATTTACATGATTTCTCCAAACACTTATCATACTAAAACTTTACTGCATCCAAACTTCATCTATAAAGGGTTTTTGGTTTTAACAAAATCATTATATTGCATCCAAATAAGCCATGTGATCATAAAAAATTCTTGAAAATCCACTAAAAACAAATAATCAAAACACCTATATAAATCCTCCTCAAGAGATTGAATATCAAATAGTGAAGGAAAAAATGGTTATCCTTGTTGGGTCTATAACCATCTTTTGGTAACACCACCAAAGGTTCATTGGCTAGAAATACAAGCTTCAGAATAAACCCCACACTATAATGCCTGAAACTTGGAATAAAAATGAAAAAACTTCACTAAACTACAATGTAAAATCACTAGTGGATGTAGAAAATAAATATTAGATGAAATGATCAGAAATTAAAAGAGACACAATAATAACAAAATAGATTACATGGTTCAGACTTTCATCCACTCCATGGGGGAATTATACTTTAGTTTGATTCATTGTATACGGGGATGATTACAGTGATTGATACAAGAAAATGTGATTATACTATAATAATATAGTAGATCCCAACCGACAATTATTTTCTCTACCACCATTTTATCTATATGGGCCACAATCCACTTAAGTTGATCTTAATGGACAAAACTACGATTGTTCAAAATCTCCGCCCACCTTAATTGGCCCATCCAGTGCAATGTTCCCACTTTTGATGATTTCTAAATATATTACTTCTATCTTATCAACCAATGAATGATCTTCTGTTTAAAAACTTCACCACACTGTTTTAATGACATCTACCTATAGGTTTTGAGGACTTGAACCCCAACTGCTCCCACTCTGATCACCCCTTCCAGAAATCAAAAATCAAGCCTCCAAAATTTCTACTTCTTATGGACTTACTTTTCTCCTTTAAAAATTGATTCCCACATAGACTTACCAATAATATACCTCTTGAGGATAATTTTCAAGGATTTTAAAATGAGTACATTCATCCATTTACATAGACTTTATTCCCTCTTAAAATTGAGTTCGGTAGATGCATGCTTCCCAAACCATAATTTCCAGTCATCCCAGCCCAAATATGGCGTGACACTGCTCCGATACTTCCTTGGAAATAACCTCTTTCAACACGTTAATTAGATTCTAAACTTCATATATCTTCTGTATATCTAACACTACATCCTCTAATAAATTTTTAATGAAATGATATTTTATTTCAATGTGATTAATCATGGAATGAAATGTTTATTTTTGCTAAGTGAAAATTACTTTTTTGGATAAAAAGTCCATCCCATAACTCTACTTTATCCTGATAACCTATAATATCCTGTTCAGCCATACCATTTCCTTAATTGATTCCATTAAATATATATAAATATATTTCATTATTTGGATAGATACCACTGGATAAAGCATTGATATCCATCTGACCGCTATACCACCAAAAGCAAACTTGCATCTTAAGGCTCTCTTAAAAGTTTCTGAATTTCCATTTAAGTCCAAGTCCAAAAATCCTATAAATATATTTTATATTTAAAAATAAATCACCATGATTATGAAACACTTAAAGTACTACGTAATCCACTTCAAAACCTCATAGTTTCCTCTTCGAGAGATTGACAAAAACCTATTTATGACTCCCACTACTTGAACAATTTCTATATGAATAAATGGCATGGAGTATAAAAATAATTCAATAGGTGATGTATATGTAACCTTCTCCCTATAATCGACTATTGTTAATATTTAGGGTAACTTTCTCTTACTAAGCTTAAAGTGTCATCCTAGGGAACTATTGCAAAATAAAGATATAAAAATAGGAAAATAGTCATGAACATTAAATACTTGTAGCTATAGGTTTTCCATCTACAATGTGGAAAGAAATATTTCTCTAGGGAAAGATCCTATAAATATAGTATGCTTTAAATATGTATGCAGACATTCACATCATTCCACATATATCCACAATCATAAAGACTATGACAATAGGCCTTTATACTTTGACACCTTTAGCCACTATCATATAAAACCATGTCTATAGGCTTATATTAAAAAACTATTATATATATATAAAGGATTTAGATGTCACGACCCAATCTGACGGTACCCGAGCTGTGGCTACCCCAAGCCCGCCTCCAATAGGTAGGGGCCGACGAACAACACTGAGTAGGAATACCACACAAATGGGAGGAATTATCCTAATGTACCCATACACATGTACAAATATCCAAGACCATATAATTGTGAAATGTATAACAAATGAAAAAAATGTATGGATACATCTATAATCCCATAATCAGAGTGTGATAACAAGTTCCTGTAAAGAAAAGGCCAATTACAAGACCACCAAAAGTAACTAAAAACAAGCCCAACCTACAAAGTATTAGAGGACTACCATTAATTGAATCCACATGTACACACCAAGGTATATCTTACTCACTAAGATCTACCTACTCTTGGTCCCTCTAGGAATTTTTGAAATGTTATATCATCTGCATAAGACATGACACATGTGGCCTGTTCCCATTCAGGTGTCAGTATGAGAAATAATAAAACAAAAAAAGTAAAAATAAAACCCATATATACTCAGGATGGACACCCATGCCTGTAGGAGGTTTCAACCAAACTACCAACCACATGATTATATTTCAAGATTCTAGGTAATTATATTTTTAGGAGAACCCACTACACAATCCATTCTATCACTAGTGACACTCATCCAAAAGGTCATGATCATTGGTACCCTCCCAAGAAAACTCACCAGTCTTTGAAGATCTTGATACACAGATAGGGTATCACATCCAGGACTATTGGGGGACACCAAAAACCCAATCTTTATTAACCCACTATATAAGAGATCGTATGAAGACGATTCCCTAAAACCTACTAAAATGGATCGATATATGGGGCATCAAAACCCTATGTAAGGAGGTCACTCTAGTTCTATGAACCCCACCTAGGATATAAACATGAATAATAGAGGATCACACTTCTATCTCATTGAGGGAAGAAAAAAAACTCTATCTAATAATCATCCTCAAGAGGGGATTACAATCTAGATATTTGGATGTAATTTCACACTATACAATCAAGGGGATGGACCAAGGGAATGAACTCAACTGAAATTTCTCTAAATTAAAGAAAAAAAGGGATCTAAACACCCTCAAAGGTGGGACACATTGTGTAATAGAGAGAAAACAACATTTCTAGCCAACCCCTAGTTTTTACTTGTGCTTCTGCCTCACAAAAAATTTAGATACCTGTATACACAACATGTACTAGTGGCTATACGGTGTGTATATGTCTATCGAAACCTTTCCCATGACATCTATTTGTGTCCATGTACTCTTGGACTTCCATTGAACCATCCCTTGTGCTGGGATATGTAGCTGAATATACACCCCTAGTTTGCATTCTGAACCGTGAGGGGAGGTTAACATAGTGTTTGGTAGGTACCACATGACATTTGATCCTTATATTTACTGAGAAAACCCTAAACCTACTTCTAGGTCCCCACACAACAAGTATTTCTGAGTTACACGCTGTGTAATGAGGGATTGACCAAAATCCTATGGTTCTCCTCTGTGTCATCCATCCACACTGTCACTACTAAAAAACCTATAAAGAATCATGGATCTAGGGTGGGAAAACCTTTCCATCATCTTAGATCTGATTTCGAGTATTGAATCCATTTTGAGCCGTCTATAGCCACACCAAGCCACCACCACACATAAACTAGGAATAATGGGGTTCCCCGGTCTGATCCAATCCACCTTCAATCATCCACTATCACTATACCTCAATCCCATAATTGAACATGAACCATACCCATGATATTAATATGTTACGCCAAGTAACGGTCACCCAGTGATTGAATAATGGGTATTCATCAAACCATTGGCGAATCAAAATAGCAATGATGAACTTGAAAAGTAATTGGGGAGAAGACCATAAAACAAGAACATGAGGAACAAACCTCGATCTTTTTCTATTTCAAACTTTGATATGTTTTTGTAGAAAAACATGAATGAAGACGTATAAATATCAATAAAAAAATTAATAGAACCATAAAATAAATCAATCATCAATGTGAGGATCAATTCTTATTTATAGAACTGACCTAAGTTCGACCGGGATAAAGGAATGGGATGAAATAAAAAAAATAAAACATCCTACCTAGAGTTTATATTGACCATTGATGAATAAAATTCCTGTGTTGTCATCATTGGAGAGATCCTCATACTTATATAGTGCAATGATCATCGATCTTGATCCGATATGCATTAAGATCTCCTCCAATGTTCTCTCTAATTTTTTTGGGTTATGTGGATAAATCTAAAAATCATCCATAGAGGAATATTTATAAGAGATAATTAGTTTTAGGTTTTTAATTAAATAATTAAATAAATATATTTAAATTTATTTAGTTATTATCCCATGAATTCTCTCAAGCCCAACACCCGATGCCTATAAAGGTTTTATTATGCCTAGGGTAAAACCCATATTTTGAACTCAACCATTTCCTTGGATTTTTGATCAAGGAATCCATTTGATAATTATTACTCATTTTTAGTAAAACTTTTCACATGTGTTATATTATTTTTAATATATTTCAAATATCAGTGATAGGTTCCTTGGACCTCGGAATATCACATCGTCTCATTGGCCAGGTCCAAAAATATACCATGCAATGTTATTAAGTTATACATGGGAAAATTAGAGTAATTACACTCTACCAACCTTATATATTTTCATCCTAAAAATAGAAATACCTAATAAAAAATATGATTGTACTGAGCTCGCTTATGGGTCTCCCACTCCTAGGTGCTCTCATAAAGATTCTAATTTTCCATCAGACATGCACTAGAGGAGTCAAATGTCCCTAAATAATCCAATCCTATCAATCTTTAATCTCTATTGGGCACTCAGAAAAGGTAGACCTATCCTCGATGTCAATATCTTTCCAGTGAATAGCATACAATAATTCATGCAAGTACCACCTCAGTTGCGACACATGAAATAAATCATGTACTTGGTCTGACTATGGTAGTAGAGCTAAGTTTTATGAAACCTTTCAAACTCTACAAAATATATAAAAAGGGATGATTAATATCAGAGATAGATTTATTCCCCTTCAAAATATCTATAATCCAAATCAAGGTGAGACCTTGAGGAACACATGGTCTCCCCCTTGAACTCCAGATGCCTCCATCTTCAGTTCATATAGAAATTCTAACATCTCTGTGTAGTCCTCATCCATTCTTAGATGAATTTAACCTTATCTTTCATATATCACACCAACTATGGGCCTATGATTATATAATTACTTGGATCAATCCAAAAAAGTGGTGAGATACAAGGTCACCCATAAAATTCCTTGAATGGTCTCATAATAATTGTGTAATTATAAGTTTTATTATAAGGAAAATCCACAAAGGGTAGGTTCCAAAATGAAATTATGCAACATGTACTCCAAGATATGAATAGTCCACTCAATCTAGACATCATTCTGGGGTTGAAAAACCATGCTCAAACATAACTGAGTCTCAAATGACTCCTTAAATCATCTCCATAATCATGATGTGAAGCTAGAACCATGGTCTAAAATGATCAGTGAGGGAACTCTATAGAGCCAGACCATCTCCTGCATGTAAAATAATCTTAATCTCTCTAATGAACTCTACTCTAAAATATCTTGGAAGTGGGCCAACTTGGAGAGTCATTCTATGATTACCCTTATGTAATTGTGTCCTCTTGATGTATATAGAAATCCCTCCACCAATACTATAGATATACCATCACACTTCCCCCGCGAATGGACCGAAGACCTTCATTTTTATTGATTTTTGATAACCCCCCTTTCAAGGGATGAGGGGGAACCCTTACAAGGCCCATAGGCTCGGAGATTACAAGGCCCGTAGGCTTAGGAGATTACATGACCCAAATGTCTTATGGAATTCAACCAGACTATCTACAAGGAACTGCCCCTCCAGAGCATCTGCGTCATGATAGTAGCTCTCCACCTTTGCATGGTCATCTGGCTAGGCTTCCCATGCAAGTACAGGTTGGTACCGATGGAATTACCATACCCTCTCATTCTGACAATCCATTTGGTTCTACTCTAGTGAGTGAACCTGCTCTGAATCCTCTTCTGGGGCTACCCCTTTTTTACAGTGTGTCTGGGAAAACTGCATGTGGTCCAAAGGCCTTGAGGTGGACCGAGGGCCTTAAAGGTGGCCAGAAAGACCCACTGACTCGAAGGCCTGAGTGGATCCAAATATTTAAGGACTCCAAGCCCAAACCGATGGCCCAAGGTGAATAGTTCCACATGCTACAGTACCAAATAGTACCTGCTACATTAACTGCTACAGTGCCTGCTACAATACTCGCACTGTGTACAACTCTGCTATAGTACCTGTACAGTGTACAGTTCTACTACAGTACTGCATAGTGTATAGTGCTACCACAGTGCTGCTATAGTGCCTGCTACAGTACTACTACAAATACTGCTACAGTACCTGGAAATATGCCTCTACCTGGTTTTGAACCTATAGTGCCTAACAAGTGATGCATCTAGAGATAAAATTTACAGTACATCTCTTTATTCATGGCCACTAAAAATGATGTTAGTGGTCTTGGTACATCTTTTCTACACTAGTATGTACAAGAAAATGGTACATATTGAACTATTATATAACCTCCTCTTACGATGTCACTGGTACCACCACATGTCCTTTGAAAATGATACTGTGACACCCACCTTTATAAAATCCATATGTAGAACATATAATGGATATACGAGTATATAAGGTCTCATAACCAATATCTCCTTGTCGAGATTCCATAACATGCTATAAAAAAGGTGGGGTAACAACCATCAACTAAACATATGAATCTCCATCCATTTTCCCTAAGAAAAAAATGTAATGAGGCTAATTTCTCAAGCGCCTTTACTGAAAATTAAGAATAAGATATCTTGATAAGATAATCTACCCACAAATTTTCCTTCATGGGATTATAAACTATATTGAAACAATAGTCTTGGAAAAAATCTATCCATCACCTCTACCTCAAGTTAAGATAATGTTGGGAGAAGATATATTTGAGACTCTTGTGGTTAGAGTAGATGGTAAAATGATCACCCATAACATAGTGCCACTACATATTTACGGTGAAGAATACCATTGATAGCTCCAGATATTAGGTTTTTCAGTTCTTTTTATGAGGACTAATCATCCTAGACTAGTAGGAAATCACCGCCTGCCACTATATCAAAGCACAACCAAGTATAGTCCTATAGGAATCACATAACACTATGCACTCATCACCCTTATTTGAAAATATCAAGGTGGGGAGATTCTTGAACCTCTTCCTCAACTCTTAAAAACACCGCTATCACATTTATTACTACAAAAAAGGATACCCCTTTTAGGAGAGAGATTTGAAAGGTGATGAAACTCTAGAGAAATTGGGTATAAGCCACTAATAGTACCTTTCTAACCCAAGGAAACTCTACACCTCAGTAATACTCTTAGGTGGAACCCAAGCTAGAACTCCCTCAAACTTCATTGGATCAATTTCTAGTCCTTCCTATCAGATGAAGTGTCCTCAAAAGTGGAACTCTAAAAATCTAAAACTGACACTTCAAGAGCTTCCCGTAAAGCTGGTTCTCTCAAAGTGCATCTGGGATCATCCTCAAGTGTCTCTCAGGATCCTCCTCAAATTTCAGGTACACTAGGATATCATCAATGAGGATTACCACAAACCAGTAAAAAAAGGCTGAAAGAACTGATTCTTGAGTCCTATACAAACTAATAGGGAATTCAAAATATCGAAGGGCATCACCAAGTAGTCATAGTGACTATAGAGACATATAAATTTCATCTTCAATATATCCTAATCTTATACTCATATATGGTGATAGCCTGATCTAAGTTCAATCTTTGAGAACCAACGTACCCCTCTCAAATGACCTAAGAGGTCATCTATCCTTGGTAGTGAATACATATTCTTCAAAGTCACCATGTTCAAGTGCTGATAATCGACACATAAACTCAGGTTCCCATATTCCTTCTTGAAGAACAACACTGGGGTTTCCCATGGGGAAACATTGAGTCTCACAAATACCTTCTTCTATAATTCCTCCAACTACACCATTTTCTCACGAATATATAAAATATCCATTTGATATAGAGGCGTAGATAATGGGGCCTTCTCAGGGTTTAAGTCACTATATAATTCTATCTATCAGTGGGGTGGTAATCCAAAAACATCCCCCAGAAAGATGTCCTCTACCCCTACACCACTGGAAAAAAGTGGTGGCCCATTGAATCCATGATCCAAGATTCATGCGAGCTAACTATAGAGTAATTAGCTATATCCTTTTATGCATGAGACCATCATGATCTACTGGGGTTTTACTTTCACCCACAAAGGAAAAACTTATCCCATCACCATAGACACACCACATTCGACGCCTATATAGTTAATCAGGGAATGAAATGTGGATAACTATTATATACCTAATATGACATCATACAGACTCATAATTTCTATAAAGATATCCCATATGGGGATATTGCATCTAGTCATTCGATTGCATTGTCGGCAGAAGTATTTAATCATCGTGTCACCTCCTATCAAAGTCTCAAAGTTCAATGGTCAAGCCCAGGGATCAACCAGAATCTCTAGGTCTCAAACCAGAAAGTTAGTAAGAAAGGAATAAATCACACTTGTGTTTATTAGTAACATAGATATGGTAAAAAATACACAGATCTTACCCTGTATCATCCCTAAATCCTTGGGGTCATAGGTATCCATAGTTTGTAGCTATCCTCATCCCTGACCACTATCTACCTGAGTCTGGAGTGGACCACCAGGGGTTAGTGGTGGTAATAGGTCAAACCTCCTACCACCTCCTACTTCAGTACAACATCCTCCACTCTACAGAGCTCGTTTCTCATACCTATATCTCTAACTAGGTAGTCTCTCAATCGTCTCTTAACCAGCTATATGATTTGTCAAACAATCCCATGAAAAATGTCCCCAAATATAACAAGAGAAACACCACCTATTATTTAGATGAATCAAGAAATTTTGGGAGCCTTGAACTAGTAATCCTTTATCCTAGGATTATCATCTGAAGCATCTGACATTATCATATCACCGTGACTGCCGTTAGCAACCAGGTGATGAGGTCTTAAATCATGAGTTACCACCACTGACACCCACTATTGGAATCCACTCTTCTGGGAATATATCCACTATGAAGGCCCATTCAAGAACTAAAAAATTGGTGAAAATGTAAATGGATATCACTAAATCCATAATATCTGAACGTAATCCCTTTTCAAATGTCTATTTCCTAAAGAAAGGATCTAACAATATATCTAGGCAGTACCATGAGAGATTAGTAAAACTCAATGAATAATATACCACAAAAATGATGCCATGATGTTGATTCAAAAATCTCTTGGATACACACTGATCTTAACATGGACATATAAAACTACTTCCTAAAGAGATGATTGAAGTATGACCAAGATAGAGTTGTCTCTTCATGGGATCGAGTCACCGAACTCCACAATCTCCAAATGAATCCTTGAATAAGAATTATCACGAGCAATTCCATATGATATGTAGGAATCCCCATAAGGTGGAAAACTTGAGTGACTATATCTAGACAGTCCTCATCCACCTAGGGGTCTGGATCACCCTAAAACATAAGAGGTTGCTTCCTCTAGAACTCATGAAGTACATTCAACCTATGTGCATCCTCAGATGGTAATAATTATGGTAGCTACTTCTCAACAAGTGTTGGTTTAGTGGGTAAACCACCCAAATGTACTATTGACTATACAGACCACTATATTGAAGACTTTTAACACAAAAAATCATTCTCACAGTCATGTAGTGGAATAATGGATAGCTGTCTTCATAGAGGCATCTTAAAATAGACAAGACGTACAATGATCAATGAGTATATTTAGGGAGGTGACACAAAAAGGAATTGGAAAACATAACCCATTTCTATATGATATATGTACCATTGTTTTTATCTATAACCAAGGTCAATATGTACCAAGTCAAAAATCTGATTTTCAGAGTCCTGGTGAATGGATACGTCATCCATTACACCAACAATGGTGTCTCTTACTTGAAAGTCAAACTTGAAACACTTTAAAACTATTTCCATAAATCCCAAAACAATATCATAGACTCTCGTCCTAAGGTAGAACTAACTCCTCTGATACCACTCTATCTGGTACCATCCTAATTGGTCCTGAGTCGTGACTACCCTAATATGGATTCTAGTAGGTTAGGGGATAGTGACCAGTTATGATTAGGCATATCACATACATGGGAGGCATTAAACTAATATACCTAGACACACACACACACAAACACACATCTATAAGCCCATACAAAGATGAAATGTAAAAAAAACTGATACAAATTCATGAATACATCTATAGTCCCAAAATCGATGTGCGAAGAAAAGTAATCGAAAGAAAAGTCCAAATAGAGTCCCACCAAAAGAAACTAAAAACAAGTCCTGCCTTTAAGGTGGGAGTGGAAGAATATCAAATGAAACCATTGGTACACACCTTGATCTATCTAGATCACTAATGTCTTCCTGATCTTGGTCCCTCTAGGACTCTATCAAAGGGTCTATCATTCGCATAAGACCTGACACATGTGAGAAAAACCCACGTAGGGGGGGGTATAACAATACCTATTAGGAAATATTGAAATTTATAATCATAAATCATCAAGTGTATTCATTTTTTAATATAAAAATGAAAGTAAAAAAACCCATATATACTCAGGAAGTACACATGCCTCTAGGAAGTCACAAACAAACTTCCAGCCACATAATTCTATTCGAAGATTCAAGGTGATGGTTGTACTGGGAGAACCCACTCCATGAGCCATATTATAACCAGTGACACTCATCTATGAGGTGATGTTCATTTGGCCCTATGCAAGAAAACTCACTAGTATCAAAATATCTTGATACATTGATAGGGGATCACGACCAAGACTACTAAAAGATACCACAAACCCCATATGGATCAACCTTCTATGTAGAAGATAAAATTCCAATGATATCACCGACCATACTGAAATGGACCTCTAGATTGGGGTTCAACAACCTATACAAGGAGGGTACACCCATTCCATGCACCCCAACTAGGGTATAAGAATGAATAATAGAGAATCACACTCTGATCTCATAGAGGGGAACCAAAAACTCTATTTGAGACTCATCCTCAAGAAGGGATCACAATCTAAGGCTATGGTTGTAATTAAACAATGTGACCTCAAGGGGATGGACCATGGGAATGAACTCAACTGATACTAGTCCAAGCTAAAAAATTAAAGGGTTCCAAACACCCAAAAAGGGGGTACACAACATGTAATAGAGATTACACAGTGTTTATATCCAACCCTTTATTTTTTTCCCAAGCTTCCATATCACACAGAATGTAGATATTCGTATACACAACTTGTATGAGTGGGTATACATCATATATAT
Organism: Viscum album; assembly: GCA_963277665.1. Taxonomy (NCBI): domain Eukaryota; kingdom Viridiplantae; phylum Streptophyta; class Magnoliopsida; order Santalales; family Viscaceae; genus Viscum; species Viscum album. The sequence continues at coordinate 871,353,086 of OY728125.1, forward strand.
TTGTACCGAAACACTACCCGTGTCGTCTTTCTATGACCATTTAATCATAACCTACATTTGTACCATTTTATGTAAGTGACAATGCACCATGGGGTTACAAGCTGAGCCTCTAGGGGAGTGTCACATAGTTTGTGGTAGGGACCACCCGACATGTGATCCCTATCTTCATCGTAGAAACCCTTGCACCATAGCTAGGTAACCACATAGTGTATAGTTCTCTCTTATATTCTGTGTAATGTGGGATTTCCTAGAATCATGTGGTTCTCCTACACATCATCAGTTTTCACTATCATTACCACAAAAAATTATGGTAATAATATATTTGGGGTTGGAAAACCTTACCATTGTCAGTGATTTGATTTCAGTCTTCGAATATAGTCAGAAAATAACTTATCAAGACATCCTTATCCACAGCATGCCACCACCATGAATCAACCAAGAAGAATAAGGGTACTTAATCTGATCCAGTCCACCTTTGATCATCCACCATCACTGTACCTCAATTTAACCCTCAATCACGAACCACAACCATAGTATCAATCCATCATGATAAAGAATGGTCACACAATGATTGAATACAGAGTATTTTTCAAACTATTTTCCAAAGAAAATACCAATGATGTACATGTGAAGAAACAGGGGAGAAAACCATAAACCAAGAATGTGAGTATTGAACGTCATCTTTTGTTTGTTTTTGGCATCAACCCATTTTCATAGAAAATATGAATGAATAAGTATAAACATCAATGAAAAAATTAAAATAACTATAAAATTAATCAACTTTTGATGTATGAATCAATCATTGTTCATATAATTGATCCATAATTGGCTGAGATAAGGGAATAGGATGATATCACATAGATTAGATATCTTACATTAATTTTTTATCTATTGATAATAAAGAATGGTCCAATTTTTTCATTATTGATGAAATTAACAAACTTCAATGGTGCAATGATCCTTGATCTCGATTCAATTTGATGTCATCCAACAATATCTCCTCTAAAATCTCTATCAATTTGAAAGGTTATGATGATAACCCTAAAAATTAGACACAAAGGTGTATTTATAAGAGACTATTAGGTTTAGTATTTTAATTAAATAATTAAATAAATATAATTAAATTTATTTAATTATTTACCCATGAAGTTGATCATGCCAAACCCCCCAACACCAAAAAATGTTATATCATTTGTAGGGTAAACAATGTATTTTGAACTCAATAATAGTATCAAATTTCTAATTCAGAATAATTTTCAACAGTTATTCTATATTATTAGGAAGATTATGTGCATGTCATATAATATTTTTAATATTTTTCAATTATCAATTTTGGACTCAATAGGAATCAAAATATCACACACTCATAATGTCTGGATTTGAATATAAATCATATTATATTATGAAGTAATATGTGAAAAAATTATAGTTCATAAAATATAGTTTTTAAAACTTTAAAACCGATTATGTATTATAACATATTGGAATTTATCAATAAAAGAATATGGAGGGTCCTACGTGTAAATCAAGGTATCCAACAAAGTGACATGATCAAGACTTAGCCTTTATATTATCTTATTTATTAACATCAATATGTGTGTAAGAGAGAAATATGAATAATTTAAGGTGATTTAAATCCAATTTACTTTTTGAGAAATAGATCTCCAAAAGTTTTTTCTTATTGGTGATGATAGACTTAGATTAATTAATTTTGTTTCACAATTCAAAACTTCAACCCAAAACACCTTGGGGAACCCCGTGTGAATTCACATACCCCTAGAATTTTCCAATAAAGTCCAATTCATACTCTTTGAAAAAATATTGTGTTCCGGATAACCTAGTATGATCTTATCAATTTGAATCCCCTTTCACTAGTAAAACCTATATAAATCCTTGCTTATGTAATCACCACCAATGTCTGACCATAAGAATTTAACCTTAAACCTAGAATCATTCTGCACCATGACACTTCACATGAAAGAAGAATCAAACACCTCAGACTCATTATTTATAAATTAAATCTATAATTTTCATATGTAATCATCTATTCAAGTAACATATAAGAGAGATACTCCTTGATAATGCATCAAATATAACCTACAAATGTCTATACGAAACAACTCTAACTTATAAAGCACTGAAATTTTCCACTTTATCTATAAGGATAAATTCAATTTATTTTTAATGATAAAATCCTTGATTGTTCCATATTCTAGGATTATAGACTTGAGAAACCCTTTAATAGCTAGGATATTTATCTATTTATCTCTAAGTTGACCTATACAGTCATGACACAAATTCTTGGAAGTTAACACTCTAACATGTGTGGATCCTTCTCATAAACTCATGAGGTAGAGTATCTTATCATTTATTCATCTTTCGATGACCTTAGAGATGCATAAAATTTTCCAAACACCATTTTTGAGTATAGTAGAAAACCAACATTATCAAGTTTTCCAATTAAAATCACGTTCTTCCTTAAGCTTGGGATTTTCCACATGTCCAATTTTTTTATACTTTTGTTCCCTTTTTAGATCAAAACATCACCTTTACCCACTATATTGAAAGATTTTTCATCCACAATACACACCATTTTGGAAGTATAATTCCTTATATTTACTCTCTTGGATGTTTAGTGGAATGAATCTCTAGAGAATATTACCCAAGACCCAAAAAACTAGAAATATTTAGAAATAAGTCACCCCTATATTTCGATAAGGATTCAAAGAAACACAACTAGAATCATACCTTTGGGAGTTATCCCACCTTTCACTATGATGTTTTAGAAGGTGGAATTTTCTCCTATAGTTCAAGAATAAAGGAGAATCATCCACCGAGCTACTCATGTTTGGGATATTCTTCCTTTTTCCTTATAGTGAATTTTCAATCCAAAAATACGTCCTCTTCTTCCCAAATTATATGCACTCTTAGAAGATTCTTAGATCACTTTATGAAAAATATATTCATTCAAGGTCATGTATTTAATACCCATGAACTTTAATTATTCCTTTTCACTATAATTAATCACAATGATCAACATAACATCCCAAGATTATAGGAGTGAATAGAGTAACAAAATCACCAAAACTGGGTCTTCAAATATCACCTTATTTGAGTCTAAATGACTTCTATTAACATTGAAGACATTTAAATGACCAGAAATAAAATTAACTTCCTACATTCATATTCTAAACAGTCTTACAAGATAGATTATTTTGTTTATATTCATGGGATTCTCATATATGTCAGTATTTTTGAGTTCTGATCTTGTCTTTGCTTATTGGATATTATATGACACATTTTAGGAAAGTGGAATGTTCTTTTATTGTTTCCAGGTTAGCACAAGTTAATTGAAGATTAGGGTCCATCTATAGAAGGTAATCCTATATCTATATCTTCTATATCCCAAAATACATTACAATGAACTTCTCCACATTGACCATACTCTATGTTGGAAGGGTGTAGACCGATCCTTTGAATGATGTTAACGTGACTACTAGTGGCTCAAACTACATAGTAGAATGTAACTCCCACAGTTTGAACACCATGGTGAAGTTAGTTGGGATTTCAGTTGAAGCACACCCATGCTTAGGCTTTTGGGGGATGAATTCCCCCAACAAAATTTTTGGAAGTACTATAGCAATAATGAACACAATAAAAGAGATAACTAATAGCACTGACTTGGTATTGTATCATGTATGGATTTACTATAGAAGTATATGATAGGTGAATATAGATTATTTATATACCAAAATAACTTACCAACTATCTATCCAAGTGAAGATAAAGAGGCATATGCATCTTCTGAGATTCTTTTCCCAATATCTCTAATCTCCCCTAACTTAATTGAAAATATATATTTTTGATATATTGGAACTTACATTCATTTAATGATAGGTATAATAGATTTATTAAAGTTATATGACCATTGATGTTCACCCTAAACTTGCTGGCACTGGTTTTCAGGTCAATTTTATCCTTTTTGTCCCACCTTTCCTATCATATCCCTTTAGTTACAATCCTCTCCTGAAAAACATAAAATAAGGGTATGAAAGAAAAAAACCAAAGATTAAAAATTCACCTAATTTATCCCATTACAGAATGAAAATAAAAAGGAAAAAAATATATGATCTATATATTCAAAATAATGTGAGATAAATCATGGAAGGGAGGATTATTGAAATAAAAATTGATAAATATAGATTCATTAGATTTTGAACTAAATTCTATGTGTTATCAACATAAGTGATAAAGACTGAGCTCTTGGATGATGCATATAGATCATAATTTTTTATCCACCTTGGTGGTATAAAGTTGCACTAAGATATTTGAGAGAACTTCAAGAGGGACAATGTGAAAAAGCATATTCTTGAGTAAAAATAAAATTGATTTATATTCTAGTAGGCCAACACATATCATTATAAGTATAAGGGGATGGTGAAACCACTACCCATAATAACATGGAAATGGAAGAACCATACAATCCCAAGTTTTTTATATATAAATATTACACATATTGTGATTAATGTTCAATTAATTTAACAAATATATGCCCGAGGACCATAAAGGTTTAACGTCTTTGGATACTAGATAGACAATATTCTTATTTCTTGAAAGATATTAAATATCTCCCATAAATATCTTCCCACACAACACTCTTTATAGACATATGTTACATAAACCTTTGTTCATAACCTGGGGTGATGAAATATAAGAAAGGGTCAGCTTAAATACCTATTTAGGGTAAACATGATAGATATTAATTGATGATCATAAGAAATCATAAGATATGAATAAAATAAGAAAAAGGGTATGAGTTTATGATCATAAATTACCAAGTTCATATCTAATATATCATGGATAAAAATCACGAGTCATACTATAAAACTTTATCATTCATAAACATAAATTAGATGGGTGAGAGATCCTCACAAATTAATCACAAACCACACATTCAAAACCTAAGCATGAAAATTTGTTATAAAAGTGTGGCACCATCATAGGTTTAATGACCATTTCATATTTCAAGGTTAACCATAGATACCAAAAAATAATAATAGATCAAACATCAACACCTATTTCCCATATCATAGAAGATTAGGAATCATCACCTGTTTTCCATCATGGACTAGGCATCCCTACACATTTCTTATAGTGGATTAAGAAAAATGACTTGTTTCCCGCAATTATATCAAGATAAATAAAAATTTAACTAATGATTTGGAGGGATATATAATTCGAGGCCCACCCATCATATAATGAAAACCATACACATGTGTTCTACTAGGTCACTAAACATTCATTATCATAATATCAAAACCTTTGGTAAAGAAATGAGTTTCATAAACATCTCAACATTTCATCATAGAATAACTTGTGGAAAATAAATAGGTTTCATAAAAATACCACCATAATAATAATAAAACATATAGAGAATGAATAATTATGGTATCATGGGATCATATCCCCAAAAAATAATAATTAACATCAAAGGATTTTATCAAAGATGACAATTTCCTTAAAATACCACTAGAATATTTCTCGAGGAAAACAACCTTTTCATTTTTACATCACTTCTTTAAAATATAAAAATTTACAAAATATTATTGAAAATTGTTTATTTGAAAATAACCATGAAAAATTTGAAAGGAAGCTTTACATCATTCTGTGGGCAAGACATAGGGAAATTTGATTCATGATGATTATGCTAAAATAAACATTCCTTTTACATTTTTAGTAAAAAGTAAAAAGCACCACATTTGGAGAATGAAAAGAAGATTACATTTAAAACATTTCATAAAAATTCAATCATGGGTAAAAATTACTTTATACAATTATAGGATAATATTAATATCATTCTTGAAAACATTTTTATAAAACATGGATATGGATGAAAAAATATTTTTGGCCAAAGGGAGAAATAAAGTATTTTTTCATTAAAAAAAGTATTTCAGTATATTGATTATTTAAAGTGAGGAAAATTTAAGTAAAACTTTTATTCTCTAGAAATAACTTGTAGAGATGAAAAATAAAAGGATTTTTTTCTGATAATTATCATATAATTTCCTCAATAGAAATTCTAGTGTAAACAATCTCTATTAAAGTGGGATTGAAAAATAAACCCATCACCTCAAGTATCATCCTTCTCCATACATGTATGAACCTCATATATAATAAATATAGATTTATTATATGTGTATTATAGAACCATAATCCTATCCATCATACTATATATTATTTATTTATAACATCATATCACCCCTTTATTATCAATTTGTTATTAAAGTCACTGTTTCGGGTGATAACTGTTTCATTTTTCATGCTTTTATTGGTTTGGTAGTGATGATACTTGTACTTTGATCATGTTTACATAATATAAAGAATTATTATCATGATATAAATATAATTTATATTTTTTTTGTTATATATATTTATATTAAGAGTTACCCATAAAAGGTAGATACTGAAAAATTAATTACAGTATTCATAAATATGGAATTTCATACTTAAACATGAACGTTGTTTCCATTTTTCAATAGATGGAATGAAGAAAAGGTGGGGGTGTGGGGTGGGGTGGGAATGATTTAGAACATATTTTTTGTGTGAGTGGTTTATGGTGGTGGGTTAGAAATATAAACAAATATGTTTTTAATTTTATTTTTTGAAATGCATATTATTAGGATAATAATTATGTTTTTAAACATGGAATTATTATTTAAACTAAAAAATATGTTATAAAAAATAAAAAATTATTAATTTTTAATGGGATTCTAAGATGGAGTCTTCTAGAGAGATTTCCTTTGCTTTCTTTCATGGAAATGATGAATCAAGGATCCTCTATCCTTCACCTTGATTTCTTCAATGAGTTTGTTTGATCCCGAATGGGAATATTCTTTCAAAGAAGTCCATTCCTATTTGGAAAATTGTGTTAAATCTTCAGCTTCAATTGAACCCAATGTTTCATGAAAGAAAACCATTTCTTTTACAGAAGCCTTATCTGGTTCTACAGATCCGATTAAAACTAATTCTTTAAAAAACTAAAATATTATAAGCCTTGAGAATGGTGGTTTCGCAGTGGTTGCAGATTCAGAGGTGATGAAACAGCGGATGGACCTATGTATGTTTTCATTACTCGGTCGCATTATCTATTCCACGGTGGAAAAACCATGGTCCTATAATAATCATAAGAATAAGGTATCACATTTTTGGGTTATGGGGGATTGAAAAATGGTTCCCATATAAAGAGGATACTTTCATTTCATTTTCATGTATAGGGATCCCTTGAGGAATGCCTAGAACCTTGGTAATTTACAATTTAAACTTGGAATTATTAGATTATCCAAATGGGATATCAACTTCAATACCTTTATCATCAAACAATACAATGCTCAGATTTGGGTTCCGTTTCATGGGTTGAATTGGTTCTAATGGCATCCTAGGATTTTGAATGACATCACCTCTTGCCTTGGTACTTCGATTAGGTTGGACCAGAGAACCATGGATGGTGATATTGGTTTCTATGCTCATGTTCTTGTTGATATTGATTTAGGAGTTAAAAGACCTAAATTCATTACATTTATTTACAATGGATACAATTCTGAAATCAATCTTGAGTATGAGAATGTTCCTTATTTCTGTGAGGTATACAAAATTGTAGGACATTCTGTTACTCATTGTATAACAACAAAAAAAATCTCTTGTACCTTCTAAAATCCATGATTGGAATAAGGTTAATAGGAACAAGAAGACCATGGCTATTTTTGTTGAGAAACAAGTAAAAAACAAGAATATATCTGCCCCACCTTTGGAAATATAGAAGGTTCCCCATGCTCCTATTGTGTCCATTGTTGAACATTTAAGCCCCTCCTATCCTTTGAAGGTTTCTTGGGCTGATATTGCATATGAAGAGGATAAAAAACTGGTTACCTCATTCAAGAATTCATAGGTCAGCAGCCTTCCCAATGATTCTGACTGCAAAGAGGAAATTAACATTTTTTTATGAATGTTATACTAATATTTATATTTTAACTTCTAGATTACAAATTGAGATTCTAGATAATCTCATCTTCCTTGATTTTAATAAGGATATTTTTGATCTCTTCTTGTCCCAACAAAGTTAGGAACACTTTGTTGTTGTCCCTAGGTCTGGATCTGATTTGGGCATTAAATAGACTATTGAAGGGTGTAATCCTATTCAAAACTTGGTCTATAAATGTGATTCTGTTTACTCTGTTCCTGCGTTATCTCATGCTGCTAAATAGGCGAGAATTGGTGAATTGGTATGTATTAAACTTGCATCTAGTAGTGACGAAGATGTTGTGGTCATCAGTTCAGATAAACTTGATTATTCTGTTGTTATCCCCTACAAATTGACTATTTGTAATACATATTCCATCATGGATAAATTAAACTTTCCTACTGTTATCCTTTATCCAAAAACTTCTACTTGAAATACAGACAATTAAAGTTGTCCTATTGATTTTTATCAATCAAAAACTACTCCTTGTAGTTCATAAATTAACACTGTTAGCAGTTCTGGGAATTTGGTTTCCTCTATTTCTACCCCTCCTCAACCTGAAAATGAACATGTGCATCATATTATCCAGGTTACCTCACCAGAATTAGATCTCACCGAGGTATTAAAGGGTAAGGATCATGATCCTATAATTGAGAAGGATAATACATTTAAATTAAATTCATCTTCTTGTCATGGGAAGGTTAATCGAAGCCCTGATATTAAGGACCTTCTCTAAAATGCCAATACCCCTAAAAGGAAGGTTGGGAGTCCTCCCAAATCTAGTAATGTAAAAATTTCTGAACTCAAAAAATCTAGATGCAACCCTATTCTCAAATTCAAATGAAGAATTTATTTTGGAATTTCCAAGGGTTGGATAATCATGAAACAATGATATTCCTTAGAATTTTCATTAGGAATCATAAACCTCTCCTAATTGGGATTTCTGAGCCTAAAAGTGTCTTTTCTCCAAATATTTCTAAATTCAATTATTTAGGCTTTCATTTAGTGGATTAAAATATTTTTTTCTGAAGTCAAGAGACTTTGGTTCTTGGCTTATTGATCATTGACATACATTTATTTGGTTGATAATAGTGAGAAGTACCTAACTTGTTTCTTCAAGTTTATTGGTTGTCAGCACTTTTTCTATTTTGTGTATGCTTTAAACATCTATCAAGATCAAAGGTGGTTATGAATGGAAATTAATGTTCTCTACTCTCCCATCTCTGGTCCTTGGGTAATTCTTGGTGACTTCAATTCTATCATGTATCCTGATGAGAAAATGGGATCTTTTTCAAATGTTATTACTTCTAGATAATTTAGATCTTACATTGACTCTAACGGCTTATTGGTGGTAAACATGGTTGGATCAATGTTTACATGGTATAGAAAATGATTAAACAGATTTGTGGCAAGTAGGATTAACAAAGCTTTCATCAATGGAGTTTTTCTTGACTTTTGGGGTTCTATTTCTTTCACAAATATTCCAAGTTTGAACTTTGATCATCACCCTATTTTAGTGGATCTTATTTATAGGGATTCTAGATGTCCCATTCCTTTCATATTTAACAGGGCCTCGGTTAATAATTTTTATTTTAGATCCATCATGGAGAACTCTTGGAATTTTTTTAATTATAAGAATAATGGAATTTCTTATGTTATCAAGATTAAAAATATTAAAAGATCTTTGAGAGTTTAGAGTAAAGATCAATTCAGCTCTATTGACCAGGATATTGCTTCTTTTGAAAATTACTTTTAGTGTATTGTAGATCATAATACTAGGAATTATTTTTCTGATGGTGTTCAAGGGGAATATGAGATTGTTAACAAGCATAATGACCTCTTGAATATTAAAGATGCCCTGGAATTGGAAATATTTAAGGCTAAATGGTTGACGGATGGTGATTAGAACTCCGAGTTCTTTAAATCTCTTTAGAGAATTAGAAAGGTTTCTAAACCTCTTTATTTGATTAAGAATCGTGATCATATTATTGATAATGACATGGATCTCTCATAGCATGTTATTTCCTATTTAAGTGAACTTTTTAATGGTTACCCTATCCAAAATGATCCAGTGTAGGACATCATTCCTAGATTGGTTAATCAGTAAGATAATGTCTTTCTCACCTCTGTTCCCTTGAACATTGAAATTAAAGAATCTAATTTTAGTCTCAAATATGAAATCTCTCTAAGTCTGGATGGTTTCAGAAATTATTTCTTTCAAACCTATTGGGATATCATTCAAAATGAGGTTTTTATACTTTTCATTCATTTTTTCAAGGGTGGTGTCCAACCCCAAGGTATCAATGCTCAATTACTTGACCTTATACCTAAAGTAGAAAATTCTAATGAAATTCATTTGTTCGGGCCAATTTCATTAGTCAATACTATTTACAAAATCATTTTCAAAATCTTGTCCACAAGATTGGATTCAATTTCTAGCAAGATTGTTTCCATTAATCAGTTTGGTTTTATCTAAGAGAGAATTATTCAGAATTGTCTTGTTACTGCTTCTGAGTGTGTTAATTTTCTCAAGAAATATTCTAGAGGTGGAAACATTGATATTAAGATTGATTTCTGGAAGGCCTTTGACACCATGTATTTGGGATTCATTTGAAAGGTTCTTAATATTTTTGGGTTTGATAACACTTTTATTTATTGGGTAAATTCCATTCATAGCTCTTCTCATATTTCCATTCTTATTAATGGATCACCAAAGGGATATTTTACCTATTCTAGAGGGGTCAGACAAGGATATCCTCTTTTTTCTATCATTTTATCCACTGTAGAGGATTATCATAGAACAATCATATCCATTATGGATGGAAACAAGAAAATGAAAGCTATCAATGCTAGCAGAGGGATTCTTGCTTCTACCCACTTATTATATGTTGATGACATTATCCTCTTCACTATGGGGAACAAGGGGAACATTAAAAATATCAAAAGGGATCTTTTTCACTATACTTTTATCTTGAGCCAAGATATTAGTTGGGATAAGTCCTTTGTTTATTTTGGCCAAAGTTTTACTGTCTCAAGGAAGAATGACATTGTTTAGGAGTTGGGAATTCATGAAGGGTTCGTTCCCATCAAATAATTAGGGGTTCCATTGTTTTAGGGAAGACCAAAAGCCTGTTATTTCTTCAAGATCATTAGAAATATTTAAAGGCAGCTTGCTACTTGGAAAAGAAAGTCTTTATCTATGGATGGCTGGGTTTATTTGGTTAAATCTGTCATTATCTCCAAACTTGTTTACTCCTTTATAGTATAAAAATGGCCTATATCATTGATTAGGAACATCAATGTGTCTCTCAAAAACTTCATTTGGAGTGGTAACATCATGGAAATAAAGTTGTAAATGGTTTCATGGAATGATTATTGTAAGCCTTATGATGTAGGGGGTTGGGAATTAAAAATCTTGTACTTTTTAATGATTCCATATAAGCCTCATTTATTTAGAAACTCTTTAACATCAATTCTTAGGATCTTAATTTTCTTCAGTAAAAATTTATGAATTGTCTCAAAAATAGTGTTTTTAATCATCTTGATTCATATGTTTGTCCAGTATTTAAGTTCATCTTTTCTTAAATTGATTCTCAATCCAGATGTCTTGTTTCAAAAGATCCATATATTAGCTTTTGGAAAGATAATTGGATGGGTAACACCCTTATTGACTTTGTTTTTGATGTAGATAATTTTGATCTGGATATATCTATCAAGGATCAGCTTGATAACTTAGAGGGTCTTCCAAGTCAAGTTTTGAAAATTGTTAATAAATATTGTTTCTCCAATAGAAAGGATTTTTGGGCCTGGAAATCTATAACTAATGGCGTTCTTTCATAAAAACTTTATTTTTGGTTCTCTTTTTCCTACAGATCTGATGCAATTTGGATGAGAGACTTGCATATAAATTTTATTAATCCCTCTCGCTCTATTTTGGTGTGAAGAATTGCTTAGAAGAAAATTACTACTGATTCTTACATTCAAAATTGTTGAATCACTTTGTGTTCCACTTGTGTTCTTTTTCATCAGCATAGAGAAGATGTTGATCATTAGTTTCTTTGTTGTGTTACTACTCCTTCTATGTGGAAATCATTGGAAGACATATTTTAAGTTTCCATCCCAAATATGGTCTTCATCGGGGATTTTTTTTCAGAGTTGGCATTTTCTTCCACTTTAACCCCAACTAATGGATCTTTTTCAGGTAGCTGCTTCTGAATTGCTACATTATATCTGGTCTATTCGGAATCAAATCCTTCATGGTGGTCAAAATTTCTCTATCAATGCTTCTTTCTGAAGCATTCTTGCTTCTATTCGTGATGCGAGATTTCTCAAGAAGCACTTCTTCTTTAATTCAATTCATGATTTCTCAGTTCTTACTCTAATTGGTATCAAAGACACTTTCAGGCCTCCGTATGGTACTTTTGAGGTCTTATGGAATAAAATTTTGTTGGATGGATTAAGGTTAATTCTGATGGGGCCTCAAGGGGTAATCCTGTTCCCTCTAGATATTGTGCTATTTTTAGGGATCACCGAGGGAAGGTTATGGGATGATTTCACGGTTCCTGGGGTATAACCTCTGCAATTGAAGCTGAAATGCTTGGTATTATAATTGCGGTGGAGCAAGCTATGATTCGTGTATGGACAATATTTGGCTGGAAAGGGATTATTCTGTTATTGTTTCTGCCATCAAAATAGGTTCTTACCATTTATCTTGGAAGCTTACTAATAGATGGATTAGCAGATTGGATTCTCTTCTCACCAAGAATCATATCATCACCCACACTTCTGGAGAAGCTAACTCAGTTTTGGATAGACTTTCTAACAGTGGAGTCGGTGGTGTTGATTTCAACTGGTATGATCATCCCCCTAAAGACCTTTTACCCCTTCTTAAGAGGAATTTTGATAGATCTCCTTTTTTTTAGGATTTTGTAAATTGGACTTTATTTTTAATTAAAGGAACCTTTCTTTTCTTGGCAAGGTTTTATATTTATAATTTTTTTAATGGGATTCCTTTTTGTTTAATATGTGTGTTTCTATTTAGATCATAAACCAAAATATAAACCATAATCTTTTATTAAATTGAGACTGAAAAACAAAACACATAAAAAAACATCTTTTTTTATATGATTTGGTTCAGTTTGTGGTTTGGATCAGTTCTGAGAATTTTTTTTCACATCCTTATCGAGCTATTCCGAGATTGGGAAGGTTCAAAATGACTATTTTTTTAAATTTAAAACAACTTTTGGTTATTTAGTGGGGATTTTAAAACGTTCTAAAAAACAATTTTATTTAAAATTTTATTGAAAAAAACTAAAAATAAAAAACCATCACATAGAAATCCTTTTAAAATGATTATAAATGGTTTTTAAAAATAATCATGAAAAAATATATGACTTAAGAGTTTTCAGTGTTTTTAGAGCCTTCAAAAAAATTATACTAGAGCATCTCCATTTAATGAAAAATTCAATAAAAGTATGTCCAAAATGATTATCGCACTCATTTAAACAACATAATTTTTTTTCCAAGATACTGAAACATATTGACCATTTTATCTAACATAATGCATGCGATCCCTACAACCTTCTACAAGTTGGGAACCCCCTTGTACTCTATTATCTTTGAAACCTCCTCCTGTATCACTACTTACTTAAAGCACTAGCATGGGTCACTACAACACATTATTTAGAGGGCTCTAAACACCATGACCATCAACTCCCCATGTTTCATTCCCATATGCTCCTAGTTTTTCATTTCCATCTACTCTTAGACCTTCATGACAAGCCACATGACAAACTACTCCTAATGTTGAAAAAATTCCATGCCTTGTAAGAAGAACCCTCTTAGAATAAAATATCATTATAATATTAGAATCCCATATGATCCACTCCTTATAAAATTTATATGATTTCACAAATCACTTATCATTCCAAAACATTCTACTATGAAAGTTTATCTAGGAAAGGGTTTTTGGTTTAAAAAAATTAATACATTACAGTCAAATGAACCATATGATAGTAAAAAGCTTCTGAAAATTCACTAAACCCAAAGTAGAAAACCACCTAGAGATATCCTGTACAATAAATCCAATATCAACTTGTTAAGGGGACAAATTCTTATCCTTGTTGATTCTATAACCATATTTTTGTAACACCACCAAAGCTTCACTGGTTTGAAATTAAAAATTCCTAATGAACCCCCACTAAAATTCCAAAAACTTAGAAGAAAAGTGAACCTAATTATTTTTTCCCGTATGTAAAATCACAAGTGGATGAAGATAAGAACTATTAGATGCAATGATCAGAAAGAAAAAAAGTCACCATTAAAAAAATACATATTACATAATTTAGGCTTACATCCTAATCACTAAGGGAATACTAGTTTAATTTGATTCATATTATATAATGATGATTATGAAGACTGATACAATAAAATTTGATTATATTATACTAATACTATAGTTCCCAACTAGCACTTATAGTCTACAATAACATTCTATCTATATGGGATGTAATCAACTTAATTTGATCTTAATGGAAAAACCTATGATTGGTCAAAGTCTACCACTGCCTTAATTGACTGATTTGGTGCAAGGTTACCACTTTCGATGATTTCTCAAGATATTTACCATATATTTTAAACGGATGAATGATCATCTAGTGAAACACTTCCTTGAACCATTCAGATGATATCTTCCTGTATATTTCAAAGACCCAAACCCCGTCTGCTCCCACTCCCATAAACCCCTTATAGAAATCAAAAATCCAGTCATCCATATTTCCTTATTAAAACGGTATTTGTTTCCTCCCTTGAAAATTGATTCCATCATAGACTTCCCAACAATATCCCACTTGAAGATAATTTTCAAGGCCTCACAATTAAGTTGTCTAATTTGTTTTCATATAATTTCTTCCCTCCTATTGAACTTTTGTTAAGTAGCTAAAAGGTTCCCCGACCATAATTTACAATGATCCTAGTCCATTTAAGGTGAAACACTGCCCCAATAATTCATTGGAAATAAATTTTTTCAACATATTCACTAGATTATAAACTCCCTATATATTCCATATATCTAACACTCCATCCAATAATAAATTTTGAATTAAACAATATTTTTTTTGAATTTTATTAATCCTAGAGTGAAATTCTATATTTTTCTAAGTGAATATAAATGTTTGAATAAAAATATTCATCCCATAAAGATATTTTCTCATGAAATCCTCTAATATCCCTTTAAACCATTTTGTTTCTTTCCCTAACACCATTAAATCTATATACTTAGCTTCTAATTTTGAGAGGGATACCATTAGATGAAGCTTTGACATCTAGTTGATCACTATTCCACTAAAAGCAAACATATATCTGAATGTGTTCTTCTAAGTATCTGAATCTCCATCAAATTCTGAGTCCACAAACCCTGTTAATGAATCATCTAATTCAAAGTGAAGTTACATGCTTCTGATTCACTTCTAGTACTAAAGAATCCACTTTAAAAACTCTAAGTTCTCTCTTTTGATGTTTGACATAAACCTATTTAATAATCCCTATACTTACAAAATTTCCTGATGAATATGTAATGTGGAGTATATATAACCTTAAATAGATGATTCATATATAACTCTTTCCATGTAATTTATATTCCCTAACATTCAGGGTGACTTCTCCGTGCTATGATTGAAGTGTCCCCTAGGGATCTATTACAAAATAAAATATTGAAATGAAAAAATAGCCATATCCAGTAACTACCTTTAGAAATTGGTTTTCTCTTTACAACATGGGAAGAAATTTTTCTCATGGGAAACACCTTATAGATACAGTATTCTATGAATATGGTTATTGGCCTTCTCTTTAGGCCACCTATATCCAGAGTCATAAATAACTATGGCTAAGATTCATTTCACTTTGTGAACTTTATCCACAATCATGTAAAACCATAGATATAAGATTATATTTAAATTATATATATATAAATATAAATAGATTATATATAGGTTTTTGTACTTAAAAACCAATTATATATCACAAAATATTGGAATTAATCCCTAGAAAAATTATCGAGGGTCCCATTTTCAATACCAGGTCGCCCGTAATGCAACATTTTCAAGACTATTCTCTATGTTACCTTATTCCTTGACACAATATAAGCTTAGGATAGAAATATTAATATGTTGAGGTGGCTTAAATATTCTTTCTTTTTAGACTAATAGATCTCTAAAAGTTTTTATCTAATTGGCGACGATGGACTGCGATTAATTAAGTACGTTGCGCAATTCAAAACTTCCGCCCAAAAAACAAAAGAGAACCCCATGTGAATTCACATACCCATAGAATATTCCACTAACGTCCTATTCATAGTCTTTAAAACTCTATTGGGTTTCAGAGTCCATAACATGATCTTATCAAATGGAACCCCCTTCCACTGGTAAAACCTATATAAATCCTTACTTCTATACTCACCACCATTTTATGACCATATGCATTTGACCTTACACCTAGAATCATTATCCACTATGAACATACATAATAAAAAATTATTAAACACTTTAGAATTGTGACCGAGTAATTAAAACCATACTTTTCATGTGGAATCAACGATTAAAGTAACATAGAAGAGAGATAATCCCTGAGAATGCATCAAATACAACCCA
This sequence comes from Viscum album, assembly GCA_963277665.1. Taxonomy (NCBI): domain Eukaryota; kingdom Viridiplantae; phylum Streptophyta; class Magnoliopsida; order Santalales; family Viscaceae; genus Viscum; species Viscum album. The sequence goes on from OY728125.1 coordinate 871,369,748, forward strand.
CAAACATCTATTTGAACAAAATATAACTTTTGAATCATTGTTAGTTCCCATCCATCTATAATGATACCTTTTGTTTCTTCCCGATGATACAATAATTTCATGTTCTATATTCTATGATTTCAGCCTTGGGAAATCCTTTAACAACTAGGATATTTATACCTTTTTCACTAAAGTGACTTATATAGTAATGACATAAATTCATGGAAGTTTACTCTATGACATGTATAAATATTTTTGGTAAACTCATTAGGTATATTATCCCATCCTTTACCCCTCTTCTGATGACCATGAATCCATATAAAATTTTCCACACACTATTTGAGAAAGTAGTACACAAACCTAAATCATCATGTTTTACAAGGGAAATTAAGTTCTTCTTTAACATTGGGATGTTCTCTATGTCTAACTACATCATCCTTTTGTTTCTTTTCTAGACTGAAACCTCACAATTACCTATTATATTGAGATATTTTTAATCCACAAGAAACAAATTTTCATATCTTTTGTAAATATAATTCCTTAAACTTACTCTCTTGGATGTTGAGTGAAATGAATCTCTAGAGTTTATCACCCCAAACCCAAAAAAACTAGAAATACATAGAATTATTTCACCCCTATATTCTGATATAGGATTCAAAGAACCACCACTAGAATCATACCTCTTGGGAGTTATCCCTCCTTTTCCTATGATCTTTATTGAGGTGAAATTTTCTCATATAATTCAATCACAATTTAGAATCATCCATGAAGCTACTTATGTTGTCGATCTTATTCTTTTTTACTTTATAGTGAGTTTTCCATCCAATGGAACATCCTTTTATTTGCATGTTATATGCATTCTCTAATTATTTTTAGATATTATTTTGATAAATCTAATTATTCAAGATAATGTCTTTAACACTCATGAAATTTAATTCTACCATTTTATTGGAATTAATCACAATGATCACCATCACATCCCATGAATCTTAGAGAAAAAATGTAACTAAATCCCCCAAATCAAGTCTACAAATATAAAATTATTTATGTATAAATGTCCTATAATGACATTGATTTCATTTACATTATTGGAAGAAAACTTACATTCCAGTATTTCCATTCCAAATACCCTCCTAAGAAATAAGATTTGGTTGATCACCATGGGATTATCATATATATCAGCAAGGGTATTTATGAGTTATGATGTTTTCTTCACTACATGGATATTATATGACACATTTCAAGAAAGGGAAATTTTCATCAATATGAGTTATTTATTATCCAAGCATTCCCAGTATTGATCTTTTATCACTTATAGGTTAGCACCAGTTAATAAAATATCAAGGTCCTTCTATAGGATCTAATCCCTTGTTAATATCTTCCAGAATCTAAAATCAATTACATAAAACATATCATGTTAGACCTTACTATCCATTTGACGGGTGTAGCCCAATCGTTTGGATGATGTTAGGTTTGTTACTAATGGACCAAAATACAAACCAGAATATAACTCCCACAGTTTGACCTCCATGGTGAAGTTACTAGGGATTTTAGGGTTAACACAACCTTGCTCAGGGGTCTAAGGGTCAAATTATCCCAATTTTTTTTGGAGGTATTTTAGAATTAATAACCACAATAAAATAGATGACCACTAGCACTAACAAGGTATAGTAGAAAGTACAGGCTTATAATAGCATCATGGGACATGGGACTATAGATTCCTACTATGCTGAAATGATTTCCCAACATATATCCAAGATAAGATCAAAGAGGCATATGTAGCTTGTGATATTATTTTCCCAATCTCTCTAAGATCCATTGACTTAGTGAAATTATAGATTCCTACTATGTTGGAACCCCCATCATTCCATGATAAGTAGAATAGAATACTTAAAGTTAGATGACCATTACTGTTTGCTCTCAACTTACTGGTGTGGTATTTCGTATTGACTTTATCCTTTTTCTCCCACATTTACAATCAAATCTATTGATTTCAATCCTCTGATGAGCAACATAAAATATGGTAGGAAATTTAAAAACCACATCTTCACAGTTCACCACAATTATCCAATTACTAAACTGGTTAAAAGTAAGGAAAAATAAAATATATAAAAAATATATATATATTATAAATAATGTGATATAAATCATGGAAGAGAATATTCTTGAAATCAAAATTGATAAATATTGATTCATTAAATTTGGAACTAAAATCTTTGTGTTATCAACACTAGGGAAAAAAATGGAACTATTGGATGATGCATATAGATCATCATTTTTTGCAGCTTAGAGTTATAATGATGTACTTAGATATTTGAGAGAACTTATAGAGGTATTACATGAAGAAGGATATTTCTGAGTACAACTCAAATTTCTTCATATTCCAACAAGTAAATTCATAACATCATAAGTGTAAAGGGATAATGAAACTAATACCCATACTGACATGTAAATGAAATAAGTATAAAATCTCATTCTTTTTATACATAAACATTACATATTTTTTATTTGAATATTCCTTAAATTTTATAAATATACACTAGAGGACTTTAAAGGTTTAGTGTCTTTGGAAATTAGATACACAATATTCTTATTTCATGATATATCTTCAATATATCCCATAAAGATATTCCTACACAGTAATCTTCACAGACATACATTACATAAACCTTTATTCATAACCTAGGGAAATAAAAAATAAGAAAGGGTGGTTTAAAATACTGAGTAAGTGAAAACATGATATATATCAATTAGTTATCATAAAAAAGTATAAAATAATCATAATATAAGAATAAGGGTTTGAGTCCATGATAATAAATAACAAAGTTCATACCCAATTGACCATGGATATAAATCATGATTCATGGTATACAAATTTATCATTCAAATACATAAATTAAATTGGTAAGATATCACTAATAATCAATCACAAATGATGTGTTCAAATAATAATCATGAAAACACGTCATAAAAGTGTGTCACTATCATAGGTATAAAACCATTTCACATATCAAGGTTAACTACTGATACTATAAAATCACATTGGATCAAGAATCAACAACTATTTCTTATATCATAACATATTAAGAATCATTACCTATATCCCATAGTGGAGTCGGAATCCCAACCTATTTACCATAGTGGATCAAGCACATCAACTTATTTTTTATAGTGGATCAAGCTTCTCAGCTTGTCTACCATAATTATCTCATGATATATAAGACTTTACCCAATGAATTGGAGGGATATATAATTATTTTCTACACATTACATAATAAAAACAGTAAATATGTGTGCCAAAATATCCAAAAACATTCATTATATCATTATATCATAACCCATAGAAAAGAAATAGGTTTCATAAAAAACTCATTATTTTATTATAGAATAACCTGTGCAAAATAAATATATTTCATAAAAATATTATCATCATAATCACAAAACATCTAGATAAATAATAAGGATGGTATCATTAGATTATATTACAAGAAATCATAATTAGCGCCAAATTATTTTATCATAGATTAAAATTTCTTTAAAATATCACCATAATTTCTTGAGGAAAATACCCTTTTCATTTTGAAATCACTTATATAAAATCTAAATATTACCAAAATATTATGGAAAAACATTTATTTGAAAATTACTGTGGAAAATTTTAATGGAAGATTCAATTTTTTTAGTGTTCAAGATGGTGAGAAATTCTGTTCATGCTGAGTACGTTATAACAAAGATTCCCTTCACATTTTCAATATAAAGTCAAAAGTACCATATTTGGAAAACAAAAAGAATAGTAATTTTAAACTAATTAATTAAAATTAAATCACGGGTAAATATGATTTTAAAAAATCACAATTGAATATTAATATCATTTTTTAAAGAATTTATTGAATGTATAGATATATTAGAATAAGGATTTTTGACTCAAGAGAGAAATAAAGTCTATTTTGCTTAAAAATATTATTTTAGTATATTGAGTACTTAAAGTGAATAAAATGAAAGGAAAAATTTAATTCCATATAAATAACAAAATTATAATAAAATTAAATGTATTTTTCAGGTATGGATCATATAATATCCTCAATATCAATTCAATCATAAACAATCTTGTTTAAAATGAGATTGAAACATAAGTCCATTACTTCAAATATCATACTTATTCATACAATAATGAAAATCCTATATAATGAGTATAGATTTATTATAAATATATTCTAGAACTATAATCATATTTAGAATAGCATATACGATTTAATTATAATATCTTATCACCCTTCTATTAGCAATTTGTTATTAAAATTACTATTCTGGGTGATAACTCCTTTATTTTCATTCTTTTTTCGGTTCAGCAGTCATGGTAGTTGTATTTTGATCATGGTTCCATAATATGTATATATTTTAATAATTATATTAATATAATTTATATTTATTATATATATATATATGGAGAGAGAGAGAGATTCATCTATAAAAGTTTGAGATAAGAAAATAAATTATACTACTCATGGAGACGATACATAGTACATTTGAATGAATGCTATTTACATCTTTAGATGGGAAAAATTAAAGGTAAATAATAATTAATATTTATAGAATAATTATTATATAATATATATTTATTAAATTTATTATTATTACCATCCATGCAAAGTGGAAGTGAAAAAAAAATCAGATCGCTTTGTGGAAGTGGTGTTCCACATGTTCGCATGATTGATATTATCATTTTCAAATGGATGGAAAGAAGGTGGATAGTGGTTGTTAAATAATCATACTAAAAATTTAGTATATTTAAGATACTTAATTAATTATTTTATAATGGATACCATAAATATATATGAGGTATAATATGAAATATTATTGAAAACATTCAGTTAAGAGTTATACCTCTTCGTCGAGAAACCTTATTTGAATTACAGATTACACCATGAAAGGATTGTATTTTAAAAATAATAGAACCTCTAGGATGATGTGAGGGAATATAGGATGATATTAGAGTATATATTTATTATTATAGAAGAATAATTGTTTTTAATAATTAATGAGAGGAGGCGCCCTTTAATTATTGAGGGGAGGCAAACTCTTGAAATTACTTAAAATATTTAATTAATATTAATTAATTTACTTAAAACAGTGGATCAAAATTGATATAATTATAATATAGTATCATTATAATTATAAATAATATCATAAAAGAAACTTTGAGCAAATTTTAGTTATGTTTTCACGCTCATCACTTAGTTTTAACCCCCATTAATCCTTTTGATAATTATCACAATATTAAAGTTTTGTACACTTTAAGGGTTAATAATGTTACCATGAAAGGAAAATAAACACATAAATGGACCATGGATGATATTTTAAACCATATCCAAATCATTTGGATGAATATATGGGTTTTATGAATTTTAAATCATTTAATAAAATATTATTTATTATGAAATATCATTAATGTCATGTTTGGAACTATTAATTTAATTTGACTTCGAAAATAACATGACAAAAAAGTAATTTCAATATAAACATTAAAATAATACATAATAAGTTATATTTATCTATAAAATTTCCAAGACACTATAAATCACTCAGGAAAATTACTCTTAGAGTTTTAAAAATTATTTACTTGATTTTTTACTATATGCACAAGCTCTACGTTAACATTTCATTAGAAGTTATGGTAATTGTTTCATCATTAAAAATTAAAAATAAATTTCCATGATAAAAAAATCATTTATTTTTTAAATAAAAATTTAGAACAAAAAATAATTTGTTTTTTATCCCTGTCATAAAATTTTATAAATATTAAAAGCAAGTGGGTGACATTTTTACTTTATATTACTTAAAAAACATATATGTCATTTTCAATGAAAAATTGAAAAAATTTCCCTAAATAAGAATAATGGATGAGGGTGGTCTAACTAAACTAATATAATAAATTGAAGGTATGTTTCATATTTTTTTAGTCTTTATCTAATTTTTTAACCTTAATTACGAGATTTACCTTTTCCAAGGTCACAAATATTTACTACAATTACTATTCATATTAAATAAAAATAAAAGGGACATATTTTAAAATTTGGACCTCATGATTCCAAATGTATAATTTTTTTAATTTTTTAGTTTCTAAAAGTGGAAGAACTTAATTTAATATTAAAAAATAAAACACAATAGTGAACAATTTTAATAAATATGTGTTTTTATTCCCAAAAAGGACATTTATCGAAATCAAGTATAACGATGATTCGAATCCTAAAAGCTCAAAGGCCTTATTTTTTTTTTTGATAATCACATTTTTAAATTCACATAATGATGATTATAATTTAGTTAATTAAATTATATATAATTAAATAATACTTATGTTATTTTTAGATTAAACTAAACGTATAATAGGAATTTTTAATGAAACAATGATAGTAAAAATCTTTATTTTTCACTGTTCATTAAAAAATAAATCATTTCCGAAAAATTAAAAAAAACACAATATGATAATTTTGATATTATGATTTCAAAAATGACAGTTTTTTATCAAATAATGTCTTTTAAAATGTCTAGAAATTAACTGTAATATTCTCTCATAGAATGTAATAAAAACCATTTTTGAAGAAAAATTATTTTTTGAAGAATAAAATGACCGTACTAAAAATTGAGTGATTATTTACTAAGAATTTGTTAATAATTTTTTATTTTTTATTATATTTATGCATATATTTTATAATGTGATTAATCATATTCATTATAACCAAATAAATGGCTAGTATATCGTAGTTTTTTTGAACTTGATTTTGTGTATAAAGAAAGCTATCAAAGAAGTCAAATTTATCTGTTGATAACTATATCATAATATTTTGTGCGTTACATTGTACCCCCTTAAAATTAATATCACCCTTAAAAATTACATCACTTTGATAAAAACAATTGAGGATATCTATCTTTTATCACATCCTTGATTTTGTAAGAAACGTTTTATAATTTATGTTTTCACCACAAAACTTCGACTAGGTGAGTGGTATTCTTTCAAAACGTTTTCTCTATATAAACCAGAATCTCCATCATTTTTTCCTCATAAAAAAGATATTTATCCAGTGGTATGAACTCTAAGTTCATTAAATAAAAAGGATTCAGTATGTTCTTTCTTAGGAGAGATATATAAAATACATCAGGTACTTGAGAGAGATTTGGTGGAAGTGCCAAATAATAACCTACCTTTTCAATATGATAAAAAATTTAAAAAATTGGAAATTATACCAAGTTTTCCATTATTTTTAAATATTATAACCTTCTAACTAGGAGATATTCATAATAATACCCTCTCACCAACTTTGAACTCTATATCTCACTAATGATTTCCATTATAACTTTTTTTATCGAATCTAAGATGCTCTTTTGTGTTGCTATATGAATCTAACCTTTTCTATCATTTCTTTAGATAGATAAGATTCCAATATATTTATTTCTATAACTTCATCCCAACATATAGTATTCATTCACTTCCTACTATAGAGGTATTCATTAGGATCTATGTAAAATTTTGAGCGAAAACGATTGTTGTAAGAAAAGTCCACTAAAGGAAGGTGTTGATCTCAACCAACTTTGAAATACGTAGAGAAATATGTCTACATATTTTCTATAGTTAGAATGATCATATCATTTTAAAAATTTATATAAAGATGATATGCCACATTGAAACTCAATTCTATATCTAGATCCCATTGGAGACTTATCCAGAACATTGAGGTAAACCTTGGATTCCGATTAGATATAATAGAATATGGTATTCTATGAAATATCATCACTTACTTAATGTATAACTTGAAAATATGATCAAGATAGAATTTTTTTTTGGTGGAAATGAAGTGTGATGACTTGTAAGGTAATCAAATACAACCCAAATAACATTATGAAATTTATATGTTTTGGGTTGTATGCTAACAAAATCCAAGGTAATGTTTTCCCATTTTAATTCAGGTATGGGTAATGGTTGTAAAATCCTCTTAGACTTTTGTCTCTCAACATTAACTTCCTAACATACTAGACCTTAATATACAGACTTTTCAATATCCCTTTTCATTTTTTAACACTGGAAATATTATTTCATCTCTATATATGGTTTTTTATTTCTTGGATATATTAAGAATAAAAAATAATGAGCTTAATCCAGTAACTCATTCTAGAAATATGGTATTCATGGAACATAAACACAACTATTTAACATTATCATTCAATTAAAATTATAGTTTAACTTAGGAAATTTTTTCACTTTCTTATATAGCTATACATCTTACCTATACACATATTTAATCCTTACATGGATAAATGGTTGATATTTCATTTAAGAAAGATTATATTTATCTCATTTCCTCGATATTTCATGTTCCATATTCTAAAAATCCATAATTATTGGAACTCTGTCAATCCTTATCATAGATAATCTATCAAGATCCTTTCAAATCAGATCATCTTCCACCTTGTTTACTTTTCGTGGGTGGTAATTTATTAAACAGTTATAATATTTAATCAACTCCAACCATATTCTTTGAGACATATTCGTCTCTTTTTGTTTTAATATATACTAAAAAATTTTATGATCATTATATGTGACACCTTTCACTATAAATATAATGACTCTATATATTTAATGTAAAAAACTAATGCTTATATCTCTAAATGATGAGTTATGTTATTTTTATAGTGTATTTTCAATTAGATCATGGCATACACTATCAACATATCATTCTACATGAGGAAACATCCAAGTAACATCTTTGACACATCACTATTGATCAAAATCCATTATCCACTATAGGGTACTGTGAGCATAGGTTCACTGATCAACCCTCTCATTAGTTACCTAAAATTATCTTCACTTTCATTTGTCCATAAAAACTTAACCCCCTTTTATATCAAATTGATGAGTTTATTAGATATCCACGATATATTTCTCAAAAATAATTGGTAATATCGAGGAGTACGAATAAAACTATAGATTTCAATTACTATATTTGTTCTAGGACTTTTCTCAATAACTTCTTTATTGTAAGGATCCAATTAAATACCATCACATAAGATTATATGAATCAAGAATGAAAATATATAAGTCCAAAATTCATAGTTGTAAATTTTTTCATACAACATTTCCTTACCTAGGGTATTCATCACAATTATCAAATCATCTCTATACTCTTACTCCAGCTTTTAATATATAAGAATATCATCTATAAATACTAGCACAAACTGATCAAGGTAATCTGTAAATGATCTATTCATTAAATCTATGAAGATAGTAAGTGAATTTGTAAAACCCAATGGAATCACTATAAATTAATAATTCACATACCTCATATGAAAGGTTTTTATGGTTATATCCTCCTTAAACCTCAATTTAGGATATTAAAAACGAAATTAAATGTTTGAAAAGTGTTGTGATCCTTGTAATTGATCAGACAAATCATCTATATGGGGTAGATGATACTTTTTATTGATATATATATTTTTAATTTAATGATAATCAATGAAAAGATGAATTGAAACAAATTTTGTCTTAAAAAATGAATAATAACTCCCCATGGTGATTCACTGGGGAATATAAATCCCTTATCAAGATTCTCTTATATTTTCTTCTTCAATTACCACAACTCAATTAGGGATATTGTATAAGGAATATTTGAAATAGGCATGTCACTTGGTATGAGTTCTATTGAAAACTGAACTTCAAAATTTAGAGTAAGTATTGTAAAATATTATAGAAATACATAAATAATGTAACACCCCAATCTTCCATGTTAAACTTATCTTTCAATAATGCAATAGCTTACATTGTATGCTAGTTTGAGATTCTAACACACCACGACCAATCAAACTAGCTGTTATGAATAGTAATACTCACTTTTTGACTTATATAAATTTTATATTTCAAAATGGGCTTCATTTTTGTATTCAGAATATCGAAATGGTCCTAAGTTGATTTTTTTGTAATTTTCTGAGAAACTTCAATTTTTGATGAATAGTGAAACCACTAAGTGGTAGTTAAAAAACTAATTTTTCATTTAAATGAAACTTTACCACTTCTATGAATTGAATTTCAAAAATCAAACATACATGGTTGTCATTAGGAAGTAAAATGTGGTTCAATGGGATTAAAATAATTTTTGGTGAATAGTAACTTTTAAGTTATATTAATCGCGATTAAAGGTAATTAGTGTAATTTATGGTAAATATAATGTTATAATAATATGAAATTATCTTTTCACTTGTCCTACCCCTATTGGATGAGTCATGGCTGACCAAGACAATCGATGGGTCAACTTGGGGACCCCATGGAGCCACTTGGGTAAGAAAATGACATTAATAAATTTTTATTTAAAGTAAAAATAAAATTGTCACAAACATGTGTTGTGTTACTAAAACAATTTTTAAAAGGGCTTATATAAGTTAACTTTTCTACTATAAATATTAATTGGAAATATAAAAAGATATCCTACATCATGGTATTTTTTTTATAATTTTTAGACATTAAAGAAATAAATTTATTTACGACACTATGATGATGCAGCGATTACCTCATTAATTAACGATTTAAATAAAATGAAAAGATAATGTAAAATATAAGAATTACACTTGTCAAAAACCTATTGGATGAGTAGATTTCGACCCCTTATCACCTTATCCTATAAATATATAATTGTGGGACCTTTAAAATCTGAAACTCATTATATAATAATGTAACATTTCATGACTTTTCAAGAGTGCCCCTCCTCTCCTCTTATAAAAGGCCCCCACCTCTACCACCTTATTCCTACCTTCAAAGCCATTTTCTCGGCCAAAAGCTACCCAAATAATCTCTAAACTTACCTATATTACAAAAATAAGCCTCACTTTGGGTAGAAGTCTTCCCAAGGAAGCCTTTGACTCAAATCAAAAATAGTTAACCGATTTTAAGGTAATATCTTCTCTTATTTTCTTTTGTTTTATTTTGATTCTCCAACCCCTTAAAATCTTTTTATTAATTTCTTTTGTAACAACCCCAGTATCTAAAATATACTAGGATTTTTTTATAAAAATGATTTGATTTTCAATTACACACACCTTCTTCTAATGGTAAAATAACATACTGCTTCTATGGGTTGCGAATTACTGCCTCACGAAACGATGATTGTTCAATCTTCTTTTAACACCTCTCATGGTGGCCATTATGATGACACTATTTTCATATATGAAATATATATTATGTTTATGTTTTCCTTATGCTTCTTTATTTCTCATTTATGGCATACCTTTATGATTTCCATTATGGGTAAACGCGATAATTTCATTTTAGGAAGTGCGGACTACCGCCCCCTCAAAGTGATTTGAATCGTTAATGACATATGTGGGACATGTAAAGGATGGATTAAATGATATTATATATGATATTATACTTTAATTATAATAAACCTTTATATCATTATGATTTCATTCCATTAAATACGAAATAGAAATGAAAATAGCGTTCATGCATACGTACGACTTACCGTCTCCATGAACGGTGCATTTCATTTCTTACCTCTAAATGTTACGTAATATTATGAATAAATGTATATACAGGATATATATGATATCTACATCATGAATATAATTCTGGATATATTGGATATTTTACCACACAAACAACTTGTAATTATAAGAAGTTTATTTTTGACTCAAGTACCAAAGATCGAAAAAACGACCGTTATTAACTTAAATAATTACATAATGTTCATAACATGGTAATAAGTGATATAAAAGGAATAATGAAATTGAAAAAGGTTCTTAAGAAAGTATAAATTACCACTAGTTTATTATTCAGGAGGTTAAATAATGATCGAGTCAAGTCGGACACGAGGTAAGGGAACTTCTTAACCCAATTTCCATTCTTTGGGTTAATCTAATACTTTCAAATTATGTCATGATATTATTATGTACTATCTTGTATTTGTACTTTATTTATGAGTACTTATAGTGAATGCACATAATAGATCTATTTTATTTTAAAAAAATGATCTTTGTAAGGGAACTTCTTAACCCAATTTCCATTCTTTGGGTTAATCTCCTACTTTAAAATTATGTCATGATAATATTATGTCCTATATTGTATTTGTACTTTATTTATGTTTAATTATAGTGAATACACATAATATATCTATTTTATTTTAAAAAAATGATCTTTGTAAGGGAACTTCTTAACCCAATTTCCGTTCTTTTGGTTAATCTCCTACTTTCAAATTATATCATGATAATATTATATCCTATCTTGTATTTGTAGTTTATTTATGTGTACTTATAGTGAATACACATAATAGATCTATTTTATTTTAAGAAAATGATCTTTGTAATGGAACTTCTTAACCCAATTTCCGTTCTTTGGGTTAATCTCCTACTTTCAAATTATGTCATGATAATATTATATCCTATCATGTATTTGTACTTTCTTTATGTGTACTTATAGTGAATGTACATAATAGATCTATTTTACTTAAAAAATTATCATTGTAAGGGACTTCGTCTCAATATTCTTTCATTGAGGCATATTTTGTTTTTACACAAGACTTTCTTTTATATGGCATATAAACCCCTTTAAATTTTACATTTATTCAAAAGGAATCTTTTTTATATGAAACATTTTACTAAATGAAAAAAGGGAATGCTTTTTTGTCCTGTGTATGTGGCAACAATGACTTCTCCGCCGCCGTGACCATTATTTGAGTTTCGGCTTCCTCTACAAGCCATATTTTTTTTAAATGAAAAATAAATACCATGTTTTAATTTTCTTTTATTTTGGTATTGAAAATGGTTTTGATATTGTTTTTATTATGTCAATTTGTTGTATTGATATCTTGTGATTGAAATGTGGAAATGTTATGTTTCCTTTATACATGATTTATGTTATATGATTATGTTATGGTTTATGATATGTTTAAACCTTTTTATATAAGGAATGCATTGGACTTAATAAGTGACGGGTGGAGCCCGCTATAGCTCCTCGATGCATCGGTAGGTCTCATGAGAAAAATTAGTGTCTTGGAACGCGGCCTTGAAAAAATCTTATTTGTAGTCTTGGCACGAGCCCTTGGCTATATGGTTATGATAGTCTGGCATTATGCATTCCATCATTATAAAAGTGGTTATTGATATTTCATGTGATTATTCGACTAGTAGAATATCCATGTGAATAGTTAAATGGCATTATTTCATTGTATTTTTTCCATATTATGCTGAAGTTTAAGTTTAAAAGGCTTCTATTTTAGTTATACATTTCCTTAAATGTTAATGTTTATTTATAAAAGCTTCCGCTATATTGTTATCCTTAATGAGAATCTGAGCTCACCCCTTCCAATGTTTTAATTTTTCTAGGATGTGAAGAAGTATATTATGAATGACCTGTATGGATAATATGAGGGGATATAAAGACAAGATGTTGTTGTATTTTTGTTTTAATTTATGATGTAATGTAACACTTATGAATGTGTCTAGTGTTTCCAAGGCTACTAAACTAATCGGTCTTTCGAGACTAGATCTTATTTGATCATGCCAATGTTACGCAATAATGCACCGACTCTGGGTAACTGCGGTTGGGGAGTTACAGTTGGTATCAGAGGTGGTTTAGTACTAACTTTGGAAGCTAGATTTAGAAAAACTCTGATTAGAGAACATAGCCATAAGATAGATTTTGAGGATTAGTATAGAATAACTTCCTAGAATTTTGGTATTATAGAGATTTTGTGAGTTTTCCGAGCAATAAATCCCTGTCTGGATATGAGCAGGTAGAGGCGGCTCTGGCACAGATGTACCTTGGGGTAAAACCTGAAAACACCGCTTTGAACTAGACTCGAACGGGAATTGGTGCATGACAATGGGTCTTACAGCACTCTTGGTTACAACACTCCTGGGGGATATGCTTAGGATAATTCTCATTTTCTTTACAAACCATTATGAAGGGTTTATGAGTATATAATTCCTCAAAGAAAACATTTTTATGATTATGGATTATATCCATAAATAGTTCAATTTATGTTAAGTGTTTTTCAAGTTTGTTATTATGTATTTCGATTCATAAACTAATCTAGTTTATGACATTGTTTAGAAATGGAACCTAGTGGATGGAATGGAAACCGTATCAATGGACGCACTCCATTTAGGGATTGACCTACTGCTCAAGATAATTATAGTGGAGTTGGAGGTACAACTGGTGCTGATCAACTTATCACCATACTGTGACAACTCACTCAGGTTATGAATAATAACCTTACTCGTATGGAGAACCCTGATCCGCAACGTGGAGGATCAATGTTAGACCACTTCATGAGGCAATAACTGCCAACATTTAATGGGGGTACAAATCCATTAGTAACTAAGCAATGGATAAACTCCTTAGAGAAAATATTCCACGCCTTGGGGAGTATCTAAAGGGAGAAGGCTATCATGACAGTTTACCGCCTCACTGGAGATGCCGATCAACGGTGGTCATTGATTCAAAACACAAAGGAATATGATGAAGTATCTAATATGGAATGGAGGGAGTTCAAAGAGCTTTTCTTAGAAAAATACTTCCCTCGTGACCATCGAGAAGATATGGAAAGTCAATTTCTGAGTCTGAGACAAAAGGAGGATGAGAATGTCGCAAAGTATGAGGCTAACTTTACAAGGTTATCAAGGCATGAAGCAGATTATATACGTAACCCAAGAAGTAATATTGATCATTTCTTTGATGGGTTAAAACCGTTTCTTCATCGAGCCTTAGTCTCACAATCTTTCTCGTCATATGAAGATATTTTCTCATGTGCTATAAAGACAGAAAAATAATTCTCTAAATATTATGATAATAAAGTAAAGTAGGATAAGAAGAGAACGGTGGAACAAGAGACAGATAAAGGGAAAAAGGGAAAGAAGAATTTTCCATTATGCGATAATTGTGGGAAGAATCACCCCGGTACCTGCCTAAAAGGAATGAGAGTTTGTTATAAATGTGGAGAAAAAGGTCACCAGGCTCGTGATTGCAAGGGAAGGAAAGAGGCTATCAATGTTGAGTGCTACAATTGTTGGGAAATGAGGCATTATGCAAATGAATGTCCTAAGAGTCAGGGAAAATTAACTTAGAAAAGGCCAAGGGATCAAGGTCAATCTTATGCTGTTACTGCAGTTGAAGTTAAATAATTAATGTATTGGTTTTTTTGGACTCAAGAACTATATTATGGTTATAAGAATAATGTGAAATATATATAAGTCCTATACTTTAGTACTTGTTGTTTTCATTAAGGTTTTAATATGAAGAAGGTAATCATATTTTTAGTATGTGACAATAAGAGAAACTTTACTTTGTTTGAGGAATCTGATGATACAGTTGATTTTGGAATTTATAGACCTTTTAGAGAAAGTCTAGACTGAGTTATTTTGAAAAACTATAAAGGTTTGAATGGATTAAGTTGAACTTTTGATAGTATTGTTTAAAGTCAAAACATTTATGAAGATTATTTTAAAATATTATAATACTATAGTTTTAGGAAAAGGACAACCTTCAGGTTGGGGGATAACCCGTCTCATCAGACAAAGCTGTAGGAATCGAACCCACAACCATAGTGCGACATGCCTTTATTACCTACCACTAGCCTACATGAAGTCCCTGGTTATTACAATATAGTTTTCCTAATTTAAATGGTATGTGTTAATATTTTGAACCTTGTACGATTAGGATAAATATAATATTTTTGAGTTCTATTATCTTTTTTAGTGAAAGATGGGTTTGTGGTAAAAATTTATAAAAGAATGAAAGTCTACATGACAAGTATGTATATTTCCTTACGTTCTTTATAAATCTCCTAAACAAATTCCTCAACTTTATGAAAGGTAACTTAAAACAAAAATGTTGTTGGTTAACTTTTCCTACTGGGGAATCAATGATCGTTTAACCAATCACAATTTGTGATTTAATTGTAGTTAAACTTTCTCCTAATCTGGTTTTCTACAACTCTCCATCAGACATTGATGGTTTTTTTCTCCTCCATATCCATATTTTCATAGAATCCTAGTATGGGATATCTCGGGTTACCTTTGTACTTCTCTTTCTTTCTTTTAAAGTTATATTTTTATTAACCTTATTTCTGATGTGGGTTTTCCACAAAGGTATTTTCTATTTTCCACCTTTTATTTTCGAAGAACAATTTCAAATTGCAAGGAAACAATTTATTGAAGGAGGGGAGAATGTAACACCCCAATCTTCCAGGGTACGCTTATCTTTCAATAATGCAATAGCTTACATTGTACGCTAGTTTGAGATTCTAACACACCGCAACCAATAAAAGTAGCTGTTATGAATAGTAATACCCACTTTTTGAATTATATAAATTTTATATTTCATAATGGACTTCATTTTTGTATTCGGAATATCGAAATTATCCTAATTTGAATTTTTGTAATTTTCTGAGAAACTTCAATTTTTGATGAATAGTGACACCACTTAGTGGTAGTTAAAAAAATAATTTTTTGTTTAAATGAAACTTTACCACTTCTGTGAATTGAATTTCAAAAATCCAAAATACATGGTTTTCATTAGGAAGTAAAATGTGGTTCAATGAGATTAAAATAATTTTTGGTGAATAGTAACTTTTAAGTTTTATTAATTGTGATTAATGGTAATTAGTGTAATTTAAGGTAAATATAATGTTATAATATTATGAAATTACCTTTACACTTGTATTACCCCTATTGGATGAGTCATGGCCGACCAAGACAATCCATGGGTCAACTTGGGGACCCCATGGAGCCACATGTGTAATAAAATGACATTAATAACTTTTTATTTAAAGTAAAAATAAAATTGTCACAAACATGTGTTGTTTTACTAAAACAATTATTACAAGGGCTTATATAAGTTAACTTTTATACTATAACTATTCATTGTAAATATAAAAAGATATCCTACATCAGGGTATTATTTTTATAATTTTTAGACATTAAATAAATAAATTTATTTATGAAACCATGATGATGCAACAATTACCTCATTAATTAACGATTTAAATAAAATGAAAAATTAATGTACAATCTAAGACTTACACTTGTCAAAAACCTATTGGATGAGTATATTTCGACCCCTTATCACCTTATCCTCGAAATATATAATTGTGGGACCTTTAAAATCAGAAACTCATTATATAATAATGCAACATGTCATGACTTTCCAAGAGTGCCCCTCCTCTCCTCTTATAAAAGGCCCCCACATCTACCACCTTATTCATACCCTCAAAGACATTTTCTTGGACAAAATCTGCCCAAATACTCTCTAAACTTCCCTATCTTACTCATATAATCCTCAATTTGGTCAGAAGTCTTCCCAAGGAAGCCTTTGGCTCAAATCAAAAAGAGTTGCCCGATTTTAAGGTAATATCTCCTCTTATGTTCTTTTGTTTTATTTTGCTTCTCCAACCCCTTAAAATCTTTTTATTACTTTCTTTTGTAACAAAAGCAGTTTCTAAAATATACTATGATGTTTTTATAAGAAGGATTTTATTTAAACTTACACACACCTTTGTCTAATGGTTAAAGAACATACTGTTTCTGTGGGTGGCGAATTACTGCCTCACGCAACGATGATTATTCAATCTTCATTTAACACCTCTCATGGTGGCCATTATGATGAAAATATTTTCATATATGATATATATATTATGTTTATGTTTTCCTTATGCGTCTTTATTTCTCATTCATGGCATACATTTATGATTTCGATTATGGGTAAACGCGATAATTTCATTTTAAAAAGTGCGGACTACCGCCCCCTCAAAGTAATTTCAATCGTTAATGACATATGTGGGACATGTAAAGGATGGATTAAATGATATTATATATGATATTATACTGGAATTATTATACACCTTTATATCATTATGATTTCATTATATTAAATAAGAAATAGAAATGAAAGTAGCGTTCATGCGTACGTACGACTTACCGTCTCCATAAACGGTGCATTTCATTTCTTACCTCTAAATGTTACGTAATATTATGAATGAATGTATATACTGGATATATATGATATATATGATATCTACATCATGAATATAATTCTGGATATAATGGATATTTACCACATGAACAACTTGTAATTATAAGAAGTTTATTTTTGACTCAAGTACCAAAGATCGACAAAATGACAGTTATTAACTTAAATATTTACATAATGTTCATAACATGGTAATAAGTGATATAAAAGGAATAATGAACTTGAAAAAGGTTCTTAAGAAAGTATAAATTAACTCTAGTTTATTTTTCAGGTGGTTAAAGAACGATCGACTCAATTCAGACAAGAGGTAAGGGAACTTATTAACCCAATTTCCATTCTTTGGGTTAATATCATACTTTCAAATTATGTCATGATATTATTATGTCCAATATTGTATTTGTACTTTATTTATGTGAACTTATAGTGAATACACATAATAGATCTATTTTATTTTAAAAAAATGATCTTTGTAAGGGAGCTTCTTAACCCAATTTCCATTCTTTGGGTTAATCTCCTACTTTCAAATCATGTCATGATAATATTATGTCCTATCTTGTATTTTTACTTTATTTATGTGTACTTATAGTGAATAAACATAATAGATCTATTTTATTTTAAGAAAATTATCTTTGTAAGGGAACTTCTTAACCCAATTTCCGTTCTTTGGGTTAATCTCCTGCTTTCAAATTATGTCATGCCAATATTATGTCCTATCTTATATTTGTACTTTTTGTGTACTTATAGTGAATACACATAATAGATCTATTTTATTTAAAAAAAATGATCTTTGTAAGGGAACTTCTTAACCCAATTTCCATTCTTTGTGTTAATCTCCTACTTTCAAATTATGTCATTATAATATTATATCCTATCTTGTATTTTTAATTTCTTTATGTGTACTTATAGTGAATGCAAATAGTAGATCTATTTTATCTAAAAAATGATCTTTGTAAGGGACTTCGTCTCAATCTTCTTTCATTGATGAATATTTTGTTTTTATACAAGACTATGTTTTATACGGTGTATAAACCTCTTTGAATTTTACATTTACTCAAAAGGAATATTTTTTATACGAAACCTTTTACTAAACGACAAAATGGAATGTTTTTTTGTCATGTGTATGCGGCGACAATGAATTATCCATCGTGGTGACCATTATTTGAGTTTCGGCATCCTCTACAAGCCATAATTTTTTTAAATGAAAAATAAATACCATGTTTTAATTTTCTTTTATTTTGGTATTGAAAATTGTTTTGATAATGTTTTTGTTATGTCAATTTGTTGTATTGATATCTTGTGATTGAAATGTGGAAATGTTATATTTCTTTTATGCATGGTTTATGTTATACGATTATGTTATGGTTTATGATATGTTTAAACCTTTTCATATAAGGAATTAATTGGACTTAATAAGTGACGGGTGGAGCCCACTATAGCTCCTCGATGCATCGGTAGGTCTCATGAGACAAACTAGTGTCTTGACATGAGGCCTTGAAAAAATCTTATTTGTAGTCTTGGAACGAGGCCTTGGATATGTGGTTATGATATTCTAGAATTATGAATTCCATCATTATGAAAGTGGTTATTGATATTTCATGTGATTATTCGACTAGTAGAATATCCATGTGAGTAATTAAATGTCATTATTTCATTGTATTTTTGCCATATTATGCTGAAGTTCAAGTTTAAAAGGCTTTTGTTTTAGTTATACATTTACTTAAATGTTAATGTTTATTTATGAAAGCTTCCGTTATATTGTTATCCTTACTGAGCATCTGATCTCACCCCTTCCAATGTTTTAATTTTTCTAGGATGTGAATAAGTATATTATGAATGACCTGCAGGAAGTATGAGGGGATATGAAGACAAGATGTTGTTGTTTTTTTGTTTTACTTTATGATATAATGTAACACTTATGAATGTATCTAGTGTTTCCAAGGCTACTAAACTAATCGGTCTTTCAAGAATTGATCTTTTGTGATCATGCCAATGTTACACAATAATGCACCGACTCTGGGTAACTGGGGTCAGGGTGTTACAAATAAACTCTCATATAATAAGAATATGCCTAATTTTGAGTTTTCCCCAACCATCTAAGATAGATATCCTTCATGGATAGAAATTAATACCCACGAGATGGAAGTAATTTCCATTGGAAATTCATATTCATCCTCGTACCAATAAATGATCATAGGTTATTTTTTAATATGAAATTTGACGTACCTTCTGTTTCAATTGATATGATATCCATATAAAGAAACCCAATATATGCCTATAATAAATTAAAATTTAACTTAAGGGATAATCACAAGATTTACTGGAAGAAAGTTTCTACAAAATTCAATTAGAGAAGAACTATAGACTTGAGATGTGGGCATTGTAACATTAAAAATTTTCACTACTAACTAAAAATATGATCCTTGATTTAATAATTCAACATGATTTCCAAATTACATAGATGTAAAAGAGTGGTTAGAGCTATAATAAAATAATTCATTAGTGTTTCTAGTGTGGAAGATAAGTGTACCTTTCACCACACGATTCCTATAACCCACTTCAGAAGTTGTGATCAAATTATATTTTCCATTTTGTTTGGGATTAAGAGGTTATTGATTTTGATCATCATAAAAAACCTTATTATTTTTTCACTTGTTGTCATAATTCTGATACTCCTTGAATTTGGAGCATTGATGCATGGATGGTGCATTAGTGATCATCTTCCTTTCCTATATTCTATCAGATTTTCTCTTCATGACCTTTCTACATTCATCAGATTTGTGAGCCACATTTCCGCATTTAAAGATCCTACAAGTTACATTAAAACAATTCCATTGATATTTTTCCCACATTTTTAGAACTTCGATGACTGTAATTTCTTTTCAACATGTGATTTATTTGAGTTTTCATGAGACTCTATTTTCATTTTCTTATCAAATAAATAGAAATGCTGGGAATATCAAAGTTTCCATTTATAGTTTGAGTGTACATCAATCTATTTCTTCATATCTAGTAAAATCACTTTAAGAAAATTTCTTTCAAAAACATGGTTTTAATCCATCAAAGAATCATTCATTTTTTATTTTAGGGATAATGATTTAACTAAAACCATACCTTCCAAGTCTTGTAAAATTTACCTCATGGGTAGTAAAGGATTAATAAGCCTTATTCTTAAGATTAAGGAATTTCTAGTCCATATTTTTACATATAATACAAGGGATGTACTTAGTAAAAAACATCCTCTTAAACTATCTCCATTACATAGATTCAATTTCTTCCTCTTTCCTTACATTCTTAATAAGGTTCCATCATTGATCTGATTCTCCTTATAAATGATAAATGGCTAGGACAAATTTTTAATATTACAAACATTGTATATCATAATGTATTTTCTAAATGGTGCTGATCCATAGATCATACAGTAGTGGATTATAATACCCAATAAAATAAAGTGGATGTTTCCTCATGAAAGAGTCAATAGTATATTGTTCTCTGCATTGACCAATATAGGTTTAGTATGATTCATGGATAGAAATTTGTGTGTAAATAATAACAATATTCTTATTTCTATATCCCATGGTATTTAGTTTCTTATGGGGATATTAACTAAATTTTATATCACATTCATTATTAGCAAGATGTATTATGGTTCAAACCATTGACTAAAACCAAAACAATAATCTAAGTGAGCTATCATATAATCATTAAATTTATAATTCATGACCCATTCTTCTAAATTTAAGGATCCTTAGGTTTAACATAGGTTATCTATGATAATTACCAAAACATTTTGATTCTATCCTACATTTAGACATATTACCAAGGTTTGCACCAAAGATTCATAATCCTAAAAACCAAATACTAACTAATGATATCCTATTATATCAACTATAACTGACCACACATTTAATATAAAAATATAACAATTTTTAGATGAATATTAAATATATTTCAAAAATATTTTCCTGAGGATGGTAATGGTTTAGTTTCCTTAGAGACTAGATACACAATATTCTTATTTCATGAAAGATCCTTAGCATCTAATGTAAAGATCTTCTCACATAGTACTCTACATAGACACACAATTCTTGATCCTTGGTTTATAACCTAGGGAAAAGAAACATAAGAAAGAGTGATCCACTTATCTTGAACAAGTCTTACCAAAATACCTAAATTTTTTTATTTTTATCTATTTATTGGTACTAGGATTTTGAAAATATCACTTCAATAAGGTTTAAGGTGTAAGCCAATTGAGGTTACTAAAAGAAGAGGCATATGATCTTACCAAGATTATCCTTGTTAATTTCTTATTAAATATCATCCAAATATTAAATAACCATATTAACATAATTACATAAATATATCTACTATAGTGATATGTTTTTATATTAATGTAAGATCCATTTTTCTGTCTTTTTTCTATCATATGGAAAATTTAAGAAATCACCCATGTGTATTTATAGCCTACCGTCTCTACAAAGTGGTGTAATTAGTTTTTCATAAAAAAATTAATTTGGATAGTTATAAAGATAAAATTAATGAATATAAATGATATTTTGGAAATAATTATGATTATATAAATATAAGATATCATCCACCTTCTTACTTCCATATTCGTTAGAAAATGATAACGTTGCTTGTGCGTATGTGTGGAATACCACCTCCACAAAGTGATGTGATTTTTATCTATTACTAAATTACATGGATGATTATAAAATGGTATATAATGAATAAAAACTTTATTCCCAACATTATGAAAATTCTATATATGATGGGACCATTTCATAACACCTTTAACCATGGTCAATATTCTGACTTAATTTTGAAGAAATTGATCGAACAACCTTAAGTGGTCAATGTGAGGAAGAAATATTCAATGAATGAATTACAAATGAATATAAAAGGTCTTTAAGAATGTAATACATATTATTTTTTTAGTACATAATTTAGTAAATTTTAATTTATTATTTAGGAAGATATAATTCATCCGACTAACAAGGAATCCAAGGTAAGGGTTTTTTGTCTTGATTACACTCCAATGAGACATAATTTATATTATGAACATAATTTATTTTATTTAGTTTATATAAATCCACTTTGTAATATTATATCATTAATTCCTTTTTATTCATGTAATTTAATGTTTCAATCCAATTTCTCTCTCTTAATGGGTATTGATTCAAATGCTATTAAAGCAATAATCGTTTATTTTATAATCTCACTCTTATTTGGTATTGTTCATGTTTAAATTTATATAGAAGGGATTATATTGAATTTCTATTCATAATCCTAATATATTTTATTATCCCATGGTTATTTATGGGATTTATTTGTTTTTATTTCAAATTTTCTTCTATTAGGTACTCAAAGACCAATAGAATATTTTGTAAGAAAAATAAACCATATTTCTTATTTTGGGTTAGGAATATTTTTATTCCATGTTTATATATTATAAAAATATTAAATAGTTTTATTTTAAATTCTAAAAAGATTAAGTAAAGTACTTTTCAAACATACTTTACATTATTTTCAATGTTTTATAAATTAATCTTTTTAATGTTTTTTGAATGGGTTATTTTTTACTTTCTTTTAAAAAGTGTGAAAGGGTTATACTTTTAATGTATATGGTGTGAAAGAATTTTCCCACCATAAAAAACATTATTATTTATCAATACCCCTCTTAATGTTTCTATGTTTTCTCAAATAAAATCCTTTTCCCTGATTCTGTGATTTTTTAGTTTTTATATTAAAATAAAAATGGATTATTTTATGGACGATTGAAAAGAATTTTTGAAACTATTTACAACTTTTTTTAAAGAAAAGTTAAATAATATTTATTGAAGGTTATTTTAAAAGTTTTTAATCCATTTTCCTTTCCAATTATAAAAATTATTTACTTTATTTCAAACCTTCATTTCTAATGAATTAGTGTCATTTTATCATCCTTTACTAATTTATGGAATATGTTTTATTTTTGTGACCATTCACTTTCTTATGATCTTGATCTCTATCACTCTATATTATTCATTGTACATTATTTTTATCCTTTTTTCCATATTTTACACATCATTGATATATTTAGTATCATTTCCACTACTTTGGTATTTTATAAACTTTATACCATTTCAATATGTGGTGTTAGTTGAAGGAAGCTAATTAAGAATGCTATTTCATTTACCCGGAAAATATTAATGTTTTGTATTCTTGATTAAATATTGATAATTATTAAATGATAAGGAATATTTATTAATAATTATATTTATGATTAAATATATGAGAAATTAATAAGACATATGTAAGTAACAAGTGGGTATTGGTTATAAATATCCCCTCTATGCATTGATAGGTATCATGAGACAAACATTTGGATGAATTAGTTTTTTGTTTAGTGAATACCTATATAATCATTGAAATGTCTTGGAATAAGGCCCTAGGGTTTTATTTGTGATATATTGACTTGATTCCTTCATAATAAGATCATTATGTGTGGAATTTTTCATTTCCTTCATTAAAATTTTATTTAATATTGTACTTATGATGTTTATGTTAATACTTTCCATGGATATGTTTTCACGATCATGTTTTTTATTAAATTGAATATGTATTGATTATCCAATTTGATATATTCTTAATTCCTTATATAATTATGATATATTCCGCTATATGATTTTTCTTATTGAGAATCTGTGCTCACTCTTTATTATGTTTTTCCTTAGGATATGAATAAGGAATATTTAATGGATTTTAAATGATGAAATGAAGTTTTCCATGCTATATATTTTTTTCCACGAAATATGTGAATAATGTACGAATCCAATCTCTTAATACTACTAAAATAACCAATCCTTTATGTTTTTATCCCTTGAATCCTGTACCAATGTATTAAATTAAACACAGGCTCTATGTTTTGGGATTTAGGGTCATTACAATATGTATCCTATATTACTTGAAGTCATATTCATCTAAATGATTGATCTTCACCTTGAATTATTTAATAAAAACAATTAAATTTTTTAAATATAACCTAGAGATTTTAAACTTAGGATGTAAAACTAGTTTTTATGGAAACACCAAGATATATAATGATATATGATTCTAGAAATAAGTATAAAATGGAGAAAAATAATGATGAATAAGAATTACAATAATTAAAACAAAAATATTTACGTGGTTTGAGAATAATTGCTACATCCATGGAAAGGTAGAAAAAATTCAATATATATAGGGGAAAGATCATAGGGTAATAAATAAAATTTATAGAGACCCTATCTTGAAATGAGATCATAAAGAGTCATGGTTCTAATTGACCCACGTTGGTACAACTCTAAGATCACACAATAATTCCACTATGCAACAACAATGGTGGAAGTGAGTCCATGTATCTATAATACCCTTTTAATGTTTCCAGTCAGCTCTACTACAGTAACCATGTCAAATTACATATAGCTAAAATAACTCTATGTTGTAGTTTTCACATTGATACAATTACAAAACCACATAGCAAGTCCACTATTCTTCTTTATGGTTGTAGGAACTTCTTGGAGGTACAACACTCTGTTGGTTCCACTAGCCAACTCTACTATAGTCTCATATCGATGTAAATATTTAATGCCACCATCTTATCTCTTGTGTTCCCTTACATGCATTAATTCTTTTAATAATTCTGTTAGTAATATTATTACTTCCTCTAAATTAATATGTTTAAACCATACAGATGTGTAACTCTATACACATATATAAATTGTGTTATTAAGACAAATTAAAAAATAAATATATTTAAACATATTAAAATATATATCATTAAAATTTACAAGGAACAATTTCTTGTAAAGGCTTAAAATCATATGAAATCAATAATAACTACAAGAGTAAACTTGGAGTGAAAAATTACCAACCCCACTTTTTAGATAAGAAATAAGCCTCCAGTGTAGTGATTAGTTTGATCTAAATTCCCCCTACCCAAGGATACTTTACTCAATAAATACCCTTACTCCATCATAATTATAATACCTAATATGTGTAAACTATAATAAGATTCTTAAATTCTATCTTACAACCCAATAAAGTCTAAAATAAATGTAGTATAAAACTAAATCAATTATCATACTTAGAATGTATTTAAATAAATGTATTAATGAAAGTATATATAAGTTGTTTAATACATTAAAAATAAGTGTAAATCCATTCATAATATAACTATTATTAATAAATAAGGGAATAAAATAAATGAATGAATAATTCATATGTTTAAACTTGTGAAAAACCATTTTTAGAAGTTTATAAAACAAGCAACTATAAACTTGATAATTTAACCCTGTATTATGGATATTTCATAATCAAATAAATATTAATATTTTATATTTATTCCCAATATTAAATCTTTTATAATATTCTTTTATTTGAAATTATACTTAAATATATGATATTAATTGTAATATAAATATTATATATATTTTAATTCTGTTATGTAAACAATTTCAATATATAAATATGACATATTATTTAAATATTGTTCATATCAATTATCAAAACTCCTTTTGATATAGTGTAAATAATTTTTAAAATAAGGTATTTTAATTATAACACTTCAAATTATTTAGTACAAACAATTCATAATATTAAATATAAACACTTTTATATTTTTCCTTTTTAATTTCTAAAATCTTTACAAATAAAACTTATAATTTCTATATAAACTACTTATATCAAAATTATAAGTCATGTGATATAATTTTTAAACGTGTTTAACATTAATAGTTAATATTATAGATATTTATTTAATAAATGTTTCAAAAAAATTAATAAATTCTTAAAGATAATGTATAATTAATAAATTTATAAAAATTTTGTAAAATTAAATAAATGCCCTACAATGACTTTTTAAATAATATATAAATTATATAAATCAAATTTTAATTGAAATTTAGAAAAATAAATTTTTTTCAACCGTATCATATTTAACAATATAATCATAGAATAATATAAGATTGAGGTTTCATAACCCCTCAAATCATTTAAGGCACTATCAATAATAATTTATGACTAATAATGAAGCTCGTATAAAATAAACATAGTGCTTAACTATCATCACTGTAACGGCCCGAGATTTTATGAAAAATATTCTTTTTAATTTCACTAATGTCTTGTGTTGTACGCTACACCAAAAGGAGCTTTCACAACACACATACTTGACTTGCCTTGCATTACACGCAATCGCGACCATCCTCGATAGCGTGTGTAGTACGCAATACCGAGTTTCACTAAACAACGATATGCTATTAAAATATTATTATAACTAGCCGTTATGAATAGTAATAACCACCTTTTAAAATTTTAGAAATTTTAGCTCTCAAAATGGACTTCATTTTTGGATTCGGAGTATCGAATTTAGCCTAAGGTGAAATTTTGGTACTTTTCGGATAACTTTCATATTCTGATGAATAGTGAAAATTACTAAATTATAATTAAAAAAAACTTTTTTAATCAAAATAATTAATAGTGATAAATTATTAATTTGAGTGGTTTTAAAGTATATTTAGAATATATTTTTACAATTTAATACAATTTTGGTCATTGGATGTAATTTCAAATTTAAACCAGACATAAACAAGTGTCAATCTTTTGATAGATATTGTTTCTTAAAAACTCGCTATTTGTTTTAACAGCAGGATTTAATTATAAAATTAATTAATGCAACTTCTATGATATGAATTTGGTAAAATAGACTTCATTTTTGAATTTGGAATATGAAATATAGATTAGGATGAAATTTTGGCGTTGTTCTGAAAAACATCAATTTTTGATGAATAGTGAAACTACTAAGTGGTAGTTAAAAAAACTGAATTTTTCATAAAACTTAATTTTACCGCTTCTGTGAATGGAATTTCAAAAATCCGAGAGACACGGTTGATGTCAGTAAGTAAAATGTGGTTCAATGAGATGAAAATAATTTTTGGTGAATAGTAACTTTTTACTTTTTTTTACCACGATTAAAAGTAAATAGGGTAATTAAGGGTAAAAATGATATTAATATTACCCTAACACATATCCTAATCCTATTGGACAAGTTTATCTCGACCAAAAACAACCTTAAGTGTAAAATATTATCATTTAGGCCCACTTGGATTAGATTAGGACATTTATTATTATTTAATTCAAAGAAGAGTTAAAAGAGTTAAAATCAAAGTTTATTTACTAAAACATTTTTAATATAGTGTTATACATAAGATAGATTCAATTGTAAATATTAATTAGAAAGATAAAAAGATTTCCTACATAATGGTATTTTATTTGTAATTTTTAGAGATCAAATAATTTAATTTATTTATGACACAACGATGATGCTGTAATTATCTTATTAATGAAATATTGACATAATTGATGTTATAAATACCAAAATAAATTTAATTTGAGACTTTTTATGAATCCCACTAATTTTCTAGGTTACTATGATATATTAGTGTTGATTTAATCAACTTGGTTCGAACATATAATTCTTTTATGACTTTCACAAAAATCATATATCAAATAGTGTCAAAATTGACACAAAATAGTTTTTAAATCAAATATTATATTATTAATTGTTATTTTATTCCTAAAAATCTAAGGTTCGGCCAAATGACTTAGATAAGGATATATATATTAATAATAAACAATTTGGGGTTCTTTTGGCATGTTGTAGTAAGTGTATTAACCATATATTGTAAGAAAACAAAAAGACACGGTAAAAGTTAAATTATTTAACTTAGAGTTAAATCTAATTGATAAGGTTAAAATAATAAACTAAACTTGTCTAAATCCTATTGGTTGATAGGATTTCGACCCATCCCCACTTTAGCTTCGAAATAAGACCCTTTGGAACCATTATAAACCGATTTTGACTTTAATATAAAATAATATTTTGAGATATTCCTAAGGTGCCCCTCTCCTCCCTTATAAAAGGGCACCTCCTCCCCCTCCTCCTCACACCAATTTGAGCACTCAAGCTCGGCCAACCCCTGCCAAAATCCCTTCTCCACTTCCCTAGAATAATCCTAGAGGTCCTGGTCTTCTTCAAATACCAATCTTAGTTTCCTAAGTGGAGGATTCAAAGAGGCATTCCAAAGAAGAGGTAATATCCATTACCGATCTTTTCAACTTCTTTCTTCTTCAACTTCTTCTTATTTAGTTGTTTCATGATAAAGTAATAACATCAGTATTTATTATATACTTATATGTTATTATAAATATGAAACAACTCTAATTAACCTTCTATCCATCCTATGGAAAAAGGAAATCACCGCGCGTGCGTACGTACGGAATACCGTCTCCACGCCGTGGTGTAATCTATTTTCGGCCACCACCTTAATTGGATGGGTATAATGGTGTAATGAGTAACTATATATTGTTATTATAAAGTTATATTGATACTAAAATAGTATACAAACACTTCAACACAATTCCACGACCATGGGAACGATATCATCGCTCGTGCGTACGTACGGACTACCGTCTCCACGACGCGATGAGATTCATTATCAATGATTAACCATTCATGAATGATTATAAAGTATATATAATAAGTACTAATGAAATGTATGAAATAATAATGATACTGGATTTATTTATATTTATATTTATGTCATCTACTTAATTCCATTCAATTCAATAAGGAAACGAAAACAGCGTTCATGCGTACGTACGGACTACCGTCTCCATGAACGGTGTATTTCTTTCCATTTACTGATTTATTATATATATGTATATTATGAATATATATATATAAATCATGTTTTATATTCTGGAATTAAGTAATCATGATCTAAGTAATCATATGAATAATTACAAGTCAAAACACAGACTACAAATGAAACAATTTTACCCAAAACGCTCTTTAACATGGAATTTACAAAAGAACTGGTAATATAATGTCATAAGTGAACCATATATGATATCATAACAATGAATATGATTCTGTTATAAGTCAATGAAATTATTTAAATCATTATACAGGAGGTTCAGACACTTACGAAGCAAATCGGACCTAAGGTAAGGGGAAATATCACAATCTCATTTTTATCCGAGATTGTTTATTTGTAAGTATTTACTGGGGTGTATTTTATCATCCACATCCATGTTACCTCAATATGTAATATTGTTTCCATCCAATTACAATAGTTTAAATCCAATTTTATCCTTCGGTGAGTTTTTAGTAAAAAATATGAAAGGATTCTTTTGTCGTTTTTTTCGTACGAGGTACTTTTTGAATTTTTCGACAAAAGTACGAAAAATGTTTTTTTAACTTATTCGACAAGAATGGATTTTTAAAACATTATTTCCAAGAATCTTCCTTTATAAGTTTTCATGTTTATTTTTAATCAACTTATTTTATTTTATAATTGTATGACATGTTAAGAAAAGAAAAGTGTTTTTGAAAAAGAAAGGATATTTTCCTCAAGAATGGAGTTCAAGTGTTTTATCAAAATTATTTTCTATCTAAGATAATAAAGGGTTCTGTTTTTATCCCTATTATTACATTTATTTGATTATATTGTGAGGGAATTATTTTTATGAAGTCATTTACCTTATATTATTTTTTTTATGAT
The DNA here is from genome assembly GCA_963277665.1 of Viscum album. Taxonomy (NCBI): domain Eukaryota; kingdom Viridiplantae; phylum Streptophyta; class Magnoliopsida; order Santalales; family Viscaceae; genus Viscum; species Viscum album. The sequence continues at coordinate 871,400,315 of OY728125.1, forward strand.
GTCATGATGTTTAAGATTCCCTTTTTATTACATGGGTTATGCAATGATGTATGATTTATAATTTTGTGGAACACATAAGAATGGTATCATTATGAGATGGGTGGGACCTATATCTCCCTCCAATGCATTGGGTAAAGATTTCATATCTCATGAGATAGGAATGGCTGGAATGGTAGGTTATACCGGTTCAGTGAAACAGGACTGAAACGAGGGTGACTCGATTCAGAAAGGGACTTTGTCCACTAAGATAGTCTTGGCAATGAGTCATGACTAACAAGAAATGATTCTCTATGATTATGTGTGTATGCCACAAAGTTTCATGTTTTAATTTATGCTTATTTGGATTTCATTTCACTACTATGATTTATCCCATGATATGAAATTATGCTCTCTTTTTCAGGTTAAGATTTCCAAAAGTTATGTTCTTATGAATATGATGTGATTGATTTTTCTTTTGCTTACCCTTACTGATCATTTGAGCTCACCCTTTTATGTTTTCTTTTCCCCAGGATATAAAGAACGGTTTTAGGTAAAAAAAAGGGAGGATCTTTATGGGAGATATTGAAGATCTTTCACCATGATTAGAGGATTACGTACCGAGTTTCCAAAGACACTAAACTATTACGATCCTTGTGTGTGTGTTTTTGTTATGTACTAAGTATTTCGCAAAAGTAATGTAATGTCCATGTACGATAAGCTTCGGGTCTCTACAGTTGGTATCAGAGGAATGGTTTAGTCAACCTTTGGAAACTAGGATGCGAGAACTTTAGTGAGATCCCTAGAGATATTTCTAAGGTATGTCTAGGGATGTCCCTAAGGTTAAGTATACGTATAGGTTATAGTACTAGAACTACGCTAACGATCATAGAATTAAACCTAAGATGTTAGATATTGAAGGTACTCCCCCTTTATTATGTTGTTTTCCCTAGCATGACTTTTGCCTCTCACACTATTCTTTTTGGGTTTTTGACGATGACTGGAACCCGAAGGAACCGTGTTGATTAATGCAATGGACAATGCAATGATTGTCCTCCTGAACAAACAAATGTTATGGGAGATGGAGGGAAAAATCTTATTGCTATACTTACACAAGCTATGAATCATTCTGGACTTCCAAATGAGCAGAGAAGGGAACAATATTCTATTGAGTCCTTCATGAGGCAACGTCCACCTTCTTTCAGTGGGTCTTCTGATCCACTTGTTGCTGAACAATGGATTAGTACCACTAAAAAGATATTTTCAGTTCTTCAATGTTCTGAACATGATAAAGTCATGTTAGCAGTATATCATTTGGAAGGTGAAGCTGATCAATGGTGGAATCTTATCAAGAATACGAGGCCAAGAGATGAAATTGAGTCCATGGAATGGGACGAGTTCAAGAACTTATTTTTCAATAAGTACTTCCCTCGTATTCTTTGAACAAAGATGGAGAAGGAGTTTCTTGAACTAAAGCAAAACGATGATGAATCTGTTGGTATATACGAAGCAAATTTTACAAGACTTGCAAGGTATGCATCTGGCATTATCATCCAACCTGAAAGTAAAGTTGATCGATTTTTCATTGGCTTAAAACCAAGTCTTCGAAGGGCATTAGCTATAAGATACTTCAGTAGCTATGAAGAAATTGTGCGTTGTGCTATCAAGGTAGAAATGGAAGTTGGTGTTCCATATCCATCTCATGGTTTTGACAAGAAACGAAAGATGGAGTTCAAGGAGAAATCTCAGAATAATGGTGAAAAGAAGATGAATGTTTCCTTTTGCACAAATTGTGGAAAGAAGCATGGTGGAGATTGTCTTAAAGGGACTATAAAATGTTTTAAGTGTGGAAAAGAAGGTCATCGAGCAGCTGAGTGTCGAAGTAATGGAAAAAGGGTTTCTAATGATGTGAATAAAGCAAACACTGCAGAGAATGCACCACCAACACTTCAATGATTCAAGTGCAAGGAAATGGGGCATTATACTAATAAATGCCCTAATCCAAGGGTTAGTGATGATCAACATGAGCAACCACTGAAGGCAAAGGACAAAGGGAAGTCACATGCGATCACCATTGGCGATGTTGAATATGATAATGATGTGGTGGAATGATTAAGTGTTTATGTAATGGGATTCCAAAATAATGTTGTACCATAAAGTATTGGAATATTTATGTATTGGTCTAATGTGGTATTCAAAGTAATTGAGATATTTTTGGAAATAAGATGATATGCGCATAATGAAGGGAAAACGAGAAAATGAAATGTTTAACAGTATTCATGAGCTCATGATTGATATAAGGACTAAGTGATATCATGGTTTGAGTATATAGAATTTTGAGGATTTTGGTATGTGGAAAGTGTTAACTTTTAACTACATTCATGTTTTCACTAAGGTATTCAAGAGAATAAATGATTAAGGACTTTGAATGTGACCAACAAAACATATCTTATGATATATGGGGATCGACAATGGTGTTAAATCTCTGGTAATCGTTTTCACTATGTTATGAGAGTGGACTGTAGTATTATGGATAAGCCTGAAGATTGGAATGGATTATGTTGGATATAAGTTAGTATTGTTTAAGGATAGAAGTTTTTTTTCAATATTATTGATGGGATGTTATAGTAATATAGTTTTAGAAAAAGGACAACCTACAGGACGGGCGACATCCCATCGCGTCGGACAAGGCTGTGGAAATCGAACCCACAATCGAAGTGCGACTGGCCTTTATCACCTACCACTGGCCTAAAGGAAGTCCCTGTTTAGTATAAACTAGTTTTATTATATTAAGCAGTATGATATATGAAGTATAAGTCCATTTTAGGAACCATATATGATTAATCTCACTATAGATCGACTTATGTATATAATTTTTGCTAACCTTTTCTTTGAGACAGATGGAATGACCCATCATTCTATCACATGATCTGCTAACACTTCACGAATAACAAATTCAACTTCATTTATTTAAGAGATGAAGTGGAAATTTTTCAAGGCATGAACAACAGTGAGATTGTACCAAAATAAAGTAAGTATTTATTCTATGCAAATTTTCTACTTTAGGGAAATGATCTTGAAAACCAAAAATGTTGTCCTAGTGATCTTATATCTGATGAATCATATGGTACCTTAGATCATCACAAATTTATGGCTTTGTGATTGCTGGATTTTCCATAGCCATGTTCTCTACCACTCCCCATCAGAACATGATGGTTAGATTTCTCTTCCATATCCATATTTTCACCTATGTGGAAACCCAGTGATTAGTTTATTTGGGAAACCGTTAAGTTTCATACTTTTGTTTTTAAATATTGGTTTTGGTATTCCTTTTCACGATGTGGGTTTCTATTAAATAAACTTTCGAATAGTAAACCATTTATAACCCCGACGAATTTCGAGGGCGAAATTCATTTTAAGGGGGGTAGAATGTAACATCCCGAGATTTTATGAAAAATATTCTTTTTAATTTCACTAATGTCTTGTGTTGTACGCTACACCAAAAGGAGCTTGCACAACACACATCCTTGACTTGCCTTGCATTACACGTAATCGGGACCTTCCTCGATAGCGTGTGTAGTACGCAATACCGAGTTTCACTAAACAACGATATGCTATTAAAATATTATTATAACTAGCCGTTATGAATAGTAATAAGCCCCTTTTAAAATTTTAGAAATTTTAGCTCTCAAAATGGACTTCATTTTTGGATTCAGAGTATCAAATTTAGCCTAAGGTGAAATTTTGGTACTTTTCGGATAACTTTCATATTCTGATGAATAGTGAAAATTACTAAATTATAATTAAAAACAACTTTTTTAATAAAAATAATTAATAGTGATAAATTATTAATTTGAGTGGTTTTAAAGTATATTTAGAATATATTTTTACAATTTAATACAATGTTGGTCATTGGATGTAATTTCACATTTAAACCAGACATAAACAAGTGTCAATCTTTTGATAGATATTGTTTCTTAAAAACATGCTATTTGTTTTAACAACAGGATTTAATTATTAATTTAATTAATGCAACTTCTATGTTATGAATTTGGTAAAATAGAATTCATTTTTGAATTTGGAATATGAAATATAGCTTAGGATGAAATTTTGGCATTGTTCTGAAAAACATCAATTTTTGATGAATAGTGAAACTACTAAGTGGTAGTCAAAAAAACTGAATTTTTCATAAAACTTAATTTTACCGCTTCTGGGAATGGAATTTCAAAAATCCGAGACACACAGTTGATGTCAGTAAGAAAAATGTGGTTCAATGAGATGAAAATAATTTTTGGTGAATAGTAACTTTTTACTTTTTTTTACCACGGTTAAAAGTAAATAGGGTAATTAAGGGTAAAAATGATATTAATATTACCCTAAAACATGTCCTAATCCTATTGGACAAGTGTATATCGACCAAAAACAACCTTAAGTGTAAAATATTATCATTTAGGCCCACTTGGATTAGATTAGGACATTTATTATTGTTTAATTCAAAGAAGAGTTAAAAGAGTTAAAATCAAAGTTTATTTACTAAAACATTTTTAATATAAGGTTATACATAAGATAAATTCAATTTTAAATATTCATTAGAAAGATAAAAATAGTTCCTACATAATGGTATTTTAATTGTAATTTTTAGAGATCAAATAATTTAATTTATTTATGACACAATTATGATGCTGTAATTATCTTATTAATGAAATATTGACATAATTGATGTTATAAATACCAAAATAAATTTAATTTGAGACTTTTTATGAATCACACTAATTTTATAGGTTACTATGATATATTAGTGTTGATTTAATCAACTTGGTTCGAACATATAATTCTGTTATGACTTTTACAAAAATCATATATCAAATAGTGTCAAAATTGACACAAAATAGTTTTTAAATCAAATATTATATTATTAATTGTTATTTTATTCCTAAAAATCTAAGGTTTGGACAAATGACTTATATAAGGATATATATATTAATAATAAACAATTTGGGGTTCGTTTGGCATGTTATAGTAACTGTATTAACCATATAGTGTAAGAAAACAAAAAGACACGGTAAAAGTTAAATTATTTAACTTAGAGTTAAATCTAATTGATAAGGTTAAAATAATAACCTAAACTTGTCTAAATCCTATTGGTTGATAGGATTTCGACCCATCACCACTTTAGCTTCGAAATAATACCCTTTGGAACCATTATAAACCGATTTTGACTTTAATATAAAATAATATTTTGTGATATTCCTAAGGTTCCCCTCTCCTCCCTTATAAAAGGGCACCTCCTCCCCCTCCTCCTCACACCAATTTGATCACTAAAGCTCGGAAAAACCCTTACAAAATACCTTCTACACTTCCCTAGAATAATACTAGAGGTCCTGGTCTTCTTCAAATACCAATCTTAGTTTCCTAAGTGGAGGATTCAACGAGGCGTTCCAAAGAAGAGGTAATATCCATTACCGATCTTTTCAACTTCTTTATTCTTCAAATTCTTCTTCTTTAGTTGTTTCATGATAAAGTAATAAAATCATTATTTCTTATATACTAATATGTTATTATAAATATGAAACAACTCTAATTAACATTCTATCCATCCTACGGAAAAAAGAAATCACCGCGCGTGCGTACGTACAGAATACCGTCTCCACGCCGTGGTGTAATCTATTTTCCGCCACCACCTTAATTGGATGGGTATAATGGTGTAATGAGTAACTATATATGATTATTATAAAGTGATATTGATACTGAAATAGTATTCAAACACTTCAACACAATTCCACGACCATGGGAATGATATCATCGCTCGTGCGTACGTACGGACTACCGTCTCCACGACGCGATGAGATTCATTCTCAATGATTAACCATTCATGAATGATTATAAAGTATATATAATAAGTACTAATGAAATATATGACATAATAATGATACTGGATTTATGTATATTTATATGTATGTCATCTACTTAATTCCATTCAATTCAATAAGGAAACAAAAACAGCATTCATGCGTACGTACGGACTACCGTCTCCTTGAATGGTGTATTTCTTTCCATTTACTGATTTATTATATGTATGTATATTATGAATATATATATATAAATCATGTTTTATATTCTGGAATTAAGTAATCATGATCTAAGTAATCATATGAATAATTACAAGTCAAAACACGGACGACAAATGAAACAATTTTACCCAAAACGCTCTTTAACATGGAATTTACAAAAGAGCAGGTAATATAATGTCATAAGTGAACCATATATGATATAATAACAATTAATATGATTCTGTAATAAGTCAATGACATTATTTAAATCATTATACAGGAGGTTCGGACACTTACGAAGCAAATCGGACCTAAGGTAAGGGGAAATATCACAATCTCATTTTTATCCGAGATTGTTTATTCGTAAGTATTTACTGGGTTGTATTTTATCATCCACATCTATGTTCCCTCAATATATAATATTGTTTCAATCCACTTACAATAGTTTAAATCCAATTTTACCCTTCGGTGAGTTTTTAGTAAAGAATATGAAAGGAATCTTTTGTCGTTTTTTTCGTACGAGGTACTTTTTGAATTTTCCGACAAAAGTACGAAGAATGTTTTTTTAACTTATTCGGCAAGAATGGATTTTTAAAACATTATTTCCAAGAATATTCCTTTATAAGTTTTCAAGTTTATTTTTAATCAACTTCTTTTAGTTTATAATTGTATGACATGTTAAGAAAAGAAAAGTGTTTTTGAAAAAGAAAGGATATTTTCCTCAAGAATGGAGTTCAAGTGTTTTATCAAAATTATTTTCCATATAAGATAATAAAGGGTTCTGTTTTTATCCCTATTATTACATTGATTTGATTATGTTGTGAGGGAATTATTTTTATGAAGTCATTTACCTTATATGATTTGTTTTATGATGTCATGATGTTTAAGATTCCCATTTTTATTACATGGGTTATGCAATGATGTATGATTTATAATTTTGTGGAACACATAAGAATGGTATCATTATGAGATGGGTGGGACCTATATCTCCCTCCAATGCATTGGGTAAAGATTTCATATCTCATGAGATAGACATGGCTGGAATGGTAGGTTATACCGGTTCAGTGAAACAGGACTGAAACGAGGGTGACTCGATTCAGAAAGGGACTTTGTCCACTAAGATAGTCTTGGCAATGAGTCATGACTAACAAGAAATGATTCTCTATGATTATGTGTGTATGTCACAAAGTTTCATGTTTTAATTTATGCTTATTGGGATTTCATTTCACTACTATGATTTATCCCATGATATGAAATTATGCTCTCTTTTGTAGGTTAAGATTTCCAAAAGTTATGTTCTTATGAATATGATGTGATTGATTTTTCTTTTGCTTACCCTTACTAAGCATTTGAGCTCACCCTTTTATGTTTTCTTTTCCCCAGGATATAAAGAAAGGTTTTAGGTAAAAAAAGGGAAGATCTTTATGGGAGATATTGAAGATCTTTCACCACGATTAGAAGATTACGTACCGAGTTTCCAAAGACACTAAACTATTACGATCCTTGTGTGTGTGTTTTTGTTATGTACTAAGTATTCCGAAAAAGTAATGTAATGTCCATGTACGATAAGATTCAGGTCTCTACAATCACTTACTATATAAGACCCATATAAGAATATCAGTTTGGCATCTAGCGTATGTAACATTAACCCGCACACTCAAAGACCTGCATAACACTAACCCATGGTGCTTGGAAATCCTAATTTGTGACATGCCATCAATGTAAGGGAAGTACTTTAGCTCCTCTTATGTTGTCTATTAAAATATTTCCTAAAACATAAAAATGATTTGATAATCTATTTTAGAAAACATAAATAATCAATATTGCTTATTACGAATCCCAATTTTTTATTCTTTGACATTTAAAAATTAATGTATTTACACTAGATATTGCTTTATAATTTCTCATTTCATATAATATATTAATATCATAACCGAAAAAATTAAATATCATAATACCATAGATAGTTCAAATTATACACTATTTTTAATAATATCAAATATGATAGTAATATGATATTTAATTTTCTTTATTTTTCAACATGTTTTTAATCAAAATTCATGGAACTACTCTAATACCTATAATGGGTTTCTAAGGATCGAACAAAACTCATTCAATATTGTGGAAGTAATCAGAAACCTGAAACAAATACCAACCATGCTATGAAAACTAAACCATGTATGAACTAAAATGAAGAACTTGTTGTGTACCTTACATTTTAGATGAACAATCCTTTTTCTTCAATCATAAAGAGATATAAATCAAACTCAATCCTCCATAGTGTATCCGTGAATTGATTTAATCACCGAATTTTTGGGTAATATCCCCCTCACAACCATGATATACTATTATCTATTTTAAGATAAATAAGGTGGAATAAGAGAGTTATATGTTAATAGACTAGAGTTTGGGGTAGGATCACATACCATTATCACGGATACTTCCCCCTTTATATAGTCCCAAGGACACTTGATCCATTGTATCCTTAACATATACATTACACAAAAAATAAAATAATTATGTGGTTTCTCATGCATTCATAATATTATTGAACTCTTGAGTCTCATATATGTGTCACCATATAAAAATTCTTTACAATGATTTCCAAAGTGGAATAGAATTGAGACATTAATCATTAAACTCCCTTTATCTATTTCAGGATATTGAGTAAATCAATAGTTATGATCCATACAATATGATAGAGTCAATTCATAATATATTGCTGACATTGAAAGTGGCATGTTATCATTATATTATTCTTTATAATATTAATCATAGCTATGAAATTATAGTCCATTTAAAAGAGATATTCCCTAAATCCTTTAACTAATATGATGAGTTTTGTCTATATCATATGATATGATATAAGTATATAATTGGTCATGATATTTAATTATATAACATGATTGTATTTTCCATTTTTTTCCTTATGAAATATTGATATTGTAATATTTTGATATGAAAAATTATCAAAAAGGTTTTGTAACCTCATGCACTATCTTGTTTATTTTTTATTGTATGAGTTAATGTTTAATCACTTCAGGAGTGTCCTAGAGGTCTTATAAAAGAGAGGTTTTCTAGGAGAATCATGTGATCATCCCTACGTGAGATGATATTGATTCTCCTTCCTTGATGTAATCTTCTTTTTTCTATTTTCTACATGAGGTATTGGAATGACATGTATTTTTAGAATATTTCCACTTGTTTTATGGGTTAGTCACATTAACCTATGCATACCACATACCGGGGTGAGTCTTTCAGCTACTTCTAATGTGATATTTATCCAATATGATGATCTAAGACAATGGTAGAAACATAATTTGGTGTAAACTATATAACATTATCTTAATTTTACCTATATAATGGTTTAAAGTTTCATGTATAGTGATATTAGAAGTTCATATTTATTTTTTTCTACATTGAATGAGTGTCATTCGATCATTAGAAATGTTTTAGTGTTATATGAATACTAAAATGTGGTTTATATCATGAATTAATGTTTTAAAATGTAGTGTTCATGATGTTGAAAAAATTGGGTATCATAATGTATATATGACATTTTAGATATCATAAAAACTAAATCTTTGGTGTTGAAGGGTTTTATATTATGTGAGCTAGTGGAAAGTTCTTACTATATAGGATTCTAGGTGCACTCACTCACCCTACATAGGTCCTCCCACAAAGAATTATTTTTATGCATTACTTATACTATTAGTCGTGAGTTCCTAGGACTATGAAGTTATTATTCTTCATACTGTATTCATTTTTTTAATCTCAAGTAGACCATATCTATGGAGTTACTTTTATTCAAGCTTGAGCACCATGAATTAATAATACACAGGTCACTGGATAACTTTATCAATATTATATGGCGCTTGTTGTCATGTACAACCGCCAATACACTAAATTAATTTAATGTAAGATCCATACATTATTTTTTTCATTTCCTAATACATATTGTATGCCTAGGTTGGCTGGGGCATGACATTAATCTTACTTGGAATCCAGACACATAGATTATTCTTGCACTAGCCACAGTGCATTGTGTTAATCTCATGTATGGTTTTCCAAAGTTGTTTCAATACCACAAATCCCTTTTATTAGTCATATAAGTTGGTTAATAGAAATTGGGAGCAAAACAAGTCCGGAACTATAGATTACGTAAATCATTATGTATGATATTACTAGAAAAAAATTGATTTTTATGTATTTTAAATAAAAATTGAATAAAATGATTAATAATTTTTTTATAAATAATATAAAAAATAATTTTAGGATACTTAATAATTTATAAATGTTTTTATAAATGGAATAATTATTAAATATTTATTATTAATTAATTAAATATTTTTGAAAAATTTAATATATAAATATAAATAAATATAAATTATTAATATTGAAATAAATTTTATATATTATATGGAATAGATAATAATTTAGATATAATGTGTTTATATAATATTTATAAGTGTGATTTATAAAATGTTTATAAATTACAAAATTAGGCAAAAATATGAAATAGTTTATATTTAAAATTATGAATTGTTCGTAATTACTAAATTTGAAATTTTCAAATTAAAGACCTTAGTTGTGATATTATTATACCATATCAAAATTTGTTTTAATAATTTATTTTATCATGGTTTAAATAGTGTTAAATATATGATATTTATATTATGTAATTGTTTTTACATAAGACAATTAAAAAATAATTTTTTTTATATTTAATTTAATATCACATATTTAAAGAAAATTATATGAAAAATATATAGGAGTTGATATTGGGAATAAATATAATGTGTATATATTTATTTAATTATGGAATGTACATAATTCATGGCTTACTTATAAAGTGTATAATTTTATTATTTATGAATTGTTCATAAATAGTTAATCTCAAGTTTAATATATGAATTGTTCTTGTATTACTTGGTTATTATTCATGAATATAATTGTTATGTTAGGTATGAATATGTGATTTAGTTTAAATTATCAATCTTATTTTATAAATTTTCATGCATGCATCTAAGGAGTTATGTTCCCAGTAAGATAGTTGATTTAGTTTTTTACCAACTTGACTTTGGATTGTATTGAGTTATGAGATTAAAATATGAATTTAATTATGATTTGTACATATTAGGAAAAAGTATTTTTTTTAATTGAAATATCTGTTGATTAAGTTATCAATAGGTAGAGGGAATTTGTGTTAGACTAATCATTATTTTATAGGATTATTGTAACATCCTTCCTTTGGTGCCATATGCTAGTGCCCCAAGCAGGTTGTTTAGATGAACTTAGGTGCACCTCCCCATATACCATAGGATACCAAATAACAGTGAGGGTATAATATAGATAAGATGGGGAGGCTGTAACCACTTTATCAAGGTAGTACAATAGTATAAATAAATAGCCAATAGCCAAATTATATAAAAAATAACCAGAATAATACAATAACTAATACATACCAGTATCATAAGAAAAACAAAATTGGGAAAATAATATCCAATCCAAAATAGAAGATATTTCATGTCATATAAGTTTAAAGTTTCAATCCAAAAAACCAAAATAAGGATGCACTGACAACTCCCCAAATGGGTCCCAACATCATGTACAATTCCTTTATCCATGCTCCATCCCAACTTAGCCATCTAATATTGGGCTCTTGCCCTTATCATGTCCTATAAATATGAAATATATTCAAGTAAAGATCACGTAGCTTAACTGAGGTGTGAGTAAAACAGCATAGGCCACCACCACCAACATCTAAAACTATATCCAATTTTAAATAGTGTATGAAGTTGTATAAATAATAAAGTATAAAATATGAGTAAGTGGTTTTCTGATCAAATTATTATTTTTTTAACAACATAAAACCCCTGGTTCACAATGAAACCCAAACCAAACATACCTTCTTTTTCCCATTCCAGAGTTTGAACCACATACCAGGGGAAATAAAATTCCATTCTTTCATTTATTTTATTACATAATTATTTCTAATTTCAAATCATAAAAACATGGAACCCCAGTCCAATTCCAATATCACAGGATTAGAACATCATGTCTGGAACCCCATGGGTATTTAGAGAATCAGTCCTTATCTCACACCTCATTATTCATATTAGAATTTGGAGCCTTAGTCCTTTTCCCACACTCATTATCACATATGTATATTTGGAGCATTAGTCTTTGTCCCACACCACATTTTTCAATCAATCACATATACGAAATATATCACAATTATAAAGGTTAATCACCATTAACCCTATGTTCAATTATTTATATCACAGTTCACTATTTCAACTTATCAAAACAATCATAGTTCATTACTTTAATCATATGGAATAATATAAAAATTTCATCATTAATCCATTTATCCACATTTAATCATAGAATCTATTAACCATTCAAGGTTAATCCAACCAACCCGTTAATTAAAATTTCAATCAATATCATAATACCATTAATTAAACAATTTCAAAATCCTAATACTCCCCCAATTCCGTAATCCAATTAATTAATTCAATTAAATATGAAATTTACAAATGTGGAAATTATAATTCCACAATTAAATACTTGAAATAATAATCAAGACTATGGTAATTTATAATTAGACCACCTATCTCAAGTTTGTTGGCAGACATTCGCCAAAAAAAATCCCTAAATTGGTGTGGAATGATAAAGAACACAATATCATAGAAAATCTAGGACCAAAACCTAAGATGAAAATCAAACTGATTTATATCCATCAAAAAATTGATCTAAACCAAAAACAATGGTGGGAAACTCATCCCACGTCACTTGGAAAGAGAGATAAAATCAAATGGGGAGGAAATTACTTACCAATAGAGAGTTTATACTTCAAATGGTTCTTTTTTTCATCAATAAATGGGTTCGGGGAGCCTTAGAATCATGATGGGAGCTTAAAAAATCATAGGAATTGGTTAGGGTCTATTGGGGCTAAATAGTAATTAATACAGGGGAGTTTAATAATTTTAAATAATTTTTTTGGTAATTAAAAACCAATGTGCACAGTTTCATGGGAATTGGTGCACACTTTAGAAATCCATTCACCTTATCAATGCACCTCTTCTTATGGTTTCATGGTTACTCCTTGGTGGGAACACAGTTTGAAAAACCATGTACCAAACCTGAAAACCACCACTATTTGAGGGTTTACAGTTTTCTTGGGTGGGTGCACGGTTTTGGAAAAACTTACATAAACCATGAACTTCCCAAAAACCCTAAAAAATCTTCCAAAATTTAGTTGAACTCACTAAAGAAAATACATAAACAAATTATGAATAGGATAATGTGAAATAGTACCTAAAAATGAGTAAGATACATCTTCATAAAATTTTGGGATCTTAAAATATTCTCACGATTTAACAGCTTTTCCTTGAGCTATACTCCCAAGAATCTCTAAGATTTTGATGTAAAAAATTGGTCCACCAAGCCCGTATATTTACTTCTCTCTCCCAGGTTTACTCTTGAACATTACCATGTTTCCACAATACTCTAAATATAAGCTCTATCTTTCCTCAGAACACATTATCATTATGATCCATAACACATATTAAATGATCCTCAGAGGAAGAATTGGTCTCAATCCCAACATCATGAACATAAATCACCTAATAAGGGTTTGGGTGATACCAGTGAAGTTATGACACATGAAAAAAATATTTCATAACCCTACACCTATGTGGATGAACTAGTTGGTATGCTTCTGGATCGATTCTCTCCAGGTTATCAAAAGGTCCAAAAAATCTACTCACCAAATTAACCTACCTACGAATCCTATAGTAACATAATATAGGTGAAACCTGAAGAAACCGATGATCACCAAATGTAAAATCCAGGGGTCATTGATGTTGATCAGCATACAACTTCTTCCTACTCTGAGCTATAGCCTTATATTTTCTAATTAACTAAACTTTCTCTGATGTATCTTCCATGATACTCAGTCCCAACAACTCTGATTGACCTATCTCTATCCAACATAGAGGTGGCTAATTGACTTACCCTAAAGTGCATTGTATGGTGCCATTTGAATTGTCTAATGATAACTTTTATTATAGGAAAACTCATTGAGTACCATGTTATTATCCCAATCCCCCGAAAAATCTAGAATGCATGCTCATATCATATCCTCCAAAACCTTTATGGTACATTCTGACTGTCTATTTGTCCTTGGATTGAAATATGTACACATAAATACCTACTTACTGAGTGGTTTCAGAGATAATTTCTAGAAATGTGAATTGAAATGTGGGCCATGACTTATAACTATGCTCTGTAGTACCCCATTAAGATGAATTATCTCCTGACTGTACTGGTCTACCAACTAATCCATTGATAAAGTCTTCTGAATAGGCAAGAAATGATCTACATTCATTAATTGGTCCATAATCACCCAAATAAAATCATTCTTCCTTGGTGTCCTCAGGAGAAACTCCACAAAGTCCAAGGCAACATTTTCCCACTTCCATTCTATAATGGGAAAGGACTATACAAAACCAATGGGTCATTTATAACTAAACTTAACCTCTTGACAGGTGTAACATCCTATTAAAAACCCTACAATCTCCCTTTTCATTCTCGAACTCCAATACTATCAACTTAGGTCATGATACATTTTTGTCAAACTTGGATGCACCACCCACTTTGAGGCATAAAACTCATGCATTATCCCCTCCAACATACAATCAAGAAAAAATACATGGCCCTAGACATGGATGATCTCATCCTCATATTTGGTCCAATATGAAGGTAAATCCCCACCTTCAAGGCTTTACCTTAAGGCTAGACATTTCAGATCCTCATAATTCCTCTCCCTGATATGGATAAAATTTTAATATTACACTGATACTTATATGAGATTCATCTTCTATTGTTTCTCCCAGACCAAACCATGCATCTTTGTTATTAAAGTCATCATCCTCTATTCAAAACTAGAGTCCTGAACTACCTGTGTTTGCATCTTCATGCTTAAAGCACCAGTAACACTATTTCCATTCCTAGGTATATTTGTTAGATCAAAATATAATGACTGCATATAATCAGCCTACCTCTACTATCAGAGATCGAAGTATCATTGTGAAAAGATATACTTTATTCTCTTGTGATTAGTATACACTATAAATTTTTTCCCAATAGATAATACCACCAACACTTAAAGCCATTAACAACTGCAACTAACTTGAGGTCATGCATATCGTAATTCTGTTCATATGGACTCAACTTCTATAACCTATAAACCAAAACTCTATATCCCTGGATTAACAATGCTCTATGTCTGACCCAAGACACATCAAAAAATATCTTATACTCCTCAATCATCTTGGGTAGGATCAAAATAGATGTGGTAGTCATATGATTCTTCAACTCCTGTAAAGAATTATAACATTCTATAGACCATTATAACATGGTACCTTTCCTGGCTAGGCCCAAAAGTGGTGCTTCTATGTAATAAAATTCTGGGATGAATCTACTATGAAAACCCACCAAACCCAGACAACTGTGTGTATCAAATTTTTTTAGGATGCTCCTAAGAAACCACTTCCGGAACTTTTTATGGGTATACTAACACACCTTCCTCCAAGATGGAGTGACCCAATAAATGTACTAGATCAATCTATAATCAACACTTAGATATCTCTAAGTATAGATGATTCTCACTTAGTGTACTCAAGATAGTGTCAAGATGTTGGGAAGGATCGTCTTGAGTCTTAGAGTACACCAAGATTTCATCCACAAAAAAACCACAAATGGATTCGGGTACTAGAATAATATATGGTAAATCTAGTCCATAAACACTTTCAGAATGTTAATTAGCACAAAATTCATCACAATGAACTCATATAATCCATACCTACTATTAAAAGTTTTCTGCGGTATATAATAAGGTCAAACTCTCTACTGATGATACCCTAACCTCAAGTAAATCTTAGAGAAAATAAAAGATCTTATAAACTAGTCAAAGTGATTATCAATATGTGGGATAAGATATCAGTTCTTCAATGTCATATAGTTCATATTCTAACAATAAACACATAAACATAGGGTTCCCCTATCAAACAAGACTATAGAACCCCAGGGTGATGTACTCGGATAGATAAATCCATTATAAAAAATCCTCCATCCAAGTATTAAGATCTTTAATCTCTATTGGTTATATTCTATAAGGTGTAATATAAACTAGTAAATCTCCAATAATGAGATCCTTCATAAAAACCACATCCCTATCAGGTGGTATCCCTAGGAATTATTTTGGAAACACGTCATGGAATCGATATAGTATGGATGGAAATTCATTATGCTACACACTCGATCATCCAGAGAAATACTTGAAACCTGTCCCATGAGATCGCCCAGTTACCAATCACCCGACCCTATATGGCCTACCTGGATATCCCACTCTCCATGATGAACATAATTTTCACCATTAGGAGATGTAAAATCACTCTCCTATGTTAACAATCTTTGTGGGCTCGGTATGATACTAACCAATCCATACCCAAAATCAATTTAGAACTTGACATGTCAAGTATATGAAGTTACCATATAAATTGATACTACATGACCATGAGAGAACACCCCATGCATAAAAATATGTCTCTCGACCATATTTTCAAAGTTTTATCTATTTTCATAACCCCACTGATGTGTTCCACCACCAGACTCAAACCATTCACAAGTTGAGTAGATAAAAAATAATGAGAATATCCTATATCAAATAAGGTATTAAAAAGTGTAGAAGATATATGAATACTACCTATAAGTTTTGATGGACTGACCTCATTGTCAACCAGTGCATTCTGTATTGCATGTAACTATCCTGCACCTCTTCCTTATGCTGTAGTCTGATTACCCTGAGTTGAACCACTCTGCTGATGTGGATGCTCTTGCCTTGAATTACCATGTCCACAACCTCAATCACCATAGTCTATAGAATTCCAACTGCTAGACTAATATCATTTAGAATACCTTGTTCCAATACTCTTATTCTTCCTAGACCCTCCGTTATCACCCACCTATTGTGGGTTCTTGCATAACAATAATAGATGTCCCATCCTAATGCATGATTGACACTTTATCGATGGTTATGGGAACTTTCTACAAATGTAAGAAAACCTACCATACTAGTGATAGAGCACTCAATTAATTTCCTAAGTAACTAATCCTTCCCCCTATCCACTCTCCTTTTTTATCTCCCTATTTGACATTTTCAAAGTGACACTTCCTAAACTTAGAAGACATACCTCTTGTTCATCCAAAAGAAACCACCTGTTTTCTACTAGAATCCTCCATTATGTTCTCCTTAAACATTATAGCATGATTTACCAACATATAAAACTTATTGAGCCTAAATATGTTAACCTAGGACTTAATTTTACATTTAATCCAATCTAAAAACCATTTCTCTAGAGTATACTTTTTTGTTTCCCATGATGGGGAAATGCACTGCAAATTAGTAATATGACCAACATAGTCCATTACATACTTAATACCTAGGGTAAGCCTCATGAAATTTTCTTCCTTAAGCTTCCTGAGCGTCTCAGGGTAAAATTTCTCTGTTAACTTTTCCTAAAAGTATTTCAACTTTGTATCTTATAGTTGTCCATACCAAGTCTAAATGTCCCACCAATGATTTTCTTGACCACATAACATATAAGTATATAGTTTGACTCTCTTCTTAGTAAGAGTATCCAAGTGGTCAAGGATTGTCTGAATAGACTCAGTATATAACTGAGTAGCCTCTGGTCCATCATCTCTAGTGAATTCTGTGAGTGTTTTAACTAGAACTCCCATGAAAAGTTGTATATTTCACAAAACCCACCCATGGTCTGTTTCCATAAGCTCCATAAGGGGGGAAAGGTTCTATTGTAACTGATCCTCATATTACTCACACATAAATATAAAATATTTAGGTTCCACTATTTGAGGAACAATTCTAGTAATATCCTCTTTCCTTCTTATCTACAAGATATAGGTTTTAGGCATAGCGGAAGTGTGCAATGGGCTATTCCCAACTTCTATTTTTTCCATAACCGATGATCAATACAAGATCTATATGATGACTAATTCCATGATCAATGGAATTGAATAAAATAAATAGACAATTGGTAATTATTTTGGAACCAAGAGAGTTGATCATGACAAATTATTTATAATTAATTTAATTAAATAAATAATCACCTTTTTTGTAATTCTTTCTTTATTGATGAATCTGATAACAAATCTTCAGTACACCATCATTGCGTTGTAAAAAATAAGTGTATAATTCCTCTAGAGGTGATATAAATGTGTTCTATAAATATCTAAACAAGACTAAAGGAATCTATGAGTGCTATCCTGATATATCCTTTCACTTGCTTTATCTACCTTTGATTGATTCGAGAACGACTTCCAAAGCGTTCTCCTTGATCCGGTGGAGGGGGATTTGTCTCAATTATTAGAATCATTATCAGAGAAAGGAGATATCTAGGATTGTGATTATTCTTCAAATCTATTGTTCACAACCAAAACAAATGAATTGGATCTATTGAGAAAATAAGATAATTGAGTATTTATATTTTAGGGTTAAAATAAAATAATTTCACAAGTTCCCTTATTTATTTATTTAATCTTAGAAAAACCCAATGTTAAATAATAATAATAATATTATTTCTTGAAATGAACATAACTTGTGAATTAAAATTAAATATTATTCAATTAAATAATATTCAATATTTACTATTTCTTACTGGATCATTAAACCCGGTCTGCCATTCCTCCAAAAAATTTATCATGCTTTGAATAATGTCTATTTATTTATTAAATAAATATCACTGCATTATTATTTAATAACTGAATAATTATTATATTCAATAAATAGAAAACAAATATTTATATTTTATTAAGAATACATGAATAATTTTTAAATCACATAATAGAATAATATTTATTCAACCTGTTAAAAAATAAATAATAATATATCATTTAACTGAGATTCTAGAGACACTTATTGTGTGGACCTCTTGAGCTCTTTCTCAGTGGAATTAGGAAAAGCATCCTAAAGTCCAAGATTTGAATTGAGAAACACTCCAAGGTACACATAAAGAAATAATTTAATGACACAATGAAATGTTTCCTCATATGTATGCTTACTATGTAATATAAATCCTTTATCTTGATATCTCAAATCAAGAAGGTTGTATTCTGGTGCCATCAATCTATGTGCTCGATGTATCTTTCTTTAACTTCCCAAAAAATGAACTTTTATTTATAACACCAAGAACATGGATTTATTTAGGCTATATCATTTCCATCAAATATACCTAATACATAAACATACATTAACAAATATACGGGAAAAACCCTTTCACACATTATTCATTAATGAAATATTACTCATGTCACACCTGACATATCCGTCTTGGCTACGAATATATGTTGTCACAATTTTCATCAATACATCTATGTGAATGACTCATGATACTCATTAATAATAATATTAATGTTTAAGGACTGATACACACATATGTAGATAGAAATATACAATCAAACATATAAATATGTATTTCCTACTAGTGGGTATCATTGTTATTATATACTACTTAATATTACTAAAGGCATACACCATGAGAAGGTTCTTAAAATTCCTATGAGTCTCCACCCATGATAGCCCATGTTATTTGTGTTCCTATAAGGATATCATACGTCTATAGAAAATATATTGAAGAATATTGTAATAGCAATTCCAGGTTCTCATCATAGTGGGGAATTACTTTGACTTTTTATGCGACGAATACTCTTAGGACATTATCAAATACTATGTTATGAAGAAGAGAAATCATGCTGTGATAAGTGGTTTATTAATAATAAAAACTATAAATAAATGGTTATCATAAAGTACAAATAAGTTAGTTTTAGGGAACTAAGTCTAATAGACTCCCACGTGCACTAGAGATAACTTCTAACAACCTTCAGTCTGTTAGCTCTCACATGATAATCATGCTTCTGCTAAGATATGTAACATCCCCAAATGATAAAGGGTTAAATGACTAAATGATATGACTCATGTCAACAAGGTGCACCTTCCTTTTCAAGAGCTTGTCTGATTAAAACTCCACAGTTAAGCGTGCTTGTCCTGGAGTAGTGATCAGGATGGGTGACCCTCTGGGAAGTTACCCAGGGTGTGTGTGAGTGAGGACAATGCACACTGGAAAGAACATGTGTTGGCCTGTGGGAACTATCATTAGTCAGATGACCTGTTCAGGCATGTGGGTGGACCCTAGGGTGGGCCCCATGTGTCTGCGGGGCAGCTGGTGGTACTTGGTGGGCCAGGACCCGACGACCATCTAAAGGCAGGGTGGTTGTGTTGTCACCGGGACCCGATTGTCACATTTGGTATCAGAGGAGGGACCCAGCCTTAAGTGCGCGATGCACTGCCTGGGTTGAGATGTAGGCCCCACAACGAGGGCGTTGTGCTCTAAAGGGGGGGTGATTGTAACATCCCCAAATGATAAAGGGTTAAATGACTAAATGATATGACTTATGTCAACAATGTGCACCTTCTTTTTCAGGAGCCTGTCTGATTAAAACTCCACAGTTAAGCGTGCTTGTCTTGGAGTAGTGATCAGGATGGGTGACCCTCTGGGAAGTTACCCAGGGTGTGTGTGAGTGAGGACAATGCACACTGGAAAGGACATGTGTTGGCCTGTGGGAACTATCATTAGTCAGATAACCCGTTCAGGCATGTGGGTGGACCCTAGGGTGGGCCCCACGTGTCTGCGGGGCAACTGGTGGTACCTGGTGGGCCAGGACCCGATGGCCATGTTAAGGCGGGGTGGTTGTGCTGTCACTGGGACCCGGTTGTCACAAGATAGAACTTTAATCAAGGGGTCTTCCATGTTATATTCTATGGGAACTATTCTTAATGAAAACTCACCCCTGTAAAATAAATACCTCAAGAGGTGATACATCTGATGTATATGATTTGTCTATTGGTGTAACCTTGGCTCTTTTTAAAGAGCCACAAATACAATATTATCAAAATATAATGTGATTGAGTGTTTACTTATAGGCACCACATCAAGATCTTGGAAAAAATTCCTAATCCAAACGCCTTCCTTTGATGTATTAGAAGCTAGTATATACTCAGACTTCACTATAGAATCAATGAAAACAAGCTGCTTTAAACTCTTCCAGCTTACATCTCCTCCATTGAGATATTAAACCTATCCTAATTTCAACTTCAGATCATTCTAATCTGTCTAAAAACTAGCTTTAGTATAACCTTTGACGACAAGCTCCTAATATCCTCCATACACCAAGAACATATCCTTAGTTCTTCTTAGATACTTAAGGATAGCCTTAACAGTAATCCAATTTTATTCTCATGGATCTACTTTATATCTTCCTACAATTCTCTATGCATATGCAACTTTAAGTTTAGTACATAACATGACATACATGATTGATCCTATCACTAAAAAGTATGTGATCTTACTCATTCTCTATTTCTAATGTTGTTTCTGAGGACACATTTTCTTAGAAATATATAAACCATGAAACACTAAAACTAATCTCCTCTTGGATTGTTCCATACTAAATCTTTTTTGTATCTGGTCAATATATATACTTTGAATTATTCAAAGAAGCCTCTTGAATCCCCCCTGAATGATCTTGATCTCTAGAATATAGGCTACTTCGCCTAATTAATTCATGGATAAACACTTGTTTAACTAGTCCTTAATAATATATAAGTCTAATATTTCATTTCTAAGAAGTAATATGTCATAAACATTTAATACTGGGATAACAACTGCATTTCCACTAAACCTCTTGTAAACACACAGTTCACATTCATTCTTAATGAAACCAAATTCTTTTATGGCTTCATCAAATCGAATGTTCTATGACCAGGATGCTTGCCTCAATACATAAATGTATCTCTACAACTTGAAAATGATTTTGGCATCACCATGAATCACAAAACCTTCTAGTTGTGTCATATAAATATCTTCCTAAAGGTTCCCATTAAGGAATTCAGTTTTGATATCCATATGCAAAATCTCATAGTCATGGTATTCTTCTATAACAAGTAGAATTATAGTGGATTTAAACATGGAAATAGGAAAACAAGTTTTATCGTATTAAATTCCTTGATGATGTTTAAACCCTTTAAACACTAGCCTTTCTTTATTGGTGTTTACTTTACATTCCATATCCATTTCCTCTTGAATACCCATTTTCATAAAATAATATTTACATCAAATAAAACATTGAATAGAATATAAACTTGGTTCTGATATGTGGAATCCATTTCAGAATTCATGGATTCATTCCATCTTGTGACTTCTGATATTTCTACTGGATTTTTATAGGATTGAGGTTCATCATTGTTGTACAATAATGAGTCATCATACTTGGTGATTATAATGCCACATCTCTCTATTTCTCTTACCTCTCTTACCCTCCTATGCAGTAGTTATGTTTCATGAACTACTTATTCCATGGGGACCGATGGAATCTATTCTTGTTCTATCTCTTGTGTATCCTAATCATCGATTTAGTTGAAGTAAATCTTTCTTCCAATATCCTTTTTAGGATGTGATCCCCTCAATAAATACAGACTTTTTAGCGACAATCACTTTCATATCCGAGGGGTTGAATAGATAGTACCCCACTATTTCCTTTGGATACCCTATAAAGATACAATTCATGACTTAGGGTGCCCGTTTTTTTCCTAATAAGGAATTAACAAACTCTTCAAAACCCCATTCACATGTATGAAAAAATGGGGTTCTTTCAAATTCACAGCTTGAAGGGAATTCCATTTCCTCTTTAGTTGGAACTTAGAATAATTTGTATGTTGCTGTTTATAATCCATTACCGCAAAATGATAATGGATGATCTACATGAATCAATATCATCCTTACCATGTATAATAGGGTATGGTGCCCCCTTTAACTAACACTATTCCACTATGGTGTATAAGGTGGAGTGAGTTGAGATAATATCCCAAACTCCAATAAAAAGTCAATAACTCTTGGTTAAGATACTCACCACTTCAATTTGATCGAAGATTAATTATATTCTTACTAAGTTGATTCTCTATTCATTCTTGAATTCCATTAATTTCTCAAAGTACTGGGACTGACACCTCATCAAGTATATATATCTATATATACTTAAGTCATCAGTAAAAGTTATGATGGAATCATATCTTCGTCTAAATTCTACTAGAAACGGTCCACACACATCAGTGTGTACCAATATTAGAATCTCTATGACCCTGTCAACTTGTCCACCAAATGTTGGTTTGGTTATTTTTCTTTGTAAAAAATCATGAGATATATCAAGTGGTTTTATCTCACAAGAGTCTAAATAACCATCTTGATAGAGCTTTTTCAAACGCTTTTTGTTTACATGACCAAGATAGTGATGCCCAAGATAGGTGTTTTATAAGTCTTGTAAACATGATTCATTATCAATTTACAACACTTGGTTTTCATAATTTAATACATAAAGACCATTATTTAAATGTTCCATACCATAACATATATTTTCCTTAAAAAATAAACAACTTTTATTTACAAATTTGAAAATAAACCCATTTGTTTCTATGCTTGATACAAAAATTATGTTCTTGGTAACCGTAGGTACATAATAAACATATTTTAAAACCAAAATCATTCCTATTTTTAATGAAAGGAGGTTATCTCCAATAGTTAGGGAATACAACCTTACTCCATTAGCACATCTTAGATCCACCACTCCTCAAGAAATATTTCAAAATATACCTGGTTTCTTCATTTGGATACAAATTTTAGCACCACAAGATATATCAAATACCCAGTGTGTAGATATGGAAATATTGCACTCAATAATGAATTCACCTTTAGATTCCACTTTCTTCTTGGCTAGGATCCTATTCTAGTAGAATGAATTTCCATATGCAAAACATACCGCCTCTTTCTCCTTTCCCTGCCTCTAGATATTCCCCTTCTTGGAAGGACGATACTCAGGAGCTTTAGACTGTTTATAAGTTTTGGTCCCCTTTACCTTGTTCTTACTTTTCTTATTCACCATAAGTACCACACATTTATGACTTTCTGTGTCCTTATAAACTTGTAAAATCAAGATTTGAAGTTTTGAAAGACTCTTCTCATTATTTCTCATATTTTAATTAAAAATAAAGCAGAATAATATCTTGGGCAGGGATGAAAGTATGAGATATACACAGAAATCATCTGATAATTTAATCCCTAAGATTTATAAGCATTCAATGTATCCAATAATTTTGACTACATGAGACCCAACTAGCATAGACTCTCCAAGTTTAGTTGTAAACAAAGCATTGACGAACTTTTACCTCTCTTGTCTCTCCTTCTCTTGATATGTATCCTAAAGGTGAGATATCAGGATATATGAATCTATATCCTCATTTTGCTTTAAAATATTGTTGGGAATAGATGATAACATGAAACAATAAAAATCTGTATCATAATTCATGTGTTTCTCATAGAGAGATAGTTATTCATCACTTTCCAGCTTACCAAGTACATCTGGAAAAGGTTTTTTCTAGCACATACAATTTCCTTTCCGGGAGACAGATAACACATAGGTAACTTTTACCTTTTTGAAAATTTGTGTAGGTGAAAATGTTTTCCTTATCATGTATGAATCACAATGATAATTTTGAAGTCATTTTATTATCATTTCTACAAAATACGATAAGAAATTTTTTATTACTTTATCTGATCAAATTTAGACAAATAAATATCATATTTATTAGTCTCTCACTATTTTATCAAAACCCAATTGCCCTCACCATCAGATTCAGAATATCCTATTTCTTGACCATTATTAGAGGAAATGATCTATATTCCCTTTCTCATTACCCCAAATTGGGTTGGTCAAGAAAATTTAATGGTTTAGGTAGGCCTTCCAAATACCAACCGCATTAACTCACATTTTCTTAATCTGTTGAGTGAACTCCCCAATCCTGAAACTCTTAATTGGACTTCCTCAACCTATGCCTCTCAGTTACAAAAATTCCTTCTTGTGAAGTCTACACTTTACATGAAATAAGTTAAGATAACAAAAAAATTTAAGTTAAAATTCCCCAATAATTGAAAGCACCCCAACTTGTGTTTGTCAAGCACTTTGCACTATGGTTCGATTTTAACCAAATTAATGTTAGGCTCTACCGACTTAATATATATAATTGATATATTTTATCTTTTATGTGTTCATTATCAAGTATTACCTTTATCACATTATTTTTAATATTATGTGGATTTACTTATGTGATTAACCATGTTTTGGATAATATTTGTTCATAAGAAAACTTTTTTTAGTTGTATCTTTCATGGTTGTTAATTTCATCAATTTATGTGATGATGGAAAAACATACATAATGAAATAAATATGAAACGAATAGAAATAAAATAATAAAGTGGTATGATCTTGGGATTTTACTTCTGGTTAGTTTATCCAGTGGTTGATAAACTAATCATTAACCTCAGGGAAAAACACCTTGAACCAATTAGGGTTTGTGTTGTAGCTTTCCACATATCCACCTATAAATATGTTTGGATTTTTTTCACCTCATATCCAAACATGAACCACCTCCACTAGATTGGGAGTTCCATTAATTAAATTTATGCCTTTTACTCATATGCATGTGGTGGGAAAAGGGGTTTACATAAAAGAAACATTGGGAACACAGGTCCTTCATAATAAGAGGAGAGAAGACACATAGGCCAAAAATTTAATTTAATATTAAATTAAATGAAACTAATCACATAAAAGTTATTTTGTTTGTCATGATCATCCAAATACATGAAAAAAATTATGAATTTATTAAAACTATCATTCAATTCTTAATTGTTCTTATTTTAGATAAATGACGCTCGAATCAATTAATTATTTTATTTTATTAATAATTTTTTTATCTTAATTATCATATGAATTTACTTGATATTATCATATTATAATCCATTGTAATTTTAAACAAATTAAATGAATTCATTTAAAATTAACCATGTACATAAATTTACCTTAGAGACAACACAGTGAATACCCATCCAATTCTACCCAACATGTATTATACTCGTATACTGTTTTACTATTATGACATATGGAATACATGAATCATCATGTAGTTTCACAACATGTACTTCACATTTAATTACATGAATTAAATTTTTTTTGGTCATGTGTAATGATTAAATTCACATAGATTAACAACTTGTAAAACAACTCATACAAGATATGTAGATTTGAACATTATAGAGATATTAATTAAATATTTAAATATTTATGTATATTAAAACCTATCACTTGGAATGTACTCTCTTGGAAACCACATGAAATTACATGTCTCAAGGTCTACATAGTAAAATAAATAAATTCTAAATCTATGTAACTTGATACAAATATACGAAGGGTTCATTAAAGCTACACAGTGTGTACATCCCTCACTGTCTATATAAAGTACATGCCTAGGGACTTGGTGTGTGAATCAAACCTCAAAAACTAGATTACATAGAATTTACAATGAGATACACTCTATGTGATCTCCAAATTACATGGTCACAAGTCAGGTAGGCCGTGTATTGAAATACACAGCCTGTCTTTGACTCAAAGGGATAACACGCCTTGTACATGGGCTACATGATGTGTAATCCATCTAATCATACACCATTATGTTTTGGTTAAGACACGGTGGAATTAAAGTGTTTAATTAATGCATAATCATAAAATGATTTTTGAATCAACTTTAATGCATTGAATATGACTACAGGATGTGTTACTCTGATTACATGACATATAGTTCTGTGTTGTTAGGTCAAAAGCCTTGGTACCTCTAAAGGAGTTCCTCGAATTTATTGGAATCATAAAATTAATAATTTCAATTGGATCTATGAGTAATCAAATAGGAATAATCGTACATCACAATTTGGATTAAAACTGTGATTAAAATTGAATTGAAAACTAAATTATAAATGCATAAATCACCAATAATATTTAAATAATTATAACTAATTTTGTGACCCTTGTGATACCACTTATAGGTTCCAGGTGCAATTGAAGCATGGGATGGGCGGTTCCCAACTTGGATTTTTTTCCATAATCAATGATGAATCTGAGATATATGCGATGATTATTTCCATGATGAATTGAATTGAATCAAACAAATAGAAAATGGGTAATTATGCTAGAACTGAGTGAGATGATCATCATATATTATTTATAATTAATTAAATTAAATAAATAATTAACTTTATTGGAATTATTTCTTCATTGATGAATACATTGATAGATATATGCCTTTACACCAGTTCATTTTAGAAACCAAGTGTAGATTTCCTCTAGTGATGATCCACACATGTTCGAAGAATCTCTAGACTTCATTGAAGGAATCTACGGGTGCTAGCATGATGAATCCTTGCACTTGCGTCATCTACATTTGATTACATTGAGAACTACTTCCAAGGAATTATCCTTGACCTGGTGGAGGAGGATTGCTCCCTATTCTTGGGAGTAATTTTAGAGAATGGATCTATCTAGGTTTGAGGAGATTCTCCAAATCCATTGGGAAAAACCAATAAAAATTAATTGTCTCTATTGATAAAATAAAGTAATTGGGTATTTATATTTCTAGGTTAAAAAAATTTACACATACATGTTTTTCTAGCCATGTCAGTGAACATGTATCCACCAGGATACATAAAGAGCCACCAAAAAATGATCGAACCATGTGTTATGGGGACCACTTTTCATGTGATATTTAATTTTAAACATAAACCCTATCATCATAATATGGGACCACACATGACATGTATTCCATGGGTATACATAGTGTAATGAAAGATTTTAAAAATTCCCACATTTTGTCCTTTCATTTTCTAATTTTTCCACTTTCACTACAAATCATGCTTGGATATTATGGATCTTGGGTTTTTTGGCCTTTCTTTCAGTGATCACCAGATTTTGTTCTTCAATTCGCTCAAAAATATACCACTGATACATCATGCTATCACCACATGTCACAATTGGAAGAACCAGGATCACTAGTTCGATCCAATCTAACTATGATTGTACTTCGTTATCATCGCACTTTGATTACACCCTTGATCATGAATTTCACTTAGGGTATGGATCTGTTATGCTGAAGAATGGTTTTGGACCAATTAAAAACTAGGTATTCATCAATCAAACATCAAAATAAATTGAAATCGATGAACCATGTTATGAAATGTGGAAGAAAATAATAATCCAACAAAGGAGTAATGAACCCAGGCTGGTGTTCACATTTAACTCAATTCATTACTATTATAAATATTAATGAAAGGTAATAATAATCAACAAATCCATTCACCCAAATGCTAGGAATATATATACCATAACTTGTAAACTAGATTAAACTGTGAATCGAAATTT
The DNA here is from genome assembly GCA_963277665.1 of Viscum album. NCBI lineage: Eukaryota > Viridiplantae > Streptophyta > Magnoliopsida > Santalales > Viscaceae > Viscum > Viscum album. The sequence continues at coordinate 871,428,778 of OY728125.1, forward strand.
TAAAAGAATCATTTCGCATTGATCATGGGATAAACACTAGAGAAATAATCTATGAATAACAATTCCATACCTCGGGTTGGATCAATCACGGATGAAGAATGAATCTGAATAATCATAAACTATGGGATCCTCAAACTACATTGGTGAAAATATTCTTTGATCCATTTTCATCATTCACTGAGGCCTCCTATATAATACTATCTCTTTTCTTAGTGTTATTTGGCTATCCAAATGAATTTTAAATAACAACCCAAGGAGGAAGATGGTCGAAAAATGAACTCAAGACTCATAGGGGCACAAAATTCTTAAGTTGAAAAAAATAAAATGACCACAAGGGATACTATTAATTGACTCATCCAATTGAGACAAGGTTGTTTGAAAAAGGCAGGGACAATAATTTTCCCATATATAAAGTTAATATGATGGAGTTGACTCATGAGAAGCACATTGATCTTCCATAGGCGAAGCATTTGGAAGTGGGTTTGGTTTCTAAGGTGTAAGAGTAGAGAAAAGTTTCCAATAATATAGTGTCACAGGAATCAGTTCCCCTCCCCAACAACCTGAATAGTAAGACTAAATTTGAGTAAGTAAAAAATGAGAAATTTTATGATGTTATTCTATACTTGAATGAAGAAATACCTGAAATAACATTCCACTAAAATGAAAAAAAGGGGTAGGCTAACCCAATATATAAAATAATGTCCCAAGTTTAAATTAAAAAGCATCAAAAAAGAAATATAAATAAATAGATAACACTTTTACATGAGGATTCAATATAAAGAATATCAATATGGAGGAATATGTTAAAATTTGGGATAAATTGGCCCACCATTTTGAAGAATTCAATAAGGAAGACCCAGAAACTAATATAACTACTTTACAATGTGGATTATACAGAGTTACTGGTTCTAATAATCTAATAATTGTGTTTAATAATTTTGTGATTTATTTATGTGTTAAATGATCCTTTTTTATTCCCTTGTGAGGTTTTCAAATATTTCACAAAAGTTCTTTTGAAATAAGGAAATTTAATTTTCAGTCATACTAAAAAGTTTTCTTTATAAAAACACCCAACTCCAACAATGGTTTTGTCACAACTAGGGTAAAAACCACTTTTAAAACTCAAAATTAGTCTCATATTTCCATTCCGAGTCCATATTTAAGAGTTATTTCACTATTTTAAGAAAATATTTTGTCCATGGTATTAATATATTTAATATTTTAATAATATCAACACCGAGATCACCAATTATCAGATTGTCCCACCATCTCAGTTCATAGATCCAAGAATATTATTATATATATTCTATATATTTATATGGAAAAATAGAAATATTATTATAAATGAGTGATATTTATTTCTCAATTAGTGAAAAAACATGTCAATGATCTATAGAGAATTAGGTCATAACCATGTGATAAAAAATAAATAGGGTAGAAATACTTTATTGATGGAATAAGTCCATGAAACCATTATACGTGATCATAAGGCATAATAAATTAACATTTCCCATAACATATAAATCCAAAACTATAATATTATCATAATAGAAACATAACATATACCATGGAATAAGAATATGAAATTATAAGATAATAATCACGTGTAATGAAAAAATAATAAAATAATATAGGACAAGAATAAGCATTAAAATATGATTGAAAATTATATTTTTATTTTTCAAACAATTTTAAAGGAAAATGTGAGAACCCATGAAAGTAGAAGATAAATACCATCAACAACCATATGAAATTGATGTAACCTTAAAGTATAATTGATATCTATTCGACAAATTATCCTTAAATAATTTCAATTTTAGATTGTTTACCTCTCTATCTGGGTATTCTTTTATAATATATTCAAACTAATAAGGCTTGTTTTCCCATGTTTTAATGAAATCCTCCATTTTTAATTTTCCTACATTGAAACATCTTACCAAAATAAGTTCTTGCATGTTTATCCCCTCTGTCTACTCCCAATTTATTTCCACAAGTAGTAGATACTCTGTCATCTTTCCTGAATTATCTTGCAAGGAATTAATCAAAAGATATTCCTCCAAAATTTCTTCCTTAGAGCAAAAAATCCTCTCATTAGGTTGATACTTTTTGTAATCTCTTTGAATGTATCCTACTACTGGTCATTAGGTGCAACATTAATGAGATTAGTGGTGTTCCTACCCACCACCACCAAGGTTTCCAAACTCTTACTTGGTTCTCGCATAACACCACCAAATTCTTGTTCAGCACCATTAGTCATTTGGGTTACACAATGGACAACCAGCCCTGGTTCTTTGATCAGAGTGTCTCTCTAAATTCGGTCAACTAACACTTCATTTGTAATTTCTTGATTCTTAGACACTCCAACATCAATTGTTTTATCCTCTGTGGGATCTATGAGAAGATTATATCCCTTAAAAAGACCATTTGGGTAGTTAATATCCACTTTCACTATCTTTTGAGGGAGTTATCCTTTTCTAGAGGACCTCATAATAGGAGGACTTGGAAAATTAGAGTAGTTCTTTAATCTCTGTGGCCTCCGTATGTGATGAATAAAACTATCATAATCCATTAGGGTGTTATTTCCTTTATTTGAATATATTCAATGTTAATTATCCATGTATTCCAATTATTAGGGCTTTGAGGACTAAGAATATAGACCAGAACCCTTCTCCTTATTATTCCCTTCTTCACATTGAGTGCGATCCACATCACTCAACACTATAATGCTGTTTTGAGAATCAAAACTACCGACTCTATATTATCTAGTTCTAGCATGAGGGGGGAGGCTTTCTACTCCAAAAATATTATCCCATTTACCTATCCTACTACATCCACCTACTGAGCATAAACCTACCTATTACCACTCTAAATGATGTCCTCACATGATTCCCAAAATATTACCACATATGGTGAAGCACTGTTTGATCTCACAACCTCTACATAAGTTGGGGTCATGCAACAGTCACACAGAATATCAAAAAATCATTCATATTTCCATGAGATGCTTCAAACCAACATTTCTAATGAACTGATACCCAAATCACGACTCAAATAAGGAAAAAATATCCTCAACAAGTGTCCTAGAAAACAAGACCTCCTTTTGGATGCCCGAGATTCATGGTATCTTAATAATCCCATTCATAGAGAGTACATGATAAGACAATATTCAAAATATTGAGATCAACCTTCCCTGGGTCATTTTTGGGTAGACCATCACCCAAAAAATTGAGGAATCTCTCGAGGAGTATGAGATAATCCCCGCCAACATTGACTAGATTTGTGATCAAGCATTCTACTATTCCTATAGAATGACACCCATAATTTGTAGAAAAACTGTTCATTCCATATAAATTATCCATAAACTTCAATGTAAATGAGGTCCAACAAATTCTTGGAGATGTCCACTTCAATAGAATTCCTCTGTGAAACTGGATGAAAAATGGCACAATATCAAATATCTGAGCAGAGAATGTGACCCACCATATTTCGAATCAAATGAAGAATCACTGCGTTTTGAAAGGGTAGGGGAAGTTCATGAAGAGAAACCCAAATCATGGTTATGGTAGAATTATGTTTTATGTGGGAATAAAATTATCACCAAAATATAGAAAAGCAAAAACTTGGTAAAACTCGCGGAACATTTTTTATGGTGAAGATTATAACTAGTTCATTCATGAAACAGATCCTGGTGTGACTCGAATCCAAAATCCCAACAATATCATGATGATGAAACATTCAATAAGGGTAGGGAAACTTGTCAAAATAGTTTATGGAGGGTTGATGCTCCCCAAAGTCAGTAACCAAGGAGATATCCAGCACCATAGAAGCTTGAGTAAATTCTAGGGAATAAAGAGGAAATGAGGAGAAACCATTCTCTATATTCTATAATTTAGGATAAATTTCAATTAGAGGAAAAGAGGGGATATTTTAAGGGTCTATGAATGGGGAAAATATTTGATCATGTAGATGCAGGGGGTATGGAAGAGGATCCTCCTCCCACTTAGTCAGGAGGGGACAACGAGGGAAGGTGACGATGTGGACTTGGCCTAATCCATCAACAACGATGAAGAGTGGACATTAAAGGGATACCTTGGTAGTGGTCCAAGAATTCCATAAGAATAAAAATATCAAAACATATATTAAGCTTTAAAAATAAGATATTAATTTGATAGTGGATTAGTATAAGTTCCCTTGTCCCATTACATAATGGACATGGATATTCTCTCCTATCTGAAATCATAGTGGATTTGGAATAACCACCCATGTCACATAGTAATCTCCTAAGATATAAAAAATTAACCAATTCATTGTTGGGATACGAGAAAAAAAAATTACTTAATTATAATACATAGATATGTATGATACATGAGATTAATAATATATAAAATCATGGATAACCTTTGGATAGAAATGTTTTTACACAACATATTCATGGTATCAAACAAAAATAATAGGATATTGGATCAAAAGATAGCAAAATTTTAATTACCTAATATAAAAAAATCAATAAATAATTTTTACTGTAATTCATGAAACACAATTCCAATTGATTAAGTACTTTTAAGAGAAAAAATTAAATTAAAATAAAATCAAGAAAAAAGATTTGTTTACATTTTAGTAAAATTTTCATAAAAACCAAGTTAAAAATAACTTTAAAAATCATTTTCAAAAGGTGATAAAAAATTTTAGGACATTAAAACGTCCCAATAATGTAACCTTAAAATGAAATAAAGTTTAAGTAGAATAAATATTGTTTGACCAGGCTTGAATGTGGAAATAAGTACCTTCCTTTCATTTTATTGTTTTTTAAGAAATAACCCCACATCATTGGAAGAGATAACAAATTAATATTTCAAATATATTGAATGAAAATTATAGGAGGAATATAATAGATCTCTTATTTGAATTTCAAACTAGGGATAGAAATAGTTTTTGTATGAAATAAAATAAACTTTAAAGAGATACAATCAATACATAGGATGAGAATTATTCTAAAAAATGTAGTATTTTTATGAAGTAAGAAATTAATCAAAGTAGAATATTTTGATATTAAAATGTTATTTCAATAAATAAAAAGATAAAATACAATATGGGAAAGTTAAGGGGGATAATATAATAATCTTATAAAAATTTATTAAAAGAAGAAAGAGTATGAATCAATTATATAGATATTGAGTCAAGAAAACCTATACAACTTTTCTAATGTTTGAATAAAAATAAAATAAAAGAGGGTAAAATAAATATAATTATAAAAAAATGAATAAAAATTAAATTATGATAAATATATTTCAATAATTTAGTATTTGGACCATACAATGGATCATAGGAACAACATATGAAACATGTCTCAAAGTAAGGAAATAGAGATAAAGATCCTTTACTTTGGATTTTTTCTTGGTCAGATTAACTATAAATTATTGTATAATCTATTAATGTTTTTGATTTAAAATAATAAGAAATTTATTTATATTTATTTTACTTAATACCATTAATTTATAATTTCTTATAACTCTTTTATTCTCTGTTGAAATTAATATTTGAGTGTTATTTTTTCTGTTTGTTCAATGTTTTATTTGGTATAAAATCTTCAGTCCCTGATCCTTTTTAATTAGTTCATCATCCATATATTATTCTTAGTGATAATATATATTTTTTTGGGACATAATAGTTTAATTAATGTTTCATGTATATTTAATTCAGAACGTTATAAATTCTCCCTTTTTTAAATATTAAATTATTAAAAATAATTGATTTTATGAGTGAATATACTTATGTGTATTACAATTATATAATTATATAAAAATATTAAATTATTAATTATTTCAATATTCTATCATTATATATGTTTTTTTATCATTAATGATTACAATGTTTTAATAAGATATAGGTAGGAGGAAAACCGACCTAGATAAGGACATGTTATAAAAAATTAATGTGTAAGAACATGTTATTATTTTTTTACATTTATTTTAAATAATTATAATGATGTAAATTAAATTTCATTATAGTTTTAAATAATATTTAATAAGTGGGGGTTAAAAAATATAATGATAAATGATTAATGATAAGATAACACTAATGTTGAAGAGTTGAATCTTCTCTTAAATTATCTCATAAAAATAATTGATTAATGAATGATTTTTGTGATTAAAAGCTAACCAAAATTCAAATAAATTATTAGGGAGAAAATTTGGGTAGGTACTCGAGTGGAAACTGGATTAAGATTTTAGTTTGAGGTTGGTAAAAGAGAGGCCCTTTTGTTGATGAATTTGGGTGACATTTCTACAAAGACTCATTCCTTAATGAATAAAGAATGTAATTACTCATGGAAAGTGGCCCAATAATTGACAAGGTATGATGAAATTCCATTATGTATTTCATACACTCATTTACAGATAATTTTGGGGATAATTTATGATTTTAATTCCAATTTTAACCAATTTTCATCATTTTATAGTTTATAATTAGAACACAATTTTACACAAATAACTTTATTTTTTTCCCAAAAACATAAATTGGACACATTAGATTGTTTTTACAAAATTATTTAATATATGAAATTAAATTTATAATTTTGATTAATTTAATTTTGCTGTAAAATTTTAAACACATTATTTTTGTTGAAAAATAACTTTTTAGGTTAAAATTAATTTATTCTTATTCCTTACCAAGTAATAATAATTTTTTGGATGTTAACATAAATATATATATATATATGTGAAATAAATTTTACTAAACCTATTCAATAATAATAATCAATTTAATTGATTAATATAAAAATATAAAGCACATAGAAAAAAAATTCAATGAAATATATTTATATTTTACATCAAATGATCATATTATTAATTATATATCTACTATCTATTCATTGTATTTTATCAATAAATTTTTACTAAAACCATTCATTGATGTTTATAAATATATTAAATTAAAAATATTCATTAAAAGTAATAAATTTAATAAAATTGTTTATTTAGAATGAACGATACTTTCACCAATGATTTTATATCATTTTATTTTATATGAATATCAAATATAATATTTATATCAAATTATAATCTTTAATAACCCTATATAAAATATAAAATATAAATTATGTATAAATTTATACGCAAAGTCTATATATCCAATGACCATAACAATGACCAGATAATAATAACCACAAAAGTAATAATCTTATATATATATATATAACAATTATATTAAATTTCAATATATAAAATTACAAACTTCATCAAAACCATTCATTATATTTTCTCATTTATTTTATGAAGATATTTATAATATTTATGATGTGTTTTCTTATTTTTGTAGTTATTATTAATGGTGTGATATTAATGGTTGATTATGATGAGGAATGTTTAAATATTGTCATTTATTTTACTTTTTATTTTATTCCGTTTGTTATTATCCTAATCACGTTTCATTTTTATTTTTTAATGTATTTTTATTTTTTAAAATATATTATTCTATGAATGTTAAAGAAGGTATTTTTTATTTTAGTTTTAATTTTCTGGAATTACAATCTATCAAAAAAATGATATTTATTTTAAGATATATTTATACTTAAAATTAATGGTTTCAGAACCCGCCCTAATAAGATTTATGCAACCCTACTCAAATGTAAAAAATAATTTAGATTAATACATAAATAGTTTAAATTTACGGATAAATATTTATATTTGATCTAAAAAAATTAAAACAAGGAAGATATTTAACAAAATATTTTTTTTAAAACATCAGTTTAAATCCTATTACAATCCCTTATTTTAATACAATTCATTTATCACATACACAAAAAATCATTTCAATTCAATTATAAAATTTCACCTTTTCTTAAAAAGATTATAAAAATAAAGAATCATTAGTTTATAAAATTTGGTAATGAATGAAATAAAAATAGTTTTAATATTTTATATTCAAGTATATGTACTCAAAAAACAAATTAATGTATAAAATAATATATATAATAATAAAATATAGACACATATGTCAAAATTAGAGATATTTATTTCAAATTAAATTTATTTAGATTATTTTATGGGTTTAATTACTTTAAATATTTATTTATCCTATCCATATTCATTTTTAAATTTTATTTTTCTATATGCCCATTTTATGGGTTACGATCCAATGCATTTATTTTCCGCTCTTCAAAAAATAGAAATATATAAGTAAGGTTTTTATCATTGATATTCCATGTGATATTGTTATGGGATTACAAAAATTATAATTTTTCAAAAAAAAAGGGTTTTTTCTAATCATGAGTATTTCTTCATGGTTCATTTTAAGGCATAGGGTTGGGGGAAATTAAAAAAATTCTCAATGATAAGTTTGATGATTAAGAACAATGCATGAATAAATGTTCAATATTAAGGTAATTTATTCACTCATTCCACTGTATGTAATTTAACTCATATAATTCATTACTTTTAGTGTGTTACATAATTAAAAAATAATAAATATAGATGAATTATTCATATTCTATTATCTATATTCATCATCTTTTTTATTTTCACTTTAACTCAATTTTTATATATATATTTTTAAATTTTTAATTATTTTTTTAGGATAATCATATGAATGATGAGATTTGATAAAAACTAAACCATGAACTTTTGTTTGTAAACAAAACATATCACACTAGCTTTCTCAACTAATAAAAGTGACACTCTTGTCAAATATTTCTCTAAAAACTCATACCATATAGTTAAATTGAAAATATAATCATTTATGAAAAGTTTGTGGTAAGAAAGGTAAATTAGTCTTGTAATGTGGTGTTACTTAAAAGGTAATTCATGATCTATAAGGGATCACAATTAGGTTAAATTTAATATTTATCTCAATGAATTTCATAGTGTATTCAAAATAAAATTTACCTTAATAATATTGAAAAACATTCATGAAAAAAAGACTTTTTTAAAAATACCTTGAAAATTTAATTTGATAAAAATTAAATAAAAATTAATTTAAGGTTTTTTAACTCCATAAATGATCGATATTTAGTCTCTTGTACCTCATTAAGTGCTTTGAGAATATAAATCTATGGGTTGGGTAATATATAAGCTTCAACAATTCCCTTTACATCTAATATGTCTTTATAATAATTTATAGAGGTAAAATTTTAATTTTGTTTTTGATTATTACTCTATGATAATTTTTAGAAATTCAAAAAAATATTTAGATTACTCACTAAAATCCTAAACTAATATTATGGGTACTGTTATTCAAGATCTAATTTGTGGTCCCTAATGAGCTCTTTAAATTCATCTTCATTTTAATGTGACCTATATGAACCTATTAGTTTTCTTTCTAAAATTTGAATCCATTAACATAAAGTGGAGGGATGGTAAAAATAATTAAATTACATTATATATATAAAATGAAAATTTAAAATGAAGAGAATGAAAAAATAAAACCAAAGAATATAGTGAAATAAAAAATGGAATTTATAGATGTGTAATGAAAATGATTGAATGGATTTTTCTACCTTGATAAAGATTCCAAAATTATGAAGGATGTTTTCAATGTTTCCACATATAAAATGGTATTTAACAATTTCTAATGAATTTAATACAATTTCGTTCCACTATATATATCCAGGGAGGGAAAGATACATACTGAATTTTCTTCATTATGTCACTTATTTATATTTTCATGTTTTTTAATAAAATGGAAATAGAGAAAATTTATTTTGGGGGTTTTATATGATGAATGAAGTATATAAGTGAATAAAATGTCTGTGAAGAACAACCTGCAATGAGCCTTGAGAGGTTAACCACTCCATTATATTATTTACCATAGTTAGAATTATTCTACCATCCATGATATTTCGAGTGTAAATCCATGATAAAAGATAACAACCCCTTATATTTAATTAATGAGTGAGTTTTAACACACTATAATCACAGTGCCTGAAACCTCATTTATTCTGTGATTAGAGGAGGTACCCTGTAATCATTAAGAAATCCAATATTTATTTAGGTCTTACTATATAAAAACATTCAATAGGGAGAAATAAATTCCAAAACATTGAAGACCATAAGCATCATTTCAAATCCAAATTCACATGATTTCATGGAACTTAAATGTATAACTCAAACTATTGAATCATATTGAGGATGATTTGGATAAAAGTCATTATGATGTGAACATCACAAAAAAAATCTGGGAAATGAGTGAAATAAATAACGGAGAAGTACCTATTTCATTACATATATACTGATGCTAACCTAAAAAATGTATGATGGAAAATTATAAATTAAAATTATTTCTCAATAATTAAGAAGGATCTCCCTATTTTAGATCAACCACATGAATGCTATTATTTTTTCATGAATATTAGAATGTAGGGAGAGATAATGGAGAAACACAAATAAATAGTATAGGGTCTGAGCCAAGTATCTATAATTCCAGGGTTTCCAAAATAGTTTCACCCAAACCATTTTATATATAAGCAATTGACCCCCCTCAGATGTAAAAAAAAACTTTTTTACATTAAAAATATTGAAAAAATTTATACTTTATTAACATGGGGAAAGGATATCCTCCCTCCGATTGTTTTCTTAATTTCATTCAGTTTTACTTGTCCATAAATGTGGGTTGAGTTTGATTTATCCAACCATATCCATTCACTATAAAATAATCATTACGACCCAAGATCAATATTTAAAATATAATATGTCTTTATCAAGGATCATGTAACTAGGTTTCTATATCTTTATCATATACCATAAATCCGACATCACATTCATCATATAAGAATGAAATCGATGGTGTGATGATGTGAAATTACTACCACAAGAACTTACTCATTATCAAATTATTGTGATTATGTTTAATTATATAAATGCGAATCCCTAATTTTGTGTGTGTGAGATCTATCATTGTTTAAGGTTTCTAGACTTGAGTTGAAGTGGGTGTACAATGTGATAAATGGATGATCTCACTTAGTGGGATGGTTAGGACTAATTTAAGTAATTATAATTATGCATGATTCTATTCCTATGCTCAATTTGGATGGTTCTATTCACAATTTGATTTGTGTAATGTTTTTATGCATGGACTGGTGAATGTCATAATTAATTTGGAATAGTCCACATACTAGAATTATATTGTTTGGATTTGAGATAAAAGGTTGTGAATTTGGGAGAGTGACCCAGAAATTTAATGAAATATTTTTTTCAAATAAATCCAATTTCTTCAATAGCTTGTGTTACATAAAATATTGAGTTTATGGAAACACAATATACTGTTAAAATATTATTTTTTAATGTACTAGTTATTATCTATTTGTTAAATTTGGAATTATGAATTGGATTAAACACATATTTAAAATTTTGTATATTGTTTTAGATAAATAAATTATATTGATAAATATTTTCTTAATTTTTGGTAAAGTCTTTATATACTTCAAAAATAAATTTCTTCTCAAAAGATGATTTTCATTTATTTTTTTGAAAAAATAATAAAATTAAATATTTACACTTTTGTAAAAGATATTTTAAAAAATAAAAATAATTTTTGGAGTCAATATTTCAAAATTATCTTAAGATGAATTTTTTATAATTTTATGAAAATATTATGTTTTGGTTAAATAGTTAAAAATACTAATATTTATTTAAAACTATTTTTTCATTAAAACATTTAAAATTTTCATTTAGTTTTAATATATTTTTAAAAGTAAAATTAGATCAATTAAATTATAATTAATCCAATTATTTCTTTATAATTAATTTCATGTTGAATTTTTATATAAAAATTATTTGTGTTTTTGATAAAATTTTGATTGGAAATCCAATGTTTTGTCATCTCAAAGGGTTTAGATTTAAATTAAATTCTACTAATGTTTTTAATTTAATTTGGAAAAATTGAGTCCATATTTTTAATCAAAAGATTATATATTATATAATATGTTTAACTTATTTTTTTGTTGTAATGATTAGTGAATGTTTTAAAAATTAATTACAACGGTTATGGATTAAACAAGTTTACTGTGGGATCGAGGTTAAACCAAATGATAAGGGTATGTTAGAAAATTAAACATGAAAAAAATCATATTTTTATACATTTTTAGACATTATACTATAAAAAATTAAAATACACGTCTATTTATAATCATTTTTGTTAGGAATGAATTTATAATTTTGTATTATTTTGGGAAATTTCCATGAAATTTCCAAGTAATTTCCAAGATGGCCCCCTACCACACTTATAAATGGAAACCACTATCCTCTCATATCTAAACCTAAATATCCATTTGGTTTCACCAATTAATACCAAAAAACATTACTTAAAACCATCCCAAAATTATATTGTCCATATATTGATTAGGAAACCCTTTTAATAAAGCTTTCAGTGTAAACCTAAAAAGGGTAGAATCTTGAACCATGAATTATCAATTTTTTATTCTTCCACCTTGATGATATATTCATAAAATATGACAATATAATAAAATCATTATATCTCATATAATTATATGTTATTTGTTTAATGGAATAACCTATATTATCCACCTTTTCCATCAAATGGTAAACAAAACCGTCGATCGTGTGTTTTGCTGATTACTGACTCGAGAGCTGATGTAATATATTTTCCATAACCACCTCTCATAGGTAGATATATTTATAGATTAAATTATATATATATATATGATATTTATGAAATAATTATACTTTTGGGTCTGTAATATAACATCTTCCTTCACTATACTTAACTTTTATGGATGAATATAAACATGAATAAAATTAATAAAATGAATATATATGATAATAATTTCATGATTTAAATTTTGGATATTATGTAACCATAATCCATGTAAAAGGACCAAAACATTTTAAATGAAAGACACATGAAAAATAAATTAGTGATCACCCTGAATAGTCATAATAACAAATAATTGTGAATTAACAAGTGATTTAAGGTTATAATTAAATAATATATGATAAAAAAAGTATGAAAATTATTCTATAATATATTTATCATAATCCCACAGTTATTATCTAGTTGTTTCAAATGTGTATGAAGAATGTTGAAACTTGTGGTAAGGGATTCTTGTCTCACTCTTACTTATGCGAGACATATTCCATATTCACCAATTATTTTAGTTGTTTAGTGCATATAATACTACATTTACATGTAATATAATTAATTTTTTTTATCCTAATGATATTTGAAGTTTAATTTTATATTGTTATTTCATGGGGATTATGATTCAAGTGTTACCAAAGTGGTCAGAGATTTTGATATAACTTTTATTTTTATTGGACACATACTATATTCACTAATTGTTTTGTTTGTGGGGTTTATATACTTACCATGAATTAATTTTATGATTAATCTAAAGAAAATCAAGAAGATATAATTATCCATATATGGTTCATTCTTTAATTTGGATTACAATTCAAAAGTAACCAAATGATAAAGGTTTTATGTTAAAATATCATTGTTTATCATGATTGTTTATGTTTATGTTTTTAATAATGAAATATTAAGATATATCTCTCAATAAAATAATTAATGTTCTTCTAATATGGTTATTTCTCGAGAATAAATGTGCCCCTTTCATTTTCCTCTCTTTAATTAATCAAGATACCAGAAAAATGTTTTTAATAAAAATTGACTTTATTTCTATCATTGTCTAAAAATAATTTTTAATCCATGAATTTTTTTTCTAAAAATGTTTTAAAGAAATCTTTTACTACTATAAAATGATTATTTAATGAAATTTTTACCTTATTTTTACTTTTTACTATTTTTTTAAAAAGGAAGCATTTTTTTATTTTCTAAATGAAGTACTCTTGACCTTTAATCAAAAATATGAAATGGATAATTGTTTTCACACTATAACACGATTGATATTTTCCACTATTATGACCATAATTTTTTTTAAAATTCCATCTAAAGGTTTATAATTTTATTTTAAAAGAAAATGTTTTCATTAAAATTTGGGGAATTTTTGGATTTTAAATATGTGATTTCAATGTGGAAAGAATATTTTCCTCAAGAAATGTTTTAGTGATAATTCAAAATCATTTTCCATCTAATATGAAATCCTTTGATGTTAAATAATAGTTAATAGGGATATGATCCGATGATACCATAATTATTCCATATCTGGATGGTTTATGATTATGATGATAAGATTTTTTGTTAAACCCATTCCTTTTACCATGGTTTGGCTATAATAAAATAATGAACTATTTATGGAACCAATTTGTTTTCTAATTTTTATGATATGATAAAATTATAATGAAATCCATTTCCTTTTCATTTGTTATGATGCGATGAATTATTTATGATCCAATGGAACACACACAAACATACACGCAAACACACATATATATGTATATATACACACACACATGGTTTTCACAATGTGATATATGGGATCTATATCTACATTTAATTCATTAGGTAAATATTGATATCTCATAAGACAAACAAGAATGAAATGGGGAGTTATCCCAGTTCAGTAAGGGACTTTGACCTCTATGATAACCTTGGGGGTTTTATTTGACTAATAGGATGCTTTGGGGAGAGAACCCATTCTAATCTAATAGACTTGAGAACGAGATTTGACTACAAAGTAAATGATTTTTGATACCTGTGTGTATACCAAAAATCTATGTCTTATGCCAATTCCATGCTCTCCTAGATTAAGTTATTTTACTTCCTTGTGATTAATATTTTTCACACTACCCATATTTATTCCATTACATATGTTTAAGATCTTTCATATGTAGGTTATGGGTTTTAAATGTTTTTATCATGTTTTCATACCCTTATGATAAATTTATGCTTACGTTATTATAGGTAACTTCATTGTTTACATTTACTAACCGTCTGATATCACCATTTCTTATATTTTCTTTCTACTGGTTATAAGGAAAGGTATTATTCATGATATGTCAAAGAATGGGGATAGTTACGAAGAACCTAGTGGGATATGATGTATTTCACATATGAACCTGTTGTTTCTATCTCCAGGTTTTCAAAGATACTAGACCTATTCAATTTTAGCATGGATCATTATGTTATGCAATTAATATTCATATTTTAAGATGTTGGATCGAGTTATGAAAAGTTTGAATCACTATTGTTGGTAACCAAGAAAGTTTTCATTATCTTTTGGAAAATAGGATGAGAAATATAAAACCCGGAACCCATGCATCCAGATTCACTACTTAAAAATGTTGTGTATGTTTATTATAAAGATTACTGAAAAATATAGAGAACATTTTACACTCCAGGAACTTTTCTATTTTAGGTATTAGAGAATTAAAAAAAATAACAAAAATGTTTAGATATTTAAAAAAGTAAAATAAAATAAATAAAACACTTCATATACACTAACTACATAAGTGCAGTCTCCCTTATTACAACTTCTAAATTACCTATGAAAATAATTTTAAAACAAGTTATTAACATTAAATTTCCTAGTAAACGGTTTCTAAAAGGATAGTGAAATCATTTTTTAAAAATTTCATTTAAAATTTACTTTTTAAAAATATCTTTAATAATAATACAATACTTTGAAAATGATTTAAAACAATCCAGTTTTTTTTGGAAAAAATTATGCAAGATTTTAAAAACAAAACATGATCCCACATAAAACATTGAAGGTTTTCTGGGTCTACCCACCTTACTAAGGTATGGGTTCACTACACACTTACCAATCATGTTTACAAAGATCAATCACTTAATTTTATCAATTTTTTAAGGTTTCCATACATATATATATACATACATTTTCCATAGAAGTTGCTACTTTTAAAAAATTAGCAACATATTTGAATTTATTCATATGTTTGTGTGTGTGTATATATACTTTCCTAAAAATATATCTTATAGGTTTTGAACAACCAAATATCATGAAAATTTGAATTTTCATGGTAGTTTATTGAAAGAATAATGTTTATCCACGTATTTCATTTAGAAGACTCATAAAAACCATTTCTTATAGTAGTTACTATAAAGAAATGATTTATTCAGTAATCTTACTTATATTAATATAAAAATAATAATAAAACTTGTATATGCATTAAAAATTAATGTTATGTAATGATTTATATACGATTACCATATCATATAGAGTAAATGACATTCATATTTGTACATGTACTTTGCACACATTAAATGTTAATTTTTAATATTTAAAACTAACTAAAAATATTAAATATAAAATGATATCATAAAATAATAACTTTAATTACATAGAAATAATAAATCATATATTTTTTTAAAAATAAAATATTCATTATAATTAAATTTTAAATAATAACAATAAAGTCCTTGTTGTTTCTTTATGCCGTATAAATTCTTGATAGAACATTACAAATTCTAATGGAATATCATTTAAAAAACAAACGCATCAAAATAATAACCATCTATATAAAAATAAAATCTATTAGATTAATATAAAAATGGATTTATAATTTTAGTTTCTGAGGCTTGGATACCCCCGAAGGAAAAGTAGAGAGTGAATTTTTTAAAAAGAATTTAATTAGTTCCCAATGCACCCCTTTCATTGGAAATCTTTAGAAATATGACATTAGATTTAGGTATATTTTATATTTTACATTTTACTACTATATATATATATAATTAAATTTATACTATGAAATGATATGAATTCATGTCATTCAAATGAATTTCTTTATGAGCAAGGTCTGATTGAGAATACATTTGTTATATAAATATTGTTTTGAGTTCGATATTAAAATCTTGACAAATAATGAATGAAGAAAGATGTTCATCAATTTAAAATAAAAACAATTATTGTTGATTGAACATATATATATTATGTATAATTATTTCTATAGAATCTATACATAATCCAACAATAAATTTACCAAATGCTCTAAAATTATATATACAACTGAAAATCAATGTAGGTAGGAAAAATCCATATTGATGGAAATATGGGATACTGATAAAAAATGAAGTTGAGATAAGTGAAGAAACAAATAAACATATCACTCTTATGACCAAATTGATCCTTTAAATTGTATTTGTAGAAATATTTCACACCTATAAATAAAATAAACACGTTCATCTCTTTGGTTGATGAAGAACCGAAATCAAAACCCTTGTTTGGATGAAATTCGCTCGGAATCCCTCATGGACAGTCAAACCTCTTCAAGTAGCCAATCGCCTTTGAATCGAGAATTAAATCTGGTTCAAAAAATTGATCATACTCACCCAAGTTTGAACCTCATAAATATGGACCACTTAGAGCCCCTCAAAGACCTTATCTTCAACTTGGTCTCGATGGACACCGTCGACTCTCCTGAAATCTGAACTCCCAATTTCACAGATTCCCTTATAATCAATTCATTTTAATTTTTAATTGTTAATTATTATTATTGTATAATAAGTTATTTATTATTTATTAAAATTTTATTTACATTTTTCTTAAATAAAACTCTAATAGTAATTCATATATATATAATTTCAAAATTTCTGCAAAATATATCATCTTAAAATAAATATCTGTTGATTTAAGTATTATAAATCATTTATATATGTGTATATATATATATATTTTGAATAGTAAATGAATATTAATTCCCTAGAATAATATCATCATAATATTAAATATAAAGACTTAAAATATTCCCAAATAAATGTTATTTATAAATATTTTTATATTTTTTCTATATTAATAAAATTGTTTATATAGTATATTAAAGTTTTAAGTAAAATAAATGATAAAATATGTAAGTATATTCTTAATATATATATTTTTTACATAAATTTGTTATTATTATTTAAATTTATTTGTTAACTTATAACTAATATTAATTATAGAAAAATTTATTTAGTTAAGAAAACTATTTGTATGAATATATATAGTAGTATTTTTTAAGATAATATGTAATTTGATATAATTATTTGAAATAATGAATTTTTTTTTATTTTTTTCTTTGAAACATATATTTATAATATATTTATTATAAAATTTTTATTTAAAAATAATAACATGTTGAAACAATATTCGTTTATAATTTGAATATTAATCATATCTTATTTGTTGAAAATAATAATATTATCACATAAGATTTTTAAATCCATAAATTTTTAATTTATTTACTTTCTTAATAGAAAATTCAATATTCATCAAAATTTTATTTATAAAAATATTATTTCTAATATTGAATTTTTTTTAATTAAATAATTTTTCTATTAAATCTTGAGATGTTAAATTCTTCCTCCCTTAAAAGAATTAGGTTCTCATAATTCATTTAGGGGAAATAAGAAAATTCTTAATTTACATGCTAAGAATTAAGAAAACTAGAATTGTTGAACTTCTATACTCTAAAACCTAGATTTTCCTCAAATGAAAACAAATAATCTCCAAATTTTTATAGATATTATCTCTAAAACCAATATTAAATCCCTAAATGTAGGCTTCCATATTAAGTACCCATAAATTATCTATAATTTTTTAAAAAGACAACTGAAAAATAATCATAACATTTTATAATCTATAACGATTTTTAAACTAGGTTTTGGATAATAAGATAAAAACTTTATATATTTTCATAGAGACAAAAAAATAAAATAAAATAATTAAAATGCTTCTCTTGCGCTAACTCCATAAGAGAATTCGCCCATCTTAGAACATCTAATTGACCTATGAATATAATTTTAAAACAATGGATTAATATTAAATTACCCCGCAATGGTTTTTGAAAAGGACAGTGAAAACATTCTGAAAAAATCCATTTGAAAATACCTTTTGAAAAATACCATTAAAAATTCTATAATAATTTTAAATTGCATTAAAACAATCCAGTGATTTATTAGAAAACATTATGAAAGATTTTGAAAATACAACCATAAGGCCACTTGAAACATTGAAGGCTCTCTGGGCCTACCCACTTGATGAGGGATGAGTTCACTTCCCAATTCCCTGTCATTTTTTAAAAGTTCAATATACTAATTTAATAATTTTTTTTTGTCTTTCCATTCATAAATATTCAAACAATTTTCACTGGAGTTCCTACTTAGAAAAATGGGAACATATTTTCATTTATTCAAATGTATATATTTTTATTCATATACAATAAAAATAAGACATCTTCAAGATTTAAAACAACCAAATTGCATGAAAATTTGAATTTTCATGTTTTATTAGTGAAAGAATATTCGTCATCCATGTATTCCACTTACAAGACTAAAAAAACGTTTTTGATAGTAGTTCCTACAAAGGAATGATTTATTCAGTACAATCTTATATATAAATATAGAAAAATAATAAAAAAAGTGAATTTTATTATAAATTAATGATATATTTAGTTATAGATGTTGGTCATATCTTATATTATAATTGAAATTTAGGATTGTACATGTACGTTTCACAAAAAAATGATAGTTTTTTTTTTATTTAAAACTAATTATCAATAATAAATGTAATAAGATATAATAATTTTTTTATTACTTTGAAATAGTAAAAATTATATTTTAGTAAAAATAAAATATTCATTGGAATTAATAGTTAAACAATAATAAGAAAATTCTCATTATTTATTTAATCCATTGAAATTATTGGAATAACATTTAAAATTATATTGGTATATAATTTTCCAAATAAAAACCTTAGAATAAATATTTTCTCTATTAAAATATAATCCCTTACCTTAATATGATAATGGATTTAGATTTCCTTTTTCTGAGCCTTAGATTCACTAGACGGAAAAGCAGAGAATGAAATTTTTTTGGTAGAATGAAGTGAGTGACCATTGAACCATTTTCGTTGGAAGTCTTCAGAAGTTAGGATATATATCGTCAATTCATGTACATTTTATATTTATAATTTTACTGTAATACATATATTTATATATATAATATGATTATATAAATAAATGATCTAAATACAAGTGGTTCAAATTAATTCTTTGCTGAGTAAGTACATCTTGATAATATATTTATCATATAAACATTTCTTTAAGTTGGATATCAAAATCCTGAAAAATGATGAGTGGAAAAGATGTTAATTAGTGTCAAATATAAAAAAATTATAAATAATTGAATACATATATTATTTCGAAATATAGATGTAGAAGACATAACAAAACCAAATATCTTTTTACCAAAATTTCCAAGTTACATCAATAACCAAAAAGCTAAGTAGGATGAAAAAATACATATTGAAGATAATTTGTACCAATGATAATGAACTATGTAGAAAATAAGTGATTAAAAAATGAACATATCACTCTCATGAGTAAATATATCCTTGAAATTGGATCTACAAAAATATTTGACCCCTAGAAACTAAACAATAACCTGTCTCTCTTAGGTTGAAGAGGATCCGAAATTGAAACCCTTATTTGGTTGGACTTCACTTGGAATACCTCATCAAAATTCAAACCTCTTCCAGCAGCCAATAACCTTCATATCGAGCTCGACTACTCATATGGAGACCCATCCTTCTCACCTGAGTTTGAACCTCCCATAGACAAAACCCTAAAGCCCCTTAAATCCCTTAGCTTCATCTCGGTCTTATACAAAACCCTAGAATCTATAGAAATTGGAAACCTTGATTTCACTCATTCCATTTTAATCAATTATTTTTTAGTTTTTCAAATATTTATTATTGTTATCATAATTTATGTATTTTTCTAAATTTTTTTATTTATATTTATGTTATATAAAAATTTACTAATATTTCATATGTATTTATAATTTCAAACGTTTTTTAAAATGTATTATCTTTAATTAAATTTTTGTTGATTTATGTATTATTAATCATTTATATATATAAATATATTAAAATTGAAGGGAATATTAATTAATTTAAATAATATCATCATAATATAAAATATAATGACTTAAATATTCATAAATATTTTTTATATAAGAAAAAGTTTATATTTGTTCTATATTGATAAAATAGTATATATTATATAATAATATTTTAAAACAATTACACAAAAAATATGCAAGTATATTATTCATATATATATATACATATAACATAATTTGTTTTAAATTTATATGTTTAACTTATCACAAACATTGATAAATGAAAATGATTTAGTTAAAAAAGAAACTAATTATATTATAATATATTATAGTTATTTTTTACATAATCAGTGTTTTGATAAAATCTGTTAAAAAATAATAAAATTTTTATTTAGAGATTTGAAACAAATGTTTTTAATATATTTATTTTAAAATTATTCTTTTAAGAATAATACTCTATAAAAAACAATATTGTTTACAATTTGAAAATCAATGAAATTTTATTTCTTGAAAATAATAATTATATAACATAAGATTTTGAAAACTATAAAATTTTAATTTATTTACTTTCAAAATTTATTATTTAGTATTTATTACATTTCTTATTAAAAATTTTATTTCAAATATTGATTTATTTTTTAAATAAATAATTGTTCTATTAAAACTCAGGATTTTATAAGAAATATTTACTGAGAACCATAGGTATAAGTATAAGGATAATTCCAAGTAGAATAAAATAGCTAGGAATTTTGGTAAATGATAGAGAGAGTGTTTTTTAGAAATTACATCCTTGTCAGGATACTACAATTGGATGTTGATCCAGAATAGTTTTCCCTTGGGGTAATAATTCAAGAGAAAGTTCATTAGGATTTGACTTGATCGTCATCGGGTGAATAACAACAGGCCTCTTTGCACACCTAGTTTGGGACTCTGGGGGGATATGTTTTGGATATTAAAAAACTCTTTAAAAACCATTACGATATTTTTGAATAGATGAAAATTGTGAATGACTTAGGTTAAACCTATGTTGTACAAAAATTTAAAATAAGGTTACATGATTTAGACATACTATAAATGTTTTTCATGATTATATGGTTTCAAACTATGATTGTTTTTATGACACTATACTTTTGGTTACAGTCGATGGGTAGAATGAGGAGGAATCATGTTATCACTAAAAATGATGGACGATGGAGTGATTAGGAGAAACCAAATTGAATGATGACTAGAGAGAAAAATATTGTGTTTATTCCTAATTAGTTATCATGAGATATGATTAAAAACTTTCACCAAAACTAACTCTCAGACTCACCAAATAAGAAAAGTATTGTGTTTTCTGAGATCGTGGTTGTTAGAGACTATGGAGGAAAACAATTTAAATTTTCATCATGTCAGAAATGAGGAAAGAAACACCCATTAGAATGCCTCAAAGAGAAATAAAAATGTTTTTTTGTGTGGAAATGGTGTCTATGAAGCAATGAATTACTGATGAGTTCAATATCTTATGTGTGTTGGACATGAACAATAGACGAGTCAATTTCTAATCCAAGGGTGGGATCTTAGACTAAAGAAGGACCTATGTCATTTTAATTATTGAAGTGGATGGATTATAGTTTTTATATATTTTTATATGAAAATTATGTTGTAGAAGTGTTATATCAATGATGTTTTGGTTATAATATTCATTAAACATCTATTGATTTTCCATCATTTTTTATTTTTGGATTTTTAAATCTACGTGAATGGTATTAATAACTATGAAAAGTGATTTAGTAGTTTGTTGTTATTTTTTTGGGAGAAAACATGATTGAGGGAAAGGTAAAACTTAGTCTATACCCATCATTGAGACTATAGTTTTTAAGATAAAGAGATGGGTGATATGGGTTCACTAATTATTTTTTAACAAAAAATATGAATCAATGAGACTATGTGTCAATTATTAAGAACATAACAAAATCACTATCAATAATAAGTATCCTCTACCCTATATTGATGATTTTCTTGACTAAATGAATAGATATCAATACTTTACAAGATTTACTTTCTTTATAAAAATCATCAGTCAATGGTTATTAAGGAGGATGTATGCATGAAAACATTTTATATAAATAATGGACACTATGAATATATTGAGATGCCATTTTGGGAATTGTGCTGACAACCCTATGGAAGGAGAAGATGTATGAAAAATTTAGCAAGTGTGAATTTTTGAAACTAGAGTACCATTTTCAATGTAATATAATGTCAAGGGAGGGTATATATTTGGATCCATCAAAGATGGAAGTTATTAAATATTTCTCAAGACTTACCATAGTTACTAAAATCTATAGATTCTATGGTTTTTATGGACATTATCAATGATTTGTAGATAATTTCTCATAGGGGTACAATCCCCTCACTAAGTTAACTTGAAAGGGAGAAAGTCATTTTGGATGAATGAATATGAGTAAAATTTCATGGTACTAAAGTGAAATTTTTCCATTGAAACTATGCATATATTTTCCTACTATGGAGATGGGTTTTTAATCTATATTGATACATAAAAGAAGGGAGTATGTTTTATTCTCATGAAAAATGACATTGTTACAATATATGTTTTGCAACAATTGAAGCTTTAGTATTAAAATTTTCCAACTCATGATTTAGACTTAAATATGGTAAAATTTTCATTAAATATTGGAAGGAATTATCTTTATGGAGAAATGTGGGATATATATACTAATCATAAAAGTTTAAATTATGTATTCACATAGAAAGAGTTGAATATGAACCATAAAAGCTGGTTAGAGTTGATTAATGATTATGAATACTCAATGCATTACCACACTGTGAAAGTGAAAAAGGTGGTCTATGACTTGATCAAAAGGACCATTATAGATTACATATGATGATGATCACAAAATAAAAAATATTTATTTATTTCCAAAGGTTTTATTTCTAAATCATGATAGAATATTATACATCTTATATTTTACAAATTAGTGTTCAACCATCCACCCAAGTAAAGATTAAAGAGGTTCATAAGGATACTGTAGAGATGAAGAAGAATGTTAAAAATGTTATTGAGTTTAAGTTTTATCTTTATGGAATGAAAGGTTCATGAACCATGTATGGGTTATTTCTATACCATATTTGAATGAGGATCTATTAGAGGAATCTCATTTTTCTTCATTATTTATTAATCATATAAGAACAAAGATGTATGGAGGCCAAAAAGATTATTTATTGTGGTATGGAATGAAAAGAGATATTTCAAATTTTTTATCCCTATGATTGGTATCTTAGTTAGTTATGTCTGATAGGAAAAATTCAAAGGTTATGTTACAAACTCTACCCATACCATAATTTATAGGGGAAAACATGTCCATAGAATTTTTCATTAGATTCCCAAAACATGTAAATGAAAATATTTTATATGGGTTGTAGTCAATCACCTTACAAAGTCATAAAAAATAATCACTATTAGATAATAATTATATTTGGATCAGGTTTCCCTGATTTTCATTAAAGAAGTGGTAAGGTTTCATGGAGTATCACATTCTATTGCATCTGATCAAGATTCATGGAATACCTTACATTTATGGAGAAGTCTTTAGTTACTTCTTAATATAGAGATTAGTTTCAAAACTGTGTATCATCCTCATATATATGGTTATTTTTGGAGAAGCATTAAATTCCTTGATCATATTCTACGATCTTGTTTTATGGATTTCATAGGTTATTGGGATCAACACCTTCCTCTTGTCAATTTTTTATATAACAATAGATTTCAATCGAGTATTCAGTTGGATACCTATAAAGACCTATATGGAAATATGTATAGAACTTCAACATGCTAGTATGAAGTTGGAGAAATAAATATAATGGGACTTAATCTAGCATAGAAAATGGAAGAGAAAGTTAGAGCCACTCAACAATATATTAAGGAAGCTAATAGTCGATAGAAAAGTTATGTTGATAATCATTGGTGTGATCTATAGTTTGAAGTTGGCGAGAAGGTTTTCCTATGAATTTATCCATGTAATAAGGTTATGATATTCTATAATAAAATAAATCTCATCCTAAGGTATATTAGAGCTTTCAGTATTCAATATCGAGTAGGGTTGGTTTTTTTCATTTGGCGCTTCCACTGAAGCTCTCTCAAGTTCATGATGTGGTCCATGTATATCTCTTGAGGATGTACATACCTAATCCATCACATAAAAAGAAATCAGAGGTAGTACAAATAGATCATGATATTTCCTATAAATAAAAACCTATGGATATTCTGTATCATATAGAGAATGGACTATAAAACAAGACCACAAACTAGGTTAATGTTTTGTAGCGAAACCACTAGCTTGAGGAGGATATGATGAGGCAGATGTATCGTCAAGTTTTCATATGAGAGTGATGTAATTTCAAGGGAAAAATTAATTTTAAGGTTGTAGAATGTAACATATAGTAATTTTATGAAATATTTAAAAAAAAATGAAAATTATTTGATAGCTTGGATTACATGAAACACAGATTTTTTAAGAATCACAATATACTATTAAACTTTTATCATTTAATACAATATTTATAACATATCCATTAAGTTTTCTAGTATTAATAGGAGTAGAAAAATTATAAAAACTAATTATAATGGTTTTAGATAAATAAAATATTTTTATTTATAAGTACTTAATTTTTGGTAAATTATTTATATACTTGAAAAACATATTTGTTTTCAAAAAATTATTTTAACTGATTTTTGTGACCAAATGATAAATCTATTTTTTCCAATTTTAGAAAATTTACTTTTTTAAAAAAAATTAAATTTTGGAATCAATATTTTAATATTATCTTATGTTTTTTTTGATAATTTTATGAAAAGATTAATTTTTCATTGACAAGTGAAAAATACTAGTTTTATTAAAAAATAAATTTTTATTTATATAATTTACAAGATAAATTTTTTCAAGATGATTTTTAAAGTAAAATTAGTTCAATTATATTATTTTGAATCCAATTTAGGTCATAGAAATACAATTTAGGTTGAATTTTGATATAAATTTTTTATACTTCTGAATATGTTTTCTTTGGAAAATCGCTTTTTCATTAAATCTTGGTGTTTAGGTTTAAATAAAATTTTCCACTTATGAGAATTTAATTTGGAACCTGGATTCCATATTTTTAATCAAAATTATACATTTTATGTAATAATTTCAAAATATTTTTTTCATAGTGATAAGTTCTAAATATGACAATAAAAAATTATTTTTTACGAGTTTAATTAGTAATGATACCACTGTCTTTTGGTTTACCCCCCACCCTTGTAAACCCATTTTAACATTAATCAAAGAAATTAATTTTCATTATTTTCAACATAATTTCTTAATAGTGAATATTGAATAAAATAAAAATTAATCACTATGGTTTAGGTTAAAACCAGTTTACTAGGGGGTGTTAAACCAACAAATATTGGTAAGATTTCTGATTAAACTCATTAAAATAATTTTTTATGGCCATAATTAGTCATTATACTATCTTAACATTAAATCAAAGTTCATTTGGATGCATTTTTATAGGGAATAAGTTTATTATTTTTTATTATTTTTATAAATTCCATGAAGAATCCCTCCATATCTTATAAAAGGAAACCCACAATCCTATCATCTTCATAACACAATATCATTTTTGTTTGGAAAAAAGCTTTCCAAATCAATTCCTTAATTCCCACACTAAATCCTGAAAGCATTATATTGATTAGGAAACCCTCCTAAGAAAACTTTATGTGTAAACCAAAAGGGTCTCTCTGAAGAAGTTGTATTGTCCATAACCAGCAGGTTTTGTTTTCTTTCTTATTACAAATCCATTAAATGTTTTTCAACTATGATGAAATAAAAAAAACATGTATCTACCATAGACTTAGATTTTATTATTCTAATTTAATAAGTTTATCCATATCCTCTTCTATCAAATGGAAAATGAAAATGTCGATCGTATGTATGGTGGTCTACCTCTTTACAAGCCAATGTAATCTGTTTCCATAAACACCCATCATGAGAAGATATATTGATGAATTTAAATTATATATATAAATATATATATGATATTTATGAAATAATTTTTTTAATCTAGTTTTAATATCATATATACCATGTTACTTTCCATTCCATTGGAAAACAAAAACATCGCTCATGCGTACTTGTGGACTAGGACCTCCACAAATTATTGTGTTCCATTTTTCATTTTATTTTGTAGTGTATAGTAATAAGGATAGATTTGATGAATATATATGGAGTAGATTTTATAAATCTATTATTTAATTTTGAAATATTATATACCTTTATTTGATTCCATCCCTCTAGAAAATGGAAGCAATGTTAATATGTATGTACGACTTACCATCTTAATGAACGATGTAATTCATTTTCTCATGTATCAATTTTATTGATGAATCTAAATAAATATATAGTGAATATATTTCCTAATTATATCATGATTAAAATTATGAATATTAGGGAACCATAATCAATGTAAGAGGACTGAAACTATCAAACAGAAATATATATGAAAAAAATGAAGAACTTGTCACATTTAATAATGATTTTAACAAAGAATTATTAATAAAAGTGTTATTAAAGGTTATAAGAGAATAATTGATGATATCATATATATGTATATTTTTCTATAATTTATTTATAATAAACCAAAATTTATTTTATAGGACTTTTAAATGTGTATGAAGAAATTTGAAACTTGATGTAATATATTCTAATCTCACCCTTACTTCTATGAGACATATGTCATATTCACAACTTGTTTATTTTTTTAGTGTATATACTACTAATTTGTAATGTTATATGATGAAATTATTATTTTTAATTTAATTTAATTTTATATTTAATGTTAATATTTTCTAGGGATTATGATAAAAATGTTTCCAAAGTGGTACAAGATTTTTTTGACTTTTATTTCCATAGACACATGTCATATTCATCACTTGATTCATTTTTTTGGTGTATAAAGAAACCATGAAACTATTTTTTGACAATTATCCTGAAAATTATGGAAATATACATGTTTATATAAATTTATTTATTTCTTGAGGCTTATTATTCAACTATTTCCAAAGTGGTAAATATTTTATGTTATAATCTCATTATTTAGTAGGATTGTTTATGGTTATGTTTTTTATGATGAAATGTTAGGATATATATCTCAATAAAATCATCAATTTTATTATACTATAGTCATTTATTATGAAAAAATTACCCCATTAATTTTCTACTCCTTAAGTACTCAATATACTGAAAGAATATTTTTAAGAAAATATGACTCTATTTCTCTCTTTGGTCGAAAATCCTTTTTCCTGCATGATCGTGTTTTCAGAAAATGATCTAAGGAAAATTTTTAAGAATATATAATTATTTTTTTTCAAAATTATTTTCCCTGGTTTTAATGTTTTTTTAATTTTTTAAAAAGGAATCCTGTTTTTATTTTCTGAATGAGGTTCTTTTAACTTTTCACTATGAACTTGAAAGGAATATTTGCTTTAACATGTACAATATGAAGAGTATTTTGTGATATCATGACTTCTAAATGGTTTAAAACATCATATAAATATGTCCAAGGATATATTCATATGAAACTTTTTCCTAAAAAATTGAGATATTTTTTTATTAAAATATTTGATTTGAATGTGGAATTGATATTTTCTCAAGACATATTTTTTTGTGATCCATAAAAGTAATATTTTATCTAATATGAAATCCTTTTATGTTACAAAATATTTACTAGGGATATGATCTAATTTTACAATCGTTATTCCTTCTATATATGATTTTATTTTATAATGAAAATTTGTCTATGAAACCACCTTTTTATCCATAGGTTATTCGATGATAAAATGTTTAAATGTTTATGAAACCTATTTATTTTCCATGGGTTATTTCATAATGAAATTATTATGAAATCCATTTATTTTTCATTGGTTATGATATGATGAATGATTTATGATCTTGTTGTACACATATGTATTATTTTCATTATGTGATGCGTGGGACGAATATCTCCCTCCATTACATTGGTAATGATTATTATCTCATGAGATAAAAAGGAATGAAATGGGTAGTGATCCCAAATCAGTAAGGAAATTTACCCACTATTAAAGTCTTGGGAATAAACTTTGGATACTTTGATGGTTTTGTGAGTGAACTCATTCCAATATGATAGTATTGGAAATGATCTTTTTATATTAAGGAAATGCTTTTATATTCTTTTTGTTTTTGATATAAATCATTATCTTATTCTAATGCCATGTTATCTATGATTCATTTATTATTAATGTACTATAAAATAATAATATTTTATCCATCAAAAACATTTATGATATATGCTATGTAGGGTATGGTTTCAAATGTTATTCCCATATTCTGATACCCTTATTATCATGTTTTTCTTATGTGATTATTGATATCTCTCTTTTTTTTCCATTACCGACTATCTAAGATCTCCCTTTATTATGTTTCATTCCCCAGGTTATGAATAAATTTATTATCTATGACATATCTATGAAGGGTTATAGTTATGAATAAATTGGTGGGAGATTATATAGTTCTCCTATGAACTAGTTTTTTATATGTCCATGTTTCTAAAGATACCAGAAATATATGATTCTGGCATGAATCGTTATGTTATGTAATGGATATTCATCTTTTAAGATGTGATATATATGTATAAAAAGTGTGTGTTTCTATAAGGAGTGGCTATATATTCTATTTTATATTCTAATAGATGGGATTGGTTACACGATCCATGGATCATGAAATATTTATGGTGCTGGTGGGTTACAAATAGATAAGTTGACTTATATGAAATGAATAATGATATTTATTTTTATTATATGGAATGGGTAGTTACTTAAATAGGGAAACTGGTTAGATATAGTTTTTTCTCAAATGTTGTACCTCATTAAATGTTTTTGGAGATATTGTGTATCTTTATTCATTGTCTAATTGGTTGTTAGGATAAAAAAATACGGCATCGTTGATAAATTATAGATGCAACTCAATAGAGTTCCTATATTCATAAATTAATATTTTGAAGTTGGGATAACATAGGGGATTTTGTTGATAATTATCTCATAATGGGGTGAACTACTTGGGATAATTAGGTGTTTGTTTAATTATATTTTAGTGAAGAATTTCATTATGAAAATAAAAAATATAGTTGAAGTTAAAATTTTAAAAAGTAAAATAAAACTTTATTTCATTTTTTATCTTGAAAAATTATAATTATGATTTTCTATTAAAAAAATTATAAAGAAAAATTAATTAAAAAAATAAATTCTACTAACACTAAATTCTAAAAATATAATAATTTAACAACAAATATATAAAATTATGAAATATTTTTACATGAAAAAAATAAAAATATTTAATTAATTTATTTTATCATGATTTAACCAAAGTAATAGCTTAATTATCAAATTTTACTAAAAATTTAATTATATTTTGTGAAAAAGGTTACGTGGGATGTGATTTATATTATCTTATATAGATGATATTTATTTATAATGGTGTTATGTTAGTGTTATTTTTTTTCAAGAGGTGTACATTTTCGATCTTATGTGAGATAGATTTTTTTGAGGTTTTGAGAGACTACGATACATTCAAGTATGGATTTACTTCCTCACAAGGTGAGAAAACATGATAATCTAGTGGAATTATTTATGATGAATTGAGAATTATCATGTAAAATTTTATATTGTTTTTATTAATGTAGATATATATATTTTTTTTATTGAGGAAAACTCATTGGTGATGTGAACTTTCAATGAGGTTTTTTATATCTATTCTATTCAATGAAAATATATAAATGAAACCAATCCAGTTATTGAAATTAGTGTAGATAAAGTAATGATATATTTTTTAATCTGTCTTTATATATGTATATATCATTGAATAATCATATATTTTTGAATTGCATTAGAGGATATGGAATAAATTTATATCCTATTTGGTGTTCAGTGAATTGAGAATTCCTCTGTGAAAGGGATTATTATGGCTATGAATTTTGTTTCAGTATTTACACATAAGAGTATAGTGATGTTGATTCAATACCTAAGTTTTAATTTATTTTATATATTAAAATTTACCCCTCCTATGAGTATGATGTTTTTTTGTCATGCATTTTTTAAAATGGTGTGGTGGATGTTAGAACTCGATTTCTATGATAATTACTTAGTGTTTGATCAAACATTTTCTTCAATTTTAGTTATATTAAATCATTAGTTCCTATATTTTGAAAATTTTCCATTGGTATAATTTAATATAACTCTAGAAGATGATTAGATAAGGATGACATTATGGGAACTCATTTTTAATGAGAGTATAATGTCCCTACCCTTGATTGGTAGATAACTCATCTTGAAATCAGTATATTGAAACTGTTTAATTTTGATAGATTCTTATTTATGAAATTAGTTAAATTGGTGTAATATGGTTTGTTTTAGTGTTATATAAATTTTGGAAAGGAAATTCCAACATCAAATGTCTGATCCCAATATGGGGTAAAAATATAAAATTCTCCAAAATAGAGTGATGGATTGAGAAATAAATTATTTCATTGAGTTCTAGGTGGGGATACTTTATTTGGGAAAAAATTCTGTTTCGTTTTAATATTTTCATAATTTTTTTAAATTTTTAAAATATTATTTTATAACTTTTTTATTAAGTGTTATGAGATATAAAACCATTCCCCACCCTCTTTTCAATCTCACTCTCTTAAGAAACACCTTTTAAAGCTGTAAGAGGTGGTCATATTAGACTGATAATGCCTGTATCACTGGTTAATGTATGGTTATGAGATTCCAACCCGAAACCCTCTCTATTATGATTTTTTTCAATATTTATGTTTGAGATTAGATCAATAATTATTCATGTAGTTATATCATACTTAATATATATAATTGAATAAATCAATGAGAAGATCCATTGATACAAAATTCAAGTCAATCGATGTTTTAGATGGAGGTTATTCATAACAAGTAGTTTTTTTGGATTTCTAACTTCTCTTTAATATTTAGTGGATTTAATCAACAAATTAAGGAAAATATATATTATATTTGTAATTTTGAAGCCAGGATAAACATTTATAAGATATTTAGTGATGATCAGATGTGTTTGATTGACCAGAGATGTTGGCCACATAAAAAAATAATATATATATAATAAAATTAATTAAAAATATTATCCCTTAAATTGATGTGCAGAACTATGATATTAATAGTTAATATTGGGTGATGTTATAGAATATTCCTATATAATATCTGAGTGTATCATGGTATTATGGAATTTTCCAAAAGATTATGTAGATTTATTATTATTATGATGCTGAATTATCAAGGTGGTGAGTTAAAAATTAAGTGTAAATAATATTATTTTGATACAAAAATAAACCATGAACCATTATTAGGTTTTGGTGTTTAGGAAATGCATTTTATAATAGTGCATAATTTGTCATCACATATCATTTCTCAGCTAATACTATAGGTTCAGGTTGATTGACCATTGAAATTATTATATAAAATGTGACTAGTCATTATTATTCTAAAATGTTTTTAGGTGTTAGTTTTTTTTAATTTTTGATGTTTATTGCTATTTTTTTCAATTGTATTATAGTTAACCACTACCTAGAGTCAATCTATGTGGGACCCCAACACTAGAACAATATATTCACTGGTTATCCATAAATATTGGATAATTAGGGAGTCTTAGTGTTACGTTTTATATCATTACCCATTCTAATGTGTTATCCTAAATAGAATATGTTATGGAGTTTAATATTCCTTCCACTTGTACACCCATGATGATGTATGATTCTCCACTAAGTTACATATATATTTGGGTATTACTTTCTATCAAATGAGGTGTTACATTGAGTGACCCTACAATGAGGTTTGGGTATTCATTACTGATATTTACAAAAGTTTTTTATGATACCCTATATATTAAGTGATTTTATCTAGTTTCTTATGAGGTGTGGTTGTTTGGATACTAATTTTTTGTGATTTTATTTGAAAACATTTTTATTTGTAAAAGTATAATTGTTTGTGATCTTTAAGGGAATTATATCTGAAATAATATTTGATATAGAGAGTTAACATTATTAGATAGTTATTATTGTGAATTATTTTCAATACTGTTGTGATTAGTCATCAATTAGTTTATAAATTTATTTGGGGTGTTTAATTTAGTTACAAATATTTTTGACGAGTTAGATCATTTCCTGTAATAACGATAATGAGTTTTATTGATCAACCCAACATGAATTTTTGAATATTTAACTCTTTTTTTCATGAAAATAATTCTTTGTGACAAGTGGATTTGGATGGATGATTTTTATTGGTGAGAAGATTTATTGTAATAGAATCAGACAATTTATAAGGGAGACTATATCAGTTTTAGTCATATAAAATTTTTATTTTTCATCAACATTTATCTAGACTGTATGTTAATACTTGGGGGGATTTTTATAGGTTATATGATCTAATGTTGTATTATACATATATATTTCATAATTGAATATTTAAATTCATATTTTTTATTTATTTAATTTGATATATGATATATATGATTTTATATGTGACAAATGTTTCCTAAAAATTCATACAATACCTTGATCATGCCATCAAAATGCCTCATACACACCTACGAACCCTAAGAGGTTCATGTAAACATCGAGGTTGAGTAACATGAATAAAGGAGATGCTTTTACTCTTAGGATAATGTCATAAAATATGTTATCTACACAACTATATTTGGAATAATCCACTTTAAAATTGAGTATACTACAAGTCCAACTAGAAAATCAGGGGAATCATTTGAGTAAAATAACAATACTTAATACATGAGATAAAGGAATAGTCACTACCATACATACGAATCTAAAAATAGTTAAACTATCTATAAAAGCATTAAAACTAGAGTAAACAAATATACACATATGTCTGGTAATAGAAACAAAAACATTTGATAAAAAGTCATAATTCCAATTATGTTAACCTCCTGGAAGAACACCAAGGACAACCGTCTTGTCACAACCATATCTATCTATCAGAAACTAAAAATTTGACCATTTGAAATCCATTATTTAAGTAAAAAACTCTCCCATGATAAGTTTCTTTACATTTACATTGGTCATGTATAAAATGATCTACACACAACCCATAATTCCATGCATTGGTAATGGGTATAAAAATACTTTGTAGGTGATTATAACCCCACTCCTTAAGAACTTATAACAAAATAGAGTGTTCATAAAATAAAGCCAAGGACAGGAGAGAAAATAAGAAAAAAAAATACATTAAAAAGAAATTTAACAAGGATATCAATGATAATAAAAAACTACCCATACTAGTAGGCTTTATACCTAAAATATTTACTTTGTGCCTTAATATAGATCCCAAACATTGCACTATTTTCATCCTCTATGGTGGAAGTGCACATACCTATATATACAACAAACTTATACACTGATAACTATATATATATAAATGTTTTGTTACTAAGTAATTCCCTAATAACTCATTCAAAGGGAATGATAATCATGCATACATAATCGTGGTGATTTTTTATCTCTTCCCTTTAGGAATAAAGGAAATGGTTTACCAAATTATTCCATTTTGATCCCTAACCAAAACATCCACATATTCATCAAAACATGGATAAATGATTTATATCATATTTCATAGTATATAAACATCCAAAAAAAATCTCCATATGTACAGAATATAAAATAATAATTTATATGTAATGATCGATATATATATCATAAATATAAGTTTAGAACACCATTTAAACCAAAATATAAAACCACATATACAATGATTATCCCCCTTTCAAACTATTGTAAACATGAATCTAATAATAGAAATATCTTGCTATTTCCTAACAATAAATAAATAAAATGAAATCATAATTATGGAAATAAAACAAAGTTATGGGAAAATACAATCATCCCAAATAATTAATATTATTTCCTAAAATCATTTTAGAAATACCTTTATTAGATGGAACACTAAGTCATCATTAGGTTCACTTGGCCAGGAAGAATTTATATAATAACTCTATATGTTTATGAGATAGTTATTAGGTTTACCTACAAAATTTAATTGAAAGGGTTGCATTGAAATCCAAGGACTATGATTATTCCAAAACATAGTGAAAATAACAACTTAAAAAGAAGGAAAATTTTGGATTTCATTACCATCGATAAGATAGAAAATACAAAAACTCATTTGACACACCATGGGGATAAAAAAATTTGTGCCACAATCTTTGAAATAGAAGATATGATAAGGTAATCCCTTATATGTGATGGGTAAAGTTTGAGGATAAAATTATCTACCAGCACGAAGAAGAAAAAAATGGGATCCCTATATACTAAATGATTTCTCATGCACTGAGGCATTAATCTTTGTCAAATGTATTTCTTGTTTTGAGGACATGGTGTTAATAACCTACAAAGAAATATAGTTCATTCATTTCATAAATTATTTATGAAATGGCGTTCAATACAATAAAACCAATTTAGAGGGTATTCTATGAATGTTTTATCCTTAGAAAACACTATTTATGAGTAAAAACAATATTTATAGATGAAGTTAATTTTAGAGTCATTGATTTTCCATCTTTTTGAACCAGAAAAAACCCGTATATGAAAATTCAAGGCCATTTTATTGGGGGATTCATTTCAAAACAAAGTAAATGGTGACCCATGAAGAAATTATACATTTTGTGTAGAAAAATTTGTTGAGGTTTTAATATTTATATAGGAACCAAAAAAATCCATTGCTTTATGGATTCTCTATAATTTTTGATATAGTTGTAGATGTAATTTGTATCCATGTGATTACCTCATAGTACAACAATATTTTATGACACAATGGTGAAGTGTTTTGAAACCAAGTTAATCCCTTATAGAATAATGTCATTTACAGTGGCATGGAAGAGCTCTTTTGTGGCTATGTAGTTACTATATAGGTATTATTTCATAGATCCTAGAGTTATGGTTATAAAATTTTCTTCTAAATACAATCCATGAAACACATTTATAGGATTAATAATTTTACCAACATAAAGTTTCAAAAAAATTTCATCATTTGAGAGCTCTTACATTGTTTATGATTTCAGATAATTACCTTAGGTATATTATTAATTCAAGCACAGGAGAGGGGGAATTATATCAGATAGATTATTCTTGGTGAGACCACCCAAAACAAATGTGTATAACTTCCCACGTAAGATCCTTTGTGAATTAATCACACGTGATTCATTTTCGGAGGATTTGCGACAAAGTAAATTTTATGTAGTGTCCATTCTTAAAAACCCAGGCTTTTAGTGGACCCCATGTACTCTCATAGAATGCCAATAATTTCAAAAATTATTACTTCTAAAAGTACATGTTGATCTTATTATGATGGTCTATCACTGTGAAATATTTCAAATACAGTTAGAACATTTATAATGTATTTAGTTTTTAAAAATATGATCCACTTAATAGCCACTAATTCACACAATTAACTTACCTGTTTTGAATCTATCATCCAAATATCTTTATTGGACTCTTTTAACTAATTTCAAAACCACAGAATGCTCAATAAATTAAAGAAGCCCCCCAAGACACCATAGTTACATGCGTAAGACATTTCACATAATCACATGCCCCCATTTAATCATGAATTTATTTAATAATGGGAATGAGGCACTTTTAAAAACTTGTCCCTTGATTTTAGAACATAACTGATAGTATCCTTAGGGAATCCAAAAAAATGTATTCCCTTGATAATGAGGGTTTAAATCTTTAAGAAACTAGTTGGACACTAATTATAATATTAAAATATGTTGAAAACTTTGAGATAACCTCCCATAAATCTCATGTTCATGGTTATATCGCGTGTGTCAGCTTAATGAAATTTAATTGATATCCTTATAAGAAAACCTTCATATCATGTCCCCTCTATACACTCTGGATCATTTATGAGTCCATTAGGTTCTAAAATATTCCATGAATCATACTCTATTTTATATAATCAATTATCTAAAGACTTTTTTAGGATTTATATTCAGTATAATTCACAAATATTCTTCATTTGATTTAATCAATTATGAGTCCAATATTCGTTCCTTTTTTGAGTTCCTAGAAGACTAAAGGTGAGTGAGCATACAAATTTCATATTAGGTGTAAGATACCACCATGTTATCATTAGGTTATCATCCTTGTTCCCAATAAATGATCCTTATGCACATCTTGTGTAACACCAAAATATTTTAATATAGTATTAAAATTATATAAGATAATGTGTTTGATAGCTTTCTCCACATGCATAACTAAACTTAAATAAAACTTAGATATATTTGGACAAAATAAAAATATTTATATATGATCATTAAAACCATGTAGTTTAATAATCAAAAAAGTATATAATTAACTACATTATGGTATATATCTGAATATAAATCAAATATAAGTTACCTTTAATATGAATAAAATTCAGTTAGTGTACCTAAAATGAAAGTTTTTTATTTTTTATTTTAATTTTTTTTATAATTTTTTTTATAAAATAATATTTTATATTTCATAAAACTATTTATTTATAATTATAAACTATATTTTATATAAAAAATTTGAAATATGAATGAGAATCGTAAATATTCTAAATAAATATTTTCTAGCAAAAAACAGGTTTTCAAAATATTTTCTAATTTTATTCAAAAATTGGATTTATAAATTTTAGAATTTTCATTTTACAATATGAACTGAATTTTTTGATTTAGAATAAAAATATTATCATAATATGAGTTTCTTGTCATTTTCCTAAAATAATTGATTTTTGGGGTGAATAGTAAAAAAACTACAATTTTACTAAAAATAGTCACTTTTATGACATTATAATACAAGAATGACATAAATGTTTATAAAACATTTTTATATAAGAATTATATGTTTATAATTATAATAAATCATTTAAAATTATTATGTTGTTTTTATAAAACCCAGGTATGTCACTTTTGAAACTTAAACAACATTATAATTTTTTTAATTACCTTATATTAAAAATTATTATTTTTAACTTGTATAAATTAAATCTATAAAAATGGAGTAAAAATTTTATTTCAAAAGTATCATATTATGTAATACATAAAATTTATATTTTAGTCATAAAATTGTGATTTTTTTATTTAAATTAATGACTGTGATAATTGTAAAACTGTTATTTCCAAAAAATTATTTTATTATTATTATTATGTAGATTTTAAATAATCAATTAAATTAAAGTATTTTAAATTATGAATCTTATATTTTTTATGAAACTATATAATTATATTAAGAATCTTATTATTGGTAACTGTTTATAAATAATATTAAGTACACATAATAGTTAATACATCATTTTTTTCTATAGAAAAATAATTTTCAATATTTAAATTTGGTTAATATAAGAGTTAATTTTATCTTATTTAGAAATTGATTGGATTAAATTTATATTAAATTTATTTTAATAAAACCAAAATTGTATATAGGTTTTATTTTATATTTTTATTAAAATACTAATTTCTTATTTAAAAAAACAGTTACCTAGGTAAAAATAAAAAATAATATAAAAGTAAAAAATAAGAACAAATGACTTATAATAAATTTGAAAGATGTGTGAAATTAAATTTTTTAATCTTAATGGAAAAAATATAACCCTTAAATCAATTATTTATAACATTTGGTTGCTTTTACCCATGAATAATGTAATTATATCATTGAAAATTAAAGGTTTTTCTTAAAATTTTGTTTTTAGGGACTATAAAAGGGGAAAATTATACCCATTAATTACACACCCATAATTTGAATTAATTCTGGAAAATAGGAAAAATTTTCCTCCTATAATACTTACTCTATTTATTATTCCTCTGGTCTTAATTTTTTATCCTGACCCCTTTATTTCCATAGAGTCTTTCAAGAGAAAGTTCAATGTCCCAATGTGAGAATCCAATAACCATTAATATTTTCTTCTTAATCACTCACTTCCAAACATGTGATTTCTATTTTAATAAGATAATATATATAACATTATTAGTTTTAAGTGTTATTATATAAACATAATAACCTTTATTTTTCAATTTACATTCACACAGAAAAAGAATTGAATGTTAACCATGTATTGTGATGTCTTCCGCCTACCTGAAGTATTGTTTTTCAGTTTTTATCTAGTTTTTAATATTTAAAAAAAAATTAAAAAATGAATAAAAATATAATAAAATATAAATAATATAATTATTCTTTTATTATAATTATATTTTACACTTCCTTAACCACACTCACCTACCTAGATATATTCTGTTCATGTTTGGGTAGGTTTGACCTCCTACTTGAATATTGTTGTAAAAATATATTTCGGATGAATATAGGAACAAAAATACTAATATTATTATATGATAATAAATAAATCATTATTTTTTGTTTTGTTTTTTTAATTTTTATATTAGGTATTTAACTTATTTTTAAATATCACCACTGATCGCTAAAATCACCAGAATAAGATGGCATTGATTAAATTATTATGAAAACATTAGATAAAACTATATAATAAATAAATAGAATATGATAATAAATGTTAAATATTAAATTAAATATATAACAATAAGTTTACTAATAAGGTATCTAATAAAATTAATTTGATTTTTCAAGAATGTAAATGTATGTGTAGAAGGCGTATAGAACAATATTAGTGTTTTATATAAAATTTTCTTTCTTTGAGATATATTTTATTTTATTCACCTAATTCAAAATAAATGGAATGTATTCTAAATATTTGATACATAATATATTAAATTTTATAAATTCACTTTCTTTTGACTTGATTTTTATGAACACTATCTTTCAAGTGGGTTCTATTCGAATAGTTCTTAGTCTGTAATTATTTTTCATCTCAAATTCCTCTCTTTTAGTGATGTTTTTTATTATTCACAAAATTTAGTTTAAGTGGTGTATATGATCTATAATAGAGAAGTTAAATCATTAAATACAATTTATTTTTTGAAATTTTAGTTTAATTTAACGTGATATATCTTTGAAGGGGGTTTGAGTTCAATGATCCTCAAATTGTAAGAGTTTGATTATCTCATTTTGAAATACATAAGACATATTTTATATTGTGAAGCATAATTATTTTATATGGTGCATTCACTAAAATATTTTTTAAAGTATAACAAATATCTATGATTTCATTATACTTTAATTTCAATATCTTGATAACCCTATTATTCTTAATTCACTATTTCCATAAGTGTTTTTGGAAAATAAATTATCATTCATTGAGTTATGATTTTTATTTTGGAAATTATTTCATATAAGTTGGGTTAATTATTCTCATTGAGTGTATTATGTGGTATCTTTTATATTTTTTCTTGGGATTTAAATTCCAACCACATAAACCCTTTCTAAATGTCCCATTGCTTTAGGATTTATGACACTCATAAGGGATTTTGTTATCTCATATTTTATTTCATTGAGTTAAAATATTATTCCTTGACCGTCATTATTCTATATTTTATAAATATATCTACTTAATATTTAAAAAAATATATCCTTTTTTATCTTTGGGTAAATGATGTTTGAACTCTAATATTTTTTGTTAATGAATTTTGTTCTCTTAAATGTCCAACATTTTTAAAGAAAATGTCATCTCCTGTAATGATGGTTTCCTCTACATTTCTATGTCCATTATTCCCAAAAATATTTTTTACTTTATAATTTTGAAACAAATATATGTGCTAAATAATGTGACCAGAATATTTATTTTCTCCTATTTTAAAATACAAGTTTTAATACCTCTTTTATGATGAGGGTTTTCAACAATTGCATTTCAAAATATTCAAGAGGTTTTCCATCCTTTCAAGATAAATTGTTTTTATCTTGCACTAATTTTTTTGATAAACTTTATATATTTTAAAGGATTTTTTATTTTGAACTATTTATAATGTGTATTTAAAAATTCCACTCCTCCCATTCAAAAAATGTTTTTGGAATTAATGTTTTTACTTCATTAATTTAAAATGTTTTGTGAAGGATTTATTTTACTTTAATTTATCCTCAATATTTTTTCTTTATTGAATAATTTTTTTATCACCTAATATATTTTATTATGGTATGATTTATTTTTGAAAATTAAAGTTTTTATTACCCATGATTTATTTACTTCATGTTATGTGATGTTTTTTAAAGGTTTAAGAACCCTATTATTTTTGATTTGGTGTTTTATGATATAATGAATGTTTAATTTTATGTGGAAGTCATATGTATGGATGATTATTGGTTGTGTCTTATATCCCTACATAATGTGTTGGTTAGTGTTTCTTATAACATAATATGATGAAATATTTCATTAATGTGAGGCAAGAATATTTTTTCACAATTTTTTTGTGTGAATGATGTATGAGACCCATTGTCCACAAGTTTTTTGTATGAATAATATTTTTAAATATTTTTATAGGTTTTTGTGTGAATTAGATACGAGAATCTTTATTCCTATGTTTTTAGTGAATGTGATATAGGAAGATTTTATAATAATTTTCAATTACATGAAATATTTCAATATTCCTTTGATTATGCTCATCGAATCACGTTAAATGTCTCACGATAATGAATAATTATTCTAGCATATAAGTTCCTTTTTTCATTTATGATTTTATGTCATTATTTCTATCTTATTGAAAATTAATATTATCCCAAGTATGTTTAAAAATAAATTTATCCCATTACCATTTTTCACAAATTATTATGATCTAAATATTGAAGATATATTGATATCTTTTCTATAAATGAGCGATTAAGATCAATCCTTTCTTATGTTTTTCTTCCCCTATTTATAATGATTAGTATAACATAGTATATTTCTGGATGTGGATCTAGTTCTATTCAAATGTGGGTAGATATTTATATGTATCAATAAATAGGTTTTTCATGTAGCAGATCCTCATTGACACTAAACCTTCCATTATGAAGATGGTGAGATGATTTATTATCTATAATTTTTATCATATGAATTTTTTTAAAATCATTAGGTTCATATCAATTTTTTTATTATATAATGTTTAAAGGAAGTGTTTTTAGTACCAGATCAGGGAGTGCGGGTCTAGGCCCTCTCATCAAGGGCCTCCTACATGGTGAAAGCCACTACTATACTACATGGTTTATGATTCCCTTCACAAGGATACGTAAGAAACAACCCCTCATGGTTTCATATTCCCTTCATCAGGATACATAAGAAACCACCCGTCATGGGATTGATCCTAGATCTATAATAGCTACCACCTCCCCGGATAGCGATAAACTCAAGATTACTGGGTTATGTGGATTTATACCATAGTGTAATCAACTAGTGAGGGGTAATATTGATAACCATTAAAAAATTAATTTAAATAACCACTAATACATCAATATGTTTACATTAATTGATGGTGTTAATAGATTTATTTCAAGAAATAGGTAGTCATAATTGTTAATGGGAATGATTTAAAAAATATGTTTTATATCTATAAAATTTTCTCAATCTATAAAATAAGATCATTCCTGGAATGATAACATCTCATTATATTAAACTTGATACATAATTAAAAGAATATTTATCTTACCCTAAAGACTGTATACCTTTGAAAAGTATGTCCTGCACCAGACATAAATTTTGGGTGTGAATGGGAAGGAGGAACCCACACTTACCTTGTAATTTAATAGATAAAACCCCAAAACATCTATATGAGGAGATAACTGTAGAAATTATATAATTTAACAAGACATATATATGAATTATAAGTGAATAAAATCACTTAATTGAAGAAACATATTGTGTTAAAGGATTAAAGGAAGACAATTTTATGGGGCGCTCTTGGTAGATTTTCTCTCGAAAGCGCCCTTAGGTTTTCCCTCCAGCACGAATGACAGTTAGGTATGAAACTGAGTCTCGGTGAGGCAGCTTCATCACATGGTGGATAGATTCAGAGGTTCAGTGTTCATCAATGGTGATCTGTTCTTCTAATCGTGGCAGGCCCAAGGCGGCGGCTTCTTCAGGTTCTGGATTCGGTGGCTTCGGTCTTCTGTTATGGCTCTCTTTTCCGCACGGATGCTCCATTTCTCAACTTAGCTGGGGCCTTCAGGAAAATTTGTCAATTAGCGTCCATGGGGGTTTCCTAGCTCGACTGTTGATTTTCAGTGGAGGTAGTGATGGGTTCTCGGCTCCTGTCCTTTAGCCACATCATGGGAGGATCTTTGGGGTCGAAAGATGGGGGAGAAGCCGAAAGTTATGGAGTCCATGTTGCAGGATGCTGTTGATTTGGAGTTCATTCCTACTGAGAAAATTTTTTAGAATGTGTGTTTCAACAGAGAGGGTCTCTTGACTGATGCTGCATAGGAGAGGCCTACCATTTTCGGGCATAATCTGGAGGGCACATCTCTTCTTCATCTTCACAGTTGGTTCTGATCTCATCTATTCTTCATCCTAACTATTTTTTCAGATCTAGTTCTCTTTAATTTGGTTATAATTTGTTTTGATGTGGATATGTCCATGGATTTTTCTGTCGTAAGGGTTCTGGTTTTGTGATGATAACCAGCCTCAGTTTCAATCTTCAATAGTTTTTCATTCAGATTGATGTTTTCAGGTTTTCGCGGTCTTCTTCATTTTAGATATCTGGTTTTGATTTTTCTGCATTGTTTTTTTGATCCTCCTGAATTAACTGGTGAAGTTCGTGTCAGTTGGATGTGTGTGATTTTCTACGTTGATTGGAATTCGGGCCATCTGATCTCTATTGTTTCCTTCCACCTCTGGCTTCTTGGTTCTCTGATCTGGTTTCATAATTTCCACTGTGCTCTTCGAGGAGGACCAGCGTGGTGGTATTTTTGGTCCTTTTAGATGTGAGTTCAAGTGAATACTTTTGGGAAATCCACGATGATGACCAGTTCGATGGATTTTTGGTCCTTTTGGAATTTGGTATTTGGTTTTTTCTCAGTGGAAACTTTTTGAAATCTGAAATAGTTGGGATATGATGCATTTTTTTATTTTGTTTTATTTGGAATTTTTTTGGTTGAAGAAACCATCACTCTACAAGGATTATCCCTAGATGAGGTTAAAGAGCATGAAGATTCCATCTGTGCATGGTCATTCGGATTTGAATGA
Source organism: Viscum album (assembly GCA_963277665.1). Classification (NCBI taxonomy): domain Eukaryota; kingdom Viridiplantae; phylum Streptophyta; class Magnoliopsida; order Santalales; family Viscaceae; genus Viscum; species Viscum album. Next base: position 871,472,723 of record OY728125.1, read on the forward strand.
ATGAGAGGGTATGGATTTTCCATCGGTACCAGACTCATGCAACCTTGCACAAGACAGCTTGCTAAGAGGTCTTGTGAGGTGGAGGCTTGACATAATGTGGTAGTTTCTAGGGATGGGATGTTACTTGTAGTCCTGATGTAGTAACCTTGATATTATTTTTAGGTATGTGACCCTTGTTTGATGTTTTCTTGGTTTTAAGGAAAATTGTGATGAAAGGGAGAGTCGAGATAACTTTTAGTGATGTTTTGAGGCAAAAGTAAGAGTCACACGAGCGATGCACAATTTTTATAACCGTGTGGCCAAACCATGCGTAACAAATGTTTAAGGCAGTAGCTCCTGCATGGTTGGCACAAGGTTAGGAGAAACCATGCGATGAGGCTGTGTGAGAGGGGTGGCTGAGGTAGTGGCTACCGCACAGTTGGCACATGGTTAAGAGAAACCGTGCGATGAGGCCATGCGAGAGGGGTGGCCGAGGTAGTGGCTACCACACGGTTAGTGCACAGTTTGTCTAACCGTGCGTGCAAACCATGTGGGAACTTAAGTGAGATCCTAAAAAAGTGGATTTCATCCATTTTAGCCTTCATGTGGCACGTTTTTCCTCCTAAGGTCAAAGAAGGTTCTCCCATCATTCTGAAGGTGATCTGAAGGCTTCTCTTGGCGAATTGTAGCTGATTTTTTAAGGTATGTGATCGTTCTTCTTCGTTCTTACTCGGTTTCTTAGATCTACTTAGATATACTTCTCCTCTTCTCATGGTTTCTTAGATCTACACCCGTTATGGGTAGATCTAAGTGTGTAGATGACTTTTTGATGAGTTGTGGTCTTGGTCTTGTTAGGAGAAGAGATCTAAGGCAGGTTCTTGGAGAATCAAACCAGGTTTCTTGTGCATTCCTCATTTGTTGGGGGTTTTCATCAAAATCTTTGAGGTAGGTAGTGTGTTCCTTTCGGTTTAAGGTCTTTTAATATTATGTGAAATTATACCCAATACACTTGAACAGGGTATTGCGTGGTTACCATTTTACCCCTATTGCTTTCCTGTCTTACTTATATGCCTGAGTAGAAGATATTTTTTGTGAATAGGGTAATTTTAGTGTTCTCTGGATGCTTTTCCCATGCACGTTTTCCTTTTATGACCGTTTGGTCTAGCTTTTCTTGTTAGGCTATTTCTAGTTCTATGCCTAGTTGTAGGATGGTATGATTTTTGTTCTAAGTGCTGATATGCCATAGAATTCTAGCCAAGTAGTTCTTGAGGTTTACATTGGCCATTACATGCGCTATAATTGTTGACTTACACAAGGCCGTGAGGACTTGGTGTAGTAGACCATAGAGAGAATGGACGTAAGGGCTTTTCCAGAGTGTCTTTATAATACGATGCGAGACCACAAGGGGAATTGATGTTGAGTGCTTCCCCAGAGTGTCGGTAGATCCTCGACACAGGCCATAGGGTTAATAGATGTTGAGTTCTTCCCCAGAGAGCCTTTAGTACAATACGAGACTATAGGGGGAATTGGTGGTAAGTGCTTCCCTAGAGAGTCTATTATTTAGCTGAACCAGAGGGGTGAGACTGTGTGTGCCTCCCATAGGTTTTCTAGTACTTTTTGGTTGAACTAGAGGGGTTAGGAAGTGATAACTACCAAGAGGATTACCTATTTTTTCTTCTTGATTGTGTAGTTGATTACCTGTTAGGGATTAAGTGCTTGAAACTGTGGATTGTTTACTGTTTAGTACTTTCCTATTTGCTGTTTCTGTAATTTTAGCTGCCATATATTCACTGAATAATAGGCACATATCTCATGGTGGTTGTCTACTGGGATTTTTATCTCACACCTTGTTTTGGCCATGCTTTTGGGCCCAAACAGATTATATTATTGTAGGTATAGATAAGGGAAATAGCCCTTCTACTTCAGGTTCTTGATTGCACTAGAGCTGGAGAGAATGTAACCAAGCTGAGGCTTGTGATGCTGAAGAGTTGCTCATCTATTTTTCTATTGTACTTTGGTTTAGAAATTTATTAAGCATTGTGACTTGTTTGGCTGTTTTCCTAGACCTATATGTACCATGAATTATTTACACATATTTTTGCTCTAGTTGTTTATTTAATAGTTTTCTGCTGTTATTTTTGTTCTATATTTACTTCTTCCGCTGTTGTATGTGTTGTTATTTCTGCTATATACTCTACCAATAAGGGCAAAGTTTCCCCACTATCACACCCAAGGCCCTCACTGCTAGTCGACAGCCTCTAGCACTCAAGGAAATGTGCTTGAGGCCATGTGACCAACCGTTTACAGGGCTCCTCTGGGTGGCTTCTGGAACCGGGATGTTACAAAGTGGTATCAAAGGATTAATTTCTCTTGACTTACTATTTGGAGCCTTTAGCCGAGGATAGGACGGAACATGTACTTGGTAATGAGATATTCTCGGGAGTAGCTAACCCGTGTATAGGGAAAGCCATACTACCTAGTTTATTTCAATTTTATTCGGTTTGAAAATTTTATAGTTGATTTGATTTCACCGTTGAGTGATTCACATGATTTTTGCTGTTATCGTTATTATTATTTCGGTTCTATTTTATATCGCAAAATGATGAGATGAGGGTTTTCCATCTCATGCATCATATAGAAACTTGTTATAAATCACATGTCATGCATTCTTGCCATGACATCTAGAATGAATTAGTGATTGAATGTTGTTGTGATGGACGTTGTGTAGATTATGCATGCTATTGTGATAAATGCCGTGATAGAATCTTTTCTACAGTTAGTGCTTTGTTTATAAGGTTTTGTGTGAATGAACGCCAAATTTTGGTTCCTGAGGTGTTATGGCCCCCTGTAGACCCGAAATTGGTGGATCATTTCCTTTTCTGCTTTGCTATGATAGGTGTAAGATGACAAACATTGATTCATGGGGAGTATGGGCCCTCATGGATCCAGATTTGGCACTTTCAATGTTAGTTTAAGTGTTTCCTTGGGTTTTGGAGTAGTTTATAAGGACTACTGTCTAAAAAAACCCAGAATGAACGTCGTGTAATTTTTACTACACGACATGTGTTCTTCTGTTCGGGAAGAAATGTTCTTTATCAGTTCATGCCGTGTACTCCTATATTTCAGTCCCTGTTAATCTTGATCTAAGGTGTGCGTTTGACCTTATAGATTCATGCCACCAAGACATCCTCTGGTTGTCCTCCAGCTGCAGGGCGTCGACCAAACACCAGACATGGCTGATCAGGGACTTCTGGAAGTTCCTCCGGCTGTGCTAGTCTTGGAACCAACAGTTATACCAAATGCAGGTGCTGATGCATAGTTCAGGGAAGGATTCATGAGGATGATTCATACCTTCTAGGGAGCATCGCCTCCTGCCTCGTCTATGGCAGACTTGACGCAATTTTTCCAGCAGCAACATCCTCCCACCTTCTCAGGGGAATGAGGATCTCAGGCTGTAGAATCATGGCTAGAAGACATGATGATGATCTTTGAGCATCTGGAGACGCCTCCAGAGAGGCGGGTCGAGCTCGCTACCTACATGCTATGTGACTCTGCCAAGAGGTGGTGGGATGTGATGTCACATGCGGGTCATCAGCAGGTTATGGAGTGGGAGGAGTTTCAGAGTGTCTTTTATTACTACTTCTATCTAGAGACCTTGAGGGCCGACCGAGCCCAGGAGTTCATGAGACTGGATCAGGGTACTCTTTCTATTATGGAGTGTTCCTCTCATTTCACCGAGCTTTAGCATTTCACACCCATCTAGAATGCAGATGGGTTGTTTTTGGCAAGGAAGTTTGAGGATGGTCTCAGGAGGGAGATCCGCTTGCAGGTGAATATCTTCCGGTTGACTTCCATCACCTCCATAGTCAACCAGAAACTGATTGTTGAGCACAATCTAAGAGATTTCAGAGCTGATAGCCAGGGCGGTTCTGCTTCCAGAGTTAGTACTTCTCCAGCTAACAGCAGGAAGTGCCGTAGGGAGTCTACATGCGGTGATCTGAGATAGCAAGACACATCATCAGGTAGCTAGGTAGTATGCCACAAGTGTGGAAGGGCTGTACATACGAGGCCGCAGTGCCAGAGGGACCAAGTGGAGTGCCGATATTGCGGCAAGATGGGTCACCTTCAACGCTTTTGTCCGGTTTGCTCACCAGCAGTTGGTGAGAGAGGTTCATCCATGACTCCTCATTCTGGAGAAGCGCCACCAGTTTCTCACCAATCTGGGAACTGGAGTACTTCTGGCTGTTCAGGCCGAGGTGGAGGTCATGGCCGGGGTGGTCAGTCGCCGGTCTATCAGTGACAGCAGGGTGGATCAGCTCATAGCAGTCAGGCTGGGCCACAGGGCCATGGTACAGGTCAGACTTTTGTAGTGGAGTAGACCTAGCCAGAGCAGGATCCTAGACCTTCTAAAGTTCGAGGTACAATATTATTAGCCTCAGTTTTATCTTCAGATCTTTTCAATACTGGTGCTATGTATAGATTTATCTCTGTTGCTGTTGTGGAGAGCCTTGGGCTCTGCATCTTTTCCTCTACTGATACTTTGACTCTAGACACACCGTTGGGATCTAGGACACCTAGTATAAGACAGTGTAAGGAGTGTCCTCTAGAGGTGTCTAGGTATCACTTTCTCTTGGATCTCTATGTCCTAGAGATGACAGGCCATAATGTCATTCTCAGAATGGACTGGCTAGTTCCCTTCTAGGCATTCATCGACTGTTATCACTGCAGAGTGAGTTTCGTATCACCATAGGGTGGATCATTTCTTCATAAGGGCGAGTGTAATATCCAGGGGAGTAGAGGAGGACCTGAGCATCATAGACTAGGTGGAGTTATAGCTCAGATTGCTTGTCTATATCTGGATTACCAGGAGGCTTCACAGCTAGAATTTCCTTCTGTGGTGGATCATTTCTAGGATGTCTTTCCAGATGAATTTTTAGGTTTTCCTCAGGAGCGTGAGCTAGACTTTTCTATTTATCTTATGCCAAGAGTGGCACTGGTGTACATTACTCCTTATAGGATGGCGATACCTGAGCTACAGGAGCTAAAGAAGCAGTTAGAGGAGTTGCAGGAAAAGGGTTTCATATGACCCAAAACTTCTCCTTGGGGTTCACCTGTCCTTTTTGCGAATAAGGTAGACGGTAATCTTAGGCTGTGTGTGGATTATCAATATTTGAACCAATTGATGGTCAAGAACAGATATCCCTTGCTGATGATTGATGATCTTTTTGATCAACTTCAAGGATCACGAGTGTTCTCAAAGATTGACTTGAGATCCGGATATCATCAGTTGCGCGTTAGACCATGGGACATATCGCTTAAAACTTTTCAGAGCAGGTATGGTCTATATGAGTACTTGGTTGTGCCGTTTGGACTCACGAACGCGCCAGTAGTTTTCATGGCACTGATGAATCATGTGTTCCACCCTTATCTAGATTATTTTGTGTTAGTATTTGTGGACAATAACTTGGTGTACTCTCTCACTCGACATGACCATGACACCAATGTTGAGATAGTATTGAGTACACTGAGAGAGAATCAGCTATATGCTATGATCTCAAAATATCACTTTTTTATGGGCCATATTCACTTCTTGGGTCATGTTTTCTCAGAGATAGAAGTATCAGTAGACCCAGAGAAAGTGAGAGTTGTCATTTCCTAGGAGCAGTCAAGGAACATCTTTTAGGTGCAGAGTTTTCTGGGGCTGGCTGGATACTACCAACGTTTCATACATGACTTCTGGCGCTTGGCAGCACCGCTGATGAGTCTGACTAAGAAGGGTGTGAAGTTCTTGTGGTCAGATTGTTGTGAGTCAGCCTTTCAATAGTTGAAGGGGAGGTTGACGTCAGCACCGATACTAGTCTTACCAGAGCTGGTCAAGAGCTATACTATTTACTGTGATTCCTCAGGTATCAAGTTGGGAGTTGTTCTTATGCAAGGAGATGGAGTCGTTGCGTACGAGTCTCGGCAGTTGAGGCCTCATGAGAGGAATTACTTGACGCACAATCTGGAGCTGGAGGCTATTGTTCATGACTTACGCTATTGTAGACATTATCTTCTGGGAGAGAACATTGTGGTGTTCACCGACCACAATAGTCTCAAGTACATCTTCACTTAGTGTGATATGAATCCGAGACAACACAGGTGGATCGAGTATCTTCAGTCCTTTAAATTTGAGCTTGCCTATACACCTGGGAAAGGAAATGTAGTGGCTGATGCGTTGAGTAGGAGAACTCAGATACAGGCAGTTCAGGAGGCTAGTAGTGAGTCGAAGATTATGGAACTGTTCTCTGAGAAGCATCTGAAGGTGCACGAAAGACAGGGACATACCTTTCTATCCTCTGAAGCTGTTACCTCTACTCTTCTTGACCGAGTCCGAATGAGGAAGCTATCAGACTCTGAAGTCCTAGTCCTATGGGAAAGTGTGTCAGGGGAGGACCCTCTTCTTGGGTAGACAACATGTGAGGTTGAGATCTTGCGTTTCCAGGGACACATATCGGTGCTAGAAGATATACACGTGGTGATGATGTGGGACTTTCATTCCTCAGTTTGGGCAGTTCATCCTGGTGTCACCAAATTGTATCGTGATCTACAACTCTAGTATTGGTGGCCAGGTATGAAGAGGGATGTTTCTGGTTTTGTCATGAGGTGTTCCACTTGTCCGTAGGTGAAGGCAGAACATCAGCAACCAGCAGGTCTTTTACAGTAGCTACCCATTTTCGAGTGGAAGTGGAATGACGTCATGATGGACTTCGTGATCGGTTTACCAAGATCACCTCGACGAAATGACACTATTTGGGTTGTCATCGACTGGCTCATGAAGGTTTCTCACTTCTTACTGATCAAGGAGACCATTAGTATTGATGAGATGGGATGGTTGTACATATGAGAGATTTTACATCTGCATGGAGTTCCATACTCCACTGTTTCAGAAAGTGATGCGTGTTTTACTTCTTGGGTCTGGAAAGGGCTTCAGAAGGCTTTGGGTACACATGTACTTTTGAGTACATTATACCATCCTCAGACATATGGCCAGTCTGAGCATAAAATTCAGGTGCTTGATGATATGCTCCGAGCATGCATCCTGGATTTTGGATGTTTTTGGGAGAATCATATACCTCTTGTGGAGATTTCCTATAATAATAGTTTTCAAGGAACTATTCGGATGGTACCATATGAGGCTTTGTACGGTAGGCCATGCCGATCACCCTTATGTTGGCTGGAGGGAGGAGAGGCAGCTTTGTGGGGACCCCGTCTTGTTCAAGAGACTATATACTAGACAGAGTTGATTCGAAAATGGATGGATACTCCATAGTCTCGTCAGAAGTCTTATGCTGAACAGCGGAGACGACCTCCGAAGTTCGATAATGGGGATCAGTTTTTTCTACGTGTCACACCAAGGTTGGGACACAAGAGGATTAGGAGATAGGGTAAGCTTTCACCAAGGTACATCGGGCCGTTTGAGGTGTGGGAGAGAGTTGGTCCGGTTTTCTATCGGGTGTATTTACCTCAGAGGTACCAGGATATGCACGACGGCTTCCACGTCTCTCAGCTCCGACGTTACTAATCAGACCCATCTCATGTCTTGCAACCTGATGAGGTTGATATTGAAGAGGATGAGTCATTCGAGGAGCATCCTATCCAGATTTTCTATTGCAGTACGAAGGTTCTCCGTGGCCAGTCTATTCCTCTGGTATGGGTGCTATGGAAGGACAGGCGAGTACAGGATGAGACTTGGGAGAGGGAGGCCGATGTACGATCACAGTGGCTGGAGATGTTTAGGGTTTCTTCTTCTGTGCCTTTCTGGGGTAATTCGGGGATGAATTTATTTAAAGGGGTAAGTTTTTAAGAACTTGGATCTTCTTTTTAATTATGTGAACCTTGTTTGATGTTGTTCTTGGTTTTAAGGATAAGGCTAATGAAAGGGAGTGTCAGGAGAACTTTGCGTGAAGTTTTGTGGCAAAAGGAGGAGTCGCACGGGCAGTGCACGGTTTGTATAACCATTCGGCCAAACCGTGCATAACAAATGTTTAAGGTAGTAGCTCCTTCACGATTGGGGCACAGTTAGGAGAAATCGTGTGATGAGGCCATGCGAGAGGGGTGGCCGAGGCAGTGGCTACTGAACGGTTGGCGCACGGTTAGGAGAAACCATGCAATGTGGTCGTGTGAGAGTGGTGGCCAAGGCAGTGGTTACCACACGGTTAGCGCACAGTTTGTCTAACCGTGCGAGAAAACCATGCGGGAACTTAAGTGAGATCCTAAAAAAGTGAATCTCACTCATTTTAGCCTTCATGTGGCTCGTTTTTCCTCCTATACAGCCATAACTTCATATTTTTCTCCTCCTAAAGTCAAAGAAATTTCTCCCATAATTTCAGAGGCGATCTGAAGGCTTCTATTAGGGAATCTAAGCCAATTTCTTAAGGTATGTGATCATTCTTCTTTGTTCTTGCTTGGTTTCTTAGATCTACTTATCCTCTTCTCATGATTTCTTAGATCTATGCCCGTTATGGGTAGATCTAAGTGTATAGATGACTTTTTGATGAGTTCTGGTCTTGGTGTTATTAGAATAAGAGATCTAAGGCAGGTTCTTGGAGAATAAAACCGGGTTTCTTATGTGTTCCTTGTTTTTTGGGGGTTTTCATCAAAACCTTTGAGGTATGTGGTTTGTGCCTTTGTGTTTAAGGTCTTTGAATATTATCTGAAATTTTACACAATAACATTGAATGGGGTATTGCTTGGTTACCATTTTACCCCTATTGCTTGCCTGCCTTGCTTATATGCTTGAGTAGAAAATATTGTTTGTGAATAGGGTAATTTTACTGTTCTTTGGATGCTTTGCCCATGCATGTTTTCCTGTTATGACCGTTTGGTCTAGCTTTGCCTATTAGGCTATTTCCAGTTCTCTGCCTAGTTGTAGGATGGTATGATTATTGTTCTAAGTATTGATATGCCATAGAATTCTAACCAAGTAGTTGTTGAGGTTTACTTTGGCCGTTACGTGTGCTATACTTGTTGACTTACACAGGGCCGTGAGAACCTGGTGTAGTAGACCATAAGGATAATGGACGAAAGGGCTTCTCCAGAGTGTCTTTATAATATGATGCGAGGCCATAGGGGGAGTTGACATTGAGTGCTTCCCCAGAGTGTCTATAGATCCTCGACGTGGGCCATAGGGGGAATAGACATTGTGTGCTTCCCAAGAGATCCTTTAATATTATACAAGACTATAGGGGGAATTGATGGTGAGTGCTTCCCCAGAGAGTATATTATTTAGCTGAACTAGAGGGGTGAGACTGTGTGTGCCTCCCATAGGGTTACTAGTACTTGTTGGTTGAACTAGAGGGGTGAGGTAGTGAGAACTACCTAGAGGGATACCTATTTGTTCTTCTTGATTGTGTAGCTGATTACCTGTTATGGATTAGATGCTTGAAACTATGGATTTTTTACTATTTAGTACTTTCCAGTTTACAGTTTCTGTACTTTTACTTTCCATATTTTCACTGACTAATAGGAACATATATCGTGGTGGTTGTCTACTCGGATTTTTATCTCACACCCTATTTAAGCCATTCTTTTGGGCCCAAAAAGATTATATTGTTGCAAGTATAGATAAGGGAAAGATCCCTTCTACTTCAGGTTCTTGATTGCACTGGAGCTGGAGAGCATGGGACCAAGTTGAGGCTTGCGATGCTGAGGAGTTTCTCATTTGTTTTTCTGTTGTAATTTGGTTTAGTACTGTATTCAAAATTGTGAATTTTTGGCGGTTTTCCTAGACATATATGTACAATGAATCATTTACATATATTTCTACTCCAGTTATTTATTTATCAATTTTCCGCTGTTATTGTTGTTGTATATTTACTGCCTCCGCTTTTGTATGTGTTGTTATTTCCGCTGTGTACTCTGCCAATACGGGCATAGTTTACCCACCATCACACCCAAGGCCCTCACTGCTAGTCAGCAGCCTCAACTTCGGGGAAATGCCCTTGAGGCCATGTGACTAACTAGGTATAGGGCGCCTCTAGGTGGCTTCTGGAACCGGGACATTACACCTGATCTTGATTATTTCTTGTATCGTGTGTCCCACTTTTTCCTCAAAAGTTATTTTGAAATAAAAATTTAATTTTCAGTCAGTGTTAAAGGATTAGAGGAGGTCAATGACCTATCCTTCCCATAGATATGTTCCCAAAACTCAAAGGAGGGAATCTGGAACAAGATTGATGATAAATCCTTAAGATATAGAGGTGATGAGAGGGACAACTTCATTGCAATTTTGGGATGGATTAATTAAGATAAATTTCTAAGAATTATGTAATTAAGGGGAAAATGTTTTAGGTGAATTAACCAAAATGACCCTATATTTTTATAAAATGGATTTTCCACTGGGCACCTAGTATTAGAATGATGATTTTTTGGGATTTGAGTAGTCCAAAGATAATTCCATATAAATTTCATATATTCTTACATATCCAAGAAGTTACTTGGTTCAATTGTATATGATTTACCCATTTTTGCTCAAAATAAAATATAATTACATGTTCTAACAACTAATTCTTCAAATAAATCCATTCGAATATAATAATGAAAGTTGTTTTTGTAATTGAATTCAACAAAAAAGTAGTGATACTCCCATAAGCCATTAAAATATAAAATATAGTCCTAAATCATGACCTTATGAATCTAAATAATTTTCTTAGACTAACTATTAACTTGATGGAGAGAAGACATATTCAATTATACCTAAGAACCCAGAGCTCATTGAATCCCTTGATAGAGTTGATACATGAACCGTGGATCCCACTCAAAGATGATGTTTTTGTCGCACAACATGGTGATTATTAATCAACATGATATATAAATTACTGAATTCATCAATATAATATACATTCATACTATATAGATTGTGCATTATCTTGGCCAAATGATCCATGATCACCCATTATTTATAAAAAAATCTAGTAGATTTTTGGAAAACTAGTGACAATTTCTATAGTCATCTTCTCTCATTTAGCATTGGTAGTGGTAGGAACTGAAAATTACCTATAGGTATTTGATGCTGTTATTTTAATAATTGATAATTTAAGCATCTAGTAATTAATCCTGTGATATATTTCTCTAGTACATGGCACCATAACTAGAAATGAACATCATTGTACATCTTTCTGATCGAATGGTGCACTACACATCAAGAAGTGTGATAATCTATTATCAATTCCTCTCTTATAACAGGAGTGACTGCTAGCCTTTCTTGGATGTGTAAGAATGAATAGGATTCTTAGAACTATACATCAAGTATATCCCTATAACCAAGTCTATCATAAATAATGGTATAATCAATGTTGGAATTTGGGATTCCTTAATAAAACGTACATTTGATACTGAAAGGTAAATCTAGTATAAATTCATACTACCACGATTCTCTCTCTTGTCCAGATGAATTTATGTGAAGTGACACATAAATATAGATACATCCATTGCATCATGAACCCTTTTTATTATATAATTTTCTATTAAGATAGTCAACAACTAAATTGATTTTCCACGAAGCATGCTAAGATCAAAATCAAATGACTAAAGGTACTTCACATAATGAAATTTCCTTATATTTAAATATCATCAAGAAAATGTATATTTAAAGATATTATTCATTTTATAGACTAAAAAACATTCACATAAATTGTAATTCCTCGTGCACTTTAATGCATGAATTAGAGAAGTAAGTTTTAAATCATTGGTCTGGTAGTTCATCTCATGGGAATGTGTCTATTTGGAAATATATTCCATTATCCAATAATATTTTATAATAATACCGCCAAGATAAAATAATATTTTATAATAATACCGCCAAGATAAAACAATCTCTTATTCATCTATTTGAAATCCTCACCATACTATTCAGACCATATGAATTGAATTTTTGTATTTGGAAGAGATTTTATTGGAGTAGAAATCTTTTATAAATCCTAAAAAAGTAGGAAATAATATCATGTGAGTCCAAGTAATCTTCTTACCACAAATTAATTTGAAGGAACATTCTAGGTCATCATTGAATCTAATTTCTTATGATCCCAAGAAAATATAACTTCAGAAATAACTTTCTTATTGAATTTTAATTATCAAATAAAAATGTATCATTTTAATAACTTGTTTTAAATATGATTATCCCATATGTTAAACCAAACAATAAGAATATGTCGATCATTATCATCATTAGACATGGAATATATGAGTATATCATCAATAATGATTATAGTGAAGAAGTCCATGGATAGATGAAGAATTCCATTCATAAAATCCATGAACACAAAAAGATAATTAGTTAACCTAAAATGAATTACAAGATATTAAAAATGACTTTATAAACATTAAAAATAACTCTTTGAAACCTATAAGGAATTATTTGAAGGTGATAAATACTTGAGTTTAATTCAATGTTAGAAAATCATATTTTTCACTTTAATAGATCAACCATATTATGAATTATGGGTAAATTATGCTGATTCTTTATCATCATGAAATTACTTTCTTGATAGTTTAAACATTGATGTAGTCTACCATTTGAATTATTTGTAAAAATGATTGCCAAAACCCAAGGATAAGTTCTCAACTTACTGAATCCTTTAGCCCTAAACTACTGTAGTTGATCCTCTAGTTCCTTGAATTAGGTTACAGACTTATGATATTAAGGAATAAATATATGTTTGTTTCCATTAGATAAATCAATATAAATAATATTAAATTTTCACAAAGGGTAATATAATGAGGAATATTCCGAAAATATATTTGAATAGAGATCAACCACTTGAGTTAAAACCATTATCTTCTTAGAATAGACAATTATAAGAACAAAACCATCCATCTTTATTGCGATCAATCCCAATTATCCCTAATAAGTATTTTGTTGATCATGTTCAAACTCTAGATCTCCATAAAGTGTATATGGAATAAAAAAAAGAGATGAAAAGGATATATACTTACCATTAAAATCAATTAAAGATCATAACTTTCTCAATTAGTCCATCATAAGTAGGATATCAAATAATTTTTTATTAAGATACCTCATATCGCAATGACAACCAAAATATTTAATATTATTTCTCAATATAGTCACTTTATACCAAGATTTATTCATTTAAGTAAAATTTTATTAATAATTATAAATATAGAAGATTCATAAACATCAAAATATTGGATATTTGTTAATTTCTCTAATGAAAAAATTTGCAGAGGACATGTATCAAATAAATAAAAATAAAACTAATATTATACTATAATAGTACCTTATAATCTAAAAGCCCCTATTTTTCATTGGAAGTAGATTACTGTTGGGAATATTTCTTGACTGACCCATCTTACTAAAATTGAGAAAAGAATTTCAATTGGTAGATTATAATACATCTAAGAATCCTAAAATATATTTTTAGCCTCTTTGACCTGAAACCCCAGATGGTGTTGTCCTCCTCTAGTAGAAAATTCAAATAAAAAAACCTAGGATTATTTTATGGGATGAGGTTATTACTTTACATTCGCAAACACATTCCTTTGATATAATATCTAAGGATGACTATACTAACCACATGAATGACATTTCTTCTCTTCAAAACCACTATTTTAAAAATTTGGCATGAGTTCCCTAATTGATGAAACTAAAAAGGAGGACATAATGATATAAGATATGGATATACCCCACTACCCTAACTTCCACGATGAGATCCACTTCTACTCATATCTACACACCACCACTTCCATTTACTATATGATTTATCAGATAAGGTATGATGATGAAAAAAGTTATTTATAATATAAACTTATTTTAATCCCATTTCAACAATAATGAACTTGTTTACTGCTTCCCAAAAGGTGGAATAATTATTTTTTTTACTTGAGTTTATAATAGGCTTAATTGTGCCTATATAAAAGAAATATCATCTTAAAATTATTAACCTAACATATATTTAGTTAAAATCAAAGTAGATCAGTAAATGTAGTAGGTTACTCTATAATGAACTTCAAAACCCACCTAAAATATCTATATTCCCTTGCCTTAACTTTATGAAACATTCTAGATTAGAATTGAATTAGGGAATATATCCAGAACGTTCTTCTAAGCAGGGACATTGTATCATGTATCCTTGTGTATAACATCCAACCATCAGTGAGATTCCTCTTATAACATGAAGTCATATAGTTTGACTTTGTGTTTATCTACTATTTAAACTCTATTTAAAACACAATGAGGTCATACATACACACCCATACTTCCTAAGGAGATACATCACCCATACATGTAATGGGACAATGAAATTATAAATCCCACATAATGTAAAAATATTATGTTTTTTTCATGGATCTTCCTGAATAAAAACTTGACGAAAATGAGGAAGTCCATTTAAAACATAAAGATAAACCATACATCATTCTGGAAATGCATGATCACACATAACCTCATGAGTGGAAATTGGTGGGGAGTCTAGGTGGATACTATTTAATAAATTAGGGAGTGACATTAGAAAATTCATACCATATGTAGAAAGGTTAAAATTTAGAATCTAACTATAAAATTTATGTTTTACATCATTTATATCTCACATTATTTAATTTACATTTATTTAAAACAAATATAAAATTAATACACATTTAGTAAGTCTGTAAAATTGATTTCATATGCTCAAAATGTAATTTAGGAACAAATAATGGCACAATTCTTTCATAAAATTAATTAAATTTTCTATTAATTATATATAATATGGTTGTATAAAAAAATAATCAATTAAAGATACATATTAATATATTCATAAAAAATAATGAATGGGGAACCAAATATTTATTTATTACAAATGGTTTAGTAAATATGAGTCATAAATTGGTCATAAAAATATAATAAAAAAATATAGGAAGGACACAAAACATCATGTTATCTTTTTCATTATAACTGAATCCTCATGTGAGACATGAGACTTGATAATTTCAAAATAACTAAAATAAAAATAAAAATATATCCTATAATAAACTAGGTAACTTAGGAAACAACCATTTTATGTTGTACAAATATATTTATGTGTTACCTCATGAGTCATAATAGTCCTATTTTCTAGATAATATCTTTATTATACCCAAAAAACATAAATATAATTTGATACCATTGTTTAAGAATTGTGTCCTGAATAACCATACAATACCCAAGTCATTCCATTAAAACACATCCGACACACATTCAAATATCTATAAGATGGAACAAATGATAAGGTTGAGTAACATCGGTGTGGGAGATGGTTTTCCCCATTAGGATGATGAAATAAAAAATGTAACATTCAAACCTATATTTAGCATGAAAAAAAATTAATATAGATTATATAAAATGAAAAGTTAGATAATTAATTCATGAATGTGAATAAATAAATAATTCTAAAATCATGATACAATTTAATATGAATTACTATATATACCAAGATGAAAAATTTTGAAACTATCTACAAAGTGAGTGACATAATTACAAACCTATAAAAACATGTTTCATGAAATCCTAATATGGGAAAAAAATCGTAAATATCATGTGTGAAAACTCCATAGAAAAATAAAATGGAAAACCCTCTTGTCATGATCTTATCCATCTAGAAAAATCCAAAAAAAGTGTCTAAAAGAAATGACACACACCAATTGAAGTAACCTCTATTCTTAATCATACTACCTTTACCTAGGGAATATACAAAAGGATGTGTATGCATCCCATTAAGAAACATTTAAGCCATGGATAAAAAAATACCTAGAATATGGTGTCCATCCTAATTTATAACTACATGTCATAAAAGAAGAGTGTACATGGAAAATATATAAGGATAGGTGAGAAAAGAAGTATAAAAAATATGATTTAACTAGTTATTTAACGTGATTATCATTGATAATAATAAATTAACTATACCAAGATGGTCTATAGATTCCACACATCCTTAAAACCACAACTCTTAATCTTAGAGATAAAACAAATTCCATATTTTATGGAGGTAATGCACAAACCATTGTATACTACACACATTTATATATATATTAAGATATAAGTGTCATTATGTCTGTGAATGTGTAATCTGTCAGGGAATAGTGATTCATCCCTAGACAAAGATAATGATTTATAAATAGTTAGGGTTATTTATTATCTTATACCTTCGAGTATAAGGGAATGGGTATAAAAATACATTGAATTAAAATCCCATCCCACAATATCATCCTCTTTTTAAACATTTGGTTAGAAAATTAAGATCATTTATATTAGTATATACACATCCCTAACATGACACTAATGGATAACATGTCAAAGAATAGGTTATATGGGAAAGTCAGTAGATAAATTATAAATAAAAACTGAGAACACACTTTAATACACAATGTATAACATCATATGTAGTGATTATCCCCACTCACATCCTAACAAACATGAATCATGTAATTATCTTTATATGCTACTATATAACTTGGCATAATTAAAATCAAATAAATAAACATTATAGTAACAGGGAAAAGAAAAAAATACAATCATCTTAAATAATTTGTTTTCAATCATAGAAATATTTGAAAAAAATCTTCCTTAGATGAACAATTTATTTTTCATTAGGTATAATCACCACCATACCCTTTCTAGGATAATTCTCTATAATTATTAAATAAATAGTGATTTCACTTACAAAATTTTAAGTAAAATAATTCTTTGAAGTACAATGTATTAGGGAATAACCCACTTGATGAAAATATCAAACTCAAAAGAAATAAGATTATATACAATTCTATTTTCATTAAATGAGGGAAAATCAAGAATATTTCTTACCCACTTTCCTTCAACTTCCTTTAGAAAATTCCCCCATAAAAGCTAGATAAGGAGAGATATAAATAAATTAGAATATCTCAAGACTAATAAATTAGAGTAATAAAGGATTACAACTATTAAATTGATTAAAATGAGTGTAAGATATGATTTTATGAGGTTTAAAATTTAAAAATCATGAATAAATGATCTTACAACACAAATGAGGTGATTTATATAGTGGTTGATGATGAGTCCTTAAGAGGTGGAGGATACAAGAGGGAGAGGCTGCATACAAATGGTGGGATGAATGAATAAAGTCAAAGAAAAAACAATGAGGAAATATGAGGTTAAATTTACAGTTGGATTAACCAAAATGATCTCATATTTCAAAAACTATAGTGACACTGGGTACCTAGTCCATGTCCACCAGGTACACGGTGGTGCAGTTATAGCTTTACATCTACTAGGCTACCACCAGGAACCTGTTGCTATTTGATCGGGCACCTGATATTGTTATATAACTCAGGGACCACCATATTTTCTTTTCTAATACAAATACACTTCTATAAATCATTAACAACATTCAATTATACAAAAAAATTCACCCTGATATGAATTTTAGAACAAAAAATAAAAAATACTTCTCACCTTGAATGGATAGGGTATTTATGGTATCATTAATTGCTGAAAGGTGAATTTAGATGTAGTGTCTCCCATTGTGAGTACCCATAACTCTACACTTATTTGAATACTCTAGAAAGTATAGTTGATATTGGGGATATCACTTACCAATATCATTGGGTTTTCTAGGTGGGGTACAATGAGGTTGGGATATGAAAATAACAGTCAATAAAGTTGAGATTTCATTGTTAATTAACTCTCAAATTACTAAATCTCATAAAAAATGTAAAATATTATTTCAAATTAATGAGTGAATACATAAAATTCATATCACTATATAATTATTACATACAATTCAACTCATTTAATGGACATTAATATTTATCAAAAATCAAATTAAGCACTATATATGAGGTATTTAAACTACATTAAAAGCTTCCAAATATGGTGTCTGATGTAGACTGGCCCATTTTTATACACATACAACCCAGGGTGAAAGAATACCCAAATTTATCTTGTATGGAATAATGAAATCTTTTTACCAATGGGGCATATTGGTTTTCAACATAAATAATATGAGAATAATATATAGCTTCCCTTTAAATCCATGTTTTAATAAGAATATAAAATAAAATATTCAATAAAATCATCAATATATAATGGAATGAAGAAAATATGAGAGAAATTTAAGAAAATTCAATCCAATCTAGTATTAAGTGATGAAAATATAGAAGTTTTTTAGAGAAACCAAGAAAATATTTCCAGGATTGATAACCAATTCACAATAATTTATGAAAGCATCGAATATAGCATTAAAAATTTGGTTATTCATGTAATATGACTACCTTGGTAGAATACTATAAGAGACAAAAATAAATTACTAATAATTTTCATGAATATATAATCCTTCATAACTACAGATTCTATAACTAAAAGAAAATTATAAAAAATAAAATAAATAGATAGATTTATATTCCTTGGGAAGAGTTCCTACATACATGAAAGTGAAAAATAAATTTCATCAGTTATAGAAGCACAATTAAATGGGGAGAGAATGAAAAATATAAACCTTAACACAAAAATAATGCCATAAAAAAACATTGTGATATAATACATAGTTCTTCTTTGGTGCCCAAATTTTTATAGTGATGTATTTTCTATAGTACCAATAAATCTATAAGGTCCTAATTTTTATTATGGTTTGTTTTTGTTTAGGTTTTGGTTTGGCTCTTATTTTTGGGTAGATAAGTTTTTCCCCATGTTCATGTGAAAACTTGAGGGTGTTTCAGGGGTTTATGACATGAAAGGGGAAGAAAATGGAGTTCCTGGGCATGTTGCACATTTTTCTCATGGTTAGTGAAAACCATGAGGGAACCGTGCATACATGGACAGAGGCTTATTCATGGTTGGAGCATGGTTAAGAAAACCATGAATAATTCCTAGGAAGCCGTGCAAAGGGGGTGATTTTCATTCCAAAACTTATGCTCGGTTTATGCACGGTTTGACAAACCGCGTGGTCAAACCATGAGACCCAGAAAATATGAAAAAATTACAAAAATACTAGCCCATGATTTTAGAACCCAACTCAGGATTTTCCTATATTCCTCCCCTATCATCCATAGTGACATAATAGAACAACCCAATATTCCAAGAGGTGTTCCTCCTTCGATTGTTAGCCATTTTGGATGCTGTTTATTGAGCATTGAAGCTCTGGGTAAGTATCATCCTCTACATGCTTCTCTTTTTTGGATTTGGGTTTGTGACTTCTTCCATCTTATTTCAAAAAACTATACCCCCTTTCTTCTGTAGATACCAGGTTGGGGATTCAAGGGGTGTTTTAATACAGATCTATGTCCATTATTGAGAGTGTGTTCATCATCAGATTCGAGGTAGGTGGTCTACAAGTATTATCCCATTTTGTTTTATTTTGGATTTGTGCATGGAAGTTGGTGTTTTTGATTTCCCCTTTTTGTGTCCTTGGTTCTGTTTAAGTTTTTGATAAAAATAGGTTTCTAAGGGACCAATTTAAACCCTAAAAATACCCATGGGATGTGTTTAGAATGACTTGGCCATTCTAGGTCCACCAATGGGGTGTCCCGGTAAACTCAGACCGAGAGTGTGGTAGGATTAAGTGGTGGGTTTCCAAATAAGAATGTGAAACCCATGTAGAAAGTTTCTTAATGAACGATTAAGTTATAAATGGAATAATGATAAACATGCCTAGGTTGATAAAGGTATAAGGTGTTTTTGGAATGTCATTAAAATGCGTAATTGGGTTGAAAGAGATTGTGTTGATTGTTTTATGAATTTGGTTTGAAGTTCCTATGGGGATTAAGACATGTTAAATGGTGAACTTGAAATTGGGTAATGGAATGGGAAATGGGGAATGTGTTAATGGGTTTTAATAAGGGAAAGTTTGAAATTGTGTAATGGGTTAATACATGAGGATTAGGTGGTACACCTAAATGATTGAATGAAATAAAGGGATTGTGTTATGTGATATGAGAAATGTACTTGAGAAGTATGAATGGGTGAATGCTTGTGAAATGGTAAATGGACTAAATGGGTAAAATCATGATCATTTATGATTTTAGCTAAGGCACATGGGTTGTTGTATATGCTTAAAGGGTTAAGGAAAGAGAATGATAATTTAGCTAAATGAAGATGAATTGTAAATGGTGAAAGTGTGAATGGGTTATGTAATAGTGTTAAATATCATGTTGTTGTTTTGTGTTGTGACATCTAATGGAATTGAATATGCTTGTTTGTGTTATGTCATGGTTTAGTTTAATTGATAAATAAGAATTTACACATGGCTTGGTAGAGTGGGGTATTGACATGAGGTTCTATGCCCACGGGTCGAGTTAGAAAGAGTCTTTAATCTCCACCACAAAATTCATGGGTTATGGAAGGGGACATAGAATCTATTCCCCTAACTGTTTCATTCCACCTGGAATGAGGCTTTGTGGTGCGTATATTGTAATGATGTGAAATGTGTATCCCTAGTGAGATATGTACTTGATTTACTTACCCTATTCATTGTGATTGATTTCCTTAGACCCTTGTGTAGATGATATTTATGCCTAACCCATGAAACATGTGATCAATACGGCTTATGTGATAAAGATGGTATAAGAAATGGATTTGGGATATATGAGATTCATGAATTAAATGAAAATTGTTAACCAATGGAACCTGAACTGTACCTTGATTACTTACCTTTCATTTTGTACTTGAATAAAATATCTATTAGACTAGATATTTTGTAGATATTGTTGGTGGTAGCCTATTTAGTTTTGTACTCACACCCTGCTAGGACCGCTGTTAGGTACCCAAGAAGATCTTTTGGTTGCATGTTAGGATAAGGGAAGAGGCCCTACGTTGAGATGTTCAGTTTGTATCAGGATGTACATGGAGGATAACCTAGATTTAGAGTCAGGAAATGTTTGGATTTTTGGCTGTTTGTTTCATTCTGGGTTTCTTGACCTTACACTACTAGTACAACATGGCATTGTTGTATTTGATTTGTGGTTGTGACCCTTTGGGAAATATTTGGTTATGCATGTTTATTGGTTGTATGTATTTTCCCCCATTTATATTATATTTTGTTGTGTCTTTATCTAATAGAGTGGGTATAGTCTCTCTACGTGTCTTATTAGACCCTCTCCGCTAGTCAGTGACCTCTGGCATATGGGGCCGACGGGGGGTGGGGGGGGGGGGGGGTGGTGGGGGGTTGAGGTCATGTGTTGACTCGGCTTAGAGAACCGGTTTTGTGGATTCTAGCCCAGGGATGTTACAAAGTTGTATCAGAGGATTTATTTTCTCTTTCTTACTATTTGGGGATGGTAGATAATATATTAGGATGTGTTGGGACTTGATAATTTGATCATGCTTGGGAGTAGCTACCCAACGTACGAGGGAAAACCCAAGTCACCCTAGGTGAGAATTTTTGTTCTTAATGTGTGTTGTTACAGTTGAATGATATTTTACTGTTGGGTGACTCACATGTTGTGTGATTTGACTGATTTATGATATTTTTCTAATTTTCTGAATAACATGAGTTTGTGCATTCATGCATCATTTTAGGAACCTAAAGATATATGTTGCATTCATCGTTATAGTCAGACACGTGGGTTGGGTGTGTAGGGCATAGAGAGTTGGATGAATTTTACTTTCATGATAAATATGATGAAAATGATGCCTAATAATGGAAATTAAAGTGGGTGAATTAAAATAATGAAAATTAATAGTTAAGAAATATTGTGTATAAAGAAATTATGTGTCCAGGTTAGGGTTTTGGGTTTTGATAAATCATAAGGGTTGTTTTGGTGTCTAAAAGAAAAATAGTTTCATAATAACGATAAAATTGTTAAATATTTTTTTCTTAATTAAAGTGTAATTGAGTTAAGATAACGATTTTAAAATGTCGTGAAATTGGAAATATGCCTAAGAGAGAAGCAATTGTGTTGTAAATGAATAATTCATTTGAAGAGGTGTTAATGAAAGACTTGTGATTAAGTAAATTTGTCACCCCCACATGTTGACCTTGACCGCGGTAGGTATGGTAGAAGAATTGTTCTAAGTTTCATGATGACTATTGGGATAGGACATGAAGAATGGGTTGTTTAATATTGATATCATGATAACTTTTTCAATATATATGGTTAAACGTAGTCGGTCATTCTTTGAACCATTGAGTGAATGATAAGTTTAAAAATGAGAATGATTGAGTTCAATCATGGGTATCCCTTTTGTTGTCAGTTGGACCTTTGTATCCGTGGGTTGGGGAAGTGAGAGTGCATTAATTTGAGACTTTGGATTGGGATTGTGAGGCCTTTCCAGATGTGATGTAGCCTAGGTGTTGTGTTTCGGGAACCCATTATAGGGTTGTGGCCATTGGGTTGCGAGGCATTGTTTGGTAGAGTGAGTGATAGAACTCTCATGGTTATTGACCATACAGAGTACATGCTGGACCCTAAATATGGTGCATGGGTAATGGTGACCTTGTGTGTAGAAACATTGCATGTTTTGTATTGAATCCTAGAGAGGATGTTTTGCTCGTAATGCTGATGAATGTGTGCACCTTTGGCAGGGAACCTAGAGAAAATGGTTGTTTGGGGTGCTAGGCATAGTGTGCATCAGAATGAGAGTGAGAGTTCCCTTCATGAGCATTGCTTTGTTCATGTCATGATTAGTATGGTTTGGAGAGAGAGGACCAATGGATCCTTGTTTTTGTGACTCCAGTCCAGGGATTTGGTATCATTCAACCTTCTTGGTGACCTATGTAAGAGGTTAGACATGGATTATAGTGATTTTGGGTGTGTTTAGCATATGTAGATGTTTTTGACTTTGATAGTAGAACTTAAGGGTCTTAAGGTTGTGGATTTGGCCTAGATGGATAAGTGGGATGGTTGAGGGTTGGTGGTGCTACCTGAGTTATGGTTATGCGCTAATAATTTTGACAAAGAAAGGGTGACCACGTGGGAGGTTAGACCAGCGGTGCAAGTACCTCAGTATATGAATCATGAGAGATGCTTCAGAGGTGGTGTTGTATGGATTCCTGACTCACTTGTTTGGATGATGATTAATAGAGGCTTGAGGTTGTTTTCGAGTGGAAGAGACAAAGGTTGATGGAGTGTGGTTATATGATTTCACTCGATGGTGACTCCCAAAGTGAGGATGGCTATGTGGATGAACTTGTTTGTATGAATGGTTTGGTTGTGGTGTGATGGTTGAACCTGGTTGGAAATCACACCTTAGTGGTTATGGTTAAGTGTTGATGTGACATGTTCGACAGGGAAGCCTTAGATCCCTTGAATTTCATGGTTTACCATAGCTTGACATCAGAAACAGATAAGTTGGTGGTGTCTCTCTTCGACAACTTCTTAGCGTAGCATAGCTAGTGATGATAATTTCCAACATCTTGACATTGTCCTAGTTATGTTGAGAAGCTCTAGCTCACTCCAAGAGACATGAAGGTGTTTGGTTGGAGGAGGGAAATCATGGAGTTATGCTCATGGAAATGGTATGAATGAAGCCCGAGGATGGGATGTACACCCTCAATGGAATTGGGTGAGGTCCTTGGGATGGAACGAATGACGAAAAATGCCATGGTTTCTATTCACAGAAGCTAACAAAGGGCACTGGGGGATATTCGTTTCCTTCTTAAGGGAAAATCCATATGACCATTTCTAAGGTTGAGGTTTGTCTTTTGTTGAGTATAAGATGTGGTGGTTGAATTCCCTCTTGAGGGAAGTGATAACAACACTCCTAAGGTGGGGAGTGATAAATCAGTACTGAATGTGGAGAAGAGGTCATTAAGTCAATGTAGTGGCATCGGGGTGCCAATGAGGAACCTATGAGGTGCATATTTGGTTCCTCAGAGAGGTTTATGGGACATGGACGTGGTGTCTGATGTTCTAAGTGTTTTCTTGTGCTTAGGGTGGTTCCATGTGAACCTTGTGATGTCTGTGTTGAGTCACAAGAGGGTATAGTTTGATATGAAAACAGGTTGTGGCAAGAGAAGTTGTGGGTCCTATACCTATAATGAATATTTGCGTTAGACTTTTGTAATATTCCCTTGTGTGGGTTTGGAACAACATGAAGTCGAGGGAACATTGGACACGTGATGTGGTGACATGTCAAGGATTAAGCTGATGATGGTCTGAAGGGTGGTAGTGCCGTGATGATGGAATTCTACTAGAATCCAGGAAACTACCTCAGTGGGTGCATTGAATGATAATGATAGTCTTCAAGTCTGTATGCACCTTGGTAAGGTGAGAAAGGGGTAGCATAACATCAGTGGAAGGTGGGTGTTTTGGGGAAAGCCAGTTAAAGGTGGTCCGACCTGTGATGATAAACTTGAAGGGGTGTGGTGAGAGTGAACCACCTTTGGGTTGATGTTGGGGTGACAAGTACCATTTTGGAAATTAAGTTGTACCTGAGTGAGGATGTCTTGGTCATAGTCCATGAATGGATGGTGTTGGAATGTCCTCCTGAATGGTTTCAACAGTGCAGCTGGATGCCAATTTTGGTTAATGCACTATGGATGCTTGGT
Source organism: Viscum album (assembly GCA_963277665.1). Classification (NCBI taxonomy): domain Eukaryota; kingdom Viridiplantae; phylum Streptophyta; class Magnoliopsida; order Santalales; family Viscaceae; genus Viscum; species Viscum album. Next base: position 871,497,172 of record OY728125.1, read on the forward strand.
CTTGGTGAGTTGGAACATATTAGGTGATATAAATGTGGTGATGAGGTTCAAGTTGTCTTCCATTAAAAGAAAAGGTGGCAAGTAACATAAGATGGTGGAAGGAACTATACTGTATAAATGGTTGGTTGACAACATGAGCATAGATTTGGGTTGGAAGGACTCATGTTGTCACCGTTCGGGTGGTTTATCGCTGGTAGATATCCTTGGTATGAGTTTAGTTGGTTGAGAACTCATAAGTGTTGAGTGGCGTTTGGTTGTATGGTTGTGGAAGGTAATATTTAAGAAATTTTGTTGGAAGGATCATGTGTTTTAAATTGAGTGATATCAGGTTTGGGTCACCATTAGATATTGGAAAAGAAAAACAGAGGAAAATGATGCCAAGTGATTTGGGTTATGAGTTGTATAGAGGATTGGGCCGATGAGGTGCTGATTGGTGCCTCTATGCTGATGTGATGCTATGTTTTAAGTGTTTTTTTGTGTTGTGGGTAGGTGTTTCCACCTGAGTTTCCCCCATGAAGTTCTCATGGTGGGAATTGTTGATGTGGATGCACCCTTAAGGTGTTTTTAGCTCGTTCTTTGGTTGTAGAAAGAAAGGATTGTGGGGTAAGTCTATGCCCATGTTTCGTGTTCGATGGGATTTGTGATGCTTAGAAGAGTGGCTTGAGGGCGGGCCATTATAAGGTTAGAAGGTTGTATGGTCCCAAATTTTCTTAAGGTATGTTTTTTTATGTTTTGGTTTGACCTCTTATTTTTTGGGTAGATAAGTGTTTCCCCATGTTTATGTGAAAACCTAATGGTGTTCTGAGGGTTTGGGACACGAAAGGGGAAGAAAAGGGAGTTCCTGGACGTGTTGCATGGTTTGCGCAGGGTTAGTGAAAACTGTGTGGGAACCATGCATCCATGGATATAGGCTTACACATGGTTGGTGAAGGGTTATGAAAACCATGAGGAATTCCCCAGAAACCATGAAAGGGGATGATTTTCCAGAAGTATCTTCCATAAGGTTTACACACAGTTTAAAAAACCGTGCGGGTAAACCGTGCGGCCCAGAAAAGATGAAAAAATCACAAAAATACCACCCCATGATTTTAAAACCCAACCAGGGATTCTACTCCATTCCTCCCAACTCATCCCTAGTGACTAACTTGAACAAAACAAATTTTCAATTGGAGTTCCTCCTTCGATTATTGGCTATTTTGGACACTATTGGTTGCAGATAAAAGCTCAGGGTAAGTCTAATCCTCTCTTTCCTTTTATTTTTCGGATTAGGGTTTGTGATTTATTCCACTATCTTAAGAAACTCTAAAACACACTTTTTCTAGGGGAAAAAAAGTTGGGGCTTCAATGGAGTGTTTGTTTCCAGATATAAGGCCATCATTGAGAGTGCATTCATCATTGGATTTAAGGTGGGTGGTCTACAAGTACTATCTCATATTTTATTTTGGACTTGTGCATGGAAGTTGGTGTTATTGTTTTACCCTTTTTTGTGTCCTTGGTTACATTGAAGTTTTGGATAAAAATGGATGTCTATATGACCAATTTAAACCCTTATGATCTCCAGGGGTTGTGTTAATGATGACTTGGCAATTTTATGGCCACCCATGGGGTGCATCAAAAAACCCAGACTAAGAGTTTGGTAGGGTTAAGTGGTGGGTTGCTCCAAAATAATTTGAAACCCATTTAGAATGTGTCTTAATGATTGATTGAATAATAAATGGATTAATGATAAATATTACTAGGGAAATAAAGTCATAAGATGTTGTTGAAATGACATGAAAATGAGTAAGTGGGTTGAAAGAGATTATTTGGATTGTTCCATGAATTTGGTTAGATGTGCCTAAGGGGATTAGAGAATGTTTAATGGAGAACATGAAATTGGGTAATGGAATGTGAAATGGGGAATGTGTTAATGTGTTGTAAATAGTGAAAATATGAAATTGTGGAATGAGTTAATACATGAGGATTAGGTGGTACACCTAAAAGACTAAGTGTAATAAAAGGATTGTGTTATGTGATAAGAGAAATATACATGATATGCATGAATGGGTGAATGCTTGTGAAATGATAAATTTGATAAATGGTTAAAAGTATGGTCATTAAAGAATTTGGATAAGGAATAGGGGTTTTTGAATACACTTAAAGGGTTAATGCATGAGAATGAAAATTTAGCTAAATAGATCTGAATTGTAAATGATAAAAGTGTTGATTTTTTATGGTGTACTATTAATTCCCATGTTATTGTTATGTGTTGTAACATCTAATGTAATTGAATATTATTGGCTGTGTTATGGTATGGTTGTGGTGAATTGAGAAATAAGCTTTTTCACATGGGTTGGTAGAGTGGGGTATTGACTTGAGGTTCTATTCCCATGAGTCGAGTTAGATGGAGGCTTTAAACTCTACCCCAAAATGTACTGGTTAGAAAAGGGGACAAAGGATCTATTCCTCTAACGGTTGCATTCCACCTGAACTGAGGTTTTGAGATAAGGATAATGTGATGATGTGATATGTGTGTCCCTAGTGAGATATGGACTTGATTTTCCCCCTATTATTTTTGATTCATTTCCTTAGACCCTTGAGTATATGATATTTATTCCAAACTCATGAAACATGTGATCAATATAGATTATGTAATAAAGATGGTATAAAAAATGAAATTGGGATAAATTATAGTCATGAATTAAATGACCATTGTTAACTAATGGTACCTGAACTACCCCTTTCTTACTTACCATTCATTTTTTACTTTCATGCACTATCTACTAGACTGGATATTTTGTAGACATTATTGGTGGTGGCCTACTGATTTTTGTCATCACACCTTTCTTGGGATGCCGTTGGGTACCTGAGTAGATCTCTTGGTTGTAAGTCCGGACAAGGGAAGTGGCCCTACATGGAGATGTTGAGTTGGGCTCGGGATGTACATGGAGGAGGACCCAGACTTAGAGTCGGGACCTGTTTGGTGTTTTGGATGTTGGTTTTCTTCTGGGTTTCTTCACCTTGCACTACTAGTATGACATGATATTGTTATATTTCATTTGTGGTTTTATGCATTTGGGAAATGTTTGGTTATGAATGTTTATTGGTTCTTCATATTTTTTTCCGCTATTTATATTATGTTCTACTATAGATTGATCTGATAAAGAGGGTATAGTCTCCCCGCATGACTTATTATACCCTCTCTACTACTCACCAACCTCAGGCCTATGAGGGGGGGGGGGGGGGGGTGGCTTGAGGTCATGTGACGATTCAGCTCGGAGCACCGATTTAGTGGCTTACAGGTTGGAGAAATTACAAAATCAGTGTATCAGACACTACTATAGTAAATAATATTTTTTATATTATTATCTCAATAATAATGTCCAGACTTGCTAAAGTCAAGTGTAATATTGGTTTTCATATAGGACACTAGTATTTGTCTTAACTTCATCCAATATGTCAATATCCACTATTCCAAAAATAATCACATAATTAAATTCTCAGGAAAGATTGATACCCATTTTAACAAGGAGTTATGAACAAATTTTTGAAATTAATTCAAAAAAATGAAAGTATAAATATAATGTATCGTAGAAATATTTTTATCCATAAGAAGTTGAAAATAAGAAAAAAATGAAAAAAATGATAAGAATTAATAGATTCATTTTTAAATGAAATAAATAAAAAAGGTAAATTAGATAAATAAAACATGATGACAGTTTTTCTATAATTGGATTTAACGAATTAAAATCCATTAATACCACTCCACTAAAAGATATGTAGTTTGATAAAGAAAAGAGATAAATACATTAAGAGGGTTATTGTGACTTTGAATAGAATTTGAATGGAAATTTTATTTACTAAACAATTTTCAATGATCCATTTATATATATAGTTTTTTGAGAACATAATTATAAAATTAAAATTTTGGAGTATACTATTGTTTCAGTTATAAAAGAGCATAGTACTATTTTTCAAATAAAAATTAAAAAAAATATTAAAGATATATGGGATATAACTTCCCATAAATTGAAAATTAAGGATACATTATCATGATAAATAGATATTGGTGTGAGGATTTACATTATAACACTCACAGTATTCCAATAAGTTTTCATGAGAGAAATTAAATAAACCGGTCATTACAAATAGAAAAATATCAATCAGTCATATAGGTCATGTGACCGGGGTCATTATAATGAGTTTTGGGAAAATAATTTTAAAAATTTCATTTATAGTATTAGATTAGGAAATAAATAATAAAGTCCCTATAAATTTTGGAAGACCATTATTATAAATTGAATGAGCTTTGATAAATGGGCATTATATGAAACTTACGTCTCACGAGTTAGAAGATAAAGAAGAGATAAACATTTTACAGGATATCATGAAACTAGAAATCAAGAATGATTTTTTTAACTGTATATCACAAAATATTTTCTATTTAATATTGTTTAAAATATTTTAAATAAATTATATTATAAAAAATGGATCATTAGTATAAGTTGAGCTTCAACAAGAGGAGTATAAATAGAAAATTTTGTAATTTAAAATCAATGTAATGAATTTTTCTTCAATCATACAATACAAGATTTAAGACCAATTAAATGAGAATTCCCATAACCATTAAAATAATCATATACATTTCAGTTGAAAGAACTTCAATTAAAATTGATATATGTATTTTTGGGTAACAAATATACAATACCTACGACCATTTCAATAATCACAGAAAATGACAAAAATAAATTATATTCTAGGTTTTGAAAACCCAAAAATTATTATAACTTGGTCCATTTTTGAAATAAAATGAATAATTCTATAAATGTGTATGCATAAAATTGTTATAGGGTTAGAATCCTAACCAGTAATCTAAAATCAATGGTTATTTAACCTTAATAATGTTTTTTTGAAATTTGATTTCTTTTAGATGCTTGATTATGGTATAATAGACCCCATCTAAAACAACTCTTGAGTGAATTAAATTTATATTGTACCTAAAAATGGAGAAATTATTATAAAATCAAAATTTAATAGAAGAGATGTCTTCTATAATAATAATGATTGGGTGGGTAGTGTTGATAGGTTATAAAAAACTGAATTTGGTTATACTGAAAGATCATTTCCTATTTTTATATATAAAATATAGGATAAAATACTAGAACACTATTGATATTTCTTTTTATTGATATTATAGTTACAACCAAGTGTATATAGCTATAAAAGAATAGGATTAGACAACATTTACTTTCCCTCATGAGGTTTTATTTTACTTTTGTAATATCCTGTAAAATTATAGTGATGCATGAGAGATATTTTATTTGATATGGTAGATGTGATCATTGAAATTTTTATGGATTATATTTTTGTTACTAGTTTTTTATTTTGTTATTGTTCAAAAAATATATCACATGAATTAAATTTGTTTATATGTCAACATTTCTCTAAATTAGGAAAAGATCTATTTTTTTGGTAATGGAATTTATAATTATAGAATATAATATTTTAAAGGAAGGAAATGATATTTAAAAGGATGATATTAAAGTAATTTCATCATTTAATCCACTGAACTCAATCAAGGATGTTTAATGCTTTTTTGAACATAATAGATTCCATAGGAGATTTGAAAATAAAATTCTCAAAATTCAAAGAGCTATATTTTTATTTATTGTGAGGAAAATATCATTTCCCTTTTACGAAAAATGCATGGAAGAATTTGAAGGTTAAAAAAATCTCACTAATCCACCCATCATCAGAACACCAAGTTGGATCTTACCATTTGATGTTATTATTTATGTAAGTTATTATTCCATGGGATATATGTTAAGGAAAAAAGGATGATAAAAATCATGTTATCCATTATTCCAGTATGAAATTTAATATAGATCAGTTAAAATATAAAATAACTAAAAATGGTATTATAGTTATAGTATATGCTATATTGAAATTTGAATATTAATTAATTTGAAGCAAAGTGATTGTGTATACTAACCATTCAACATTTAAGTATTTTGTTTAAAATAAATATGCTAAACCACGGTTAATTTTCTATGTTATACTTCTAAAATATTTTATTTAGATATTATATAAAATAAATTATCATATTTTTTTGATCATTTATCATGTTTGGAGGATAAAAAATAGTTTAATTATTTACCCGTCATAGAAAAATTTCAAGGTAAGTAACTACTAATTGTCTAGTCAAATGGACTACCATGTTTTTCATATATGGTGAACTGATTTGTAGAAGAGATCATTATAAATAAAATTTCTAATAAATAAAAGAAGAAATTGATTATTGATTCGAGGTATTATTTCTAAGAAGATCTAATATTATTTAGGAAATTTTTTATTGAAGTAAACACCTGATGTGTAAAAGATGGATAGATGGTTAAAATTTTCAATCATTGGCACAGACTGCTATATATAGGTCACTGTTGGAGTAAAAATACAATATCAAACAATATGGAATATAGGATTTATTTTATTTCATTAAAAAATTATGTAAAAACTATATAAAATAATATGAAAATTTTTAATGAGTTGGAAATATAGAAATAAGGAAGAAAATTCAAAAAGGATGGAATTTTAAAGGTTGAAATTTTTTATATATGGGTTTGGATTTCATGGGTCTATTACTTAAGTCAAATGGGAAGAAATATATTTTTATATATAATAGTATGTGTCCATATGGGTTGAAATAAATATATTACCAAACAATATAAGAAAATATATAGTGACATTTACATGGGAATCATTTTTTATTGATTTTTGTTACATTGATTCATAATTTGTGATAATTGAATGAATTTAAAAAATTAGCAACATAGATATTAAATAAAAAATTATGGTTGTAGAAAAAAAATTTAAACAAAATGTCACCCTCACCCTAGAGTATAAGATTATGTTTTCAAAAAATATATCAAAGCCATTTGGTAAATTATTTTGAATATCTTAAGGAAGTTATTGTTTCTTAAGTTTTTTATTTCATTGAGTGCTTATATCTTATCTAATAAAACCCCAATTTGTAATATCAATACAAAAATAATTATTTTGGGATTTCATACCTCAAAATATAGGAAATGATAAAAGAACTTCATGATTGATATATTTAAAATATAGAGTTTAATGTGGTTCAAAAAGTTATACTATTTATTTCAAGGTTAAATCTATTTATAGGGATGTTAAAGAAATGGTGTCCTAGATCATTTTATGTACCAAAATGTCATTCATATACATTTTTATTGATCATTGGACTTGATAATAAACCATTCATAGCAATTAGTTAAATATAAAAAATATTATATTGAAGGAAATATTAATGAAAATCCTGTTTTAACAAATATAAGGGACCATTTTGAAGTTTCCTTAATAAATAAATAAAACTTAATAATCTTGTGAGGGAACAAAAAATCGATTTTTTATTCTATTTTTTTATTTTTTATTTTAACTCCCTTAAAACTAAGTTAATTGATATAATTCTATTTCTCAAAGATTTTTTCTATATAGTAAAGTATGTTGATAACCCATCAACATATTTAAAGAAGAATAACTAATCATGTATGGATTATTCTATTTCCCTATACATTTTATTTCTCTTCATGATTTTTTTGAGTATGAATTTATTATTAACTTCATTTATTATTGCAATTAGATAGTATCAGATAAGTGTTTGGGAGGGCATGTTTCATTAACATAGGAGATAATTTATTATCCATTATGACTGAGAATAAATTATTCAATTGTATCACAATATTTCATTTTTTGAGAATCATTATCGTTGACGTATAATTGATTGGAGTATGGGTGATTTTACTAATGGAAGTGATCAGTTGGACAAAAAACTATTAATTAGTTTAATTTATCTGTTATAAAAGTAATATGTTTAAAAACTACACACTAAAGATATGAATAAGACTTGAAAATAAAGGCTATATTAGTATGATAATTTTGGAACTCTATTTAATTAATTACTATTTTTTATTAAAAAATATTGAGGAATAAATATAGTCATAAATTTATGGGTAAAAATTTATTTATGTGATTGTTTCTTCCTGGAAATGGGGATGACCTCGTTTGTTTAAGGTTCAAACTTTTCAAATCAGTATTTGACGAGTTTATTCATAGAACCAGAAACATCCAATGATTCTATATCCATTTAGACCTACTTTCCAAAGGTAGGTGCTCATTAGTTGTAGCCTGATGTTGCTTAAGAATTTTCATTGGTCGAGAGGTTGGGAGGTCAGGCTCATCACACATTTTTGGGGGGAATTATTTCCTACCCCGGGACTCTCATAGATTTAAGTTTTGTTCATGAATCCTTATTAATTTACCAAGCATAAAAAATGAGTTTTTCCTTTAGACTTTGCACTCAATTATTGATATGTATAAGACTTAGAGAATCTCTTATATGTATTTGATGTTCTTCATTGATGGATAATCATCTGTATGTATTAGAAATCCTTAGTCAATGGTATCCTTTAATACATTATATAGAAATCTCTTGGTCATTATGATGACCATACTGGTTTTAAAGCCACTCAGTGGGGCACTTGATGTTTATTTTCATTCAGAAGGACATGGATTATTTTAGAGTTGGGATCGTACCAGCAGATGGGATACCAATGTATCCTTGTTAGAAAATGAATCAGAACCCACATAGTTTGGGAATTAAGATATAGTTTAACATTATATAAGACGAATGAGAATTAATGGGTGATGGGATTGAACCGTAGAATGGCTTCCTAAGTACTCTACTTTTAAGGCCGAGATCAAAGTCCATGTAGTTCGAGTAAGAAGTGTGGGGCTTACGTATGATTAACGACCTAAAGAGATGTGTTGTAGTTACTTTTACACTCTAAGATCACATGATTCATTCTTGTTGTGAGAAACAAGAGGTACTAGTAAACCTGACGATTTTTGCCACAAAATATATGGTCACAATAAATGATATGGTGCTTATGTATGTGTGACTGACCAAGTAGGTGAAGACTAGGATTTAATCTCAGGAATAAGCCTAGGAACAAGGTCCATAAAGGTATTTGTGTTTTATGGAGATTTGGATACTCTAACTTGGGGCTTACTCTTGGAAAGGAGGCCCAAATTAGGGGGGACTTGGGGATTATTCCTGAAAAGGAAGCCCAATTAAAGTAATTATGACTGGGGATTACTCCTGAAAAGGAGGACCATTAATAGGTTCCATAAAGCTATTTGTGTTTTATGGAGATTTAGATTCTTAATTTGGGGCTTACTCCTAAAGAGGATGCCCAGATTAAAGGAGAATTTTAACTTATGATTGGGGATTACTTGTGAGGAGGATGCCCAGATCAAAGATTTTCTCATCTTAAGGGATGAGGTTGAATGAAGAGAACCTCTAACCATAGTAATCTAAAGTTTATATAAATCATGGGGTTTTGAGAGATGTTCCAGAAAATTCTTTTCAGATAAGGAAACCAACAAAGGAACCATGCCATAAATGGATTTTAAGAGAGTTTTTAAGGATAAATCTTGAAGAGGAGAGGTGGATTTGAAGAAAAGATTTGAATAGGTAGAAGGGGCACTCAAAAGGAGGCAGGCGTGTAAGTCCTATTTGGGCATGCAAGCCCTTGTCACGCTAGTATACTTGTTCAACATGGGTGTACTTGGGAGACGGTTAAACAATAGGGCAATACTTGGGCGAGACTTGGCTCAAGCCCTTAGTATTATCCCTAAAGGCTTCCAAAAGGTTGGAGCGCAAGTTCTGTTGAAGGGGTAAGGAGGCGCGCAAGTGTGACCATTTCCCTTAAGGGTTAGAAACATAGGCACACAAGTGTTGATGAATTTCAACACTTAGGCCTTGTTCCCCCTCTTTAGATCTTTCATTCTAGGTAAGAAATTACCTTAGAAATGTTCGGAAGACTTCAAGCAAAGTCTAGGGACCCGGGAGCTTAAATATGACTGTTGTATTTTTCATCCTCGAAATGTGGGGCCCACAAGGGGTATTTATAGGCCATTGAGGACCTTGGACGAAAATAGAATAGGGTGCGCAAGTCACCTGTGCGACCAAAGTGTGGCGCACAAGTATATTTGTGCGACCATAGTGAAACTTGTGCGACCCATGCTTAAGGAAATCTGTGTTCATGCCTTTATCAATTTTTGATGTTGTTCAAAGGATGAATCTATTTGTGCTTAAGGTATTCCCCCTTTTCATTCGTTATACTCTGTGATGGAAAGGATCACCAATAGTGATATAAATAAATTTACTATTAAAAGTAGTCTATAGGGATGATTATTGTTAAATTAACTATTTTTACTAAATTATAAACATATAATGGGGATGGAAAATGTCACTATAACCCTCTAATTTGTTTCTTGAATATAACACACAATCGGGGGGGGGGGGGATTAATGATTGGAACCAAGGGTGATATGGGTTAGAATCCTATAAAGGGAAAAAATGAAAAAGTATAAATACATGGAAAAAATAAATAATATATGGAGTGAATGTTTTAATTTTAATTATAAAATATATTAAAATAAAACTATATTTCTCAAACGAACAAGAATGGAAAACACTTTCATCTTCAATCATTTATGCTTGTATTCTCTTGCTACTTGCCTTAATTAATTTTACCTAAGCCGATGGGCCTAGTAAGCATAGTTTGATTTTTTCTAGGGAGATACAAACAACCCCACAAACTTTTTATATTTTGTTGCTCAATATTAACTAAATCATACTAAATGTATGTTTAGTGAGCTGGGACATGACTTTTGTTCAGAGTTACCTTGTCTTTTATGGTTAGTTTAAAGTCATGCATGTCAGAAATAAAAAGGCTAATGTTAAAGGTCGAATAGATTTGACCGAAATGGATTAAAATTGACTCAATTCCTTGATAATTTGCTCGAAAACATATTAACACATTCAAATATAGAGGGGAAAAATTGTAAACTGTGACTTAAGAAATTTTGAATCTAAGGAATGACATGGGAAAAGGACTAAAAGGCATTAGAGAAATTATTTCATTAGAATGAAGTTACCATTGTTTGACAAACCTGTTAGGGGGGTGAATTATGAAGGGCCAATTAAGGGAATTGGCTGCATAGTCAAATCATAGTATCTTTTGGCTGGCAGGTCCGTTATGTAGACTAGTTTATGCAAGGACACCAAGGGGCACATGCTGTATAGTCAGGAAAAAGAAATCTCAGAAATTTTACTTTTCTTTTGCTAAAATCCAGTGAAATTTTATGTAGATTCAAATTTTCAAAAGCATAGAGTCTGCTGTATGGAGAGAGGTACTTGAATATGGAGAGGATATTCCTAGTTAGGATTATCAAAGAATTGGATGAATGTCACTCCTACGAAGGTCTGACCCAAACGCAGGGAAGGAAAATATAAACTATATAAGTAAATACTTTTAGATCATGAAAAAGTGTATGGGAAAAATATGTTAAGGATGGCTATTATTGCGGATCCCTATATATTTTCGTTAAGACCAATAAGTATAAAATAGGTTTTCTCTCCAAGAATGAAGTTACCAATATTTGAAAAACCTGTTAAGGGGTTAAATTATGCAGGGCCACCTAAGGGCATTGGCTTCATAGTAAAATAATAACATCTTTTGGATGACAGGTCCATTATGTAGACTACATAATGTAAGGCCACCTAGGGGGACGTGCTGTATAGTCAGAAAAAGTAATTCCTGGGTATCAGACATTTTGTAACCAGAAGTCAAGAAAAGGGTTATGAAGATCTAGAAGTATTTAAGGTTAGGAGTATGACAAATCAAAATGGGAATTTTCCAATGCATGAAGGAGATATATAGATCAATGATAACCATAATCATGTTGTGGCTGGGTCATGAATTGAAATGCTGGACTTCACTATGTATCCCATAAGGATGGGAATATATCATACATAGTTCTTGAAATACAGTTTAACGTCATGTGGGACGAGAATGTATGAGATCTTAGTTTAAAGTCATAGAGTTCAGACCATAATGAGGAATACACATTGTGTGTTTTATAACTCTGATGTCAATAAAGACCAGCGTTTTCATACCACATTCATGTGCACACAAGGGAAATTTTCAGTCCAGGGACTCAAAGTGGAATTTGGGGTTAGGACCAAATACTTGGGGCTGGATTCGAGGGATGCTCGAACGTTCCTATGTATCCCATAAGGATGGGAATAAAGACATATGTAGTCCTTGAAATACCCTCTGTATAGATTTGGTTCGTACAAGTGAATGGTGACATGGGACTTTAGTGCAATGATGGTTTTACCCAAGATTAAAGGTTTGGGAATTACCGTGTATGCACAAAGTTTTTGAAATACAACATGATTGGAGATAAATTTCAATGATTATTTCCTCTCAGGTGAGATACAATGGGGTACTGTATAGTTTAACGTCGTATAGAAAGGATGATTGTGCCTCACAGTTTAGTGTCATGTAGTAGGGACAAAAGGGACGTACATAGTTTAACATCGTGTGGGATGAAGGTGAACCAACATGAGGAGATTGGTTTTGGTATCCTTTACAAATCAACATCGTATGATATGGAGGTGAACTAACATGAAGAGATTGGTTTTGGGCTTGAACCTAGGGAGGCTGCCTACGTACCCAGCCTAGAAGGCAAGGATCAAAGTCCGCGTAGTTCAATTGACGAATGAATTGGTGATCAAGTTGTACTTGAGGACAACCCAAAGATGTTGTTAGGACTTATGTGTGGTTAGCAACCCAGAGAGGGTGTCATGGTTGAAGATTACTCTAAGCTCACGCGAGTCATGCTCGGTGTGAGAAACAAGAGGTAACAACAACCCTAACGATGCACAATTTAATGTCACATAGGATGAAAAAGGGACTGTTTCAATGTTTAAATGACATGTGTCACATACATGGGGTGCTTTGCAGTTTAACATCTTGCAGATCAGAAAAATAGTTTAACATCATGTTGGACAACAAAAAGGGGACATAGTTTAATGTCATGTTGGACAAATTAGGGGACTATACAGTTTAAAGTCTTGTAGTGAGGACTATTGGTGTTGTAGAGTTTAGTGTCATGTAGCCCAGACAAAATACAGTTTAACATCATATAGGGAATATTAAGGGACTTTTTTTAGTTTTACGTCATTTAAGACATTGGGTTGTATAGTTTAACGTCGTGTAGCCACGACGATAGTTATGTAGTTTTACGTCTTGCTGGAAGTATTATGGGGACTATGTAGTTTAAAGTCTTACAGTGAGGACTATAGTAGTTTAAGGTCATACGCATGGACCAATGCTGCACAGTTTAGTGTAATGTAGCTAGGACGTAAGTATTTTTGTTAAAAAAATACTTTTTCAAGAATCTAGAATTGGTTGGAGTTGTAATCAGTTCTCCATCCATTTAGATTAAAGAATAATCTCCATTGGAGTAGACCTTATGTATTGAGTAAGGTCCTTCAAATTTTGGATCAAGATTTGGAGGCTTCTTTCCTGGTATCATTGTAGTTCTGAGGACTAATATCAATCCTCCTTGAATGAATGAATGAAGGAAAACTTTTTTGTTAAAATCCCATGCTATTCGATTTTGATAGACTTCCAAGTGGTGCAGGGTGCACAATCTTTTTTCCATCTAATTGTTCCAAGTCATCCAATCACTTTTGAGACTGTTCATCTGCAGATGACTGATCACAAATGGATACTCTGAGTGAAGGTAATTGGACCTCAATGGGAAAGACTGATTCTGTTCCATATACCAATGAATATGGATTTGACCATGTTGTAGTGTGGGTGGTGGTTTGATAAGCCTATAAAGCACGAAAAAGTTTATCAGGCCATGATTTCTTATCTTTATCCACCATCTTTTGCAGTTTATTTTAAAGAGTCTTATTGAAGGCCTCTATTTGGCCATTGGCCACTGCATGATACCGGTATGAATGGTTGGATTTGATGTTGTATTCTTGATACAACTTCCATACCTCGGATGAATAGAAGTTGTTTCCATTATCTGTCAATATGGTATGAGGGACACCAAATCTGGTAATGATGTTAGAATTTATGAAGCTAACAATGCTGTTAGAACTAAATTCTTTGAGAGGTATTTCCTCTTCCCATTTGTAAAAGAAGTCAGTAGAAGTAAGAATATACTTAAACTACTTGGATGTAGTTGAAGGATAAGGTCCTACTACATCCATTCCCAATGTGGCAAATGGCCATGAGTATTTAGCTGTATGAAGCAACTCTAGGGGATCATTCTATATATGGTAGACTTCAACTGCATCACTTTCAGTTTCGAATTATTGAGGACTTGAAAAAGCCTCAATGAGTGCCTCCCGAAGATCCTTTGATAGATTCAAGGTGTCCATAATTGATAACTTGTCCGGTACTTGGGCCAAATGTTTCAAGAAATTTTAATTTTGATCCAAAGGTCTGCGTTTCCCAATAGGAACATGTGGTTTCACAGGTGCCTTAGAAGTTGATATTTTTGAAGTAGATTCATCTTGTATCGGGGTAGGAGTTGAAAATACTCCCAGCTTTGGCAGATTAGACCAACTAGGTCTATTTATTTGTTGAGAGGAATAAAGTGTAACCTATAACTGATCTTCCAAAATAACTATGCCAAGACAGAATCTTTCATGTGTGGAATAACTTTCCTATTCTTGTTGAGCCCGTTGAAGGGCCTTGCCACGAGTTTCAGCCACACATACAGTTCTGGTAGGGGTTAGATTGAAATAGTGGCTTCTGGAATATCCATATATTTCCCTATATCCTAGACCTCTGTCTCTTCCTCTAATTACTCTATTTGATACAGGGAACTCAAGCTCATAAATATCAAAACTATGATTGGAATATGGATCCATTAAATGAATAATATTAATAGAACCAAAGATCAAATCTTCATCTGATGAAAATTCTGCCTGATTAGCCAGTTTAAGCTGTGCCGTTTGGTGGGGCGGTGCCCGTTTTTTTGAAGTAGATGGCATAAAATATGCTAGAGTCAAAGACAATTTAGGATTTGACACGAACTCATCTTCTTCTGACAGTTCTTTTTTCTTCAGATTATGCCACCTTTTTGAAGATTTTCTCTCTGATGAAAGGGGTTTTGCTATGGAATTCATAGTAGAAGACACAATTGGTTTCTAAAATTGCATTCGTAAAATGGCATGAGTTTGGTTGATTGTTATCCGGACCATCCAATCATGATATTTCTGTGCATTTTTGTTTTTGACTTCATGCCACTCGCCTTCTTCCTCTGGATCTGTAGCAGTAACACATGATACCTGGGCTGAAGAACCTTTCAGTTTGACTTGTCCAGAGTCCACCATCTTTTGCAGAAGGTCTTTGAAGACAAAACAATCCTAAATGAGATGCCCCAACATTTGATGAAATGGGCGATAGTTGGGAAGGTCTTAATCTATTTGCTTGTTCGGCCTTTTAGGCCTTGGAAACTGTACCATATTATTTTCTAAGGCCAAAATGAAGTAGCAAGGAACTTGTTCATTTCAGAAAGAATAAACATTTTTCTTCAAATCCTCAAACTATTTCTATCTTTGATCTCTTTGATAGTTTTGAATAAATGGCCATTGTTGTTGACGCTCATGAGGTGGAGCCATTTGATATGATGAATGTTTTGAAGTGGAAGCAGGTACAGGTGCCTGATTAAGCAGAAATGTAGCAGTCTTTGCTTTCCCTATTCTTCTTCCTGGAACTGGTGGAATTACATGAGTTTTAGCGTTAGTCTTCATAAGAGAATCTTCAATCTGCTGAGCAATTGAAGTATGGTCTCGAAACCCTCCTGTTTATTTCAGAGGGATCAATGATGTGCGTAATTCATCACACAAATTTTCCACATAGATTAGAAACTATTATTCTTGAGGGAGTTCTAAACTTAAAGAATATGTTAATACCTTCCATCAAGCAATGAAATCCAAAACTCTTTCATTTTTCCTTTGCTTACAATTTGTAAGATAAAAACTGTCATCTTTGGCAATGTTGAGCGGAACTGAAGAATGAATTTTTGATGGGGAACCTCCCACCCAGTAATTGACCGAGATTTCAAGATTGTATAACAGACAAAATCATTTCCTTGTAATGACTGTACAAAACACCTGAGATTAACTGCTTCTTGTTGTTGAGGAGTTCCCATCATAGGATCAC
Source organism: Viscum album (assembly GCA_963277665.1). Classification (NCBI taxonomy): domain Eukaryota; kingdom Viridiplantae; phylum Streptophyta; class Magnoliopsida; order Santalales; family Viscaceae; genus Viscum; species Viscum album. The sequence continues at coordinate 871,513,269 of OY728125.1, forward strand.
AATAAGAAACAAAATGTTTTAAGTGTTATTCTGTATCTCCCGAACCATTAAAAATAGGGAATGTGGTACTTGAAAAATTTGATGGGGGAGGGATTGCATCTACCCATTTAGGGTAAGCTCTCTTCTCTGGTTGAACTGGTGCACGCTTTCCCTCCATAGCTTCCAACTAAGCTGTTAATGACTCAATGGTAGTCATTAACTTTTGAGAAACATCTGGTTGAGCTTGGACCTGAGAAGGTGCAATAACTAGAGCTTGGATAGGTATGGTGGCTAGCACTGCAATTGATGGTAGCACCACTGATTGTTGTTGCGCAAGACCCATAGGATTAGTCCTCTGAGGGTGTACTGGTAAAGGAGTATATTCTTGATCCATCCTAGCAGCTGCAACAAATTCCATCGATTGACTGACTCCAGCATGCTTAGAAGGAAGACTACGTTGAAGTAGTTCTGTATTCAACCTCCTTAACTCCTTAATTTCTTCCTCTTTTTGTGCGAAACTTTTCTCTAGTGAGTGATTGGCCTTCTCCAAAGGTAGGGTGGAATGTAACCTGATTATTTCCTGTACCCTTGTTGGACGCATTTTTGAGAGGGGGAAGTTGGTTATTTGAAGGAATAAATAGATTCTGGGTAAGCCTTTGATTTCATGTTTGCACACCTTCTTCATTTGCCTCTGTTTGTACAACCTCTTGAGCAGGAACTTCTTCATCTGATCCCTCTGAGTGAGCCTCATGTTCTGGAGGATCAGCAACAACGACATTGATGAAATTTATTATTTCATAACGCATTGCATCCCTTCTATTGGAATTTATATGATACAATATTCTTCCATATCCTTGATGAGACATTGCCTTTTATTGAGTAGATCCCTCAGGAACTTCTTGATGAACCGTGATTTGGACGGAGTCTTTTGATAATTCGACTCTGCGTTCCTCTTGTGGCTTCTTTCCTAATCGAGAGAAGACTAACTTTCACTAAGGAAGATATTGAGGATTTGAAAAAGTCCCCAGTCTGGTAGACTGGGGCTGTTGCTGCTGTTCCTACTCAACTTTTCAAATCCTATTTGTTGATTCCGAGGGTCGGGTTAAAAGAGTCCCTAGCCTGGAAAGATTAGATGGCTCTTGAGATTCTACATCTAAGAATTTCATAAAATCTCTCCTGATTTTGCAGACTTTTGTCCGGAAATTGGCCGGATGCATCAACCGAAATCCACTCAAATCACCTGTCTCAGATTAGCATTGGATGATTTATGACACTTCTTTCACTTGATGATGTGCCTGCTCTAAACGAGAAGCCTGTTTGATATTCTCATTTTCTTGATGCATGAGTAATTCGACAACTTGTTCTTTATATGCCTTACTTTGGGAATAACTAGTTGAGGCCTGTTCCTGGGAAAGCCTTTGATTACAAAAAAAACCAATTGGCTGTTTCTGACCATAGGAAATATCATTGCATGAGACCATTTTTGGAGGGCTTTGATAACTGGAGAGTACAGGGAAATGCAGCGCTCCATGAACACCCCATCCCCTGATATTAATACTATATTGGGCATTGTAAATTAACTTGCGCAATCTTTTTAGTGCGCCAAGGCATGAACGCTAAAGGGCTCTCTACTGATTTTCATCCTTTGGATTTCGATAAACTAAGAGAGATGCCAAATCAATTTGGCGTTGTAAACCTTCTATTATCTTATCATGATTTTCATATTCATCATAAGATCATATTTTATTTTTAAATTGAAAAAGAGTTTTCCACATGTTGAGATGAATATCATGAATACAATATTCTTTCAACAATTCTGAAATATCATATTGAGGGTCAGCTAAAGGCCAAAACAAGACTGGTACTTCACCTTCCGCCAGTTTTTTTCTCATATTCAGCACTTCCTCCTTATCATTTGATGAAGAATCTTCTACCTGATTAGACCAGTGCTGGTGCTTCTTTGTTGCTTCATCAGATTCAATAAGATTGGTAGAGAATTCATTTATCAGTCATGACTGGATTCACATTTTCAAGTGCCTCACGATAAGAGGGCTTTCTCTTTACTGAATTGTACTTTGAATAATTTTTCAGGCAATGCGAATTACTTCTACGGAGTGGAATTTTGTAGCTAAATTCATCATCATGGGGAGGACCACCATGGTGGAATACAACAAAAGATGAAACCTCTTGCTCCTTAGTCTTCTTGGCATGCAGAGGGTTATTGTGACTCTCATCTGAAGATGATACTTTTAGATCAACCGAACTATTATGAAGAATGCCTTCATGTGGAAATTTCTAATGAAGACCTTCAGAATTATTGTTCCCACTATTGGGAAATGAGAGATTAGAATCTTGAGTTGCAACCGAAAATTGTCTGAGTGCATCAAGAACTCCAGCATTGAGTAAGGCCCTAATAAAAATCAGCTCTTGATTTCTTGACTATGCTGAATGGGTCTTTTTCTTAGATGCCTTTTTACTCATTTTGGGAACCACCTCTTGAAAAAGGTGGTTATTATGGGTAGGTGTATGTGCCTGCTCAGGAGAAATAGTTAGGTTAAGATGATTATCTCCATTCAATTCTCGTGTATGTTTCTGACTTGATTGTCGACATGACATGGGGGAGTATGCCTCATGACCCTTCTAGACTGGAACAGAGGTGTGTATTTCCTCCGTAGTGACTTTTTGATGAGTCACTCCACTGATAGGGATAGATTCATGTTTCTTTTCCTGTGATGCTGCTGAAATTGTTATTATATTATGACAAGCATCCAGAATATGGGTAGGGATTTTCTTAGGCTCCTTCACCATTTTCAGAATATGATTGGTGAATTCAGCTTCCAGAATAGGAATATACGTCCATTCCGTGTCTGGAGTAGGTGTATGTGCCTCCTCCTTTCCTCCTTTTCCCATCAAAGGATATTGACAGTACTTATGCATTGGGGCAGAGAGTTGAGTCTGCTCCAAATTTGTCATCAGAGCTTTCTGACTGACTTCTCCGGGTGCTAGCAAACGAGATTGTTGGCAGACTTGATAAACATTGGCAGGTGTATGTGCTTGATATGTATTTTTCATCAAGTATTGTTTATATATTTCCTTCAATATTGGAAGACGAGACTGCTGGCAGAATTGTTGATTGTAAATGGGTGTATGTCCCTGCTTATTAGTTACCACCATATTAGATTAGTGAGCTTCTTTGGTTGTAGTCAGACGAGCCTGCTGACTAGCTGATGAGTTATAAATAGGTGTATATGCATGGCTATAATAATCTACTTGAATTTTCTGGAAGGATTGGCATGTTACTGCTAGATGAGTCTACTAGGAAGTAACATCAGGACAGACAAGTGTATATGCCCGCTCATTGTTTTCCATCAAGTTGGCTTTATGGACTTATCTAGAGGGGGAAGAAGTAAGAACCTGCTCCCTGTTGACCAGATTTCACCTCGGGCGATTCATCTTGCGTGCTCGGGTCTGAGGAACCTGAGCTAAACCCCTAAAGGTGGTACCCTCATCATGTTGAGGGCGCACTGCCACACGAGTTTGGCGGCAATTGTGGATGGGAGACCTCGGGAAGGAATATTGTATCCTTGAATCAAGTCCTTGAGTGACCTATTCATTTTCCTCCCTGTAATATGGGAGGTACTAGTTGTTGCGCTTCGGGGATAACGACCCAAAATAGTGGTTAGCACCACCTGCTTCTTGATCACTGGTCATCACTGTCCGGACAACCTGGGTGAATTGTTAACTTGGAGGGCTTATTGAGCAGACTCCAGAGTCGGAATGGTACCCTGTTGATGGTATTCCTTAACCAATGCATTTGAGACCCAGTGTTGAAGATGCTAAGTAGGTGATGTCATCCTCAGAGCGGACGAGGATCCCACAAGAGTAGCAGCCGAGGAATTCATAGGAATGAACTTTAGAGAATCCAATTCTGTATTACAGAGAGATCTTGGAAAAGAGTGCCTGTTTGATATAGCAGACATAATCAAGATAAGTCTGGCTAGACTACATCTTTTGGATGAGCACATATGTTATTGATTTCTTTGCTGGACCTCATATTGAGTTAAATATGGGCCTAACAAATAAGTAAAAAATCATTCAACTTGGTTAAGGATTCACGTCAGGTTCACCATTTTTGTTTCTTCCTAGAAATGGGAATGACCTCGTTTGTTTAACGCTAAAACTTTTCCAATTGGTTTCTAATAGGTTTATTCATAGAACCAAAAACATCCAATGATTCTATATCCATTTGGACCTACTTTAAAAAGGTAGGTGCTCATTATTTGTGGACCGATGAGGCTTAAGAATTTGCATTGGTCAAGATGATGGGAGGTCAGGCTCTTCACACCTTTTTTGGGAGAATTATTGCCTACTCTGGGACTATATCATATATTTAAGTTATGTTCACGAATCCTTATTAATTTACCTAGCATAAAAAATTTGTTTTTCCTTTAGAATTTGCAATCAATGATTGATATGTATGGTATTTATAGAATCTATTATATGTATTTGTGGTTCTTCATTGATGGAGAATCATCTATATGTATTAGAGATCCTTAGTCAATGGTATCCTTCAATACATTATATAGAAATCTATTTTTCATTATGATGGCCATACTGGTTTTAAAGCCACTCAGTTGGGCACTTGAAGTTTATTGTCATTCAAAAGGACATGGATTATTTTAGAGTTGGGATCGTACCTGCAGATGGACTACCTATGTATCCTTGTTAGACAAGGAATCAGAACCCACGTAGTTTGGGAATTAAGATATAGTTTAACGTCATATTGTACATATGAGAATTAATGGGTTATCGGCTTGAACCTTAGAAAGGCTTCCTACGTACTCTACTTTTAAGGCAGAGATCAAATTCCACATAGCTCGAGTAAGAAGTGTGGGGATTACGTATGATTAATGACCCAAAGAGATGTGTAATAGTTAATTTTACTCTCTAAGCTCTTGTGATTCATGCTCAGTGTGAGAAACAATAGGTATTAGTAAACCTGACGATTTGTGCCACAAAAGATATGGTCAGAAGAAATGATATGGGGATTATGTATGTGTGACTGCCCAAGTAGATGAAGACTAGGATTTAGTCCTAGTAAGAAGCCTAGGATCATGGTCCATAATGGTATTTGTGTTTTATGGAGATTTGGATACTCTAACTCGGGGCTTACTCTTGTAAAGGAGGCCCAAATTATGGGGGACTTGGGGATTATTCCTGAAAATGAAGCCCAATTAAAGGAATTATGACAGGGGATTACTCCTGAAAAGGAGGCCCATTAACAGGTTCTATAAAGGTATTTGTGTTTTATGGAGATTTTGATTCTTAATTTTGGGCTTACTCTTATGGAGGATTCCCAGATTAAAGGGGAACTTTAGCTTATGACTTGGGATTACTGCTGAGGAGGATGCCCAGATCAAAGATTCTTTCATCTTAAGGGATGAGGTTGAATGAAGGGAACCTCTAATCATAGTGATCTAAAGTTTATATAAATCATGAGGTTTTGAGAGATGTTCCACAAAATTCCTTTCACATAAGGAATCCAACAAAGGAACCATTCTATAAATGGCTTTGAAGAGAGTTTGGAAGGCTAAATCTTGAAGAGGATAGGTGGATTTGAAGAAAAGATTTGAATAGGTAGAAGGGGCACCCAAAAAGTGGCAGGCGCGCAAGTCCTGTTTGGGCATTCAAGTCCTATTCACACAAGTATACTTATGCGACATGGGTGTACTTGGGTGATGGTTAACCAATAGGGTAATACTTGGGCAAGGCTCGGCTCAAGCCCTTAGTATTATCCCTAAAGGCTTCCAAAAGGTTGGAGCACAAGTTCGGTTAAAGGGGTAAGGTGGTGCACAAGTGTGGAATTTCCCTTAAGGTTTAGACACTTAAGAACACAAGTGTTGATTAATTTCAACACTTAGGCCTTGTTCCCTCTCTTTAGATCTTATATTCTAGGTACGAAATTACCTTAGAAATGTTAGGAAGACTTCAAGCAAGGGCTAGGGCACCGAGAGCTTAAATCTGACTTTTGTATTTTTTGTCCTCGAAATGGGGGTCCCACAAGGGGTATTTATAGGCCATTGAGGACCTTGGGTGAAAATAGAATGGGGCACGCAAGTCACCTTCTCGACCAAAGTGTTGCATGCAAGTATACTTGCGCGACCATAGTGAAACTTGCGCGGCCCATGCTTAAGGAAATCCTTGTTCATGCCTTTGTCAATTTTTTATGTTCTTCAAAGGATGAATATCTTTGTGATTAAGGTATTCCCCATTTTCATTCATTAGACTCTATGACGGAAAGAAGCGTCAACTGTGATATAAATAAATTTACTATTACAAGTAGTCTATAGGGATGATTATTGTTAAATTAACTATTTCTACTAAATTATAAACATATAATGGGGATGAACAATGTCACTATAACCCTCTCATTTTTTTCTTGAATATAACACACAATCTGGGGGGATTAATGATGGGAACCAAGGGTGAGATGGGTTAGAATCCTATAAAGGGAAAAAAATGAAAAAGTATAAATAAATGAAAAAAATAAACAATATATGGAGTGAATGTTTTAATTTTAATTATAAAATATATTAAAATAAAACTATCTTTCTCAAATAAACAAGAATTAATTTATAGTATTCATTAATTTTGTATATAAAAAACTATCACTAATTATAATTGTAATGTGACTCATTTCATGAGGATTAATGAGATAAAAAGATGTATTTCATCATTAAAAGTATAATTAATGAAAAGTATCAATTTTTTAAAATCATTGAATAGTTTATCTAAATAGAAAATAATATGGGATCATTTTAATTTTTTTTATTAAATAAATTTTCAAAAAGTAAAGATCAATGTGTTTGGTGGTGTGATATGGCGTATCCCAATGTGCACAAGAACGCACCCCACACACCTGAGTTTATTCAATCTTTTTCAACCATTGACCACTTATTGCCTCAATAATCGGGGGTCTTTCTGACTCCCGTGACCTTCAAACCTGGCTCTAATCCTTCGACCATTGATTTTTATAGCTTTTGGGGTCTCCCTGATCCCTCTTCCAAGTCTCACGAATTGGCCGTATCCTTCTAAGAGGCCCTATGCGGATCTTCAGGCAGATCTTCTCAGGCTTGCTTCTCAGTAATCTGGTCGGTCTCTCCTTCAGTGTTGCAGGATGGGTCGAGGGGTTCATTGGTGGTTAGTGCTTCGGCCTTTATGGAGGTGTAGGCGAGACTTAAGGGGTCCCTTGTGGATCACTTCAGCTCGACGCTCCCACCCCTACCAAAATTCAAGCATTTTGTGGAATCCTGGGGGCTCTAAGTGTAGACCTACATCTCCACCCTCCACATAAACTCATTTTGTCTTGTTATTGAATCGGAAGAAGATTTTGTTCTTGATTGGTGTAAAGAACCTCGGTCTGGGGTCTTTGGCGTTTCAACCTAGCTAAGAAGTCTATGGAGGTGCACATGAGAAGAAAATTTCACATGTTGTGGTCTGGATTTGTCTGTCTGGTCTCCCACTTCCTCACAAAAACAAAACCTTTCTCAAGGCTATCAACAATTATCTAGGATGATTTCTCTATGAAGATGAACACACTTATAGGGGAGAGGAAACATTTGTGGCCAAGATCTACATAGATATGGAATTATCACATCCCATCCCGGAGAAGCTATCCCTGAGGGTGCATGAATCATTTTTATGGAAACGAGACATTATTTACGCAGTAATTCCCAAGTATTGTTCCTTCTGCATTCTCTAGGGTTATTCTTTGTAATTGTTTTAGAAATGTCTCAATGATTCTCGTCGCCAAGTTTCTAAAGGCCCTTCTATAGGTTTCCCACCTCCGTTCGTGGGGCCTTTCTCAACACCTAACCAAGAAGTTCGTGGAACTAATGCCTCATCTTCTGTGAGCATTGGTCCGGACCCCCCGACCCTAAGGGGGCCTCCTTCCCCCTCTAGTATGCAATATCAATCCTCCATCTTGGCTCTTATTCCCGACAACAGTCATGGTTCTCACCACATTCCCTTGGATGTATTTCTATTTTCTCCCACCCCTTTGAGTGGCTTTCAAATAGTGATCTCCTAAAGAGGATTCTATGTTCACCTTTTTACTCCCTGGGTACACTCTCAATTGTTCTCTCATTACCTGAGAAACCCCATGACCGTTGTGATGGATCAATGACCCTAGACGGAATCGTCTAAGAGGATTTTACCCCTATAATTGTGAAAAGGACTCAAGACACAGAGGGGTCCAGTTCTTCTTAGGATGTTACGACAAGGGAACCCATTTTTCGAGTCGATAGGAAGACTATGACTATGGATCAATCCCCAACCAGGGTGGTGAAGGGTAAATTTTTCAAAACATCATCTCTTCTTCATCAGACAGACCTTGAATCATCAGATCAGATGCCAAGTATGTGCACAAGGAATCATATGAAACAAAAACAGATCTAGGAGAGCTCTCTGCATTCCTCTCGCATCATGGCCCCAGAGTTTAGGGCCAAATCCAGAAGTAAACTTATTAATGTTTAAAGTTGTTATCTGGAACATCAGTAGTTTAGGGGATAGGGCTAAATCTAATATCATTATTAATAATCTCTTTAGAAATTCTATAGTGTTGATGGAAATCCTTGAACCCAAACTGGTTTCATGAAAAATAAAGGAGTATGAATAGAGTCCTAGAGTACATGGTTACATGAAAATTGATCCTCCTAATTGTCATATATGGTTGTTTTAGAAGGAAAACATCAAGGTCGACTTCTTTAGTTCATCTGACTAGTATTTGGATACCAGAGTTTCTACAGCTCCTCAAGAGTTCCTCATATCCTTCACTAATTCCTAGTGTAATATGCATGATAGAAGGGATTTGTGGCGTGATATGGTTGGCATTATCTCAGAGAACACCCCTTTTATTGTTGGAGTCAACTTAAACTTTTTCATACACATAGAGGATAAATAAGGTGTGGTGTCTTTCCCGGATGTTCCAGTTAGGATTTTGTTTTGTTCACTATGAGGAATGGTCTTATAGATGCTGGCTACTAGGGGGATCATTTTACCTAGTGAAACAATCAACAAGGCAGAAGAGACACCTAGTGTCATCTTGATTGATGATTGATGAATGATGAATTTTTATCGATTTTTTCTTACACTAATGCTTTTCACCTAGTTCAGTGCCTATCTGACCATTTTCCATTAGGCCTTCCCTAGAGTCAAGATATTTGAGAGAGGAGTATCTATAGTTTTCTAAACTTTTGGTGGATGAACCTGGTTTTAATGATCTAGTAAGGGAATCATGGTCTCTTATCCGTACACGGAACCTGTGGATTACAATCCACAAGAATATATGGCAACATAAGCATTTATTATGCAGCTAGAGGAAGACTCTCCTTGCCTAAGATTGAGGCCTCTCCAAAGTCAATAGGGAGGTCGAACAGCTTAATACATGTCTGGAACATGAATGGGATGAAAGTACGTTTAATGGTCTAAAGATAAATAAGGATCACCTCACTAATATCATTATGAGGTAAGAATGGTTGGTGAGAGAGAGATTTAGAATTTGATGGATTTGTGAGGGGGGTTGGAATACTAGTTTTTTCCAGGATTTAATAAAATAAAGATGCCGCTACCATAGGCCTACCATCATTAGGGGGGATGGAACCTAAACCAATGATTGTGGGGAAGTGGGGGGAACATGCCAACATTAACATGAAATCTCTCATCGTAGGACCCAATCCTAGCATAAATAAAGGGTATCTGAGTGGGGAAGATGTTGTTTTTGAGGACATTATAGGATGTGTGTTGGTGGAAACTGATAAGAGGTTGAGAAGGCTTCTGGAAGAATATTAAGTGCATGAGGAGATCTTGACATTGATCCTAGATAGTCCACCAGGGCCCGACGGGGTACTTGGACATTTTTACAAGGAATCATGTGATAATGTCAAAGGGGATCTCATGTGAGAAATGAAGGACTACTTACAAGGGGGAATCTACCGTGTATTTCCTGTGAAACTAAAATGGTACTTCTACCAAATATTTTTAGTCCCCAATCCATTGAGTTGTATCGACCTATAAGTATGTGGAAATTTCCACACATGGTTGTAATGAGTATTCTTAGCAAAATTATGGCTCCTCATTTGAATACTTGGAAGGCTTCAGAGCAGTATGGTTTTATTAAAGGGAGATCTATACTTGGTGTTATTAGTGTAGTTAATGAAATGGTTAATGAAATAAAAAAAAGTATTTGGGAGTAATCTGGTGATAAAATTACAAATCAGCAAGTCCTACAACTAGATTTAATGGGGGTTTAATATTTAGGGTCTTGTCATGGATGGGGTTATCCAACGGGACCAGGGTCCTTATTTTTTGTTTATTCAGATCGGTATGGATCTTAAATTAATTTATGGGGAAGAAATTTGGTTTCTTAAAGACTTGGAGAGAAATCATGCGACATGATCCCCTCCCCACTTTCTTCATTCTCTCCCAAAATTCTCCTAGCTACCCTATTAACCAGGGCCTTCCCACAAAAAAAATTCTCCCATACACTAACCGACAGGCATCAAGGGCCCCATCATACTTGATGTTTGTGTGTGAAAAAATTTTGTTTATTAATGGCAGATGGAGATCAGTGCATGGGATGAATGAGATTCTAGGTGACTACTTTAAGTGGGGTAGGAAGGTGGATAACAGGGAGAAAATCCTATATTTTACTACCAAGAATATCTCAGGTAGAAGGGAAAGGGACATGGACAATAACTTGAATATGAGAAGAGGGGTCTTCCTTATGGAGTATCACAGAGTGCCAGTTATTCCTAATTTTGTTAGTGTGAATCACTTTGACAATATTTTTGGAAATATCATTGGGCACATCCTCAATTGGAAGAACCTGTTCTCATGTTTTGTGTGTCTCATAATTCTCGTGAATAATGTACTGGTGTCCATTCCCATGCATATTCATTCCACTGTGAAGGTCCCCTAAAGTGTAATCGATAACATGGAGATGATTTTGGTGTCATTTATATAGTATGGGAAGATGGAAGTTAGTCATCACTGGGATTCGAGGGAGTGTCTTGCATGACCATTATTAGAAGGGGTAATCAATTTGAGAAGCATCTCCTAGACCTTGTAAGGGTTTCATGCTAAACCTGCGTGGGAGGTAATGAAAGGAAGGAATTTATGGTTCATGATCATGTAAGAAAGGTATTGCTAGGATTTTAGCATACAGAGGTCATGACCTTAAAAGATATTGAATATGATCCATCTGTATATTAAGACCCCGAGACCTCTATCGCGATGGCTGGTGGGATGATGTGATATTAACTTCTTGGAAAATGATGGGGGGGGGGGTGGCAGGATGTGGATTTTGGGATATCCCACTATATTAATTTCCTTTATAGGGGTACAAAATCATCCCAGTTTTACCCATTACTTCCATGATGAGAACCAACAAGCCACTTTCAGCCACATCGTGCTTAGGAAAGATCCAGACAGACTCATTTTTATGAGTTCCATATCGGGATAGTTCTCAATCAAATAATTTTCTCGAGTGAGTAAGGTTCCAACTAATAGTGATCTGTGGGGGGTGATGTTTTGGTGTATGTAAGGTTCCATTGAAATTCAACTTTCTATTGTGGAGAGTGAGGCATAATGCATTTCACATGGATGAAAAGAGTCAATGCAATGGAGTGATCTTGGATTCCAAGTGCTATTGTTGCATTGACCCCAAACATGAAACAGTGGGGCACCTCTTCTTCAATAGAAATTGATAGAGATGGAATTGATAGGCTTACAGGGTCCTCAAAGGACTATATAATCATAGAGGCATGCAAAAAAAATTCGTAGCTAGTGGTTTCAGGGGTTGGGAGATCAGGGTCCCAAGAGGAAAGGCCACGTTTTCATCCTCATGGTGGGATGAAGGACAATATGGAAGGCTCAGAATGATGCTCTATAAAAAATTGAAAAGTCTCTCATACCAGTATCACCTTTAAAATGGGGAATATTTTACAGGACTTTGTTAGTTTGAACATCGATTACAAGGTTTCTACATTTGTTAGGCCTATTTTCTTGTATCATGTTATTTCAATTCAGACCAGCACGCCAGGGAAGGGGAGTTGGGTCCATTGGTGTCATCCCAATCATGGGTTTAAATTGAACTCATACGGGTCTCTTCTCAGTGTGGAGATTCATGGTGGAGGTGTTATTCAAGACATGTAGGGGTCTGTCTTAGCCTCCTTCTGAGACTTTATGGAAGAGGCAATGTATTACAAGCGGATGCCCTAGCTATGGTAATGGGGATGGAGTTATGTGAGCAAAGGAACATCATCCTGAAGGTAGTGGAGACCAACTCATTGATACTCTACCAAGGATTATCAGGAACAAACAATTTTCCCTAGAACATAGTTTATATTATCAGGAAATGTAAACATCTCATGGGCACCCACATAGAGATAACTCACACTTGACGAGAGGGGAACATGGTATCTTACTTCATACCATCCACTGATCTGCCAAACCAAATTATATCATACTTCCTTTACATGGGTTCTTTTACCACTAAGGGAATCGAATTTATTGTTAATGATTCTTTGGGGATTCACTTCTTTAAATCCTCATGATATATCTTCTGAGGCCTGTGTTTGAAGAAACAAATAAAAATGTTAGTTTTCATTCAATGTGTTTGGGAATTTGTAAGGTACTTTTATGATTTGATTTTATTGAATACATCAAAAAAATTATTATAGATTCCCATCTAATCAATTAAAAATCTTATTTGATGATTATAGTGATTGTTTATGAATTATGTGTTGATAATGGAGTATTTTGGGAATTTTTTGAATTTTTATGAATTGTTTTATGTGGATATTTCAAATAATCTAATTTATAACTCATTAGAGTGATTATTTTCATAGTAATACAATGAGGGGATAAAAATATAAAATTTGATCAGGAATTTAACTTTCATCAAGGTTTATTTCTAATTGAAAATTCATGGAAACCTCTAAGTGAATTCACAACCAATAATGAATAAGATAAAAATATACCATGTAAACCAGTACATGATAGTGTTAAACAAAACTTTAGTCATAATGGTCAAATGACCATGAAAGGATGCCCATAGTACGCATAACCTACCATTAATAGTATTTAAATCAATATTATAAATATGGAGTGATTGACTATGACAACAAATCCACATGTTCATGAATATTGAATAATCCCACCATGAGATAAGATCAAAAAATGACCTTGAATATGAATTTAAAATTTATTTTGAATAGATAGTCAAAATAGGTTGAGGCTAAAATGATTTTTTAAAAACAATAATGTAAAATAAAAAACATCTGAAGGAAAATTGAGCATGGGAATAAGTGGTTACATGTGTTCTAAAAATATAAGCCATGGATAAAGTGAAAATTGATCCATAATCCCAGAGAATGATGAAAAATATGACCTTTATGATGGTGATATACCATAATGTATAATATGTATATGATTCATGTTATCCAATATCATAATTTATGTTTTAATGAAATTTTATGAATTTAAAAGAGAGATTGATAGGTGATTCCAACACCATCAACACTTCTCACATGAAGGAAATTCACTAATGGGTGGTGATGGAAACATATCTTTCCACTACCCTTCACAAGGGTGATACATCCTATACACTTATTCATTATATTTTTATTCCTCACCCTTAACAAACCCAACCACTATTATATCCTTTCCCAACATCTGACATAGTGTGAAATTACATTTGGTCCATGGGGAGTTCTAAAACTCCTTTATTTACTCTTAGATTTTACTGAGGCAACATAGTTCAATGTTATTTCCCTATTTACTTGATTTAGAAAGAGATACTGAACAGAATGGGATTATAAAAGTGCTCTATAATAGGGTTATTGGATTCTCTAGAATTTATTGTTTGATTCATGCTAAAAGAGGAATTGTATTTTTTAAGTCACAAGTTTAGTAGATGGCCAATAGTGTTTTCTTAAATTTTGAAATGGACACAAGGATCTCATATTCATTAGGATCCTTCCAGCACATTGATTTAGGTAATTTTCTAGTTTATTTCCCTTTGATTTCAAAACCCTTAAAATCTAGAAATGCTTTGTAATCTAGTGGGGAGATTTTTGAGGTTTTATAGTTAGTTGAAGGTGATATTTTGTCCGTTTTATCCCAGTATCAATGTTAATGTGGATATTTCTAAGGCCTTAGTTGAATAAATGTAGATATAGGTTGGGGATGAGTTTTTATTTTTTTTCATAATATGGAATTTGAATTCTTTTGTAATTTTTATTCTTCCTGTAATATATTGAGCCACCTTCAGCCAACATGACATTAAGGTCCTATTGGAATAGAAGATATATTTTGAATAATTTTAAGGTATTTTCTGGAGGAAAAAATGTCTAGAATGACCGCTAATATTCAGTTTAAAAATTCATACTCTGTAGATAGTGAGTTAGGTTGGATCTATTTAGATGGTGTACCGACCTATGATCACGATACGTGTACATAACCATTGAATTTACAGGGAATTTCATCTTTGACAAAAATTTAGGATAGATTAATATGGAATAGATTGTCTTCCATATATTTGGATTCTTTATCCCTATGTATGTAACTAAATTTAGAGGTAGGAAATATATCCCTACTAGTAATACTAGTGGTTTTTGTGACTTATGTACCACCCTTCATGGATAGAGGATGATTAAGTTAGTGATTCTAGGCCTGAATGTAAATACATAATACAAAATTAGACATCAACTTCTAGTACCGATGGATACGTTCATGACATTGGTTCCTAATTTTGGGTGCATAATTGTTTAAATATTTTTGGAGATGTTAAAATGGAATTTGAAAGTTCTAAGGGTAGGTAATCCTTGAATACATAGTTGAATAAGAAGTAATCCAATATAAAGGATGTTTAGACTATTCCAGAAGAATAGTGGTACTTAGAGGGATCCACTGAAGCAGATGAGGAACATAAAAAGGTATATAACACTCAATACATATCCTTTGATTGTGAATTATATGTCCAAACTATAAAAATATTTCTTTTAGTTATACTTTTTTGAAAAAGGATGGAATCAAATTAGGATGATACATAATTACCAAAGGAAAGATAACAAAATGGAGGAAGAACTACTTTATTATTCCAAAACAAATTATTAACAGATCCGTGAGGAAATATATTGGTTGAAATTCAGAAAAAAATTCCATACAAATGGTATGTTAAGGTGGCTTTATGTAAATGCCAATGTACTTTTGAAACTGACCAGGAAAGGAGGATGAATAAAAGAAAAATATATATAATTTTCCTACATTATCCCAAACTGGAGGAAAACAATTATTCAGTCACTCAGAATGATGATGTATAAAAGTAATCCTAAAATGTTATAGGGAAATCAAACAATAAGGACCAGTTCGCACTAGAAGAAAAAATGGAACTATTGGAAAACTACCTAGAAGAGATATTGGAATTGATTTTTTATACCAATGAATAAATGAGGAGGATAAAAAAGTGTACAAAATATTACAACAAGTCACCCAAAATGAGGATCTAGATGTATGGATCAAAAAGAGAGAGTTCTTTTTGAAATTATATTAACGAGTTTCCATACACGAACTTATCATTTTTACGATACATAGATATAGTGCTAGTCTACCGTGGTTTATCTTTTTCCTGGAAATGTATATCACATTTCTTGTTATATTAGTATTATTTGATTTAAATGTTAGATATCATTAAACAAAGGAATATTTAATGTTTTGTTAATATGTTAAATTCATATACACCTTCAGACAAAAGTTTACGTGGGGCATTAATTTCATTCCATTTTCTCATGCATTATATAATGCATGAGTAAATGATCAGTGGTGTAGAAAGCTTCCCCATGGTGTTCACTAAAATAAATATTTCCATGAAAAAGATTTTATGTGTAATTTATATTCTATGTATATAATCTATTCTTATCCTCTCTTTATATTACAAGATATAAGAATATCACATGAGAGAGAAGGGTGTTGATTATTTTATAGAAGATTTGATTTAACCCTTGGATACACCATAGAAGATGGATATCAATCAAATTTCTCTAGATTTATATTCATCAATATCTTGTGGATGAAGTGGAAGTAGTAACTCAATGGTTCAAGATATACACACAATTTATTTATTCATTTTTTTAGTACATGTCTTCAGGTTTCATGAGTGGTTTTCTTCGGTTTTATGATTTATTATTAATTATATTAATGTAAAAAAATTGTTCCAAATAGGCCTAAATGTTTAATTAGATCATTACATGATATTATATTCTCAAAATAATTTCTTTAAAATGATGTTTTCAAAAGTTAGTACAAATAAGAAACCAAATCATCTTTTGTGATCTAGTGTGATTCAATAAAAATGGATGGATATGGATTGTTGTAATCCTAAAATTATAATAGGGGTGGAATGATAGTTTAATAAACATGTAATTTTTAAGAATAGTATAGTGTTTATACTACATAACTATTGTTGTGAATGATTATTCACACATGAGTGACTGTCTCACCTAACGTGAGTCCTTGTTTTACCTAATGTGTGACAACCACATGCTACTAAATTGATACTACTTCATATAAAGTTAATATTATATAACCTTTGTGTGTCAAATTAATCACAGAAAAAACTTATTTAATACCATGTAAACCCATTCCATATGGGATAAAACTTGCATGGTCTATGGTGAGCAATTTCCATACAAGTAGTAGACTGTAGAGCTAATCTTACATGAGTCTTTATATACTGGGATTAATCTCATTCAATTGTGGGTTCAATATCACATTATTTGATATCAATTGTTGTGATATTCAGGTTGTGCTTGATTAATCATATGTGGGGATATGAATTAATTCTAAATGAGACAAAATACAATTTGATTTAATTTTATGCATGTTAATATCAATATATGTTACATAAATATAAATAAATAGATCACCTCAATTTTTTTATTCTCAATAATGTTACATGGTATGGATATAATCTTATATAAGATTAAAAAAATCAGAATTATTTTCTAAAATTGAATTATTATTTCAATTATATTATTTATCAATTTCTTTAAATTATAAATTTTTAGGATAATTACTAATTTATATAAGTGTTTATAAAATATATTTTTTAGAAGATGTTGATAATTTATTAATTAATATTTATGAAGAATTTATTTATAAATAATCATAAATATTACTTTTTAATATTGAAATACATTTTTTTGATTTATATTTTATGCCTTATTATTTATAAATAAAAGTGTTTATTTAGAAATCATAATGGTAGTTTATAAAGTGTTTAAAAAACAAAATAAGGATAAAATATTAATTATTTTATATTTATTTATACATTGTTAATAGATATTAATTCGGTGTGCATAAATTTATGTCCTTATTTGGGAAATTATTTAAACCACATAAAAATGAGTTTTGATGAATGATTTTGTCAATGTTTTAATAATATTAACTTGTGATATTTTTATTATATAATTTTTTTCATAATATATTTTTTAAAATATAATAGTTATAATTCATTTAATATAACATATTGAAAATAAATTCCATATAATAATATGATATTTATCATATTTAGAATAAATATAAAATGTTTCTATTTTTTTAATTAAAGATTTTTGATAATGAATATATAAATTATAAAGTGTTTACTTATAGTTATATTTTTGAATTATTCCCAAATATTTATCTCTTTTTAAAAAAGTGAGTTTTTTCATTTATTTATTATTACATATTAAATTTCATATATATGTATATATTTATATTATTATTTTTTATGTATACTATAGTTTAAATGTGTTTAAACTACTTCTAGAGATTATCATACATCCATCTAATGCGTTACATGCTAAGTATGATAACAAATTTAGTTTTATTCTACTTTGAATTTTTCTTATACTTAGTTATGATATTTAATTATGTTGTTAATTATTATTTAGAAAAATTAGTTGTTTGAGTTATAATGGAATTTAGATCACTCTTTATTAATGTATCCATTAGTATATGGACTTTTGGGTTAGATTTCACAATATATTAGAGGCTTATGCATTTTTATGAAAAGTGATGGTTGAATATATAGGGATCCTGGATTACTCATTTGGTGATTTTTGATTATATATAAATTTTACACCTTAACATAAAAGGGTTTCATTTACCATTATCATAATATTCATTTAGATATGTATGGATATAGTTGAATTTTAATTTGAGTTTGTAACACAATCCTGGAGTTGTGTTAATAGATACACATTGATATGGATTATAGATATTAATTTTTCAAAGGGAATATTATTGAAAAATAAATCATTAGAATAATGCGTAAAAGTATATAGAATAACCTCTAATAAGATAGTGAAATTAAATCCCCTTTTGAAATACTAGCTATCAGATTCCCTCTCAAGTATACTAGTTGGGTATCATGAATGAGAATGAAATTAAATTCCTTCCCTCCTACTATAATGCATGACCTATACTACAAACCAAATCATCCTTCATTCATCATAAAAATAAAACCACTTTTGAATTATGACCATCACAACCCCAGAATATATAATCTTTCCATCACAACCCTACTATACTTTGAAGAGAGAGCGGGGATTAGGGAATATTCTTCCATTCATTCCCTTAAAAAATTATATTATTCGGGAATACAATTTTGGATTTGATATGGTGATTTGAATGGAGTGTGATTCATATGAAATCACATGAAAACATATGCATAATAAGGCGACACACAAGACCAACCTAAATGGTACACCCCACAAACACACTTCCACACCCATACTAGCTACCACTCTATCAATACAACAAATTACTATCTCTTTAAAATACTAAACCATAAACCAACCCCATTATCTTTACAAAACATCCATAACAACTATCCATAATTTCACAATTAATCAAATCATTTAACCATTCCATACTTCCATTGAAAAACTATATTAGGATCATTTTTCCTTTCAATTCTATATTTGATGAAAAAATATCCATTTAACCATTATTTTTTTTATTACATCCATTATCCATCCATTTCAACCATTAACAGTTTTTTTTACAACCCATAGGTTTTTAAATTCTATCCCAAACCATTTACCAGATTGATTATTAACAATCACATATTAAATATTGTAGGATATCATATTACCATCCATACACCACAATACCATTCACCGCACAACCTACATCATAAAAATTTCCAAAGACACCAAAACTATTTTAATGTTATCTTTTTTCCAGACAACCAGACATGATACAATTAGATCCTACCAACTGCACGTCAAAACGACTACTTACTATGAAAACTATGGATACCAGTTACAATCCAACTTCCCAACACATCTTAAGACCCAAGACCATTAATCATAATAACCACAAAACAAACCCATAATATCCACCAAATTTATTTTACTATAAAAAGACATACATACCACATAAAATATATAATTCTAATAATAAAATAGTCCCGTAATTATTTTTTTTAAACATTCAATCATTTTCATTTAACATCTCTTGCATGCATGATAAAAAAATTCCAGATATCAAAAAACTTATTTATTGGTATATTTACTTTATTATCTATTCATGAGAGGTGACTACAACATTAAAACAACTTAAAAAACACATTTTACTCAGTAGAATCAATAATTCATAGAATCAACCCTAAATATATATCAATAACAAAAGAAATTTAAATTTATCAAGGTAACACATGTACATCACCCTATTCCCATCAATTCAACTTAGTTTTATTAATTATATTTATTAAATTAATCATTAATCTCCAACCAAATTAATAAAAAATATGTTACTTTAAAATTATACATAAAATAAAGGGGAGTTCCATAATCCCATATCTAAATTGAATCTTTAATACCACTACACAACAATAAGGTGAGGTAAAGATAATAACTAGGCCTAAATCATGAAAGGTAATACTCAAAAATATAGGAAACATCAATATTCATAATAAAATGAGTTAAGGGATTTTTTTTAACAAAACCACTTTTATAGACTTCTTGGATGAAGATAGGGTTAAAGAACCTTGTGGAAAATAAGAAAATATCACAGTGAATCACCACTGATTGATCTCATAAATAAAAATGCTAAATGCAAATAAATTGAAAATCAAATACTTACAAGGATGCACAAATGATCAAATGATTTATGATATAAATAAGAGGAATATAAAACAATATAGAGGGATTACCAAATTTGTACCAGAACTAGAAAATTAAGTGTCCTGAGATAAAAGTTCATAGACTCCCGATTATTTGGTCAAATATAACTAACCTATGAGATATATTCCATAGTATATTTAAATTCACCTCATTTAAATATTTTAAAAATTATTTAATCTAATATGACCATGGAATGGTCACAATGTGACCTAAGAACCATGTTGTGATGTCACTGAAAATATAACCACTAAAACTAGACCTCTAGGTGTCTAAGTAAGGTTATATATAAAATTATCACAAATGAAATTCCTGAAAACCTCAAAAAATAAAAATGAAATAATTGATATATGACCAAAATCCTCTACACCATGATAAAAAAATCATCAAAGTCGAAAATGATAACAAGACAATACAATAAATTTTTGAAATGATCCTATATCTTAACTGGACACTCTAAAAATGTTGTGTGGTTATATACATCTATCATTTATCAGTAAAAAACATGGAAGTAATCTTAACTATATTGATTATTTTTTAACAAAAAAAATACATTTTTGATCAAGTGAAACTATAGAGGAAACAACAAGTTATATTCTACCTCATTGAATTTCCCCAACCCCTAAAATAGACCAATGAACATGAGAGATATATTACTCCCTCAACTGAAAATCTTATGCCCTTGACAAGGCTAAACCATAAAGAATACATTATCTATATCCTTTCACTCTTTTGACATCCTAGTTAGATCTATGTAATATTTTTGATGGTTTATCCCACCTTTATTTGCACCCAAATCATCTAAGTCCTCTTGATCATTATCTTCACCACATGTGTTCTATGGACTAATGATTCCCCTTTATTGGTCCAATAGTATGGAAATCTACAAGGACTCACATAAAATGAATGAAATAGTGGAATTAAATTTGAATAAAAGTTCATGATGTTATAATAAAAATTATCCATAAATATATTATTCACCAATGATTCATCAAAATCCAAAACACAGGTTCACAATATATCCTATAGCATTCAAATGACCCATTCTATCTATCCATCCACTTAAAAGTGTAAAGTGGTGCCATGTAAGAGTTCAGATCCAAAACATGGGTGAAGATCTATGAATATTTTCAAGGTAAAGAAAAAAAATCTTGATATGGAATTATTGTGTTTGGTACCCAATGAAGTCATAGTATGTCATCCATATACCACCTTATAAGAACCTTTGGGGATCCCAACTCTTAGATCATCCAAAAATGCACCGAATTCATAAAATGATCAATAATAAAACAATTAAAATCATTCCCTCCCTAGAATCCTGAAAAAATGGAAATAAAATAAATTAATATTCCCTCCATATTCTATATAGGAACATCTATGGTCTACAAAAAATTTCATGGAACATGATGTTCTTCTTCACCTGATGATGAAAAAAAAACATTACAACATGAAATCCACTATGTAACAATTCATACCTATCCAACATAACTGAATCCTAATGGCATGATAAATATTGTATTTATCAATATGCACTTCCAAATATGATCTATGGAACTCACAATCCTCATGCATCAACAAAAACATTAACAATTTCCCCTTAAAAAACACCTGATGCTGGACATCCCCCAACTATTCCTTTTGAACATCACTATGATTGAAATTTTCCTATATCAATTTTACCTCCAAGCCTACCTAATTATACTCCTCCCATAATATCATATATTATTACATTGTCATATTGTATAATAACATTATACCACCAGCCTCCTCCTCATTAAAATGCATCACTATAAGCTCTTACATGACTATCCAAGCATATATAGATTCCCAAAACAGTATATCCTCATGGGTCTCTAATAAGTGAATCAATATCTACATTTACATTTTCCAAGTTTGAATATATCTTGATGTCATTGGACTATTTGAACTCCACCCATCATTGCTAATGTAGATTCATATTCGACTAACAGAAAACATACCAAAGGAAATTGTGATATGTGAAGAACAAAATGTGACCACCAATAAGGTAATGTCATAATATGTTCTGAGAAAAAACCACTTACACAAACTCAATATCATGGGTGGAATAATTATGCTCCCAGAGACAAGAAAACTAAATCAAATATGAAATCACTACCCTCTACTACATCAAGGAGAATTGTAAGTCTTTATCATAAGTGTCATAGAAACCTCTATTATCAATATTTCATAGGATAGTCAAATAATAAGAGCACTGATAAAATGTTACTAGAAGTAGTCAAAATATTCTCGATGATAATCAGTCCATATAAAGGCTCTTTATTTCCCAGTCATGGTTGCCAACATGGTTTTTACTCAATTGAAGTTGGATTTGAACCTCTAGTGAAATACCTTGAGACCAAAGAAACTACAAATCTCAAAAAAATTCATGTGTTCTTCCCAAGAAACAATTTCATTAACATTAAAATTATAAACTACCACTCCTAGTTGGGAAACCACACTCTAGAAAAATCTAACCTCACACTTCTAAAAGTTCAACTTGGAAAACAATCCATTGAGTTGTTGGTGATAAAGCACATGAAAAAACCCTATGTTTCTTGAAATGTTCCTTCCATGGATTTGATTATATGAGAATATAATCAATGAAAACTACTATGAACTAATATTGGAAGTCATGGTATAAAAATTTCATGAGTACCATTAAAGTAGAATGGGAATTTATAACACTGAATGACATGACCTCATATTCTATTTGCCCATAATGACACCTGAAAGTAGCCTTAAAGATTTCCCCATTCACTCTCATCTGATGATATTTTGACAATGTATTATTCCTTTAAAATGAGATGGATACCATTAAATTATTGAACAAATAATTTATTCTCAAATGTGGATTTCTGTTCTCAACTGATCCAAGTTCTACCACTAGTAGTCTATATAAAACCTCATATCACTATTCTCTTTCCAAGAGAATAAAATTAGGTATCACCATGATAGCACACAGGTTTAGATAAAACCCTTCTATGTCTAACCATTAATATGAATATAAAAATCCTACAACTTAGGAGGTGCAATCTTTTTTGGATCTATCATAATCAGATAGACACCACTCCAGAAGTTTATCCCAAATTAGACATCACATTATGTGGGTAGTGTCAAAATATCTTTTGGGAATATATATGTAAATTAATCCATGACAATAATAAAATAGACCACCCATGTGACCATTTAGTATAAATATAGAATTCCCATCTTGGATGATAATGGCACTAGTAACCTATGACCCATTTGACAATCTGAATCACAAAAAAACACCAAATACTTTCTATACCTATCAATGAAAAAAATATCCAATAAACAAAATAAATGACTGCACACATGGAATAAAACTTGTTAATTTTAAGGATGAAATTTTTGATATGGATCTATAAAAAGAATAAATCTGTAAACAACTAATGTTACCCCATAATTTTCTCATAACCCCTAGACATATAAAAAACATAAATAATCACATACTACTATACTCAATAGAAGAGGCACCAGAATCCTCTCTACCAAGAGTCCCAAGGTGAAAACCAGTTCAAAATATATAAAAGAAGAATTTTCTCTAGAATTATAAAATGAAATATCTAAAAATAAAATCCACCACTAGGAAACAAATCCTCTTATATAATTGACACCCTGTGGAAATCGATACACTACAATGGAATGATTCAAATTCATAGTGATATCAAGATCATAATACTAGTTATTCATACCTAAATTGAAGAAAATTCATTCATACTTTACAAAGACCAAATTCTAGAATTCAAACTGCGTATTCCTCCAAATCTCATCCTCCTCACTAGGGTCATCCCTATTACGACTAGTTAAATCATCCTGTCAAAACTCTTTAAACCAATCCACCTGAGTAAAAGGACTAGCATAAATCACTAAAAGATATAAAAAAAACCAAATCTGTTAATATGGAATATATTCAATATTCAAATAATAAAATTATTTTCAATTTCTTTAATATTTTACAATTTAAAAATCATAGCCAAATAAGCATCACACAAGTATAGCTCATAAGGCTCTTCCCTATAATAGGAATTATATCACCGAGGGTGTAAAATAGGCATATGGTAAATGTGTCAGATCATAGGGGTACCTAATCATCGATTCTCTATCCAATATTTATTTCTATATCAATCATTATGTTTTTGTTAGGTCAACTTGGTAAAATACCCAGAGGGGGGGGGGGGGGGGAGGTGAATCCGGGTATGATAGATTAAAACTCCTGTCCCATTGGATCTTGTTTCATCATTAACCAAAACAAACTTCTATCTTTATCTTGTAGAAATATTTGAACTGAAATTAAATCATTATCATGACATACTAATTTTACTTGGTTCACCATCACTCGACTACATCCAAGAAGCATAAAAAACAATGTGCTGATGTTCCAAATACACTAAAGCTTAACACCAATTTCAAGGTTTGGTATAGATCACTTATATGCATAGGACCACTGAATTTACAAGATTTCAGGTCTAATCACTACATTCACAAGGATCACTCTCTGTGTATCTTTATATGGCTCACTACCAGTGGAAATGATCACCATATTCTGCTTCATTTAGTCACTAGTCTTCAAAGGGATCCACGCATAATTTATAGACCGGTTGGTCTTTTAATTTTAATGAAATCACATATCGTAAACTATAGGTAGATGCTCTGTTGAAGTACATTTTCACCCATAGATGAAATGAACTTTTAAAAATACTCTTAGTTAGTAGAAATAAGTTTCATAAACTATTTAAGTCCCTTTGTGAACCACCTACTTCTTCGAATAATCACATATCATATATGCTTCACGAACCACCTCTTTTATGAAGTACCTTTTCTTTCACTGCCGTGTACCACCTCAACATACCTTCTTCAGAAAACTCATCTTCATACCACTTACATGTACAACAATTCACCACAGACGACCTATTTTGTGGGCCTCCTCTCCAATGTAAACCTCCTCTATTCTACTTACCATTTTCCTTTACATAATATAGTTCCTTGAAAACCCTATTTGTAAACCATTTCTATGAAATCCTTCTCCTTTTATGGAAACCTCATCACAAACCACTTATAGAAAATGATAAATTCTCAAAGAAATGATGTTTTATTATAAAAAATGACCTGAATAATGAAGGGATTAGTGATACTTATATAGGTAAATAGTTCCACAAAATATTCTAATATGATATTTTTGAAATATTCACCACAGATTGCTTAATATATGAGCTATTTCTCTACACGGTCCCTGTAATACCTTTCTACCTTTATGGCAACCCAAATTAACATCTCTTTTTCTATAACAATTCCATTCGCTAAATCACAAATCACCACTTCTTTTTTGCAAAATACAAGCCATCCTATGTACCGTATGTCTTCCATGTACCACTATAATTCCTGAAAACCATCATTGCTCTGCGTAACATTCCTCCGATGCGGAAATAATCCTTTTCAAAATAAAAAAATCATGAATTTAAGGCCCAAAAATTTGGAAAACATTAGGAAACTATGCCACATTAAATACTTATTTTGAAAAAACACTATTTATATATATTTTCAGTCATCTAGCTTTATCAACAAATGTAATCACACTCAAAACATTCTGAGAGGACACGTTGAGTGATTTCCCCAAAAATCTCTCATATTTGGCTTTTTGAAAACACTTTCATAATTTCATATCTCATTATAGCTTCTTCCAACTTCTTCCAGTATTCGATTCTTGTGATTAAGATAGTGATCATGGATTTACTCAACATATATCATGATCCCACATGTCCCATACTCGACATGGGAAACAAGAGTATAATGAAAATTTCATCAATAAATCACTTCATCCCATTCTAGAACCACTATTCTACTTTAGTCATGAACCTCATATACCATGACATATATCATTTGATCGATCACTTTAAGCATCATTACATTTAATACTCCCCCTATGCTACTACTCCCCTTAAAATCTTCAACTCCCCCCATATCGATACTCCACATGTCAGCTTCTCCCTATGTCTTGACAAAGAAGTTTTTATCACTTCTAATAGCAAAATTTATCTTCCTTTTTCAAAAAACCCGAAGGTTATTTATTTTAGATCTGAAATAGGTTAAATAAAACTGATTAGCACTTTAGGAAAACAAACCATACCCCATAGAGAGTGGGGTCCCACATACACAATTTTTTAAGTATAGGGATTAGATTGAACTCTGAGATCCAATTGATGCCTTTCAAATTCTTCTTTGGAAAGGGCTTTGTTAGAATATCTACAACATGTTATTCTATAGGAATATACTCCACCTTCACAAGATCTTATTCCACCTTCTCCTTAATGAAATGATATTTAATTTAAATGTTTTTTTCCTTGAATGATGGATTGTATTTTTTCTTATATTTATAGAACTTGAATTATCATAATGAATTTTGATCAGAGACTTCACTTCAACCCCCATATTCTCAAGCTTCTATTTCATCCAAAATTACTATGTTAATTTATTAGTGTCCTCAATATAATTATATTATATGGTGATTAATGAAATAGAATAATGTTTCTTTCTTAGACAATAAATACACAATCCAAAAAGATAAAAAGAACCACATGAAATTGATTTTTTGTCATCCGATGAACTGACCTGATATACATTGGGATATCCCTATAGATCTTAATGATATTTTTCTTTATATGTCAAACATAAATTTACCATTCCATTGTTATAATAAATTATTATTTTTACTGAAATAATATGTCTTTCTTTGGGATCACATTGATATCATACTACCTAAAATGTGGAAACAAGTATCTAGTCGTATATATGTTAAGTACAATAGACTTCTAATGATCTTACTATATTTTGTGACATTGACCGCTTTGACATCATCATCCTGGGATAGTTTCATCTGAGTAGCTACCAAATTCTTCTTCTCCTTAGAATTATCCATTAAAAATCTCTTAAAAACTTCTTTGGAATATTTTACCCTGAAAAATGAATGTTCCATTCTTTCCTTTTGTCACATGTAAACCAAGGAAAAATTTTACTTCACCAATCATAGAAATTTCAAACTCAACTTTAATGAATTATAAAATGTGCATGCGTTTCACTTTATTTAATCCTAAAAATATTAATTCATTAAAATATACACTCACAATCATTATTTAATTACTTTCATTGTTAGCATATAGATTTTAATCAACATCACCACGTTGAAAACCATGCTTCCTCAGAAACTGATCTATCTTTAAATACCATGCTCTTAGTGACTGCTTCAGACCGTATAAATCATTTGTCAGCTGAAAAATTCTATTATCATATTTTGGAATGAGAAAACCATTAGGTTACTCAATAAAAACTTCTTCCTCAGGAACCCCATTATGAAAAGTTGATTTGACTTCCATCTAGAAAACCCTAAACTTTCATTTCCCTATTATGCTCAAGAATAATTTGATTGTCTCCAGCCGTGAAACTGGTGAAAATGTTTCATCAATATCAATTCCCACTACTTGGGAGACCATTTTCACACAACTCAGTCATTGTTTTGAATCACTTCACCTTCTTCATTCATCTTTTTACAAAAGACCCATTTTGTCCTGATTAAATTTTCATATATTGGCCTCTAAACAATCTCCCATGTCTGATTCTTCTTAATTTGGTCAATCTGTTCATTCATAGCCTAAACCCAATTCTCATGTTCAGCTACTTCATTAAAACATTTACGCTCTACCAGTGATAAGTATGATTCTTGCTGTAGAGTCTTCATCCTCCTTTTCTGCACTAACCTTGTGAGATCACCAACTATGTTTTTTCTATCAATTTCAGTTATCACATTTATTCATTTTTAGATAATGATTTTACCTCATCCCTTTCATCATCAAAATATTCTTCTTAATAAACCTCTAGTACTGGTGTATCCCCTAATCTTCTTGTCCTTTCATCACTATCCACTTGATATTGATCATGTATTTTTTAAAGATTATACTCATTATCTACTATAGTCACACCATGACTTTTAACTACCTTTCCTAGTGCCTTGTTGAAGAATTTTTATTCTTACTTTTCTTTGAATATCCATGAAAAATACCATCGTCTCCATGGGATTCAAACTTCCTATGTTTCTATTTATTGAGAATGAAACATTTACTTCCAATAATCGAAAGTACTTCAATGATGAATTATTTTTATTCCATAGCTCATAGAGAGTATTCTATTCTTTCAGACATAGTAGTGCTCTATTTGAATTTTACACTTCTATAATCATTTCTTCTTTCCAAAATTTTTCTGGAAGGTCTTTCTCAATGATCATTATTCTGGCCATGTTATTGAAAATCCAATTTATTCTCTAAACTAATCCATTCTACTATGGATTTCTTACCACTGAAACTTGATGAGTTATCCCATGTTTCTAAAGAAAATATTTCACTCAACTATTTGTGAACTCTATTCCATTATCTATTCAGATATTCTGGATTTTCTAACCTAACACCATTTCAACTTCCCGTTAATATATTGTAATGAAACTGAACACCTTAGGCATATGAGTAATGATTGATACACATTATATTCTTCTATAATCATTAAAAAAGACTACATAATATCTAATGTGATCAAGATCTCTTAGTGAGAGTGGTCTGCACATTATAATATGAACCAACTCATGAAATATTTTTGACATTTTCAATTTTTACTTATATGTATTTTGAATGATCTTCCCTTGTTGGAAGGAATCAGATATATGTGCATGATCACATGATAATATAGGGAGATCCTGAGCAACATCATATTTCACCCGATATTATATTTATGTTTGGGTCATGTGTCCAAGACATTTATGACACAAATTATTTTATTCTTCCTTGGACAGAAAGAACATATCTTCTTCCCCTCTCACATTTTCGAGACTCCATTTTTTATGATTTCCCTACAATACAACATCACCATCTTTTTTACTTTATGAAACATAATTTCTTGGAAAATATTATTTCATGTCCTAAGTCACAAAATATACCTACACTTAATATGTTGTGACTAAGACCATCAACTACCAAGACATCTGCACGTCTCATGTCTTCTCCCTGAAAGTTTTCTTTCCCATATCTAATAATTTTCAACCCTTCATCATTAACAAATCTTATAATACCTTCTTTATTTTACCTTATTCACATCACCAAATCCTTGTCTACTGTCAAATAGGAGGTTCATCTACTATCAATGATCCATATTCTAGGGTGATTAGATGCCTTGAACATAATCTCTACAACCAATGCCTACTCATATCATTTCTCCTTTATCAATGTTTCTGACTTCATACCTGGTATGGATTGATACTCTTCAAATTACTTAAAATATAATGGACCGCCTTCATCTTGTAGAGGTGAAAATAAATTTTTCATTTTCAACTCATTTGATGATACATTTGTCTGAAACTTATAACCAACCATAGAATGCTTTGGCACATTCCTCTGTATTTTTTATAAGAAATAAACTGTCATGTGGCTGAACCCTCCACACATGAAATAGTGTCCATCAGATGATAACACCGTAAATTTATCTCTATATGACTTCCTCTATTGGTATTATTCCATTTGGTTTCTATTTTATTTGGAAAAAATATTTTGTGAGAGTCCCATCTTTCTACAACAATAACATATTATACAAGGTACATTCCGGTGTGGTAATACTTCACCACTAGTTGTCCATTGGGTTCTCTGAATATTATGATTCTATTTCTTACCTAAATCAATATTCAATCTCATAGTGTGTGCTTACGGTCTAACATAACCATTAATACATTCTGTTTTCGATCAACCCCCATACCCTTTTTATTATTATTTGATTGTGGCTTCTGATTTACAACACAACTATGCTCCAATTTCATATTTTATATTACCCATGTTATCTATTTTCCTAATCCTATTTTGTGAGTCAATAATTTTCCTTGATCCTTAAAACATCGACACATACCTACGAATTCCTCTTCATGTTATTTGATATGTTTGATTTGATATTTTCTAGTTTCAATTAAGCTAGTGAACTCTATTTTCTATTATTCAATTATGAGTTTCTAATCAACCACATTTTCTGGTATTTCTAGCATTGATGATTTATATTTTTAAATTTATTCATTTTTTAGACATTGCTTTTTCCTACTACTGTATATAGAGTTTGGCAACACAAACCACTTTGTTTTATTTCTTTGTTTTGTTTCTCCAAACATCTATCTATTCAATTGTAGATTCTAATTTAGTATGACTGTCAATTCTTCCTTCAACTTATCCATATTCATTATCTCATTATTCTTTTGTTATGGAATTTCTAACAAATTCCATCAAAGAATACACTTCATGATCCTTGTAGTCCTCCAACTATTCTACCTCAAATTATTCTAAACATTCATCTTCTTTTGAAACAAGGTTATTCTTTTTGAAGAATATTCTCTTAGAACTTCTCATACCATTCACATTGGATGAATACTTCTTTTGAGGAATTTCATAATTGTGTTCATCATTATCTTGAAACTTCTTAGGACACTTTACTATATAATGTACAATCTTTCCAAATTTGAATCATGTATGTGGATATTTACCTTTTAACATTCCTCTTCCAGTTTCCAAATTCGAAGAGAGAAATGAAATGAAGTAATCCAAGTTGACTTCATGCTGACTATCTTCGATAGAGAGTTTCTTAATTACTTTGAAAGCCACTTATTTGGACTTCCCTTTTTACACAACATTGTTATAATCATTTCTCATTTCATATGCAATATGTTTACTGTATAAGTTATCCAATATAAACTCCTTCTGATATTTATCTTCCAACACAAATACCATCAGATTAAACTAAGGTGGAAGTTTTATCGAGATGCACTTCACAATATTTATATCTTCAATAATTTCTCTAAGACCATAAATGTCTCACACAATAACATTCACCCGATCAAATAATGTATCAAAAGACTCCTTAGGGTTCACTATGAGAACCTCATATTTATTCAATGGAACCTGCATCTTTGCTTATCGGACTGCTAATTCACCCTTATAAATTTTCAAGGGCTTTTCCAACATATCATGTGATGTTTTACATGACATCAACTTCCTATAGATTTCAATGTATAGGGATCGACTTAAAGCATCAATCCCTTTAGAATCAACATCCAATTCCATTCTACCATCTTATGATAATGCTCCACTATTGATGCTGGATGATATTCCATGCATAGCCACTAGAAAACACCCATTCATAATGATCGGGATTATTTTTTTTTCTGATTATTCCATAGTTGAAAATTGTTTTCATTGAAGGTCAGAATCCCTATGTGAATTACAACCTCCATTTTTTCTATTGAGAGAGAACCACCAAAATTCAAACTTTCTCTCTAAAACCAATTGTTAGGTATACTAGGTCAAATACCGAGTGGGGTGGGAGGATCTGGGTATGATGGATTAAAACCCATGCCCCTTCAAATCTTGTTTCATCATTAAACAAAACAAACTTCTCTATTTCTAATGTAGAAATTTATGAACAAAAATGAAATCTTTTATAAGACAAAAAAAGTTTACTTGGTTCACCCTAACCAAGATAAATCCAAGGAGAATAAATTAGTGATGTGACGATGTAAACAATACACTAAATTTCACCATTAATTACAAGATACATTCTAGATCAATTCCATGCCTAGGCTCACTACCTTTACAAGAGTTAGTGTCTTCTCACTACATTCCCAAAGGCCACTATATATGTCTCTTTCTTTGGCTCACTTCTAGTGTATAGGATCACCATCTTATACTTAATTTTATCACTGTTATTTTAAGGGATCCACTCATAGTTTATGGACTTATAGGTCCCTTGATTTGCATGAAATAACACATCCTCAACTATAGGTAGATGCTATGTGGAAGTCCTTTTTCATATGTAGATGGAATCCAATTTTTTGCATATTGTTAGTTAGTGGAAATAACTTTTGGAAAATTTTAAAGTCCGTTAAAAAAAACCATCTTCATATACAAACCATGTAGAAGATACATTCCGTGGACTAGATCTTCTCTGAACTGCCTCTGCTTTCACTGTCATGTATTGCCTTTGTGTACCATATCTAGAAACTGCTTATTCTTACCACTTTCACATACCTAACTTCCCTATAGAGTGCCTCTTTTTCAGACCTATTCCCCTCTAAAGACAACCTCTCTTCCACATACCATTTTCCTTTGCAAGATACATGGCCCCTTAAACCCTCTTTGTAAACCATTTCTATGAACTCCTTCTCCTTTCATTGAATCCTCATTGTGAAATACATTCAGACTTGGTTGAATTTCTAGATCAAAGATGTTTTCTTATGAAACATTCTCTGAGTAATGAATGGATTAGTGATACTTATATAGGAAAATATATCTAAAAAAAATGCATTAATATGATATTTACCAAATCATTACCATGTAACACTTATTCCTTGAACCGTTTCCCTATGCAGTCATCATACTACCTTTTTTCCTTTATGGGGACCAAAATTACCATCTATTTATTGCCAACGAAACACTTCACGGCTTCTCAAATCCCCACCTTGTTTTTGTGAATGAAAATCAACCTATGTACCACAAGCCTTTAACATACCACTAGAAATCCTGTGAACCTTTATTACTTCACCTAACATTCCTCCTATGAAGATATCTTCTTTTGAAAAAAACTAAACACCCAATTTTTTGGCCCAAAAATTA
This sequence comes from Viscum album, assembly GCA_963277665.1. Taxonomy (NCBI): domain Eukaryota; kingdom Viridiplantae; phylum Streptophyta; class Magnoliopsida; order Santalales; family Viscaceae; genus Viscum; species Viscum album. Next base: position 871,546,198 of record OY728125.1, read on the forward strand.
GGCCAACAGTAGGTAATACACCACCTTAAACACATATTTCTCTAAAACACCAACCATACTTATTTGTGGTCATCTAGATTTTTCAAAAAACACAATAATTACCCAAACATACCAAGGGGACACCTTGAGGGTATTTTCTCAACAGTTTTACTAAAAGATTTCCCCACTAATACCATGTAATTATCACTAATTCTTATGTACAATATCCATATTAAATCTCAAAAAAATATTTTATACCACAATTTAAGGAAAATAACCCACTAATAACCCCTCTCAATCTTTCAAGGAAGTTGACTGTGACCCCAAAATCCCACCTCCAGTAGTCCATGGGGTGGAGGCTTGCAACAAGGCTACAAATTAATCAAATCGGAGGAATAACCCACCTAAATCCAAACAATATAATGTGAATCCATGATTCAACACCATAAAATAAAATAAACCAATATCCCATAATGGATGTAATTTTATATAGTTAAAATAAACCCCTGATAAAATACCAAAACAAAACTCCGTATAAGAAATTTTAACTACAACTCCCCAGCTCTAAGTTAATAATGTCTGGACTAATCTATGAATCCCTACCAAAAAATTATAAAATAAATTCACAAACACAAACACACACATGAGGTTGATCATACATGTATACAAAGTAGGATCCTCTTTAATTCATATCATTTAAAAATTGGAAGAAGTTGACTGATTCCTCAATGAAAAAATAATATAAGCAACACACACTTATACTTAGTCAAATTACCCCAGCCTCACCAAATATTTATCACTAGGAATCAATTCCAACTATAATAAAATAATATACAAAAATATCTCCTAAATGTATAATACACCGCACTTACACACTAGTTGACATATCTCGCACCCAAATGAAAAATTTCATGGAACCCCTATCCGCCCCAACCAGAATTGGGTTCAATGTTCTCATTAGCACAAATATAAACTATATCATAGCCATATACAGAAACATATATTATATATCCATATCTAAAATACATATCAATATCTATAGTAGTATGGTATCTTTAAAATTTATGATATCAACGTAATTCCCCCATCATACCATAGAAAATTCACGCTATAAATAAAATAATCTTACATCAATCACCACATTAGTCACATTTTTGACTTATATGCATCACATCATGTGCATATAACCAATGACCATCATATATTTAACATGCCTATAAGAGGAAGAAGGGAGGAGGGAGTAGTCAAAGATCTATTCCCTCACCATCCAAGATTTTTGGGGAAGATACTTAGAACCCAAAACATTTGGGAATTAGTAAGGCGATCTAACTTGGGTGGGGTGCCTATTTAATTATAAGAAAATTAAAGTATAATATCCAAACACAAGGCCAAAAAAAGGATTTACACAAAAACAACACCTCCAGACCCATACTAACCACCAAAATATCATTTCTACATGTTTACATAAATGGTAATTACTATACCATAAAAAATCCCCACATTCCATAGAAAAAATGACAACAACCATCCACAATTTACCATTTAATCCCATCATTTATCTATTTAAGAGTTACCATTTAACAACTATATTGAGTTAATTATTATATTCAATTACATATTTATTAATAAAACATATCATTAACCATTAAACATGTTTCATCCCACCCATTTACCATCCATTTCAAATAGTAACATTTCATTTATGACCCATATCTTTTTTAATTCTTACTGTCCTCTCTAACCTGATTCACTATTAATAATCAAATATTCTATAAAAAGTGAAACTATATTAATATATCCACCCCACAAAACCACTTTTTACAAAAATCTATGTCAAAAAACTCAAATCCACTACAAATATCATATGTCTACCACTTTTGCATAGAACCTTTTATACCACTATTCTAGCTAAACCACCACACAACTGTAACAACATCTTCCAATTCCAACCTTGGAAACCAGTTTCTACCACACATACTAACATAATTCTAAACCCAAAACTATTCTTAACAATTACAAAAAATCCACCCCTACAATATCTAACTAACTAAAAACACTAAGATCTGCCGTTTAAACTAAACAAAACTAGAAATTCCTGCAAAAAAACTTCCATAATTCCATCTTTCTAATATATTCTATCATATTAATTTAACATATCTTGTATGTATAAACACATCAAAATTAGTGATTTCACAAAACTATTTAATTACTTTATTTAATTTGTTATATTTTGTGAGAGGTTATTCCAATATTACAAACAAAACACTAATCTATATTACTTAGTAAAGACCAAAATTCCCAAAAACAACCACACATACTTTTTCAATCACATAATTAGTAAAGAAAATTATATAAATTCATGTGAATAGTAAAATGGCCTTCAATGTCCATTATCTTATTTTGTTTTATTTATTGAGTTAATCCTTAAAATCCCCAAGAACTTGGAAAAAATATTTTACATATATAATATAGACAGATTAAAGGTGAATTCCCAAATCCCATACCTCAATTGAAATTTTACACCCACTATACAAGTACCAGGTGAGGAAGAGATGATAAAAATTCCAAAAATCATACAAGGGAATCCCCTAAAATATATAATTAAACATTTAACATAAAAATAATGACTTAGGGATAATATAACTATAAATAAATTGTAGTCACACATTCCAGGATGAGGGACATGGAAAAATAATGAAGATAAAAATAAAAATAACTCATCTCAAATCCCCACCGGTCAATATTTTGATCCTAATTGATTAGTAAAAATAAAATTAGAAAAAAATTCATATATGGATACACATATGATTAGTTACTGTTAGTGATAAATTGAAGCAATTTTGAATAATTTAGAGGGACTTCTAGATTTAAACTAGAACATGAAACTGCAATGTCATAGTGTGATATGTCATGGTTTCAATATGACTATGACAAATAAAACTACCATTTTTGATCCAAAACATGATCTAATTCACTTACTATATTTTAAATATTCATCAAATTAATTAATAAATTATGATAGAGGGAGGGTCACACCATGAATCCAGATCCATGATAAGATATCACACAAAAGGGAACCACAAAAAACATGACCTCTAAGACTCCACATCCCAAAAACTATTTCTGTTCTATAGGATCATTCATAAAAAATGATAAAAATCCCTAATATTTGTCATGTGATCACTAAAACTTAAAAAAATGAATATAAAATACAGAAACGGGAAAATTTTAACACTGAACTAATCCATACATATGGGAATATCAAATTTCAATAAGTTTCACTAAAATATTCATTATACTTATGAATTTCCTAAAATCCCCCCTTCAAACCCTTTACACAATGATAAATTTCTTCCACATCAAGACCAAACTACATTATTAGGATATTGTGAACCCCATTTATCATGAACTACACACTGAGGTAGTGAAACCTTCTCTACGATGTGACACATCAACTGTAGTTCTTACTATCTTCTATAATCAGTCCTTTACATTATTATTTAGATGACCATTCCATTCTCTCTTTTTATTAGTTGAAATTTCAGATGCAACAACATCTCTCTCCCTATAATCTCCTCTCATCACCTCCAACACTCATAATACACAAATTAATGGGCCAAAATAGTCTAGTCCATTCTGTCATCAATAATACAATCAATATCAATCACTAAAAATACCAATAATAGCCCAAATTATTCTTAAACCACTAAAAAATAATAGGAAATACAATTTAGGTTCATTCCAGGGAAACCACATACACCTAGAGTAACTTGTGTGTCATGTGTAATATGAAACACATAAAAAATTTTGAGAAATTATGGGGATCATCAAAATTATTATTGTAGATGACCAATATTAAAATATATATGCTTGATTTAGTATAAATCAAAGGAAATCATAAATGCTGATAAAAAACATCATTTTTGGGATTTAATAATAGATAAATAATAAGTGATACTAATAATTGATGGAAGGGGAATAATTGACTGACATCTAGTGGTAAAACCACTCTAGTAATTCTTTTTTTAAAGGTTAAATAAAATAGATCTTACTTAGAATAGGTGAGAAAATGTGGGTGAAGGGGGATTGGTTTAAATATATTAAAATATGTGGTGATATGTGTGATTAGAAAAATTTTAGAATATGAAATTTATTTATAATTATAATTTTAAATAACCACAAAAAGATACCATCAGGTACCCTATACAACCCCACCATGTACCTAATATCCTACCAGTCACCCGAATAGGGTCCACTGGATATCCAATGGACTACTAGGTCCAACCTCTTCTCCACCTTTAGCTACAAAATATGATGTACCAAACAATTGGGTACCCAGTGAAATCATTCATCCTTTGATAGAGTTTACCACCATGCCTGTTTTCTTTAATTCCTGTACCTCACTCCGTTAACTACTTTAGTGGCCTAAAATCATGAAAACAGAGGAGGAATAAAAAAATATAATCAAATTCATACATTTTTATATATCTATCCTTAAAAACTCTCCACCCCTTAGAAGTTCATCATTGAACAACATAATCAATCATCAATGCGAATAATCTATGGCCAATATGCTATCAGGTCCACCTTCTTCTCCCCACTCTCCTCCAAGACTTGTCTTTGCAATTATCTCAATTATACAAATGGTACCCTATTTTCTCAAAGAACCTTCTATCTCATCCATTATAATAATTGAACATTCCATGAATGATGAATTAGGATCTATATTGACATCATTGGTGATGATCACATGAGAATGGTCCAAATGATTTATCTTAAGCTTAGATATGTTGAATACATCATTCATTACACTATACCTTTAATAGATACTAATTGATACAATACAATATCGATACAATCAAGAACATTAAATAACAAATGAATCTAGGCAATAGATTCCCTTAGCATCGAATACTCACCCAAAAGGTATTCTAGAAAATTATGAATGTTTATGCATGGATGTTCTCAATAATTTCTATTAATTTCTTAATATAATTTTTTTTTGATTTTTTATTTGAACATTATATAAAATTAAAAATTAAAATTTTTTATTTTATATTTTTAAAAAACCACCACTAAACTTACCTTTAGTGGAAGTTAATTAAACACACCACCAATAAACTTCTAAATTCATTGCTTCCAGCCTTCTTCTGCATCTACAAGAACTCCCTTCAATCAATTATCCCCTTATATTCCCTCTTACTCTCCCATCCCCGATGAACCAATAAACCCCCTCCCCTTCCAACCACTAATTCCTTACTGAAGATTATATTATCCAACTTATGAATCACCCATCCCCTAATAAGTGTCAAAACCCCCACTCCCCTCAATACCATCATCCGAACCCCCTCTAACCCAAATTCTACAAACACACCTTGCTATAGTCTAACCTTGGCTAATGCCCCTACCATTGATGATTCTACCCTAGCCCCTTGATCATAAATTAAGCTTATGGAGATAGTATCCCCATTCCATGATCCTATACCAAGAATTAAGCTCACATACCATATCTTAGATCCTAGAAATAGCTTAGGAGTGTTCCCACTCCTCCTCTCAATTCAAATAATAGGATCCTATAATTTTCTTATTTTTTACATAGTTTCATTAATGCTGTTGCTTATTTTTTTTATATTTTTAATTTATCAATTAAATATATCATAATCCTTTTAGTTATGTATTCCTAAATCTAGAAAATATGTTCTTTAAATATTTATATAATTAATATGAATCAACATATATAGTTTTATATTATTAATTTATGATAATTCCTTCTCGATGGTATTTCTGTGTTATGACATTGTAATCAGATCATGTATTTTATTCACTACTTATATATTCATTCTATGTCTGTTTTAATCATTTGTATTCATGTATATTATAAATTGGACTTATATATTTTAATCAATGTTTGATTTTCCCATTGAATATATTAAATTTTTTTTAAACAAATAAAACGTCTAATTATTTTTTAAGTCATATTATTTTATTTATAAATGATAAAATTGAATATAAAATTATTGTGTTATTTTTGTTAATAAATATTTACAATTATGTGTTGCCTTTTTGAAAGAGAATATATACCATGATCAAATATTATTATCATTTATAATATATTCTGATTTTATATATTTTTTATTTCCACAAGACTATTATATTAATGATATTTTACATTTTAAAAGCTATTTATTTTCACTAATATGCTATATGTTTTTTTATTTTAAATAAAAACTAAATCAACAAATCATTGATTTATTTCCCTCAAAATTCCCCTAAATATCTGGAAGTGTTGGTGAAATTTTTAGATTTTTCAATTAAAAATTAATCTCTCATTGAAATAATATATTTTACATGACCAAATTATAATTTTATATGATATGTGGAAATGGATTAATTATATAGAATCTTTATATTTAAGCAATTAATTTCAAGATATGTGTAATGGATTTGGAATGGTGGATTGATGTTGGAAGAAATCCATTTGGAAGTTTGTGTTTGTTATCATTTTTTATAATAAAAGATGGAATAATTAGGAATTATGTCTCAAAGATTGAGTCCAAATCGTAGTTACTATGACTTTTTCAGTACTAATGGATGTGGTAAAAAGTAAGGCCAAACTTAGCTTCTTAGAAAATCCAACTCAACATTATTAATTTGGGATAAAGCTCAACCATTAAGAGAAAAACAAGGCCAACTATCCATGATGACACCAAGGATGCAGACGAGCATGATCATTGATTTGAGATCCCATGATAGGTTTGGTTCATTTTATACGGAGAAATTATGGATGAGGTTGGATGAAGAACTTATTACTCACAACTTGTAGGTTGCAGGAACAAATAAGCTTTTATGTTTCATGAATTTGGATACTGAGTTTGATGCGGGATGGAGATTTCCGAGGCTACTTCACAACCAAACTCACCATGAAATAAAAGGATAGTTTATGAAATTTCAATGCCACTGTAATTTTTTGATCTCCCAAAAAATAATAGAAAGGAATTCATTTTATTCTCATTAAATAAGGAGTAAAATTCACTGCTACACATTATGTTTTAGAGGTACCAAATTATAAAGATATAATCCATGCATGTTGTAGTCAGTTTTGCATAATGAATTTAGTAATAGTTAAGGAGGAGGAGATCATCTTGTAACGGTGGATGTTATGATTTGAGTTTTTTTGGATATGGTAAAATTCATGACTCCACATCATATTTATGATGAACTCACTGCATTGTGATCAGAGAAATATTTGGTTGTTCTATAGTGAAGTTGGCCTCACCTTAGTGTTTTTATAACTAGTGATACTACAATATAAAATATATTACCATGCTGCTACAAGGGTGTTTCTTTTAGTGTTTTATTCCGAAGGAAAGGTATTTGTGTCCCCAAATATTCAATAGGTTAATTAAAATTTAATGGTCCTTGACGACCCCAATAATTATTAGGGGACCATTGGATCAATGCCATAGAAATGGGAAACAATCCTAATCATAGGATTCAAAAAATAGAGGATGATATTTTTTGTGTAGGTAAGAAATACATAAAGCCACTCACATTAAGTTTTCTAGATTTTATTTTAAATTATTTCTCTAGATATCATCTATAATATTTTAGGTTGAATAATATTTAATTCTTGGAGTTTTATCCTCTTCAGAAATAATTTTTTTTGTTGAATAGAAACTTTTTTACTGGTGTTTTTTATATCATCTTTTTGTCAGGAAATAATATTCCATAATATGAGAAATGAGTTACTTTTTTAGAAATATTATTGAGTTCTCCAAATTTTCAAGGTATTGAACAAAGAGGGTCACTGAGTATTCTCTAAAGTTTACTTCAAAAAGCAAACTTTATGTAAATTTGGTTCACTGGGTCACTTCAATGCATGCTCATTTGATTTAACCTAGTACAAGAAAACCAAGTATATTACTTTATTTTGTTTACTCATTTCATCATTTATTGATGGTATATGTGAGAAGAAGTCATAGTATTCATCAAAGTGAGAGAATAAGATCCTCTTCTAGGAAATAAGTTTTTTAAATTCCCCGATTCACCAGCCTCTAATGGTGTTATCTTATCTAGGATTCTAGCAAGTGGTATCAAAGTGTAATTTGTAATTATTATTTCTTAAAAGCATGGAAATGAATTTCAATAAAAACAATTTCCACATCATCAATGGTAGTAATTTATAGATTTATAAAAGTCAAATGAAACATTATTTTAGATCCTTAGGCATGGATATTTACATAGAAGACATCTAGGGAATCACAAAAAATATTGAATATAGATTCGTGATGGAAAATATCATTGAGAATTAGATGTGGATTCCAAATCCATAATTGGATTGAAAATTGTTCTCTCTATTCCAATTATAAAAAAGTTAATGTCATTTGAAAACCTAGATGTTTTATGGACAAATCAACTAAATATTTATAAAGAATATTTTATTTTTCATGTGGAAAAGTTACAACTTCTATGGAATTAGTATGCATATTTTTGAATTAATTCAAATGGGATAGATAATGACTTTTTCAATCTCCTAATTTTTCTTGAAAAATATGGAAAGGTCTCTATGAGGGAATCAAATATGAAAAGAAGATTAAGAGGATTATGATAATGATCACTCCTAATTTAAATGAAAAGTGTGGGTTTTACAAGATATATATCTGAAATATATTTCTCTTACTAGCTTTCCTAACAATACGGTAGCCCATGAAATGAGAAATTAAGAAAAATAGTAGATAAAAAAGAAAAAGACACAGGTGGTATCCTTTAACTCCATAATAAAACTATCAATCCAGGAGATTCTTGAAGTTGACATAGTTGGTGAGGTTAATTAATTTTGTACACTAATATTATGATGGTAAGAGGAAGGTTTATGGGTTTTCTTTACCTAATTTTCTTCATGTGTGGAAATGAAGTATATTCTGTTGATTAATTCCACAATAACAATAAAGAATATTAAAGTGAATATAAATAACCCTTGAAGACAACAAAAGAAGGTCTATAAAATTTTATAAGGTGTACCTTTAAGAGAAAAATATATTCTATCTAAAGAAGTGAATAATTATAATTAAAGTGAGGTAGAAGAAGTTGAAAACATTAAATTTTAATATGTATGGATGGATATTGAAAATAATCTAAGAAATAATGATTGTATGGATGGGAATGAAGGATTTATTTGAATGGTAGATCTATAGTTAGAACCAAAGGAGGACCATTATAAACATTATGTGTGTAGAGAAAATACTAATAATTCCAATGTAGTGGTTCAAAACTAAAATATATACATGATACAATAAAACGAAAAAAATTAATATAAAAATGATGATATTGAAAAACTTAGGTCTAAACATTTAGAAAATTATGGAAAGGTAGATAAACTGAAACTTTAGATTGAAGAACAAAACTTATTTCTTGATGATTTATATAGTACTTTGACAAATAGGGTAAATAAAACTAATGATTTAGAAGAATAATTTTTGAGATTTGATTAGATGTTTTAAGATCACGAATGATTATTGATACTCAAAATGATTAAAAAAATTCCTTTGATTCACTAAAAAGTTAAGAAAAAAGAGTTCCTAAGTACAAACACATACCAATTCCCCAGGTTTAATGGTTCAAATATAAAAGCAAATTTAGGGTAAATAATTTTTAATAATGGATGATATATGTTGTTTTTTAAAAAACAACAAGCACAGAATCCCTATAATAAAGTATATCTACTTAATAAAAGAAAAAGTAAACAATAATATAGATAAGTCACACTATAATTAATCAACAGTTATATATTTTTCTATGGAAGGCTTGGACACACTTAATTTGCGTGCTCTATTTTTAGGAGGTACTTATAGGAATAACAACTATACATACAATAAATCTGAATTTATAAGAATTATTTTTATTTTATTAGATATTTTTTTTATCTAAAGTATTATGGTATATGGGTATCAAATTTTCTTGAAGAATAAAACAATATCATCTATAATTCCTCGATGCATCAGATATAATAATATGGAATCTTCATCCAAAATTAAATAGACTTACAATATATTTTCAATTTTTTAAGATGAAGAAGAGTTCATGGGGACAATTATTTAGGACGTGAGTCCCCACCAAAATGGGTGATGAATGTGATTTTATATAAGGATAATATTGTTGATATTTCAATAATGTCAATAGAAAAGGCAATATAATGGGTAATGGGTAGTAGATTCATATAAAAAATGAATATAAATTAATACCACATTATTATTTTAATGAAAAGAAGTTTGTGCCATTCATTTGAGGAATGATGGGAGTATTAAAATTATTTCCTTGGAAAAAGGAAATATTAGAGTAAAGTATGTTAGGTGGAAAAGATTTATATTTTTTGATTAGCTAATTCATAATAGTCTATTTGATAGGAAATTATGTCACTATAAACATTTAGTAGAGTTCAACGAAAATTTTTGTACTTTAAATCTAAAAAAATGGTTCACTTATTCTATAAGGAATAAAAACTAAATAAAATTATAACCTTTCATTGAGGAAAGTATTTAATTCTCTCCAAAGATGAGGATAATAGTTTATGTTATTGGTATTTTTCCATTTGAGCCAGAAATATCTAGAGAAGTTGGTTAAGTGAAATGGATCTCATGATATTACCTATATCACATATGATTACACTCACATATGTAATTAATGTAAAAAGGGTAACTATTATGGATGTCATACATATTAACTAAGATGAATAAATTAAAGTTTTTTGTTCTTGAGATTGTGTGTGGTCCGACTTGACCCAAATAATTGGTTAGAAGTAATATTATCTGCTTTTTATAGATGACTATATAAAAATGGAATCGATTATGCCTATCACACACATGATCAGGGTATAAAGATGTATTACTCTATATCAAATGAGAGATGAAAAGGTATTTTGTGTGATTATCATGAAATTTTAAACTAAAAATGAGGTCGAATTTACAAATCATCATATTTAAAAATATCTAAATAATCCAAGAATTTAATATAAGGTATCAGTTATTAAAACAACACAACAAAATTACGTAATGAAAAGAGAATATTTTATATTAAACAACATGTCTTGAACAATGTTCATTGAAATGTCTATTTTTGAAATATATTTAAAAGAAGCTGTTATTGTTGCAACATACATATCTAATAGTGCATTACTATAAGAAGATAAAGGGAGAACCCCATATATAATGTGGTATGGAAAGATACAAACACAAAAATATTTCCAAGTGTTTGAATGTAAATGTTCATTATCAATATGTAAATGAGAAAACAAATTGAAGACTCCGGAGATAAATGCATATTCCTTGGGTAATCATCAAAGAGTAAATCTTATCGGTGCTATAATAGGTGGCTTGAAAGGATGATTATGAGAAATAATGTTGTGGTGGTTTTAGGTGAAAAAATGAAAACTTAACATTAGTATATATTACATGAAAATAAAACAAATTAGGAATATAGAAGTTATGAATAAGAATAAGGTCTATGGGGAGTAATAAGTAATTAAGAGAACTCAAATAAATATTCTAATTGTTAAGAGATTAGAAAATTTTAGAGGGTTATAAATAAAAACATGCATAGGTGTAATCACGGAATGGAACACTGTTATTGAAGGGGTAGACCCATTAAATAATTTTAGAATTAAGGGTTAATAATAGGTATATTTATTATCATTATAAGAACCAAAATCTTTTAAAAGCCTTCATATGATGAGATTTGGGTTAAGGTAATGACTGTGTATCTTGAACAACTAGAGAAAAACAATACATTGGAAGTTCTTCTCTGTACAACTGACAATAATTTCTTCAAAACCTTATGGGTTGTCCAAAATAAACTAAATGAATATAGAATGGTGTAACACCCCAAGCTTCTATGGTACGTTTCCCTTCGAATAATGCGATAGCGTGTGTTGTACGCAACCTCGAGTTCTAACACACACCACAACTAATTAAACTAGCCATTGTGAATAGTAATACCTACTTTTTGAAATCATATATATTCAATATTTCAAAATGGACTTCATTTTTAGATTCGGAATATCAAAATTAGCCTAGGGTGAAATTTTGGTACATCTCGGATAACTTTCATATTTTGATGAATAGTGAAAATTTCTAAATTTTAATTAAAAACAACTTTTTTAATCAAAATAATTAATAGTGATAAATTGTGATTTTGAGTGGTTTTAAAGTATATTTAGAATATATTTTTACCATTTAATATAATGTTGGTCATTGGACATAATTTTACAATTAAACCGAACATAAACAAGTGTCAATCTTTTGATAGTTATTACCTCTTAAAAACACGCTTTTTGTTTTGACAGCGGGAATTAATTTTAAATTAATTTCTGCCACTTCTGTGTTTTGAATTTAGGAAAATGGATTCCATATTTGGAATCAGGATGTCCAAATTATGTAAATAGGTAACTTTTATTTTTACACATTTTGAATAATTACTGCGGTAAATATTTTATTTACCATAGTTAAAGGGTAAATCCGGTAAATAAGGGTTAAAAAAATAATATTATAATAATACAAAATTACCCTAAAACGTGTCCTAACCTTATTGGTGTACACATACCCGACCATGGGAATCGTTGGGTCAATTTGGGGACCCCTTGGAGCCACTTGTAAGTGATAATGACACATTATATTAATAAAGTTAAAATAAAAATAAAAATGGCATAAGCTTACATCTTTTAGAAGAACAATTTTTACATAGGGTTATACATGTTGGATTTTAGATTATAAATATTCATTAGAAATATAAAACGATTTCCTACATAATGATATTTTATTTATAATTTTTAGACATTAAATAATATATTTTATTTATGACACAATGATGATGCAGTAATTACTAAAATAGTGAACAATTAAAATAATTGATCTTATAAATACCCAAATAATTATAATATGAAACTTTTAATGAATTAAACTAATTTTCTATGATAATATGATATATTAGGATTGATTTAATTGACTTTTTTCGAAGTAATCAATCTGTTAGGAGTTTCAAAAAAATCAACTATTGAATAGTGTCAAAATTGACATAAAAGAGTTCTTAAAACAAATATTATATTATTAATTGATATTAAATTCCCAAAAATCTAAGGTTCGGCCAAGATACTTATATTATGATAGGTTCATCATGAATGGACCACTTGGGGGTCTCTTGGATGTATATAGTAAGTTTATTAACCATATTATATAAAAATACAAAGAGACATTGTAAAAGTGAAACTAATTAACTTAGAGTTAATACTTAAAGATAAGGTTAATATAAGTACCCAAACCTGTCTAAATTCTATTGGATGAGTTGTTTTCGACCTATCCCCACCTCATAATTTGAATAGTCAACTTTGGAGCCTTTGGAAACCGAATATGAATTTATTATAAATTAATATTTCTAGCTTTTCCAAAGGTGCCCCTCACCCCTCTTATAAAAGGGCACTCCTCCTTCTCTTTTCCTCACACCTCTCAAGCCACTTGGCTCGTCCAAACTCTGCCCAACTAAGCTCCCCACATCCCTCTCCTCCTCCTTGAAGCTTCCCCTTAGGCAGAAAGCATTTCAAGAAGTCCTTTGGTTCCAACCAAAGTGAGTTACCTAAATTAAAGGTAACAATTTCTCTTAAAGTATTTTCATTTATTTTGCTTCTCCAACCCCCAAAATATTTTTATTTCCTTTCTTTTGTAACAACACCAGTATCCTAAATATACTAGGATGTTGTTATAAGAAGGATTCAAACTACACATACACACAACTCCATCTAATGGATGATTAACATAATGTTTCTGTGGATGGCAAACTAACGCCTCACGAAACGATGATTGTTCAAATACATCTTACCACCTCTCATGGTGGCCATTATGATGTAACTGTAATTAAATATGATATTAAGGATATATATTTTATATATAAGCTTCTGAAATTCCATTTTATTTCATACCATTATTCGTTTCATGTTGTATATACATACGATAATTTCATTTGAGGAAGTGCGGACTACCGCCCCCTTAAAATGATATGACTCGTTCATACCACACATGGAACATATAAAGGATGGTGTTAATGAACATATGTAACATATATAAAATATTATATTATACTGGAATATTAATATACCTATGTATCATTTGGATTCGATTCTTTTAAAATAAAAAATTAAATGGAAGTAGCGTTCGTGCGTACGTACGGACTACCGTCTCCACGAACGCGATGAGATTCATTCTCCATCGTATCCATTCAAGTATAATTATCATTTTATGATTTAAAAATGATGTTTAAGGACTTTATATCATTCTGGATATGAATAATATACAACCTATCCTTTACAAACATGTCTTACGTAACAAAACATACAAAAGAAAACAAGAAAGTTCACACCCGAAACAACGATAATACTAAGATATTATTATCAAAGCAATGTTAAAAGATCATATATGATATCATATTAATGTATATGATTCTTGTATAATTTAAGAACAATTATTTAACCATTATACAGGAGGTTAACCTACCCCAACCAAGGAAAAGTACAAGGTAAGGGTTATTTCACAATCTCTTCATTATCCGAGGTTGTATTATACGTAATAATCTACTGGGATCTCTTTATCATCAACATCCATGTTTCTTCGAAATGTATTTCAAAACATTTTTACTATTTACAAGAATATGGGTTAAAGTCATTTATACCCTTGTTTGAATTTTTATAAGAGTTTTATAAAGGAATCTTTCCGTCGTTTTCAAAACAAGGTCCTTTTTAACCTTTTCGACGGAATTGAGGTAAGAATGTTTTTTTAACTTATACGGCGGGTGCGGTTATTTTCCGCCGTTATAAAATTGTCGAAGCTTTCCATACAAGTTTATAAGAATATTTTCAAAGAAAATGTTTTATTTTATATGGATCTTAAATGATTTCAAAATAAAAGGAGATACTTCTTTAAAAAGAATTTTGATTTCATCTATGCCAACATCCTTTGATGGATTTTAAGATTATTTGAAGTTGATTTGTTATGATACAAAACTTCTATATTGTATTGAAGGTTTTGTGATATGTTTGACTGTGGATGTGCTATTTTTATACCATTCATAGTTTATGGTGAAATTATTGACATTTCGTATGCTAGTTTTAATACGAATGTTTATGTTATGTTTAAAACTTTTCATATGGGAATGCATTGGACTTAATAAGTGACGGGTGGAGCCCGCTATAGCTCCTCGATGCATCGGTAGGTCTCATGAGACAAACTAGTGTCTTGGCACAAGGCCTTGACAAAATCTTATTTGTAGTCTTGGCACGAGGCCTTGGCTATGTGGTTAGCATTATGCATTCCAACATTATGAAAGTGGTTATTGATATTGCATGTGATTATTCGATTAGTAGAATATCCATGTGAACAAGTAAATGGCATTATTTAATTTTACTTTTGCCATACTATGTTGAAGTTCAATTTTAAAAGGCTTTTGTTTTAGTAATTCATTGCCTTAAATGTTTATGCTTATTTTGAATGTTCCGCTATATTGTTATCCTTACTGGGCATTTGAGCTCACCCCTTTTCTATGTTTTATTTTTCCCAGGTAGTGAAGAAGTAAATTATGATTGACTTGCAGGGATATTATGAGGGGTTTATAGTGTGGACGTTGGAAACATTATGTTGTTGTAGTAGTTTTTCATTTTATGATGTAATGTAAAACTTATGAATATATCTAGTGTTTCCAAGGCTACTAAACTAATCGGTCTTTCGGGATTTGATCTTTCTTGTGATCATGCCAATGTTATGTAATAATGCACCGACTCTGGGTAACTAGGGTCGGGGCGTTACAGTTGGTATCAGAGGAAGTTTAGTACAAACCTTGGAAGCTAGATTTAGATAAACTCTGATTAGATCACGTAGACCTAAGATGAACTTTGAGGATTAGTATAGAAGAACTTCCTAGAATTTTGGTATTTTAGAGATTTTGTGAGTTTTCCGAGCAATACATCCCTGTCTGGATACGATCAGGTAGAGGCGGCTCTGGCACAGATGTACCTAGGGGTAAAACCCGAAAACACCGCTTTGAGCTAGACTCGAACGGGAACTGGTGCACGACAACGGGCCTTGCTGCACTCTTGGTTACGACACTCCCGGGGGATATGCTTAAGATAACTCTCATTTTCTTTTCAAATCGTTATGAAAGGTTTATGAGTATATACTTCCTCAAAGAAAACATATTTATGATTATGGATTATATCCATAGATAGTTCAATTTATGTTTAGTGTTTTATAAGTATGGGATTATGTATTTTGATTCATAAACTGATCTAGTTTATGCCATTGTTTAGAAATGGCGCCTAGTGGAAGAAATGGAAACCGTATCAATGCACGCACTCCATGTAGGGATTTCCCTCCTGCTCAAGATAATTATAGTGGGGCTGGTGATGCAACTGGTGCTGATCAGCTAATCACCATACTGGGACAACTTACTCAGGTTATGAATAATAACCTTACCCGTATGGAGCACCCTGATCCGCAGCGTGGAGGATCAATGTTAGATCGATTCATGAGACAGCAACCACCAACTTTCAAGGGGAGTACAAATCCCTTAGTAGCTGAGCAATGGATATTTTCCCTAGAGAAAATATTTCAGGCTTTGGGGAGCAGTGAAAGGGAAAAAGTTATCATGGAAGTTTACCGCCTCACTGGAGATGCTGATCAATGGTGGTCATTGATTCAAAATACGAAGGAAGATGATGAAGTATCAAATATGGAATGGAGGGAGTTCAAAGATCTGTTTTTAGAAAAATACTTTCCTCGCGACCATCGAGCAGATATGGAAAGACAATTTCTGAGTCTGAGACAAAAGGAGGATGAGAATGTCACAAAGTATGAGGCTAACTTTACAAGGTTAGCGAGGTACGCTGGTGATTATATTCGCAACTCAAGAAGTAAGATTGATCGTTTCTTTGATGGGTTAAAACCATTTCTCCGTCGAGCATTAGTCTCACAATCCTTTTCATCGTACGAAGACATTGTCTCATGTGCTATCAAGACCGAAAAGGAATTCTCTAAGTCTTATGACTTTAAAGCAAAGCAAGAGAAGAAGAGACCTGCTGATCAATCTGGGAATGGAAATAAGGGGAAGAAAGGAAAGGTTGAATATCCATCTTGTGGTAAATGCGGGAAGAAACATCCTGGTACTTGCTTGAAGGGAATGGGAGTCTGTTACAAGTGTGGTGAAAAAGTCCACCAAGCTCATGATTGCAAGGGGAAGAAGGAAGCTACCAATGTTCAGTGCTACAATTGTAGGGAAATGGGGCATTATGCGAATGCATGCCCTAAGCGTCAGGAGAAATTACCTCAGAAAAGGCCAAGGGATCAAGGCCAGGCTTATGCTATCACTACTGCTGAGGTAGAAGCTCCGAAAGACGTGGTGGCAGGTAATTTAATGGTTTCCTCAAGTTTAGCAAATGCATTATTTGATTCTGGATCATCGCATTGTTTCATATCTTCCCAGTTTGCTAAGAAAATTAGATATTTCCAATTTGATTTAATAAGGGAGTTGTCAGTTAAAACTCCTAAGGGAAGTATCGTTGCAACGAAGTTTTGTGAATCAGTCCCCATTAGAGCACATAAATTTTCTTTATCTGCTAACCTCATCGTCATACCTATGATTGAGTTTGATATAATCCTCGGTATGGACTGGCTTTCGGACTATGATGCGAAGATTTATTGTAAGAAGAAAGAGGTTACGATTCTTGATGATAATGATAAGGAGCACCTTATTTTTAGAGCAGAATCGTCACCACCTAATTCTTATTTAGATCCACCCCCAGTAGCTCAACTTAATTCAATTATTGGGGAGGAAGAGAATGAAATAACTGTCGGTGAGGAAAGGAATGTTCAAATAGAGGATGTACCTGTTGTGAAAGAATTTGTAGATGTATTTCCGGAAGATTTACCTGGACATCCTCCAGAACGAGACGTTGAGTTTTCCATTGATTTGATTCCTGGATCAAGTCCTATATCGAAGACCCCTTATAGAATGGCCACTGTAGAGTTAGTCGAACTAAAGAAACAACTAGAGGAATTGAGTAATAAGGGATTTATTCGCCCTAGTGTTTCTCCATGGGGAGCCCCTGTTCTTTTTGTTAAAAAGAAAGATGGATCTATGAGGTTATGTATCGACTACATGGAGATCAATGCTATAACGATAAAGAACAAGTATCCCCTACCTCGTATTGATGATTTATTTGACCAACTGCATGGAGCTCAATACTTTTCAAAGATTGACCTTCGATCTGGATACCATCAGTTGTGTGTAAAGAAGGAAGACATTCCGAAGACAGCATTTCGAACCAGGTACGGGCATTACGAGTTTACTGTAATGCCATTTGGATTGACTAATGCACCCTCTGTATTCATGGATCTGATGAATAGAGTTTTCAAGGAGTATCTTGATGAATTTGTGGTGGTATTTATTGATGATATCTTGGTATACTCCAAAACCTACGAAGATCATGAAAATCACTTGCGCATTATCTTGAAGACTCTGAGGAGGCATGAATTATATGGAAAGTTTAGCAAGTGTAAATTCTGGCTTCAGGAGATTTCTTTTCTTGGCCATATTGTCTCTAAAGATGGAATCTCTGTTGATCCTTCTAAGACCAAAGCAATCCAAGAATGGCCAGCACCTACGAGTATAACTGAGGTACGTAGTTTTATTGGCTTGGCCGGTTATTATCGACGTTTCGTCCAGAATTTTTCCCGATTGGCTAACCCATTAACGAAGCTCACACGTAAAGGGGTTAAATTTGTTTGGACAAAAGAGTGTGAAGAATGTTTCGAAGAATTGAAGAAAAGATTAGTCAATGCTCCTATATTGACTCTACCATCGGGGAATGATGGGTTCGTTATTTATAGTGATGCATCAAAGAAAGGACTTGGTTGTGTCCTTATGTAGAATGATAGAGTTATTGCCTATGCATCACGACAGTTGAAAATTCATGAACAAAACTATCCTACTCATGATCTTGAGTTAGCAGCTGTGATATTTGCTTTGAAGATATGGAGGCACTACCTCTATGGTGAAAAATGTGAGATTTATACTGATCACAAGAGTTTGAAGTATATTTTCTCACAAAAAGAACTCAACATGAGGAAATGGAGATGGCTTGAATTACTCAAGGATTATGATTGTACGATACACTACCACCCAGGGAAAGCAAACAAGGTGGCAGATGCTTTGAGCAGAAAAGACCATGGAGTTTTGAACATGATGAGAATTGAAAGGGATCCAATTTTCATGGATCTAGTGAAGATGGACATGGGAATAACCAGGGAAGGTGAAACATCAATGCTTTTTCAAATGGTTGCCAAACCATCTTTACTAGAAAGGATTAAGAGTTCTCAGACCGATGATGAAGAATTTCAGAAGAAGATTAAAGCTGTGAATGATGGGAAATTGAGAGACTTTGTGTATGAAGATGGAATTTTGAAATTCGGGAAGAGACTTTGTGTTCCCAATATACCTGATCTAAAAAGGGAATTGCTGGATGACGCTCATAGTTCCAATTTCTCTATACACCCTGGGAGCACCAAAATGTATAGAGATTTGAAGGAACATTTTTGGTGGGACAACATGAAGAGGGAGATTGCTGATTTTGTGTCAAGATGTATGGTTTGTCAACAAGTGAAAGCTGGAAGGCAACATCCTGGAGGAGTCATGCAACCTCTTCCCATACCGGAGTGGAAATGGGACAATATTACAATGGACTTTGTCATGGGGATACCAAAGACTCTTAGAAGGAACGATGGAATATGGGTTATTGTTGATCGTCTTACCAAGTCCGCACATTTTCTTGCTATAAGAGAAGATCTACCCCTGGAACGTCTAGCAAGACTATACATTAATGAAGTTGTGAGACTTCATGGAGTACCCCTATCGATTGTTTCTGATCGTGATCCCCGTTTTACTTCAAGATTTTGGAAAAGTCTCCAGAAATCCCTGGATACTGAACTTCATTTGAGCACTGCTTACCACCCTCAGACAGATGGACAATCAGAACGGACTATTCAGACCTTAGAAGACATGTTGAGATCTTGCTCCCTTGACTTTCAGGGTATGTGGGATCAATATTTACCACTGGTAGAATTTTCCTATAACAATAGCTTCCATTCAAGTATTCAGATGGCACCATATGAAGCATTATACGGAAAGAGATGTCGTACACCAACCTGTTGGGATGACGTTGGTGAAAGAAAACTTGTAGGCCCAGAACTGGGGGAGGAAACGGTGGAAAATGTGAAGGTAATCCAAAATCACATCAAAGCAGCTCATAGTAGGCAGAAGAGCTATGCCGATAATCGAAGGAAGGATTTGGAATTTCAAGTCGGTGATCATGTTTTCCTGAAGGTATCTCCATGGAAGGGAGTCATACGTTTTGGTAAGAAAGGTAAATTGAGTCCCAGGTACATCAGACCTTTTGAAATTCTAGAACGAATTGGGGTTGTAGCCTACCGATTGGCAATGCCGCCAAGTCTCTCCAAAGTTCACGATGTGTTCCACGTATCTCTGTTGAGAAAATACATGCCTGACCCAACGCATGTACTCACCTATGAGGAATTAGAACTGGAACCCGATCTGTCTTATTGCGAAGAGCCCGTCAGGATTCTTGATACAAGAGAACAAGTACTGAGAAACCGGACGACGCGTCTGGTAAAAGTTTTGTGGAGAAACCATAAGATGGAAGAGGCAACGTGGGAACCCGAGGAACTTATGATGAAGAACCACCCGAGTCTTTTTATGCAGTAATACCCTAGAAATTGCGAGGACGCAATTATTTGAAGGAGGGGAGAATGTAACACCCCAAGCTTCTATGGTACGTTTCCCTTCGAATAATGCGATAGCGTGTGTTGTACGCAACCTCGAGTTC
Source organism: Viscum album (assembly GCA_963277665.1). Lineage (NCBI taxonomy): Eukaryota > Viridiplantae > Streptophyta > Magnoliopsida > Santalales > Viscaceae > Viscum > Viscum album. The sequence continues at coordinate 871,567,106 of OY728125.1, forward strand.
TTACACACACCACAACTAATTAAACTAGCCATTGTGAATAGTAATACCTACTTTTTGAAATCATATATATTCAATATTTCAAAATGGACTTCATTTTTAGATTCGGAATATCAAAATTATCCTAGGGTGAAATTTTGGTACATCTCGGATAACTTTCATATTTTGATGAATAGTGAAAATTTCTAAATTTTAATTAAAAACAACTTTTTTAATCAAAATAATTAATAGTGATAAATTGTGATTTTGAGTGGTTTTAAAGTATATTTAGAATATATTTTTACCATTTAATATAATGTTGGTCATTGGACATAATTTTACAATTAAACCGAACATAAACAAGTGTCAATCTTTTGATAGTTATTACCTCTTAAAAACACGATTTTTGTTTTGACAGCGGGAATTAATTTTAAATTAATTTCTGCCACTTCTGTGTTTTGAATTTAGGAAAATGGATTCCATATTTGGAATCAGGATGTCCAAATTATGTAAATAGGTAACTTTTATTTTTACACATTTTGAATAATTACTGCGGTAAATATTTTATTTACCATAGTTAAAGGGTAAATCCGGTAAATAAGGGTTAAAAAAATAATATTATAATAATAAAAAATTACCCTAAAACGTGTCCTAACCTTATTGTCGTACACATACCCGACCATGGGCATCCTTGGGTCAATTTGGGGACCCCTTGGAGCCACTTGTAAGTGATAATGACACATTATATTAATAAAGTTAAAATAAAAATAAAAATGGCATAAGCTTACATCTTTTAGAAGAACAATTTTTACATAGGGTTATACATGTTGGATTTTAGATTATAAATATTCATTAGAAAGATAAAAAGATTTCCTACATAATGATATTTTATTTATAATTTTTAGACATTAAATAATATATTTTATTTATGACACAATGATGATGCAGTAATTACTAAAATAGTGAAAAATTAAAATAATTGATCTTATAAATACCCAAATAATTATAATATGAAACTTTTAATGAATTAAACTAATTTTCTATGATAATATGATATATTAGGATTGATTTAATTGACTTTTTTCTAAGTAATAAATCTGTTAGGAGTTTCAAAAAAATCAACTATTGAATAGTTTCAAAATTGACATAAAAGAGTTCTTAAAACAAATATTATATTATTAATTGATATTAAATTCCTAAAAATCTAAGGTTCGGCCAAGAGACTTATATTATGATAGGTGCATCATTAATGGACCACTTGGGGGTCGCTTGGATGTATATAGTAAGTTTATTAACCATATTATATAAAAATACAAAGAGACATTGTAAAAGTGAAACTAATTAACTTAGAGTTAATACTTAAAGATAAGGTTAATATAAGTACCCAAACCTGTCTAAATTCTATTGGATGATTTGTTTTCGACCTATCCCCACCTAATCCTTTGAATAGTCAACTTTGGAGCCTTTGGAAACCGAATATGAATTTATTATAAATTAATATTTCTAGCTTTTCCAAAGGTGCCCCTCACCCCTCTTATAAAAGGGCACTCCTCCTTCTCTTTTCCTCACACCTCTCAAGCCACTTGGATCGTACAAACTCTGCCCAACTAAGCTCCCCAAATCCCTCTCCTCCTCCTTGAAGCTTCCCCTTAGGCAGAAAGCATTTAAAGAAGTCCTTTGGTTCCAACCAAAGTGAGTTACCTAAATTAAAGGTAACAATTTCTCTTAAAGTATTTTCATTTATTTTGCTTCTCCAACCCCCAAAATCTTTTTATTTCCTTTATTTTGTAACAACACCAGTATCCTAAATATACTATGATGTTGTTATAAGAAGGATTCAAACTACACATACTCACAACTCCATCTAATGGATGATGAACATAATGTTTCTGTGGATGGAAAACTAACGCCTCACGAAACGATGATTGTTCAAATACATCTTACCACCTCTCATGGTGGCGATTATGATGTAACTATAATTAAATATGATATTAAGGATATATATTTTATATATAAGCTTCTGAAATTCCATTTTATTTCATACCATTATTCGTTTCATGTTGTATATACATACGATAATTTCATTTGAGGAAGTGCGGACTACCGCCCCCTTAAAATGATATGACTCGTTCATACCACACATGGAACATATAAAGGATGGTGTTAATGAACTTATGTAACATATATAAAATATTATATTATACTGGAATAGTAATATACCTATGTATCATTTGGATTCGATTCTTTTAAAATAAAAAATTAAATGGAAGTAGCGTTCGTGCGTACGTACGGACTACCGTCTCCATGAACGCGATGAGATTCATTCTCCATCGTATCCATTCAAGTATAATTATCATTTTATGATTTAAAAATGATGTTTAAGGACTTTATATCATTCTGGATATGAATAATATACAACCTATCCTTTACAAACATGTCTTACGTAACAAAACATACAAAAGAAAACAAGAAAGTTCACACCCGAAACAACGATAATACTAAGATATTATTATCAAAGCAATATTAAAAGATCATATATGATATCATATTAATTTATATGATTCTTGTATAATTTAATAACAATTATTTCACCGTTATACAGGAGGTTAACCTACCCCAACCAAGGAAAAGTACAAGGTAAGGGTTTATTTCACAATCTCTTCATTATCTGAGGTTGTTTATACGTAATAATCTACTGGGATATCTTTATCATCCACATCCATGTTTCTTAAAAATGTATTTCAAAACATTTTTACTATTTACAAGAATATGAGTTAAAGTCATTTATACCCTTGTTTGACTTTTTATAAGAGGTTTATAAAGGAATCTTTCCGTCGTTTTCAAAACAAGGTCCTTTTTAACCTTTTCGACAGAATTGAGGTAAGAATGTTTTTTTTAACTTACACGGCGGGTGCGGTTATTTTACGCCGTTATAAAATCTTCAAAGCTTTCCTTACAAGCTTATAAGAATATTTTCAAAGAAAATGTTTTATTTTATATGGATCTTAAATGATTTCAAAATAAAAGGAGATATTTCTTTAAAAAGAATTTTGATTTCATCTATGTCAACACCCTTTGATGAATTTTACGATTATTTGAAGTTGATTTATTATGATACAAAACTTCTATATTGTATTGAAGGTTTTGTGATATGTTTGACTATGGATGTGATATTTTTATACCATTCATAGTTTATGGTGAAATTATTGACATTTCGTATGCTAGTTTTAATAGGAATGTTTATGTTATGTTTAAACCTTTTCATATGGGAATGCATTGGACTTAATAAGTGACGGGTGGAGACCGCTATAGCTCCTCGATGCATCGGTAGGTCTAATGAGACAAACTAGTGTCTTGGCACAAGTCCTTGACAAAATCTTATTTGTAGTCTTGGCACGAGGCCTTGGCTATGTGGTTATGATAGTCTGGCATTATGCATTCCAACATTATGAAAGTGGTTATTGATATTGCATGTGATTATTCGATTAGTAGAATATCCATGTGAACAAGTAAATGGAATTATTTCATTTTACTTTTTCCATACTATGTTGAAGTTCAATTTTAAAAGGCTTTTGTTTTAGCAATTCATTGCCTTAAATGTTTATGCTTATTTTGAATGTTCCGCTATATTGTTATCCTTACTGGGCATTTGAGCTCACCCCTTTTCTATGTTTTAATTTTCCCAGGTAGTGAAGAAGTAAATTATGATTGACTTGCAGGGATATTATGAGGGGTTTATAGTGTGGACGTTGGAAACATTATGTTGTTGTAGTAGTTTTTCATTTTATGATGTAATGTAAAACTTATGAATATATCTAGTGTTTCCAAGGCTACTAAACTAATCAGTCTTTCGGGATTTGATCTTTCTTGTGATCATGCCAATGTTATGTAATAATGCACCGAGTCTGGGTAACTAGGGTCGGGGCGTTACAAATGGTGATTTATAACAAACAATAACTTGTGTTGATTGAGTATTCCCAAATTGAAGTAATTGATGTTGATGTGATATTCGTGACCATTTCATGATTGTATCTATCAAGTTGTTCTAATCCATGAAAATTAAAAAGGAGTGAAAAATATGTCAAATAAATGTTAAATAATACATGATGAAAAGTTTCCTTGAAGATGATGTGTATATTGAACAACAATATGGGTTTATTATTAATGATGATGACGAAAAAGCAAGTCAATAAAAGTAGGCTTTGTATGGAGTGTACTAAGAAACATGAGAATGGTAATCTTAATCAGACCAATGTCTAAGGAAACTCTATTTTCATATATTATTATTTGGTCATAGAATCTATATTAAGAAGGAAAATGATAAATTGTTTATGTTTCTTATCTATGATTATGACTTAATTTTTATATACGTGAATGAAAACTATTGCATTTAGTTTTCATTACTCATAATGTGAGATTAGACATGAATTTAATTAGTGTAAATTAATAATTAAATTGATTTTATTGATTTTAAATATTTTATAGTATATTTATCTCACCAAAAAATTTCAAATAGTTTGTAAGAAAATTTTAAATAGAGGATTTGAGACCTATGGAAACATCAGTGGAGAAAATACTAAAATTGTTAAAATATGAGTAGTGAAGAAAGGTTGTTTTAACTACATATCAACAAATCAGTTGGAGTCTACTATTTTCTTCTTCTACTTGACTATATTTTTTTTCTAATTTTCAAGCCACTCATTTTCTGAATGATCCTAGGGAAATATGTATAATGGCTATGAAAAGAGTACTTCTATAAATGTGTCATATAATAAACAATATACTGTTCTATCATAGTTATTCAAAAAAATACTGGGATTCACTAATGAATATTGATCCAGTTTGATAGATGAGTGAAAGAAAACATCTTGTAGTGCCTTTTATCTTGGAAGTTCATTTATTTCATGGAAAATAAAGAAGCAGAATTACATATCTTTGACCACATCCCATGCTGAGTACATTACTGCCACTCAAGAATTCACACAGTTTTTATGAATGAAATAAAAACTTGATGAATTAGGAGTTGAATTGATTTATCTTATTTCAATTATTTGTTTTAAATCAAGATAAATCAATATTAAAAAAATAAAATTCAAAATTTAAGAAAAAATCATACTGAGATCATATATAATTTTATTAAGGAGAAGGCAGAGCAAAGAATTATGGTATTATAGTGTCAACACAAGATGAAGTGGTAGACATTTGGGAAAATGAACTACCCAAATTTTTGTGTGTGAAAGATTTGTTGGATCTAGGAGTCCAACCATATTCATCAAATTAATTATCTTGAGATAGAGCCCAACCCCCAAGGTTTCTTTCATAATAAAAGTATGATTTTTTTCTATAATTTATTGGATTTATCACCATGTCTTATGGATTTTTTTGGAAGTACTATATTTGGGTTGATTTACAAAGGGAGAGTATGATATATGTATATTTAAATGGGGGAGAAGTAAAAGGGGGTGAAATATAGGGAAAAACGGGGATAGTATGCTAATGAAAAATAAGGGGGAGATTAATGTGTCTATTCAAAGAATTCAAAGGTGGTCACAGAAAAAGTTTCACTAAATTATTATTTGTAATAATAAGTATTTCTCATATAGGATTAAAATTGATGATTATTTTATAATTGATACACATCACGAATATAAAGAGGATATGACTATTTCTAAAGTAGTTGTATACTATTTACAAACCCAAAGGTGAATATTGTTGACCAAAATCGATTTGGTAGTTTTTATGTGTTGTGTTTATTAAAAAAATGAGGAAAGAATCCAGAGGAATACTATCTCAAAGATAGACACCACACGCGATTCAACAAGACTACACTGTATTATTTATGGTTGTGCTATAAAAAGAATGGTAACCCTAGATGCAAAGATAAGATAGATGGACCCTATGCATGTGAAATAATGCTCGACCACATAGGATTGAGAGAAAGGCCATCCATCCCTGACAAAACCAAGTATGTATGTGATCACACACATGGGTCGGTGTGTGCATGGGAGAAGTGGTTTCCATAGTGTGGAAGTGCAGATGTATTGGTACAAAACATTGATAAGAAGTTTGTAAAAGGTAAGGAGAATACCCCATTACTCATAACCGACTGGTTGAGGGAATAATGTTTATTTTATGTTATAGGAATTACAGGGGTGAGTCAGATATGGGATGTAGATTTTTTAGTGTACATCATAACTAAACTCACCTTGGTGTTGAAGTGTGGTTTTTGAAATTTTTGTGGAACAAGAATTTTTGGGGTTCCCTCACCATAGTTGAAATAAATACAACATAGCCTTTTGAAGAATAATAATTCCATACCATAGTAATGAATTTCACCATGGGTGGACTGAATACTATATAATTAAAGAATCTATTCCTCTATCAGAATGAAATGAAGAATTTAAGAGTATTTAAGGAGGAGGAGGATATGGTGTAATAGAGGATGTTGTGATCTATTTTTGGTAGATCTAGTCAAATTCAAGATTCCATGCCACAATGATTTTGGCCAAACCATAAGTATATCTCTAGAATTATTGGTTGCAATACAATTATTGTGGTCATTCCATAGTATATAGAAAACATGGGATATTGTTCCATATCATGGTTGTGTCTTTATGCACAATTTTATAAGGAATAGAAGTTATGGATCAGATATTATAGATGATAAATTATAATTTAACAGACCTCAAAGAAAACCTAATTAGTAGGGTACACTTGTCATAATATCACTTAAACGGAAGAAAAAACTAATTACAGGACTGAAAGAAAACAAGATGGAATTTCCTATGAAAGTAAAAAATACATTGAGGTAATTACGTGGAGTTTATATAGAGAATATTTCTATAGGATTTCTATATATCTCAACTAGATGATTGAACGTAAAATATAGTGTTATTTCTAGAGTTTTATCATCAATAAATTTTTATTTGATTTGATGAAGAGAAAACCAATGTGTGTGAATGATTTTATCTTCTTTAGGAAAAGAAATAAGATTCAAAAAAGCATAGAAAGGATTTATTTATTGGGGTTGTGTAGTGAGTTCTAAAAATATTCATGGTAGTTAATCAGGAGTATTAGTTATGCTACTCTAATTTATAACTTAATAAGTGAGATTTTAGTGATTTGTTTTATATAGGAACATTATCATGCATGCTCCTTTAACATTACCCATTACTGGAATACAAATTAATATCCCTTAATATGGTTACTAATTTCATCATTCAATGATAGGAAAGGAGGATTTAAATCAAAGTGATTGTCAAGGTGAGGGAAGAATATCCTCATTTAAGAAAGAATTGTTTTTAAACACCCAAATTCAGCACCCTATCGGGGTGTTATCTTCTATTGGAATCTATCAATTGAACTGTATATAATGTTAAATATTTTATAAACATCATAATCATAATGTTTTTGTCTCTATATTATAGAATAAAATTCATAAAATAATTTCTGATTATTTGGGAATAACAATATAATATGTTGAACTTCATAAAGAGTCAATGGATTCTGAAGCTGATAATGCAGATATCAGTACACCGAGAAACCTAAATTAGTAATCAAATGAGTTTTACGATCTTATAGAATATATAAATAAATATATTAATTAGTGGTTTGAAAAATATTCAAAGATATATTTTCTATAGAAATTTAACCACATAAATTGTTCATACTGAGTTCCAAATAAATTTTTTTTGATGATGTCGGAGTTGTTGCCTGATTATTTTGGTTTTGAGGAAAGGATTTGATTTATTAAATTTTAATTTATCATAATATCAATTGAATCTGAAATTGGGATTAGTTAGTGACGTATTTTACCAACTATTGTATTTAAGTACAAGTTAGTCAATATGGACAGTTGTTTTGATCCGCTGAAATTTGGATCCATAAACGAGTATACAAAAAACTTTTTATTATTTCGAGGATTGTTTGTGGGAAAAAATGCCTGGAAATGATAATGATGTATAACTTCATCCCATTATATAGGAATATAAATTGTTGTAGGATAATTTTGTGGATAAATATGATGAATCAAAGTAGAATGTGTTTAAAATTCACGCTGCTCTCCTGTGGACCATCAGTGGCATTCCAGTAACTAATATTTTTTAGGTTAGAATAATATACTAGTAAGATGTGTCCTATTTATAACTTATATTTTAACTATAATGGATTCTGGATATTAGAAAATGGTTTTTTATATATACTCTTCAACTATTGAATACATCTCAATGTTTTCAATTTTATAATTCATGATCTCATTTAAAAATTAGTGTGAGTACCCCCTCTAAAAAATGGATATGGGGTAATTTTTTTGACATAATTATAGACTTTTGTTTTAAAATTTGGGAAGGACTATTAGTTGACCAGTGGTTTGAAAATAGTTTACACCACATCAGATTGAATTGTAACACAAAAATGGATGAAACATATATATTTTTAAACATCCTTGTTGGTAATTATAGATGTTACATCATAATATTAACAGTATGAACATTGGAAAGAATTTAAGTGATATATTAATAGTCATAGTTATGGTTTTAGTGTTCTTATAAAATCACTATGGGAAACATTTTGATAACTATGTGCTTGAAAAACTATAATAAACTATTATAAGGAAACTTTTTCACCCAAAGATGATATTTTCCACATCATTATTCATTGTGATGATTCATTTAATAATGAATTTGGACAAGGAATATAAATTTCAAGGACCCATACACTATAAATGGTTGTTTCCCTTAGAAATGTATTGTATTTTCAAAAGTTTCTCATTATTGAATTATGTTTTTCAAAATTTTAACATATATGTTTATTTTTTGTAGTCTAATTTGATACCTTGGTCATCTAATGTATTATGTGAAGAACAGAGAACAACCACAATGATATATTATTGAAGGAAACTTGGTTGAAGAGTGTATTTCATTTTTTGAGGTATATGGATGAGATTTAGACAAGAATCAATTGAGTTAGTAATGATGATGAAGAATAAAATTATTTGTAGACCTATATTAAATCAACAATATTTTTAATTTTAAGTCTTCTATTTATAAATTTATCCACATTTTCACCAACTCATATAGAGTTAGTTTAAGAATAGATATTTTTACTCCTAAATCTCGATATCACAGAACCTTTCATTAATGAATGAAAACAGAAAAAAACATGACTTTATATTTGATATAGAAATGAGAAAGAACTATCAAAATATACGAATGAAGATAATATTTACTTGTTTTAAAAACATGAAATTTCACAAAATGTTTTATAATTATAATATATTTATAATTATAATTTACAAATAGTAATATTTTTGATCCAAATATATTGATCATGAATCTTGATAATCAAGCTGAATGGTATGATGTTTTGAAATATTTATATCCAAAGGGAATTGATACAATCTAGGGGGTGGATTCCTAAAATATTAATGGCTTCATTTTTTGTACAACTCATCATGAATAAGTTTTAAAAAAACTATGGAATCTTTAAAAAATTTACAGATTTGGTATGTTATGGAAGGTTAATTAACTTTATTAAATTTAATTATTATGGAAAATTTTATTTTTCTATTATAAAAATGGAAGTGGGTCAATATCTATACAGGTATAAAGGCAATTTATTTTCAGAGTAGTTATGTAATAAAAAATATTTTGATTGAAATTGGTTATTATGAAGAACATGATCCATTTAATTTTCTTCACAAGATGAAATGATATATTATGTTAATGGTGGAATCAAGGAAGGGTGGACTATTATAGTAGATGAGAAATCGAGTTACCTGTATGATAGAGATGAGATATTTGATATATTTGAGGCTACCATTATTATAAGAGAGTGTAAATATAAGGTTATTAAGTAAATTTTGAAGGATGATATCAATTATAAATGAAACCAATTTATGTCCAGTCCTCATTAAAATATTTGAATTATATTTTCACTATTATTATAAATGTGAGATTCATTATTTAGTATATTTTCTATCATATAATCTATTTTAACATTAAATTAACAAACATTGATTTCCATTCATAATAGTTATGCTTAAAAAAACATTAATCCAATAGATATTCTTAATTTTATGGTTTTAATGAAACTTCCCTTTTAACTTTAATGAGTATAAAATAATGGTATGAGTTTAATATAAGAAGGAATATATTATTTTTTATATATAATTATATTGATATTTTTATAAAATAAATTGGTAGTTTTAATGAATAATAAACTGTTTATGTACCCCAAAATTATTGGGAATTTTTATAATTGCAATTTCAAATATTTTTTTTAATTTTATTGATGGATAATATCATTTTAAAATTTTTTAATTGATTATAATTTTTATTTATAATAGGAAATGAAAAAGGATAAATTTTATGTGGATCATATATATTTTAAATAATCTAATGAAACTACCCTATAGTGAGAGTCCCAACACTAGTAGGTACATCATCCACTATTATATGTATTATTACAATTGATATAAGGCTAGTGGAAACCATTTCTGGGATATTGTTCTGGCTAGTAGATTTTCATGGTTCGACTACTAATATTGTGTCACCCATTTCATTAGAAGGAAATTTGTGGGTGACTATTGTTGGCATGTAAGTCATTTATAAAGATGTTATTTATTTCATAGATATACAAAATATCGAATATGTTTTTTTAACTATTAAAAATATCAAAAAATTGAAAAACATTAATAAACGAAATATGTTTAGAGGCTACATAATTTCAAGGTCTTGTTCCTTTTATTATTTTTGGAGTGCTTATAAGTGACAATGGAGGAATGTATGGTCATTTTTTAGTTCATTTGGAATCTCAGTTGATGACCCTCCCATTTTTATATCCTTATTGGTGGATTATTCTAATAAAATAGAAGGATGATATCTTCTATAATCATATATAGGTAAATGAAAATAAATATTATCCATCTATTTATTAGTTGGGTATTATTATAAAAATATTTAGACTAAACATTTTATATTTCATATTTAAAGTATTTTTTAAATTTTGATATGGATGATTCTATTGTGGGTCTGTCAAATTTGAAAAGTTTGGGAAAATATAAATATCTCAAGTATAGATTTTGGAGCAATTTTAGTGAAAACTGATTTAGTCTTCAACTAATGTATTAAAAGGTATATTAAGGGATTCCAAGAGGGAAGCAAAAAAAATATTATTGATATGATTTTTATTGATTCATATAAGGTATTTTATAATATTATATTTACTTTATATTAATTTCTATACCATATTACCTTTTCTTAATAATATTAAATTTCAAACTAATATATCTTGACTTTTTCATGAAATTTATATGAAAAACACTATGATTATAGGGAAGTAGATAATACTTTGCAAAATAGGGTTGAAAGGTTTCTCTTGGAGAATATAAAATAAGGTAAATTTTGAATTATTATAATATATATATATGTGTGTGTGTGTGTTAAATTTTATCTTATTAATATATTATAATTTTGTATTTTCCTCTTTAATGATTAAGTATTTGGATATTATTCACCATTCTTATGGAATGATATGTGGTTCAATGTGCATATAAAGTAAAATGGGAGTTATATGAATGAATTGACCTAGAGAATATCTATAAACTAGTTTAATTTATATTTAATTTTTTTGTATCACTATTATATTATATAATTAAAATATATATTTTAAAATTAAAGAGGTATGGGGTGATAATCCCTTATAGTCTTCATTTATCTCATAGTAAGATGTTATTGCCTGTGTTTTAGGTAATTCACATCCAAGTATTATGTAGATGATTATTTCTAGACAATCGTGATTATGAATCTATGAGAGGTACCTGACACCCTTTACAAGAACTACTAATCCAACCTTGGGCCCTAGTAGCGGTCTTGATTCAACATCAAATTAATAAATGGTTATATAGGAGAAAAAAGTACAAGAGAAGACGTCATGAATTGAAGTTTGATATGAATAGGTAACTCTGCGAGGGTCTCCTTGGAAGCATTATTTTGGGAAATGGTAGGGAGAATTATTAAGGGCAATGCATATATGATATGATAGTATTTTTAGATACATATATTTATTTTTTATATTGTGTTTGTAATATTTTTTAACATAATCAAATTTATGTTTCTAAATTTTACAATTATATGAACTTGAGTATAGAATTCATTAAAATGAAGTGGATGAATTATCCTGAGCCAGCTATATTGACATAGATGCAATCCCCATTTTCTATGATGTGTTATTTGTTGTTATTTGAATTTATCCTTTGGTTTATATGAAATTTGAATCAAATTATGGTTTATTTTAATACCCATATAACTTATTTAATATGTTATATGTTTATAAAACGTTTAAATATTGGTTATATAGTTTTTATATTATTATTTTTTGTTTTTTAACGTATGTTTTGATAAATGTGTATTTTGAATTTTTGGTATAAGATCTTGAATTAGAGTAGTATATTTTAAAATTTATTTCATTTTATATAGTGATATAAAACACATATAATCTTGGTAAATGATCATTTTTTATTTAGAGGTGGTTAGAATCATCACTACATTTTAATTTTTTTCTAGTATTGGTACACTACCATTTCTCATTTGGTGATTTTTAAAACATCCATTATGTTCTGATAAACCATTGAAAAAAACATCTAAAATTTGTCCAATCCCCATGAAAATAATCAGAAATGGTGTGAACCACTACTAGTCATAGAAAAATAGTGCAATATATATTTAATTTTGGAAGTTTAAACCACTATAAAATATGGTTTCCATAATAGATAAAGAAAAACCACATTGATTTAAGAAAATTCTATTGTTAAATTCACAAAAACACTAAATGTGGTAGTTTTAAAAGAATCTAAAAATAGTTAATGATGCATTAAACCTCTATGTATGGATGATAAAACTTTTTATAATTTCCATTTTTTTTTTCAGTTTCATGTGTCCCACCCAAGTATAAACTCTTAAAAATGCATAGTAACCTACCATGATCTATATAAGTCGATAGATTTAATCTTCCTATGATCACTGTCTACACTAAAAAGTTTCCAACATCCGTTAAATCATGTAAATACACTAAAATGTTTCAAAAATAATACATAGTACCACTATAGAAAATTACCATTCTGATTACCAATAATTTTTTTGTTGGAATGCCCTTTCATATAATGCCTCAAAAGGAGACATATTAATCGATGCCTGATAACTATTATTATAGGAAAAATCGATATATGTTTTATTACTTTCCTAGTGTCATTAAAAATATTGTAATTGTACTAAAAACATAATATTCACTTCCCAAAATGTATGCTCAAACTTTCCATTAATTTAATGAACTTATCTGTATTCAATGTCACCTTTTTTGCAATGTTTTATTTCAGCCTTACCAGAAACACAAATTGAGTCAAAAAACATGATCTGATTGGATAATTATGAACACACCATGTAATTATAAATCATCCAACATATATCTTACCTAACTAATCAACTGAATTGGTCTTATTTATTTATAGGAAATGATCCACTTTGTTTAAGTGATTGACTATAATCCACTGGACATCACTACCTAAAGGATACCTCAATGTCCCCTTTAAGTACTCTATTTTCCCAATTTCCCATTTCCACCCATGGATGTGTAGTAATTGAAGAATAAATATGCTCTAATGGTTATCTCCATTAATATAAAAATATATAAATCTTATTTATATGAATTCAATTACATCCTTATTATCCAATTTCTCTAGTACTGTTGGTAGATCTTTTGATATATCCTAGATAATCCTGGGAGAACATCCAATATTGATGTGTTTAAATCCTTAATAAAAACCTATCCCATGATCTTAGGGTCTATTATTCAACCTCAAACATCGATTATACTATCATCATCTTAATTCTAAATTGATAAAGGCTCCCCATGAGATATGTGATCCATAATAATCTAAACATTATATCCTAGAATCAATATCTACTTCACCCTATCAATAAGTTAAGTGGTGGTGATCAATGTTGTCACAACTAGAAATTGATATTCATCTCAATGATGGGACTCATTAACTTTCACTGACATTTAACCTCTTATTCCACTTACGCCTCGATATTCATTTTCAGTGCATCGACCAAAATGTTCCCCTTTGCAAGGGCGTTCATCCTTTCAAATTCTGAAGACTGTAAGTACTTAACACACATTCTCTACAAAAGGTTAAAGTCATAATATAAAAAATATATATTTCAAGATCATATAGTAAATGTGAACCATTATTAATTCCCCTAAAAGTGAGTAATGGAAAATTTTTTTAGAAAAAAACCACTTCTATGTACTGATCATGCATCAAGTAGTTTCACACATTATGATCTTAACTTCCCATACCCATATGTACTTATTCATTATAACCACATCAATTCTTACCCTATACACACTCTTAATTAACAATAGTAAAAGTTATTGTTCATACATAAATAGATTATGTTTTGGATTACTGGATTCCTCAATATTCCCTTCAGCTTCGAGAAAGATCTCTTATAGAGATCATACAACACAAAACTCCCCCATATTATTCAGAGTGTTATTCATTATTTCTAATATTTATATGTATTTAATGAATCTTCTATAGTATATTATTAACACCAAGAATCTATAAATCTAAAATATGTTATTGATTTACTCACAAGAAACCAAATACCAACCTTATTAGGGTTCACTGATATACCAACCTTAGATACCACATATTAAAAGATATATATATATATATATATATATATTGTATCCATAAATTATAATTTTATAGATTATCATAAATTTATTTCTCTTTCTATGTTCTTAAGAATATCTATATATTTTGACCATGATCCTATAAATTCATTTAGTATGCCATGATTTTTTTAATAAATATGAACTCAAAGAAGTTAGGATATAGATGGAATACTTTATTCATGATTTCTATAGAAACTAATAGTATATTCATGATACCAAAATCTTGATTCACATGACTTATTTAATATATTTTTTTGAAAATAAAAATACACTACCTATTTTATTAATATTATATTTATGTTTTTATTTTTGTTTAGTTAAGTAGATATAACCTCTAAATTATATATTTTGGTAATCTGATTCTTTTTAATTTAATTTAATTTTTTTTGAAGACACAAAAATTATATTAAACATAAGTTTGATTAAATATTCTTATTTTATTAGAACTATACCATAGGAATATGTGGTTTATCTTTGTTGTTTTTTACATAAATAATTATAAATAGAGACTTAGGCTTTAACAAATTCAATATAATTGGATTATGAAATATCTTCTTTTAGGAGCTCTAAACTATCTAATTGATAGAGATTTTTATTGTTTTTATGTTTAATTTTTTGAAATTTAATGTGAGAGTTTTTATATTATAAAATATCTAATACCTTCAGTTGTGATAATTTTCTTCTAATAATTCATTATCGATGAGTTTCTAGGGCTAGAAATTGGTATATTAATAAATATTAGGTTCAAATATCCTACGGAAGGACTTTCTAAAGATCAGTTATATTAAATAGGATGTAAGGGATATACCTTCCCTCTGTTGGCATTAAGTTTAGAAGTAATATTTTAGTCTTACATCTTCTAAACACACGAAAAAATGATGTCACAAGTTATTAGAACATGTATTACTTATATTTTTATATAGATCCTCCCACCAATTTGGATATAAATCAATGAGTTTCTTTCATTGGAATAGTTAATATCCTTTATAATATATTATAAATGATTTTTTTTAGTGTTATCCAAAAATTTATGTAATTTTTATGGATTTTTTACCAGGTGGAATATTAGAGAATATGAGTTTGATTCATCCACCTATTTTGACAGTGTAGATTATGGGTGTTGGAGAGATCACATAAAGAGTTTTGTGATTAATTATGTTTTAGATCATTATCATATGATGATTGTAAATTATAGTATTCCAACAAAAGAAATTTAATTTTTTTTACTTATGATAAGAAGAAGGTGCATTAGGATTACTATGAGGAAAAAACAACATTTATTTTATTTTACGATGAGTAACATTTATAGTCAGATATCTTCTTTTGAGACTATGAATTAAATTTAGAGAAAATAGCAGATTAACTATTTTAGTACTTCTTGAGTTTTGGAAACATAAATAATTAATATAAATGTAGATTATCATGATTTTTATTTCTGTATAGAATAATTAACTACTCAATTTTAACAATATTTTATCACTATTGTGAATGGCATGAAATATCTTATTGATAATAAGTGTGTGTATGAGCATCTTGTGGAATAAGTAATTTATATAGTTCTAAAGGTGTGGGAGTATAAATGAATAGATATTTATGATAAAAAACAAATTAAGAAGTTGATTTTATATTAATTAATCATATATATCAAGAAATATTGTAATTATTTTCAGAGATATGTAGAGATATAAAACTAGAATAATGGTGGTGTTATGTTTTTGTCTACTAAATTTTGTGTTACTAATTATAAATCAAGTAATTCAAATGAAAAATATTTGAATTTTTTTATTACAGTAGTTAAAAAATTATAGGAGGTGATTCTTATCAGATTTTCAGGTGGTTATTTTAATAATTAATTTTTGAGAAATAACAGTCTGAATGACATAAAAAATGGGTTTGACAAATTTGGAGTTGGACAGGATTCATTAAATTTTATTTTTAATAAATGTAAAAAATTGGGACATATTAGACAAGATTTTCTTAGTTTGAGGAAGAAGGATATTTTATTAAAATATAATTGAATAAAAAAGTAATGAAAATTTCAAGATCTATTGTATACTTTTAGATTGAAATTAAATATCCATTAACGGGCATTAGTGGTGTGGAATGTGATGATATTTAGAAGATGAAACCTTTATTTAATAAAATCACTTATTATGGCCTTTTTCATGTGAAATGTTACTGCGAATAAACATGCAATTTATTATTAGATTTTGAAGTTCCTTCTACTTAGGATGATGAGGATGATGTATCATTATCATTTGAGGAAATGAAAATCTATTTTTTAGAATATGAGGATAGCAATCAAGGAGTTTTGAGGAATTATACATTAGTTAAGGATTATATTTTTAAGGGTGAGGATAATATTTCTATGATAAAATATAACATGAGTGTTAATATTATATATATATATTTTAACATTTGATGATTATATTTAGGTTGTGAAACTTAAATCTAAAGTGGATAGTTTTAAGTAGTTACATCCTAAATATACATACCGCAGGAAGAGTTTTCAAAAAAGTATGAGATAGTTAAATCCCTTAAGAAAATCTACCAGAGTTTGTTATAAATTTAATAAAAGTGAAATATTTTGAAGAATTAATATTAATCAAATTTTGAATTATTTTTATTGAAATACTAGAGAGTATGACATTATAGTGTCTAGTTTTATTTAATAATGTTTATTAATTCAACACTAAACAAGGTTATATTTCAAATTAATTTGAAATTTTTGACCAAAAAGAGTTGCGAATATGTGGGTAATGAATGTTTTAATTTTTAATAGTTATAGGACTAAGGAGTCTTGGATGTTAAATTATTAATTTTTATTTAAATGAAATTATCCATGAACAAACAACTCAAATAAGGAATAAATTTTTTATTTTATCAATGAATTTATTAAAATTACCTATGAAAGTATGACTGTTTAAAATTTATTCATGTTTTGATCTTACATTATACGATAGCTTCTTGATTTGTTTTACACTTTAAGCAAGTGCGATTTTTGTTTTTTATAAATTTTAAATTAGAATTATTTATATTTTTAATGTTTTTATTAAAGATAATAGATGGGTTTTAATGAATCTTCTAGAGAAATATTCATCAAAAGTAGATTATATATATAGATGTCAGAATATAACCTATAGATGGGTTTTTTTATTTTTCACTAATCTTGTATATTTTTAAAAGATTTATAATTTATTTTTATTTATGTACTTTCATTATATTTTTAAAATTTTTTATCTAGTTGAAATTTTATCATTATTTGTTGATTAAGGTTAGTTATTGAATACTATATTTTTGTCTTAAATCTCTCTATATATTTTTTCTATTTTCAAAAATCACAAATGTGGGGAGATTGAGGAAATGACAGTGTGGTGTAAGTTTCCCTTTTATTTAATGGGAGTATTGTTTTACTCACATGTTTTTATCTTAAAGGGGATATTTATTGTTTTTTGGATGTTATAATATTCTTGGTATTTCTGGATGTTAAGGGTAGTTAACTCTTTTCCAATTTGAGTTAATATTTATTATTTGGGTGTGTATTTTTATTTTAAACAATCAGTAGATTTTTTAGTCAAATGAATTCTTATGAATGTTATATTTATAAATTCAAGATACACTCTATATTCCATTTGCATTACTTGAATTTTTGGGTTGACTTATTTTTCTGTAGATATAACTTATGAATCATAATTTATAGTACGATTATTCTATTAAAATTAATTTCCATAACATTATAATTACCCCTAATTTACATCAAATATGTTGTAGATTCAATCAGTAGATTTTATTACAACTATAAATTTAGAAATCATATATTTTATTTTGTGAGATTGTAATGAAAATATGGTTAGATGTAGACTGAGTATTAAATAAATAGAATATGATTACATGCTAAAATTTCAAATTTTGTGAGATGTACACAATCTCAGTGATAGAGAGATTTATCTTGTGTTTTTTTCACCATGATTCATAGAGATTCTCTATGTATGAATTTCTATTATAAAATATCTAAGTATTAATGTTGAAATAATTTTATTTCTGATGAGATTCCATGGCTAATAATAATTTTATTTCCTTCCACTGATGTTATTTAAATAATTCATGTTATAGACTTGAATATTTATATTATGTAGATCAATTATGTTCTTAGTTATTGACATTTTTATTCCTTGTATCTAGATACTGATCCTTATTATTGTTATTATTATAATTGAATAATACCTTTTATTAGAACTGGAAATATCTTTTACAATGTATTTTAAATATTATTGTGTATTGTAATCTCAAAATATATTAAATTAATTTTACTCTTTATTTTTCATATTCTATCGGGTTTCTTGTCTTTGTTAAGTGATAACTTTTGAGTTTTTTATTTTTAACCATTTCTATCATTTTTATATCATTTTACACTTTTTAGTTTGTAATTTATAACATCTAGAGTATATACTATTATGAGTGTGTTAAAAAAACTTGTTTGATTTTAACCTACAATTATCCCCTATATTAGTCTACCATATTTGGGAAAACAATAATAAAATAACTAGGAAATCATTTACTACCTGCATTATATTTAATAAAATATATAGAAATTCTATTATTTTCACCTATTAATGATGATACCTTAACCATAAATTAATTTTTTAAAACTACACATATCCCCTCAACTGATTAAACTATTAATCATTCTGTGGAAGAGAACACTTATTCTTGATCATCACCTGATTCAACCTCTGGTTATCTATTTTAAAACTAAAACTACCATTATCCTTTTTACTGAACATAATAGAATACACTGATGGTTAAGTAACCAAGTGAATATATCCCTTTACAACCATGCCCATAGGTTTGAACTTCAACTCTATCTTATTATTTGGTACCATCCTATAAAATGGAACAAAGGTGGGATCTATACCTTTAATCTACTCAATAGTGAAATCAACTTCCATCCTGTGTGGTAAGTGTAATATATTCTTTATAAATGTTTCATAAAATATTTCCATGATGGGATTAAAGACCAACTATCTATCCTTATATTAGTATGCATAATCACTAACAATATCTCTTATAATCACACCCAATTGATAATGGTTTGGTCCTAAATTATCTAACTAAAATTCCAACTCCTTAATAAATACATAACAATCACACACTTGAGAAGTGTAAGACACCCATCTATGATATTAGTTTATTAATGATAGGTAATGAGTTAACCTGTCCATCCTATGGTCAGCATCAAAGATTCATATTTTCGAAAAAATTATACCATTGATCCTAGTAACTAATGGTCAAGATAATTTTCATAAAACACTTCCAAATATCCTTATATAACCCCATGAAGGGTTTATTAATGGTCATATCCCCTGTGAGATAATAGACAACTAAACCCAAATCACTAAAACAATGAGTAGATATGAGTAAATGAGTTTCACATGTATTGAATATAATTAAAAAAATGATATATTTTACTAGAATCATGCCCCTAATAGTCAAAAAATCACTCTACAATTGGAAGAATTATACCCAATCAAATATAGCATCCTTATGCCTGACTATCTACCCAAGGTTACTATTAGTTTACTACCCAAATGAGAACTTATCTATCTTTCAGATACCCCTAGGAACAACATCCTCTTATACACCACGATTTGTTAGAGAAACCAAAACTTCCCCATATGATGATATACCATTCTAAGACATAAATATCCAAGGATATGTATAACTAAGCCCCATCATTAATAATAAGAACACTGAAAAAATTAATATAGATGTTCCATAAACCCAAATGAATAAAAATTCATAGATGGTTGTTGTCACTTTGATCAAACATGAAACAACTTACCACACTAGTGGCACACAGTAGGAGTACTCCCATATAGGGAAAGATATGATCCATGATGCAGACTTCCATATGCACCATCAATATATTGAGAATTATTAGATTATCTTTTCATACCACTAGATGATATGCTTCTATATCTGGTAATGTAATTTGATTGCCTATGAATTACGATCCCCAACAGGTTCCTCCTAGGGATGATATCTTGGTTCTACCCCTTAGTGACATAAGTCAGGAGATAATATTCACCTATAAATTTACCTTATATCTAAATCTATCAAAAAACCATTGATCCCAGGTGGTCTCATTACCCACCAACATTTTTGTATAGTGAATAATAATTTTTAAATATGAAACATAGTTCATAAAAACATATACTAATATATAATATAAATGGAATCTTAGGATCTGTGTAACCTCAACATCATGGGATGTAACGACTCAATGAAATGGACATGAAGATCCTGGTAGGAACGACCCTCATAATTTTTTAATTATACAAATACATTCCACTAGTGGTTTTATTTTCTATGTGGCATATACTTCTCAATTTTTACCATCCTCCCCAAGGGGTTTCTCAATTTCATTGAAGATTTTTGATAGAGACTCAATTCGTAACATAGTTCCTAGATAAATACCCACACCCATAGTGATTTGTGAATGAAGAATATAAAACTCTCTTATCAAATTAAAAATAAAAGTGTGATCTTATAGAGACACATGATGTGTAGAATATATATCATGAAGAGAACTCTCTCAAAGATACTCATATATAATTGGTATTATAACCAATGGTTGGTTTGAAACTACTATTGGAGGGCCATGCTCATCCCATCCCTCATAAAACTCTTTCAGAGTTATCAATGATCTAATATCATTGAAATTATAAACACACACCACAAAATATTTTTATCATAATTATTTTATATCAAATATTTAGAAAATAAATAACCATAATTATGTGATACTCTTATATATATGCTATATCCACAAGAGGGTCTCATAAAACTCGAGTAATCTCTATTCCCCAGAAATTTACTCTTAGGTTTCAATATAAAAAATATATAAGATCCAATTAACCAATCAGATAATAATTTTCATTGAAGAAATTAGTAACCACATGATCTGTCATGTAAAGTTCCCCTAAAAAGTTATATTATAACATAATGTATAACATGTTATTAATACTATAACAAAAAACCCATTTTATGTAAAAGTTTTCAACCAAATAGAATCATAATATTTTTATTATAGGAATACGTGATAAATATAACACATGAATACACACCCTCTTAATATAAAGTGATTATAGAAAATTAATCAACCATAAGTCATACATTATATTCCTTGAAATTTTGAAAACATAATAATAGAAAGTGACAATAAAATCACATTCCATTGTAATATATAATTTCTATATAATAGGGTCACCTATGTATTTGTTTAGAGCCCATCCAATGATATGACAATATCCTATCTCTAAATTCCATAACCTAAGTTGTAAAAAAAATAAGAAAAGGATTGTAATTCCATATTATAAAGTAGTCATAACATAGTTCCTAAACATTTTTAAGGTAATGTCTGACATCACTAAAAGTGTGCCAACTTGTATACGAGAGTGTACAAACAAGTGTCAGGAGTTTACTAATATCATAGAAATATTTTAACCTATATCAAATAACCCAAAATAACTGTAGAAATAATAAAAAATATTCCTCTATAATAATCAATATAATATGAATATTACATTTAAACAGAAACTACAAAAAACTATGTCACATGATATAACAAAAAAGAACCAGTTTTAATTCCATACAAGTTATATATAAGATGAATATTTCCTAGTGTGTTAATCATATACAATTATTTATAAAAGAAAAAAAGTAATTTATAGGAATAAAAAATCTATGTTAAAGTCTCTTGATAGTACTACCTCCCACTCCATCCAATAAAGTTAGTCATCCATCCAATATTGGGCCCTTTTCCTTACATGTATTGAGGGTTATAATGTATTTATGACCACCATGATGTATATACAAGGTGTGAGAGTTATATTTAGTTAGTTACCACCATTATTTTCCTAAAAAATATAGAATATATTAGTTTGTTCATAGTGTAACATGACAACAAAAATTATGATATTAAATAACTATCACAACATCATGTTCAAAAAATCCACTTGGTGAGTGAGAATAATTTTTCTGCCAATTTTTAGGTGAATATGAATATTTTACCACCAATACTATGAGTTATTATCATATCCACCCACATAGAAATTTCTTAAAAACCCACAAAAATGGGATACCATGACTAATAACAATTTAAAATCAATAAATTATAGTGATTAAGTTGTTATTTCATTTAACTCTACATAACTATGTGTTCTTATATACTTGGTTGACATTGCACACTTTATATATCCAATAAGAGGAGTGAATAAGAACAACAGAACATTCCATAAAAAATGTCAAGATTGAATGGATATTTTCTCTGAATCATTACCATTACATGTCATATATGGGTATAATATCACATGTTTCTTCCAAGTATATGGTTGATTGGAATAATGTAAAACCTTGTAACAAAGAAATAGAATTAGTGGGAATATCATTCTATCTTACTTTTATGTACAAGTTTAGTGGCATAGAATCCAAATCACACTACAATATCAACTTGAATTGGAATAAAATATAAATATTTTGGACAATTAATAGTTGGATGGTTTTCAGACACACAAACCCATTCTAATTCTCCCACCAAAGATATAATCTACCTAAAACCATTTCAATTAAAGATGAATAATCGTTATCCCTTCTATGTACTAAATTATTCCAAAAAAACATCATTTAAACCAAAATCCAATCATGATTTCAACACCATGATATCCTCAAACATTAATATTAACCTAATAATTGATGGGAAATGCAAATCATATGTCAATGTAAAAAAGTCATAACCGAAAAACAAACAACACTCTCATGTTTCAATTATAAGGTATTATTATATAAATGACTATTATTGAACATGGAATCAAAATGCATCACTCAAAGGATCTGTCATGTTACTAATAATCCTTAATCATAATAAAATAATAATAAATTCATTTTGGGTTCATTACAAGGAAATCATAGACACTCGCTAAACCCCAATATCAAATTTCATATAAAACATAGATTAAATAATAAGAAATTATATAGACCATCTACATTATTATTTTCGATTCGCACTCATTAGGTATCTTAAATTATTTGTCCAAGATTATTTAGAGTCCTATAATTTGATAAAACTCTTCACTTTAGGGACTTCTAGTGGATAATAGATAAAAAATTTGAGCTACTAAGAGCATATGGAAGAGGAATATTATACTCACCTCTTGTGATCTAATGATACCAATAATTAATTAACTTGATATCAAATTAAATAGATATAAATTAGAAGAGGGTGGGGGGGGGGCATGGGAGTTTAGATGTTTAGTTTAAATTTTTATGAAGAGTAGGTGAGATTAATTTTTTTAAATATTAAAAATAATTTTAATTGAAATGTGTAAGACACAGTAAAAATACATCAGATACCCATTACACCTCCACTAGGTACAATATATCCCACTAACCACCTATACATGGTCCATTAGATTGAGTAGAGATTACCTTGGTCAATTAACTCTCTTCCTCATGCAACTTAGTACCCTTTAATAAACCAAAAATTATCCATTGTACTCTTTCATACTTGACGAGTTTTATTTCCAAACCCGATTTCTCAAATTTGAAACACTAAACTCCGCTAACTACTGTAATGGTAAGAAAACAATATACATGGGGAATAAGAATATTATATCTAATATTTAAAATGATAAATATAGATCCTTACACCATTTTTCATCTTTAAAGTATTTTGTTTTCATAGTCAACATGATATAGAACATTTATTGTTATTCATTTTGGGATACACATCGATCAATTGAAATGATACAATACTTTTACAACTAATTATCAAATTAAAAAAATCACATTTAAACTCATTTTAGGAGTTATTAAAAACATATATTTATGTTATTATGCATTTTTTTGATCCAATTTTTCTGAAAATTTATTAGTGAAAATTTATAACAACCTTTTAAGTGGAAGTCACATTAAAAATAATAAGAAACTATCAAAAAAGATTAAATGTAAATGAAAACATTGGATAATAATTATAGATTAATTTTTGGCCTAATGGAATTTATAACATATCAATCTTACATGTAGTGTGTCATGAATAATTTAAATCAATATTTTATAATAATGTCCATTTTCATTGATAAATACTTTCCCAAGGCCATAATTTTTTTAAAAGTGATCCCATATTTTCATCATACATTAAGATTATGATTAATGATTAATTTTTGAGTTAGAGGATTGTGTTTCATATCAATCTAACTTAAATGTATTTATTTTGATGAAAATATGTTTTCTGTATTTATAACTCTTTTTTTAGTTAAATATGTGTATCAAACAATTAAAATAATGTAAAAAATCTCTTAGTATTGAAAAAAATTATCAAAATGATTACAGAATTATTTTTTGATTTGCAGGAATGGAATGCATGTCAATATAACATGAAATATGGCTGAATTAATCTAAATTCTAGTTTTAAAGTTATAACTTTTTAATAATTGTAAAAAATATAAAAATTAATCAAAAATGAGAAAAAAAGTTTGAATTGTTATAAAAATATGGTACAATGCTATTTGAATATTTGTTTTGTATTTATATGAATGAATCACATTCCAATATAATATTTAGTGTTCCAAAAATGATAAAAAATTCAGTTTTAGAATTATGCCATTTTTTAATTCTAAAATTAGCCTCAAATGATAAAAAAAGTAAAAAATATCATTTTATTAGGAAAATTTTGGAAAATAATTTTTGATCAATTTGTTAATTGTAGGAACAATCATCACCGTAATCTAATTAGCGATATTCAAAAATTATAAAAATTCCATTTTTGAATGTATAAATATATTTTTTCATTAAAAAAACTCTTAAAGAACTCAAAAATATGAAAATAAATTTATATTTTCAGGAAAATATAATACAATGATAATTGAATTTTTTTTGATCTATTGGATTGAGCATGTCATAAATTATACTTGTGTTATTATAAGAATGATCAAAATCATATTTTTAGAAATAAAATTATTTTTTTGTGTTGAGAGAAATAATTATATAATATAGAATAATGTTAAGAGTTCAAATTGTCATGAAAATGTATGAAAAAGATCATCAATTAATTTTTGAACCATAAGAATGAAGTACACATAAAATCTATTTTCTATGGTCAAAACATATGTTAAATAATCAATATCAAGAAAGAAAGATTGGATTATTTTAAAACTTTCTGCAAATAATATTTAATTAAGTTGTGACATGTGAAAATGAACTAAAAATCAATCATAAATGATATATTGGTAGAATGGTGGAAATTTAATTTTTATCTATCTAACTATTTTTAGTTAAACATGCACTTCTAATGATAAAAATTCAGAAAATGTGTCCACATTGTCCTGAAGCATTAAAAAATTATTAGGAATTTGTGTTGGAACTCTATAAATGATTCACTTTTCAATTTGAAATGTCATGTGCCTAAAATGGTTGAAACTCAATTTTATATAGAATAATACCTTTTTTGTTTATATTGTGCATCAAACGATCCCAATGGAGGAAAATAGTTTGTATTTTCATGAAAATATATGCAAACTACTATAATGGCTTGATTAAAACCCTAAGGGTCTAACGTAAACTGCCATAAGACCTTACTTGTGATTCCTTCTTACCAAGGCTAGGTTATATGGAGAGGTACAAATGAAATAATGTTAGATGGGATTTACCACTTTTTGAATAAACTCAGTTATATTGGTTTTTTTGGAAAATAGACAAAACCCATTCATATGTTAGATGTTATATAAATAAAGTCATATTCACAAGAGGCTATGTTCTGGGACTATATTACATTATAAAAAACATTGTTTTATGTTTTCATACTTAAGGTAAACAATATTTCACTTACATAAATGATCCAAAATGAGAATGAAACTACCAATAGAACTGTGTAAACATATATCCCTTGAAAAAACATAAAAAATAATCACAGAATTATCGTGATACTCTCAATATTACTTGACTATTAGGTCTGACTTCCATAAAACCTCCTGAATTGGTGCCATTAAATTATTATGATTATAAAAAACGGGGTCTATATGTATTCTTATTGGATATATATAGGGTGTGATTACAACATACCTAGTAGAAGGTCACCGCCCGACCCCTACTCATATATCATAAGATCAAGTGTATGCATTTGTAACTCAACATTGGTAGGTAGAGGAAAAAAATATACCCAGTAGAAATTAATAAAAACATAATAGAAATTAAAATTTAACTCTGTAAGATATATTCATAAAATATATATGGATGTTTTTTAATACAAATAATATATATATATATATATATGTATATATATATAATAAAAAAACAACCATCGAAATTGAACCAATGAATATCACATTACAAATGCGACGCTCTATCCCTTGAGCTATGTAGGCTTATATAATATCAATTATAATAGAATACTGTTTACAATAAAAAAATATCATTAGGATGTAAGAATAAATTGAACTAATACAACAAGGTTTTTTTCCTTGCAACTACAGGGTTACATATAAAGAAAACAATACTTGCCTCAAGCCAAGCTTGGATTACAAGCTAGTGTAAACCGAATATCCTCTATAGAGAGTAATTTATTCAAATGTATATATATACTTATACATTCATAATTACTGAAAAATATATAGATATATATTTATAAATGTTTTTATGTATCAATCCTCACTTATGTGGCTCCTCTTCACATCAAAATGATATATATATATCTATAAAAGAACCTATCCATCAAATTAATAACCTACATACTGTTCATATTCCTTATAAAGTAAATAATGATTCTCTATAAAATAATTATCATATACGATGACCTTTATATGTAAAATGAATAATAATACATGGAATTAGGCAAACTATAGAAATATATCAAAGCATAATATCAAAAATATCATGATAGTAACATAGTTTCTTAATATTTGTTTTGTAAAGAAACCTTTTAAAGAAAGTGTTTTAAAGGAAATGTTTTCCATTTATTCCCCACTTTACTCCATGCCATTACTATCACTTCCATTATAATAATATATGAGAGTAGAGGGGCTATATACCAAAAGTCTTACTAAAATGAAAATTTGAATCCATAGGAATATAAAATGAAACCACTTAATATATTTACAAAACAAAGGTAAGAGGGAATCATAGATTTAGGTTACTACTTATAATTGTAGTAGAAATACAGTGGAAAGATGGAAGCCCTAAAGACACATCCTCAAAAAATAAACCCTAAAACACATTGTCTTGTGATTGAGATTTGGATCCGATATTGTATCACTTTTAGATAATTGGAGGGAGGTGGATTCATCTATGTAGAGACCCAAGAGTTTTAATATCCAAGATATAGTGAATGAGAGTGAATAGGGTAATATTTTTCCATCCAGATTTAAAACCCCCCTTGATTACTACGGGGTTCCTAGTGAGGGACAACCAATAACTAGATCATTTATCAAGTACTAGGGTGTGTATTATTAATATTAGATGATCTGTATCCCTGATTATATATAACTAGGATCTCGTTAAAAGACCACTGGGTACCCAATGCTCTTTATAGACTAAAATAAAATTTTATTTCGCATACCATTCTTATTTAGTCAATCTTTAAACTCTTTTAAACATATAATTGAACAATTTAAGGTAAAAATAACCAATAATATGTATTATTACAAATCTGAAATTATGTTTTCAATTATAAATATCATTAATTAATTTTTCACATAAAATGACGAACTTGAGATAAATTTGATATTTGGTGTGTCTAGAATATTCTGAAATGTATTTTTATTATTATAACATTTCACAAGACTAATATGTGGGACATAAGATCAAAAATAAAGAATAAAGATATTGATATTATGAAAATTTGATCAATGGTACTAAATAAAATGATGAACTATAATATTAAATATTATATCAGTCTGTTATTCGATGTAACTTACATGATCAAAACTCTATTTTTATAATTATAATAATTTTTAAGTTTAAAACATGCATCAAATGATCTAAATGAAAAAAATCATATTTTTCAGAAACATTTAGAAAACTGAAATGAAATTAATTTGTGACATTCTAAAATAAACCATAAATCAATAAGATATATAGTTTTTCAAAGATAACAAAAAGTGTATTTTGGATTTATAACTATTTTACGGTCAAAATGTGTGTAAAATCCAAGAAAATGATCATGAACTACTATAATAATATAAGGATTTTTTTTAATTTATAGTAAATAATCACTGATTATTATGATTTGTGATGTGATCAAAATGATTAAAAGTTAATCTTTAAACTTAAAATTCATGTTTAAATTAACAAATTCATCAAACAATAAAAACCGAGTAAAATAGTTTGGATTTTTTTTAAAATCAATGAAATATATTATCAATCCATCTATTAAACACATGATATTGTTTTATCAAATAGATATTCATTGTTCCAAAAATTATCTGAAAAAAATTTGAAATTCTAACTCTTTCTATGTTTGAAACATATGATCAAAAAATAAATAGAACAACTATTGATTGTTTTGAAAATATATATTATAATTATTATTTAATTTTTAAGATATATGAAAAAATTATTTTAGGATAATGTGATGTGTTTCCAGAATGATCTAATATTTTTTTACAGAATTATATCATCTGTTATGTTTTAATTATTCATCAAAGGATCAAAACCATGAAAATGTGCAATTTTTTTTATTTTATTGAGAATTATATTTTGATAATTTATAAACAAAAAAACAAAATTTACACAAAATTTACATGAAATATACAATGAATTATAAAAATATAATTTTTATAATAAAAATTCATTATAAATTCAAAACATACATCCATGGATCAAAACCTAGAAATCAAATTTTGACATTTGTGAATATCTAGGAATATAATATTTGATTAATTTGTGATATATAAGAAATTTTTTGTTATAGTAAAAAGTTTGGTGTTCCTGGATTGATCCAAAATATATATTTTTATTACTATAACTCATTTTAACTTCAGAACTTTCATAAAAAAAATTATAAACAAGAAAAAGATCAAAGTTTTGTGAAACATTAAAAAAAAGACCATTAATTTATTTTTAAATTTTAATAATGCGCTATAGATTAATATTCCTATGATATTGCTCACATGAACCAAATTAATGATTTTTTTTATAAAAGAGTTTTACATTTATTATATTTTATATTTATATACAACAAATAAACCAAATAAACCATTCAATTTTTATGCTCTATATTTTGTACTATACTTACTAGAATTTGAAATGTATATTTATTTTAGAATAAAATATAGGATATATAAATATAAAGAAAATTGACAAGGATATTTATTTACATATTAGTAAAATTATAATTTTTTATTTTAAACTTTTTTAATAGAATAGTTTTTTTGATATTTTTGATATATTGCTAAAATATATGTTCTTTTAATTTTTTTGTAATAATATAGTTATTTTGAAGAATATATATAAATACTATTAGTGAACTTCTAATTGGAGGTACTTGTAGAATAGAACGTTTTTTAGAGACCTATATTTATTATCACATTTTGATCACTATT
Source organism: Viscum album (assembly GCA_963277665.1). NCBI lineage: Eukaryota > Viridiplantae > Streptophyta > Magnoliopsida > Santalales > Viscaceae > Viscum > Viscum album. The sequence goes on from OY728125.1 coordinate 871,597,417, forward strand.
GGTTCCAATGAAAACTATTATGAGGCAATTAATACTTCACAATAATAAAAATAACTATTTGCTAGTGTCTATAGGATTCACTATGAGGGGGGAAAACGTCTAGTACTTGTAAGTCATTGGAAAACTGCCCATTCCTTTTAAAGGACACTTTTAATAACCACAAAATAATATATTTTTATTAGTGTATATTTTTTATTTATCATAACGTTATCCCTTTTTTATCTTCAACCCATACACAATCTCTAGTATCAACATCAATGATTAATATTTAATCAGATGATCACATAATAAAAATTTACACAGGATGAAATATCTTAATTAATAATAATAATATCTAAAACTATTTATTTATATATGAAATAACATTATGTATTTTGTTTTTAAAAATTAAAATACTGTTTATTTGAAAGTTAAATTTGATGTTTGGGTTTTGTTTTTTAGTAATAATGACACATAAATAAATCACACTATGATTGAATGATATTAATTGTAGATTCTTGTATTTATAAAATTTTTATAGAATATTTGGGGAGGCAAACCAAAACTATGATCTTGGTATTTGGTAATATGAAGCGGAAAATTAAACTAAAGATTATGAAAAGATTTTATCTTGGTGAAGTTATAAATTGGATTTCATGAGTTTCTAAACATAGAGAGGTAACATTATAATACACTCCATTTCATATTTTGGTGTTTTTAATGTCATTTAATAGTAAGGCATGATAAAATTGTTGTGTTATAGATGGGGAAAATTAAATTTAATTATTTGGTAATGTTATTATACAAAATGAGATTATTGAATCAATACTTCATGGTGGAAGTCACTTTTAGGACAATGGGTTTTTGAAGTTTACTAGATGAAATGGGAATAAAAGGATGGAACATTATGGCCACATCAATTTTTTAATGTAATTAAAATTTATATGAGAAGAAAAAAAATTGTATCATTGAAAAGAGAACCTTTTAGTGGTATGTTTATAGTTTTGATTTAAAATATATAGAATCAAATTAAAAATTAGAAGATAAGGATATTCACATCATTTTTAAGGATTCAGAAAATATATCAAGGACACCATGATCTTGGTGATAGTAAACCACTCCATGTTTCCAAAAATCATAACAACTTGTATCTTAATCAAAGATGGAAATATTAGATATTTTATGGTGGTAACTACACAATGGATTTTTGGGAATATTTGAAGTTGATATTCCCTAAATTTAAATGTTAAATGAAGATTCTAAAATAAAGGAATTCATGATGATAACAATGGATTAAGAAAGTAAACGTAAAGAAAAAGAGAATGGGACACAAGAGATTATAAGGAATGTGTGGAAAAATTTCAAAAGGTATAAATATAGAATTTAAATTATTATTTTGGGAGAAAGTTTTTACATGAAAAAGAAAATTAATTATCCATTCACAAAAAACTATATAGGATGATGTTTCAATCCCGTACCGACAAGTCAAATGTGTTATCTTTCTCATGTGTTGAGAGGATTATTAAAGTGGTAGTGATGTAAAATTTTACAAGGTAAATGATCATAGATTGTTGATGCACCTACATCAATAAAATTTAATATAATTCTAATTATAATTAATTTTATTGTGAAGAGATTGGGTCATTCTTGTGCCCAAGATGTATTCTTTAGATATATGGAGAACCAATTAAATTAATTTATTAATTGTGTTATTAATTTACATAATATTAAATGTGGGGATGATATATATCTAAATGTTTTATATAGTGATATGTGATAGATCCAAAAGTTAATGAATTGTAAAAAAGGAAAAAAAAATCATATATCATAATTTTAAACCACTCATGGTAATATTTTCCTTGGCCAAATAGTTAGTATTAGGGTATTGAGCTCTACTATTGATAGATTTGGTATCATGGTGGAAATATTTATGTTTCTATTTAAACATAAATAGATTATAATATTCAATTTAAAAAACCTTTAATTATGTAATAATTTGAAAAAAAAATATTTATGATCACTTAAAACTGATATTTAAACTGTTGAGATTCATAGAATCTGTATCAAAGACATGGATAATGGAACCTTCGTTCAGGAATACCATAAAGGGTTAGATATGAATCCAAAATGATTGAATGATTTAGTGGAGACTTTTTAAATATTTTGTACAAAAAAAGTGATGTATTTAATATCTCTAAAGAATATGTAGGAATATCTATTAATAATCTCTAATGGTTATTAAATAGATAATAAATGAAATTATAATTTCTGTTCGGCATGTTGGGATATTTGGAAATTTTCCCAATTGAATATTTTGACACATATCTTTAATTTGGATAATGAGATTGTAGAATATATGTAATTACTTGATAAATTCATTGAATACGCGATCTTTGTGAATTATATCTTTCGAAGATTACCTTTTAATTTGAAAATTAATAATTCAATGATCAAATATAAATAACTCAATAAAATATATTAAATGATCCTAAAAATATTATTTTGGATTATAGGATGATAGTTAATGAGGAAAATCTAACAATGGATATGATGATAAATAAATTAAAATTTAAGGCCATGGGATATCTTACAATGAAATATAATCCAAAATATACTTTAGTTTAAGAGTTTATAGTTGGATGATCCTCTCGACACCACCTTTTCCCATTATTAGAATTTATAGATCATAATGATTACATGATAGTGATCTATTTTCTATTTTTATGGTTTAATTCACAATTCATTCTGATAATTCAAAATGTGAGTCTTTTTTGGGAATCCACTGGATCGAAAAAATTTTATCTTCCAAATTAATGTATTTTTATAATCACTAGACACTCATGTTTCTATATATTAAATATAACTATGTGGTTTTAGTAAGAATTAGTAAGTAAACTCATGAAATTTCTGAGTTTTATTATATCATATCATATTTAAAACAATTATAACCGTCATAATTATTGATAATATAGCAATTTTACAGTGATCGTATCATTATCATAAATATAGGGATTTGAAAAATCCAATTTACATAGAAAAAGGAATCGATAACCTCCAAATGTAGGATTGTACCTTATGAATCCTATTTATCAAAGCCTTTGAGGGTGAATGCATCACTGTGATTTTTCAATAACGAAGCCCAAGATGAGATCAAAATATAGAGTATTAGTGGAACTGTTTATGGGATAAGTTCAAGCCCGTCGAGATCCCGATCCAATCCATGCACACAGAACCACCCCATGAAAGACTCACTCTCACATGCCTTTCTACTAGTGGGTTCACTGATGTATTAAAGGGATATTTGTCAAGACATTAATAATATATATATTTATATTGTATATAATAATGAATATATTTCCATATTTTTTTGTTACTTTATAAATGATTTTTATTTTGATACAATAAAAAAATTATACAATTTGGTTATATTTTAATTCAATTAAGGAAATTATTTTGATTAAATAATGGATTTTTAAAAGAAATTAAATTATATTTAAATATTATTATAAAATATTTTTTATTAAATATAAGTGATACCAATTTTTTATGAAGTTAAATGTAATTTTTATAAGGGTTAGAAAACTGTTATTAGGTTAAAAACTACACATTACTCAATAAATGTCAACTATTATTTTAAAATTTAATATTTACATATTTAGAAAATTATTTTGGTAAAATAAAAAAATATATTTTTTGGAATCATAACATCATTATTATCCAATGGGGAATGTTTTGTAATTTCGTTAGACAATAACATTATTGAGTAAAAATTAAATATGGTATAAATATATGGTGTGTATCATGGAATCACATATGACTCTAAGGCGATTTAATAAAATTTTATAAATGGTATCCCGGACCAAATATATGTTTAATATTTATAAAATTATATTTTAACTTTATTTTATTGATTTTATATAGTGTTTTTGAATCCTCCAAAATCTATATTATATTTTAGGTTTTGAAAATCATTTCTTTATGAACCTGACTCACTTACACATATAAAAATGTAATATTTTAATACTTTTGGCCCTTGAAATTATATAATTATGAAATTCACACCCCATTGGTCAAAACCATGGGATAAATCCATACAAATATTAGTGTTTTTTCTTATTTCGCTACATAGAGTCAAAACTCATGTTTGAGAAATAATAAAGAACTCCCCTCTGTATCCTAATATAAACCCACAAAATCTCCCATTTATCTTCTCTTAAAAACCATGGATAACATATTTACTCTTCCCTCCCCCTTTTAGTGTCTTCCCAAGGTTCCACCAAATAATCAAGAAGGTTCTCCTAAGATTTTGGAATCACCATCTCAAGATATGGGATTTCTCTCTTCTCATTTCCATTTAAGAACACTATTTATCATAAAGATTTTTAATCTCAATTGGTTATGCTTTAAAATTATTATTATAATCCATCCAGTATCTAATATATTCAATAATATTTATATTCCAATTATTCCCCTTATTTATATAAGCAGTTACCATTCCAAAATTTTGTATGGGATCTCCCACACTCCTTTTTTAGTCAAGAACCTGTTTTATGTTATGAATTTAAATTTCCATCCTTTTAGGTTGTTATATGTTATTTAATATCCAAATTAATTTTCATTTTATGTATAAATTATGATATAACCCTTACACTCCCATTAATCCCCCACTTTAACCTTTGTGTACACCCGTTACTAGGCCAAATTTTAGTAAAGGACCCTCTTCTTTTGCTCTTTATTAAATTATCTTCATTATCTTATTTTTTGTCATCATTTCCAGTATTGGGATATATTATTTCATATCCCTTTCACTATCCATTTATTGTCTAGATAATTATATATCCCTTTCACTCTCATCCATCCCTCCCCGGAACATTCATACTTCCCATTTATGCTGCTGAAATTTCACCATGATTTTCAATGCCAAACAATTGTGTAGTGAATATCTTTACCCATATACTCTCAATGGTGTTCAACATTATGAAATTATAACTTTTGATTACTGATTATATGTATTTATCTCATAGTACTTGATCATTAAATAAAATAACACGATGAATGAATTCATATGAGTATGATATATTTGGGACACTTAAGTATGGGAATGAAATTATAATGATGGGTGCAGTTGAAATTATATAGTTGTCAAATGAATTGGGTAATGTTTTAGTCTCATGAGACATCATTCAAGATATTACAGAGTGACATGATTTTTTTTATCATGATGTTTTGGAAGCTATCCTTGATCCTATGTTTATAATGTTATATTTTAATTTGTTTCTACATTTCCCACATTTCCTTTATGATTTTCAATCTATATAAAGCCTCGTTTTTCATGTTTATAATTTCCAATACTTTTATGCCCCAATTATATGAATATTTTCTAACATGTGTTACATTATTTATGATATGTAATGTTTATTCCTTTACTGAGTTTTATAGATCACCCCTTTCTTATTTATGTCCCTAGGTAATCCCATGATTTTTTATAAATAATGGAATAATATTATCATGTCCAGAAAGTTTTCAATAATGATTTTGTATCCCATATTCAATAAGTCATTCTATGTACCTAATTCCCAAATATAATATAAATCTCAATTTTTCTGGGTTATAATATGTGTAATCTTATATAATATATTATGAGATAATGTGTAATAAGTAAAACAATTGTCATTGTTGGTTTTAAAGGATATGTTTAGTTATTTTTTTGGATTAGGATTATAAAACTCTAAAAAAACTATAGGGACAGGACTAAACATACAAAGAAAACCCTAAATTTTGTTAAAGAATAGAGTAAGTGGTTTCCATGAAAATATATCCCTGTTTGGATACTAAAAGTAGATGTGTTTCATACATAGATTAACCTAGGGGTAAAACCCAAAAACCACATTTATTTAGAATCAATAAGAAACTATCATGTAACAATGTCCCTTTCTGCACACATATTTTGAAACCCCCGAAGGATATTATTTATTAAATTTAAATACTAATTATGATCCATTATTATGGGAAAAAAATTCCCAAAAGAGTATATGTTAGGAAATAGATCATGGATAATATATATTGAAGCCTATAAATTCAAAAGTTAAGAAATAAATGACATTTATATGTTATCCAAATTAAACCAATGAATTCCAATTGATGTAATTAATTTTTTTAAAACTATCATCACAAGTTTATCCATTATTCTAAATAGTGGATAGAAATTGGAGGAATCTAGTAAAGAACCAATGTGAAGTGATATATGATTATTTCTCAAACAAAATACCCAACCCGATGGAAGTAGGAGTAGAGAACATTATGACGATACACTCTTAACTGAATCATGTTCTATATAGATATCTAGATCATTAGAAGTGATCAAATACCCCTATTAGAAAACTAAAATTGACACTTTTATTTGATAAAGCAAACTAAATTTCAATAGATCATCCAATCCATTAATCACTGAACAATGAGTGAACACCATTGAGAAGATATTCTCTATCCATCAATGTTCTGAGAAAAAGATGGTTCTAGTTGTTTTTTGTTGTATGGAGGGAGAAGATGATCAATGGTGGATATTGATTAGAAATACCAAGGTCAAGGAAGTGATCAATGAGATGGGGTTGAAGCAATTTTGGAATGTTTTTTTTGATAAATATTATTCTCGTACTCTCCTACTTGAAATTATAATGAATTTCATTTCCCAAAAGAAAAAAGATGATGAATCTATCAGGAAATATAAGGAAAAATTTTCAAAACATTCACTATATTTTTTCATCCTTGATGTTACCCAAAAATTTAAATTTCAATTCTTCATTGGTGAGACAAAATATAGTCTAAAATTGTCCTAGAAATTCGAGACTTTGATAGCTATGAATAATTTTTCCTTTGTTCCCTGAATGTCAAAACAGAGATTAATGAATCTCAAGGATACCATGGGGATAAAAAGTGGAAACTATATTATAATTCTAGTGGTATGATGGAGAAATATAATGGTGCTAATAGATTTTGACATCCCAATTAATAAAGGTGCCGAAGGAAGTACCACAGAAACTTTCTATGAAAGAGGATGTAATTATTTAGATACATGATGTAAGGACACCAAGATAGAAATTAACAATTGGAGAAACCCTGTAATGTGTTTGGAAAAAGTAATTCTCAATGAATACATATCATTTTTTATCATTGTTTCAATCTAAAAGAATTTGGTAAATTTGAAAAGCAATGCTCCAATCCAATGGTTTTCATAGAATACCAAATACATCAAAGTATGGAAGGGAGATCATTTTCCATCATAGCCATTAAGGTAGATCCATACAATGAATTGCTGAGATGTATGATAGTTATTCATTAATTAATAGAAAATTTACTTTTTGATTCTTGTTCTACGCATTACTTTTTTATCAAGTAAGTTTAGAATAAGTATTCAGAAACCACTACAAATCATAGAATTAGTGTTGCTGAGGAAAATATCAAATGGGAAAATTATTTCATTGAGATTATATAACTCCCCCTATCAAAGTTTTTGGGCTGAATTTCCTAGTCAACATTTTGATACCCCTTTAATTGAATTTGATACAATTCTAGGAATATATTTTATTTCCATGTATAAAGGCAACATAAATTTCCATGATAAGGAAATGAATCTAGAGGTCATGAATCAATCCTGATTATGTACAAATTCAAGGATTTAAAGGATTAATTTTTAGAACCAAAATCTAAAATGTGGATGTTATTTCTATATGATAAAGAATATATAGATCAAATAATTGAGTGTATGGAAAGGGTAATCCATGAAGACCTGCCCCTTGTAAGGGAATATGTTTACGTGTTTCCTAAATAATTACCTAGTATTACATCTAGACGATTGGTTGAATTTTCAATCGAAATTATAACTAAGGCATTATTGTTACCTAGGATTCTATATAAAATTTCTTTCATGGAACTAGAAGAGATGAATAAATAACTATAAGATACATTAGATAATGGGTCTGTATTATCATGTGATTAACTATGGGGGGCACCTATAGTCTTAGTCAAGTAGAAGGATGGATTAATATACCTTTCCATTAATTATTGTCATCTAAATAAGATCCTAATAAATAACAAGTATCCATTTTCATGGATTAATGACTTGTTCGATCTGCTACGTAGAGCACAATAATTCCCCAAGGTGGATATTAGATGAAGATATTATCAAGTATGGGTGAATAAGGTGGATATCTCTAAGGCCACTTTATGTACAAGGTAAAATCACTATAAGTTAATAATAATTCCTTTTAGATTCACTAATTCTCTATAAATATTCATGGTCTCTATGAATTGAGTCCATATATATTACCTCAAAAAAATTGTTAGAATTTATATATGATATTCAAAAATACTCTAAAAGTAGAGAGGTTCATTAATAATATATGATAACTATACTAACGACCCTAACAAAGGAGAATATGTTTTTTTGAAAAGTATAGAAAATCTGAATTCTTGTTAAAAGATGTCTAAATATTAGGTAATATTGTAAGAAGTAATGGGATATTTGTGGACCCTTCAAAGATATAAGAAATTTAACGATGGAAATGGATAATATCTAAGATAGAAATCCATAGCTTACTTATATTATCTTGGTTCTATCATCTATTTGTGATAAATTTTTCATGATTATCAAACCATATAACCAAGCTAACTCAGAAGGGAGTCAAGTTTGTTTGGAACAATGAATGTAAATAGAGATTCAAGGAGTTGAAAATTAGTCTTATAACTACACCTTATGTTATGATACCCACAAGTGGGGAACTTTTGGTAGTGTAAAAGATTATTTATAAAAGGTTCAGGTATATTGTTTATAAAAAATGAAAATGGGACAACTTATGATTCAATGAAATTAAAATTTCCCAAATATATCTACCCAATTAATGACCTTGAGTTTGTTGTAGTGATAATTTCTTTTAAAATATGAAATTATTTTCTATTTGGGGACAACTGTGAAATGTATAGGGATCACAGAATCCTCAAGTATATATTCACACAAAAATAATTGAATATGCTCTAATAAATATAGTTATAGGTAATAAAGGAATATTAATGCCCAATCCACTACCATCCGAGGAAATCAAAAAAATAAGATGACACTCTAATTAAAAATCTTCTAGAAATTTTTTCATTGATGAAAATTGAGAAGGGTTTGATATTATTAGACATGAAAATAAAAGAAATGAGAATCAGAAAGAAATGAAAATAATCAATCTTTTCATGGATGATTTCTCAACCATTCCTTTTGGATAAGATAAAATATTCTCAAATAGATGATATATGAATTCATATGAAAGTGAAAGATATAAGAAAAAGAAAATAATTCGAGTTTAATGTAAATGAAGAAGGAATTTTTAAATTTGGGTCATGACTATGTGTACCATCAAATACTGAGATGAAGATGGTTTTATTTAATTATTGACATAGCTCAACCATCTCCATCCATCTAGGAAGCATAAAAATTTATCAAGATCTCTGAGCTCAATATTGTTGGGACAATATGAATAAATAGATCACAAAACATACAAAAGGATGTCATTAATGTCCGTAAGTGAATGTGGAAATGAAAAAAGAAAAGGGGATGATGCCACAATTACCCATTCCTATATGGAAATGGGAAAAAATAGAATATACATTTTCACTTTTCTTCTGAAGACATCAAGAGGAAATAATTCTATATGATTTTTGGTGGATCCTCTTAAAAATAATTCATAATTCATTATAATTTGAGAGGATATATCACTCGATCAACTTGTAAGTATATACATTAGAGAAGTGGTTGGTCTTCCTGGAAAACCACTATTGATTGTATCAAATAGAGACCCAATATTTTCCTCAGTGTTCTAGAAGACTCTCTAACAATATATAAATACTGAGTTTAAATTAATTATGGATTATCTCCCTCAAATTGAGGTCTAATCTGATCAAACTATTCATACACTTGAGATCATGTTGAGATCATACACATTTGACTTCAATGGTGGATTAGACCAACTTATTAATTTGGTCAAGTTATCATACAATATTATTTTACACTAAAAAATAAAAATGGATCCATATGAAGACCTTTATGGTAAGAGGTGTAGAACACCTACATGTTGGGATAAAGTGTGGGATCAAAAACTGGTAGGTCCTGAAATAGTTGAGGAAATAGTGGAAAGGGTCAAGACCATTCAACAAAAATTCGAGGATGCTCAGAGTTGAAAAAAACTATCATTATTTGAAAAGCACTAATGTTGGAGGTTAGGTACAAGGTATTCTTCAACATATCTCCAGGGAATAAAGTCATGAGATTTTGGAATAATGGGAAGCTTAGTTCAAGACAAATTAGTCCCTTTGAATCTCGAAATGCATTGGAGAGGTTTCTTATCAAATAACACTATAACCTAACATATCCCATGTACATGCTGTGTTCCACGTATCACTTTTGAGGAAGTACAGACCAATCACCTCACATGTACTCAATATTAAGGCGGTACCATTGGAGAATGATATTTTTTATGATAATTAGGTGGTTAAGATCATATATTGTGGAGATAATGTAATATGAAATAAGACAACACACCATATCAAATTGTTTTGGAGAAACCACATGTTTGGATAAGAGATATGAGATACAGAGTAAGTGATGAAGGGGAAATAGCCTCATATTTTTTAGTGTGTGAAATGAAAATTTTTATGGTGAAATTTCTAAATGTGGTAAGTTATAACAACCTAAACTGTTATAAATAAAATTATGTTTTTGGTGGAGTTAAATGTCATATTTTTCTATCATGGTTACAAGAAAACACATGCACTTCCTTGGTGGTATTATATCTTATCATATTTAAAATACTGTTAAGAATTATAACCATTAATAATATAGTCATTGAATAGTGATAGTATGATTAGAATAAATTTAGGGTTTTGGCAAATCTAATTGACATTAAAAAAGGAGTGGTGGCCTAAACTAGAATGATCATACCCGCTGAATCCAATTTATCAGAGCATCTAAGGGTGATAACATCATTGGTATTTTCCTTCAAAAAATACCAAGCTGATATCTAAAAACTTAAGTAAGAGAAAAACTATTTATGCAAGATGTTCAATCACATTGAGATCATGACACCAACCATATATGTCGAACCAACCCATGAAAGACACATTGTCACACACAATACTTTTAGTGCATTTTATGATGTATTAAATGGATTTGTGTGAAGACCCTAACAATATGAATATGTATATTTAATATAATAATTAATAATTTTTTATTTTATTATTATTTCATTATAAATGATTTTGATTTTGATACAATAAAAAAATTGTATTTTTGAGTAATATTCAAATTCAATTAAGGAATTCATTTGTATGAGTAAATGTATTTAGGAAATAAATAATATTTTAGTGAAATGTTAATATTAAATAATTTTTATTAAATATAAATGATCATATATGTTTTAAAAAGTGAAATTTAATTTTATAAGTGTTCCAAAATATTATGGTCAAAAAAGCCATAAATTATCAATAAATGTCGATTATTATTTAAAAAGTAAAAATTCAAATATTTAGAAAATTATTTTGATGTAATAAATATTAATATTGGAATCATAATGTCAAAATTATCCAATAGTGAATATTTCATAATTTTATAATGTAGTTGAATTTTCGCATTAAAATTAAATACATTATAAATATACAATGCATATTATGACATTATAATTACAAAAATTGATATAATAAAATGTAATAAAACGGATCCACAACCAAATATATGTTTAAAATTTAAAATAAAGAGATTTTATGTTTATTTTTTTAATTTTATAAATTCTTTATGAATCATCCAAAACATGTATAATATATTATGTTTTCAATTTTTTTTGAGAACATGACTCACTTCCGCATAAACAAGGGTAATATAAGTTTGGACCTTATAGAAGTTAAATAATTAAAAGAACCTCTCTTTGGAATTAAAAATGTGCCATAACCATATTCCAATTTTGGATTTGTGATTATTTTATTATATAGAGTACAAAACCTATGTTTTCGAAATAACAAAGAACTCCCCTCTATTTTACTATATAAACCCACAAAATATCCCATTTGTCTTCATAGAAAAACCATGTAGAATATACTTAATCTTACCTCCCATGTCTATATTTCTCCCAAGGTGACATAAACTCTCAATAATCTTCTAGAAATCTTTTGGTATCACCCCTCAAGGTAAGGGATTTATCTCTCCTTATTTCCCTTCAAGCACCCAATTTATAATTAGAATTTTTAATCTCAATTGGTTGTCTTGTAATATCTTTATAATGATACCTATTCTACCCAATTTATTATATAATAATTTTATACCATTTACCTCATATTCTTAAATAATTTACATAAGTCGTTATCATGCTGAAATGATGTAAGGGATCACCCACTCCCCTTTTTATTCAACCAGATATATTGTGTTATGCCCTTTAATTTATATTATTTAATGTTGGTATATGTTCTTAAATATAAACATTACTATTAATTAGTTTTCTCAATTTTTACATACCAATTTCACTCTCATTAAAACCTCCCACGAATCTTAATTTGAACTCAATTACGTGCTGAAATTTTGGAAGGGTTCCTATCATTTTCTTCTATATTAAAGTGTCTTCATTATATTATGTTTTTTATAATCATTTAATAATGTTGGGATATGTTATTAAATATTTCTGTGACATTTCCTTTTATGTCTAAATTATGATATACCACTTTAACTCTCTTCAATCCCTCCCATTAAAATTCATACATGCCCTTTATGATGCCAAAATTTCACTATGATTTTCTGTGACACACAATGGTGTAGAGAATACCCATACCCATTTACTATCAAAGGTGATCACCTTTATGCACTTAAACATATTTATTGGGGAATTAAATTCATATATTTCACACTCTGTAACCATGGAACAAAACATTATGATTAATGAATCTATGTTGTATAGTGCTCCAATGTATTGGGTAATGTTTCAGTTTAATGAGACATCATGCCAGGGATTATGAGGTGAATGTAATCCATCATGGGAATTTATGTATCATGATGTATTGGAAATAATCCATGGCCTATATGTTTTATTAAATTTTATTATGTTATTTACACATTTCCCATGCCACCATTTTGATTACCATGCTATATAATGCCTCATTATTCATGTTTATGATTCTCAATACTTTTATTCCCCAATGATATGCTTATTTTCTAACATATATTACATTATTCATGTTATGTATCATTTGTATCCCTAATAGGATTTATAGATCATCCGTTTATTATGCATTTCCATAGGTGATCCCATTTAGTTATAAGTATAATGGAATAATATGAGCTTGTCAAGGAAGTTTTCAATAATGTTTTTGTATCCCATGTTAAAGATGTTATGTTATGTAACAAATTCTCAAATACACTATACATTTTGATCTTCTATGTTGTATTATTTGAAATCTTATATAATTAATCACAATTAATTATTAATAAAGACATGGTTTGTCATAAATATAAAAAATAAAAGTATTTTGAATACCTCAAACATAATATTGCTAGGTTTTCTGTTAGTAAAACATATAAGGAATGAGTGAGTAAATAAATAAAAAGGCATAAGAAAATTGGTTTGAATTTTACACTTTCAAACTCAAATAAAAAATAACATTATAAAAATAAATTATTTAATGAAATAGACAAAATTACGTGCATAGAAATTTTTGTGGAGTCCCCCACATCATATAATCCCTCAAATTAGAGTTGAAGACCATGAATAAAATTAAATAGGATAATATATGAGATCTTATAAAAATCATTATGACCAATCAATATTTCATACTAACACTATATTTATACTGGATATTTAAGAGCGGAAGATATTTTACTGACTATGAAGATCAAGATCCTGACATCTGGAATTGGATAGTGGGACGATTACCAAAAATATGTTTCCCAAAGTAGAATCACCACTTCCATGGAATTATTTTATATATGATGAGAATTTAATGAAATAATATCTTTATTATATTAAAAATAAGAGTAAGTAAAATACTTTGAAGAATTTATTATGACACCCTGGGTCATTGTCCCTTGAAAATCTCCCTAACTTCAGGAGAATTTTTACCTTTGGCATGACTTCTTCTCAAATTTAGGCTTTTAAATAGTGATTAGGGATTAATCTATAAATTATAGAGTCTATTCCATAGAATTATTTTCAAAACTCAATCGAAATAAATGAACATCATACGCAATAAAGATGATAGTATAAAAATAAAAATAAATACAATGTAATAACAATGCCATATAGAATTCATACATGAATATATCATTGATTGATTACTATTTTGATCATATATACAAGGTAAAAAATAAAAAAAATAAAAAAATAAAAAGATGATCTATTATCATCCTAGAGCCTCATATAACAACCCTGCTTTTATTACAAACTTAAACATGATTTATTACATAAACTCTTCACTTGATACAACATGGAAGATTGAGAGATATAGTTTATTTAGATATTATTATCATTAAATAACAACTTAAAGCATGATATACAATATATTTATGGAAAACATCCTTTAAATGACCACTACATTCCCTCGAACTTACCATTGCATGGGATAACCTGAGGACACGCATAAGAAAATGGTGATCTATAAAGTCCAGAAAGGGAATAAACATGGAATAACATGAGGAATACAATACATGTTAGATAACAGGAATTTCAATGGAGCACAAGAGAAACATGAAAATAAAGGCATGATAAAGCATGATAATCATAACATGGAATTGTGGCAACAACACTTAACATGGAATTAACATGATCCAAGGCACATTGCACATGGAGCATGAGTAAACACTCATTGCACATGAAGAACGAGTAAAACCTCATTGCACATGAATTAGTACGAGTCAACACTCATGTCACGGGATTTATCATGATACTATACATTACCTAATGCATTCTAGAGATATCAGTGCGTACCTTTCTTAAACATTTCATTTCACGGATAAGTGTGCCGCATGGATCATATAACATGGAATCAATCAACATCATAAGTTATTCCATGATTAAGTAATGTGGAATAAATACATGAAATTACCATTCAATATGTATATATTCATAAAGATGAATACACTTTATAGATACATGGATATGGTATTCACTACAAAATGATCTTTTCTTGGAAAAATGTGGTGTAATTTCTGTAGCATAACGATGTGACATAACGATTTATGAAAATGGGTGATGAGAGGGAAATGGGTGTATCATAAATTTATATGAAATGTAAAGTAAGGGGGTCATATATATACATTTACCAAAAAATGTAATGGAATTTAGATGCATAATACAAAATAATTACTTAGATGTAAAATAAGATAGAGAAATCCCCCCCATAGAATTTCGGCATGGTAACGGGTGTACATGGGAGGAATTAATGAGTGATAAAGGGGAATCCCATCATCCAAAAATAAATATGGAAGTATAGAGGAGGTGAAAAATTATACCCCAACATTAGTAATTGAAAAAAAATGGAATAACATATTAATAAAAATTAGACAAAAATGAGGAAGGAAGAAATCCCTTATTTGGAAGTGCGATCCCAAAGTCCTGGGAGGGGCTTGAGAGTGGATTCTTGGGAGCTTGTGGCACCTTGGGAGGATTCTAGAGAGATGAGGGTATGGTTTGGACAAACTCTAAAGGATTTTAGTGAAGAAGAAGTGGGAGCTTGGGTGGGTTTATATAGGAAAGGAGAGGGAATTCTTTATTATTTAGGTTTGGGACCCCACACATTAAAATAACCAAAACGACAAACCATCCCATGGTTTTTGGCCACGATTTTTGCCAAACGAGAGTGGAAAACAATATTTTATGAGTAAAATGGCCAAAATTCTTAAAATAATTAGGTTTGTTATGTGGAGGTGAGTCACACTCTCAAGGAAAACAATTTAAAAAGACACAATGTTTTATAAGCCTTGAAGGGTCCACTAAAGAATTGTAAAATAAATCGAAAAAACTAAAACCAAATTATTTTAATGGTAAAACATATATTGGCTGAAAATAATTTTTATATTATTTTCTTACATCACTATTGGGTCATTATGATGTCATAAAACATATTATATTTTTAAACGGTATTTAATTTTTACCCAAACATTCATCTATCTCAAAAAATTAATAAAAATTTAACGTTGGATAATTTCGATGTCATAATTCCAAAAATAATATTCATTTTATCTAAATAATTTTCTAAATATCTGAATTTTTACTTTTAAAAGAAAAACCGACAATTTTCGAAAATTCATGGGTTTTGACAAAAACAACTTTCAAACCTTAATAAAAATTACAATTGAATTTTTAAAATTATACGATAATTTATATTTAATAAAAATTAATTAAATAATAATAATATTTAATTAAAATAATATTTAATTCAAAAATACATTAATTCATCAAAATAGATTTCTTAGTTGAATATTAACTAAAAATACTATTTGTGCTTTAAAAACTATTTACAATGTAACAATAATAAAATGAATGCACATTATTTATACAAAAATAATGTACATAGTAATAGTGGCAGGGTATTGTTATATAATCCCTTATAACACCTTCATATGACTGAAGGGTAAGGTTTGCGATGGTGACAGACTTTTGGGGTGTCTCAGATAACATCACTCGGGTGGTAATCTCTATTAACTTGCACTACTCTCGTGGTCAGTTCCACTCAAGATTAACCTGTTCATGCTTGGCTTGGGATTGGTCAAGAGCGAAGAAAAATGATGCCACATCCTTTCCATGCTCTGACAAATGGGATTTTTATGGGGAAAGTCTACTAGATGAGGCCATCACTTCCTTTGTCTGAGTAAATTGGATTTGTTAAAGACCTATATTTATACCAATCATGTGATCACTATTCAATGACTATTTTAGCAATGGTAATAATTCATAATGATCTTTTAAAAACTAGAAACATAAAAAAATTCAGTTCAAATTTTATATAACTATAACAATACATTTAATTAGATCAAGTGGAATTTATATTAATGAAAGTTTCAATTGTTACAATCTTCCCCCTTAAGAAATTTCACCCTCGAAATTTCTTTTTTCCACTCTAAAAAAAATGTGGGTAACTCTTCTTCATCACTCCCTTCAATTCCCACATATCTTCTTAAAACTTGTGGTCTTTCCACAACACCTTGATGAGGGATTTTGTCTTATTTCCTAAAACGTTTTCTCTACGATCTATGATCTTCACTGGTTGCTACTCATAAGAAAGATCATCCTCTAACTATACTTCCACTGAAGAGAGTACATGTGAAGGGTATGGTATGTACTTCCTTAAGAGGGGTACGTGAAAGAAATCTTGTACTTTGGCCATGGTAGTTGGAAGTGCTAGTCGATAGGCCACAACCTCGACATGATCCAGAATCTCGAAGGGGCCTATATACCTAGGGATTAACTTCAATTTCCTTCCAAACCTCATGACCTTCTTCCATAGAGATATGCGTTGAAATACCATGTCTCCAACTTTGAACTCAATGTCCCATCGACAGTTATCTGCATTACTCTTCTATTGACTATGGGATGCCTTGATATGCTGCTGAATGGTTTTCACCTTATCCACTATTTCTTTGAAAATTTTTGGTCCTAGCAGCTTACACTCACCAACTTCATCCCAACATGCTGGTGTTCTGCTCCTCTTCCCATACAGGGCTACATAAGGTGCCATTCGGATGCTCGAGTGTAAAGTGTTATTATAGGATAATTTAACCAGAGGAATATATTGATCCTAACCTTCTTTAAATTCCATCGAACATGATATTAACATATCTTCAAGTGTATGAATAGTTCTCTCAGATTGGCGATCAGTTTGAGGATGATAGGCCATAATGAAGTTTAGTTCAGTATCTAGAGCATGTTGAAGACTCTTAAAAACATATATGTGAATCTTGGATCTCTATTGGATATAATAGATAGTGGTACTCCATATAGCCTTACCACTTCCCTGATATATATCTGTGCCAGTTGATCCAATGAGAAATCCTTTCGAATTGCAATAAAGTGTTCAGAATTTATAAGACGATCCACAATAACCTAGATTATATTGTTGCCTTTGTATGTATTCATAAGTCCATTGACCAAGTCCATGGTGATGTTATCCCAATTTTATGCTAGTATGGGAAATGGTTGTATCATCCACTTAGACTTCTGCCTCTCTGCCTTCACTTGCAGACGCACCAGTCACTTTGATGTATACTCAGCGATCACCTTATTCATATTATCCTTCCAATAATTATCTCAGAAATCTTGATACATCTTTCTGTTTCCTGGGTAAATATAGAAATTTGAACTATGTGCATCATCCAAAAGTTCCTTCTTCATCTCTAGACTTGATGGAACACATAGTCTTTTCCCAAATATCAGAATTCCTTCTTCATTAACATTGAACAATGAGGATTTAACTTTTATAATATCTTCCTATTTCTTCTAAATTCCCACACCATCTTTTTAAGCAGCCTTTAACCATTTCAAAAGAGATGGTTGTGAAACCATTTGTGAATGTATTGATGATTTTAGCTTCTTAATGACTCCCATTTCCATGTTCATCAAGTCTAAGAAGATTGGTTCATTCTCAATACTCATAAATGATAGAATTTCTGGGTCCTTTCTACATAGAGAATCTTCCACCTTGTTCTCTTCCCCAGGGTGGTAATGGGTCGGGAAGTCATAGTCTTTAATCAATTATAACAATATTCTTTGGCGCATGTTCAACTCTTTCAGTGTGAATATATACTTGAGGCTTTTGTGGTCTGTATATATTTCACACTTCTACCCAAAGAGATAATTCCACCAAATTTTGAAATAAATGATCACCGCAACCAACTCCAAATCATATGTTGGATAATTATACTCATGAACTTTCAATTTCCTTGATGCATAGGCAATGACTGTGTCATTTTGCATCAAGACACAACCCATGCCCTTCTTTGAAGCATCACTAAATACCACAAAAGGTTATCCACATGTGGGTAAAGTGAGCACAAGCCCAATGATAAGCCTCTTTTTTAACTACTTAAAGCTTTCTTCTCATTCATCACTCCAAGAAAACTTTATTCCTCTCTGTGTTAGCTTGATAAGAGGGTTGAAAAAACGTAAGAAATTTTTCACAAATCGTTGATAATATCCAGCTAACCCCAAGAAGCTACGGATATCTGTTAATGATGTTGGCCTCGTCCATCCATAAATTTCATCTGTTTTGGAGGGATCCACATATATCCCATTGATTATGATGATATGGACCAAGAATGATACCTCCTTCAACCATAAATCACAGTTGCAATACTTTTCATAGAGATTGTCCTTCCGCCAGGTCTCTAATACAATTCCAAGATGCTCCTTAGGATCCTTATTAGTTTTAGAGTATATTAGAATGTCATCTATAAAGACTACCACATATTTGTCAAGGTAATACATAAATAATCTATTCATCAAGTACATAAAGATTTATGGTGTATTAGTCAGTCTGAAAGGCGTTACTATGAATTCATAGTGCCCGTATCTTTTACAAAAATCCGTCTTGGGGATATCTTCCTTTTTCACCCTTAATTGACAAAATCCAGAACAAAAATTCACATTGGAGAATTATTGTTCTCCACACAGCTGAAAAAACAAGTCATCAATTCGTGGTAGAGGATACTAGTTCTTTATAGTGATTTCCTTAAGCTCGTGATAATCTATGAATAGGAACATGGACCCGTCTTTCTTCATGATGAAGTGGACTGGTGCACCCCATGGTGATGCACTTGGGCATATAAACCCTTCATCCAGATTCTCCTATAGTTGTTTCTTTAGCTAATCAAGCTCTACAAAAACCATTCTATATAGAGTCTTGTATATTAGCAGTGCCCCAATTATAAAATGAAATGAGAATTTACATCTCTTCTAGGAGGAAGACCAAGAAATTACTCGAGAAACAATTCAGGGAATTCCCTCACAATAGGCATATCTTCTAGGATAGTTTACTCCTTAGAATGAATCAACTGATCCAAATACATGTAATCATAGGGTAGTAATATCCACACATGTGATGATGGAGCTGAAGCAGATTCATCTTCCTCCTTGCACTTGTATAGAATCATGGATCGATTCTTCACCTGGAGTGTGATTTCCCTCTCATGACAATTTATGTTGTCTCTATATAAGGAAAACCAATATATTACAATAATTGCATCAAATTCAACCAAAGGGAGTATGAGGAGGTTTTCCAAGAAATTCAATCCAAAGATTATGATGGGGGAGGAGTTATTTTAATGGGGTACAATGATTGCCCCATTTTCCGTACTCACCGACATCATTACATCCATGATTTGTGGTGGTGATGGGATTGTTATACTAAACGTTTGGGATACAAAATAATGCATAGAAACTAAATCAAACAAGTATGTTTGATATTCATGAATGAATAACTAGCATACCTGTCACCACTTCATTTTCGGGGTTCACTTCAGTAGTAGTGATGGAAAAATCTCTCCCTTGTTGCCTTGGAGGTTGTTGGTTGCCTTTGAAAGCCCCTGTCTTAGGGCACTAATTTTCAAGATGCCTTAATTCATTGCAGTTGTAGCAATGAACAATACGTTGAGGTTTGAACAGAGTGTTCTCTCCTCTGTTGCAGCCGTGATTTTTTCTTGTTGGTAGTTAACAAGTAGGTTCCCTTCTCTTCCACACCTAGAGCATTTCCTCATCCACTTCAGGCAATTTTCTGGGTGCTTCTTTCTGTACCTTTGGAAAGTTGGGTGACGGATCTTCTTATCACCATTGGATTTATCCATTGGACCACCAGAATTGAAGTCCAACTTACGCTTCTTATCCCCAAGATACCCCTGAGATTCTACAATCTCCATTTCGACCTTAAGGACACATCGAACAATTTTCTCATAGATGTAATAGTCAAGGATTTCCATCACTTTCTGTAGGCTAGGTTTCAGTGCACCAAAGTAGTGGTCAACCTTGAATTTGGGGGTAACAACAAAGCTATAGGTGTATCGTGCAAGTCTTGTGAAGTTTTCCTCGTACACTTTGATTGATTCATCATCTTTTTTTCTTGAGGGCAAGGAAGTCCTTTCCATCTTAAGTCATAGGGTGTGTGGAAAATATTTATCGAAAAACATCTTCTGGAAATTCTTCCATTCCAATTCCTCGATCTCATCCTCAGGGTTCTTATTTTTGATCCACATCCACCATTGATCAGCATCCCCCTCTATATGATAAGATGCCATGATAACCTTCTCTTGTTCAGAACATTAAAGGATGGAGAAGATCTTTTCAATAGAGTTGATTCATTGTTTGACGATTGAGGGATCAGATGATCCATTAAAAGTAGGAGGCCTTTGTATCATGAAGCTCTCGATAGAGACTTGTTCTTTATTCAGGGGGGGTTGAATATTGCTCTTGAACCATGTTTCTATTCAAATATTGAGTTAAATGAGAGCTAATCATGACAATGTTTGAAATTCCCACTCCCATTAGATTGGGCATCTCATTAGCACAGTCATCACATTGATCTTCACTTCGGTTGTTAGCACAAGCCCTCCTATTACCGACCATTAGCTAAAATAAAAGGAAAGTTTGGGGCACACATAAAGGGTAATCCATGGATAAAAATAATGACTTATTAATACCATTTATTTCCATAACCTATGAATCTAGAGGCTTCAATACATGCAATTCATGATCTACTTTCTAACATATATTCTTTGGGGATATTTTTAATGCCCTTAATAAGGGTTCATACTCATCTTGTGAATTTACCAAAGAATATCCCCCAAGAGTGTCATAACCAAGAGTGCATCAAGGCCCATTTTTATGCACCATTTTCTATTCGAGTCTAGCTCAAAGGAATGTTTTCTGGTTTTACTCTTAGGATACATCAGTTCCAGAGCAGCCTCTACCTGCTCGTATCCAGACCAGGATGTATTTTCTTGATAAACCACTTAATAAATAATCCCCAAAACTTAGGTATGTTTTTATTATACTTATTATTGTATATAAGTGTTCACTAGGGTTTTCTAATTCGAATCCCAAAGAAACACTAAACCTATCCTCTAATACCAACTGTAATGACCATTCTCTTTTATTACAAACTTAAACATGATTTATTACATAAACTATTCAATTGATACAACATGGAAGATCGATAGGACTATTGTATTTGGTGATTAGGATCAATAAATAACAACTTAAAACCTGAAATACAACATCATTATTCAACAATTCTTTTACATGACCACTATATTCCCTCGTACTTAGCAGTGCATGGGATAACCGAAGGACATGCATAAAAAAGGGCGAGCTATAAAGCCCAAAAAGGGAATAAACATGAAAAAACATGAGGAATAGAATACATCTTAGAAAAGATGAATATCAATGAAGCATAAGAAAAACAAGAACATAATGGAATGATAAATCATGATAATCATAAAATGGAAATGAGGAAAAACACTTAACATGGAATTAGCATGAGCCAAGGCTCATTACAGACAAAACATGAGTAAACCCTCATTGCACATGAATTATGAGTAAAAACTCATTTAACTTGAATTAGCATGAGTCAACACTCATCACACATGACATATCATGATACTATACTTTAACCAATGCATTGGAGCGCTATCAGGGCGCACACTTCATAAACATTTCATTTCATGCAAAAGTGTGCCAAGCAAATCATATCACATGGAATTAATCAAAATCATAAGTTATTAAAATATTAAGTAATGTGTAATAAATACATGAAAGTACCATTTAATATGTATATGTTCATAAAGGTGAATACCCTTGATAGAGACATGGTAGTGGTATTCACTACACAATGATCTTGTCTTGCAAAAATACAATGCAATTTGGGCAGCATAACGACATGATATAAAGATTCATGAAAATGGTTGATGAGAGAGAAATAGGTGTCTCATCATATTTAAATGAAATGAAAATTAATGGGGGGTCATATAGATACATTTCCCAACAAATTTAATGGAATTTATATGCATAATACAAAAGAATTACTTAGTTGTAAAAGAAGAGAGAGAAACCCCACACCGAATTTTGGCATGGTAACGGGTGTACATGGGAGGAATTAATGAGAGATAAAGAGGTATACCATCATCCAAACATAAATAAGAAAGTATGGGGGAGGTGAAAAATTATACCCCAAAATTTTTAATTGAAAAAAAGGGAATCACAACTTAAAGAAAAGAAGACAAAAAATGAGAAAGGAAGAAATATCATACTTGGAAGAACCATCCCAAAAGCTTGGGAGAGGCTTGAGAGAGGCTCCGTGGGAGCTTGGGGAACCTTGGGAGGATTCTATGGAGATGAGGTGAGGGGTTGTACAAACTCCAAAGGCTTTGAGTGAAGTGGAATTGGGAGCTTGGATGGGTTTATATAGGAAAGGAGAGGGAATTATTTATTATTTTGGTTTGGGACACCACACATTAAATTAATCAAAACCAAAAACCAGCCCATGGTTTTTCCCATGTTTTTTGCCAAAGGGGAGTGGAAATAAAAATTTTATGAGGCAAATGGTCTAACGTTTTAAGATAATAGGGTTGCTTATGTGGAGGTGAGTCAGACTCTCAAGGAAAACAATTCAAAAAGACAAAATGTTTTATAAACCTTTAAGGATCCACTAAAGCTTTGTAAAATAAATCAAACAAATATAAAATCAAATTATTTAATGGTAAAACATATATTGTCCAAAATATAATGTTTATATTATTTTATTAAATCACTATTGGGTCATTATGATGTTATAAAACACATTATATTTTTAAATGGTATTTAATTTTTTCCCAAAAATTCAACTCTCAGAAAATTATGAAAAATTAACTATTGGTTAATTTCAATATACAGATCCCAAAAATAATATTAATTTTATCTAAATAATTTTATAAATATGTGAATTTTTACTTTTAAAATAAAAACTGACCTTTATGAAAAATTCATGATTTTTGAGAAAAACAGCACCCAAACCTTAATAAAAATTATAATTACATTCATAAAATTATAAGATAATTTATATATTTGAAAAAGTAATTTAATAATAATACTATTTTATTAAAATATTATTTAATTAAAAAATCCATTAATTTATCAAAATAGATTTATTTGTTTAATATTAACTATATATATTATTTTTGCTTTAAAAACTATTTAGAAAGTAACAATAATAAAATGAATGCACATTATTCATACAAAAATAATGTACATATTCATAGTGCAATGGTCTTGTTACATAACCCCTTATAACATATATATAATACCAATGGGTAAGGTGTGAGATGGTGACCGACTCTCGGGGTGGATTGGATAACATCGCTCAGGTGGTAATATCTATTAACTTCCACTTCTCTCGTAGTCGGTTCCGAATAAGCTTAATGTGTTCATGCTTGACTTGGGATTGGTCAAGAGAAAATCCCAATGATGTCACCTCATTTCCATGCCCGAACAAATGATCTTCATACGGGGCAAGTTTACTGGATGAGGCCATCACTTCCTTTGTCAAAGTAAATTGGATTTATTAAAGCCCTATATTTATACTAATCTTTCGATCAGTATTCAATGACTGTATTAGCAACGGTCAGAGTTTGTTATGGTATTTTAAAATCCAAAAACATAAAACCAATGAAGTTCACATTTTATATAACCATAATAACGCATTTAATTAGATGAATAGAAATTCCCAATAATGAAAGTTTGGGTCGTTACACCTCACCTCATCACAACCTCTAATACCCTTTGAGCATCTCTAGCCCGACCCTTT
Source organism: Viscum album (assembly GCA_963277665.1). Taxonomy (NCBI): domain Eukaryota; kingdom Viridiplantae; phylum Streptophyta; class Magnoliopsida; order Santalales; family Viscaceae; genus Viscum; species Viscum album. The sequence goes on from OY728125.1 coordinate 871,622,233, forward strand.
CCATAGAATTTGCTAAACATGAAAGAAAACACAAGGTTTTAAAGTGAACTCGGGTTCCCATGTAGAGTTTGAGCTTGTAACTCAGTAGGATATCTCCAAGAACCCAGAAAGTATGTATTCAAATGTGTGTGTATACATAAGAAAATAAAATATAATAAATAAACATTGTCATCAAGATACCATGTTCTAACCAAGCAGCTACAACTCCTAATGAGTTACACAAGCTCATTGGGTCATCGTATGCTAATCGATCCACCATGACACCTGACTAAATGAATTTTGATTCTATATCAAAATATGATCAAAAAATAATTTCATCAAACTCAGAAAACATATCAAACAGAATTTATTAGGGTAGGGAATCTCATTGAACCATACCTCTTTCCCGAGTGAATAAGGCATGGTTTCCACCGGGTACCTAAGAACTACCCAACTAAACAAGGCCTGATCCCATTACTAAGTCTCAAAATCAACTTATCACTCAATAGTTTCCTATTATTTCACCTTATTACTCAATTTGAAGTCATAAATATAGTCTTTTATCAAATCATTTTCCCTCATTCCCACTAGATGTGGGCCCGTAATCTATTCTGACATCACATCACAACCCGAACCCCTTCCCACCAAAGGTGGTATAACCAATACATTCTTACTCAATGTAAGGCCCTTCATAGAATCATGTTCCTACCAATTAACTTATCACTTATCAGATGGTCCAATAACATTTTCTAATTAATGGTGAATCCATAATGATCTCAGGCCACACAATATCACTCATGGTTAGTCTAAATATTATACACAATGAGGAATCCATATCACTTGTGGTAGTACAGGTGGTTCCAAATCACTTATGGTGAGTCCATGCCTACATATAAACATTACCAACTCTATTATATATTACCTAACAAAAGAATATTATTCATCACATGAATCAAATAGCAAACATGACAAGCATCCCACCAATTAACTCAACAGATCATCCCCAAGGTGCTAGTCACTGAAGATCCAACTCTAATTCTCCAATCACAATTACTAACCCACATATATCACCTCACAGATATTTTATAGCTTTTATACTCATCTAGGCCTTTTGGTCAACAAACAGTGTCAAATTTCCATAAAAAACTCTCGGAACATCTCATTTCTAGGTCCTTACGCACTTCTCATGACCCTTTCCTAGGTCTTATGTAATATTTCCATTGAGAGATTTCACAACCTCTCACTTAGATGAAAACCCTCTCCACCATATTACCATGTACTAGAGGAATTATCCCACTGTTCACACACACACACTTGTAATTTCATATACATATAGGTGGATGTACTCAGTCTCTCATGAGACATATGAATATATCACCTAGCATCACATGAATCCAAGAACTTTCTATATTTCTATTAGCCCTTAAAACCCCAATTAGGGTATCCCTTATTGTGGATCACTCCCCAAGATCTACACAAGGTCTAATTACAACCTAAACAGTACCTTATTCCCTTAGAAACATAGTCTTTGGTCAATAAAAATTTACATAAGTGCTAAACATAACATACAGCAAGCATAGAATCCCCAACACCATCCTAGCTCTTATGTCAAGAGAACCCTCAGTAACTAAATGTCGAACATAGCGCCTATGATTTTTGTACGATTACATGATCAGGCATGAAAAGACAAAACAATTGCAGCATAGGGACCACCTACCTCTTCAATAGATCTAACCCCTCACTAAGCTCCATTGACCCTTGACCAAACACATTCATGATTCTGGTATCTTATATCACGACATATGAATTAATTAATTTGTTTTTAAAAATTCCTTTTTATTATATAATTTTTAAAGAAGAGGAATAATAATTTGGAAACACACTTCACACTTCCACTACACCAAAACCACACCCAATGACATTTGTTCTAACTTTTAGTGTCTCCAATAGACAATACACATGAAATCCTTATCAATCAGGACAATTTACACCATAATTAGATAACTATCATAAAACAAATTCCTTCCCAAATCACACCGAAATTAGAAGGATACAACCAGATTCATGAAAAAAGGAAAAAATGAATGATATTACCTTAGATCCCTGCTAAAACTCACTATGATGGATTCTACACAGTGAAATAACCTAACCCTAGGAAACTCTAAGGTGAAACTGTTGAGGATACAATGCGAATGTCGAACCCTGACCTTTGGATATGGCATGGAGGATGCATCCATTGCACAACCCACCATAGGGAGAATCTTTAAACACTGCCTCCTTAGGGTCCTCTATGGTCCATCCCGCAGAGGTATTTCGGGACTTCACCTCCAGGATACACTATAGCTTGTAATCCTCATCTGCAATGCAAGTGACCCCTAAAAGTAAGGGTTGCCCTTTCCAAAGGATTAATGACACAAGACCCTCACCCAGAGTTGCCTTGATCTAAATCCCCTAGGGATACGAGGAAATGATAATCCACTTACCTATGGTTCTGGAATAGATTAGGGATCCACAACAGAATAAAAATCAATGGGCATGATAATAACCTTCATCTTGTGGGCCTTCCAAAACCTGTGGCTTTCCCTCCAAGTTTCACAACCAAGTGAAATCCTATGTTGTGGTATTGGTGAACCCCCAAAACTAGGTTAAATAGAACATTACCTTCCCATTAAGGTGTCTCCCCTCAGGGATAAACCATAAGAAACATGCCCTTAAGAACCCTAAATGATATAACCCAGGGGTACAACATAGTGTTTCTCCCTATAGGAGCTGCATAATAGAACCTATTAGGCAGTTTCATGGTTTATCACCTATAGCCAAAAACATTAAAGGGATCACACCAACCCAGTTCTGATGCTCACTGGATCTTGAAGTCTTTATTACAAGGGTCACTTTGTTTGCACTTGTGTGTTAATTATGATCACTAATTTTTCTTCTTTATGTGATGATGATGCTTTAAATGCAATGAGGGGAAGTAATCAGGAAGACACAAAGATTTTTACTTGGTTCACCCTCCCTGGGCTACATCCAAGGAGCATACGCAGACAAGTTTCCAGTCGTACCAAATTCCACTATTCTTCACTATATGGGGATAAAAAGGTTCGGGAACAGTCACTCTGTCCCATGATCACTACCTTTACAAGGTTTAGGGTCATCTCACTGCTTTTCCAAGTCCCACTCCCTATTTATCTCTCTCTGGCTCATTGCTATTGGAGAGGATCACCTTCTTCATCTTCCTTTGATCACTGATCCAGAATGGATCCACCCAGAGTTTATAGACTTGTAGGTCTCTTCATTATCTCTAATGAATGCATCCTCTATTGTATGTAGATTCTCTGTTGAAGTCTAACTTTCACCTGTAGATGAAGCTCACTTTGCAACGAGGGTATTGGGAAAACTTCCAGCTTTCACGAAGCCCTGAATCTCTACCATGAATCAACCTTACTTGGCGTGGAAGTCTAACCCAGTGCGCAAGTATCGTCACACAATTCACAACTGGCACGCAAGTCTTCCTCAACCACTTGCGCGATAAAAGCTTCTGAAACTTCTAACTTGTGAAACTCACTTCCCTTTACGCCCAAACCAATATTGGCACGGAACTAACAACAAACGTGCTTCTTGAAATCAGGCGCGCAAGTCCTACTTACGCGACCCACCAACACTTGCGCGACCACCGCACCTACGCGACGGGAGCTCTAATTTTTATAAGTGTTGAACTCCATTGAAAATGAGGAGGGGTGGTCCTATATTTATAGGAATTTGGACAACTTGCGTGACAACGTGCATATATACCCTCAGCACGCAAGTCTCGGCGCGCAGGTCTCTTCCCCTGCAAGTCACTTGTGCGACTCACTTCCAAACATGGGCGCCCTTCTCCATTTTCCATATTTTCATGTTCTTATCTTGAAAAATGACAGGCATTCAAGTTACCAAGCCTCCTTGTCATCGGCGCACATGTCTCTTTATGGCACACAAGTCACTTGCGCGACCAACCCAATACTTGCATGACCATTATCCATTCCTTTGTTGACATTCTTGAATCAAAAATTGATCATTAACCACATCTCTTGAACTCAACATGCCATCATGAAATCCCATTTGTCGACAAATTTATATGTCATTGTTTTTATTTTCGACAATCACAACACAGATGTACACTATGTCAACAAAGAAAATCACCTCAAAAATGCTTCAATGAGACCTTGAGGGATTTTTTCCCAAAACATTTTGTGTAATTCGCATGTGAATCATTCAATTGATGATTATTCTTAATTGTATTTGTCTTTTAATTCTTTATTTTTCTGTATGTGAAACAATTTTTATCCCTACACTGATTGGGTTGAGATTTCAAGGGGGAATCTCAGGTTGTTCTAATTGTAAAATAAAAGAATCATCTTTGTCACACACACACATAAGATATTTCTATAATTTTAAATCCCTCACTATATTCTTGAGATCCAAAACTTGAAAAAATTATTGTTGTTTCAAGGGTATGTTCTTTATGAATTGTTTTATGTGGAAAGTGGGAATTGATATCTTGACAACCCTTAACCAAAGGATTCCATTAAAACATATCTATTTTTCCGAACGATGAAATAAAAAATATGTTTAGTGGACGTGAAATGACCTCCTTCCCTAATAATTTTAAAATAAAATCCTTTATTTACAACTATTATACTCTTTAATGAAATTATATTATATTTAAATTGTTTTCAAAACCAACCCCTATTTTAATAATTTTTATTGAAAATACAAATATTAAACATACAATGATCATTGAGAGATAACCTAGGGTCTTCCCTATAATATAATGGCAACTTTTATTCATAATAAATTATATTTTTCATGAAAACAAGTTTAGATTTTGGTGACATTTTAAGGTATTTCTTTGGTTTTAGATAGTTTTTGACGTGTTTTTTGTAATTTTTTTTGAATATTTATTTGTTTTATCTCCAATATTTGCATATATTTTTATATTTACTTTTTTACTTATTTATTTTGTAATTTCTGTGCATGATTTTTTAAAATCTAGGATATTTACAAATTTTCGAACCTAAAGCACAGATGATCCCAGATCAATGACACTGAGACACATATGAGAACTAGTTGAATGAGGAAACATAAAATAGTGAAAATATTATGGATCCTTATTATTCTTCTGGAACCACGATTAAAAATGAAATAAAATTCTTTTGTATGAATAAATTAACAAGATATGAAAATCAATAACCTCTCTTGACATTGATATCCTTCCCTCATACATTCATATACATGGAGGAGCACAAATATTTTTATGTAAAATACAGTTTAATTTAATTTTTACAAAGATTACATGGAATCGTGGGAGAAGATCCTCATAAGCACTTAAATGAATTTTGCACTATGTTTTACAAATTAAAACCTATTAATATGGATAAAGAATAGTTAAAGCTTCTGGCATTAACTTTTTGATTATTTGACGCTGCAAAAGATTTTTTGTATTTCGTTAACTCCCCTATTAGTGGAACGACGAACATGAAATGTATTTTTATTAAAAAATACCTCCCATACTCTCAAACTAAAACTATAATGAAATTATTTTTTGGGATAATATAATCCCAAGGGGTAACAATTCATGAATATTAGGAAATATTAAAAAGGCTTCATTCAAGTTTCCCAAACTACCAAATAAGTGATCAAATTTTAATATAGTATTTTTATTGGGGTTTTGTTCCTATTTATTGAAACCTAATTTATTGTGTTGTAGGTGGTTTTATATTTAATTAAAAACCAATTTTTGTAATAATTCTAATTTATAACATGGCACAAAATAGGGAAAATGTTTTTTTAAGGTGTAGTTTACCAATTTCAGGCTTCCATGATGTGTATAGTTCTGAGAATTAGAAGAAGGTTGAAAAGAAGTTTGAAGTGGTAAGTAAGAAACTCAAAAAAAATTTCCTTTACCAAGATAAATACCATAATCCTCCAATCCATTATGGTATTTTTTTCTACTACCACCCATTATTCTATCTAATTCCCTGAACTAAATGAAACTTCTGAGAGTTGAGAGAAAATCTTACCAGGACTCCCCTATAACCAACAAATTAGTCATGAACCATCTTATCCATCCATCCATTGGTTAAAAGACAACCATGACTATAGTAAATGAGTGTATTCAAACCAACCTCAATAACTATGGAACCGACCAGGGAAGATTATTCTTCTACCACCACCAACGAGAAATCATTAAGAAATGAAAGGGCCTTTCCAAACACCCCCTCAAAAACCCATGCCTAACCTAGAGTACATGATGAATCAAATAGATTCAAATAATCTCCAATTATAAAAAACCACCACAAAATACATACAAGGCCTAAAAAAACCAATTAATACAAATGGATCACTAGATGGAGGAAATATAAAGTCATGGGTTGGGTAAACTACCCTCAAAACCACTAGTCAACCCTAGGGATAAGGGAAATAATAGTTACATAACTCTTAGGAGTGAAACATATATAAAAATACAAGTAAAACCTCAATTATAGTTATCCTAACTTGTGGAAATATCAATTAAAACCATATCAAATGATCTAAATAATAAAAATCATTATCTTGAGAAAAATCCATCCAACGAAAAGAGTTTTTCTTTTGATGAGACACCTGGAAAAACCATTAAACCTTCTTTTCCTTAAAGGTCCACCCAAAAATGAAGTGAGAACTTTTCTTACTCTATATAAGTTAAATATATGTTATTTTAGTGTATATACACTATCAAAAATTATTTTTCTATTCGTTCATTCCTTATCAAATCTTTTTCATTGTTGTACCAGATTAACCTATGTGTGTGTATCTGTTGTCCAAGTGTTGTACACCCTATAAATATTAAAATCAAGATAAACTAGAAAAATAAAGAAACAAAAAATTATGATTTTTTTCTTGGGTAGGTCAAAAGCCACCCTTACTCAACCTTTTATCTTTTTATAAATATTGCAATTAGTGTCTATAGGAGATTAAAAAAAGGTTGGGTGATTACTGTGATATTTAGACAAAGTTAAACTTTTGAAAAAAAACAAAAAACAAAATTAAATGAGTGGAGTTATGAAATGTAAAAAATATGGGTATATCTTGTTCAAGAGATTAATTTTTGAATTATAGAAATGAATAAAGTGAGTGGGTCTTGAAATTTAATTGTAATGGATGTAGTATATGTTCAATGGAAAAGATCATCTAAGTAGAAAAATATTAAAATAACTTATATTTACTGGATAGAAAGTGGAAAGAATGGAATGAAATGTGGTTTCACACACACACATGAATATTTAGTGAAATTGTATACTTTTTAATTATTTTATCAATTTTTTTTCATTCATCACCTTGAATTTAATTATGCTATAATTTTTGACACATCTTTTTTCAAGGAAACTCAGAAAAACACATTTTATAGTTTTTTCTATGATCACATTGCTACAAAGAATTTAATTTTCGATTTAAATTATTTCTTCATTAAGTTTTTATTACATCTATGACAATTTTTTGTAAATGTGACTTTTACTAGTAGTGAAAATGTTTATGTGTGGGGGTGTGATCGTACAATGATTTTTTGGTTTATTTCATCCTATCACCATTGTGTTAAACTGATTTTATTTTAAATTATAAATATTATAAATAATTTGACTTTATATTTGATTAAATAATTTAATATTTATCATTTTTATAAATTGATATTTTACATCCTTTTTAGTTTTCATTGTAGTTGGATGTGATTTGGAAGACTATGGTCAAAGTTGAAAAAATGGCCCAAATTATGCAGGAATCCAAGAACATATGTGGACTCAAGAACACAATTCTTCTGATATATGGTTACAAATAGGATGGTACGTTTTGGTATTATCCAAAATTAATTGGGATAAAACTTTTATAATGACACCCAAGAACAATTTTACCATATTTTTTCACAATGAGACAGATCAATCCAAGGAATCATATCTGAACAGAGTCAGGAGTTGGGTTATCCATTTCATTCACAACTCCTGATGTTGTTATCTAAAAGACTACAAATGTTCCATGGAGTTATTAAATATGTTGGGAAAAAACATTTTAGTATTTTCAAAAGTTATATAAGACTTTCGTTCCACATAAACTATAGTCAAATTGGTTTCTCGAAATCAGGGAGCCCAAAACTAGCATCAAGATTGCATATAAATTCGAACCTTGGGAACCAAATTTTCATTTCAAAATAGGAGAAAGGATACACATTTTTAGAGACCTAAAGGAGTAATCTTATAATCTAAGAGGTTTTTCAGGCCCTTATCAACATAGCGGGATAAAGGATTATGGTCATGTTCTACCCAATCCCCCACCTCCTCTTGATGGAGAGCTAAAAAATGGATTACCATTTTGAGGGGATTCACAAACATGGGAGGGAGTTCAAACACTTTTTATTATGATGTTTTTTTTAATTTTGGTGTGAAAAATTTAATTTATGTTTTATCTTAACACTATTCTTATTTGAAATTTTGTTTTGGTTTAACAAAGTGATAGAATTTTTATCTCAACACTAATAGGGTTGGGATTTCAAGTTAGAATCTTGGTTGGTTCTGATTGGAAAACTTGATCATCCTCTTACTCACACTCAAACATGAGATATTAATATTCTCTCTAAACCCACAATATATTATTTTGGTCCAAACTTGAACAACACAATTGGTGTAGAAATTGGTGGTGCTTTATGCATCATTTTAAGAGGCAAGATGGAAATCAAGATCTTGACCAACATCAACCAAAGGATTCCCTTCAGCCATGTATATTATTTAGAATGAAGAACTAACCAAGATGTGTAGTGAACTTTAAATAACCTTTGTCTATAATAATACTAATAAGATAACAATTAATTATCAACTATTAAACTCTTTAATTAATTTATATTAATTTTAATTTTTTTCAAAACCATCGAACTATTTCAGTAATTTTTATTAAAAATATACACTTTAAACATCAAATACTCCTTAAGAGATGACCTAGGGTCTTCCATAGACTATAAAATCATATTTAAATCATAATAAATTTGACATGTCATGAAAAAACATTTAATGTGATAAATATTTTCGGGAGACTATACATTTCGTTATAGAGTTAAAATAGAAAAAATAAACATATAATAATAACAAAGAAATATAAGAGTGTGGAAGAAATATAAGCATAAGATACATAACAACCAAAAATAAATCCAAAAAAATGATACAATAAATAATAATGTAATAATGTAATGACATGTTGGAATGTAACTATATTTCATACACGTATTAATACATATAAAAGACAATACAACTCAAATAAAGAATTAAAAGTTACCAGTCCCAAACCACATGTCATTCCCCTCTCAAGACTATATCCCATTCAAAAAAAAAAATAATGAACCACAAGGTTATTTGTCTTTTTCCAAGCATTCATCCATATAATCAACTCTGTTATGAAATGACAGCCTGAATAAGGTGTGATTGTAACTCGGTAGGTTGGAACCACCGTGTAAAAGAATATCTACATTAATAATATGTATATTTAGTAATGAAATAAAAAATTGTATCAATTAATTATATAATTAAATTAATATGATATCATCCATCTTCGACACCATTCCAGATATCTCTGAGCTTGTCTCATAATCATATCAACCAAACCCATATAGCTATGGTAAAACATAACATAAATCAACACTAATCTGGAATGTGTTTGAGAATGTCTTACGACTATTTCAACAATTACCTTACAACCAAGTAATATATGTTACACAATTATTGGTAAAAAATGGTATATAATTATTTCTACAATAAATTTTGACTGATCTCGATATATAAGTTTTTCATCATGTGTTAGGGCCAAGACCACTATTTATGAATTTCAATATGTCTTAGTGGCAATCCAAATATATAGGCAGGTCGACATGTCTTATGTCTAAGAATGGTATGAAATCATTTAAGAATTTAGATGTGGAAAATGATGAATATAATAATTTCAACAATTAAAATTTCCCAACACCTCATATAAGCATTACCACATAGAAATTACAACACATGTCATAGAAAAAAGGATATCACAATATCACATCATAAGGATCTGTTGTTAATTATGTAAAATAAAATTTTACTCCCAATTACACATTTAATTTATCAATTATTCATGAACAATAGCATTCCAATTATCTTAATGAAATATATAATATAGGGTGAATATGTGTTAATAAATCACTTAAAAATATATATCATGCTATACACACATTGACCCCTTAATGAATTCATTTATAATCAATGTTTTTCTCACCCAAACAGAAGACACAAGCCATGAAAAAATTCAATTAGATCCAAAGGGACTCCAAAGAATAATCCAATTCATCTTTAAACCAATTGAGGTGCATGCATGTTGTCACATTTTTAATGGTGAACATAATTGAAAAATATAAAACGACAGGGTTAAGGTTTAGATGCCCTACCTTTAATTGATGATCAACCAATAGTTCTAGTAGAATTTTCTGACAAGAACAATTGTGAAGATGATTTCAAAAAGGTTCTTAGATCATAACCTTTTTAGATAAAAACCATTAATTCCCATAGTTATGAGATTAAACTACAAAAATCAAGGGATAATGAAGAGAACATGCAAACTGAAGCAAAACCATGAACAAAGGATTGATCACCCACATAGGATGTCCTAAAGGGAGGTTGGTGCTCCAAATAATCCAGGATGATTTACTACGATTGACAGTAAAGATATTCACCTAAGTAGAATGTAAAATAAACAACATGAAACCTTTAAAAAACTTTTATGAAAATTACAAGACCTGTAATTTAGTTAGACATCAGGAATTTATTTTTAGAAGGATATGATGAAAACCACATTTTCTCATATTTTTATTTATTATTATAGAATATTACATGATGTGTAATATAATTACATGATGTGAACTCTCTTCATGGTTTGAATATGTTCATGAACATTTAGTAATCATGATACGTGTTTTGGAAACAATTACATGACATGTATTACTAATAACCCTTGGTAACACTTAACACATTTAAAACCAGACTCCATTAATTCAAATCTAATCCCCTGAATAGTCCCCTTTTGAATCCTCTTCATTTATATTATGTTTCCTCATAGTCCAAGTTTTCATTTATTCAAACAAAAAAACATCCAAGAACATTAAGTCATTTTCCCCAACAAAGGCTCAATATCTTTAAAAAATACATGACCACCTAGGATCAAATTGAAAAATCAAAGAGAGATGTACCTGAAAAATAGACAGGATCTTACAACCTCCCCACCATTTAATAATGCATCCTCAAGATGATCTTGGTATCGCTGTGATGTCATAAAAATAAGTATAGAAACTATACATTCATATCAAACTCCCTATCCTAGTTATCCTCCTAAAGTCACCCATGTTGCCACTACACTCAAACAAAAGGAATCCCCCTACCATGGAGATACATGTCACTATGGTTTAAAATATGAATTAGATTCTCCTCAATGGAAACATCAACACTAATCTTAATGTTTTCAATGTCTATCACATGAGAAGGGTCTAAATAAAATCCCCAAACTACAACTCATTAAAGATATCTTTCATGGAATAGTATTATTGTGGAAATGATAATCAATATGACACTTGAATGACATTACCCACTATCTCAATTGGCACAAAAAACTAGGTGATAGAATTAAATGTTTCCTGATATGAAATTTACCCAACAGAGGTGACACCCAAAAGAAAACGCGATGACCAAATTGTAACTTCTTAGGTTATCTTTGATGGACATCATAGAATTTATTATTACCGTGTATGGTCACCAAGTACTTCCTGATCAACTAAACCTCCTCAGATATCTCTTGTATGAGAATAGTCCAAATAAGCACTGAATCACTAGGCTCCAACCTATTAAGAGGCGAGTGGAAAAACCTATCAGGAAAATCAACGAAAGGTGTCTTCTAGATAGATTCATGGAAGATATTTTTATATGAAACTCCTTGAGTTCCATATGCTACTCCCATGAACCATAGAAATCTAGAACACATGCTCGTAAAATATCTTCCATAACTTGAATATTCATCTTAGATTGATCATTAGTTTAAGGATGATTGACTATATGAAAAATCAGTTTCACTACCATAGAATTATTAATAACCAACTACATACATGATTTGAGATAAGGATATCTATCAGAAATGATAATCCTTGGAACACTGTGGAACCAAACTACCTTGAAAACATAAATTCTACCCAGATCATCAACTATGAAGGTATCCCTGAAATGATTGAAGTTGGATACCTTCATAATTTGATTCAAAATCACTCATAAAACATCAATATTATGGGTTGTACTAGGAAATACCATCACAAAATCCATTTTGAAGTCATATTATTTCTACTAAAAAATGGCAAAATTCTACAAGATCCTAACTGGACTTTGATTCTTAGATTTCACCTACAAACAATTGAGACATCTCACCACAAATCCTAATAATTTATATTTCATTCATGACTACCAGTATTTTCTATAGAGATCACGAAAAATATTTGTCAAATCAGGATGTGTATCACGTCTAGAAGAATGAAAATACTTCATCAACACCTAACAAAATCCTGGAGAAACCTATCCTCTCTCATAAATAATTATATAGTTACCACTATCCCGACATTATCCTAATGGTGTCTCCCCACTGTATAAGTTGTACCTTATAACTAATCCCTTCAGATTAGATTACTTCATAGAATTGATTCGGCCCAAAATCATTGTTTTAAAAGGTGTTTAAGTCAAACATACTCATCCCTAAGAATCATGAACATATAGATGCATTTTTTCATAGAGGGATATCATCTTCCACCCCTGGGAAGAATCCAATTCAACCAATTACTATATCTTCCATATCAATTTATTTGAAACAAAATTTGACTTTCTAGGAGTATAATCTTACTCGAATTTGAATTAATATAGATACTCAAACCACAACCTCTGGTGAAGGATTTGGTCCCACTGGGATAATATATATATGATGATATTTTGGTCAATGTATACCACAAAAAACTCAGCCGTGAGATAATGTATCCAACATCTCAATGAATGTAAAACTACTGTAAATTAAAAATCAATATGTTTGGTATGATTGTTAGAAGAGTAGGAGTACCCTAATATTTCATCAAAAAATCAACAAAAACTAGTCTATAAAAGGATTAAAGAACCTTTTCATTAAGGCCATTAATATTTTCTGTGCACTGGTCAATCTAAAACACATCACTAAGAACTCATAAAAACTACCCCTACTCATTAAAGTAGTTTTAGGAATGTCTGATGGCCTCACCCACAAATGATTGTATGCCGAACTTAAATCAATCATGAAGAAGAACATAGAATCTATTAGATAGTTGAAGAAATTGTAGAAGCAAGAAAGTGATAATTTTTTCTTGACCATACTCTAGTTATATCTCTGATAATACAAAAATGTGTGGAAATTCAAATGAGTATTCTTGGTGATAATAACTAGAGAGCCCCAAGGATATGTACTAGGAAGTATGAAACCTTTAGTTTCAAGATATTCCTACTAAACATTAAAATCTTGAAGCTCTTCTAATGCCATTCTATAAGGCAGCAATTAAACTAGCTATACTCCTGACACTAACTTGATTGTAAAATTGATCTCTCACTTGGGAGGTAATACATAAAACTTTTCAGGAAATACATCCTTAAAATGGTATACAACTAGAGGAAATGAATCATGTTTCACTCTACCACCATCCATAGAAAGACTAGTTATTTGATTCATGAGGCAATCCAATCTACACTGAATTTGTCTGACATGAACATTATGAAGATCCAAATAACGATTGTGGGAATAACTATATATTTTTAGAGATAGAATGGTATCTATACTCAGGAAAATATTGATATGATATTGATATAGAAATACACATTCCATACCAAGATATAAATAGAAGCCTATCATTTCCTGCAAAAAGTTTTCCCAAAAGAAATAGTAACCACCAATCTCTAAAGAACATGCATTGTAGTGATTGATATTCACTTACTACATGAATAATGGTTTGTCACTAGTCAAAACACCATATATTGTCTCCAAGTCAAATAGAAAATCATTTAACAAAAAAGAGGACAAAAAGGAATGTGATGATTATATATCAAACAAAACACTAGAAGAGGTAATTGTTACAAGAATCCTATCTATGATAGTAGAAGATCTTGCATCCATAATAGTTAGAGTTTTCTGCATTACCTGTAGAGTAGAGGCCTCTATTCCCTAGGCTCTAGCCCAAATACCCTAAGATATACCTTCTCCTAGTATTGAAATTCCAGCATGGGTGTAAGATGTACCTTCCCTCGACTGAAATGTCCTGTGAAACTCCATATATCTATCTATTAATGATTAGTAGAGTCTTTCTTAGACATGAGTTCCTATCATGTTCCCTTCCCACTAGTGTGGAATTGAATTCACCTACAAAACCTCTATAAGTGGACAAAACTATAGCATGCATGAAACTCCAAAGTGGCTTATGGATACTGATGTCCTTTATGGAATATATTTCCACACTAATAGTAGTGTTATGGAATATGGTCCTAAGATTTATTCCCACTTCCTTTACTGATCTAACTATTGTTTTATTGAAAAAATTTATTATAATTATTCTTCCTTCCATTAGAATAACATTTCATGGTTTTCTTTGTCGAAATAATCTAGCTTCTACTTAGTGAATCTATTATAATCCCTTATCTGATGATTTTTGGATTTGTCATATCTTTAAAACTGCTTAGATGGAACACATTCACTTGTGAAATGATGTTACAGTGAAGACCACCATAAAAAAATATCTCCCTATATATCTCATGATCCGATAAGGATGGTGAAAATCACTTCAGGTTGGGGAAATTTTTAGCATATTCTATCATTTCCATGCCATCCTATGAAGGATACATGAACTCATAGTCTTTCTCATCCATCAATGAATTAGGATATAAATGTATCAGGAACCTCATCTCAATGTCTTTCATTGATAACACCTCATACTACCCCCACCTACATCAGAATATCCCAAAAATGATTGGATGGTCCACAAAGAATATTTTTATTAAGGTTCACCCTCATATCTATGGGTTTCTCAAGATGTTTAAAGACTATAGGGATTAAATCAATCCAGAAATCAGATACCAGGGGGCCTCTCTCCCAAGAAAACATAGGGAGATGGTATAATTAGAACCCTCTCATTAGTTCAGACATCGAAGGATCAATGAAAACAATATTTCCTTACATGAATATCATGACCCTTAGGAAGTAGTCATTGAGATAAACATCCCACCGATCCTCGGGAACTACATGATGATCTAGTTCATCTGGGTTATGAGACTACTAATTTACACACTCCTTGCACTGAACTAAAATACGATGAGTATGAAATTTATATATAAGAAAAAAACACTCCATTGAATAATATTTTTAACAAAGTAAACCTCCCAGGTGAAAAGATGTTGAATAAATAACTTATATTCTCTCCATACATAGCTTACATGTGTCTTAACGTGACATACTTGTATATTTATTACATTTCATTCATAATATATAAAAATAATATGATATCACAATTCAAATAAGAAAGTATATATCACTTGTAGTAAATGTGTCCCTATCATGAACAATGTGTGTCAGTATATATATTTATATGGCTATCATGATGCATTCATACACATAACATGCAATAATGGGCCACTAGTACAAGTATAAAGAACCAATAACATCACAAAACAATTACCCCACACAGTGAGGGTATCACTCAGGGTAAAATAAAATCAAATATAATAAGCAAACAATATAGATAGTAATACACCCTTGGGAACATGGTTATTCCCTTGTACATTGGCCACTTACTCCCCTGAAAATGTTTATTTCCATGTCCCGACATATCCCCACCTCTTTTCTATGTTTCAAAATAACAAATAAATAGAAAAGAAACTTGTGTGCCTATGATACCAATTTGTAACATCCTATGATCTAAAACCCCCTCATGTGGATAAGAAGGGATGGTTACAAGACCTTATGAATGCCTCCCTATAATCCAGAGAAGGTTGACTAGGAGTGGAGGTGTGATAAAAATAGTTTAGATACTATACCCCTGGTTACATAGTAACAAAACAATGAAAGTTAATATACAATAATAATATATAAATTTCAGAGTGCAGAACCAATTGAAAAATATAATATAGTGGAACAAATAATAAATCCAACTGAATTATCTAATAAATAGTAAAGGAACAATGTAATGACACACTGTAATGTAAAAACATTTCCATTAATAAGTAATAAAAATAAAAGACTAGAATACTCATTTAAAGACTCTGAAGTCTCCGGCCCTAAACCACATGTTGGTATCATATCCAAAATATTTCCCATCCAACCTGAAAATAATAAATATCATGGCCTGTGTCCCATCTCCAGACATTAATCCACGTAATCTTCTCGTGTACTGAAAGGAAGCCCGAATAATGTGTGAGTATAGCTCAGTAGGTTAACACCACTGTGTATAAGGACAACTAGTTTTAAAATATGTGTATTTAGTAATGAAATAAAAAAGTAAATGAATTTTTTGAACAATAAAATTAATACCACGTCAACCTACTTTGGAACCATGCCAAATATATATCTGAGCTTGTCTTAGAATAATTACAACCAAAACTCTATAACCATGGTATAACATAACATTACTCCACACCAAGGCAAAAAATCTCTGATTACGTATTATAATCATTCCAACCATATACTTACTAACAAGGTATATAAGTTACAAAAACATTCTAAAACTCAGTTTATAATAATTAAATCAATCAATGGGGGCCGATCGTAGTATATATGAATTTTAGCTTGTGTCAGGGCCATGCCTGATATATAATAATTTTATCATATCTTAGGGACAATCCAAGTATATAATTATTTAATCATGTATTTGGGAAACACAATCTATATATCATAATGTACAATAGGCTAAAAACCCATATAATTAATTCAACTCTTAAACTATTCCAATTCCCCATATAAGAATTACAACATATAAATTACAACACATGTCATGGGAATAAGGATTTGGGAATATCACATCATATTGCTCAATGGATAATTGTGAAAATTGAAATTTATTATTAAATTACACATTTCATATATCTGTTGGTGAAAACCAACAACATGAATGTTATCTCATTGAACAAGCCAAGAAATGTTGAATCTATATCAAGAAATCATACAAAATCTATGTGTTTTAAAACCCACATTAATCCATTAATAAATTCATTTATAATCAAGGGTTTGATCATCCGAACGATATCCACAATCGCACTTTAAATCCAACGAGATGCAAAGGGACTCCAAAGATAAATCCAATTCACTATTTAATCAATTTAGGCACACATATGTTTATGTGGTTGAAATATTTAACATACTTGAAAAAAAGAAAACTATAGGGTTAAGGTTTAGAACCCATATCATTAACTAAAAATCAAACAAATCTTACTAGAGAATTATCCAATAAGAAAAAGGTTTTATATGATCAAAAGAAGGTTCATAGGTCATAACTAATTATGATAAAAACCAACAATGCACATAATGAATAGATTACACTACAATGATAAGAGAAGGACTAAATAGAATATTAAAACTGAAGAAAAACCACTTACCTAGAACATTAAGTAATTTTCCACAAATAAGATCTTTGTATACTAAAAATTCATATCCAAAATTTATCAAACCAAATAATCCATGGGATATATTGCCATAAAAAATATAGGATCTTACACCATCAGTTATAGTTGGAGCATAATAATTGAATAAAATTAGATTTGTTAAAAATTCCATATTGGGAATTTAACTAGATACTTCGTAATCTTGAAGTTATAAACATTGAAAATAATATGTTTATAAATGCATTGTTTACATCACATAGTGCTATAGGTAAATCAATGTATCATTTAAATAATAATAAGGACTTACAATCAATCAATTTCAAACATGATCTATGAAAAAATGATAATGTTATGTATCCAATGTCTATTTTTCACAATGAAAAACCATCAAAATGATGTTTTCCCTCGATGATTAAAAAATGGGAAATTTAATATTGGATATTATAGTATTATTTAAATATTTAAATATTTTAATATCTATAATATATATGTATTGAAAATTCATGATGCAAATGTATTAATGGATTAGTTTCAATGATTGGTGTTATATAATTTGTTACCTAAAGAATAACCACCATTCTAATCAACTTTTTCAAATAATTTTGAAAACTTTGTGATAATAAATTAAAAAAAACTAATTCTATAATTTTTAGATAATAATTATACTGATGATATCTAATTTAGAAATATATTTTCTCTTATCATTATTCACCGTGATGATTCATTTGATGGTGAATTTTTCCGATGAAGATAAAATTGGAGGGTGCATACATCATCAATGGATGTATCTTGAGGAGAGGTACTTTATTTTAATATTTATTTAATTAAAAAATATTAATTTACATATAAAATATTTTAAATAATATATATTGATTTATTACCTTTTATAAATAGGTATCTTGGTCATTTGAACACTTGTGTGAAAAAGATGCTCATCCAGAAGGTTCTATTATAGATTGTTACAATTGCAAAGAGTGTTTGACCTTATGTTAAAGGTATTTGGATTTGAAAGTGATAAGATTCGATCAATTTTAATGTATTTATGATAATCTAATTGAAATACGGGTTAATAATTATTCATAAATGTTACTAATCGTAGGTAGAGAAGTTGGAAAATATCTTCATCTTAATTGATAGATATAGAGTTAAGAAAACAAAAGTGATAAAACGTACAAAATATTGATATTTTTAGTTCTAATTTCTAATAATTAAGGACTGAAATGAATATACGCCCTAGTATTTAAAATCAATATTAGACATAGATACCAAAATTTGTTACCAAAGAAACATTTTAATGGTTTGTATATCATGTAACATCATAATATAATATGTATTTTGAGTATATGGAGAAGAATATATATTATATAATAATTTTTTATGTCAAATTATATAGGTAATTAATGATTATAATTGAGTTTAACTATACGATCATTTTATGTTTTCAGCTCATGTTCCTTTGAAGAATTATAAGAGATTCAATGTTTACAATATTAGTGGTTTCATGTTTCGTACTGCTGATCACAGGGAATTCGTGAAAAAAAAAATAGTTTTATACTAACAATTTTATGTCATGGTTACTATGGAATGTTAGTTAATTTTATATATATATATAATATTATGGAAATTTTTTGTAATTTTATTTAAATGTAACTAGGTCAATATTAAAAGGCGTATAAAGAAACATTCATGAAAATTTAAATATGTCAATTTCTATTGTTTGATTAATAGTGGTGAGCATGTAGAATGTTATCCATATATTATAGATTCCAAATAAAAATGGTAAATAATAATAATAATAATATGGTGTATGATTATAAGAGTATTATTATCCACATGAAACTATATGACATATATGATAAGGGTGATGAAGTTAAAGTAATTGGTGATAGGGAACCATATAAATAAATAGAAAATATAATCTATAGTAGAATATATTGAAAATTTTAGTATTTTGAGGGATTTTGAAGAAGATGATGAAGAAGAATGAATAATATAAGAATAATCAATGATTACAATGGAACCTAATAATAACAGAACCATCCCTGAATTGATTTTTCAGGATTTTTAATTTATGAAATTAATATTTTTTTGACATTAATAAATAAAAGTAATATTTATTTATATTACTAAATTATGGGAATATTTTTTATAGGGTTTCTACACCAGAATATGTTTAGTGTCAGTGCCCTCTCAACATAATAGGGTTTTCATTTTCTTTCCATGAAACAAGGTAAAATTCATAACATACCTTACACAATTTTTGGAGCTCATTTCATCTCATACTAATAAAAATTCATCCAAATTTATGAATTATAATAATGATAATGAGGAATCTCAATGTATACAATATAATTGGTAAATTTCATAAATTTAAACTTATATTATTGATTTTGGTAGTTTTGTTTTGACTAAATAATTAAAGTCAAATGAATTCAAATATTCCTTTAGTACATTAAATAAAAATATATCCTCAATTATTTGAATAATACAAATTATAATATAGAGATATGTCTTTAAATTATAGATTATAAAGCTAGGTTTTGATAAAAGAAGTAGAGAATGAACTGGTGGATCCAAAGGTAATAATTTACTTAGATAATTATTTCATTTATTATAAGTGTGATGGAATTTTATGAAATTTTTAACTTTTTGTTAATTTAAAAAATTCTAATTAGAATATTTTTGGATGTTATGAAATTGGAATTAGTTGAGGATATGATTTATAGGATTTAATGAAACTTTTTAGTTCATGTTTATATTTTGAATAATATATGTGAAAAATATTTTAATAAATATGTTTTTTATTATGTGCAGTGTGTTATTAAGTTTAATATAATTGGACTGATTTTTTACCTTAGACATTTTAATTTTATCAAATTATAATACAATTATTGTTTGAGTTTGAAAATGTGATTTAATTTAATAGAGTTCATCTATTAATATAATTACCATAATTTCTATAATTATTGGTTGAAATGGTTACCATAATATGAAAATGATGTCTTAATTCTTGATATAGTGTTTGAGGATATTCAAGATTTAATCCTATATGAAGATATTGAATTCAATGAAATTTAGATGTTTACAAAAACAATATATAGAAAGAAAGGTAGAGGATGTCCAACTTAAATGGGGACATAATATGCTATGATAATACAATACTAGTTTTCCATACCATAGAATGTTGTCTATCTTCAAACATAACTAAGGCTACTATATGTTATGATAGATTTCATAATATACATTGCTAAAGATAATTCATTTCACTACTGATCTGTTACTTAAACTGAGTTTAGATCAAATAATATATCATTTGAATTGTACTTCATTTATTATTCATTGAATATGTTCCTTAATGATGTGGGATTTACTAGTTTAAATTCAGACAAAGGAGTAAGGAAGTGAGAAAGGAGGTGATGGGAAGTAACATGGTTGAGTAATTAAGGGTGGGGGCATGCATCTCTATAGAATATCCAAGACTTATATTTGTGTTAAAATATTATTAAAAATGAAATTTTAAAAATTATGATGTAATATAATGTTTGTTGTGTTATAAGTAATGGAATGTTTATTGATATATGAATTTTAATATTTTTATACTATATTGATTGCCTATTTTTTGTATATATTTTTTGTGTATTGATTTTTGGTGGATCATGGGGTATTTTTTTCTACTTTTAAAACTATAGAACTGTCGGTAGTTTTAATCACCAATATTTATTTATTAATGGTTTTATCCACTATTAATAAAATATAATTGGTTTTATCCATTGTGAAATATAGAAAAAAGACCATATTTAGAGGTTTTTTCAATCACCCCTAAATGTTTTATCTGGGTAAAATCATTGCTAATCGAAAAAATGATATTAATTTTTTTTTAAAAAAATAATGTCAACAAAGAAAAACATCTTTAAATCAAATAATAATAAAACCCATTTTTAATTAAGATAAAACTAACCCTGAAAGATAATTTTTTCATTAAGAAGCTAAAATTTCATAAAAAAGTAAAATTGTCAATATATATTTAATGACTCATGATTTCAGGTGGTTTTAAAAACCACTACAAAACCAATTAGAGGAAATTAAAATCTACAAAAAACACAAAAAACCACCATTGTATTCTTTATTTCCTTAAATATGTTTTTGTTAATATATTTATTGAACATTTTTCTAAAATTATATAATATATATGTTTTAAATGATTGTATATCCTTAGTTAGCGTCAAATAAATGTTTAGTTAATTTTTAGAGATTATGATCAGTGAAATTTGTTAAAGAAGCTAGAGATGAGTCTAAGTATATTATAATATCTCAATGATATAGTAATGTAGAGATGATATGTTTTTCTAGAAAAAATCCCGATCTGGATACTAGAAATTGGATGTAGCAACAAAATAGATTCACCTAGGGTTACAACTCTTAAATGGATGGATTGAGTATTAACTCGATTGTCACTGGTTTATGATTAGTGCTCCTAAGACTCCATACATGGATAAACATTAATATTGGATATGATTTGGATAATTCACATTTTATTTATCATAAATTGAATATAATTTATCATTATTCATAGATCATATGAATTATTTTTTATGATAACATGATTACTCCCTATAGTTATTATTCTTCACAAATTTTTTACTCATATTAAATAGAATGTCCAATGAGGAGTCATGTAAGAAATAAATATGAAGTGAAATTCAATGACCATAATCATAAGTAATGAAATGAAATGGGATGTGGTATGTGATATCTTGGAAATATGCCCACAAAAATCTCTCAATATTTGAACAAAAACATGAATTGTGATAACATATCAAATATAAAAGTGAAGAAAAAACTCTTTATTGGGGATTTTATGTGGAAATGTATAGCTTCCTATAATGGTCACTTTGGTCACATATTATTTGAGTAATGGATCAATACAACTAAACAATTATTTTCCATTTTCTAGTATTTGGAATATGAATAAGTAATCATTGAAGTATTTTCCTATGAGGCGTCACCTCCGGACTAATTGGGTTTGTTTATCCTGTTACTGTCAAGGGTTTGGTGGTTTTCCTATGTCTACGGTTTGTGTGGTTTTGTTGGCTCGTCGTAGGATCTCCTTGGTGGGATCGGTTTCTCTGCCATCATCTTTGTAGGCCATTTGGGACATGGCTGTTTTGGTGGGATGACAACATCGGGAGGGACCATGCTTGCATTGGATCACCGAGTGTCCTGCATGGGGATGGTGGTTGATGCTGTTGCTGGAATGAGGTATCCTTTTTTTCCTGTTTTGTTTTGGAATGTTTGGATTTTTTCTGAACTTTTGGTTTCACTTTTCCCGTAAAAGTGTTTCTCTTAATAAAAAAATAATCTTCAGCCAATAGTGGTTTTAATATAATTTATACATAAAAATAGGATGAAATAGACTCCATTTAATGGGAAGAGTTTAAAGAGTAATTTTTTAGCAATTATTTTCCAAAAAGACTTTATATGAAAATGGAAAAAGAATAACTTGGACTATATAAGAGATATGAAAAATCCATTAGTATCTATGAGGTAAATATCACCATACATGCAAAGAGTGATTCTGATTTTTTCATCGACCTTGAACGAAAATTTGACTAATTATTTAGTGTCTTGAGACCAAGTCACCAAAAGGAATTGACTATACATGTCTTCTATAACTAACAACAAATAATTTTATTTAATATCAAGATGATAGTAGAAACTGGAGACTCTCTCTATTCTCATGTTTTTGTGAAAAAGGTTGAAATATTAAATTTCATGAAAATTTAAATAATAAAACCCATGGAGGGAATAGAATTAGTCTTATATAATTTTAGAAGTGTGGAAAAAAGCTTGGTGGAATGTATTATATGGGGTCTGGTAATTTTTTTAAGTGTTGAAAAGAAGGATATTTAGATGAATAATGATGACTTGATGGAAATAAACCAATCAATGATTAGAACATTGATAAAGTTTAGTTGAATGTGCCACCCACCCAACAATTCTAAAATTTTAATAATTATAGAAATTATTATAGTTATTGAATGAATCTGACGGTTAATGATGATATTTGGTATTAAAAACATATTAATTTCAATGATATAGAGAAAGCTCATGTAATCATAATTGTTGAAGTGGTTCACAAGAATGAAGTGGTGAAATGTAAACATACCATACACTCTAAAACATCAAATTATTTATTTTATTATGGATCTAACCAATATTTTATATCTAATGTATTTTATAAGGGTATCAAATCTTCCCCTCAATTATTATATGTCATTTTATAATTAAAAACTCTTATTCGTACAATGACTACATCTCAAGTCTATAGCTCCTCTCTGATAGAAGCTTTTGGGAATTCACATCTTGAAAATATTATGATTCTACATCAATTTGAATTTTGTGTGACATTGGGAATGTATATTCTCTCTCTATATAGATCCCATTTTATTTGATGAGGAAGGTAAGTCTCATTTTATATTCTTAACCATCCTATGATCATATATTGATGTATAGATTAATATAAACTCCCTATGGAAGTCATTTCCATTATTTCTATATTAGTACCTGTTCATATGGGATATTAATCTAAAATGGTTGGGGAGAAACTCAAAAAATGAATATATGAATATTTTTTAGGATTCTGTTGATTTATTTTATAAAGAGTTCATATGCTTGACTTGATTTGTGATGTTTGGTTTTCAATAGAAATCATACCTGGTGTGACACCTATTTCAATGAATCCATATATAATGAACCCGATTGAGTTATAGGAATTAAATAAGTAACTCCAGGAGAGCCATGATAAGGGATTAACATTACCTATTTCACCCTAATTTGTTCACGTATTCTTTTTTAATAAGAAATTTGGTTAAATGCATATTCAGAATAATTATCAATAACATAATAATATCACTTTCAAGAATAAGTGACCTCTACTCCAAATTAATGACTTGTTTGATCGAATTTTTAGAGATCAATATATTCACATGATTTACCATCATTCTAGATGGAACACCCCAACTCTAGTTACCCATAGTCGGTGCTTTATTACATAACATTGACATGATACAAGGTATCATATCTCTAAAGACTGATCAGTTTAGTATTATTAGAAATAAGATACATACATAAGTTCAACATTACAACTTGAAAATAAATAAAGCACTAATTTATTCAATTAGAAACATCCAAGCCTCCTAGATTATGCTGTCAAGTCACTCATAACTAACTTCTTCATATCCTGGGAAAATGAAACATAAGAAAGGGGTGAGCTCAAACTCTCAGTAAGGGTAAGAAATAAAACGGAAGATAACATAAATATTAGGTATGATGAATAATTAAAAACACATGCCATTAAAAATAATAAACATGGACACTTTATGGAAGGAATATGACCTGAGTAAATAATTCCATAATAAAACATAGTAATGGGTATTTGACTTGTCAAATAACCACATGAACTATCATTATTATTTTCATAATGAGGGAATGTATAATCTCAGACATTCTGAAACATCTTATCAAGGGCTCATCCAAGATGTCTAAAAATGATTAAGGCCTCAGCCAAAACAATATATCAAATTTTGATAGGCCTTAGAAAATTCCCTGTCTAATTGTCTCATGAGACCAACTGTTGCACCGAGGAGATATAGCGGGCTCCACCCATCACATTCTAAATCCAATAGAATCCACATATGAAAAGGTTGAAACATAACATAAACATTATTATTAAAACTAGCATACCAAATGTAAATGATTTAACCATAAACCATGAATGGTATAAAAATAACACACCCCCTGTCAACCATATCCCAAAACCTTAAATCCAATATGGAATATTTTTAAGTAAATTAACTTCAAACAATTGTAAAGTTTATCAAAGGATTTTGACATAGATGAAATAAAAACTATTTGAGAGAAATATTTCTTTCTATTTTGAAATCATTTAAGAGTCACATAATTACAAAAGAAAACTTTTATTTTGAAAATATTCTTATAATCTTGTAAGGGAATCATCGATGATGTTATAATGGTGGAAAATATCCGCACCCTCTGTATAAGTTAAAAAACAATCTTACCTTAATTTTGTTGAAAAGGGCATAAAATACGTTATTTGGGAAATGACTGAAAGATTCCTTTTGAAAACATATAAGTTAAAATAAGGGTATAAATGAATTTAACCCATATTATAGTACATAGTTAACATGTTTTGATATACTTTTTTAAGAAAAAATCGATGTGGATGATAAAGAGGTCCAAGTAGATAATTACGTAAAAACAACCCCAGGTAATAAAGGGATTGTGAAATTAACCCTTAACTTATACTATTCCTTGGTCAAGGTTATGTTAACCTTATGTATCATAGTTAAATAATTTTTATTAAATTATAAAATAACTATATACAAAAATATGATATCGTATATGATCCTCTAATATTTCTTTGTTAGTAATATTCCAGTAGTATCATCGTTTCGGGTGTTAACTGATTTGTTTTCCTTTATATGTTTGGTTATGTAAGGCATGTTTTTTATGGATAGGATTTATTTTATTCATATATATAATGATATTATATTCATAAAAATTATTTTTAGTCATCAAATTATAATTATTGTTGAATGTTTATGATGGGGTAATGAATCTTATCGCGTTCGTGGAGACGACAATATGTACATACACACGAGTGAAAATATCATTATATTGATGGAGAAATCATCTGTAATTGGTTGTCATATAATATATACAGAATCATTAACATGTTATATTTATTATTTAAATTAGTTATAATCATTATTATACCCATCCAAATAATGAAGTGTTTGAATGAAAAACTACACCACGACGTGAAGACGGTAAGCCGCACGTACGCATGTATGGTGACTTTGTCATTTATAGGATGAATAGAATAATGAATATGGTTGTACCATATTTATAATAACATCAAATTATGTATAAGTTACTGGATTTATTATTTTTTTATGAAAAAAAGAAAGAGGATGTTTTATAATAAAAGAACATGAAAGAGGTGATGAAATATTTACCTCTTCTTCGGGTTATTCCTTTTGATTTGATCAAAAGGGTTCCTTATGTTGGGATTATGACCGAAGTAATGCCTTTAGTATGAAGGGAGGAACATTGGGAGGATATTTGGGTAGCGTTTGGCCGAGCCAAATGGCTTTGGAGGTTTGATTTTTGAGAGAAGGGCCATTTTATACGAGAGGTGAGGGTCACTTTAGGAAAATCTTGAAATATTATTTTATAATAAAATATTTTTCGGTTTCTAATGGTTCCAAAATAATTTATTTAATGTATAAGGTGGGTTTGGGTCTAAAAAATTTCCAAAAATATTGTTTTATGTAGGTTTAGGTCACCATATTAACAATATCATTTCGATTTAACTCTTAGTTAAATAGTTTGACATTTACCATGTCTCTTTATATTTTTATATTATATGGTTAATAAAATTAATATAATTTACCAATAGAACCCCAGGTGGTTCATTATTAATATATATAACCTTATTTATGTCTTTTGGATGAACATTGGTTTTTTATGAATATTATATCAATTAATAATATAGTATTTGTTTTAAAAACTCAATTATGTCAATTTTTTCACAATTTAGTATTTGATTTTTTCTGAAAGCCATTAAAACATTATCAATTCTAATAAAATTTATTTAACCAACTATAAAATGTCATATTAAGCTATAAAATTAGTTTCATTCATCAGAAGTATCAATTTACATTTATTTGGTTATTTATAATATCAATTGTTTTAATATTTCATTAATAAGGTAATTACTGCATCAGCATTGTGTCATAAATGAATTAAATTAGTTAATGTATAAAATAATAAATAAAATACCATTATGTGGGAAACCTTTTTAGATTTATTATTAATATTTTTAGTCGAATTTATATTGTGTCTAACCCAATATTAAAAATTATTTAGTTATTAAACATGGAATTTAACTCTTTTAACTCTTCTTATATAAAATAATAATAATAAATGTCCTAATCTAATACAAGTGGACAAAAAGGGTAATATTTTATTAATATGGTGGTGTTTAGTCTAATTATACTTATCCAATAGAAATAGGACATGTTGTAGGGTAATTATGATATCATTTTTACCCTTAATTACCCTATTTACTTTTAACTATGGTAAATAAAAGTCAAAAGATTCTATTCAAAAAAAATTATTTTCCTATTATTGAACCATATTTTACTTACTTATATAATATTATCTCTTTTATTTTTGAAATTCAACTACCAGAAGAGGTAAAATTAAGTTTTATGCAAATTTGAAAATGCTCCTAGGAGGTGGGTAAAAGACAGTAAAAAGTTCAATAAAATTTTTATATATCTAAACTTATTATAAAATGACTCCAATGAATTACATTGAACTTATATTGGTATTATGAATCTATTTTGAACTAAAATAAATTTAAATTAAATAAGTAATTATTTAAATAAAAAGTTGGTTTTAACCAATAACGTAGTGTTTCTCACTATTCATCAAAAATAGAATGTTTTCTGAAAAATTCCAAAAATACACCCTAATCTAATTTCGATATTCCAAATTCAAAATTGAAGTCCATTTTAAAAAATAAAATTTATAAAATTTCAAAAAGTGGGTATTACTATTCATAATGGCTAGTTTGATTGGTCGAAGTGTGTTAGAATCTTGAAGTTGCGTACAATATAAGCTATTGCATTATTCAAAGGGAAAGGTACCATGGAAGATTGTGGTGATAAAACTAGATATAATTAATTGAGGGTCACTAAGGATGATATCAACCAAAATATATTCCATAAAATGTTTGATCATTATGAATTTTTAGTGATTTCATTTTTACTTACAAATCACCCATAGTCTTCATAAATCTAATGAATAGAATATTTATAAATTACCCTAATAATTTACTAGAAGTATTTATAGATTGTATTATTATATATTTAAAGAGAATTTAATTTAAAGAAAATAATTTGATGATTTTTCAAAAGGTCCAAATTAATGATAATTTATACGCCAAATTTTCAAAATGTGAATTTTGGTTAAAAAAGTCTAATTATTGGGTCATATAATATCAGGTGATGGTATATTAGTGGATCCTTTAAAGGTAGAATTTATGGAAAAATACCCCATCCTAACAGGGAATCTAAGAACTATAGTGTTTTAAGATAGTATGATACTACTGATGATTTTTGTGATATTTCCCAGAGATATATTTTCCAATCACCAAGTTGACTTAGAAGGGAGGCATGATACTTTCATTAAAGGGATGTGGGGAATATTTTTAGGAGTTGAAAAGAAGGTTAGATAAGACTCCTAAAAATACATATCCTTAGAGTATAAAGTTGTATATAATCATTAGTTATTAATAAAAGAATCAAAATGGATGGTATATCATGTATAATTATACTATGACATCTTATATATCATTAATGTTTAAAATTATTGGAAAAAATTACCCAGATCATGATTTGGAGTAGGAAAAGTAATTTTTTCACAAGAAATATAGAGAAATTATCAATATGCGTAGTTTTTAATATATATATACAACTCACAAAATCTTTATATATATATATTAAGATAAAAACACATTATTGTATTTTAAAGTTGATGGTTTGAGTTGAATAATGATTTTGACTACTGAACGCACTACTACCTTGGGAAGGTGAATAATTTGATTACTGGTCTATGTTAGAATGGCTATACCACTTTTTCTATGATATGGATTAAATGAGAAGAAATATTTATGTATTTGTCGAGTATTAATATTTCAATAATGATAAAATGGAAAATATTTTATATTTCTTTGATGAATGTTCATCTGTCCACACATGTGAGGATTAAAGTGGCATAATAGATGAATGTGGAACTACATAAGTTTCTCGGAAGTGTTTCTATATTCAATTACGGTGGTGGTGAAATAATATAGTTCAAGAATAAATTATGTTTCTTTTTCAAACCAAACATGAAGAAGGAACCATTCTATGATGGTCAAAGTTCATAATTCTCTATTCATCCCAGAAGTAAAATGAAAAATAGAGATATAAAAGGCTATTTCTATTGAAAAAAGGAAAGGTATGATATAGAATATGTATATAAATGACTAGTATTTTACTATGCTAATACTAAAAGATAATTGTTTATTGGTATGTAATAACCACTTCCTATATGAGAATGAAAATAGGAAAACATTACTATGGATTTTATCATTGTACTCCCCAAAATATCTAAAATCATAATGCAATTTGTGCTATTATTGATTAGATAAAAAATTCAGCACACTTTATTATCCTCAAAGAACATTTACACCCTAATTATATTTATAGGATATATATTAAGGATACTATGAGATTTTATGGAGTACCACTGTCAATTATATCTGATCAGGATTATAGGTTTACTTAGATTTTATAGAGACTTCATATATAGGATCTAGATCTATATTTGGGATCAGTAATGTATATCTGTAAAGGCCTTTAAATTTCAAGGAAATTTTTTTTTTAATTTTCTTTGGAATTTTACAAGAATGCAGTTTCTGACGGCACCTGATTCCGAGGCCCGGTGTTCCCAGATTCATTTTCCGAAGTTTAGCTTGGGTACGTTCAGTGAACGAATGAGCAGGTTTTTCTAACTTTTGAACCGATGCTTGGAATGAAATTCTGAGGGCACCGATGGAATCGCAGCACTGGTATTTTCTTAGAAACTCCTTTTACAGAGTTGCGTTTGCTCGAGTGTGATTTTTAAATTTTTGGGGTTAAGTTAAGAAATAAAATAAAGTAGTGCGACAACTTTATTTTTATTTCACTTAAAGCCACTTAAAAGCCACTTAAAGCCACTTGAGCTAAGTTAAAGCGGATAGGGTGCAATCCAAAATATCCTACCCTCTTGGTAGGATATTTGTGAGGTGGGGCCCGCACGAGCCCCACCGTTTATTTTCCTCTATGTAACGCACCCGCGAAAACTCCTCTTTAATGAAAGTCAACCGTGCATTTTTCTGGTTACGAAACGCCCCAATTAATTGGGCAGATAAATCGTTACAATTAATTCAACAAATGAATTGTTTGTTTCTTATCTTTTGAATTTCAAAAGCTTAGGTCAATAATAAAATAAGGGTTGAACTTATTTTATGTAGTGGGACTTGTGGCGTGGAGAGAATTTGGGAGGAAAGCGTTCTTCTTCGATGAAGAACACGAAGAACACGAAGAACGCTCCGACCTCCGACGAAGAACGCCAAACCCTCAGAGATCGACGATGCGACGCTGTGTACCACGATGTCAACGACGCTTCTTCCGCAATTCTCCCTCCGCGACGCTTCTTCCACGGCGATCCAACCCCGCGACAACCTTCGATCGACACCGACAAGGTAGGGGTAGCACTCCTTTTTAATTCTTTTGGTTTATAACATCAACTTGGATTTAATTATTATAATTAGATCTATATGTTCTCGATCCTCAGAGTTCGTCGACGCGACGCCGAGTACTACATGACAGCGACGCCCTTCCGCGACGCAACGACCCTTTCTTCCGTGACGGTCGATCTCGCGTCTGATGACGAAGTTAAGGTAGGGGTTTTGTTTGTGAAATGAATTTATTTCCGTGGTTGTTTCCTCCTAAAAACAAAGAACCTGAATCAAGAGAAATTTTAATTTATTAAAATTGTATATTTTTTTGTTTTCCGTGTGTGGATTATTTTCTTCCCGATTGTTATCACCTAACGTGGAGGGTGCGGTCCAAACAAACACGGCCCGACAACCCTCCGAAGTTCTTCATTGATGCGCGGATTGGCAGGCGATGACAAAACATGACACAGGGGTGATTCGTTGTTTCCGCAGTGAAGAACGGGACCCGAGAGGAGCTATGACGCAGACGGGAGTGGAATCGTACCACCAGAGCAACTCCGGTGGCCCGCAGAAACCACCGACGGCGTGGGTCGCCGGCAAGGCGGCGCCCCGGCGCGCTGCCGGATAAAGCCGTCGCGGCTGAAGCCGCGGCGACGGCGGCAGCAGCGGACCCGCGGCCGCGTGGGTCTGGTTCACACGGGACGCGGCAATGCCGCGTCCGCTGAGCAAGGGCGGCCCCCGCAGGGGGGGGGGGGGTGTTCACACGCGGGGGCAGCGTGCCCCCGCCCCCGGACTCCGCTCGCTCGGCCACTCGGCCGAGCCGAGCCGGGCCGAGCAGACCCACTGGCCGGGTCGCGCCACGGCCAGGCCGGGTCGCGTCCAACCGGGTCAGACCCAGACCCGGGTCGGGTTGACCTGGTTTGGGCGGACCCAGGGGGGTTGGGCTGGGCCGGTCCGGGCCCAGACCCTCGTTTTCGTAATTTTCGGTCTGTTGCTCATAACTTGAGCTAAGGTCTTTTGAACGACGCGCCGTCAGCAGCGATGCGATCCTTGGATCGAGACGGTCGTTTTGGTATATCACATTCAAGGTTTCGTTATACTTTGGGTTCGGCCGAGTTGGTTCGTACACGAGACCAACCGGGCCCTCGGAGCGGAAACACTCATATCTTGAGCTTCGGACGTCCGATTGACATGCCGTCGACTTTATTGAATTCCTCTAAGTAAGATGGATCTTTTGGCTTACTCCGCTCGAGGTTTGGATGCCGTCGGAGTGTGGTCAGGTTGGTTCGCTAACGAAACCAACCGGGCCCCTGGAACTATAAAGCCAATAACTCACAAATCGGGCGTCCGATTGACACGCCGTCTGTCTCGTTGATTTCCTCTTATTGATATGGTAGTTTTTGCATACATCGACCAAGTTTTGGTTGTAGTTGGATAGTGGCCGGGTTGGATTGCACCCGAAATCCAACCGGGCCCCTGGAATGGAAATGCTGATATCTTTCAGACCAAATGTCTGTTTGACGAACCATCTGTGGCGTTGGTGATCACGTTAAGAAATGGTCCCTTTAAGTTTACCCTATGAGAGTTGGGGTATAGTTGAGATACAGCCGGGTTGGTTAGTACACGAGACCAACCGGGCCCCTGGGACGAAAAGGCTAATAACTCACAGACCGGGCGTCCGATTGCCGCGCCGTCTGTTATGTTGAGACCCCTGTGACGAGGCGGTCCTTTGAGATAGTTCTTCATGGGACTTTGTGATACTTGGGGTATCGAACAGTAGCTCATGGATCAGGCCCTCCTGGAGACGAGCGTGTGGAGTACGGAGACCGTGTAGCCGACTGAGACCTGAAGACTGCTTGACCGATCGATTCGGTGTGTTTCAGATAGCCCAGTGGGGAGCGCTTGGTTGTAGAGGCAGACCCACGACGGATGAGCGCTTGGTTGTAGCGTCAGACCCGCGGTACTCAACTGAAGGAGTACCTATGGAGGCTATGAGGGGGAGCTCTTGGTTGTAGCGGCAGACCCACGGCGGATGAGCGCTTGGTTGTAGACGACGGGCAGTGCTGACGGAGGCCGAGTGTTCGAGGACTGGACAGTACCTAGAGGTGGACTACATGACGAGTTAGTATCCAGAGGTGGACTTCACGGCGAGACGACACTCAGAGGAGGTTGATGGGTGAGAGCGTTGTGGAGGCTATCTATACCTACCCTTTAGGGAGGATCCGTGGTGGACAATCCAGGAGCTGCGCCATCTGTACCTACCCTTCAGGTAGGATCCGAGGAGGACGACCCAGAAGCCGCTTCTGTCCTTCTTGCTATTGTCTTTTTCTGTTGTACTTTGTTCATTTGTAGTTGTACATTCTTTTTGGGTTTGTATTCTGGCCCATTTACCTTTCAGCACTTCTCTTTGTACTTAGTGTTTTATTTCTGCTTGTACTCTGTGGTGTTTCGTTTACTTTTATAAATGAAATGCCTTCCCAGTTATTGGGATTTACGCCTTTGGTGATAGTCGCCAACCCCTGGCCTATGGAAGGCGGGATTGGGGTAGTCACAGCACGGGCCCCGAGGACGGGTCGTGAAAAATTGGTATCAGAGGAGTCGGTTCTACCACAGAACTTATAACTCTGATATTTTCTTTCTGCGAAGCGATAGTGTTAAGAGTACAGAGTGTGGTTTTCAGTTCAGGGAATCCAGTGTTGGTGCGGGCGACCGACGTATCCATACACCAGGACCCTGTCAGCCGATTTACGACTCTGTTCACGAAAACACTGATTGCATGTGTGTTTCCAGAAGTTTTAAAATGTTAGCTCGAACCAGGTCAGCTCACCAGGTATAAATGTTTGACCGTGTCATGTTGTTTCTTTCCGGATGCCTTTTCACAGACGACCAACTAGATCCCAGAGGGATGTGCGTACTGACAGCTTGCCGAGCGACGAGGCTTCGGTACAGGGCCCTCTTTCAGTTGAGGCACCAGCGGAGGCACCAGCGATACTACCATACGTTGGGCCACCGATGCCACCAGCCCCAGCAGTAGGCGATGCACGCCACTTGAGCACGCTGCACGAGTTCCAGCACCAGAGACCACCCATTTTGCGAGGAGAGACGGACCCGCATGCGGCTGAGGATTGGCTGGAGGCTGTGGTGAGAGTCTTCAGTCTAGTCGGGATGCCGGCAGACCTCATGGTGATCTTTGCTGCCAGCCTTCTTCAGGCAACAACAGGCAGGTGGGGGAGCCACTTGTTCCAATTTTGCGACGGGATGACCTTCACCTAGGAAGAATTCGAGACCTTCTTCAGGGAGGAGTTTGTGCCAGTAGCTCTACACCCCGAGCGTGTACAGGAGCTTCTGCCTTTGTCGTAGGGTTTTCTATCAGTAGGTGAGTCCTCTGTGGGTAGTAGACAGATGATGCAGAGGTCCAAGAGGACTAGAGCCAGCTGTACGCGGAGTAGGAAGTGTTATGAATGCGGTAGGAAGGGTCACCTGGCACGTGACTGTCCGACTCCTCGTACAGATGATCCGCAGGCTTTGGAGGAGCCACCGAGGCAGAAGCAACGACATGTGCTTGATCAACAGCCGAGTAGTGGACAAGGCAGTAGAGCTACGAGAGCAGGTGGACATGAGAGGAACTAGTGGACACATCTTTTGTAATTCTAGTTCCATGTTGATGTTGTATTCGTGTCTTTGTACTATGAGCTGCAATATTAAAAAGACACTTATCTTGTGATGTCTGCTTTCTTGTCCTTTTGTTTGGTTGATACTGAGTGGTCCCGGTTAAAATTGTTGACTTGACCCTCGCTTTCGAGATTTCTACTGGAGGATACCCAGTGACCTCACACTGATTCCGACAGTGTGACTCGACCATTGGAGGCGAGAGTGATAGTTGGATCTCTTGGTAATTACATCGAGGCCTTATGACGTCATCCATGGAATGAATACATCATTCATGTCAGGATTGACTTTATTAGGCAATGGGTCTGGTTCATCCAGGGGATGAGACCGAGTTTCTCTTTTCGACAAAGGAGAAATTTTAGTAGCTCTTTCATATCGTAGGCAAAGAAGGTGCAGATCATCCAGGAGCGGATGAAGACTGGACAGTGCAGTAATAAAAAGGAAACCGGTGCCACTCTTAGAGACATGGGCGTGCTTAATGTTTCAAGAAGAGGAAGCTTTAAAGAGAGAAGGGTCTGCGAAGAGGAATACATGGAGGCAGAGCTAGGATAACAGCATGAGGTGGTTTACATCTTAACATGCTACAACCACCCGCCTTAGTTATCCCCGCCAGGCTCAGGGAGCTGGAGGTCGGAGGAAGAGTGCGGCTGCATGCAGTCAAAGAGTGTGACCCAATGGCTCTAAAAATTATTCAAGGGACAGTCTGTGTCCACCACTAGCTGCTGTAGTAACAGACGTCGATAGGAATCATTACTCGCTTTCACAAATTTTGTTCCAGACCTAGGGTTTCCGGTAAGCCGTGGACTTGACCCTACCGTCTGGAGATACGTTGGGAGGAGACTCGATAATCACACTTACGCCGAAGGTGTGGTCAGACCCTCAAGGCGAGAGTTTCGGTTGGGATCTCTTGGTGGCAGTGTCGAGGCCTTATGACGTTGGTTTGAGTATGGACTGGGCAATCACAGTTCATACACAAATTGATGGTATTAGGCAAAAAGGTTATGGTTTAACTACGACGTCGGGATGGGTTTTCCTTGGTCGGAAAAAGGAAACCCCAGGCAGCACAGGATAAACTCATGCACAGGAGGGTGCGACTGATCACTCTTGAGTCGGTCAACATTACCCTCATGGCAACAATCGTTTTAAGTTTCTGTTCAAAACAGGAGTTGCAGACCTCTGAGTTCGAGAATGATGATCACATCCTTATACGGGTCTCACCTCGACGAGGTTTATGGAGATGTGGCCAAGGCGGCAAGTTATCTCCGAGGTTCAACGGACCTTTCTAGGTCCTCAGTTGGGTAGGCGGGGTGGTTTACCGCTTGAACCATCCACCTCAGTTGCACTAGGTGCACGACGACTTCCACGTATCTCAACTGAGGAGATACGCACTCGACCCTTCGCATATCATTGACCATGAGGAGCTGGACGATGGCGATGGAGTGTCGTTAAAGGAGGTTCCAGTGGGGATCGAGGATCGATAGGAGCAGATTCTACGAGGATGATCGATTCCTTAGGTGCAGTTTCTCTGGCAGTATGGGAACCTCCAGGTGAGAAAATGGGAGCAGAAGGCTTAGATGCGTGCTCAGTACCGCTTTTGTAACCCTAGTTCGTGTTAAAGATTTACGAGGACGTAAAGCCATGAGGTGGGAGTGATGTAAAGACCCATAAATTTCAATGAATTTTTTTTTCTTAATTTTATTTGGAATTTTACAATAGTTTTTGACGGCACCTAATTCCGAGGCCCGGTGTGCCCGGAATCATTTTCCGAAGCTTGGTTTGGGTACGTTCAGTGAATGAATGAGCGGGTTTTTCTAAATTTTGAACTAGTGATCGGAATCAAATTCCGAGGGCACCGATGGAATTGCAGCGCTGGTATTTGGTTAGAAATGCCTCTTCCGGAGTTGCATTTGCTCGGGTGTGTTTTTAAATTTTTGGGGTTAAGTTAAGAAATAAAATAAAGTAGTGTCACAAATTTATTTTTATTTCACTTAAAGACACTTAAAATCCACTTAAAGCCACTTGAGCTAAGTTAAAGCGGATAGAGTGAAATCCAAAATATCATACCCTCTTGGTAGGATATTTGTGAGGTGGGGCCCGGATGATCCCCACCGTTTATTTTCCTCTAAGTAATGCACCAACGAAAACTCCTCTTTAATGAAAGTCAACCGTGCATTTTTCTGGTCAAGAAATGCCCCAATTAATTGGGCAGTTAAATCATTACAATTAATTCAATGAATTAATTGTCCATTTATTATCTTTTGAATTTCAAAAGCTTAGGTCAATAATAAAATAAGGGTTGAACTTATTTTATTTAGTGGGACTTGTGGCATGGAGAAAATTTTGGAGGAAAGCGTTCTTTTTCGATGAAGAATGAGAAGAACACGAAGAACGCTCCGACCTCCAACAATGAACACCAAACCCTTGGAGATCGATGACGTGACGCCGTGTACCGCGACGTCAATGACGCTTCTTCTTTGATTCTCCCTCCACGACACTTCTTCCCCGATGATCCAACCCCACGACAACCTTCGATCGACAACGACAAGGTAGGGAGTAGCACTCCTTTTTAATTATTTTGGTTTATAACATCAACATGGATTTAATTATTATAATTAAATCTATTTGTTCTCGATCCTCGGAGTTCGTCGACGCGACGCCGAGTACCACACGATAGTGACGCCCTTCCGCGATGCGGCGACCCTTTCTTCCGCGACAGTCGATCTCGCGTCTGACGACAATGTTAAGGTAGGGGTTTTGTTTGTGAAATGAATTTATTTCCGTGGTTGTTTCCTCCTAAAAATAAATAACCTGAATCAAGAGCAATTTTAAGTTATTAAAATTGTATATTGTTTTGCTTTCCATGTGTGGATTATTTTCTTCCCGATTTTTATCACCTAAAGAGGAGGGTGCGAGCCAAACAAACATGGCTCGAAAACCCTCCATAGTTCTTCGTTTATGCGCGGATTGGCGGGTGATGACAAAACATGCCGCAGGGGTGATTCGTTGTTTCTGCAGTGAAGAACGGGACCTAGGAGGAGCTACGACGCAAATGGGAGTGGAATCGGACAACCAGAGCAACTCCGATGGCCTGCGGAAACCACCGGCGGCGCGCCTCCGGACAGAGCCTCTGCGGTGGTGGCGTCACCAGTGGACCCGTAGCTGCGTGGGTCCAACGCACACAGGATGCGGCAATGCCGCGTCCGCTGACCAAGGGCGGCCCCCGCAGGGGGGGGGGGTGTTCACACGCTGGGGCAGCGCACCCCCACCCCCAGACTCTGCTCGCCCGGCCGAGCCGACCCGCCGGCCGGGTCGCGCCCCGGCCGGGTCGGACCCGGACCCGGGTGAGGTTGACCCTGTTCGGGCCGACCCAGGGGGGGTTGGGCCGGGTCGGTCCGGGCCGAGACCCCCCGTTTTCGGACCTTTTCAGTTTTTTTCTCATAACTTGAGCTACGGGCCTCCGAATGACGCACCGTCAGCGGCGATACCTTCCTTGGATCGAGATTGTCATTTCGGTATATCACACTCAAGGTTTCAGGATACTTTGGGTTCAGCCGGGTTGGTTCGTACACGAGACCAACCGGGCCCTCGGAGCGGAAACACTCATATCTTGAGCTTCGGACGTCCGATTGACGTACCGTTAACTTTGTTGAATTTATCTAAGTAAGATGGATCTTTTGTCTTAGTCCGCTCGAGGCTTGGATGCCATCGGAGTGTGGTCGGGTTGGTTCGCTCATGAAACCAACCGGGCCCCTGGAACTATAAAGCCAATAACTCACAGACCGGGCGTCCGATTGACGCATCGTCTTCCTTGTTGATTTCCTCTTGTTGAGATGTAAATTTTTGCATACTTCGCCCGAGTTTTGGTTGCAGTTGGATAGTGGCCGAGTTGGATTGCACACGAAATCCAACCGGGCCCCTAGAACAGAAAAGCTGATATCTTTCAGACCAGACGTCTGTTTGACGAACCGTCTGCAACATTGGTGATCACGTTGAGAAACGGTCCATTAAATTTTACCCTATGAGAGTTGGGGTACAGTTGAGATACAACCGGGTTGGTTCGTACACGAGACCAACCGGGCCCCTCGGATGAAAAGGCTAATAACTCATAGACCGGGCGTCCGATTGACGCACCGTCTGTTGTGTTGAGACCCCTGTGACGAGGCGGTCCTTTGAGAAAGTTATTCATGGGACTTTGTGATACTTGGGGTATTGACCAGTAGCTCGTGGAGCGGACCCTCCTGGAGACGAGCGTGTGGAGTACGGAGACCGTGTAGCCAGCTGAGACCTGACGACTGTTTGACAGATCGATTCGGTGTGTTTCAGATAGCCTAGTGGGGAGCGCTTGGTTGTAGTGGTAGAACCACGGTATATGAGCACTTGGTTGTAGTGGTAGACCCGTGGTACTCAACTGAAGGAGTACCTATGTAGGCTATGAGGGGGTGCACTTGGTTGTAGCGGCAGACCCACGACAGATGAGTGCTTGGTTGTAGTGGCAGACCCACGATACTCAACAGAAGGAGTATCTCTGGAGGCTATGAGGGGGAGCGCTTGGTTGTAGCGGCAGACCCATGGTGGGAAGCACTTGGTTGGAGCAGCAGGCCCAAAATAATCGGCAGGAGGAGTGCCTCAGGAGTCTTAGGTTAGTGAGCAGTACCTCGGAGTTGTGACAGGACCACTGTACACTCTAGAGATGGGGCTCTTCAGCAGTTACTATTTAGATAATGAAAATACTGGTTTGAGCTGATACTTTTGACCTTTGTGTTTACCTCATGATTGAGAAGGGTCACTCGATAACTTAGGTATATGTGTGGGCATATACCTGGGTAGTGGTTATCTGTTGAGATCTTCTTTGTGGTTAGCCTTCTTTGTTTTTAGGGATACCTTGAGGGTCTCGGGGTCCCTACTGAGTATCATTATTCTCACCCCAGCACGGGCTATGCCTGCACCTCGTTGTGTTGTTTGCAGACGATGGGCAGTGCTGACGGAGGCCGACTGTTCGAGGACTGGACGATACCTGGAGGTGGACTACACAACAAGTCAGTATCCGGAGGTGGACTTCATAGCGAGATGACACTCGGAGGAGGTTGAAGGGCGAGAGCCTTGTGGAGGCTATCTGTACATACCCTTCTGGTAGGATCCGTGGTGGATGATCCAGGAGCTGTGCCATCTGTACCTACCCTTTAGGTAGGATCTGAGGAGGACGAACCCGGAGCCACATCCGTCCTTCCAACTATTGTCTTTTTCTATTGTACTTTGTTCATTTTTAGTTGTACTTTCTTTTTGGGTTTGTATTCTGGCCCATTTACCTTTCAGCACTTCTCTTTGTACTTAGTGTTTTATTTCCGCTTGTACTCTGTGGTGTTTTTTTACTTTTATAAAGGCAATGCCTTCCCGGTTATCTGTATTTACACCTTTGGTGCTAGTCACCAGCCCCTGGCCTATGGTAGGCGGGCTTGGGGTAGTCACGGAACGGGCCCCAACGATGGGTTGTGACAATATCATACCCAGACATATGGCTAGTATGATATGGACATTAAAAATCTTGAATGAAATTTGTGTATTATCAGTGATATTTGGAGTTTGAAGTTGGTGATAAGGGATTCCTATGAATTTATCCATGGAATAAGGTCATGAGATTTATATATAAGTAAAACACAGGACCTAGATATATGGGTCCCTTAAAAATTCAAGATCATATGAGGACATTTTATTATCTCTTATTTGATCCATTGAATCTCTCTCATGTCCATGATGTGTTCCTTATATATATATAATGGGGAAGTATGTACCTGACACTTAAACTCAAAATTCGTACAACTGGATAATTATATATCTTATTAGAAGTAGCCAATGAATATCTAGGATTTAAGAAATAAATATTTTTGGAACAAGACCACTCACCTATTCAATACTTTATGGAAAAACCATAAATTTGAGAAGGCTATGTGGGAACTCTACGATGTGATGAGGTAGATGCATCATAAGTTTTTTAAATAAGAGGGATACAATTTACAGGGATACATTATTATAATGGGGTTTTATTAACACAATGATATTTTATGATATAATTCTCTTTATATAATATTAATTATATCTGATAGCTTTCTTCATATCCAACAATGAGTTTAAGAAAACTGCGATAAGAGTATCATTATTTAATTTGACAATTATCTCCTATCCATTCAAATTTTGAGTATTAATAAGAGTAAGTAAATTATGAAAAAGTTTTTTTTATTTATGAAGAAAACAAATTAATTTGCTTTAATTGGTTATAATTTTAGTAGAATCATTTAATCGTTAAAAGATATGTTTTTTGAAAAACAATTTTTTTTGTGAAGAATGTTTTTTTATCTTAAAAAATGAAATTGATCTATATTTATTAATTATTTTAATGAAAGATTTTAATAAAATATCCAATAAAATATTTTAACATCCATCTATTATATTTCTATCCACATGGAATGAATAAAAACAATGTTTTAGGCATGCAATTGTTTTCTTGAAAAACACTTTTGTTGCATTTTTGACACTTATTTTAAAATTAAATTCTATGAATTATAGAAATTGATTATGGTAAAATGGATTAATTTTTGTGAATTATAATAATATAAATTACTTAATCAATGAAACATAATTTTTGGTCAAAATTAATTTTAAAAACACTAAGAATGTGTTACTACCATTAAGGATAAAAAAGTATGGTGGGTGGTAAACATAAGAGATAAAGTTTAAAATATCACAAAAAACAACCCTTAATTTTATTATTTTGATGGTATTTTTATCTTTGACATTATATATTCACTTATTTTTCCTTTTGGATCCACCTGTCTTGAGTAATAATTCATTTTATTTCAACACTTTGTAAAATTCAAATAGTGTCCTCCACACCCCATAAAAAAGATACCACCTCTCCTCTCTCCATCACAATCCATGATCCATTTTCCAAACCAATAACTATCCTAATAAATTTATAACATTCATCAACAAGTCTAATATGTCCTGGTTTCATCATAATGTCATCCTTTAAGGGCTTAAGGTGTTAGCTAATGGGTGTTTCTCAACAAAGCAGAATAACACTTAAAAGAGTACTTGACCTTTTATTTTTTATTCAGACTCATATAATTTTTTTAGAATAAATTATATAAAAAATTAGTTAATAATAATAAATATAGTAAATTTTTATCGTGAATATGGATCAACCATTTTACATCTCGAATCTTTCAAATGGGAAATGCAAGTGTCACCCATGTTTATATGTGGAATGCAGCCTCCAGGCATCAATATGAATCATTTTACATCACAATTATTCATGTTTGGTAATCGAGATTTATTTAAAATTTATATACAATATTTATGAAATTATTATTATTATGTTATTATAATATCTTAAATTCCATCTTACCTTTCCATCCAAAAAGATAATATCGCTCGTGTATACGTGTAGACTAGCACCTCCACGAAGCAATGTGATTTATTTTTGTCCCTTATTTATAAAAATAACATTTAAATTGTATAGGATGAATAAATATGATACTTATATCATGATTAGTATTTTCTATATAAAGAAATCATGACCAATGTGCAAGTATTGGGACTGTCGAATCAAAACTTTTGGGGAATATGGACTTGTTTTCAACAAAAAGTTCGTTTTACTAATGAAATTCTTAATAAAAGTTTAAATAGAATTTTGAAATAAATGATACAGAGTGTTTTATAAATAAATATAGTTCTAGAATATATTTATGATAAATATATATTTATAATCTGTTATATTTTATTGTTTATGAATAAAATCAGAACATGAGGTAAGAGGTTTATATTACAATCTCAATTCTTTTCAAGTTTGTTTATGATGAATTTTAATTAAGGGAAATTTTATTCTAATTATTCACTAAAACCATATGTTTTATTCTCCATTAGTTATTTATATAATTCTATAGTATCAGT
The DNA here is from genome assembly GCA_963277665.1 of Viscum album. NCBI lineage: Eukaryota > Viridiplantae > Streptophyta > Magnoliopsida > Santalales > Viscaceae > Viscum > Viscum album. Next base: position 871,664,887 of record OY728125.1, read on the forward strand.
ACCATTTTCCACTCTTTCATACTTAAAATGGCTAAGAAAATGTTTTTTAATAAATTAGGAATGTAATTCCTCTTTGGGTGTCAATTGTTTTTCATACATTTCCATGCAATTCCATTTTTTTTGATTTTTTTTACCCATACTAAATTTTTTCTTAAAAGGTAATTTTTAAAAACCTTCACTTTATTTGAAAATTCGTAAAAATTATCTTTCTAAATTTTTTACAGAAAATATATTTTCGAATTTTTAAAAAAGACTGAAAGGAATGTATTATCTTATACATGACATGAATAGACATTATAACCATCGAGACCATTATTTTATTTTAATTAAATTTTATATCATTTCTTGGTTATTTCCAATGAAAATTATTTTCTCAATATTCCTGGATTTTTTATTTAAAATTTTATAAAAATAAAATGATATGTTCTCATGTTTTCAAAGAAAGTTTTGAATGATATTTATATGTATTTTTTCATCCAAATCAATATTATTTATTGATTATTATGATTTTCTAGAGATATGATCTCAAGATGCCATCTGATTTGTTTATTGATATGTGTGGTGATGATTATTATTTAAGGATAATTCTTAAAAACCAATTTCATTCCTATGAGTTAATAAAGGTATGATTAAAACTTTATGAAACTACTTTCATTTCCATGGGGTTTTCTATAAAGAAATTATAGAATATTTATAACAACCATTTGCTTCCATGGGTTACAATATGATGATATGATGATAATATAATATAATGAATTTTTAATACTATAATTTAATAAATATTTATGGTTTTCATTATGTTATGGGTGGTCTCATAGTTATATAGCCATTTAATGATTTGTTTAATGATGATAGAGTTGTGAATATCCTAAGAGATGTCAAATTTAATAAATCATTGAAAGGTATTGGAGTTATCTTGATGGATGTTACTCCTAAGTGATTTTCTAAAATTATTGGGTAAGCATTTATATTATTGAAATTTTTTCTCAATGATATTCTTGGGAGTTAAACTTGAAAAAAGTAGTTTTTATGATTACGTGCATGGGAAAAAAAATTTCATTATTTTTATGATATGTTCTCATAGATCATGATTTATTTTTGATGATTCTACACACTTGTGATATATGTACTTTTTTATAACAAATTATTATTCCATTATTAATCATTAATGATCTTGAATAATTAGGAATGATTATTTTTATATCAGATCATGTTATCATACCTTTAATATTATCTTATGATTACTTATAATCATTGGCTGATATATCTATGTTTAACCTTACTGGGCATCTGAACACATCATTTCTTATCTTTCATTTTCCCAGGTTATAAATAATGTTTTAAGTATGGTATACATAACCAGTGTAACTTATAAGAACATATTTATAGGATATGGTGAATATGATTCATGAAATATGATGATTATGAATCGATTCCCCAATGACTAAAATCATTTATTATTCTAAGGCACATTATTATTTGAGATTTATTGAATATTCAGGTAAAATGATTTAATATATATGTATGAGATGGTTAGGTTTCATTTTTTAGTATCAGAGAAGGGTTTAAATAATCTTTCATGATTAGGGTTAGGTAAATTATTTAAAACCACTAGCGATACATATAAGTTTGGGATAATGTCATAAACTTATATAAAAGTAGATATTGTGTGTTTTTCTATAAAATATATCCCTATCAAGGTAATAACAATTGGATGTAGCAAGGGAATAGATTCACCTAATGGTAATAAATATGAAAGTGTAGGAGTGGGTATTAACCTGATCATCATTGTTCCATAATGAGTGGGATTAAGACAACGTAATCATAGATTGAATTTTTTTTCATGATTCAAAAGTCCGATAAATAATTCTTCTTCATTACATTATGAATCACTAAAATTACTATTATCCACACTATTATTTTTTGGCCTTAGTCAATTTCTTGACCCAAGAAGAATCATGTTTTCCTTGAATGCGATAGGAAACTCAAAGACCTTTCTCTTGAGAAAGAAAATTAAATTGGAGTGGTGATGTTAAAGCTTATGTTTATTCTCACCCAACTCCCACAAGTTATAAATGATAAAGTGCATAACATTAATCTTTAAAATGGGCAAGGAAAGAAAAAACACGTTATTGTGTCCTTAATTCACCATCATAATCCTTCATTATGTGATCTGTCTAATCCAATAATTATTGAGGAATGGATTTATACCATTAAAAAATATTTTTTGTACTCCAGTTTTCAAATCCAGAAAATTTTGTCCTAGAAGTATATTGTTTTGAAACTTAATCAGATCATGGTTGGAACCTTATGAGCAAAGATTAGGAAATTGACTCTTTGGCATGGTAAGAGTTTAAGAAGGTATTTTTCAGTATGTGTTTTACCGGTATTCTTTTCAGGAAAATGGTAATTGGATTCTAAGGAATAGATCCAAAATATGCTGAATGTATATTTACCTTGGAGGAAAAGTTATCAAAATTTCAATGAATGATTTTGATTTTGTCATATATCTTGAATGAAATTTTTTATTGTTATATATTTTCTTTAAACCATTCCTCCAAAAGTATTTGGATAAAAGATACTTTTATTGATATGGATAAATCATTTGATGATCTCTGAAAAAGTAAATGGATATTGGCGACTAACAAAGTTTTTTTATTTTTTTGGAAAAATAGTGAAAGATTGAATTCTGTTGAAATTATAATAATAAAACCAATAGGAAAAAATATAGTATTAATTATTTTAATACTTATGAAAGGAATTATAAAAAAAATTACTTTTGGGATTTGGAAAATGTTTTAAGTGTGGAAAATATTTTAATTGGGAAAATGAATGAAAAAGTGATGTGAAGCATCCTATCAATAAAAGGAATATTGATAAAGGGAAAATGAAGGTGTCGTCCACAATTATATGCCATAATTTCATGTTTTATAGAAATAACATCAACCTGTGCATAAATATTATGTTTAGTATTGATAATAAGTGTCAGTAATCTCTTTATCTCATTTACAAACGGAATTCTCATGTACTGAAAACAGATGAAGTGGGTCACTAGAAAAACATTGTGAATGTTGTACTTGATAACAACTCTAGATATATATTTATTTTAATTGATTCTAGATCTACCTAATATTATATATCAAAATAATTTTTTAAGGGTATCATTCCACCAACTCAATGATTAGATGATGAGTTATAACGAAAAAACTCTAAATTATATGATGATTTATTTCTTATTATTATTCTCATATGTGATAGAGGTTCATGGAAAGTACTACATATAAACATGTGATATTAATTATTGATGAAATTTAATTTTATTGTGGTCATGGATTAGATATCTCTATATGTATCCCATATAAATTTTGAGGAAGGGATGTGACATTTTATATTCGAAATCTACTTATGATCACCTTTTGGTTTGAGGATGAATATGAAATTGTAATAGACATTACTTCATTTTTATTGGTCTTACTAGTTTCTTGTGAGGTATATTTATCTTAAATTGATGAGGTGAATTTCAAAATTGAAAATATCTCTATTTTAAAGGATTATGTTGACGGCTTTATGGAATAATTTCTTAGTCTTCAAATTTGTGATATAACTTTTTCAAGAGAATTCATACTTGATGCTCCACCTATTTTGAAGACACTATATAGTGTATCACTAATTGAGTTGCAGGGGATTAATAAGGACCTATAAAATAATCATTATAAAGTATTCACACACCCTATTGTGTCTTATATGGGTGAATATATTCCTTTTATTATGAAAAAATATTGGTCATTGTCCCTTTTCATTGATTATCAATAACTTAATAAGATAATTGTTAAGAAAAATTATCTTCAACCCCATATTGAAGAATTATTTTAGCAACTGAATAGATATCAATACATTAACAAGATTTAAATTTAATATATATATATTATCAATTGGGCGTAAATAGTGAGTATATGTCCAAGATATAATTTGGTATGAGGTGAGATCATTATGAATATATAGTGATTCTATTTGTACTTACCAATGCCGCTTATTTTTATTGATCTAATGAATAGATTATTTATATATTACATTTATTAGTTTGTGGTTGTATTTATAGATGAAATACTTATATATTTAAATATAACGTAAGAGTATGACTATGTTTTGATGATAGAGCTTAAGGGCATAAGTAATGTGAATTTGTTTGCTGAATTTACAATGTTTGAATTTTTACTACATAATGTTGAATTATTTGGTCACATAATCTCATGTAACATTATAATTATGGATTTTAAATAGATGTAATTTATTGAAAAATGGAACAAACTAACAATGAAATATGAGATTCATAGTTTTCTATGGTTTTCAAGAGATTACCGATGTTTTGTGTGAGATTTATTATTGTTATCTGATGAAATAAACATTTTGAATCTGAAAGGATATAATTTCCATTATATAGGTGAATGTGATGAAAATTTCATGGAGATGAAAATAAGGTTGGTCGTCACATATATACGTACCCTTAATTTAAATAGATACTGATTTGTAATATTTAGTAATGTATTAAAGAAGTGACTCATAAGTTTTATTATGCAGAATGGTATAGTGATAACTTATTCATCATATTCTTTCTCAAATGAATTTTAAACCATCCATCCTTTGAGGATTAAATTTTCATAAAAGGAGGATGTGGAATTATAGAAGAAGGTAGTAAATGTTACTATGTTAAACCATTCTTTTGACGGAATGATAAGGTTCATGGATTGAGTATGTGTCCCATAAGTATGATACCTGAAGAAAGAACTATTGGATAAATCTCATTGTTCATAATTATATATTCATCTTAGAAGTCCAAAAATGAATTTTTATATGAAAGAGTATTTCTAGGTACAAAAAAAGAAAAGGGATATCCGAGAGTATGTATGAAAATGCCTAGTATGTCAGTAATTAAAGGCCAAGATACATAAGTATATGTTGGGGTTATAACTACAACAATACTAGAGTGAAAACTGGAAATCCTTACCATGGATTTAACTATTGGATTCCATAAAACATATTAATGGAATAATGTAATTTTGGTGATTGTAGACTACCTTATGAAATAATTACACATAATTACCAAAAAAATATTTTTTTTTGTTGCTCAACATCCTTTGATATACATTAAGGATGTGGGACCATTTCACAGAGTACCAAACTCAATTGTATCTTATAGGTATTTTAGGTTTACCTCAAATCTATGGTAAAGTATTCAGTAGGATATTAAAATAAAGTTTAGGTTCAATAATTCATAAGATACTGTAATATAAATTCAATTTTATAGGACCATTAAAACACTAGAACACATATTTGGATGTCGTTCTATGTATTTCAAATATTTTTGGGATCATCACCATCCTTTTGTAGAATTTTCTTAAAAAATTTTTGTTAACTCAACTATTTACATAGAAATATTTGAATACCTCTATGGTAAGAAGTGGAGAATTCCATTGTTAGGGGATGAAGTAAAATAATAAAATATAATGGGACTAGATATTGAAAAGGAAGTGAAAGAGATGATTAGAGGTATTCAGCAACACTTCTAAGTAGCGTAGCGATGATAAAAATATTATGTCGACAATCATTAGTGATATCTGGTGTTTGTAGATAGAAAGAAAATATTCCAATAATATTTTACAAGGAATATGGTTAATATATTTATTAATAATGGAAACATTTCCCGTTGAAATATCTTCTCCTTTGAAATTATTGATCTCACCAGGATAGTTTTTTATAACTTTTAACTTTAATTAAATCTCTCCCAAGATCATGATGTGTTCCATGTATCTCTCTTAGGTAAGTACATACCTAATCCTTCATGTATACCAAAAATAGAAGTTACTTTGATGGATTATAATATATTTTATGTGGAACAACCAATTGGGAATATATAATGAATATTGAGTGTGTTGGAGAACAATACAACTATCCTGGCCAATGTTTTGTGGTGAAACCATAAATTTAACGAAGCTATTTGGGAAATTAATGATTTGATGACAATGAATTGTTTTTAGTTTTTGGTACCATCGTGAAGTTATTTAAATTTAAAACTTCTTATATGATTGGTAAAATGTAACACACCAAGAATTTATGAAACAATTATCCTTAAATTAAGTTGATTTCTTTGATATCTTTCTTTATACGCACCTTCAAGATGTACCATGATATATATAATATTATTTAATTTGAAAATTATTATTAGAATATTTGATTGATAGGTATGACTTTTTTTTATAAATTATAAACAATTATTTTTTACATTTTTATAAAATGAATTCATTATTTTTCTATTTTATAAATTAGATCTAATTCTTTAGTAGATAAAAAAGTGTTGTTTTTATAAAAATTGTTTTTATGCATACAATGTGTTTTATATAAAAAATTAAATAAATATATATTGATAAATTATTTTAATGAAATTTTAAGATAATATGTTAAATAAAATTTATTAACATTCATCTAATAGTATTGATATGTAATGTAAGGAATTAGAAATTAGTTTTATACTTGATAATGTATTTTTCTAAAGACATTTTTTTCGACCCATTCACTTATTTTAAAATATATTTATTCATCATATAGAAATAGAATCATTTTAAATTGAATACATATTTTTAGTTAGTATAATAAATAATATTTCATAATTTTAGATTAATATTTTGTCATATTAAATATTAAAAACTATACAAATTTGTTACCATAGTTAATGTTAAATTCAGTTTACCAGTGGGAGGGGGTTTACCTAAGATATATGGTTTATAATATCACAAAAAACATTATTTAATTTAATTTTATTATTTAATTTCAATTTTATCTGTCAAATGTTTCATGATTTGGAATTTCTGAACCACTTCAATTGATTAATACATTATTATATTTTAATATTTTGAAACATTCCATGTGTGACTACCCTATCTTATAAAAGGATACGACTTATCCTCTCTTCATCACCCGCAATAAACCTTTTTATTGGAACATAAACACCCTAATAACTTATTAATATACATCTAAATAACCTAGATATAGTTTTTTATCATAAAAAAAATCATTTTATGGATCAATTAGTAAGTCCAAGGGGGTTTCTCAATAAATAGTCATAATTATTAAAGGAGTACTTTTAGATTTATTTATTCTTTTGAATACTATAAATTTATGTTTTTAGTTATAAAAAAAATTAATTTATTTTCATAATTATGATAAAATATTATTATTATGAGGGATAAACCATTTTCCACCTATTTTCCATGAAATGGGAAACGAAATGATTACCTGTGTGTACGTGTAGACAACCACCTCTACATAGTGGTATGGTTAATTTTTGATATCCATCAACCATGGTTGGTTATTATGATAGATTTAAAATTTTATATTATATTTATTACATCATTATTATTTTTAATTATAACGTCTTATCAAATTTCTAATCTTATTTTTTTTGAAAATGATAACGTTGCTCATGCATACTTGCAGACTACCACCTCTATGAAACGACGTAATTCATTTTTCATCACCACTTTTTATGAATAAAAATTAAAGTGTATGTGAAAAATATATATGGTATCTATATCATGATTATTATTTTTATGGTGAATCCATGAACAATGAGAAAGTAAAAAATCCATTGAACAGAAACATGCATGGAAAATGGACTAGTTTTTACCCATATGTTTGTTTTAATGGATAATTTTTCATAAAAGGATAAACAAAAATTATAAAAGGATTATACAAAATAAATTAACTATTAATATAGATAGGTAATATATTCATAATGAATATATATTTATTATATTAAATATTTTAATGTGTTTGGAGCAAGATGAGTCATGAGGTAAGGGGTTTATGTTACAATACCATATATTTTGGGGATCATATATGCTAAATTTACATTGAGGAAAACAATATGGTTATTGTCATATAAAAAAAATATATTCTTAAACTTAGTTAATTCCTATAATTTTCATGTATTAGTTCCATATTTATCTCTTTGGATCTTATAACGATTAATAAAGTTTTTTTAAATGAAATCAAAGCTTATTCCATCTTTTATTGTTGAAATTTTTCTTTAGTGTCCTCGATCTTGAATATTATTTTATGAAATTTATTACCTGTATTAGAAATTATTAAATTTGTTAATTATTTAAACTTATGATTTTTTTAAAATGTTCTAAAAACCTATATTTTTAAAAGTTGTCCAAACTATTTGTTTTTTAATTTTTAGAAAAGTGTAAAAGGAGTGTTTTCTTTAAACATATACAACATGAATGTATTTTCCCACCATCATGAACATTATTTTCATTGAATATTAAATTACATGATTCGTTGTTTATGTCCATATGAATTTATTATTCTCAATATTTTGTGAATTATTTCTCAAAATGATAAAAAAATAAAACGATTTATTTTTAAAATTTCTCAAGAAATGATTGAGACGATATTTTAAATATATTATGATTTATATCAACATATAATATGGTTTTTTATGATTAAATAGATATATGTTCTTATGATACTAGGAAATTTATTTTTCTTGATTTCTTATGATGAATATTTTTATGGACAATTCTACGAAACTAGCTACCTTCTAATTGGTAAATAAATTAATGATAAAAAATTCATGAAACAAGTTTCTATTCAATGAGTTATGATATGATGAAGTAAATTTTTTTTAGGAAACCCATACCCTTGAAATGATTTATTATATGATGTTATGTCGTTATTATTACTATTTTATGATCTAATGGAACACACACACACACAGAGAGATATATATGGTTTTCATTATGCAATCGGTGTGATCAGAATTATAAAATGCTCTAGTCTATTCACTAATGATGATAGAGTTGAGAATAACATTGGACATGATGAATTGTGTAAACTTATATAATATTATAGAGTCTAGTTGATTTATTTTACCCCACATAGAATGTTTGAAATGATATTAATGTCCTTTATATTATTGGAATTTTTCCACAATTAGAGTATTGGGAGTGAACCTTTTCCAAGTGGTTTTCGTCACTTATTTGTATTCCACAATCCTATTTATTATTTTTTGGATATATTATCATGGATAATGATTGATTATTTATGATTCCAATCACTTTTGAATTATTTATTTTTTCTATGAAAAATCCTTCCCCTATGATTTATGATTAATGATATTTGAATTATTAGTATGATTATTTTATGATGTGATCATGTTCTCAAAACCTTATGGTTATATTATGCTCACTTATGATCATTTATTGATATCTTGTATATTTAAACTTCTTGGGAATATGAGATCAACCTTTATTACTATTCGTTTACCCAAATTTATGAAGATGTTTTTAGGTAGTGTGTGCCTAATTTGTTTACTATCAGAGAATATTTTTGTGGTTGATATTAGTGATATTTTATGAAATAAGATAATTATGTATATAGTCTCCAAATATTCTAAACCTATATGGTTTTGGGTATTGTTTTTTATGATAAGTATTTAATATTCATTTCAAATGATGTAATAAATATGTATAAGATGCTTAGTTCTCCTCATTTATTCCTCTAAACGCTTAATGAGAGTCCACTATGCAACTCTGAACACAAAGAATATTATTCTCTAAAAACAGAGAGTCTCGCTCATCACCATTACCTAATACAGAAATATTCACAAGGAAACCATTAATCCTATGACACTATAGTGACATTAAGCATTCAACCCAAGGATTGTGGTTCTACCCACCAAAAGTCGCTATCCACAATGTACGATTCTGAGCTAGGATTCTACCTAATATAGAAATCCATTTTCCAATAAGAGATTCCAAATATTATCTTTCTAATGACATAATTGATGAAATATATACCCCACCATAGCCAAATCCTTGCAAAATCATAGTAAAATCCCCATATTTGACCACTCTAAAAAACACTCAATCGTTCCTACAGATGCACCACCACATTTTGTTAGTTGGTCAATATTAAATTAATCAAAGAGTTTCCATAAAATTATTAAACCCCATACATTGATGTATAAACCTAGAACTTGGGGTAATTATATGGATATATCATTAACCACCTACTCTATCCTCCATTCTCTATACAAAATCCCCAACACATATTTAATCTAGATCACTCTCACATCACAACAAATCTGCCCCAATGATGATGAAAATTTCTAGATTACATTAATGTTACATCAAAATTAAAATTCTAGTATTCACTAAGGAACCAGATCCACCCACACAATAGTATTTGTGTGCCATCAGGATTTTCCACCGACTAATGTCACAATATCCATCACCCTACCAACACAAGGTTAATAAAACCACATCTGAAATGATAATCCCCACTATATGTGTTTGGTTATTAACACACTAATAAATTGGAAAAAATGACATCCACATCTTATACTCCATCCTTCACCACATATATTGATCAGTCCTAGTGATCCCGCTCATACCCAAGTGAAAACACAAAATACCATGTTCCTCCCACTCTTGGACTACCCTAAACACTATCCTCACCATTAAATAATAAAATAACAAAGTGGATCACAATCAATATTATCCTATGGTTTACTCCACAAAATATGGGTTCCCTTACATTACTCTTTAACCATTTAACAATAACGGACCCAACACCACATGCATGTTTCTCCACTAAGGCCATGATCACCCATTATTAGTAATATCTAACACCATGTGATATTCACTAGGACACCAATATTCAAGGTCTATAAGAATCTCATAGATTCCATTTGCTGTTAACCCACACATGACTTCTCAACAATTAAAGAACAAAAAAAAAACACCAAACATCACTCATGCATGGATTCCTTGACACAAATAATATTTTCACAAAAAATCTTGTCAAAATCACTCTCCTCCATATGTAGAGTGATCCTATACAAAAAAAACTCATAGGTTCTCACCCACTCTCATCCCCGATCTATCTCAAACCCAAAAATAATATACTCCCATACATCCCAATCTCCCAAACAGAGTAATATCCACAAGATTTACATCCCACTGAACCTTGTACTATGCACCAAACCTATTTAAAGTTATCCTTACACATATCAGGATCATAAAATAACATGAGTCATCTCTCTCATGAAAGGTATTACGATATGATCACTACCACATGAGAATCATTCTAAAACTATTAAAATTTACCCATGATCATACCATTCCATAAAAATATTATAAAGAATCAACAAGACTAGGAACTTTACTATAAATAACCTCTACATCAAAACATTATATTGAAAAAAGTTTTTCCACATGAATTTCCATAGTTTTTTGACTCTATTAAGTTGAATATTACTAAGAAAATATATGTGAAAATACCATATTTATAATATTTGACACATTGAGTTACTAAAAATCATCCATTAGGATCACCCCTTAGGAATAATATTTCACATTTCTATAAATATATACAATATCAAATGTCTCATCCAACCCATCAAGGGTGTCTTATACATCCCTTTAGGGATCATGGAACCATCACCAATGAACACCCAGAGAAAATCCACATGTACTACCACAAAAATAAATAATAAAGTTATTATGAGTTGAATTCGATTAGAAAAATTTACATGATAACACTGTATGATGTTTTTTTGAAGCTTTAAATAGTCGAACCTCTGAGTAGTGAAATCAATCATGTGAAAGCACAAAAATGTTGTTTCAGTCCTAAATATCAATGATGATGCACAAAAAATACTTATTTATTCTACATTACATGATTTAATCCATATGAATTATTTTAATTATAAAAATTATACTTGAATCAATATTAATATTCTAAAATCCAAGAACAAAAACAAAAATCCAGTTACCTAGGTAACCTGAAATTTCAATCAGAATAAATTTGGTGATGCATCAATTTATGGTACATCAAAAGATTCAAAATTTATTTATTCCTAATATACCAAATCTATAAATATTAATACAAACGAAAAGATATTCTGATCCCACATTTTAATAATTTTTCCCATGGACCACTGGAAAATGCCCTAGTTGAAAGAGCTACCAGACCTTTGATGTTCATCCCCATATGATATAGAATCATGATTAGTGGTGGATACTGTTACATATAATGAGGATACTACTCTATAGAATCATTTTAAAAAATTTATAGGATCTAACGAATCATCTTAAAAAATAAACATAATATTATGAAAAAAAGTAAATATAACTCTCTATTAAATGATGGGGGAATTCAAAATAGCACATCACTAATCACCCTTGAAAATATCATATATTCAAAATAAAAAATATAAACAATTATATAGGATGATATATTACCATCACCAAGCCTCAGCTCATCCCAGTCACGTATACTCATCCATCTACTTCTACCCAATCTATTGCACATCCTACAAAAACCCTAAATGAAAACTTTAGGTCGACATGTGCACAAATTTTTTTAAGAATTTGGTGAGAATATAACTCAATTGTGTCTTATAAATAAACACTAAATACATGCCACCATATGTTTGTTTCTCCATAAGGAAAATAAATAAAAACATAAACATGTTCACAAGGATATTTTGTGCTAACTTGGACATAACAACTCTAAAAGAGAAACACACACACACACACATTAGTTCATTATATACAAAGTAGGACAATATGAAGACCTCCCATACATGATTTAATTCCATACCATAATCCTATAATTAAAATGTATCATTGAACTAATGACATGACACATACATGAAGAATCTGGGTAAGGTATCTCATTGCACCTCATGATGAGTCACCTTGAGACCTATACTCTTTGATCTAGTGATAAAGTCATACTTTTTTACATATTTTCCTTGATACCATGTTAAGTGACCCAAAATAAAAACATCCATATTCATAATATCCAATGAAAATATTGAGGCACTTACATACCCAAAAAAATCAATTGGATTAAAGCTCTATAAATTTTGGAAAAAAATTACATTTGAAAACCCATGAATTTATAATCAAATGGGAATTCTTATCATTAAACTAATAAATTATTATTTCATAATAAGTCCTCAAAATCTCCCAAAAAATTATCCACCTATGAAGCCTTTATAGACATATCTTACATAATATCAATATTTATATCCTATGTAAATGAAGACTTAAAAATGGTTAACTTAAACATTCATTAACTGTAAACATATACTTCATAAATATAAGATAATAATTGAGAATATGGTGATAATAAATGTCTGATAATACAATATAATTGATAAAATAATTCATTCATACCCAAAAGATTATAGATCTAACCTTAAGGATCATAGAATAAATGTATTCAGAACTTGAAACATGGGTATCAAGATAACATCATTACATGATCCATGAAAAACATAACATTACCATGTGGAATAACATTAGAATATTACATAAAAAATATTTTTAAATAACAACACTGTGTGTTTGGTATCATAACTAGAATCCTATAAGATATTGGATTAGTAATCAATAAAAATATTCCATACCACAATGGATTTAGAAACACCACTAGAATCCCATAGTATACTAGATCATATATTATAACAAAATTTTTTTGTATATTGGTTCCAGAATTAATTCCAGAATATATCATATATTTTTTCCATTTCCAGAATATATTTTTTCAAATATTTTATATCTGATGAGATATAAAATATATACCCCATGAATTTTAGGCTATAATGGACCCCACTACCACAAATGGATAAAACATTCATAAGTGTTTAAAAAGAACATAACATTCATAATTCCATCATCACTTAATTAGGACATGGAAAGAAATGAGTTTCATTAAAAAATTCTTAACAAATCATCAAAATAGACACAGAGAAAGAATGTGGATATAATCATTAGATAATGTTCTTAGTAAAGCCTAGAAACCCCTAAAGTATGTTTACATAAAAGAAACATAATTTTATAAGGTTATTTGAATTATGATATTAAAATAAGAAAAGGATTCATTTCATTTGGAAAACGTTGAAAAAAAATTATTTGATAATGGAAATATGATATTCATCTAAAATACAAGGAAACTAACAATGAAATCATCACGAGAAATATATGACATGATGATAGGAAAATCCTATCAGGCCATATGTGTAAAAAGAAAGCTCTATTTTCACCCATAGAAAATTTATTTATGTATACTTAAATAAAAGTGGTTATAAAATTTGGCCATAGTAAATTTTAAATGTGTGATGTTTAAAATAAAAAGGTTACATGATTTTCCCATAATAAATTTAAACATGAATATTAATGATTAATAATGAGATTTCAACATAGACTCTTACTACATTGAAAATCCATAATAAAAACACCATAATAGAAATAACCTTATATAGATTTTTATATAACTATTATTTTCATTAAAATAATTATAAAATGAATTTATGAGTAGTATATAGGCCGGAAAAAGTAATAAAAATGGTAAATATCTAAAATATCTCAAGGAATGAAAAATGTGATAAGGAAACCAAACTAAAGATTCACAACATTTGAAATTGGAAAACATTAATGAAATAATTGATTGAAAACAATATAAATATATATTAAATAAGTATAATTAAAACATTAAAAATCATATGTCATAACAAAAAAATATCATTATAACATAATAAATAAATAGTTTATATAACCCAATGAAATGAATCTTGGTTAAAAATACCCTTACCTCAGAATTATTTTTTATTGAAAACGTCTTGACCCCGATTATAAAATATTTAGACTTATTATACATATAAAAAATAACCATATTAATTATTATCTTACTTAATATCATTCCACTTTAATTTATTAATACCCATATAATAATAATTCTTATTAAAAATCAATATTTTTGTGTTAACTATAAATTTTTGTGCATGTTGTGATTCAAAAGTTCTAGTAATTGATCATTTTTAACAATTTCATCATCCGTGGAATGTTAATTAATATATTAAACATGAGTTTTTCATGGTTATAGAGTTTTAGAACCAGCTTACAAAACTTCTATTAACGGTTATCATGAAACACTTTCAAATTTCATTTTTCAATAATTATTTAATTTAATGAAATAGGTTAATTTTTTGGTGAATATATTTTTTAAAATTACTAATAATAAATTAAGAAAACATATTAAATTTATAATTATCATATAATATTACCCATACAAAACATTTCACAATCATTTTATATATAAACATTAGAACAACGGTCATGTTCGTGATCAAATCAACCAAAAAAACAGATTATGAAAATTAAATTGGTAAAAGAATGTTATTTATAATGATAATATCACCATTATAGAAATATTAAATTTTTTTAAATTTAGTTTTTATTCATTATTTTAATTTTTATAATCACCCTTGTTGGGTAGTGTTGGGAAATGAATCATATCACTTCATGGAGACAATAGTCTTTTCATACACAAGAGTGATGTGTTCATTTTTCAATGGAAGAAAAGCGAAGAAGGTGAATAATAATTTTAAAAAATAATAATTATGTTATAAATATAAATTATATTCATTGAATACTTCTATATATACATTCATGAGAATAGGTGACTTAAAATAAATTAGATCACTTCATGTATATGTGGAATATATACAGGCATTAGCGAAGTATACATTTCCCAATAGATGTAATAGAGAAATAAAATGGTTGAAAATTAATATAAAAAACTTTCAGATAGTAAATATACTTATTTCATACTGTCAATATGTTTACATAATAGTTTTATAAGGTTTAAGAATAATTAAACCAGAAAAAGGTTGGTTTAAACATACACCTCTTCCTTGTTTAATATCATTTGAAAAATACAATAATTATTATTAGTTGGGTATTTTGGGAAGAGTAAAAAATCTAGGATGTTTGGATAATAAGTGGGATGGTATTTATTAAGATATTAATTTGGATAAGGTGTAAAATTTGTGTTGATATGTGATAATAGAATTTTCTATTTTATATGCATGGAGAGTGGCACCCTTGAAAATATTATGAACTTATAAAGAATAAATAATTTTACTTCTCAAAAAAATGGGATAAATTTAGTAAAATTTATAAAATAGGAAAATTTATATTTTAAATTCACCAAGCTAATAAAATTTATTCTAGTTTTAGAGAAATTTTTTGCCTTATTTCTCAGTTGAGTCCCCCAATAACTCTTCTAACCCTTACCATGGTAACAACCATTTATCTTGGTATCTATTCATTATGAATATAACATGATTTTAGTGTTTTTACATAATTTAAATATTATAATTCCAAAATTTGAATCCATTTCATGATATTCATTTTTTATAATTGTTGACAATTACCTTTAATATATGTTCACAACAGACAATGAAAATCTATTTTCTGAAAAAATCTTTTTTTAAGCCTAAAAATTATTTTACACTAAAATAAAGAATAATAATGATTCAAATATAACTAATTCAATTATATTTGATAAATATATTATTATTTTACATTAAAACTTAACTAATAAAATATTAAATTTTTTGAATATTAGATTGAAAGATAATAACCTGAAATAATATTTATTTAAATGTATATTTTTTCTATATTAATGGTTTCATTAACATTATATTCATTATTTTATC
Organism: Viscum album; assembly: GCA_963277665.1. Lineage (NCBI taxonomy): Eukaryota > Viridiplantae > Streptophyta > Magnoliopsida > Santalales > Viscaceae > Viscum > Viscum album. The sequence goes on from OY728125.1 coordinate 871,681,463, forward strand.
ATGAAAATTTACTAAAATGATATTATTTGTAAAATTCGTATTTTTCATTATTCACCCAAGATATTATACATAAATTGGTAATACATACACTAAACATCATAGTTAGTTTCTCCCACAGGAACTATCGATGCATCAAGGGGATATCCGAAAGTGTCAACCATCTTTTAGGTACTAAATCAAACGCATTCATCATATTAAATTAATAATAAGAAATAAAATTCATAATAAGTATAAATATTAATATTAAAAGACTATCATACGAACTCTTAATATTTACCCTAGTAAATAACATAATTTCATGGTAAGTTTCCCTCAGTACACATCATATATAATAATAATGAAGGATGATAGTGAAAATATATTTCAAAATTTCATTATGTTTTATAATAATCATGTGAAATATACACATTTTATAGTAACTTCCCAAACATATATCCACCCAACCCATGCCCTCAGCTGATGGCCTCATGCATACCTCCCCACACGGTTGATGCTGGTGACTAAAAGTGAGTGTGTAAAGGTGGTATAATGAGGAGAATATACCCTCTTATCATAGTGGTATAGTGGATATTGTAAAGGATTCAAATACATCTTAATCCTATAAAACAAGTATAATAATAAACTATAGAATCATTAATAACCAAGTCACTAAATAATAATGGTAAAATAAAAAAAAATGTGTTAGATACATGAATATTTCATGGAATGCTAATATACAAAAAGGAAACCGGGGACATGGATATAAAACATGACATAAAAAAAATTAAAAAGGCCAAAATAATACTCCACTAAAATATGAAGAATATTCTTGGTACTATCCTACCATACTCCATAGTATAAGTAAAGTATATCAAGAATCTATAAGATTGTTCTTCCCCTAATCCATACTCATAGACATATAATCTACTTTGGTTTCATTGGTAGATTGAGTAGTTTTTGAGATAAAATATCATTAGGAAACCACTAAAAATGTCTAAAGGTTTTTTAAGAAATGTACACATCCTCAATAGTGTGCATGTAATAATGAATAATAAACAATACTGAACTGTTAAATACCATCCAGCTCAGGTTCTTAAAGGACACCAAGTGGGATCTACCTACTTCGAATTTGGTTAGTAGAAGACTGACTAGGAACCATAAATATGTATAGTAATAATATATATATATATATATATATATTTATCTTCCAATATAAACTAAGTATGCGAAGATATAAGTTTTTATATTCTTGGATACTCGGTGTTGAATTGAACTAGGCATTACTCAGGCATCCATTACTAGTCAAACTGAGCCTATATTCTATAATATAGGGCCTATTTCATGAATCTCATAATGAAGGTGAGAATTCATTATCATAACTAGAGATTGGTGGTGTGAGATTCCATTCCTAACACCAAAAAATAGAAGAATGATTAATTTTATTCACATCACATAGATACCAAAATAACAGTGAGAGACATCATGCTCAACACTCGATTCAAGGGAGATTGAATCATCATGATCAATGATTCCCTTAACCATAATTCCATAGACAATCTCATAGAATATTCATAATAATGGCAACATCATGCATGTTCACTAAATTACAATAATAATCAGCATCCCAACATATAAATGGGTTTCATAATCCATATAATTTCTATATGAATACATGTTTCAAAAGGCATGAACCTTCCACCCATTATTAATAATTTCTATTTATCCATTTCAAATATTTATTCGATGAGAATTCTATTGAGGCTAATCGATTCTATATAAATTTGACAACTCATTATCCAAGGCCTAGGAATTCTATTTCATATGAGACAATCACATAAGAGAAGATTTGGAAAATAATAAATCGTGAAAACGTATTTGAAAAATCAATTAGAATCCAAGAATGAAATATAGATTGTGTTTTGATGATTTAATCAATTAAACATAATATCAAGCCAGAACACCCAAGAGTTGGAGATGATTGAGTCTGACATCCCCTCAACACATTATCAAGGCTAAAAAAGATTATAATATCATGAAAAAATTTATTTAGAATAAAATAAAATGAATGTTTTGGTAATAGAAAATGTGTATCAAAACTGAAAGCTATGAAAATAACTTAGATTTGAAGGGAAAAACTTGACCACCTATGTTATGGTTGTAGATTGATCCTCATCCCAGAGTGGATTCAGATTAGAAGTATATAATGAAGAAAAATGAAGAATTGTTCAACACACTTAATATAGGGTGAATGACCATGAACCAAAATAGAATAAGTGATATTAAGGGGAAATTATAATAGATTGACGTGGATTCAAGAAAATACCTCTTTCTATCCATCAATTGTGATTGAACATTATTTGATGTTTGGATAAAGGAGTTATCAAATTACATTGGTTGAGGAGAAATGAATGCCAACAGGAGAAGGGATATGCTCATCCAATAGAGAAGAATAATGAAAAGAGAGTAGCTTATATATTTTATCTCATTAATGTAAAATAGTCGTTTTACACCCAAATATAGGGAAACATAGTTTTGTGACATGATTTGGAAAAATCATGGGAAAAATAAGCTCACCTCACTATATTTGGAGGACCTTATATTGTTAAGGATAATGGTTTCCATAACCATACAGAAAACATAAAATAATCCTCTATAAATATTATATGAAATCTCAAACAATCATGTACTTTAATTCTTATAATTGTATATAAAAAACCAGGCCTCTACTATTAAAATATTTTCATGCTGAGTTTCCTCTCACGGTTAGTACTATCCATGAAGTAACTATGTGGAACTTATTTTTCTCAAAATTATTAGAGCTTCAAGCTCTATACAAGCCCCAGATGCTCCTGGAAATTTTTTTAGAATGTATAGTGCATTTACCATGATAGATCAAATTGAATGAGAGTAAAAAAAATGATTCACAACTTTGTGAAAATACAAGTCATTTCAACACCCCCTACATAATGTAACTCATCCTTGAGTTGGTTTTCTGAGGGTAACGAGGTATCATTTTAAAAGCATTCCATCCACTTAGCCTGTATATGAGCCTCTTACTCCTTGTTCTCATTCGGAACGTTTCTATACTACCAAAGAACCCATACCAAATTAACTAACCAAAATTATTATCTATTCGCCCTCTAATCCACAACACACACAAAATACTTCTCCAAATTTGCACTAATATCTTACGGAACATCATCAGGATGGAATACAAGCGATGAATTTGGATAATATCAGTGAATCTGAGATATGTGGATAGAATCATTAATAAATTGACATCTATGAAGAAGTTATATCTAGTAATCCACTGGTATGATCCATTCTAGAACCGAAAATGGACCAATTAATAGAAGAAAAATCTTACCTTGCCTCCTGAAACATTGATGGCCCAACCTAGGAAAAACTTACAAGAAAACCCAATCTCCAACCTCGAACTCAAAAAGTCATTGACATCAGTTGGCATATGACTATTTTTTTAATGAGATCGCATCATTCACCTTTTAATCAATTGGATCAATTTTTGAGTCTCAAAGATGAGAGGATGTCTAAGAAAAGAAGTCTCTCCAGCCTCTAACCAGCACAAAGGTGATCTAAAGGGCCTACTGTATAAGGCTTCATAATAAAACATCAAAATGTTATCCTGAAAGCTATTATTGTAAGAAAACTCAATGACTGGTATGTGTTTCTACCTATAACCCCTAAAATCAAGGACACTTGCATGGACCATGTTTTTTAATACCTTAATCATATTTTCTATTTGTCCATCGGTCTGAGGGTCATAAGACATGCTTAAAAGAAACTATGTTGCTAAGGCCTTCTATGTTCCATTCCAGAAACACGATGTGAAATTATCATCCATATCAGATATAATAGATCATATATCTCTATAAAGGCATACAACCACCCTATTGTATATCCTTCTGAGATTTTATACCTATAAAGTCTGTTGAAGAGGTAAAAACTATGCAAACATTATCAATTAGTCAGTGAATACGCAAAATAAATCCTTCCCTATAGTGGTCTTGGTGAACGAGTAATTAAATCCACATAAATATCATCCTATTTGCACTTGGTAATAGAAAACACATGAAAACGTCCTTACGGTCACTGATATTCTTCCTTCACCTTTTGACGTGGGGAATACTGAGTGATATAGCCCACAACCACAAATTTCATATAAGGTCACAAATAATTGCGATGTGAATCTCAGTACCACTTGGTGACACTGGGATGTACCACACATGATGAAGAATGAAATTCCAACTCGAGCTCATTCCTAATGTCTGTTAGAACCCAAATACACCCCTGAAATCATAAGGAATCATCCTCAATTATGGTCCAATCATAAGATCAATCAGTATCATAGATACTTTCCCTTAGGAATAGTACCTCATGATCTGAAAGTTTCTTTCTGATTACTAGATTAAGAAGGATAGAGGACACTAATATGGTTGAGAGGATAGTTTTCCCATGATCCTCTAGAACCTCAATGTCCATAACTGAAAACAAATCCATGAGCTTCCACTCACCACTGGCTTCTTGAACCACTTGTTTCCGAGACTTCCATCTTAGAGCATCAACTACCACGTTACACTTTCAATGTGTGTAAGAAAGTTTTAAATAAACTAGTGATGATACTGAACCCATATACACTACCTAAGACTTAGATCATGATATTTAAATATGTACACAAGCCTTTTGTGGTAAGTGAATACTGCAATATTCTCTCCATGTAAAAAATGTTTTCAATAGATTAGATCATGAACTATTGAATCTAGATCATGGTCTAGTGTCAGGTAATTATAATTTTGAGGCCTCAACTAATGAGGACCGTACATGATTAATCAATCATCTTGCATCAGAAATGTTCCTGGATTGATACTTGAAATTTCATGGTAGACTGTATAGGTCCTAAAAAGATCCAAATTAATCCTTATTTTCACTTAATTAAGATTTATCATAAACCATTTATGTGATTATTTTAATGATTTTTACCGTATAAATTTCACAACCTTTTTAGTCAGATTAATAAGGGGTGCTTCTAGGAGTGATAACTCCTCGATAAATTGTCTCTAATATCCTGTTATCCCCAAGAAACTCTGTATATCAAAGAAATTTTTTGGGTTCTCCCAGGAAACTATATCTCTCATATTTTCTAGGCCTATTTAAACTCATATCTATAAGTTAATGTGACCCTAGAAGTGGAATCTATCTATAATAAAAATTGTAATTAGTTATCTTAGCATAAATTAGATTCTCTCTGATTGTATTTCACATGATCTAAATATAATTGGAATGATCTTGTCGTGAGTGTGAATACAAAAAGACATATACAATGAACAATATAATAAATGAATCCAAATATTGGTAGGATACCTGATTCATTATAGTTATAAAAATTGCAGTTGAATTCCTAAGTATGAATGACATGATCGGTTACTCATATAGACCATAACTACTCTTGAATGTTGTCCGAGGTATGTCTAATTACCTAACACAAAATTGATGAACTCCCAACCCTAAATAAATATTAAAAAACACTCCCAATCCATGAAGATGATCGAATAGGTCATCAATTCAATGTAGTGTAAGTTATTTACCTTAATCTCATTCCGCTGTCTATAATCTACATAGAGCCTAAGGTTTTCTTCCTCCTTTAGGGAAAAAAGGATTGATAAAACCCATGTATATGTGCTAGGAACAATAAATACATTAATCTTGAGGTCCACTAACAATTTCTTGAGCTCTAGAATCTCCATGGGATCCATCTTATAAGAAATAATTGTTACTGGTTTGTCTCTCATAACTAAATCCATAAAAAAGTTGAACTCTTGCACTAAAGGAACCCTAGATAATTAATCAGGGAAAGATTACAAGATATTATCAAACACTATAGGTAAATAAATGGTTTTTAACCCATAATCATTGAACAAAATACTAGAAATATATTTTTTCACTCAACCAATCATTTGATGCTCGGGTCTCACTTGAGTTCAAAAATTATCCTATTCTCCATTATAAACAAACCTACCGTCCTTTGGTGATGTAAATGTCACCCTATAAAAATATAATTCAATATTTTCCTCTTTAGAAACTAATCAATCCATCCTGATGATTACATCTTACCCAGTCACATTAAAGAAAGAAAAGGTCCCATACAAAGAGATATATTCCTACCTCAAGGGGAAAATACATACAAATGAGTATTCCCTATGATTATACACCGAGTAATTTATAATGCCTCATCACACAACAGAATTATTCTATCTCAATTCCCATAATTTCCATAATCATATCAGATATAAAAGAATGTGGTGCACCTATTTCAAATAAAGTAGACACTAAAGCGGATGATACTAGAATATTACCATGCACTGTAGATGTTCAGGATCTCTTCTCCTCCGGCACAGGCTATAATGCATGTAAATGGCCTATACCACCACCCTGAGTTATTTCCAAATTACTTTGTAAATCCTGCTCTGCTGGATATGAAAATAATTATTTTGAATACCTCTTCCTCTACCACCACCTTAGCTAGAGTGGCTAGTGGTATTCCAACTGCCTTCCTCGTGAGCTACTATTATACCCACTCTAGTACATGGGGTGCGTATAGATCCCTACTTAATAGAAATTGATAAAGTAGTCTTATAGAAGCATTGGATATGACCCATCCTGCCACATCCCCTACAGTTCACTAAAATCCATAAACACTGAGGTTTTGTACAACCTAGTTTCCCACATTGATTAACAAGAAGAATTATATCAGGGAAAATATCTTGATTAAGTTTACCCACATTATAAAAATCAAATTAATGATTACATCCACTATAAGAAACACTAATATACCCAGGTGTTGAAACTCCCTTGATCACACCATCAGCTTCCCTCGGATTCCTCTAAGTAATAATGGCCTGGTGGACTATCTCAGTAATAGAGGTCAGCCTAAAAACATCGACTTGAAATTAGATGGAATATAGTTTCCCATCCTTGAATAGACAAGAGTTTATAAGATCATCCCCTATTACAGTTTGTGTGAACCTCTAAAGCTCAGTAAAATTGGAAGAATATTCAATGAGAGACGTGGCTCCCAGCTGAAGATTCATAAAATCTGTAGCTTAGTTTTCCCTCATAGTATATGGAAAGAAATAATCATTTAAGATAATTTGGAAGTCTTCCTGGACCATATCATCATGTTAGTCTTCTTAGTAAATAACACCCCACAATCTATTGGAATAATTACATAGCATATATGCTGCATGTTTGACCATCCACTCTTATTGGAAAAAATCACTCAAGGTAACATTGAAGAATTTTTACGTTGATTATTTTTTGAAAAAGATGGCTTCCAAGGATAATTGTGGAAGAAAGAGGTATTTTTGGACTAGGAATGTTGGCAATGATCAATGAAAAATGAATGGAGTCACAAGAAGTGATACAGAAAATTGCATACACTAAGAGACACAATTTCCCAGTGTTTTCCAAAATTTTATGGTCCAAAATATAGAGTTTGGATAGCATAATGAAAAGTTAATTTCACTAATTTCTTATGAAAATATTGAAAAAGAATAAATTTCATGAATATGGGATTCATGGAGGGAGTTTTGCGAATGTTCAAAGAATATTGATGGTCATATATGTGACATCGATGAGCATCACGAACGAAGAAGGTAAGGAGCATCAGTAGTGGATCATCACGATAGTGTGAAGTTTTTGATGGAATGCTCCACGATTAGAACAAAAATCACAAAATAGAAATTTCAACAAAGAGTTTCAAAAAGTGTAACGTTGTGTCAGAAATGGGGGAGCATCGGGAAATGGAGATAACATGGCCGTAAGGTTCTGGAATTATTTAAAATTACTATAAATAGGCCTCTACAGGCTTTAGAAAAGTATCAAGAGTAAATGAAAATCATAAGTCTCTAATTTTGAGATGGTGGTCCATGAAGGTGGTCCACAAAGGAGTTTCTTGTGATGAGTTTTGATAGGTCTATAAAATCCAACTGAATGTTCTAAGAATCATGAAAGTAATTGAATTTGAAATGGATTTGTAAACTTCTCAAAATAAATGAGCTTAAAAAAGGATAGTTGAGATTTGAAAAATATGTTTTCTTGGATAAGGATATGAACTTTTTAGGAAATGTAGAAGCTTTCTGAAGGCTATTTAAGAATTACAAAAGATAAGCTTAATGAAGCTAGGGAGACTTTAAAAAATTATTCAGAGGACATTTTCCTGTAAAGTTTAAATAAAGTGGCATTACATAGTGGATGAAAGTGGGGAATCAATAGATCATATATCTATAATTGTGGATGCATTAATTAGATATAAATAGGGATCCTATAAGTTTATAAACTATTTTTGAATCTCTTCAATGATAATTGTGAAAATGAAGAGGTAGATAGTGTTCCTCTCCACTAAAAATTTCTTAGAGAAGGAAACATTACTATGGACCCTTGGGAAAGTTTTCAGCTACCCCTAAAACATTTAAAGGAAGTGAGATTGGGTATTGATGAGATCTAAACCAAAAAAACAATTTCTTATAGTGAGACTTTTTGGATTTGGTACAATCAGAACATTTTCCTTGTATGCCCCTTGGATGTAGCCCAATGAGGGTAAACAATGTAAAAACTATTATCTCATGCTTGGTTTAAATTCCAATTTTCATTAAAATGGGAAAGAGAGAGAATAGTGTTTTTTTCAATTATGAAACAAGATCTGAAGGGGATGTAGTTTGAATCTATCATACCCTAATTCTACCCCTATCTATGTTTTTAACCTTGGTGGGATAATAGATCTAAAGATGTATGCGGATGCTAAAAGATCGAAATCATGTCCTCTATCCATGACTATATAGGATCTGGTTTGTGATCCCATGAATTTTTGGGAGGATGCTTCTACTGAAACACCTGAGTCAACACTTCCATAGTTGGGGTAGGTCGAGTGACACCTTTTATAATTTCCACCCTTTAGAAGAAACCCTATTGAAACTAGTAACCAGTTAGCATTTTAGGAATAACAGGTGGTTCCATAGGTGGAGCAATAAGAGTGATCACTGGTTGATCGGGGCCCACCACATATGGTGAATGGCCTTCATCCCCTTTAGGGTTATGACTCAAGGCTTTCATAGTGGAATGATTCTAAAATTAGATACACATACATCCTAAGTGAATTTATAGCTGTAAGGATAGGAGATAGATAACTATGATAGGGAAATAGCTTTCCTATGAATAGATAATACCTCTCTCTATACTCTAAAATCTAAGTCTAGGTGATGGAGACAGACCATAATAGGCTATAAGAACATAAGAGACTCCCAACTACCAACTACTAAGATGGTTCTTATTCTTGGTATTATATCACATGTATAAGATAACTATTTCAATTTATAAATCATATTCATTTTAAATTTGTGTTCATTTATGTATTTATAATTATTGAAATGTTTAAATTATTTTTAAAGTACTTATGATTCATATGTATATATACACATCATAAAAAAAAATATGGGGTCCACTTAATCTATACCATAACACATTATATCCCATGAAACCAATGTTCCATGGCTCAATATTCTATAACTGACTAATAAAGTTGTATAATTTATCCTATATAAGAAGAAAATATTTGGATATGGTAGATACATTAAGTGTTAATCATGTTTTCTCTAATCTAAAATAAAACATTAATATATTTCCAACAAGTAATCTCGGAACTAACCACATGCAACAGGAAAATGCATGCCCAAAGTAGAGCTTTCATGGTAAAATTCTTGAAATATTGGTCCTATTTTTCCTATATAATGCATATAATGAAACAAAAACATTTCTTGAGTCCAATTTAAAATAAATTCCATTTCAATGACAACAATATTAATAACATCAAATGATGTGTTTTTCACATAATGGCGAAGCCTCTCCAACTTTAATAGGAAGAAAAAATAACGACATTAACCCATCGTAGGTAATTTTGTCTTCTATAGTCCATGGGTTCGCTACTTTTAGAAACATGATAATTACCATATTCCAAAATCTACTAGTATCCTATATAATTCCAAAATATTAAGACAATGTAATAAAAGAAACTACCATTGAAACCTATTTGTAATGTCTCAACCTGGTATCCACTTAACATGTGCCCTGAGCTAGGGGGTCACCAGGCCTCAGTAAATCCACCTCATATGATTGAGGCTACCGACCAGTAGATAGGGTCTGTAGGTGGTACAATAGAGAGAATATATTCTAATATCAGAGTGTCATAGTGGATACCATAAAAAAATGAGTTCAATTGGAAGTATATATGGAAAATATAATAATAAACTAAAGAAGTATAAAAAACTAAGAAACTGAATAATAATATCAATATATAAAAAGGTGGAGTTAGATACATTATGATTTCATGTCATGTTGATATACCGAAATTTAATAGGGGATAATCATATACAACATTCTATTAATAAATACAAATTGGCTAAAGGACTTCTCTACCAGCATTTGAAGCATATTCTCAATTCTCAATTCCAGTGCTCCATACTATTAGTAAATAATATGAATAATCTAAAATAGAGTGATTAACCTTATCCATACCTATAAAAATTGTATCTACATGGGTACCAAATGTGGCCCAAATAAGGGGCTATATAAAATCCAAGAAGCCCACAACCAACTATGTTGAGATGTAGTCGAAGCAGGGCACATATAATCTGCATTATACAAGTAATAATGAATAATAATAAATTATGAAAAATTAAATACCCACAAGCTCAGGTTCCTAAAGGACACCTAAATGGCTCCACCTACTTTGGCGTTGGCAATTAGAGGTTTGACCAATAACTATACATATATATAGTAATAATATATATATATAGTATAGTTAGATATTGTATCCACTAATATGAACTAAGTGTGTGAGGATGTATGTATTCATATACATGGATACTAGGTGAAGGATGATTGGGGCATAACTAAGGTGTTCATAACTAGTCTAAATAAGCCTATATGGTCCAGCATAGGGTACTTTCCCTAAATCTCATAATAAATGTGAGACATCATTCTCATCACTCGAGATAATTGGGGTGAGAAGTCATGCCTAACAACATAAAACAGAGGAATGCAGAACAAAATTCCCATCTCCAAAATATAAGTATAATAATGACAGATTCTATTATAAAAACCCTATATAATGGAGTGAAAAAAATCATTCTCAATGAGCCCCTTAACCATCATTCCATATCCAATCTCAATGGCATAATAATAATAATGGAAATTTCATGGGTTACACCACTTTAGTATAATAATCATCATCCCAACATATAAATGGGTGTTATAATCCATATAATCAAGATATAAATACTTTTTTCAAAAGGAATGGCCTTTCCACATATTATTTATCATTTCAATTTATTTATTTAAAAAAATAAACAACAAAACAAATCTTGAGCACAATCCATTATATATAAACATACCAATTCACAAACCATGTCATTGAAATTATATATCACAAAATCCAATAACTTCATAGGTGAATTGGAAACTAAAAAGTCATGAAAATGGGTAGGAAAAACCATTTAGAATCCAAGATGAAAACTTAAATAGTGTTTTGGTGATTTAATCAATTAAATATTAAGTATTATTTTAAGCCAACACGCCCAAGGGGTGTCCATGATCATTGTTGGGTAATCTAAATACTTCAGTAAGGTTCGAATGGTGTAAAATGTGATGGGAACAATTATTTAAAAACAAATAACTCATGTTAAGAAAAAACATGATGATTAAAATTATGTAGAAAAAATAGACGAGCTATGAAGACAACATGAATTTTAAGAAAAACAACTAAACCAAATACATTTGTGATGTATACAACTCATTTCCCAATAGAAGCTTCAGATTTAAAGTATATTAGAAGAGAAATGAAGAAAGTTCCAACACCATGAAAATATGGTGGATGATCTTTCACCAAAATATCTCAAAGGATAGGAAAATAAACTTACAATATAGGGAATATGATTTTATAATGTATCTCTAGCTATCAAATTCATCTGAAAAAACCTGATTCGGTGTCTGGATCTAAGAGTTATCAAATTACCTAGGTTGAGGAGAAAAGAGGGATCACCAGAGATGGGAGGAGTTCATACACTTGAGAAGAATAAGTAAAAGAGATGGATTTTGATATTTGGGTAATTAAGTGAAAAATATTCATTTCACCAAAACAAATTGGGTGCACAGTTTGGATTCATGTTTTTTCTAAATAGGGCATATTACTATCTCACCTCACTATCTAGGGAGGGACGCCACACGTTTTCCCAAAAACATGTACAAACAATTTTAAAATCAAATATCAAGAGTTTTTGGAATCTTTCATCGTCATGTGACTCTGGTCAAACAATTTTAGAAAAACAATATAGCCCTTACTCTTCAAAAAGTTCCCTACACAGTTACCCTCAGATATTATTACTAACCATGTGGTAACTGTAACATCCCACGTAAGTAATGAATAATAGATATTTTTATCTATGTCTATTAATGATTAAGATAGTGTTATAGAGGCTTAAAATGAAAATAAATACAATCTTATGCATGGAATACACTAATATTCTTAAAAGATTGTTTTACTACCTTATGATGGAAAACCCTTTTTAAATTTATCTTTTGACAGTTTTATAAACTATGTTTGTCAAAATAAACTTATTCTTTATGATTGGGACATCAAAATTTACTTTGTGTGAATTTTTGGTATTTTTCTGACAAGGTTCATTTTTTAATGAATAGTGAAAAATACTGCATTTTACATCAAAACCGCTTTTTAATCTAATTTATTTATATGATTAGATTATCTTTTGAATTGGTCTTAATGTGTAATATGAACATATTTTTACCATTTAATCCAATGGTGGTAATTGGAATCAATTTCACTTTTAAATTAGACTTAAACTGGTGTCAATCTTTTGATACTTATTGTTTCAAAAAAACACGCTATTTGTCATGACAGCGGGAATTAATTATTAAATTAATTAATTTGACTTATATGTTTTGAATTTTGTAAAATGGACTTCATTTTTGAATTCGGAATATCAAATATAGCTTAGGGTGAATTTTTGGCAATTTTCTGAAAAACTTCAATTTTTGATGAATAGTGAAACCACTAAGTGGTAATCAAGCAAACTGATTTTTCAGTTAAATGAAAGTTTACCACTAATGTGTTTTGAATTTTGAAAATCAGACATACATGGTTGTCATTAGTATGTAAAATGTGGTTCAATGAGATTAAAATATTTTTTTGGTGAATAGTAACTTTTTTTTCATTAATCGCGATTAGAGGTAATTAGGGTAGTTTAAGGTATAAATAATACTTTAATAAAATGAAATGACCTAGACACATGTCCCAACCTCATTGGTTGTGTCATTGACGACAATGAAATGCCCTGGGTCAACTTGGGGACCCCATGGATCCACTTTTGTTGGGAAATGACATAAATTACTTTTTATTTAATGTTAAAGTGAAAATGACACAAACATAATATGTTTTAAAACAACAATTTTTAAGTGGGGTTATACAAGTCCAAATTTTGATTATAAATAGTCATTGGAAAGATAAAAAGATTTCCTATATCATAGTAGTTTTTTTATAATTTTTAGACATTAAATAAAGTAAATTATTTATGACATAATAATGATGCAGTGATGACATCATTATTTGACGATTTAAATAAAATGGAAAGATAATGTAAAATCTATGAACTACACATGGCTAAAACCAATTGGATGAGTGGATTTAGAATCCTTATCACCTTATCCACGAATTCTATCAATGTGGGACCTTTTAAAACCGAAACACATTTTCAAATAAAGTAATATTTATTTACTTTCCAAAAGTGCCCCTCCTCTCCTCTTATAAAAGGCCCCCACCTCTACCTCATTTCACACAATCCTCAAGCCTTTGGCTCGGCCAACCCCTGCCCATTTACTCTCTCCACATCCCTCTCCTCATCCTAGAGGATTCCCATTGGGCAGAATCCTTTCAAAGGAAGCCTTTAGGCTCAAATCAAAAGGGGTTACACTTTTAAAGGTAATTCATTCTCTCATGTTCATTTGTTTTATTTTGCTTCTCCAACCCCCTAAACTCTTTTTATTTACTTCTTTTGTAACAACAACAGTATCTTCAATATACTAGGATGTTTTTATATTATTTGTTTGAGCTACACGCTCACACAACTACATCAAATGGTTAAAGAACATACGGTTTCCGTGGATGACGAAATTCTACCTCCCGAAATGATGATTGTTCAATACTCATTTAACACCTTCAAAGGTGGCCATTATGATGTCACTATTTTTATATATGATATATAATATGTTTATTTTTTCCTTAAGCTTCTTTTTTTTTCATTTTGGGCATACCTTTATGGTTTCCATTATGGGTAAACACGATATCTTCATTTTAGGAAGTGCGGACTACCGCCCCCTCAAAGTGATTTGATTCGTTAAATACCATATGTGGGACATATAAAGGATGGAACTATGATATTATATGTGATATCATACTGGAATTATAATATACCTTTATATCATTATGATTCCATTCTATAAAATACGAAATAGAAATGAAAGTAGCGTTCATGCGTACGTATGGCTTACCGTCTCCATGAACGGTGCATTTCATTTCTTACCTCTAAATGATTATGTAATATTATAAATGCATGTATGTACTGGATATATATTACATATATGATATCTACATCATGAATACCATTCTGGATATAATTAACCTTTTACCAAATTAACAACATGTAAGTGTAAGAAGTCTATTTTTGACTTAAGAATCAAATACCGACAAAATGAACATTATTAACTTAATTGATTACATGATGTTCATAACATGGTATAAGAGGAATAATGAACTTGAAAAAGATTCATAAGCAAGTAGAGATTACCTCAAGTTTATTATTCAGGAGATTAAAGAACGGTCGGGTCAAGTCGGATACGAGGTATGGGACTTCGTCTCAATCTCCATTCGTTGAGGCATATTTTATTTTATACACAACTTTCTTTTATACATTGTATAAACCCCTTTGACTTTTACGTTTATTCAAAAGGAATCTTTTTTATACGAAGTGTTTACTAAACGACAAAAGGGAATGTTTTTGTCGTACGTATGCGGCGACAACGACTTCTCCGCCGTCGTGACCGTTATTTGAGTTTCGGCTTCCTCTACAAGCCATACCTTTTTTTAAAAGAAAAATAAATACCATGTTTTACTTTTCTCTTACTTTGGTATTGAAAATGGTTTTCATAATGTTTTTATTATATCAATGTGTTGTATTGATATCTCGTGATTGAGATGTGGAAATGTTATGTTTCCTTTATGCATGTTTTATGTGATATGATTATGTTATGGTTCTTGGGCATTAATATGAAGACGGGTGGTTCCGTGATAAACTAAGGGCGGGTGAGCCCGTTATAGCTCTCCAATGCATTGGGTAACGCGAAGGAGTGAAACGTTAAGGTTTCTCCGAAGAGATTTTAGGGAATATACTGTGATGGGTATTCCATACGTAACCAAGAGGGTTACTCCCAACGTAAGAATGTTATGAATGCCTCAAGTTACCTTTATGTATTATGATTTCTATGATTTATTCATGATTTTATGAGGTATGTTAAAGTGCCTATGTTTTATGGGTAAAGTATGATTTCATTCTTATGTATATATGAACTCATGATTCCTTTCCATGTTTTTTTTATAATCCATACTGAGTTTTTATGCTCATCCCAAGTTTTTGAAATGTTTTTCACAGGTCAAGGGAAAGGTACATGATAAGATGATAGAGTCAAGGATGTGTCAAGAAATAATCCATGTTTTATTTTAAATGTGTTTCCATTGATGGGAATGAAGAATACTATCTTTATGTAACCACTTTGTTTATATGTGGAATGTAATGCATGTTTCATGATCTAGTTCTCTAAAACTCTAAACCTGAAAAGATCCTCAACGTGCAATCTTGTAATAACTCAAGATTAAGTATGGTTTAAGGATGGGGCCTTATAGTTGGTATCAGAGGTCGGTTTAGATAACATTAGGAGTTGGAATTCTATTAAATGATTATCTAAAAATATTTTTTTTTCGAAATGATATAGCATTTAAAGATTACCATGTTGCTTCATCTAAGACATGTTTGTTCAGAATGGTTTTCCGCAGAGGAAACAGGGAAGCAGTGCTAGGAAGGCATACAGAAGGAAATAACCTTCCGAATCAGCATCCAGAAATGGTCGGAATTGGAACTGAACAGTTTGTTGCAGTAATGGCGCAGTTGACTCAAGCGATAAATGGCGGTGGTATCCATGCACGAGATCAGCCAGAACAACCGCAGAGGAACATGTTAGTGGTGGAACATTTCATGAGGCAACATCCACCATCATTCAGAGGATCATCTGACCCTGTGCTAGCTGAAGGGTGGATTAAAACACTGGAGAAGATTTTTGATGTCATGGGGTGTTCAGATAATCAAAAGGTTAGTCTTGCTATTTACCGTTTGGAGGGTGAAGCAGATCAGTGGTGGTCTATGGTTAAAAATACCAGGGATGCCGATGAGATTGATTCTCTTGACTGGGATGAATTCAAAGGTATGTTTCTTGAGAAGTATTTTCCTAAGGCTGTTCGACTTAGGATGGAAAAGCAATTCTTGGAATTGAGGAAAGAGGAAGACTCAGTGGCTACCTATGAAGAAAGGTTCACTCGATTGGAAAGGTATGCTCCAAATTTTATCCGGGACCTTGATAGTAAAATCAATCGTTTTTACTCAGGATTAAAGCCAAAATATCGAAGGGCATTAGCATCTCGTGAGTTTTAAAGTTATGAAAAGCTTGTTCGATGTGCTGAGAAGGTGGAAATGGAGTTTTCCGATGACCAAGTGTTCTATAACAACCTGCTGAAGAAGAGACCGAGGTGGATGGAGAAAGGTAAGAATTCTTCAAAAAAGTCTGATGGTAAGAAAAATAAGTTTCCAGCTTGTGATAAATGTGGCAAAAGGCATGCTGGGGAATGTCTTCTGAATTCTGGAAAGTGCTACCGATGTGGTAAGATGGGACATAAGGCTCGTGATTGCACTGAAAAGGATCGAGGTGAAGGTAAGACCAAATTTTATTTACAATTAGTGAAATGTTATAAGTGCAATGAGATGGGTCACTATGCAAACGAGTGTCCGACAAAGAGCTTGAGTGATGGGAAGCAGTTAGACTACAAGCAGAAAGGGGTGGTGAAATCCTTTGCTACTACTTCAGCGGATGTCGGGCCATCAAATGAAGTTGTATCAGGTACTTTGTTTGTTTTTTCAGATTATGCCAGTGTGTTGTTTGATTCGGGGTCTACACATTCTTTCATCTCTGAAACCTTTTCTAGTAAAATGGGAATACCATCTCAAGAAATGACTCCTGAACTTTTGGTAAAAACACCTGGGGGAAATGTTGAGGCAAAAAGAATTTATAATAATATTCCTATCCTTATCTGTGGAAAGAACCTACTTGCAAACCTTATTGTTCTACCTCTAGTAGAGTTTGATGTTATCCTAGGTATGGATTGGCTCTCTATTTACCATGCTAAGATTGACTGTAGAGCTAAAAAAGTTTCTTTTTAGAAAGACTTTCAGTTTGTTTACAAGAATGAACCCTTACTTTTGATAACATATCAAGAGGCCGAGAAACTTGTAAAAGATGGAAATGAATGTTACCTTGCACACGTCGTTGAAAATTATAGAACTGTTCAGATTAATGATGTGCCAGTTGTAAATGAGTATCCTGATGTTTTTCCTGATGAGTTGCCTGGAATAATACAAGATCGGGAAGTTGAGTTTACTGTTGACTTAGTTCCTGATGCTAAGACAATTTCAAAACCCCCTTATCGAATGGCACAAATTGAACTTTTAGAGTTGAAGGAGCAATTGCAAGATTTATTAGAGAAAAGTTTCATTAGACCTAGCACATCACCATGGGGTGCTCCTGTTTTATTTGTTAAAAAGAAAGATGGTTCTATGAGACTTTGCATTGATTATAGAGCCTTGAATAATATCACTGTTAAGAACAAATATCCTTTGCCTCATATCGATGATTTGTTTGATCAGCTCCAGGGAGCTCAGTTTTTTTCAAAGATTGACTTGAGATCGGGGTACCATCAGCTGAAGGTAAAGGAGGCAGATATTCCAAAGGCCGCGTTCCGTACGAGATATGGCCATTATGAATTTGTAGTAATGCCTTTTGGGATAACCAATGCACCTGCTGTATTCATGGACTTAATGAATAGAATTTTCCATGAGTTCTTGGATAAGTTTGTGGTGGTTTTCATTGATGATATTTTGGTGTTTTCTAAAAGTAAAGAAGAGCATGAAAGGCATTTAAGGGTTATCTTGCAAACCTTAAAAGAAAAGAAACTGTATGGGAAATTCAGCAAGTGTGAGTTTTGGTTGCAAAAAATTTCTTTCCTTGGTCACATTGTTTCTAAAGATGGAATAACTGTTGATCCCGCAAAAACAAAAGTTGTGGAAGAATGGCCAAGACCCACAAATGTTACTGAGATTCGTAGCTTCCTTGGTTTGGCGGGATATTACCGAAGGTTTGTTATAAATTTTTCACGATTATCTAGTCCAATGACTAAACTAACTCGGAAGGGTGTTATGTTTATCTGGACAAAAGAATGTGATGATTTTTTTCAGGAATTGAAAAGAAGATTGGTGAATGCTCCAGTTTTGGCACTACCTTCCAGGAATGGTGAGTTTGTTATATACAGTGATGCTTCATTGAAAGGACTTGGTTGCGTCCTAATGCAGAATGATCAGGTAATTTCTTATGCTTCACGACAGTTGAAAACTCATGAGGTAAATTACCCTACACATGATTTGGAATTAGCTGCTGTTGTTTTTGCTTTAAAAATTTGGAGGCATCATTTGTATGGAGTAAAGTGTGAAATATATACCGATCACAAAAGTTTAAAGTATATATTCACTCAGAAAGAGATAAACATGAGATAGAGGAGATGGCTAGAATTAATCAAGGATTATGATTGTACAATTCATTACCATCCGGGAAAAGCAAATAAGGTGGCTGATGCTTTGAGTCGAAAAAGTAATGCTTCATTAACAATGTTGCGTTTGGAACGTGATCCTTTGGTTAAGGATTTGATGAACTTTGGCATAGAAGTTGTTGGTGCAGGAAGTCCTTCTGTTTTGTTTCAGGTATCAGTGAGATCTTCTCTATCAGATAGAATCAAGCAAGCACAGAAGCAAGGCAGTGAGTTGCGGAAAAAGGTAGAACTGGTTCAGAAAGGTAAGTTGCCTGAATTCAACATTGATAACGATTGTGTTTTGAGATTTGGGAAGAGATTGTGTGTGCCTTGTGATTCACAGTTGAAGAGAGAGTTGTTATGTGAAGCTCATAGTTCTCCATTTTCAGTTCATCTGGGCAGTACTAAGATGTATAGAGATCTGCGGGAGTATTACTGGTGGGATGGAATGAAAAGAGATATTGCTGATTTTACTGTAAAGTGTTTGACTTGTCAGCAGGTTAAAGCAGAGCGGCAGTTACCGAAAGGGATGCTTCAGCCTTTACCAGTGCCAGAGTGGAAATGGGAGAATATATCCATGGACTTTGTTGTTTGGATTACCGAAGACATCTCGAGGTAATAATGTAATATGGGTTATTGTTGATCGATTGACCAAATATGCTCATTTCCTTGCTATACGAGATACTTTCTCTCTTGATCAACTTTCCCGTTTGTATCTTAAAGAGATAGTCAGGTTACATGGAGTTCCTCTCTCCATTGTATCGAATCGTGATCCCAGGTTTACTTCTAACTTTTGGAAAGGCCTTCAGAAGTCGTTGGGTACTGAATTAAATTTTAGTACAGCTTTTCATCCTCAATCAGATGGGCAGTCAGAACGAACAATTCAGACATTGGAGGATATGCTACGAGCTTGTTCTATGGATTATCAGGGAAGTTGGGACCAACATCTTTCTTTGGTTGAGTTTTCATATAATAACAGTTTTCATTCCAGTATACAGATGGCACCATTTCAGGCATTATATGGGAAGCGGTGTCGAACTCCAGCTTTCTGGGATGAAGTGGGTGAAAGGAAGTTGATGGGACCAGAATTGGTAGAAGAGATGGCAGAAAAAGTTCAGCTGATTCAGAAAAACATGAGAACAGCTCAGAGTAGGCCGAAGAGTTATGCGGATAACCAGAGGAAGGATCTATCTTTCGAGGTAGGTGATCATGTTTTTCTCAAGGTTTCTACTTGGAAAAGCGTGATGAGATTTGGTAAGAAAGGAAAGTTGAGTCCAAGGTTTGTTGGACCATACGAAATTATGGAGAGAGTTGGATCAGTTGCATACCGAGTGGCTTTACCTCCGAGTTTATCTCAGGTACACAATGTTTTTCACTTTTCGATGTTGAGAAAGTATATGCCAGATCCATCTCATGTTTTGAGTCCAGAGGTAGTTCAGCTGGAAGAGAACTTATCTTATGAGGAACAACCGGTCCAGATTCTTGACCACAGGGAGCAAGTATTACGGAATAAGGTGATTAAACAGGTAAAGGTTTTGTGGAAAAACCACATGATTGAAGAGGCAACATGGGAATCTGAAAATGCAATGAGGGATAAGTACCCCCATTTATTCGATAAGTAAATAAATTGCGGGGATGAAATTTTCTAAAGGGGGGAATGATGTAACATCCCAAGTAAGTAATGAATAATAGATATTTTTATCTATGTCTATTAATGATTAAGATAGTGTTATAGAGGCTTAAAATGAAAATAAATACAATCTTATGCATGGAATACACTAATATTCTTAAAAGATTGTTTTACTGCCTTATGATGGAAAACCATTTTTAAATTTATCTTTTGACAGTTTTATAAACTATGTTTGTCAAAATAAACTTATTCTTTATGATTGGGACATTAAAATTTACTTTGTGTGAATTTTTGGTATTTTTCTGACAAGGTTCATTTTTTAATGAATAGTGAAAAATACTGCATTTTACATCAAAACTGCTTTTTAATCTAATTTATTTATATGATTAGATTATCTTTTGAATTGTTCTTAATGTGTAATATGAATAGATTTTTACCATTTAATCCAATGGTGGTCATTGGAATCAATTTCACTTTGAAATTAGACTTAAACTGGTGTCAATCTTTTGATACTTATTGTTTCACAAAAACACGCTATTTGTCATGACAGCGGGAATTAATTATTAAATTAATTAATTTGACTTATATGTTTTGAATTTTGTAAAATGGACTTCATTTTTGAATTCGGAATATCAAATATAGCTTAGGGTGAATTTTTGGTAATTTTCTGAAAAACTTCAATTTTTGATGAATAGTGAAACCACTAAGTGGTAATCAAGCAAACTGATTTTTCAGTTAAATGAAAGTTTACCACTAATGTGTATTGAATTTTGAAAATCCGACATACATGGTTGTCATTAGTATGTAAAATGTGGTTCAATGAGATTAAAATATTTTTTTGGTGAATAATAACTTTTTTTTCATTAATCGCGATTAGAGGTAATTAGGGTAGTTTAAGGTATAAATAATACTTTAATAAAATGAAATGGCCTAGAAACATGTCCCAACCTCATTGGTTGTGTCATGGCCGACCATGACATGACATGGGTCAACTTGGGGACCCCATGGATCCACTTTTGTTGGGAAATGACATAAATTACTTTTTATTTAATGTTAAAGTGAAAATGACACAAACATAATATGTTTTACACAAACAATTTTTAAGTGGAGTTATACAAGTCAAAATTTTGATTATAAATAGTCATTGGAAAGCTAAAACGATTTCCTATATCATAGTACTTGTTTTATAATTTTTAGACATTAAATAAATTAAATTATTTATGACATAATAATGATGCAGCGATGACATCATTATTTGACGATTTAAATAAAATGGAAACATAATGTAAAATATATGAACTAAACATGGCCAAAACCAATTGGATGAGTGGATTTAGAAGACTTATCACCTTATCCACGAATTCTATCAATGTGGGACCTTTTAAAACCGAAACACATTTTCAAATAAAGTAATATTTATTTACTTTCCAAAAGTGCCCCTCCTCTCCTCTTATAAAAGGCCCCCACCTCTACCTCATTTCACACAATCCTCAAGCCTTTGGCTCGGCCAAACCCTGACCATTTACTCTCTCCACATCCCTCTCCTCATCCTAGAGGATTCCCATTGGGCAGAATCCTTTCAAAGGAAGCCTTTAGGCTCAAATCAAAAGGGGTTACACTTTTAAAGGTAATTCATTCTCTCATGTTCATTTGTTTTATTTTGCTTCACCAACCCCCTAAACTCTTTTTATTTACTTCTTTTGTAACAACAACAGTATCTTCAATATACTAGGATGTTGTTATATGTTTTATTTGAGCTACACTCTCACACAACTACATCAAATGGTTAAAGAACATACGGTTTCCGTGGATGGCGAAATTCTGCCTCCTGAAACGATGATTGTTCAATACTCATTTAACACCTTCAAAGGTGGCCATTATGATGTAAATATTTTTATATATGATGTATAATATGTTTATGTTTTCCTTAAGCTTCTGTTTTTTTCATTTTGGGCATACCTTTATGGTTTCCATTATGGGTAAACACGATATCTTCATTTTAGGAAGTGCGGACTACCGCCCCCTCAAAGTGATTTGATTCGTTAAATACCATATGTGGGACATATAAAGGATGGATCTATGATATTATATGTGATATCATACTGGAATTATAATATACCTTTATATCATTATGATTACATTCTATAAAATATGAAATAGAAATGAAAGTAGCGTTCATGCGTACGTACGGCTTACCGTCTCCATGAACGGTGCATTTCATTTCTTACCTCTAAATGATTATGTAATATTATAAATGCATGTATGTACTGGATATATATTACATATATGATATCTACATAATGAATACCATTCTGGATATAATGAACCTTTGACCAAATTGACAACATGTAAGTGTAAGAAGTCTATTTTTGACTTAAGAACCAAATACCGACAAAATAAACATTATTAACTTAATTGATTACATGATGTTCATAACATGGTATAAGAGGAATAATGAACTTGAAAAAGATTCATAGGAAAGTAGAGATTAACTCAAGTTTTTTATTCAAGAGATTAAATAACGGTCGGGTCAAGTCGGATACGAGGTATGGGACTTCGTCTCAATCTCCTTTCGTTGAGGCATATTTTATTTTATACACAACTTTCTTTTATACAGTGTATAAACCCCTTTGACTTTTACGTTTATTCAAAAGGAATATTTTTTATACGAAGCATTTACTAAACAACAAAAGGGAATGTTTTTGTCATACGTATGTGGCGACAACGACTTCTCCGCCGTCGTGACCGTTATTTGAGTTTCGGCTTCCTCTACAAGCCATACCTTTTTTTTAAAAGAAAAATAAATACCATGTTTTACTTTTCTCTTACTTTGGTATTGAAAATGGTTTTCATAATGTTTTTATTATATCAATGTGTTGTATTGACATCTCGTGATTGAGATGTGGAAATGTTATGTTTCCTTTATGCATGATTTATGTGATATGATTATGTTATGGTTCTTGGGCATTAATATAAAGACGGGTGGTTCCGTGATAAACTAAGGGCGGGTGAGCCCGTTATAGCTCTCCAATGCATTGGGTAACGCGAAGGAGTGAAACGTTAAGGTTTCTCCGAAGAGATTTTAGGGAATATACTGTGATGGGTATTCCAAACGTAACCAAGAGGGTTACTCCCTACGTAAGAATGTTATGAATGCCTCAAGTTACCTTTATGTCTTATGATTTCTATGATTTATTCATGATTTTATGAGGTATGTTAAAGTGCCTATTTTTTATGGGTAAAGTATGATTTAATTCTTATGTATATATGAACTCATGATTCCTTTCCATGTTTTTTTTATAACCCATACTGAGTTTTTATGCTCATCCCATGTTTTTGAAATGTTTTTCACAGGTCAAGGGAAAGGTACATGATAAGATGATAGAGTCAAGGATGTGTCAAGAAATAATCCATGTTTTATTTTAAATGTGTTCCCATTGATTGGAATGAAGAATACTATCTTTATGTAACCACTTTGTTTATATGTGGAATGTAATGCATGTTTCATGATCTAATTCTCTAAAACTCTAAACCTGAAAAGATCCTCAACGTGTAATCTTGTAATAACTCAAGATTAAGTATGGTTTAAGGCTGGGGCCTTATAGTAACTGTGCATCCTACCCTTTTTTCATAATTATCAACTTTTCAGACTCTTAAAAATCCATTGATTATCTTATTAACTTTAATAGGACAAATTTTACATTTAACATGATAGAAAAAAGGAATCGAGGGAAAAAGAAACGACTCATACCTTTTTGAAAATATGGGTCATTACATATATCACGTGGGAGTGTCAAAGTAGATCTTCAATTAGGGCCATTAATGGTGTATCGAGTGAAGACAGAGTTAATTTTGAACTAAAACAATTTCATGGTTATTACCCTTACGTGCATATATGGAATATCCTACATACACTTATTTATATTTAGATAGACAAATTTTATTTATGAAAATACCACTCTTGTAGAATAACAAAATATTTGGATCTTAGAATAGATAATATATTTATTTTATTACTTATTAAGGTCCTAGAAGTTCCTAGGGATATGTGGTGCCATCCATGAATATAGGTCTCTCTGTTTATGGTATTTATAAAATTACTCTCGAAGATGTGGAATCTGAATCTAGTGTTTTGATTGGGATCATCTAAACCAAGGTATGATATCCATGGGATCAGAAGTATTTTTTTTGAAGCCACAGAGCACTAATTCTTCCTGGTATCTTTGCCAACTATACA
Organism: Viscum album; assembly: GCA_963277665.1. Classification (NCBI taxonomy): domain Eukaryota; kingdom Viridiplantae; phylum Streptophyta; class Magnoliopsida; order Santalales; family Viscaceae; genus Viscum; species Viscum album. The sequence goes on from OY728125.1 coordinate 871,706,351, forward strand.
TATAGGGAAGAGAATTATGTAGTTATTTACTTGACATAATAGGAATTACAATTGTGAGTATCATTTTGTATTGTGGTACTAGTTATTTACCAATTGAATATATTATTTTAATTAGGGGTGACACACTTGGGATTAATCATTTCAACACCCCTTACCTCTATGGTTCTTTTAGGATATTTAAATAATAATATTAAAAGAATTTTGAGTTTGAAAAAATAAGGAAATGATATAGGAAAAATGTGTTCATGTCGTACATTTTTAACAGAGAACTTTATTTTTATACTATTTTAATAATTCAACAAATGTGTTGCATGATTTGTTTTTGAAAATGATAGTTTTAATAATTAGTAAATAAATTCAATGCTGTTCAAAGATTATAATTAATGTTTTTTAATCTAAACTGAAAACATTCATGAAACATTTTAAGAACATGAACATAGAGGTGAAGGATTTTGAAATGAAAATGGTAAAGAAGTTTTTAGTGGAAAATCCATTACAAATAGTTTTGAATTGTTTTTTAAATTCTCTATCTCATAGAAAATAAAATTACTCTTTTAATTTAATTTCTGAAGAATTTTTTTTGTGTTTCTTATTTTTCGGTTTTAATTAAATCATTATCATGTTTAATTTTTTTTACTGAATCAGTTAAATTGGCATCAAATATTATTAGTTCATTTAGTTTTAACATTTGTAAAAGGATTTGGTAGGTTCACCACGGTAAAATGGTTAATGATTAAAAATCATGTATTTTCATTAAATCCATTTTTATAACTAGTCGTGTGATATTGTAATGGAAAAACTCACATTACTTCTTGAAGGTTGTTGTCTATACATATGCATGAGCGATGTGTTCATTTTCTGTTGGATGGATAAGGTTATGTAAAAGGTTATCACTATAAAAATAATTAAAATTTATTATATAATATATATAGGTTATCATATCATCCTAGTTATCTTAGTTTTTAATGTGGTATAAGAAGAAATAAAAAACATGATTTGGTGAAAAAACTACCTCTTCTTTGAGAAATGACGTTTCAATATCTTCTTATAGACTCTTTGGTTAGACTTTTAAAGATAAAATCACATGTGAAACATGGATATGAAATTTTTTAAAGCATTTGGATAGATTTTGGCCGAGTTATGAGGACCAAGATGGTGTGTGGAAGGGAGGAGTGGAGGTTCCCTTTCATAAGTGATGGGTTTGACACACTTGAAATTTTTCTAAACAATAAAATATTATAATTTTACTATCATATAAAAGTGGTTCATAATTGGACCAATTTAAAATTTGGGACGTGAGTGGTTATAAATAAATTCAAACAATTGGATTTAGATATGTTTTGTTTAACCTTTATATCTTTATATAACCCCTCATTAACCCAATTAACCTTTATCGTAGTAACGAAATACATAGTATTTAATGGTCAATAATTTCATTCTAAAAGTAAAAATATATCATAATTTGTAAATGGAATATATATTAGTCCTTTTCAAATTTACGTGGAAGAGGATAATATGTTTATCATTTTTAAAACAATTAAATAAATATTGTTTAAAATAAAACACTTCAAAAGTCATTTTTACGACAATTTACTAAATAAAACTTTAAAATATTAATATTAATATAAATCTGAAATTTAAATATTTAAATCATTAAATAAATTTAATTTCGTTGCAAAAATACACAAATGAAATAAATTTAATCAAAACAAAAAACATTAAATATTTTAATGTATTTACTTTGATTTGTGAAATTCCTGCACAAGCGCTGCAACTATGTTACGTAAGAGTTTTCTATAATTATATCATTACCAAAAAATAAAACTAAATTAACATAATAAAAAAATCGATCCATATTGAAACTGAAATTTTATAACTATTTATACCACCATTTTATTCTCATGAAAATATATTAGAGATATTAAAAGAAATTGAGTGACATTCATTACATATAATATAGTAAATGTCAAAATTGAAGGAAAGTAACACTAAATTTCCATATTTTTAAATATATGTTTATAAGGTTAAACATAATCTCATCCCATAATATTTAATATGATATTTCATCACCAGATCATAATTTTTATCCCTATTTAAGTCGCCTTAACCCTTATAATGGTGATAAACCTTTATTATGGTTACAATTCATTATGACTAAAAATGAAATCGACCTAATGATAAATTTTAATAATGTTAATCCAAAATAAGGAATATATTTTCAAGGATTATATTTCTATATGTGTTAAATATTAATTTTAATATATGTTTGAAAACATGATAACAAAACATTTTTATAAAAATTCATATTTTAAGAATAAAAATGATTTTATAAAAAATAAAGTATAATGTTTAATTCCAAGGAACTAATTGAATTATGTTAAATAGAATTTAGTTCATGTGACTTTGAAATAAATCCAAACAAAATTAAATACTAAAAGTTCTTTTATTAAATGTAAAATAATGTCATTTTTTTTAAAATCTTTATTTTTAACTTTTATCCATTTTATAAAAATTACAAAATGGAATCTTAAGATTATTTGGAACTTTTGAGTTCAGAAATAATTTTCATTTTATCAAAAACATATCTTAAAAGTTATATAATTTATTCATAATATTTGTGGTCAAGATAAAAAAATCTTCAATAACATTATTTTTGAATTATAAATTGAATTTATACTCATTCCATATCTAGTACCCACCATTTTGTGAATTTAATTAATTTTTTTAAAATATATGTTATCAAAAAATTTAGTTAAAATTATTTATCAACTGTGAATAACATAATTTACTTTTGTAAAAATACCTTATGCATATAAATTACAATGTTCAAAAATATATACTTTAATATAATATTACTTTTATAAAAATTGATTCCTTATTTCCTAGGAATTATTCATAAATTTATTATTAATTAAAACACACACACACACACGTGTATGTGTATATATATATATATCAGTTCCATAACATGGTTAATGATATTCATTCCAATCAATCAATGATTAATCTATAATAATGACATTTTTAAAAAAATATTTTAATAGTGTATCACTATTCAATATTAGATCAATTTTGTGTGAGGTACATACAATAAAATATAATATTATTTAATGTATAAATATATATTCAAATATATATTCAAATATTTTAACATGGTTACTGCTATTTGATCCTTTTTTTAGTAGTCTTCCATCACTTCATTATCTCTTACTGTAGATGATAAATAATTATGACGTATTTTATTTTATAAAGTACTAAAATTTACATTTAGTGGAATATAAGATCCATAAAAGGGATGTTTAGTAATTCTTAAAACCTATATAAATTTAAAAATATAAAAAATAGTTATCATTAGTAAATCTTATGAATTAAAATTAAAATAAATAAATTACACATTAACATCTAAATCCTTTATATAAACACCCAAAGTTCAACATTAGTCATAACTCTTGAAAATATTCTATGCTAAATTAAAAACCCAAAAATCAAATAATTTTGATTACAAATTCTTTTTAAATCAAGATAATGTTTATCCCCAAATAAAATTAATCACTCATAAATACATGTTAAAAAAAATATGATTTAATCATAATTTATCCAAAAAATATTAATATTTTCCCAAAATAAACTGAATTACCACAAAAAAGTCATTTATGATCTGAAAAGATAACTTAAACCTTATTCTTATAATAATATATACCATTTAGATAAAAAAATCCCATAATATACAATAAAATACCATTCACCATATTTTATATGGTGTTCCCAAATATACAGTGAAATTGTTTCAAAGTATCTTTAAACACTTAATAATAAAATAAATTTTCAAAACTTATAATATTATGACATAATATCCTTTTTTCTAAATGAACCATAATTACATAAAATAATAGCATATAAACACTAAAGAGTATTTGTAAATTTCAACTTATGTCCCTAATAACATTCTTCCCAAAGGTATTTCACACTACATTTCATGTTAAACATAAGCGTAATATGTAAATTTATTATCCATTAAAAAATTAATAAAATATAATCATAGATATCCAAAAAAACCATCACATAATACCGAAAATGGTATAGATACATTTAAAACTATGATATAATATATACATGTTAAACCGTTTTGGTATTTAAAATTATTAATATATACCATTTTGAAAATTTCCTAACCTATATAGTTATATAAACCATACACTGATACTAACTAAGAAAACATAAGACCTTACATCATTGATGTAGTAATAAAAACAAACTCTTTAAAAATTAGCATTGATAACTACTTTTGTGACCCAAATTTAAACATCCATGTTTAATATATAAAACAGAAAATTTTGAGTCAACTAAATACCCAGGTCTATGTCATGTTTATATCTCTAAAGAGATATGAATAATATTTACATTACAAAACCCTTGTCTCTATCATCAAGTGACAATTTTTACAATTATACTAATAACATATTATCACATAATAAATTTTTAATATCTCCCACAAAATTATAAACATATGATTATATTATAGACATTTCGTACATAATATAATTTTTTAAAGCCTAGGAATGGAAAAACGTAATAAGTGTGAGATAAAACACTCATCATAAGGGAATGTTAAGATAATAAATTGGTAAGATGAATATTATCAACCCTAGAAGAACATAGAGAAACAATTAAGGATAACAGAATAAAATTATTCACAACATGAATCATTGGAATAAAAGAGACAATTATCATGATCCACAAAAAACATAACACAACCATGTGGTATAATATAAGAACGTGGCATAAATTTACTCATGATAATACATAACATTGTAGATCAAGAAACAGTAGGATAATCATAAAAAATAATGGATCTTGAATCATTACATTATACCATATAATAATTGACCAGAAAACATCACGGAAATATAGTAGTATTGTGAAACTTGCATTATTAGTAGTATCTCTTATTATATCAAATTATTTCTAGAATCCCTTAATAAATTGGACCAGGAATTATTACCATTATCCCTTAGTAATATCATGTGATACATCACCTATAAACAATGCATTAAAAAATATATTACATAACAACCCATCACATAATAATAAACTAGACATATTTGTTCCAAAAGAACAAAATGTTCATCATTAAATCATCACTTAATTAACAAATTTAAAGAAGTAGTTTTCAAGAAAACATTCACAATACATCAGAAAAATTCATAAAGAGAAAGAATGTGGATGAAATCATTAGATAATACAACTATTTAGGCATAAAAATATTTAAAGGATACTAGCATATAATAAAAATTATTTGACACAACATTTTTAAATACACATTGAAAACCAAGAAAAATATCCTTTTCAATTCATAAATTTGAAAAATAAAAAATTTTATAATAATAAATATTTTATTTTATTTAGAAATCTAAGGAAACAAGTAAATTAAGATTCATGACAAATAATGGAAATTATGACATGCAAACTTGTTCATTTCATAGATGTTAAAAAGAAAACTATAGAATCTCATCCCTTTGTTACATTACTATTAGATCGTTTCAAAGATAAAAAACATAATAGTATTACACATAGAGGATCCAGAGGTTTAGTGTCTTGGGAAAACTAGGACTACACATAAAAAATAAAACATCAAGCATAAACATTCATTTAATTTCAACTTTTATAGCTTCTTATTGGAACTTGTCCTCTCCTTAGTACATGTAGCCACCTGAGGATATACATCAAAAGGGGTGAGATAAAAGCCCAGTAAGAAGATAGATAAGAACAATATATCATGGGGTGAGCATAATCATAACATAGGAAAAAGTTCATGAACATGGGAGGAGCATAAATAATAGACTTGAAATGTGGCAATGTATAAAAATTAAACATCATGTCTTAGTGGTTAACTACCACACAAACTTGTGAACCAAGATAGAATCTTGTTCACACATAATTTCAAATTTACTCATGATATTCATCACTTTACCCAATGAATTGGAGATCTATATAATTCTGGGCGCACACGTCACATTTAAACATTCATATTGTTCTATATAATTTCGGGCGCACCCATCACATCATAACATTATAATTTATCATGCATGCCACAATGAACATATAACATAAATAAACATAATGAACCCATTAAAATTAATTGGTTTCATTTCATAATAACACATTCATAATCATTGGGTTCCCAAAATAAAGAGGGAATAACACACATGTTACAAGAACCATCCACTTTGAGTGAGAAGTAAAAAAGGGGCGTTCTTAAAAGAAGAGTTCTTTTGGAAAGATTTTTGTTGGACATAAAAACTAGTGAAAAACCTTTATATCCTTGAAAAGTAAAGGAAATGATGAAAAAATTCTCTTTGAGGAGTATCCATATCAAAAATGGAGTGAAAGAAGGAGAATCCGAACGAAGAAAATTGGGTTCGAGATTTCCCCTTACCTTGTACCCGAATGCTTCCTTCTCTTTAATGTCCTGTATAATGACATTATATTCATTAATTAGAAATACAGAACAATTTTTACATTAATAGGGTAATTTATTGTTTCATTATGTCATATTATCTTATTTTGGATGATATATAGAGTTTAAAAAACATTGTTCTAGGGTGTTCGTTTATATGTTTTTTCTTGGGTGGTTCACTTGTATTATTAAATTCACGTTCAGGTAGATCATGGGTAAAAATCCTGAAATGAAATCAAATGTTATTAGTGATATTAAATGATATTGAATGATTTTATAATTAATTATATTAGATTCATGTGGGTGAATAATTAGATAAGAATTAAATGATGATTATTTGGGTTAATTTTAGCGGTTTTTGAATCCTCCTCTTGAGAACCTACTTGAGGGCCTAAGATTGGTCTTTTGATGATACAAGAAGCTCTTTGATGTGGGGGAGGGGATATGGATGGTTTTTGGGTAGAGTTTAGAGAAGTCTTGGAGCTTGAGAGGTGTGAGGAAATGAGGGTGTGAAGGGTGGATATTATATTGGAGGGGAGAGGGGTTTCCTTAAAATAAAATTGATTAGTTTATTATTTCCCCAAAATACAAGGAATAGTGAGTCTTGAATGACCAAGAATAGTAATTTTATAATATAATCATAAAAAAGTGGGCTTAAATCAGCAGAACATCACACATGACCCTATAATTAGCTTATTTAGCTTATTTTGTAAATTACAGTATTTCACTATTCATCAAAAATTCATGTATCTCAGAAAAATCTGAAAAATTTACGCCAACCATTTTATGATGTGTATAATCCAAAAATGAAGTCCATTTTCCAAAAATAATTTTCTAAATATTATTAATTTAATATTTAATTAAAATAATAATTTATTAAAAAAACAGTTTTTAAGATTAAAATTGATTTTATAGTGCTTTCAAAAATTACGTAGGGTCTTATAAAATTATCTAAAAACTATGAGAAATTGATTAAATTATTTATGAATAAATTTTAGGGAAATAAATATTCTTTTAAATGAATGAATGAATTATAATTAATTATTTATGACTTACAATATACCAAAACGTTTAGCAAGGTCAAATTGTCACTTTCTAAGATGTCTAAATATTGTTTAATTATTCATAGGTAATGTTACTCTTATTTTGGATGATTTACTATTCATAAGGGTCTTATTACTATTAAAAGGGTATGTTATTATTTCTAAAGGTACATTACTATTCACTAAAAATTATTTTTGTTTCATTAGACTCCAAAAATCATCTTCAACAAAACCATTTATGTCGGATTTTCAAAATTCCAAACATAGGAGTGAAAAACTTATGTTGAAAGGTCACTTATCACTTAGTATTTCATTATGTTGTGATTTCATGTTATTTTATGACATAATTATAAGAAGGTAATTTCCATTGAAAAACTTTGGGTCGTTACATTCTTTCCCCTTAAGAAATTTCACCCCCAAAATTTCACTTTACACAAACAGGTGAGGGTACTTCTACTTCATTGCCTCTTTTGATTCCCAATTTGATTCCTTAAACATATGGTTCCTCCACAACACTTTGATAAGATGGGTTGTCTTGTTGCGTAGAACCTTATCTCTCCGATCCAGAATCTTTAGTGACTGCTCCTCATAGGAGAGATCATCTTCCAGCTGCACCACCTCTATGTTTAGTACATGTGAGGGGTCTGGTATGTACTTTCTCAGTAGTGATACATAAAAAAAATCATGAACTTGATCCATATTTGGTGGAAGTGCAAGACAATATTCCACAACTCCTATGCAGTCAAGGATGTCAAAGGGGCCTATATACCTTGGTCTTAGCTTCCCTTTCTTCCCGAATCAGATGAATCTCTTCCATGGATTTATTCGAAAGAAAATTTATCTCCAACGTCGAACTCCAAGTCCCTTCGACGATTGTCCATATAGCTCTTTTGCTAACTTTGAACAGCATTGATGTGTTTTTGGATGACTTGAACCTTTTATGTCATCTCTTGAACAAGATCGGGTCCAAGTAGCTTTCATTCTCCAACTTCATCCCAACAGGTTGCAGTTCTACATCACTTTCTATACAGAGCTTCATATGGGGACATCTGGATACTCGAGAGGTAGCTATTATTGTATGAGAACTCAACCAATGTGAGATGCTGATCTCATCCACCTTTGAATTCAAGAGAGAAGGCTCTTAGAATATCTTTAAGAGTCTGAATAGTCCTTTCAGACTAGCCATCAGTTTGGGGGTGATAGGCCATGCTAAAATTTAATTCATTCCTCAAAGCATGTTGAAGGCTCCTCTAGAATTTATATGTGAACCTTGGATCACAGTCAGAGACAATTGAGAGTGGAACACCATGTAGTCTCACCACTTCCTTCACATATATCCTTGCAAGTTGTTCAAGTGATATGTCTTCCCGAATAGCAATAAAATGGGTAGTCTTGGTGATTCGGTCAACCACAACCCATATTGCATTATTTCCCTTTGACGTCTTTGGGAGGCCTGTGAAAAAGTCCATAGTAACATTTTCCCATTTCCACATAGGTATAGGCAATGACTGCATCATACCCTTGTTCTTTTGTCTCTCAGCATTAACTTGCTGACATACCAAGAACCTTGATATATATTCTGCAATCTCTTTCTTCATGTTATCCCACCAAAAGTGTTCTAAGAGATCAGGATACATCTTGGTACTCCCAGGATGGATAGAGAAATTTGTGCTATGTGCATTATCTAATAGATCTATCTTTATCCCGGTTGATGAATGCACACAAAGTCGCGTTCCAAACCGAATCACACCATATTCATTGATATGGATCTCTTGTACCTTCCCTTCCTTTACTGTATTCACCCTCTTTTGTATCTCCATATTATCCCTTTGTGCTTCCTTAATCTTCTCTTGGATGGATGGGAGCAACATCATCTGAGAAAGTTAGGATATATCCGCTTCCCTTATGATTTCCAAATCCATCCTTTTCATATCCAAGAAGATAGGGTCTTTATCAATCCACAACATGGATAGAGTAACAGGTTCTTTTCTGCTTAGAGCATCAACTACCTTATTCGCCTTTCCAGGATGATAATGAATAGATCAATCGTAATCCTTGATTAGATCTAACCATATCCTTTGACACATGTTAAGCTCCTTTTGTGGGAATATATACTTTAGGCTCTTGTGGTCGGTGTATATGTCACACTTCCCACCATAATGGTAGTGCCACAATATTTTCAAGGAAAAAATCATGGCTGCCAGCTCTAGATCATGCGTCGGGTAGTTCTGCTCATGGATCTTCAACTGTCATGAGGCGTAGGCTATCAAATTATCATTTTTCATGAGTTCACAACCCAAGCCTTTCTTTGAAGCATCACTGTATATCACAAAACATTCTGCACATTTCGGTAGTGTGAGTACTGGTGTAGTGATCAGCCTTCTTTTTAGATCCTTAAAGCTTCCCTCACATTCTTCCATCTAGGCAAACATTACCCCTTTCCTTGTTAACTTAGTTAGCGGGTTTGATAATCGTGAGAAGTTTCTCACAAAACGCCGGTAGTACCCAGCTAATCCATGAAAACTACGGATTTTTGTGACACTAGAGGGCCTGGGCCATTCCTCAATTGCCTTTGTCTTTGAAGGGTCAACAAAAATTCTCTCGCTTGTGATCACATATCCCATGCACGAGACTCGATTCATCCAAAAGTCACACTTTCTGAACTTGGCGTACAACTTCTCCTTTCTCAATGTCGCCAACACAAGTCTTAGATGTTCTTCATGTTCCTCCTTGATCTTGGAGTAGATGAAAATATCATCGATAAACAATAAGACAAATTTTTCGAGGTAATGACTAAAGACCCTATTCATCAAATCCATGACGATTGAAGGGGAATTAGTACGTACAAAGGGAATCACCAAAAACTCATAGTGCCCATACCTTGTACGGAAGGAATCCTTCTGAATATCTTTCTTCTTTACCTTTATCTGATGATATCCAGAACGAAGATGCACCTTTGAGAAGTATTGAGCTCCTATTAACTGATCGAACAAGTCATCAATCCATCGGAGAGGATACTTGTTCATTATGGTGATCTTATTGAGTTCCTGATAATCAATACACAGCTGCATTGTTCCGTCCTTCTTATTCACAAAGAGCACTGGTGCACCCCAAGGTGATGCACTAGGGCATATGAACCCTTTGTCTAGATTCTCTTACAGCTGCTTCTTTAACTCCTCCAGTTATATAGGAGCCATCCTATAGGGGCACTTCGAGATAGGAGTATATCCGGGTATGAGTTCAATTGAGAACGCTACCTCACGATCCTCGGGAATTCTGGCCAACTCTTCGAGAAATACATCATCGTATTCCCTCATGATGGGAATTTCCTCAAGGTTGGAACTTTCCTTCGACTCAACTATTTGGGAGAGGTATGCTTCTTCATAGGAAAACAACACCCACAACATTGAAGGATTTTTCAAAGGAGATTCATGATCTTCATTGAATTTTTGGATGAGCATGGGATGGTTCGGAATATGAAAAGATATTTCCTTTTCCTGAAATTTGATATGCGCTCTATATAACGAGAGCCAGTCCATTCCCATTATAGTGTCAAATTCCACCAATGGAAGTATTATGAGAATTTATGGAAGAATCTTCCCACATACGTCAATAGGAGAAGAGTCAAACACTTGGGTTGCAATGATTACACCACTTGGTGTTTTTACAGATATCTCTACTTCAAGGTTTCGGGGCTTCGAATCTATAGTTCTAGAAAACACGCAAGATATTAGGGAATGTGTAGAACCTGAATCAAATAATACCTTTTCCATTCTTGAGTGAATAGTAAGTGTACCTTGTACAACTTCATTATCACGCTCCACCTCCGCAGTAGTGATGGCATAAGCCTTCCCTTATTCCTTTTGTCTTTGGTGGCTGCTGACGCTGATTACCCTTGAGAACTCAAGGTTTAGTGCACTGGTTTGCATAATGCCTTAGCTCATTACAATTGTATCATTGAACCATGAGTGATACTCTCCATTCATCATCTACATTCTCCATCCATGTCGTGTCTTTTCGACACTCTTTAGCATGGTATCCTTCTTTCCCACACTTGAAGAATTTCCGCATTCCTTTGAGGCAGTTCCCATGATGCAACTTTCCTCATTTTTGGAATGTGGGACATTGAGTTTTATTCCCACCATTATCATTAGATCCACCGGCTTGAAACTCCATCTTTCGTTTATTATACAAATAGCCATGGGACCATTCTCCAAACTCCATCTCCACTTTGAGAGCACACCGAACAACTTCTTCATAACTCCCAAAGTCTCTAATTGCAAGAGCCTTTCGAAGGTGTGGTTTTAATCCAGTAAAGAATCTATCAATTTTTCTATCATTGTTGATAACAAAACCCGAAGAATATCTTGAGAGCCTTGTGAAATTCGATTCATAGGTTCTGACAGATTCTACTACTTTTTTCTTGAGCTTTATGAATTCTCTCTCCATCTTCGTGCGAAGAGTTATTGGTAAATACTTGTTAAGAAACATTATCTTAAAGTCTTCCAATTCCATCTCTTCAGTTTCATCCCTTGGATTGGTGTTCTTAATCAAATACCACCATTGATCAACTTCTCCATCTAGATGATAAAAGGCTAGATTCACCTTCTCCGTCTCAGAACAGTGAAGCACAGAAAAGATCTTCCCGATGGAGTTGACCCACTGTTCCTCAACTAGTGGATCAGAAGATCCACAAAACATCGATGGTTGTTGCGGCATAAAACATTCGATAGATAGTTTCTACCTATTTGGCGAAGGAGGACGTTCCACATTATTATGGTTATTATTCATAACCTTAGATAATTGGGTAAGCATCGCCATGAAGTTTTGAACTCCACCTCTCAAATAATTGGGGATGTCGTTCAGGAAATCGTTGCATTGTCCCTCGCATGAGTTGTTGGCTTGATTTCTTCTGGTTCCCACAATTTTCTAAAATAGAAAAGGTTAGAACAAATCATAAGTAAACAAGTCATGAATTCTTATTAATTTAGACAATTATACCAAAAACATAACATATGGTATCCCTAGGTAAATATCCTTGTGTGCATATTTGTACTTAGTCTCATGTTGTAGGTTTTCTCTAGGGTTCAATAATCCTAATTCCCAAATTAACTATACCTTGCCTCTTATACCAACAATAGCGACCTAGACTTTTGTTACATTAATATTAAATCATTTCAAATATAAACAACATAATAGTATTACACATAGAGGATCTAGAGGTTTAGTGTATTGGACAAACTAGGACCATACATAACAAATACAACATCAAGCATAAATATTCATTTAATTTCTTCTTCTATAGCTTCTTATTGGCACATGTCCTCTCCTTAGTACATGTAGCCAACTAAGGATATACATAAAAAGGGGTGAGATAAAAGACTAGTAATAGGATAGATAAGAGCAATATATCATGGGGTGAGCTTAATCATAACATAGGCAAAAGATCATGAACATGAGAGGAGCATAAATAATAGACTTGAAATGTGGCAATGCATAAAATTGAAACATCATGTGTTAGTGGTTAACTACCACACATACTTGTGAACCAAGATAGCGTCTTGTTCACATATAATTTAACATTTAATCATGAGATTAATCACTTTACTCAATTCATTAGAGTGCTATATAATTCCGGGCTCACCCTTCACATTTAAACATTCATATTGCGCTATATAATTCGAGGCGCACCCATCACGTCATAACATTATCTTTTATCATGAATGCCACAATGAACATATAACATAAATCAACATAATGAACCCATGAAAAGTAATGGGTTTCATCTCATAATAACATATTCACAGCATTGGTTTCCCAAAAGAAATAGGGAATAACACACATGTTACAAGAACCATCCACTTTGAATGAGAAGTAAAAGAGGTGTTCTTAAAAGAAGAGTTCTTTTTGGAAAAATTGTTGGAAATAAAAACCAGTGAAAAAAATGTGTATCCCAGAACAGTAAATTAAATGATGAAAAAATGATCTTTGAAGAGTAACCATATCAAAATGGGAGTGAAAGAAGGAGAACCCGAAGGAAGAAAATTGGGTTCGAGATTTCCCCTTACCTTGTACCCGAATTCTTCCTTCTCTTTAATGTCCTGTATAATGAAATTATATTCATTAATTAGAAATCCAGAACCATGTGTACATTAATATGGTTCATTATGGTTTCAATATTTCATATTATCTTCTTTTGGATGATATATAGAGTTTAAAAAACATTGTTCGAGGATGTTCGTTTTTATTGTTTTTCTTGGGTGGTTCACTTGTATTCTTAAATTGAAGTTCGGGTAGATCATGGGTAAACATCCAGAAATAAAATTACATGTTATTAATGATATAATAGGATCTTGAATGTTTTTATAATGAATTATATTAGATCCATGTGGGTGAATCATTAGATAAGAATTAAATGATGATTATTTGGGTTAATTTTAGCGGTTTTTGGATCACAACAAACTTGTTTTAACTTTTCACTTAGTAATATGGACATAGGTAAATTCAAAAACATAAAATAGAACATAATATATATAAAATATTCTATTTCAACCATAAAAATGGTTTCATGACCAGATCTGATGGTAGAAATGGAAGAAGAAAGTAGTCGTTCTTGAAGGTGATAAATTAACACCTCACGAACAACGTTCTCTTTAATAAAATAAAAGGAAGAGGGAAAGGGGGTTGGATGATATAATATCCCATTCGAATCATAAAATTATAGTATGTGTATAATAATTGAGTTAAAATAAAATTTAGATGATGATAGGTGGGGATAGATCAAGAAATGAACTTGAACTTGAAAGGAAATTAAAGGAGAAGAGGGAGAGAAATTACCTCTTGAATCCTCCACTTGAGAACCACATTGAGGGCTAAGTTTGGTATTTTTATGAGACCAGAAGCTCTTGGACGTGGGGGAGGGTATAAGAAAGGTTTTTGGGAAGAGTTTAGAGAAGGCTTGGAGCTTTATAGGTGTGAGTAAATGGGGTCGTGACGGGTGGATTTTATAGTGGAGGGGAGAGGGGTTTCCTTAATATAAAATTGATTAGTTTATTATTTCCCCACAAGACAAGGAATAGTGAGTCTTGAAAGAGAAATAATAGTAATTTTATAATTTAATCCCGAACCAATTGTGCTTACATCAGCAGAACATCACACATGACCCTATAATTAGCTTATTTTGTAAATTACTGTATTTCACTATTCATCAAAAATTCAAGTCTCTCAGAAAAATCTGAAAAGTTTACCCCAACCATTTTTCGACATGTATAATCCAAAAATGAAGTCGATTTTTCAAAAATAATTTTCTAAATATTATTAATTTAATATTTAATTAAAATCATAATTTACAAAAAAATATAGTTTTTAAGATTAAAACTCATTTTATGGTGCTTTCAAAAATTACGCAGGGTCTTATAAAATTATCTAAAAACTATGAGACATTGATTAAATAATTTTTGAATACATTTTATGGAAATAAATATTCTTTTAAATGAATTAATTAATTATAATTAATTATTTATGACTTACAAAATACAAAAATGTTTACCAAGGCCAAATTGTAACTTTTTAAGATGTCTAAATTTTATTTAATTATTCATAGGTAATGTTACTCTTATGTTGGATGATTTACTATTCATAAGGGTTATATTACTATTCATAAGGGTATGTTACTATTCCTAAGGGTACATTACTATTCACCAATTTTTTTTTGTTTCATTAGACTCCAAAAATCAACTTGAACACAACCGTATATGTCGGATTTTCAAAATTCCAAACATAGGAGTGAAAAACTTATGTTGAAAGGTCACTTATCACTTAGTAGTTCATTATGTTGTGATTTCATGTTATTTAATGACATAATTATAAGAATGGAATTTCCATTGAAATACTTTGGGTCGTTACAAAAACATTGTTTCTAGTTTTTTATACATATTCGAAAATGTTTCGTGTTGAAATATTTGAAAATATTTATTTTAATTATTTGTAGTGAAATTAAATGGTAGTATAAAGTTCTTATATCAAACCATTATGTTTAGTTAAAAAAATCCATAAAATAATTTGAATAATGTAGACATGGAGGAAAAGTATTGTCAACCTATAAGGAGAAATAAGGTTGATTTTTTTTATAAAATAACTCCTTTTGTATTTATGAGTAATACGAGAAACATCTTCGAAATAATTATAGACCCCCAAAATATTCATTTTAGAATAAAATTTAATTGATTTTAGAGAGGTTGAACTCACAATTTTCCTGTATAAAATTTAACCATGATCAATCTGTATTAAAAATGTGATCAAAATATAAACACTTATAGATTAGGTAGTCTTTGAATAAAACCTCATAAAAGAATGAACCATATATGAAATTTTAAATGATAATATTTTTTGTGAAAATAATTTAAAAATACATTCATGGGAATTATTTACACCACAAAAAATGAGGAAGGTGGTAAATATAGAGTATATCACAATAATGGAAAATTTAGATGTAGAAGACCTTACAAAGATTCATCACTTTTTAAATAGGAATGAATTATAAAACAATTATGTGGAATATATATAAATTCACATAAAAATGTTTAAATATAAATAAAAAATTATAGGTCATAACACACATGATCTTAGTTTAAAATATTTAGTTAATAATAGATATAAACCAATGAATAAACATTTAGTTAAAAATTCCCTTCCCTCAAACTTCTACTTTGTTGAACATGTATTAAACTACAATATAAAAATTTATACATATTATATGTCTATGAATGAACCATATACAAATTTAAATTACTATAATTGATTTATATATAATTCTCACTACCCAATTTACATTAATTCATTTTTTTAAAAAAAATTTGGAGTTAATTATCATGGTCTCCAGGCATGCTATGATTTTATGGTTTAGTTTCCATAACATTGGTTATGGATAAATTATAACTATAATTTTCATTTAACTTTAAATCAGGAGTTATTTAGTTTGATAATCACATTATGTATATTATGTTAACAATTCACATGGAAGACTATAAAAGTTAATTTTTCGATGAATATTTAATTTAACAAAACAAATGAATTCAATATAAGTATAATTTTTAATATTACCACATAATAATCATGATAAAACATTATATTCATAATTATTACATAATATTACAATCACATAAAATTTCTTTATCATTCATCATATAAAAATTATAATAATTTTCACATGTGTGGTAAAACAAAAAAAAACACGTTATAACAATTTAATAGGTAAGAAAATATTATCATATAGTCATAATACCACTTTTATATAATATAGATGAATATATAAATATAATATTTATTAATTAGATTCATTGTTTTGAATCATCTATGTAGGGAAGTGATGAATGATTAATCACATCAGTTAATGGATATGGTAGTTTATACGTACGAATGAGCAACATTTTAATCTTTCAATGGATTGAAAAAAAATGAATTTAAATGAAAATTTACTATTAAATAATTATAATTATATTAAAAATATAATATATATTACTTTAATAAAAATATATTAAAATACCTAGAGTCGGTGATGAAAAATGAATTACTTCTCTTCGCAGAGGAGGTATTCTGCATGTATGTTGTAGCAATGTCTACACATTCTATTAAATGAAAAGTAGATAGAAAATAGTAATAAAAATAATATAATAACGTATATGTTTCCTAAAAGGCAATTTTTAATTATGTTAATATGGTTATAAAAAGTTTATATGAGGTTTATTAAGAAAGAAACTTGATAAAGTTTAGTAAAATCATATACCACTTCCTTGGATAATCTTACCTAAAAAACAATAAGGATTCTTGGATGAGTATAATCTGAAGAACAGAACCACTAAGACCTTTTAAGGAGTGTTTTGAATTTATATTAGAAGATATTGGTTGATATAAGTTAATCAAGTGTTGGGTAGAAGTAAAAATAGAATTTTTCTTTTTATAAGCAAGGGGAGTGGCACCTTTATAAATATTAAGAACATTAAAATAAAATAAATGTATTTTTAATTGAAAAAGAATCCAATATAGTTATATATATTTTTTTGGATAGTTTATGGTCAAAATAAACTAAAAAAATAAAATTTAGACATGTTTTATGGATATTTTAATCCTTTTATATTAATTTAACCCATGTTAACCATTGTTATGCCTTACCAAGGGTAACGTACTTTTTACCATGTTTACTACTCCTTTTGACTAAAAAATGAAATTAAAATTATTAAAAAAATTTTATATAAATATCAAAAATATATAACACATTATAGAAGATTAAATATATATAAGTTCTGAAATATTATTTTAATTTTAGATTTCAAAAAGCAACAAAAAACTATTTTTAAAAAATCATATTTTTAAGAAAAAATGATTTTATGTAAAAACATGTATGACGTTGATTACATAAAAATATGATTTTATGTAAAAACATGTATGACGTTGATTACTAAGGATTAAATTAGAATAATTTTTAAAAAATAATTATTATTTGAATTTAAAAAACACCAAAACCTAAATAAAAATTTTAAATACTCAATTATAAGAGAATATCCAAAAATATATATTTTATTGGAATAAAAACATTAATTAGATTACCTAAATTTCAAATATAAAATTATAAGTTCAAAATTATATTTTTTAATTCATAATTTTACTTTTAATACACATATTTGTTCTATAAAAAAATGTTTCATAAGATTTCATGTCATTATAAAAACGTGATAACGTCATAAAATGATTGTGTTGTTAAAAGTGGTATTTTTTACTATTTACCAAAAAATAATCTATTTCATAAAAAGTATTAAAAATTCATTTTAATATAATTTTGACAATATGAATTGAAAAATGAAGTTCATTTTTTCAAATTTAAATTCTAAATTTTATTATAATTGCTTTAAAATAAAACATTTATAATATAAAATAAATACAATTTTTTTAAACAATCAATATTTCATAATTCAGGAATAATTAAATTAATATTACTTATATTTAATTAATTATTATTTATATGTTATTAATATATTTTAACAACCATTGAAATATTTTTATAAAAAATTTTTATTTATATAATTTTCTCAAAAGTATAAAATTTAATGAAAAATTAGAATTTAATAAAACATTTCAAAATAGTCTCTTTAAAACCAATATTATTTCCTATAGTGAATTTGACCCCTTTATTACACAATAATTTCATTTACATATGTAATAATATCTTAATTTTTTATAGTAATAAATAATTATTTAGTTAAGCTAAGTGTTTCTTGAAATAAAATGTATCAATAAAATAAATATTATTAAATATAAAATATTATAAAATATTCGAGGTGTTATGTAATGCTTGCCTAAGCAGACAAGGAAGGGCGTCCAGCAAGTGCTCAACCACTACCTAGTGCAATAAGGGATGTTACTATGTTCAAGGACTAAACTCACCTTCTAACTCAAGTTTTTACTCTTTCTACAAATTCTCACCCAAGGTGAGGCCGTACATCTAGTATCACATTACATAAAAACTCTACCATTTCACTCGAGGTATCTCCATCATCTGATCCAACAATAAATAAAATTTATACCCTTTCTCAATGAATGTGAATTTAACTCTATCTTGTCACTCAAGGTAATGTCCTCCATTATATCATATTCCTCACCACTTTTTTTCACTCATGGTAAAATCGATGAATCACTTTCTTACTCCTAGTCAACAAAAACTAGTCTCATGCCATACTATTTGACAAATAGTTGGCCCAATCATAATACATAATGAATAATACATCTCAATCTTGGAATTATAGAAACATCCATATACGTCATGGTGTATCTAGGAATTGGGATCTAAATCATCCCACCAAAAGTCATTATTTATCCTAAAAACATAAAAAAGCATTCATATGCATTTAAAAACAGGGCCCCTATCCCGCTAAAAAACTCACCGAATAATTATAAGGGATCTCATCACTCAATACCCAACGCATCATCTCTAATAACCAGCACCAACACACATATTTGAACCCATGATTACCCCATAACTTATAAGCTCATATATACCCTAACCTTACTAGATTTAATCTAATTCCCTTCCAAACCCCCTAGGAATTCCAATGATGGGTCCTTACACACCACCCCTGACTCTCAACTGAGTTTTGTCTCATATTTCAAAAGGAAGATATATCAACCCTTTACATATAGGAAAACCATCCTCTCTACACAAGATAATTCTTTAAGGACACATAATTCTCTATAAAAACACCAAGAAATTCTTCTTTCTATTGGTGGAAGACCCTGATCAAACATTATATGTACAATCATGTGATCAATCAAAAATCATCTACAAGAACTTCCTTTCATTCCACTATCCCTAATAACACCACGTAGGCTATCCCATGTCCTTAATTTCATCCTATGGCCTTCCCAATTCATCATGTTTACCTTGAAAATAACATCACGGGTTGGTGATGTAGTAACTAATAGACCCAGATATACCTATGTTATGAAGATCACTTACTTTAAGCATTATCAACCCCCACCATTCAAACTCTTCAACCACTGGAACCTTTTTTTTGTAAAAGGGTAACCTAAACACTATGTAGTATTAGTTCATGAATGATCATGAATAAATAAACACTCAAAATTAAACCATAGGGGCTACCTACCTTGACCGTGGAGTTTACCCCCCACCAAAATTTCTTGATTCTCGGATAATCTTGTCCATGTTTAAAAGTTTACTGGTGAAATTATTGAATATATGAAACCTCTTCACTCATTTTTTTAAATGAAAATACACTTCATGTAAATGTTAGTTAACCTAGATATATTTTTTCATGTATTTTTGTGTTCATGGTAAAATTCCAGAAACACTACTTTTAGAGGATGAGAATACAAGAACTATGTTTTCAGCAATGATATAATCACAAAATTCATGAAAACTGTAGTGTTGAAGAGTTGATTTTTTTGAAATATTTCAATCCACACTGATATAATCAAATTTTGACAAAATTACTTTAGATGATGGTAAGAATGATCCTAATGAATAATTAATCCGACAATTCTTGGTTTTCCTATAAATAGCTCTAAATGTTGGTGGACTGGAAGGATTTGAATATGGGAGGCATTTGATTGAAATAAATTATTTTAACTCTTTTGTTAAACTATATACTATTGAGAGATTTGAATCATTAGATTATTTATTTATAATTTTTTTGAAGACATTATATGTGAGAATTTTAGTTTAAATGTCATATAATTTCATGTTGTAATCATTGTTTTTCTGATCCTTTTAGATAAAGGGATTCTATGAGGAAGAGAGTTCTAATTCTGATCTCTATTATTGTGTTCTTCCTCGATGTAGTAGAAATACTCTAGCGATCGAGTATATCAAGGTATTACGAGGAGGAAGATAGAGTGTTCAGGTTTGGACATTGATACCTTTTTATGTGTTTTAATCTATGGTTTACAAAGGATATAAATATTTTTTTAATATGTTTAAATTCAATGATTCCTTTAATTTGGTTCATTATTTATCCTTATGATTTTGATAAAAGTGTCCATTTATTTTTAGCAACCTAGATTCTCATACATAGATATCACATCAAAATATATGAATATTAATTACATAAAATAACAATCCATCCTAGAATCATACATGCCTAGTATATTTAGAAACTTGGACACATAAAAACTAGTTCACAAGAGACTCCTATTAAGTTCTTTATAACTAAAATCATTCATAGACATATCGTCACTAAAACCTTTATTCATAATAAGGGAATGTAAATATAATAAATAGTGAGATTATTTACTCAGTATACACAAGAAAGGGAGATATAGATATATATATAAGGTTAACATCAATATTAGATTATATGAACATGAGCTCAATATTTTAAAACCATATCAATCATATCAAAAATCATGATCTTGCATAACAGTATAAATTTTTATAGTTCATGTGACAAGAATCATAGAGGATTGAAAGAACATGATCCAAAAGAACATAAACATACTGTAAGACACGTGTTTGTGGCCTACATAAGGTTATATCCTTGTAAACATGTATAAATAGGAACATGTTGAACTACTATGTTAAGATAATTAAATCAGGACCTCACATAGACTCATGGACATGATACCTGGTCTAGGAATAATCTTATAAAGATGAAATGCAAGTTAACACAATATATTATTGACTTGTAAGTAAGGGCCACAAAAGAAATTTTGGGCATGAAAACTGGGTCTACACATAATAATATGGACCTGAAAAAAAAGTACACAAATCAAATTTTGAACATGAAATTAGGTTTCCACATATCATATTTAAATCATGAGTTATTCATATTTACCCAATTCATTGGATGGAGATATATGTCCCAACCTTCACATAATCAAAATCCAAAAGAGTTTTTTTATAATATCATAAAACATTCATCATAGCATCACCCATGAAAAAGGAAGTGGGTTTTATAAACATATTATTTTGGTATAATCCATGTAAAAGAAATTGGTTTTATAATAATCATGTCATCATAAACATAAACCATATAAAGAAATAACAAGGATGACATAATTGGATTATATCCCCATTAAATCATAATTGATATCAAGGGTTTTTGTCTTTGACGAATAGTAATAATATTAAAATATCATCAAAACATTCCTGAGGAAAATTTACATTCCAATTTGAAATTACTTCAATAAAATATAAAAGTTCCAAAAATGTTATAGTAAAAATTTTATTTCAAAACAACTATTTAAACATGTAAATGAATATTAAAATAATTTTTGGGTTATCACAATAGGAAATTCTATTCATGTCATATATGTTAAAATAAACATTCTATTAATTATTTTATTAAAGTAAAATTATCGTCATTCGAAAAATGAAGAGAATATTCTTTATAAAACCAGTTTTTTATGATATAAAAATTTCAAAAAATGACCTTAAAAAATCATTGTAGAATACTAATAACCATCTTTAAAACATTTTTTGAAAACATTAATATCGAAGAATTTTTTTTTGACCAAAGAGAAAATAAGATCAATTTTACTTAAACAAGCATTTTAGGTCTATTGAGTATCTAAGGTGAAGAAGGTGAATGTAAAATATATATATGAAATAAATAACTATTTTAGAAAAGATTAAAAAATTTATTTGGTGTTATGTCAAAATACTTTTTTATTGGAAATTCAATCATAAACAATTTTTATAAACAACAACATTGTAACATAAAACCCTTAATATTGTAAATTTTTATAATAATCATTAGCAGATAATGAAAATTATATTTATTTTTAAATCCAGATATTTTTCATAAGAATAATCATAAAATGTTTTAATGGGATGTATATACACCACATAAAAGAATTATTTAGTGAATATGACACATGTCTTATAAAGATAAAAATGAGTCGAAAGTACGTTACCACTTTGGTAATCTTTGTAATCATAAATCCCATTTAATAATAACAAAAAATGAAACATTAAATATCCTGAAATTATGTATATTCATGGTATAACATGTCAAAGGTTCATATATACACCACAAAAAAATATTGTTGTGATGAATATGGTATACATCTCCCAGAAATGAAAGAGAGACTAGAAATCGCTTACCTTAGGTCTGAATTCCTTCATATGTATTGGATAATATGTATAATAAATATAGATTTTTATACAATTATTATAAAAACATACTAAAAAAAATATTATTCCATGTATTATTTACTTATAAACAATTATCACCCTTTTTACCAAATTTTTATTAAAATCAATGTTCTCGGTGATATTAGTTTTTTTTCTTGTATGTTTTGGTTATATAGTTTTGATCATTATATTTTGATCCTGGAACCATAATATGCATAATTTTAGTAATTATGTAATTTTAATATATATTAAACATTTAAATTTCTATATTCATTCATAAAATATGTTGATTGAAAAATGAATGACATTGTTCATGGAGACGGTAGACCAAAGGTACTAAAAAGACTTTTTTTAGTTCTGATGTATAGAATGAAAGAAATGTAAATATTAAATAACATTATAGAGTAATTATTTTATCAAATATATAATTTATAATCATTCATTATATCCTTATTTCCATAAAATTAAAATATAAATTAAAAACGAATCACATAACTTTGCGGAGTATGAAGTCTACAAGTTTGAACAAACAACATTAGAATGTTTAGATGGTTTGGAAGGTAATAAGGCAGATATGATATTGTTGTTAAAATTTTAATTATGTCATAATTATTATTTATTAACATTAAAATAATAATAATACCTCTCCATAAAAGATATTGATGAAAAATGATTTGTATCGCTATGTAAAAATGGTAAGCCTTATGTATACACGAGCGATACTTTCAATTCCAATTTATTAGAAATTGGGAGAAAAAATGTGTTTAAATAATTCCAATCACATTAAAATATATTGCAGATACATAATTTATTATTTCATGAATTATTTTATAAATACATATGGGGTTAAATAATAATTAAAGGGAAAGTGATTTTTTATGGTGATTACCTCATCTGAAGTGACTCATTTAGATATACTATTCTGTGCTCTATGGTTTCTCTTTTGGGAAGAACGTAAAATATAAAATGTGTATAGAAATTTATTTTGTTTTACTTGATAGAGTGAAGATAACATATATGCCTCATAATGGTATAAATATGAGAAAGTATGGGTTCCCCTTTATAATTAAGGGTAGGGACACTCTTGGATTTTTCTTAAAATATTCAATTAATATTAATTACTTATAATGTAAAAATGGATATAACTTGATAATATTAGTATATTATATGTATAGAATTCATGTTACTATCATCCAATAGAATTTTATAGGTTTGGATCACATTTTTATGCCTATATTTTTGTTTTTACAATTCCTTGACCCTTCTAACAATTATAGTGGCATTAACTTTTTTCACCCTTTACCAGATAATATTGTTAATATAAAATGACAAAAACCCATAATTGGACCATGATTTATGTTTAAAAGATTTAACATTAATCTTTATAAATAAATTCTTTTTATGAACTTTGTATCCTTTAATGATATATTATTTATCAGAAAATATTATTAATATTTTTTTTACCACTATTGATTTAATTTCATATTAAGTACCTCACGAAAAAGATGGAATTTAAATATATTTATTTCTAATATACATAATCTATCACATTGACATATAAAATTCATGTTCCATAATAACCCAATCAATTTTTATCACATTTAGCTTTTTTAGAATCAATTATATATATTTTTTTAAATTGGAGAAGTACTGCATCGATGTTTCCAAAGCATTTAATATCATTATATAATTACTAAAAATTAGAAATAAATTTACATAAAGAAAATTATTTTATTAAGATCAAAATAGACACTTAAATTAATTCATAAATATATACTTGTTACAATGTGGATACATAATAGATTTTTAAATTTAATAGAGTATAATTTGGTAACATTCATTGATTTACATATTATATAGGCCATTTCCATTGGAAAGTGTCTATTACAAAACATTTCTATAATAATGTGATAATAGATTAATTAAATATATAAAGTAATTATTATGAAATTATGGGCCTATCAATTCCTTTTAACTTAGATTAACCATATTTTCCAATTATAAAGATAATAATTTTTACCACAATTACTATTATTATTAACAAAAAATAAAAGAGACCCATTTACTAAATTACAACCTCATAATTCCAAATATGTAATATATTTTATTATATTAAATTTCTTAGAGTGGTATAAAATAATTTTAAAATAAGAATTCACTTCTGGATGAGAACTAATTTTTTAAAAATAAATTACAAAAATAAAACTTGGTTTCTTCTTGTACCATTATTAGAAAAACCTTTAATGTAAATAAAAATACTTTATTAAATATAAAAAATTTCAATTTAGCTAAAATCACTCACCAATAGTTTGTAATTTAATTTATTCATATAAAATTACCTTTATTAGATAAAAATAGTTTTTTTGAAATATATTACATTTTTTTTCAAATTACTTTTATTTTAATTTATATTCAATTGATAATAAATGAATTAATTTTATACTTAATTTAAAGACACATTTTTCATAATATAATTAGTTTTATTCATACCCAAAAATCCTATAGATAAAAAATATGAAATAGTAGTATATATTGGTTCATTTAAATGTGTTATTGTGTGTAAGACTATCCATCAAAGAAAATAAATTAATTTTAAAAAACATATCATAAAATATTGGGGTGTAAAATTCTCCCCACCCCTAATAAGATAAAACGTTAAAAAATTATAACTAAAATTAATGTTCATATATATGAAAATATCATTGTTAAAACCCAAATTGTATAAAAGAACACTAAAATATTCTTAAAAATGGAAAAATCATACAAATAAATTGTATATGAAGTGACATATAATTAGATTCCTAGATGAGGGGAACATTGGGTGGATGTTAAAATATGGACATAGAAGAGAAAACTAACTCTCAATGATTAATAGAGAACGATATAGGGCATGGTCATCATAAAATTAGCAATTAAAAATCCATGAATTAATGGGGGGGGGGGGTTAAAAGACCATAAATTCATCAGAATTGAAGGTAATAAGAATTTTTTTCATGGCCTGAGCACTGAAGAATGGAAAATATCTTTTTCATCTAATTAAACCATTTCTTGTCAACTAGTGGAAAAGAAGACCTATATCAGGAGAGTGAATGTTATCACATAAAAGATTTATTAAATTGTTTCTCCATACTTGTAAAATTTATAAACTAAATATTATCCCTGTTACTATAAATATATATAGGTATTTGAAAGCCAAAAAAATAGAGTGTGATAAATGATAATAATAGTGTCAAGCCACATTATCATGAATGATCATTCATTGGATGTCTAAATCAAGAGAGATATTTTCAATATTGAATACCTTAGGTTTATCCCAGGATCTCTCTGATTATTACAAAATCTTTTGGCTGTAATAATATACTTAGACCTATATCTAGAGTTCAAACTAATCTTTTCTCATCCTCATTTCCAGAGGTTAAATAATCCTCTATAAAAAAATATAAAGAATACCATGTTTTTCAAAATTGATATCACATTATAATAGATGCATATTTATTAAATAGAATCATGATCCATGTGATAATCTAAAATATGTAACATATTTGGGAAATTCAAAGCCTAAATAAATGGTTCATATGGATTTTTCATTATGTTATTCATAATTAAAACACATCTTATTAATATAATTACTAAAAAAATTATTTATATCTATGTAAAAAGGAAACATAATATAGGATGAGATAAAATTACCAATAAGGGTAAAAAATGGAAATATATATGATCATATAATCATTAAATAAGTATAGGTTTATTATAATAGGAGGTTAATATTTGAAAACCTTATGCTCCATATAAATAATAGAAATCTTGTGTCACATAATATAGATTGATATTTCACAGGACATGAATTATAGAAGAATAAAAGAAAATGATCCATGAGAATATAACATTTACATAAGGCTTGATTTTGTAGTATATATAATCTTATTACTTTTTGAACATGCATAAATAGGAACTAACTCACTCATTAATTTAAATATAAGAAATATTGACCTCAAAATAAATTATGGAAATTATTCCAGGTACACAGGTATTCTTCTGGACATGAAAGACAAGTCTACAAAAAATATTATGGAAATGAAAACTAGGTCCACACATGAACTTATCAACATGTAAAAAAATGTAATCTCTTAATCATATAAACAAGAAAAAAATGTCCATGTTTAAAATTGTGAACATTAAATCATGTTCAATCACACCTTATTTACCTCATGAGTTATCCATATTTACACAATGTTTCGATGAGGGATATAGATCCCACCTATCACATAATGAAAAAAATACTTATGTTTTATACAATATCATTAATCATTCATCATATAATAACTCATAAAATTCGAAATGGGTCTTATAAATATTTCATCATGGTATAAAATGTGGAAAATAAATGGTTTTTATAATCATATTTTCAAAAAAATATAAACCATACAGTGAAATAATAAGTATGGTATCCTTGGATCTTATCTTTAGTAAAGTATAAGGTATATCTAGGGTTGATATGCCTGATGCATAGAGTTACCATCAAAATATCTGTAAAAAAATCTCGACAAAAATTTTATTTCTATTTTGAAATAACTTCATTAAAATATAATTGTTTCTTTAATATATTATGGAAAATATATTATTTAAAAATATACATGGGAAGCTTTAAAATAATATTAATTTTATTGGGAGGTTATGATAGTGTAAAATTTCATTCATTCTGTATAAGTTAAAAATTCCTTTCAAACATTTGTAAAAATACAAAAAAATACCTTATTCAAAAAATGCCTATAAAATTACTTGCAATTTTTTTTAATAAAAATAAGTTCATGAGTGAAAATTTATTTCAAAAGTTATAGTATAATATTAAAAAAATTATTTAAAACATTTTTTGAAAATAATTATTTGGTAGAAAGTTTTTTTAGATTGAAGAGATAAATAAGTATTATTTCCTTAAAAATATATATTTCATTATCTTGAGTACTTATATTGTGGAAAATGAATGAAAAAAATTATTTTCAAAAATTAAAAAGAGGATAATAAAATTAATTTGTTTATTTATATTTAGATCACAATATTTTTTCAGTGGTAACTTAATCATAAAAAAATCTAGAAAACAGTGAGACTGTAACATAATACCCTTACCCCTTTATTATCTTTTGAATCGTTATACCCATGAAAGAAAAAACTTTTTATGGATATTTAAATAACAATTATATTAACTACAAACTCCATAAGGGAAATTAATTTTTTAATATGTACACATGATAACTAAAATAATTGGTGAATATGACATTTTCCGGAAAGAGATAAAAATGAGATAAAATCTCTTTCCAACATTATAATATTTTGAATTCTGAGACCCCTTTTAGAATAACATAAAGTGAAACAATAAAAATAAGTACAACTATTATATTCATGATATAACATATAAAATGGGTAGTATATACACAACACAAAAAAATGAGTGGGGATTGTGACATATGTATCTTAGAAATAATAGGGAGGCTAAAAATCCATTACATTGAGTGTGACTTCATTCGTATGAATTAAAAAATTATGTATAATAAATATATATTTATTATATTTTTACTAAATAAACATAAAAATATATATAATACCATCTTTCAATTACCTATAACCTTTTATCAGCCATTTTTTAACAATTATTTATTAAAATCTCTATTCAGAGTGATATCTTCTAGATTTTTCATCTATGCTTAGGTTTGGTAGTTTTGGTCATTGTATTTGGATAACTGTTATAAAATATATTAAATTTTTATAATGTTATAAATATAATATATATTCAATATATAAATTCTTAGAGTAATTTATAATATATAGATATATAAAAATGACTTACATCGTTCAGGGTGACGGTTGGTGGTAAGTACACCTGGATATTGTTTTCATTTTCCAACACATGTAATGAAAACCAGTAAACATTAAATAAACATTCAAGATTAATTATAATATCATATATACGATACATATTCAGATATTCTATACTTATTATCATTTATGTAAAACGAAAAAGAAAAATGAATCACATCGCTTCGTGGAGGTGGTAGTTTACATCTGTGTATGAAAAACATTATTGTTCTCCAACGATTTGGAATGTAAGGCATTAAAAATGATATTATCATTACAGAAGTAAAATTATGTAATAATTATTATACATAAAAATTAAACAAATTATAATAAACATTCATAAAATATAGTGATGAAAAACGAATTGTATCGCTATGTGGAGATGGTGAGTCATACGTACACACAAGTGATATTTTCACTTCCCATTTTATAAAAATAGGGGGAATAAAGGAGGTTTAATATTCATAATAAAATTTAAGAATTCTTATGATACTGAAGTTTTTATTTTCTAAATAATAAAACATATTTAGATGATGTAAAATAAGAATTAAAAAGAAAGTGATTGGTTATGGAGATTATATCTTCTTTGAAATGACTCCAATAGATATATTCTTAAGGGATATAGGGTAGGTATTTTGGAAATAAAATCACCTCTTTTATGTAGATATGTAATTATATAAGATATATTAGATGATTTTTATTATTCTATAAGGATCTGATTGTTTTAAATTATAGAGAGGAGTGGTGCTAGTTTGTAATTAAATATAGGGGAACACATGAAATTTCATAAAATACTAAATTATCATATATTTATTATGATGCAAAAAATTAAAAAAATGATAATATTTATATTTAAAATTAGGATGAGATTCCATAATCTCATAGAATAGAACCGGGAAATGTTTGGATTAAATTCATATGCATATCATTTTGTTATAACAATTTATCAACCCTTCTAAAAATTTATATCATATTAAACTATTCTACACTTTAAGGGTTAATAAAGTTACAAATAAATGAAAATTACCAATAAATTGAACATGGTTATTATTAAAAACATGAAAAATTAATTTGGATGAATATAATGTTACTATTATTTTTATATCAATTAATAAATTATTATTTAATATAAAATATAATTAATGATATTTTAAATACAATTCATTTAATTCGACATTATATGCCAAAATAAAATTTTTTAATTAGAATATAATGATTAAAAAACTCCCTAATATATGACATAGATCTGTAAAATTTACAATACACATTAAACCATTCAAATTATTTCTCTTTTAATATTTTTTAATCATTTATTTAATATATTATTAATTGGATATATGCTATAGCGACATTTCATAAAAATTAATGACCATTATATAATTACTAAAAATTAGAAAAACAATATATCTTGAAAGTTATTTCATTAGCCCCAAATATGATACTTATATGCATTTATATACTATTTTTATCAATATATAGATACATAAGAGATATTTTAAACTAAGAGAGTGACACTTTGTAAATTTGTTTGATTTGAAATTATATTGATCATTTTCATTTAACATTTTACCTTAAACAAATTAACTTTCTATTTTATTATAATAATGGTTGAATTATATCCATCGAAAAACAATTTTGAATAAAAATCAAGGCCTTACCACTTAGTTTTTTCCAAGATTACACTGATTTAACGTTAAACTAGCTGATAAATTTTACCATGGTTAGTATTCTTATTTACCATAAATAAAAGGGATATAATTACCAAATTTAAACATCTTTTTTAAAAATATGGAATCTATTTTAGATATTTTAATTTCTAAAATTGGGAAAAAACTAATTTTAAAACAAGTAAGCAACATGTGATGTAAAATGATTTAATAAACATTTTAAGCATAAATCTTGGTTTATTGATATACCATGATTAGAAAAATATTAAATAATGATTTAAAATTTTATTTAATATAATATATTTAAATTTCATGATAATCATTTAACAATAGGGATTAATTTAATTTTAAAAAAATTAATAGCATAAAAACATTTTTTTATGGAAAAAATATTTTCCTTTGAAATGATTTTTATCTTAATTTATAATAAATTTTTAAATAATTAATTAATTTTATACATATGTAACCATAAATGTTTAAAAATTTATTTACTCTTAATAATACATCAAAATACAATTGAGAGGAAATATAAAAGTAGTATTTTATGGTTCATTTAAACTCGATGTTGTGTGAAATGTAAGATATTAAAAAAATTATATTTATTTTTAAAACAATATCATAAAATATCAGGGTGTTAAAATATATATTCATTAATTGGTTCCTGATTTGTTATCTTGTACTTAATATTTCATTATTTTCACTTCATTTACAGGTTCATTAATTATTTTTATTTCCTTGTTGCTTATTATTTTATTAAAAGTTTATTAATTTCTGATATTTTTAATTTCTCGTATGCATATATATTTTAATATAATATTTCCATGGGTTGAAAATGTTACCATATCTTCCATTGTTATTACTCATGAGGTTGATGAGAAATTATAATAATGTTTGTAAACTATAATGCACAACTAATTTTAGTTTTCCTACCATGAAAATATCTTGGACATTATTTAGAATTTGAGAATGTCTTTATGTATGAGATTAAGTATGAACATCTTATTTTTAATTTCATTATATTAAATGAATTTTATTCTCAGTTTTATAAAACTATCATGTTATAGAGAAAACAACTTCTTTGTTTTTATAACTACAAGTTTTTTACCAATCAGTTTTTAGATAATCTAAATCCCAAAAACTACCTCAATTTTTAAATTGTAATGAATATTTATATTGTTAGGATTGAATGAAAATATTTTTTATCATTATGGTGTTTATATATTTATTATTCATATAAGAAGTTATAATATTTTGGATAAATAATTACCTTCTTTAAGTGAGGATAGAAGATATGCGTTTATGTGAATTTGTGTTGATAAATACTTTTTTATTATATAGAATATATAAATAAAAGTGTATTAATATAAAACTACTTGGGGTATCTGGAAGAAATTAGAAATTGTGAATTTTTGATTTTCATAATTTCATAACACTAATTTAGCTTTATCAAAATATTACTATCAAAAGATTTACTATCTTCCTTGTGATTATATTTTTCAAATGCATCAAATATTTATGACAATTGTGAGAAAAATCTTGTCCCTTGGGGAAAAATAACTATCAAATGATCATGTTATTAAAAATTTCGTTGACATACTTTTAAAATAATATAAATATATAAGAATGAAAATTTATTATAAAAAATAGGTTTCTAAATTAAATTGGGATAAATTGATTAGGAATCTTATTTAATATGAGATACCATTAAAAATATATTATAATAAGGAAAGAAATAAGAAAGGTGTTGAATTTTATTGTTTATATGGTGTCTAATAATCTAAAACCAATAATGATAAGTTATTTATATCTAGAGGAAATATTTACACTACATTGAGTGAAGTTAAAATTTCTCAATTTTTATGATTAATGAATCGATAAATCAAGAAAATAATTTCTAGAGAGATAATTAGAAGGGAAAATATGAATGGTCCAAGAAGAGAGATTCTCTAAAACCCATTTTCACAGAAAGTAGAAAGCTCAGACATATAGAAATATATTTTCATGATTTGAAAAGAAGAGATATAATATCTTTAAATAAATTTTCTAAGATAATATATAAGAAATATTTTAATTATACACACATGTGGAGTTCTAGTTGTTGTGATAATACTTCCTACAATTCATAAAAATCTTATGATGATAGTAATAAAATAAATAATTTCTTTGACATTATATCATAGAATAAAATATTATTTATTGATAATATAATTGTTGATGAACATACCATTTAAACTCTTGATACAAATTATCCTTATTCACTGGATGAAAAATTTAATAATTAGGGATTTTATGATGATGTTGAATCCCTAACTAATGAATATAGGGATTTCTATGTATCAAATGTTAATAATAAAAATACAAACTTGTTTTAGAGTTGGATTGTTATAGATATTATTTTAAAGTTATCATTTAAATTAAAAATGGTTTTACTCGGTCATTTAAGTTCATACTATGTTAAATTATAGAATGTTATGAAATTCTTTGTAGAATGTAAATTTTTTTGAATATAAAAATGAAAATTTTAATGTAAATTATGATATTAAGAGTTTAAAAACATAGTAAAAAACACTTCTATATAACATATTTTTTTTGAAAAAATGTATGGTAAATTAGCTGCTAAAAGGAATACATATAGAATTATGAGTAAATCTAGTAAATTATACAATTAAAAATCAATTCAATATTTTCCTTGTCATAACCCTGTCTATACCGTGTTCTAGAGAGGTTGAAAATAGATGAAAACTTATTCTATAAAAAAGTTAAATATTTTGGAAGAAAACATAAATTAATATAAAAGGAACTAGATAATTAAGTGATATATAATAAAAAAATTATGGGTTGAAAAGAACATTCTTTGAAATAAATTTTTACCTAAGAATGGCTATCTTTTAGAGACCTAATATCTTTATACAAGAAGTCTCTTTATATTGATAGAAAATTTTTATATATATAGTACCCAGAAAGAAAGGTGTTTGTTTCTAATCTCTTTATATCATATCAAATTCATCTAGGGAGAAGCTTCTAAAATGTTTTATGTTAATAAAAAGGGAGTTCTTCTCTAATTTTAATTGAATTAACATGTTATTGGGAGCTCATATTAGATTTCAAATGTTTACTTATATAATTTTTCTTGGATTTACTTTTTTAAAATCTTAAAGGACATGAAATTTGAGAAAGGTTGAGTAGTTGTATAAACATTTAATAAAGGAAGTTAATTTAAAAAATTATATAAAGGATGAGATAATTGGGAATACATTATAATATTTTTTTGAAAGAGACTTCTTTAATTTTAAAATGAGGGATAATTTAATGATTCTTTACAAAGAATATTTTTTTTAATAAAATCAATGTTTTTTTCAATTTTTTTGTGTGTTCTATGATCTTTAAAAAATGGTAGACTATTAATGATGTTTTTAGGAATAATATAGAATATATAAATCCATTTAATTACTGGTTTTACAGAACACAATATAGATAATTTAATATCTATTTAACTTAATGTTTCTATATTATGTGTTTTTTTGTAGGATAGAGTTCTGATATACTTATGTTAGTAGAATAAAAATACATAGAACTATTTTTTCATTATTGGATACAATAAATATATTCAAAAGAATTTTATTCTCATAGTATTAACTTCAACTAAATATGTGAAGTTATATTGAGATCATAGAAAGCTGATGAAGATATTTTTGATGTATTTGAAACTAATCCCAAATAAAATAGAATACAATCATTAGATATTTGACAATAAAGTGGACCATGACTTCAAGTACTAAAATATTGTTAATAAGGAAGTCAATCAACATAAAGAGCATAATTCATTATGTTTTCCACTACTTTTTACTGAGATCATTCAATTATTATGTTTTTCCTTTTAGATTGTTTTTAAGAGTTTATTTATAATGTTTTCATTAAAAATCTCATAGTATTTCACGTTGCTGTTTTTTGTGTTTCTTATCAATTAATATTGAGGGTTTCTATACAAATAAGGGTTTGATTCCAATAATTTTCACTGTAAGTTTCTGTGTTGTGGTGATAAGTAGCTATCGATTCAGTTGATTAAGGGATTCTGGGGGGGAATAGGGAATGTCATGGTTTGGACGTTGATACCTTCAAATAGGTTTAAGTTGAGGGATTTATCAGATAAGAAGATAGGCTATAGAAAAGTTTATATTAGAGGATACCTTTAATATTATCTAAATATTATCCTTTCATATAAGATAAATGTTCAGTTTTATATATCATTTGAATTTTTACTTGGTTTGTTAACAAGAGTTCTTAATATAATTATTTCCACTACATTTATGAGTTCATTATTTGTTTTTATTTCTATTGTGTTAATTATTTTTGTAAAAGTTTCATTTGGTTCTGATAGTTTTTATTTATTCAATGAATATATATTTTAATTGTAACATTTATTTGGGTGGATCCAAATATCATATATTCTATTAATTTTAAATTTGAGGTGGATGAAAACTTTTTTTAGGTTTTTAAACTATAATTCACCACCTCTTTTAGTTTTATAGAAAAATGTATTCAAGAAAATAGTATATTCTATGTAAAAATAATTCACATTATATAAAACAATTAATTAATTGTAAATTTTTTTTATAAATTATTTAATTTAAATTAAATGGGTATACTTTTCATAGAACTAACCATGTACTTTGGCCAAACCGAAAAAAGGCCCTACAATGTGGGTTATGCATTTTTGGGTCTCCTAATAAAAAGACATGTGAAATCCCAATCAATCAGAGGAAATTATAATATATTCATAGAAAATAATTATGAAACAACAACCTAAATTGAACAGAATTCAGATTCCTACAACGAGAAACAAGAATGAAGAGAAAAACAAAGGATCTTACCTTATATCACCATCATAGCACATTGATATATATCCCCCACCAAGGGTGATATTGATGCGAGGAAAGGTGCAGGGGCCAACAGAAATATCTCTCCTCAAGTAGCTCTTACTTTTTAAAAATGAACGGGGATGACCAATAAATCATATGTAAACCTTTTTTAGGAAAATAATGTTGGGTCAATGTTGAAAAGTGGAATTATGGGTCATGATGCGAGCTACCAACCACTTGAATACAAAAAAAGAAAACCTTTGGAATTTAGTACAAAGGCTATCCTCTAAACTCAGGTTGGGGCATGGCTCTATGAAGAAACCAACCATAATTGTTAACATGACAACATTCCTCTCAAGGTCCAACCAAAATAGTACTCGTGGGCTATGACGTGGGTATTTTAAACTAATCCATGACACATTTTGGTCTCCTGGAATACAGTTTAACCATAAACAAATAGGTAAATCCAATGTTTTATCCCTCCTATTTGGTATTGCCCTTTAGAGTATTTCCTCAATTTACCAACCCTCAGAGAGACCTCCATGACACAAACCTTGTTATACAGCGTGATGATACCCCCACTGACAGTACTATGACACAACTCATCAAACTACGTTTTTTCACTTACAACTATAAAAAAAATGGGTGACCCTAACCTTACTCTAATGATTGTGGCTCTGGTTTTAAAAGAATATACATTGAATCTTTATAATCATATATATAGATTTATTTTTCGATTCAGTGTAGTTTTTTGGGTGTCTCGAGAGCCCATAATTTATATATTAAAATTATTAATATATTTTAATTAATGAAACACATGTTTTATTGTTTCTAGTTTTCTAATTTTTCCCGACCTCAGTTAGAAAATCCAAGATGACATTTAGCTCGGGAATATAGGATTTATACTAGGCATGACCTGTAACGCCCTGACCCTAGTTACCTAGAGTTGGTGCATTATTTTAAAAAATTGTCATGATTACAAGGAATCAAGTCCTGAAGGACCGATCAGTTTAGTAGTCTTGGAAAATAGATTACATACATGAATGTTACATTGCACTTTAAGAAATACAAAAAAACATAAATATTCTTCATGAACTCCATTATTCCCTTAGATTAACCTTGCATATTAATCACAATACATTTCTTGGAATCCTGGGAAAAAGAAAACATTTAAAGGGGTGAGCTCAAACGCTCGGTTAGGTTAAGTAATACAGCAGAAAATGACATAAGTATTAAGCATGTTAAATAATTGAAAACCACATGCCTTTACTAATAATAAAGATGAATACTTTTATGACAAGATTACGAGTTGAGTAAATAATTCCATAACAAAACATAATCAAGAGTATTCTACTAGTCGAATGACCACATGAACCATCATTATTATTTCCATAATGAGGGAATGTATAATGATGGATATTCTGAAACATTTTGTCGAGCCCTCAGCCAAGATGTCTAAAACGATTAAGGCCTTGGCCAAAACCATAAATCAAATTGGGAAAGGGCCTCGTCCAATTACATGTCTAGTTGTCTCATGAGACCTACTGATGCATCGAGGAGCTATATCGGGCTCCACCTGTCACTTACTAAGTCCTATACATTCCTCATATGAAAAGGTTTAAACATATCATAAACATTCGTATTAAAACTAGCATATGAAATGTCAAGACTTTAAACATAAGAAATGGACGGTATAAAAATAGAAAATCC
This sequence comes from Viscum album, assembly GCA_963277665.1. Classification (NCBI taxonomy): domain Eukaryota; kingdom Viridiplantae; phylum Streptophyta; class Magnoliopsida; order Santalales; family Viscaceae; genus Viscum; species Viscum album. The sequence goes on from OY728125.1 coordinate 871,743,583, forward strand.
ACAGTCAAACATATCACAAAAACTGCAATACAATATGGAAGTTTTGTATCATAATAAATCAACTTCAAATAAACTTAAAATCCATCAAAGGATGTTGACATAGATGAAATCAAAACCTGTTTTAGAGACATATATATTTATATTTTGAAATCATTTACGAGTCACCTAAAGAAAATATTTATTTTGAAAATATTCTTATAATTTTATAAGGGAAGCTTTGATGATGTTATAATGGCGGAAATAACCGCACCCGCCTTATATGTTAAAAAAACATTCTTACCTTAAATTTGTCAAAAAGGTCAAAAAGTACCTTATTTGGAAAACGAAGGAAAGATTCCTTTAAAAACACAAAAGGGTATAAATGGTATTAACCCATTGTCTAGTAAATAGTAAAAATGTTTTGAAATATATTTTTACGAAACATGGATGTGGATGATAAAGAAGTCCCAATAGATTATTACGTATAAACAAACTCGGATAATGAAGATATTACGAAATAAACCCTTACCTTGTACTTTTACTTGGTTTATGGTAGGTTAACCTAATGTATAATGGTGAAATAATTTTTATTTAATTATACAATAATCATATATATTAATATGATATCATATATGATCTTTTAACATCGCTTTGTTAATAAAATATTAATATTATCGTCGTTTTGGGTGTTAACTTACTCATTTTCTGTTATATAAGACATGTTTGTTATGGATAGGTTGTATCATACTCATATTCAAAATGATATTAGATCCTTAAATATTATTTTTAATCATCCAATAAAATTTATTCTTGAATAGATACGATGGGGAATGAATCTCATCGCGTTCGTGGAGATGGTAATCCGTACGTACACACGAGTGACAATATCAATCTTTTGATATTGAAATAACATATAATTGGATAGTATATCATATATACAGAATCATTATCATGTTATATTTATTATTTACATGAATTTTAAATCATTATTATATCCATCTAAATAATAGTATGTTGAATAACAATTACACCACAACGTGGAGACGGTAGGCCGTACGTACACACGTATGGTGACATGTCATTCAAGGGATGGATAGAATAATGAATTTTTTGTTCCATAATTATAATAACAAAAAACTATATAGAAGGTACTGGAGTTATTATTTTATAATGGAAATAACTAGGAAAGAATAAGTTGAAGAAGAAAGGAACTTTAAAGAGGGTGGTGAAGATGTTACCTCTTCTTCGGGTTCTTCCTTATGATTTGATCAAAAGGGCTCATTAGGTTGGATTTATGATCAAACTAAGGCGTCTAGGATGAATTTGGGGAATATTTGATGATATTGGGGCAGGTTTGGGCCAAGAAAAATGGGTTTTAATGTGTGAATTAGTGAGAAGGGGGAGTGCCCTTTTATAAGAGGGGTGAGGGGCACCTTTGGAAATGCTAGAAATATTATTTTATAATAAATTCATATTCAGTTTCTAATGGCTCCGAAGTAGATTATTTAAAGTTAAATGTGGGTATAGGTCTAAAAACACTCAACAAATAGGTTTTATATAGGTTTGGATCACTATATTAACCTTATCTTTTAGTTTAACTTTTAGTTAATTAGTTTAACATTTACCATGTCACTTTGTATTTTTATATTATATAGTTAATAAAATTACTATATACTACCAAGAAACCCCAAAGTGGTCCATTAATGATGAAACTAATATGATATAAGTCTCTTGGAAGACCCTTAAATTTTTAATAATTTAATATCAATAAATAATATAATATTTGTTTTAAAAACTCTTTTTTGTGAATTTTGACACTATTCAATAATTGATTTTGGTTAAAGTATTAACAAATTTATTGATTCAAACCAAATTAATTTAACCAATCCTATAACGTCATATTAAGAAATAATATTTATGTATGTCATCAAAACATTCAAATTATAATAATTTTAACATTTATAATACCAATTATTTGATTTTTTCATTAATAAGGAAAATACTGCATCATTATTGTGTCATATATAATATTAATTATTAGATGTATAAAAATTATAAATAAAATACCATTATGTAGGAAATCATCTTAGATTTTTAATTAATATTAATAGTTGAGACTCCAACATATAAAACCCTATATAAAAATTTCTTTTCTAAAAGATATATGATTATTTCATTTTTGTATATATTTTAACTTAATTAATATAAAGTGTCATTATCACTTACATGTGGCTTCATGGGGTCCCAAAATCATTCCAAAGATTCCCATTGTCAGACATGTATCAAAGAATAAGGTTAGGACACGTTTTAGGGTAATTTATTATTATTATAATATTATTTTATTACCCTTATTTACCGGATTTACCCTTTAATCATGGTAAATAAAATATTTACAGAAGTAATTATTCAAAATGTCTAAAAATAAAAGTTACCTATTGACACAATTTATTTATACTGATTATAAATATGGAATCCATTTTTTTCAAATTCAAAACATAGAAGTGGTAGAAATTAATTTAAAATTAATTCCTGCTGTCAAAATGAAAAGCGTGTTTTTAAGATATAATAACTATCAAAAGAGTGACACTTGTTTATGTCCAGTTTAATTGTGAAATTATGTCCAATGACCAACATTGTATTAAATGGTAAAAATATATTTTAAATATACTTTAAAACCACTCAAATTCATAATTTATCACTATTAATTATTTTTATTAAAAAAGTTGTTTTTAATTAAAATTTAGTAATTTTCACTATTCATCAAAATATTAACGTTATCCGAAAAGTACGAAAATATCACCCTAGGTTATATTCGATATTCCAAATCCAAAAATGAAGTCTATTTTGAGAGATAAATTTTCTAAAACTTCAAAAAGTATGTATTACTATTTATAACAGCTAATTTTATTGGTTGTGGTGTGTGTTAGAACACAAAGTTGCGTAGAACACACGCTACTATTTTATTCAAAGAGAAGCATACCGTGAAAGCTTGGGGTGTTTAATTGAAAATTTTTGATGTCCCCATTCTAAAAAATAAATTTATTTAGTCAAATTGAATATATAAAAGTTTAAAATATTGGATTTAAAAAGAGGTTCACTATTAAAAGTTAGTAAAAGTGCATTTTTGAAAAATACTTCTTTTATATGAAAAAATAATTTTATTCTTAAACTATGTCTATAAAACTCATAATATGGATTCTAAAATTATAAGGATTATATAAAGTTCAAAATTTTGTTAATAATATTCATAACCTCTTTTGAACGGCTTGTTTGGCAAGTCATGGTGCACTTGAACTCGGTGTTACATGTAGTGCAAGTTATTGAATTATTTTGAAGAAGTAACAAACTATGAAATCTTGGGGTGTTACATTCTTCCCTCCTTCAATAAATTTCTTCCTCGAAATTTGATATTGTTTTTAGAAAATAGAGGTTGAAAATAGAAAGTATTTTTGTGGGAAAACCCACATTGGAAATTTGGTTAATAAAATTTAGTCTTAAAAAGAGGAAAAGAGAAATGAAAGGGTCACCACCAAATTATGATCTCGATTAGAAGAGCATTGGTTGAAATTAGAGACATATAATTCGAGGAAATAAATAAATATTTATAGGTAGTGATTGAGGTCATGAATTAAAAAGAAGTTTAAAATGGACGTCCTTAAATTCATCAATCTATGATGATTTAAAATACAATCAGTTCAAAAAAACATAAGGTATTAAGATAACACATTTTTGGTTTTAAGATCCCTTCAATAAAGTATAAGAATTAATTTGTTCATAGAATAAGAGGAGAATAAAAATAAATACTTGACAAGTAGAGTTTGCTCCTTTAACTAATTTCTACCACAAACTCATCTTCCACTCTAAAAGATAATAGAACTTAAAAAAATATTCTATTTATACTATTTGTTTGGGGTTAAAAAAATGAAATTATAATTAATCTACTATAAATTATTAGAATAAACTACTTTATTTAATCCAGAACATCTCGTGGGCCAGTGGTAGGTGATACACCCTTGTCGCCCTTCAGTTGTGGGTTCATGTCTCACGGCCTTGCCGGATGCGACGGGTTGCCGCCTGACCTCCGGGTTGTCCTTTTTATAACAATCCAAAAATAATCTTCAGAAATGATTTAACCCTAACAATTGTATCAAATGTCAAATATAATCCATTCCAACCTTTAGACTTATCCAAATTACCTCTGTCCAAACTCACAGGCCAAAATTTATAAGGAAGGTAAATATAATGAAGGTCCTTTTTTTCCACGTAATAACATGTGAATACCTTCATCATGTATTCTTTTAAAATTTGGTAACACCCTAAATTACCAAAAAACCTTATTGATTACATTCATGCTCCCTTATTCCTTATAGAATACTAGATATATTCCTTATATCAAAAAACATTGAATATTCCAACAATGATGAAATTAACAAACCATTAATCAGTGTCATGGTAGTAAAGAATATCCAATATAACTTATTCAAATCAACCATCTCTTATTACCTAATTAGTACCTCAGTATCAAGAACATATTAAGGATTACCTTTCCTTCAACCATGTATTTTAAATAAAAATATTAACTTAAGGTTGAATCACTTTTCATAGTACCATATAATCTAAAATCCTCAATTAAATAGTACTGCAGTACAATCCTTATTTATCTCCATAATTCATATAACCAGTACATCGTTGATACAACACTCAAATGAAATAATTCTTTAATAACAACATACAAACACTAGTCATTCCTCTTTATCTGTGGTAGTATCATAACATTATTATTATCCAATAGCATCATTTGGGGCATACTCTAATTATTTGAACATCGATTCGCGTAGTGTCCTCACTCCTTGTAGATGAAGCACTGTACATTTGAAACCTTTTTCTTACCCTCGCAATAATGAACATGGTATCCTTTTTCTCCACACTTATAACAAACACCCATTCTTTTCTGGCAAGTTCCAAGGTGTTTCATCCCACAGTTATCACATATGGGAAAATTCTTCTTTTCCTTCTTCCCTTTATCTATCTTTGACTCTTCTATCCTTTTCTTCTCTTGCTTCCCTTAAAATCCATAGGACTCAGAGAACTCTTTACTTATCTAATCAACACATGATACCATTTCTTCATATGATGATAATAGGTGGGAGAATATTTGCATTCTAAATGATGGATTAATACTATTAAAGATACAATCCTTCTTTCTCTTTGGATCAAACGTATTTCTGGAGATCAAATTCCTTCTACTGGGCCCCATTTATATACAATAGCATAAACTAGGTTAGTTTATGAGTTGAAATGAATAATTACAAACATGTAAAATACCTAACATAAATTGAATAGTTAATGGATATAATCCATAATCACAAAAATGTTTTCTTTGAGGAGGTATATACTCATAAACCCTTCATAGCAGTTTGTAAAGAAAATGAGAATTATACTATGCATATCCCCCGGGAGTGTCGTAACCAAGAGTGATGCAAGGCCCATTGTCGTGCACCAGTTCCCGTTTGAGTCTAGCTCCAAGCGGTGTTTTCAGGTTTTACCCCTAGGTACATCTGTGCCAGATCCCCCTCTTCCTGCTTGTATCCAGACAGGGATGCATTGCTAAGAAAAACTCACAAAATATCTACAATACGAAAATTATAGGAAGTTCTTCTATAATAATCCTAAAAGTCTATCTTAGGGAAATGTGCTCTAATCAGAGTTTATCTAAATCTTTTTTCCAAGGTTATTGCTAAACTTCCTCTGATACCAACTGTAACACCCCGACCCCAGTTACCAAGAGTCGGTGCATTATTTTAATACATAGGCATGATTGCAAGGAATCAAGTCCCAAAGGACCGATCAGTTTAGCAGTCTTGGAAAATAGATTACATACATGAATGTTACATTGCACTTTAAGACATACAAAAAACATAAATAATCTTCATGAATGCCATTATTCCCTTGGATTAACCTTGCATATCAATCACAATACACTTCTTGGAATCCTGGGAAAAATAAAACATTGAAAGGGGTGAGCTCAAACGCTCATTAAGGGTAAGTAATACAAAGGAAAATGATATAAGTATTAAGCATTGTAAATAATTGAAAACCACATGCCTTTACCAATAATAAACATGAATAATTTTATGGAAAAATTATGATCTGAGTAAATAATATCATAACAAAACATAATCATGGGTATTTTACTAGTTGAATGACCACATGAACTGTCATTATTATTTCCATAATGAGGGAATGTATAATGCCGAGCATTCTGAAACATTTTTTCGAGGCCTCGACTAAGACATCTAAAATGATTAAGGCCTCAGCCCAAACCATAAATCAAATTGGGAAAGGGCCTCGGCCAATTACATGTATAGTTGTCTCATGAGACCTACTGATGCATCGAGGAGCTATATTGGGCTCCACCCGTCACTTACTAAGTCCAATACATTCCTCATATGAAAAGGTTTAAACATATCAAAAACATTCGTATTAAAACTAGTATACAAAATGTAAAAACATTAACCATAAGCAATTAATGGTATAAAAATAGCACATCCACAGTCAAACATATCAAAAAAACTTCAATACAACATGGAAGTTTTGTATCATAATAAATCAACTTCAATTAAACGTAAAATCCATCAAAGGATGTTGACATAGATGAAATCAATACCTTTTTTAGAGAAATATCTCTTTATATTTTGAAATAATTTAAGAGTCACATAATGAAAATATTTATTTTGAAAATATTCTTATAATCTTGTAAGGGAAGTTTTTATGATGTTATAACGGCGGAAATAGCCGCAGCCGCCGTATAAGTTAAAAAAAACATTCTTACCTTAAATTTGTCGAAAAGGTCAAAAAGTACCTTGTTTGGAAAATGACGAAAAGATTCCTTTCAAAACACATAAGGTTATAAATGAAATTATCCCATTGTCTTGTAAATATTAAAAATGTTTTGAAGTATATTTTTAAGAAACATGGATGTGGATGATAAAGAAGTCCCAGTAGATTATTACGTGTAAACAATCTCAGATAATGAAGAGATTGTGAAATAAACCCTTACCTTGTAATTTTCCTTGGTTGATGGTAGGTTAACCTCCTGTATAATGGTGAAATAATTTTTATTGAATTATACATTAATCATATTGATTAATATGATATCATATATGATCTTTTAGCATCGCTTCGTTAATAAAATATTAGTATTGTCGTCGTTTTGGTTGTTAACTTACTCTTTTTCTTTTATATAAGATGTGTTTGTTATGGATAGGTTGTATCATACTCAGATCATGAATGATATTAAGTACTTAAATATTATTTTTAATCATCCAATAAAATTTAGACTTGAATGGATATGATGGGGAATGAATCTCATCGCATTCGTGGAGACGGTAATCCGTACGTATGCATGAGCGACAATATCATTTTTTTGATATTAAAATAAAATAAAATTGGATGGTATATCATATAGATAGAATCATTATCATGTTATATTTATTATTTACATGAATTATATATCATTATTATACCCATCTAAATAATAGTATGTTGAATAACACTTACACCACAACATGGAGACGATAGGCCGTACGTACGCACGTATGGGGACATGTCATTCAAGAGATAGATAGAATAATGAATTTGTTTGTTCCATAACTATAATAACATCATAGTATATAGAAGGTACTGGAGTTATTATTTTATAACATAAATAACTAGAAAAGAAGAAGTTGGAGAAGAAAGAAACTTTAAAGAGGGTTGTAAAGACGTTATCTCTTCTTTGGGTTCTTCCTTTTGATTTGATCAAAAGGGATCCTTAGGTTGGATTTCTGATCAAACTAATGACTCTAGGATGAAGTGAGGGAATTTGGGAGGATATTTGGGCCAGGGTTGGCCGAGCCAAATGGCTTTGAATGTGTGAATTAGTGAGAAGGGGGAGTGCCCTTTTATAAGAGGGGTGAGGGGCACCTTTGGAAATGCTAGAAATATTATTTTATAATAAATTCATATTCTCTTTCTAATGGATCTAAAGTATATTATTTAAAGGTTAATATGGGTATGGGTATAAAAACACTCAACCAATAGGTTTTAGATAGGTTTGAGTAACTATATTAACCTTATCTTTTAGTTTTAACTCTTAGTTAATTAGTTTAACATTTACCATGTCACTTTGTATTTTTATATTATATAGTTAATAAACATACTACATACATCCAATAGACCCCCAAGTAGTCCATTAATTTTACACCAATCATGATATAAGTCTTTTGGTCGAGCCTTATATTTTTTAGAATTTAATATCAATTAATAATATAATATTTGTTTTAAAAACTCTTTTATGTGAATTTTGACACTATTCAGTAATTGATTTTTGTTAAAGTCTTAAAAACATTATTAATTCGAACCAAATTCATTTAAGCAATCCTATAATGTCATATTAAGCAATAGAATTCATGGATTTCATCAAAATATTCAAATTATAATAATTTTAACATTTATAATACCAATTATTTGATTTATTCATTAATAAGGAAAATACTACATCATTATTGTGTCATAAATAATATTAATTATTAAATGTAAAAAAATTATAAATAAAATACCATTTTCTAAGAAATATTTTTATCTTTCTAATTAATATTTATAGTCGAAAATACAACATATATAACCCTATATAAAAATTGTTATTCTAAAAGATATATGCTAATGTCATTTTTGTATTTATTTTAAGTTAATTAATATAAAGTGTCATTATCACTTAAAAGTGGCTTCATGGGGTCCCAAAATCGACCCAAAGATGAACATGGTCGGAAATGTATCAACAAATATGGTTAGGTAAGGTTTTAGGGTAATTTATTTTTATTATAATAATATTTTTTTACCCTTATTTACTAGATTTACCCTTTAACCATGGTAAATAAAATATTTACCGAAGTAATTATTCAAAATGTCTAAAAATAAAATTTACCTATTTACACAATATAGACATCCTGATTCCAAATATGGAATCTATTTTTCCAAATTCAAAACAAATAACTGGCAGAAATTAATTTAAAATTAATTCCCGCTGTCAATACAAAAAGCGTGTTTTTAAGATATAATAACAATCAAAAGATTGGCACTTGTTTATATCCAGTTTAATTGTGAAATTATGTACAACGACCAAGATGTTATTAAATGGTAAAAATATATTATAAATATACTTTGAAACCAGTAAAATTCATAATTTATCTCTATTAATTATTTTTTAAAAAAAGTTTTTTTAATTAAAATTTAGTAATTTTCACAATTCATCAAAATTAAAAGTTATCCGAAAGGTACCAAAATTTCACCCTAAGATAAATTTGATCTTCCGAATCCAAAAATAAAGTCCATTTGGAGAGATAAAATTTATAAAATTTCAAAAATTAGGTATTACCATTCATAATGTCTAGTTTGATTGGTTGTGGTGTGTGTTAGAACTTGAAGTTGCGTACAACACATGCTACTGTTTTATTCAAAGAGAAGAGTACCATGGAAGCTTGGGGTGTTTCATTTTAAATTTTTGATGTACCCATTCTAAAAAATAATTTTATTTAGTCAAATTGAATATATAAATGATTAAAATATTGGATTTAAAAGGGGTTCACTATTAAAAGTTGGTAAAAGTGCGTTTTTGAAAAATACTTCTTTTATCTGAAAAAATGAATTTATTATTACATAATGTATAATAAAATCATAACATGGATTCTGAAATTATAAGGATTAAATAAAGTTCAAAATTTAGTTAATACTATTCATAACCTCTTTTGAATGGCTTGTTTGGAAAGTCATGGTGCACTTGAACTCGATGTTGTGTGTAGTGCAAGTTATTGAATTATTTTAAAGAAGTAACACACTATGAAATCTTGGGGTGTTAAATGACCTATGGTTGGTCAAAACCAGATTTCTGGTTGAGGAAATCATTGGCGGTGCAATAAATTAAAATAAATAAATAAAATAATAATAATTATTTTAAATTGTTATAACAAAAATTAAACTATTTATACACTACTAAAAACATATCTACGGTTATCCACATTACTCTGGGGGGATTATAGAGTAGTTTTTGGTGTTCTTCATTGGAAAAATGGATTAAAGACTAATAGATGAGTAGATGAAGGTGGATCCAGAGGGAATGAGAACATCATGTCTCCTTCATCCTGAGATTTTGCTTTCCTCACATCCATCGATCCTAAATCGATCCAGGGAATTTTCATTTGTGTCTTCTTCTATTTTGATTAAAATATTGTGTATGTATTTTTATGATTTTTTTAAATTACTGATCCCTTGATCTATAGATAATCCCATTCTATAATTTTAATTGTTCAAAATAAAAGTATTATTTTATTCCTTACAAATTACAATGGATATACCTTTTATGTGATTGTGGTACATGAACACTTTCCCAATGAATGATTGAATTAGTTCTTTTACATTTCTCCCCATGGTTATATACATTTTTTTGGGACATAGGACCGTGGATAATAATTTCTTGGGTGTGTTCGACGGTGATTAAACCCATAGATTCATGGAAGTTGTGTGAATCATATACAAGACTTAGATTTACGGATGAATCAAGTTGGGTTTAGGGATATGATTGGTATTAATGTCGATCGTGGATGAGTTTTGGATCAATATAAATGAGAGTTACAACGAATCTTAGATGGAGGATTAGATTTAGATTTTTGGTCACTGGTGGCCTAGAATCGATTAATGGATATGAAACCAGTCGATTTTGGGTTTTAAAATTGTGATATTTTTTATGGAGATAAAGAATCTAGGATCTGTGATGAGGAATGTTGGTTTCTAAAGAATTCCCCACTATATTTTATGTACTATTTAGAAACACATGTCATGTGGCATGGGTCCCTTCAATGGATTGGATTTTTAGTATAGTTATGGATGAAACACAATGTGATCAGTCCCACATTCCGTGTTACCATAACCCTGAATCAAGGTTGTGTCCTAACTATACATGCGTAAGACCCCATTTTGAGAATACATGCAACGTAATATAAGAGTATATGATCTTTCCTATAGGTACCTATGAAAAGACCAGGTTCATGAGTATTAACCAATTTACACAGTCATTATTATGAGCACAAAGGTTGACCTTGGATAGATGAGACATGATGAGTAGTACCGTTACATATCATGTAGTACTATATGTTTATCCAATCTGTGTGTTGTAAAGGATACAAAAATGAGGTTGGGTGAGGTTACACGTTGTGATACCGCTATTACTCATCATGTACATTTCATAGGTAGTTCTACTATACACATCTCCCTCTTATACACTCTTATTTTGGCCCATGAGAAGCCAATAATGAGATGTTTTCAATGTAGAATATGATTGTATTCTTCGCAGTTTATTCAATGATTTTCTATGAGGTGTTTATATCACGATGTTTCTTTATTTTATATTGGATGTTGGTCAAAAATCCCTCAAGTTATCATTGAAGCATTTTTGAGTGGATTGTGATTGTTCACAAAGCGGGACGTCATGTTGTGTTTGTTCACAAAGTAGACCACGATGTATAATTTTTTGACAAAGGGGGTTTACATGGTGATTTTTCAGGTTCAAGAGATACTGTTGGATATCCATGTTTGATTGAAGATCCTTGCAAAAGGAATGGATGATCTGGAGGCGGTACAAAAATAACATATACAAGGTGGTGCCATTTCCAGTGTTTGCCAAATTTTTTGGCCTGAAAATCAGAAAATAGAGAGATGTGTTTTTGGAAAAGGTATGTGCGTGAAAAAGGAAAGTGGTGCGTGGAAAAGGAAAGTGGTGCGTGAAATATTTTCGTGGGGCACGAAAAAGAAAATTGGTGTGTGAAATATTTTCATGGTGCGTGAAAAAGAAAAGTGGTTCATGAAATATTTGCATGGTGCAGAAAAAGAAAAGTGGTGTGCAAAATATTTGTGGGGTGCACGAAAATGGAAAGTGGTGCGTGAAATATTTGCGTGGTGCGCGAAAAAGGAAAGTTGTGAGAAAAATATTTTCCGAACACGTGAAAAAGAATATGGTGCACAAAATATTAGCATGGCGCAAAAAATAGAGGATTAGTGTTTTTTACCAAGATGTGTTTCGAGATCATAAGCATGAAAATTGGAAAATGCATGAGCTTTACGAAATATTTTAGTAGTGTGCGAAAAAATGTGTTGCGCGGAAGATGTGTTCTTTGCGCTCAAAGTGCATTCTGTGATCAAGAAGGGTTTTTTGGGTAGGGGCTGATTTTTCCTATATTTATGAAGTGACCCCCACATTTAAAGTAGCTCAAGACTTAGAGAGTATCTGAGCTCTGGCACACAAAATAGGAATACACAAGAGAGTTGCGCGTAAACATAAAGTTTGTGCCTAAAGACAAGGGTTTGAATGAAATGCTTAGGCTATGCATAAAAGAGGTATATTTCACGTAAAAGAGGGTGGTGCACGTAAAAGAACTATTTGCATAAAAATCATATGTTGAATAGAAAATGAGGACTATTGTGTGAAATATGGATTGCATGTAAAAGAAGAAAATTACGCATCAGGAAATATAGATGATGCACGTAAAAGAAGAGGTTACATGTAAAAGAAGAGGTTGCACAAAAAAGAAGTGGCTGTGCATAAAAGAGTTGTTGCGTGAAAATTATATTTTACCCAATGCAAAGGAATTACACGCAAGGTGTAGTAAGGGATACGCGTAAAAATCAGGGTTTTCTGATACACCCAGTGCAAAGAGAGATTCATCTCCAGGTGAAAGTGGGATGTCAAAAGAGCATCTATTAATAGTTAAGTATGGAAATTTCATTAGATATAATGAAAGGAACTACATGTCTTTAAACTATAAGTGGTTATTCTAGAGAAGAATTGTGCACACTTTAGTTGAGGGAGTGGTTAACATTCATATTTTGAGTCGTTTTAAACCAAGAGGGACAATGAGTCCGCTCCGAACATGTAAACAGTATTGCGCTTATAGTGGATTTGGTACATCAACAAATCACCAGTGTATGCTCCTTGGACATAGCCCAATAAGGGTAAACGAATTAAAATTATTGTGTCCTGTGTATGCTTTAAGATTCATTCATACACTGCAACGGGAAGGAGAGATAGAATATGGTTTTGTATAACAGTGAAACAAAATCAAAAGGGGTAGTATTTTTAATTTTTCATAACCTAATTCACCCCCCTATCAGGGTATTTAGCCTTATAGACCTAACATTGGACCTGTAGTAATGATTATGTAAGAACAAAAAAGAGAGGCAAGGGTTGGACACCCTGCCATGATCCCAGGGTGTAGGTATCCTATTCTATTTTCACTATCTAAGTGATACCACTCTGTGATGATGTGGAGCGGGTAATCTTCCCTTTGATTGGAACCCCCATAGGTTATTATGGAATGGCTCATCCTTGCTTTGAGTGGCACCCTTATGATGTACTAGGGAAAAAGTACTCTATCTAAACCAACAAAGTGTCACCACTATCTTGTTGGGGAACGATTCCGTAATGATTAGAGTAAAACTCCCATGACACAGTAGGGAACTAGTCTTTTATCTATAACTATCAAGTGGAATCTCCTAGCTTGTTAAGTTACATGTCTTCCATCTATTGAAAAAACCCCCAAACACACTATGTCCCTGGACCTCTATCCTTTTAATGAGTTGTATGATCTAATTATTTTTTTCTTTGAGTACTCTATCTATTGAGTTGAAACCCATTAGCATACTAAGATGTAGTTCCTTAGTTGGAGATTGTGCCCCTCGGGTTGTGGAAGAGTGGCATATTGTAGGACCCCCCCATGTATTTCTCAAACAGTCATGTGAGAAGAAGGGAATCAAAGATTATCCTTTGGATCTGTAGATAGAAATACCATCCTAATATAGGTTGTGGAGATAGAGATCCGTTATCACTCCCTTCTAAGTTATTTGAGTCATCTTCTTGAGTAAGATTCCCAAATATATATTCTGGTCTAACTATAGTATGTCTTGATCAATTTTAGGATACCACCACAATGACTTTTATCCATGTTACTAGTTCAGAACTGTGATGAAAATTCAATGAGCGATGAAGCCTCTGTTTAGGGGCCATATCATAAGGTGTTTTCTACAAGAAAGATGGTAGAATCACACCAATTTTTCATGTATCATATAGCACATATAGTTCAAGCTAATGATGTAAGAGTAATTATTGTAATTCATGAGTTTCATTATTATAGACCATTGAATTTCACAAAAAGAAAAATCCCCAAGAACCGGAGTATTTGAATGAGTGATTTATTAGAGTATTCAAGGCCATGTGGCCCTGTAATTTTTATGTGGTTTGAACAGTGGTTATTACTATCCATGGACTAGTGGGGTGATGGTTGATTCTAGTTATTTATACTCAGGATGATATAATTATCTCAAGGTATGACATCAAGTAATTATATTTTGAGATTTATTACCCATCATTCGATATTTTAATTTGGATTCAAGAGGTTATGGAGGTAAAAATGTTAGTATGACTATTATTGAGTATTCCTTGAGGTTCACCAACTTTATTCAATACACCCTTAACATTTAGAAAGACATTTACTTCTAGGAATGGTTTTTTGATAAGGGTATCCATAGAGATATTCTTGCTAGTGAAGTTCCCCCATAAATTACCACATATACTGTGGTGACAGAATAATAACTAGGGTTGGATAGCATCCTAAAAGTGGTATTCTAGGAATTTTCAGATGGTAGTGGGCGTTATGGGGATAAGTTGTTCACAACAGCTATATGGTACCAATCTATAGTGTCTTAGTATAGGGTACCTTCATATGTACAAACTATATTACTTGGAAAGGCAGACCAATGTTCACATAGAAGACCATGTCAACATGGAGGGTGGAGATTTTATGCATGTGATAGGTGAGGTCACACAAAACATGATTTCCAAACCTAACATGTTGAGGAGTGAAAGAAAGAAAGAAATAGACCACCATAGAGGAAGTAGTATCATGATCAGGGTTTCCCCATGCGTGGCCAGGGCTGCCCCTAGTGAGGTGGTATAGGAATATAAGTAGGCCAGGCTCTAAGAGGAGGAGATTATGGTATAGGGATACTCTATAAGTAATTTCATCAACTACCACACAGTTTCCCACACCTAGATTTGGGAGATGGTGGTTGGGTCCTCGACCAACTTCTGGATCTAGAGGGCTATGACCTGACAACTTATGAGATGATACAAGGTATGATATGTGTCTCTAATAAAATTTCTCTAATACTTATAGACATATATTTATGTTACTTATTTATTTTCCAATCCCCTGTGATAGAGATAGAGCTCCCTTTCGTGACCATATCACAATATCTATTTCTTGAACTTCCGAATTGGTGTTATTCATCGACATCACTTATATTCCAGTAGTGTGAGGTATCACTCAATGAAGGGAGTTTCTTTTGGGATATACTTTTCATAATGATAAAACATTTTGATGTTATCTTGAGTATAGACTAGCCATCCATGTGTCGAGCCCAAATTTACTATTATCATAGGTGGGCTTGATGATTTGGATAGATTGGAGGATATTATCCTTCGTGGGAGAGTGATATCTTATGGGTGGGTGAGTGGGATTTGTAAGAATGAGGTTATAACACATCACCAATAAGTTGGAACATTTATTCCTTGGGGTATTGGTCTATCCAAGTATTTGGATTCCTTCAGTAGTAGATGATTATATTGATGTCTTCCCCATAGATGTTTTGGGAGTTCTTCTAAGGCAGGAGATGGAATTTTATATTGACATCCACCACATGACCATTTTGATTTCATCCTCATACTTTATTCCTTGGTTTATTAGACTCTTCAAGTATTTGGATTCCTTATGTAGTAGATGATTATATAGATTTCATAACTATAAATGTTTTGGGACTACCTATGAGGCGGGAGATGAAATTCTATATTGAATTTCACCACATGACCATTCTGATATATTTTATGGAAAACTAGACATCCCCTATTGAGCTTGGGAGGGGGTGAGGGTGTAGTTGGAATACCATTAGGATAAGGGATTTTTGAGAACCAATGTGCCCCCTTGGAACTCTTGTTTTTAAATGAAAAAGAATGTTGGGTTCTTAAGTCATTGTATTGTTTATTGTCTCATAAAATAGTTAATGATTGTGAAAAAGAACCATTTGTAGAAGATTTATGACCTCCTTGAAAGTTTGATAGGCACACGTTAGTTCTTAGAGGTTGATATCAGGTCTAGCAGCCTCTAGTTGAGGGTTTACAAAGATGATATTCTGATAATGATCTTCTAATATTGATATGGATAATATGTGTTCCCAATGAATCATTTCGTTGTAAATAATTCCAATGTTGTCTTAATGAGTCAGACAAAATATATATTTCAATCGTACTTGAACTATATTGTTGTTTTCTTCATTTATGAAATACTAGTTTACTCTATGTTATAGGAGGATCAAGAAGAGCATCTAAGGATGGTCTTGGAATTATTATGAGAGTACCATATTTATTGTAAAATTTCAAAATTCCATTTTTTGGATCTGAAAGGTTCAATTTTTGATAAATTTTACATTCGAATATTTTTTAGATGTGGAACTAGTAAATATTGATATAATTATTTCTTTGGATCCACCAAGGAGAATTATGGCAGTGAAAAGATTACTTGCATAAGAAGCATACTAAAGGTAGTTTTTTCTTGAATTTTCTATTGAAAAATCCCCATTTGGTTCCCAGATGTGAGAAGATAAAACATTTATCTGGATAAAATACTGTCATGGGTCCTTCAAGTAGTTGAGAATTAGGTTGACATGTGTGCCTATATTGAGACTACAAAAGGATGGAATAGAGTATGCAGTGTTTTGTAATGTCTATGGTGCTAGGATTAGGTGAATACTGATGTAGTTATAGGTTGTGATCAAATATTTGTTGAGGAAGTTGAGACCTCATGAGAATAACTACAGTAATCACTACCTAGGGTCAACATCAGTAGTCTTCACTCAAAAAATGAAGAGTAATTATATTTTGGGAGAGTTATTATTTTGTTTACTCAAACATTAAGAGCCTTAGGTATATATTAACTTAGAGAGATCATAACCTAAGGTAGGGTTGTTTTTAGAGTTCATATAGGAATATGATTTTAGTATTATGTATACTCATAGGATTGGTGATAATAGGAATTCATATATAATTTTTCCAAGAAATTAGTTAAGGATATTATCTTCCTTTTTTGATAATTTTCTTGGTACGTGTGTAATTTTATAAGAATGAGCCATACACATATTAAAAATAATAAATGTAGAAAAAGTAGCTAATTTACCTATTACACATCATGAAACATCATTACACATCGTTTAATTTGATTTCACAACATCCAATTAGTCATGATCTAAGTCATGAAATACGTATGGAAGTGAAAAGGGAAATAAGAAATTACATGTTGTGAATTTCCTATAAATGACATGGCCTCAATCAAAACCATAGAATTAGAAATATACAATGGAGGAAAAACTAGAAGGCCAATACTAACTATGAGTAATTAATATGTTATGTGAAATTTGTCAATTCTCTTAACATTGTTGAGATAAGAGTCAGATGAAAAAACTATAGATATCTAAAAAGATCATTGGTTACATGCTATTTAATATATTAAAATCCATTACCTTTTTCTTCTATATATATTGTAGTCCTTCAGTGATTTTCAGAGGATTCTAGTGAAGATTTATTCTGTGATTTTGTTCCCTTTTGAGTTTCCTTCTACTACCTCTCCCTTAATAAAAAAATTCTTCACCATTTTTATATTTTATTTTAATTAATGTGCCATGGATTCAGTTTTTCTACATCACCATCCTATTTACATTACATCAAATTCCTTTTGTCATTATTGAACTTGGGTTGGATCCATTTCAATTTCCTGTCCAAGTAAATACGTTGCTAACATTGTTATTTACATTTCTCTAAACCTCGATTTCATGATCATACCCATTATGAATATGAAACATTATATGATTGTAAAAAACCTTAATTTCATAGTTCTAAACATTTCAAGAATGGTTTCTATCTATTTATTTTCATTCCATCCTACCATGAGTGGATAAACCATGAATGGTTTGGGATTTGAGAGTTGAAGTATGTGATTTTTTAATAAATCATTAATTCTAATTTTGGTAACTCTAAATGATTAGTGATCAAGATAAATAATAAATGTATATACAATTAAATTAAAAATACCAAACCATGAGATATTTAAGTAAAATACCCTATAATTAATGGTGTATATTAGGCTATGAAAACTAAACTAGGATAATTTCTGTCATAGGAGTAAAGCCTAATGCATCATGGTTTTCACTATATCCTGATCAAGGAATAGTGACCTCCTAGGTAGAGCTAAGTTACATGACCAAATTCAAATAGGGATTTATGCTTACTTCGTAGGCTAAACATTAGGAACCTACCAAGGATAGAATTGAGAATCATATTTATTATAGTTAATCGAAATTGATATTAACTACTCTTTAATTATTTCAGAAAACCGTCAACCACCAATGATTTAATAACTCCCCAACTGAAGAATACTTGAAGGGACTCTGACCCCAAGGGTCTCAATCCATTGACATATAGAATCCAAAAATTCTCATATTGGGATTGAACTTGGACAATGGCTATACTAAACCTTAGTAGTGAGTGAGGTTAGGGAAAAGAAATCTAATCTGACTAAAGCCTATGCAAAAACCAATGACGCATGTGGGCATGTCAAATTTTGGCACCATTTATAGGGAGGATAACAGTTTTTTTAACCCCCTAGAAACAAAGGATTCGAAGTACCTTTCCCTAACCCCCTTTCCTTATTTTCATTTAACAGTCCCTTGCATCCCCCATTTCTATAGTTTCATGCATGTACCAAATCTCTTCGACTAGATCATGGAATCCTGATATAGAAGAGTTGTTAGTATTTGATCCTAAGATCTAAAGGTTTCTTTCCTCACAATCCCAGTCTAAAACGGTTGACCCCAATATCCCATTGGGACCCAACCTGAAAAAACTCATCGAATTATTATGGGAGAGCACTCAATGCATCCAGGGAGGACCATCATGTATTATGGTTTACCACCAATCCATAGTAGCACACCAAGAATCATTTGTCCCCCCAATCAAGATCTTTCATTTGAAATAAAACTTGGACTCATTCACATGATCTAGAACATGGGTAAATTCAGCAGCATCTAATGAAAGGACCCACATGACACATCTCCAACTTCCTATAATCTTGAGATACTTTTATAAACAAGGGAGATTCTTTATGAACAATCTGATCTACATCATCCCATTCTCTCCAATAGATCAGGGCAAGGAATGGATAAAAAGACCGATTCCATAGAAAAAAAACTTGGGATGATATTACCAATTAGTTCTTGGATAAATATTTTACACCAATCTAGGCATGGAAGCTCTGGCACAACATTCCGAACATTGATCAGAATGATGGTGTATCAACATGGGAAGCGTGGAATCAATTGAAGGAGTTGATGTGAAAGTCCCCCTTATGGTCTGAACATGTGGATGTAGTTTTAGAAATTATACCAAGGACTCCAGTTAGCTGCACAAACTATCATCGATGCAGCCACTATTTCAGCATTAATGTTCAAGACCCTAGTAGATGGAAGTGAAATTTCAGATGAATTTTGACACAATTCTTGACATATTACTTGAAACCCTACCTGGTAATGTAAAGAGGTACCCAAGTGAATAAGCTAAAGAAATAACGTGAGAAGTGCGAATATTTTATATTTTCAACAACCCAACATAAGAGATGAATGATAATAGGAAGAGCCTAAGAAAAAACAAACAGAAGATGGAAAATATTATAATAGTACTGTCAAAACTCTTTAAGTCAAGTTACCAGCTGAGTACAACCAAATTCATAACCAGACATACGAACCATTTTATATTTTCCATCTCCATACAAGACACTTATTTCCTTCCCTAAAAGAGAATGGAAAGGTAGACATGAGACACAACACAATAAATTGTTGGAGACGTTTAATAAATTTCATGTCCATATATCATGTGAAGAATTGATTATCTGGATTTCATTATAGGAAATATTTCCCAATTATTTAATATTCACCAAATGGAATATGGAAGATCCTTGGGGCATCTCATTAAATTAATAATTATCTACTGTTTTGTTGTATAAAATCTTAATGAAAACGAGAGACCCCATATGTTTCTCAATTCCCTATGCTATCGGAGAATGTATTTTTGGAATAGCTCTATGCAATCCTAGAGATAACATCAAATTAATCCCAATTAGATTTTTTTTGAAAGATAGGACTCCCAAAACTCAAAAAACTAGAGTGTCATTGTAGTCCACAGACTGAATAGTGATGTACCTCCGGTGAATTCATGAAGAAGTGTTAGTTAATGTCAAAAAAATAATATTTTTTATGAGACTTTATAGTTATAGACGTATAAAAAAAGGTGAAGTCCCCACTATACATGGAAGGAAAATTATAATAATAATATAGAATTTGATATATGTGAATCAAGGATGTCTGATCTTCTGAGTTGGAGAAGAACAATTAGTGTTCATCACTGTTAATGCTCCCTAACAATCACAATATACCATTGAATAAAATTCCATCTATCTCACATAAAAAGAGGATGAGTACATGTACACTGAATAATAATGTTAAGATTCACTCTTAGATAAGTAATAAGGGTAATATTTGGAAGATGTCAGCTTTATTGAACGTCTCACTAGGGACCCCATTCAACATTTCATCCCTCTATCATTTAGCCACCAAATCTTGAACTAAATATTATACCCATTATATATAATTAGTCATAAAAAGAAGAGTTATCTGATCTACCCATGATTATGAACTCCAAATTGTCTCATGAAAAAGAAGAGATATTGGTTGATTTTTTGAACAGACATAAACATTAAATTGAATGGTGAGTGACATACAGTAATGGAATCAATCTTACAAAATTTATTCACAGGATATTACTATATGAAGATTCCCAGCAAAAATTTCAAACTAAATGGAGGTTCAAACCACTGATGAATGATGTCATTAAAAAGAATGTACTATAACTCTAGAATACAAGAATAATCTTTTCAATTCCAGGAAGTTAATGGGTTAGACATCTAAATGTTGTTCCTTATAAAGGAGGACTCACAATATAAATAACTGATGAAAATGAATTTATTCTAACAAGCACCATCATAAGATGGAGAGTTTGCGTAGATTACCTATGCTTGGAAGCAATAAAAGGAAGTATCATTTACCTACATCCTTTATTGATTAAACGATGGAATGAATTACAGGATAAGATTTCTACTATTTCTGGGAAGGATATTCAGTATACAATCATATTGCTTTTAACCCCACTGACTATCCAAAAACCACATTCAAATTCCCATTTGGTATTTTTCTTATAGGTGAATGTCCTTCGGTATGTGCAATGATACAACAAGATTTCAGATATGCATGGCACAAATTTTTAAGGACACAACAGATGAATCTATAGAAATCATAAAGGATAACTTCTCAGTCCATGTAAGATCATTTGAAGCTTTTTAAATTAATATGGAATTTGTCTTACAACACTGTGAAGAGAATTGTATAGTCCTAAAATAAGAGAAATATCATTTTATGGTCTAAACAAAAATAGTCCTCAACTATAAAATCTATAAAGAAGGAATCAAATTTGATCTATTCAAAGCATATTTCATTAAGGATTTCCCATCGTTCTCAACAATAAATGGTATCAAAAGATTTTTGGGCCGTGCTAGAATTTATAGATGATTTGTAAAGGAGTTTTCAAAAGATTTATATCCATTAAAACTCTTATTGTAAAAATATTTCTCTTTAAAATTCACTTTAAAATGTTTTAAATATTTCAATACATAGAAAACAAGCCTGATAGAATCCCCAGTCATCATTTCACCTAACCCGAGTAAGGAATTTGAGCTAATATGTGATGAAATTGGCCATGATGTTGATGATTTTTTTTGGAAAATGAATTGGCCAAATATTTTGTCCCATCTATTATAAAATCCACACACTCAGTGATTATACAGTCTGTTACACGACTAAAATGAATGAACTCATAAGTGTTTTATATTCCTTTTATTAATTCTATTCATATCTAGTATTGTCCAATAGAATTTTACATATTGATAATCCTCCCTTTAGATACATGATGAAAAAAGGATGCTAGACCAAAGGTAATATGCTGGATATGATTATTGAAATAGTGTGAGATTGTAATCAAGGACACAAAATAAAAAAACATTATTTCTTACTATATATCAAGAAAACCCTATCATTCATTAATGAAGAAAAAGAGACAAACATAGTAGTAGAATTTCCAGATAAAACAGTTTTGAGAATTTGGGTCCACATGTGGTTCTCTTATATAGAAAATCATATTTCCTTGATATTTTGACATCAGGAAATGTCATACCAATAGAGAAAAATATTTTTGTATGATTCCAAGTGTTACTACAAGGATGAGACACTATTATTCAAATATTGTGCTGATGGATATCTCCAATGTTGGATCCCCAAATAAAAATACAAAATGTAATTAAGATATGTCACAATGTACCAGCTACCTAAATTCATGGAACCCATCATAAAATGGCAAAAAATATTTAAAGTTTAATTTTATGGCCTATATTACATAAAGGCACAAGGGAATTCTGCCAAAAATGTGACAGATGTAGTGGACCAAAAAAATTGGAAAAACAATAAGATGTCAAAAAATTCCATTATGGAAGTTGAAAGATTAAACGTTATGGGAATAGAATTTATGGGACCATTTCCCACTTCAAATTGAGAATCCTTCATTTTGGTTTGGAGTTGACTATGACTGAAAATGGGTTGATGCTGAAGAAACCCAACATGACACATCAAAATTGTCCATGAAATTTCTGAAAAAGAAAGTGTTTGAGAGATTTTTATTTACAAGATTACTCATTAGTGATTAAGGAACAAATTTCACAAACCATGAAGTGATATTAATTCTATATATGTATGGAAAAATATATAATACATAAACTCTCTACCACCCACAAACAAGTGAGCAAGTGGAATTGAAAAACAGGGAGGAATTTTTTTTGGAAACAATTGTGAATAAAATGAGAGGTGATCAGAGTCTAAAAATATAAAATGTGATATGTGAATACCTAACTCCCAACAAGACTCCCATAAGCATCACTCCATTCAGACTAGTTTATGGGAAAGCATGTCATCTTCCAGTTGAGCTGGAGCATTGTTAATTTTGGGAAATCAAGAAACAATATTTAGATTCTGAGAAGGCCAGAGAATCTAGAATGATATAATTAACTTAACTAGAAGAGATACATAGGGATTGCTATGAAAATTCCAGAATCTATAAGGAAAAAAATAATGAAATGGAATGATCAACACGTTGCTCGGTGTATCTTTGTACCAGGGGATAAGTTTCTATTATTCAAATCAAGACCGAAACTCTTCAATGGTAACATAAAATCTCTATGGGTAGGCCCCTTCAAAGTCCTTAATGTTTACCATTATAGGATCATATAAATTAATAGAGAAGTTGTCCCTCCTTTCAATGTGAATGATCAAAGAATGAGAATCTTTCAAAAACTATTCTATGATGATAGTGTCATCATCCTCAAATTCAATTGAGTCCCAATTGAGTCAAGATCATGACATTGAAGGAAGATTTCATAGGGATGAAACCCAGGATATGAAATTTTATCATAGGTTATATTAGGATATAATTAGGAGAGTTTTAGGTAGGTCAAGAGTAGAAATTAAGGACTAAACAAAGTCTGAACAAAAAATGCCAATTACAACTCATGAAATCCAATTAAACGACATGTATCCTCTCTATAAAAAAGAATTTTTAATTCACCATTACATGACATGAACCCCTATTAAACATCTTTTAATATAAAAGGTATGTTATTTAAAATACAGGTAGTGAGCACTAGGTTCATTACCCGTAACACCCCACAACCCATCATCTTCCTCCTACTATCTTCTGAACTACCAAACCCTAACACCTACTCACCTGAATCCTCCTCATCCTCTCTAAAACCACACCTCTTTTATCCCTCACCCCACCCCGCTCTCCTATCTCTTTATCTAAACCACTGTCCTCCCATTTCCCAAAACCACGAGCCCTCTCCACCACATAGCCACACCCCTTCTTCCTTGATGGCCCAAACCAAATAGCCCCTAATCTTACCTTGTTGTCCTCATCCACTTAAGAATAGTAACTTTAACAGCACCCCTATGGAGCTGTGTTTGTCACACCTTCCCAACATTCCACTATGTGTGCTTCTACCACTTCTTCAATTTCTACCTGAGGCACATCCTCCTCCAAATCCACCTCAAATGATGAAAATCTCCACCGTCACCCTATCCTTTATATTACCAACCCTCAACACATGGTCAATCTCCTAAAATTTCCAGGCAAGAAAATACACACACACAATAGACCCTAGAGATGCACATTCCTACCATGATGAACATCAGTGATTACATCCTTGACCATCTAAAGACACTACACATCTATTTCATTCTATAGGTTCATGAGGAAAACTATAGGGATATATCTATAGGGTTTATAGAGACGTTAAAGATGTCCATTGACAACCTTAGATTCCGCCTAGGTGGTTGGACACACAAGCTTTCATTCGCCGAGTTTGGTATTAGTAACGACATTTACACCAATGAGTTTTTCATTTCATAGGATTATCCAACTCTCCAGCTAGATTACCCCCAGGGCCACTCTGAGTATCTCTGGAAGTTGATTACCCATGATCCTTAGTTTCACCATGACCCATGAATTATGAGGACTACCCAACTGTGAGGCCCCAATATTCAAATTTTACATCATGCTTTGAAACATTGATATTTTTACAGAGTTGAGTCACATGGGAGCATCATCTAGATGAGTGTTCTCATTATTTCAACAACCATGGGCAACCCAACCATCAACATGGTTGCCCTGTTTTCCCATTATTTCAATTCCCACGCCCAGCAGAATTTGGGAACCTCGATGGGAGGCTCTTTCATTACTCATACGACTAGGAAAATTGGTGTGTTCGGTAAAACACTACCCCTAAACTCCCTGGGACCTATAGAGATCATTAAATTTTTGGTGATAGATAATACATAGCTATCGGTGAAGGATAACAACGTCTACTTTAGGGAGCCTGGTGAACAAGAGGAAACACCACTTGGGGTAGCACTACAAGGAGAGGTACCACCAACACCATCTGAGCCAAACACATCCTCCTCACTAGTAGCACCATTTCATCCTCCTACTTCTGCCTCCACCTCATCTACCATTCCTCCACCACCCTTACCAACATGGAAGAGATCTGGACTACCTAGCAGTGCATCATAGGAAACCTACAATAGATTTCCATTCAACTCTATCTCTCTTTCATTAAACCGTTACTGTTCACCATCCCACCACCACCAGCCCCAGCCAACCCCTCATCTACTACCACACCCGATACAACCTATCCCAGCTTATAGAACAACATCATAGATACTACCCCTCAACACAATTTTTTAACTGAGCATGCCAGATGAGGCAAGGGGCTAGCTGCTGAATCTGAAGTAGAGGTCCCATTTGTCGATCTAACTGCCAAACCCACTACCTCTTTATGAATTAGGACCTCTCAAATACCCAATAAAAGCCTTATTACTAACAACATGACTCCATCATTTTCTTCTTTTTAGGTCACACATCAAACCTTATATATACCTTCACCACTCGATGTTGGCATGATGATGGAGGTGATCTTTGGATTTGATTTCCAATGAGTCAAGTCTGTTTCTTTTTGGGTTGTAGGATTTCTGTGATAGGGATGGTCATTTCATTATGCCCTCATTTTTTATTATTCTCATTCATATTTATGAGTGTTTATTTTTTCACCATTTCTTGTCTTGTATTTCACTTCGCTCAATTTAACATAGCAATGTCCAGCCCCCCGGAGTCGCCTGTGGTAATTGATAGTCTAATACCACCATCTGTTCTAGAAAAAATGGTAATCCAGAACATCATGAAAATAAAACATCAACATTAGGAACTATACATAAAAATCCATTAATAGTTACAACCACAATGTCCCATGATTCCATTCCTTCCACATCTGATTCAGGATCACGTTGTTTCCCATTAAGATGTCACCCTGGTCAATTGACCTTACAAACTAGGAGACACAGACACTAGTAGTTACAAACATATAAGGAGAACCTAAGCCAATGGACCCTACTTTAGGATATCTTATTCCATTGGTCTGGATGATGATGTTCTATTAGTACTTTATGGGAAGCCACCAATAGTTGATATTTTTCTATATTATGTTTTGGTGATTGACTCTTTTTCATCATTTTGTGTCACTTATAAAGATATTTTGAAAACCTTTTTTAAATTTAAATAAAACAAGTTATTCATTTTCAGCATTGTGTGCACCTTCCATTAATTATTATCTTCAAATTGATAACACATGCGGACTAGTGTTTCATCTAGTGTAGGGATTGTTTTCTAACACATTTTTTAGGTGACCCCTATTTTGCATAACAACAACCAAATTCCATTTGGAATTCACACTATCTAAGGAGATATCTATTCCATAAATTTTAAAATTTTATATTCTATTTCAATTTTTATAAGAATTAAATTCCATAACACTCCCACACAATTTCATGGAAAGTGCAGTCACTATCTCATTCTTAGTGTGGGGGAGTTTTGTGTGATTTTCACTATCGATAAAGTATAACTATTTTTTGTTATCGCATATCTATGAGGAATTTTTCAAAATTTTAAGCACAATTTAAATGTGGTGAGGATTATTCACATTTATAAAAAAGAAAAATATATTTTTGGATTTTATTGAATCCATTTATTGTTTATGATTATAAATTTATAATGATTTTTGAGCTTGGAGATTTAATTCAAATTCAAAATTTTTGAAATTTTGATTAATTATCTTATTACGTTGTTTTTATACCTATTTTGATTGCTATTTTTTATTATTATTCTCATTACATAAGAGTACTATTATCCTACAATTTCATGTTCATTTATGAGAATATTAATTGAGTGATACCTATGACATACTAACATATTAGAACTTACATTGAGATCTTTTAGAGTTTATGATTAAAAAAGTACTATTTTAAAATGATAGATCTAATATTTGTTAGCCAAATTTTCCTAAGTACTCTATTACATATTTCTTTCATTAATCCCATAGCTACATGAATAACCTAATTGGATGAATCTATTTCAATATTATTTTCCATTCCTACCCTGCTCCCTTGTATAATACATGATTTCAATTTAAAAAGTTTAGGGGATTCATTCAGAAAATATGAGATGCTTCTCTTTATGAAGATGTATGGGGTACTCATCAATTTTTTTTATTATGATCCATATTTACTTTCTAGAGTTTCACATTAATTCTGTTCCATAGAAAATACAAATGAAAATAAAAAAATCATGTGTTGTGTGCTTGGAAGGTAAAAAATCACCATTTATACACCAATGAATCCATTGAAGGATCATATATGGTTTGTGGATAGTTGTGCGATCTTTCCTAGACATGATATTAGAAAAATAGAAATAAAAAATAAATTGGAAAGGAATAGAGTTCTTATAGTGCACTTACTTGACATATATATGGATCCAACCAGAGTTGTTGGAGTGCAAACTTATTAGATGATAGGAGTATTTATATTACACATACCTTAAAATTCATGTATTATGATTCCGATATTACCCACATTTTGAGATTTATTTACAATTTTTACCCCCCTACGGATAGACTCAGAGTCATTTGTACCCAATTTTTGATGTTCTCATGATTAATTTTACATTTTCCTTTATAAAATGGAGATGATAAAAGAAATGAAATTTTATGGTTTAAAGCATGTATTTAGGATATGATCATAACTCTAACTTTACATTCCCTTGAGTGATGAGTGAAAATTCATTGGGAGGTAAATTAAAAATGGCTATATATTTCATGGAACATTTATAAGATTGTAATTAAAATAATGGAAAATTTTTATAAGAACTGTGTTGTGAGGCATGATAAATTTTCTATGCAGCGATGATTCTAGAGGCTGACCATTTTATTCTTACAATCATTTTTATTTTTATGAACATAATAAATGTTTAAAACCTTAAAAAGTTTTACATATTTTTCAAATCACTATTGGGACATTTTTCTTGAGGAAAATATATCATTCAAGTGTGGGTGAATTTGATAATCCAAATTCATATATAATTTTTGTGATCATTTACATAAAGATTTTAGTTTCTTTATTTAACAATGTGCTTGGTATGTTCATAATTTTTCTCGAATGAGGCTTAAAATATTTCAAAAAAAGAAATGTAGAAGAAGTTCAAAATCCACATATTACACATCAAGAACCATCGTTACATGTCATGTAACTGTATTTCATAGTATCTAGAAATTTGTGAGCCAAGTTGTGAACCGAGTTGTGAAGAGAGAAGAGAAATAAGAAATTATTTGTTCTGAATGTCCAATACAGGACGTGAAGTCATCCAAAACTGATGAATGAGAAATTTTTTCTAGAAGAATAATTGGAAGGCCAATACACATCGTGAGTCATAGGTATTTGATTTGAAAGTATTCAAACCTCATCAAACATTAAAGACACACATCAGATGCAAGAATCATAGAGATCTACATGGATCCGTAGTTACACAACAAGTAATATATTAAAAACCTTAAATGTTTATTATATATATATACAGTAGTCCTACAATGGTTTTTAGAGGATTATAGAGCAAAATTATTCTGTAAATTTGGTTTATTTTGAGTTTCCTTTGACTCCCTCTCCCTTAAAAATAAATGTCATCACAGTTTTCATATTTTATATTAATTCAAGAGCAATGAATTGTTATTTTCTTCATCAACTTCAATTTTCAATTGCACCATTTAACTTCTCTCATCATTGAACTTGTGTTGGATCCATTTCTACTTCCCTTCTGAGTAAGCACATTGTTAAAACTGGGATTTACATTTCTTCAATCCTCGATTGTATGATTGTCCTAATTGTAAATATGAATCATTACATGACTATAAACAACCATAATTTCTTTGTTCTAATCATGTCTATAATGTTATTTATTTATTTTTTCCCATCCCAACCAACCATGAGTGGCTAAACCACATATGGGTATGGATAGAGAGTAGATGTATCTAAATTCATAATAAATCTTCAATTCTAATTTTGGAAATCAAAAAGGATTAGTAATCAAGATGAATGATAAATGTCTATCCAATTCAACTAAAAATCCCGGACCGTGCGATATTGAAGATGAAGACCCTATAATTATTGGAGTAGATTTGGTTATGACCACTAGGATAATATACTTTCTATCATAGAAGTTATGATTAATGAGTCTTGGTTATCACTATCTCTAGATCAAAGAATAGTGAAATATTAGGTAGAACTAGGTGACTTGGACAAATTCAACTAGTGATTTATGATTACTTCATAGCCTAAACTTTAGGAATAATACAAGGTTATAATTAAGAATCATCATTATTATATATAATTGAAGTTGATCCTAAATCCTCTTTAATCATTTAAAACAACCGTCAACCACTATTGATTTAATGACAACAAAACTAAAGAAATTTAGAAAGAAATCATACCCAAAGGGTATCAATCCGTTGAACTCTAGAAGAAAAAAAACATCCTCATGGGATCAAACTTGGACTATCTATATACTACACCTTAGTAGTGATTTATGTTTTTGAAAATAAATCAAATCTCACCGCAACCTATGTGGAAACCAAATATGTATCCAGGCATGTCAAATTTTGGCACCATTTTCTGGGAGTTGAAAAATTTTCTTTCAACCCTCTTGAAAACAAGACATAGGATTAAATTTCCCTAACCCCCTTTCCTTAGTTTCTCTCAAGAGGCCCTAGCATGCCCGTGTTCTATGGTTTCATGCATGTACCAGGGCCCTTTGACATGTTCAAGGAACCATGAGATAGAAGAGATGTTAGCCATTGATCCAGAGATCTAAAGGTATATTTCCTCACATAACCGTTCAAAGATGGATGACCCCAACAAACCAATGGGACCCAACCTTACAAACCCTCACAAAATTATTCTGAGAGAGCACTTGATGCATCAAGAGGGGAACATCATGGATTATGGCTTTCCATAAATCCATAGTGACACCCCAAGCACCATTCGTCCCCACATTCAAGATCATACATTTAAAATAAAACATGGAATCATTCAAATGATATAGAATATGGTTAAATTCAGAGGTATTCAAAGAAAATTACCACATGAAATCATCTCAATCTTATTAGAAGTTTGAGATACTTTTAGAAATAAGGGAGTTTCTTCATGCACAATCAGACCACACAAATTATCATTCTCAACAAGAGACTGAGCTAAGGGCTAGATAAAAAAGGAAAATATTTAGAAAATCATGACATGGGAAAGTATTAACAAGTAGTTATTGGATAAATATTTTACAGTGATTCAGATTTGGATGATTTGGAATGATATTCAGAACTTCTCTCAAACTAACAGATAATCAGTAAGGGAAGCATGTGATCGATTGAAGGGGTTGATGGGAAAGTTCCCCAACCTTGGAATGGAAATGTGGATCCAGTTTAAGACATTACACAAAAGACACCATCCATCCACTTGAACTGTCGTCGATGATGTCGCTATTGGAGGATTAATGTTCAAGACCCCATAAGCTGGAAGAACTATTCCAGATGAGGTTTCACACAATACTAGCTTGTGGAAAAGTGATCATGGACCACCTCGACATGGTATCAAATTTCTAGATGAGAATAAAAGTTTAAAATCACAAGTCACAACACTCATAAAAATTTCTGGATCATTCTAGATTCCTTCTACATAACCACATCCTGCACCAATAATGGAAAGGTAGTCCTACGAGAGGTGTAGTGGCCATATCTCTAGCAAGACCTCAAAGAAAGAGTTGAGGATAAACAAACCCATTATTGTAATTATATCAATTACAATAAACATATCCTTTATTATAAATAGTAGTAACAAGTATACTAGTAGAGGTATTCAAAACAGTAGCCTCAAAACAACCAAATATATTTTCAACACCAAAGATGTCAAGCACAATTTCAGAATCAAGGAACAGCAGTGTATCCAACTATTATCCTAGTACTGGGACCTTAGTAATAGATGTAACAACAAACCTTCCTAGAGAAAAATCAATATTAATTCTAACCTGCTTAGTCGAGACCTCAGAAAAACCTGATCCTCCATAAAGTAACTTCTAGAACATCATAGCTACCTTTTATTCAAAAGCCATACCAATGAATGACTACTCCAAACACAGAGAGGTAGAACCAAAAAGATGCCTTGTATAATCATGAAGTATAAATTTGAAAAATCTCAAATATCTTGTTCGAAAGATTACCAGGAACTCTACCTGGAAACACAGAGGCATACCCAAGGGTATAAGACAATGAATTAGTGTTGATAAGTAGGATGATTTTAGATTTTTCACAACAAAGTGGAAGAGATGAATTTTATTTGTATGAGACTAATAAAAAATAAACAGATGATGGGGAAGATGACAAGAATACTCCAACAACACTTCAATAAGAGTTACTAACTAAGAAGAACCATTGCACAGAGTAGTAAAATGAACCATTTTTTGTATCCCCCATCTATACAAGCCACTTATTCCCTTCCCTGAAAGAGCATGGAATGGTAGACATGAGGCACAATACATGAAATTCCTAGAGATGCTTAAGAAAT
This sequence comes from Viscum album, assembly GCA_963277665.1. NCBI lineage: Eukaryota > Viridiplantae > Streptophyta > Magnoliopsida > Santalales > Viscaceae > Viscum > Viscum album. Next base: position 871,775,392 of record OY728125.1, read on the forward strand.
TCAACATCAACATACTATTGAAAGAATCTATTTCCCAAAAATGAGTCAAAGAAATTTTTTTCAAAGATTTACTATTCAATAAAAGGAATATATAATATATTGGGATAATCTCATTAAATGAAGAATTTTATTCTTTTTTACAATAATAAATCCTTGACCTTAGATTTTTTTGAATTCCCTATGCTATATAAGGATGCACATTTTGAATATCTCTATGTGATTTTGGATATAACATGAACTTAATTTAAGTAAGAATTTTTTTCAAGATAAGACTCCAATAATTCCAAAAAATAATATTATCACTGTATCTTGATGAGTGATCAGGGAAGTACCCTAGGTAAATTATCAAGGATGTGTCAGTTAATGTCAAAAAATTAATCTTTATTAGAGACTTCAATTTTCAAGACAAATAAGAAGAAGGAGAAGTCCCAATTATACTTGGAAGAATATTTTTAACCGTAGGAAGGGATGTGATATATGTGGGTCAAAGATGTATGATCTTTCAAGTTGGATATGAACAAGTAGTGTTCAACCTAGTCGAATCCACCCACCATTCAGATGATACTATTGATTTCAATGCCATCTCTCTCACCCAAAAATTACATGATATATTTAGATCAAAGAAGAAAGTGAAGATTCACTCTTGGATAAGGCGGAAGAGTTCTATTTTAAGAAAGTGAGCTTCATTGAACCTATCACTAGGGACACAATTCCACTTTCATACCTCCATCATTAAACCACATAATCTAGAAGTAAAACTCTACCCTGTATGATTATGTACTCACCACACGGAGAGTTATTTTCTCTACTAGTGATTATCAACTCTGAATTCTCTCAGGAACAAGAGGAAAAATTTCTTTTTTTTAACGTTATAAATGGTAAATTGAATGGGTAGTGGAATACATCAAAGGAATCAATACTACTGAAGTCACACATAGGATTATACGCAAAAGAGATGCCTAGTAGAAACAATGGCTTCAATGGTGGCTCACACCACTGATGAAGGAAGTCATAAAAAAGGATATACCGAAACTCTTGGATGCCTGAATAATCTTTTCCACATTATATAGTGAATGGGTAAGACCTATAATGTTTGTTATTAAAAAGTATGACTCATATTATAATGAACTGATGAAAATAAATTTATTTCAGCCGACACAATAACTGGATATAGAGTTTTCATAGATTACAGAAGCCTGGATATAGGAAAAATGAAGTATCATTTTAATTTATCCTTAATATATGAAATTATGGAATAAAATATGAGATAATAATTCTACTATTTTTTTATGGATATTCAGGATAGAACCAAATAGCTTTCATCCCCACTGAATACCAAAAAACCCTCTTCAAATACCCATTTGAAACTTCTTCCTATTGAAAAATTTCATTCGGAATGTGAGACTCTCCAAAAAACATTCAGAGATGTATGAAACACATTTTATAGTACATTGAAGAAGAATTTATAGAAATCTTCATAGTTAACTTCTCATTCTATGGAAAATAAATTGATGTCTTTGTAAGAAATATAGAATTAGTCCTGAAACACTATAAAGAGAATTACCTAGCCCTATATTAGAACAAATCTCATTTTATGGTCTAAAGAGGAATATAAATCAGCCATAAAATCTCCATGGAATCCATCAATGTTGATCCAGCCAAAACAAAAGTCATCAATTATTCACCAATTCCCTCAACAATAAATGGCACTAGAAGATGTTTGGGCCATGATTGATTTTATAGATGATATTTAAAAGAGTTTTCCAATGTTTCTTGTCCATTGACTCACTTAGTATAAAAATATTTCTCTTTAAAATTCTTTGAGGAATGTCAGAAAGCATTCAATACCCTAAAGATATACCTGATAGAGGATACTATCATCATTTCAGCCATATAAGATAATTAATTTGAGCTAATGTGTGATAAAAGTCACTTTGATGTTGGAGCTCTATTAGGACAAAGAATTTGACATATCTTTTGTCCCATATAATATATAATCGAAACAATCAGTGATGATAAATTCAGTTAAATGACTACAAATAAAGTAATCTTCATCATTTTATATGCCATTGATAAATTCCATTCAAATTTGGTATTTTACAATGTGATTTTTATACTAATCATGCATCCTTTAGATACTTGATGAACAAAAAAAAATGCTAGACCAATGCTGATATAATGGATCCTCTTACTTCAAGAGTTTTAGTTTGTAATCATTGATATAAAAGGCACAACATTTATTATTGCTAACATCAATTTTCATTCATTAGGTATGAAGACGAGATAAAAAATGATATAAACTATATTGATGAAACACTTTTCATCATCATGGTCCAACTGTTTTTCTCTGATATAACCAATCATATCATTATGAGATTGTTTCATCAAGAACAGTCATAAAATAGAGGAAAATATTTCTAGATGATGAACAATGTTACTACTGGGATAAGCCACTATTGTTCAAATATTTTGATGATGGATTTCTCAAACACTACATATTTAAAGAGGAAACCCATAATATAATTGATATGTGTCACAAATCACCAGTTGGATGACATTATGGACCAAGACATAAGGTGTACAAAGATTTAAAAAGTGACTTTCTGGCCCACACAACATCAAGATTCCAGAGAATTATACCAAAAATGTAATAGAAATAGCAGACAAAAAACATTGTAAAAAACAATGAGATGTCATAAAATACCGTCATAGAAGTTGAAATATCCAACATTTTGGGAATATAATTCATTGAACCATTCCCCACTTCATATGGAAAATCATACATTTTGGTGGGAGTTGACTTTGTTTCGAAAGGGGTTGAAGCTGAAGAAACCTCACATGATAAATTAAAAGTGTCCATGAACTTATTGAAAGAGAATGTGTTTTCAATGTTTATATTTCCAATATTACTCATTATTTATTGAGGAACACATTTAAAAAAACAATATATGAGTGGAATTCTAGAGAATTATAGAAAATGATTAAATACATGAACTCCCTACCACCCAAAAGTTTATGGGAATGTGGAACTACAAAATAGAGAGGCAAAGAAAATTTTGGAAAAACGTTGAATACAAGTCAAAGTGATTGAAGTCTCAAACGAGATGATGAGCTATGGGAATACCAAACTACCAACAAGGAACCCATATGAACCAAACCATTTAGACTAGTTTATGGAAATCGATTTCACCTTCTAGTTGAACTAGAGTATTATTTTGTTTTTTTGGAAATTAATAAATTTAATTTCGATTCTGAGAAGGCCAGATAAGAAAAAATGATATAAATAACTACATTAGAAGAGATAAAGAGGGGTTCCTATGAAAATTCCAGAATCTATAAGGAAAATAAAATTGAATGATTAATGCATTACTAGGTGAATATTTGTAAATGAGATAATGTTTTTTTATTCAAATGTAGGTTGAATCTATTCTATAGTAAGACAAAATCTTGATGGTTTGGACCCTTCAAAGTCATCTGTGTTTATCCATTAGGGACCATATAAATCTTGAGAGAATATGTCCGTACTTTAAAAGTGAATGGTCAATGTTTGGAAATATTTCAAGAACCATTGTATGTAGGTTTTATCGCCAGCTTCAAATTAAATTAATCCCAAATTGAATCAATATCCAGACTTAAAATGAAGCTTTGACTAGGAAGAAACCTAAGCTATCACATTGTAGAACATGTTAGATTAAGATATCCATAGGAGAGCTTCCAGTAGGTCAAGAGTTGAAAGTATGTATTAAACAAGGTATGGACTATAAATTCCAGTTACACATCATTAAATACAATTACATGATGTGTAAACTCTCTATTAGAAATAAATTTTAACTCAACCTTACAGGATGTGAACCCTAGTTACACACTATGTAATGCGTCAGGTATGTTTTTATAATACAGGCCCTGAACAATAAGATCATTACAAACCACACCCCATGACCCCTCATCTTCTTCTTCTTACCCCTTGAACTCCAAAACCCTGATTCCTTCTCACTTGAACCTCTTCATCCTCTATAAACCCTCACCCCCTTCTCCCTCTCCCCCCAACTCGGTTATCTCTTACTCTATCCCACTCTCTTCCCCTTTTTAGAACCCCATCCACTCTCCACCATAAAACCAAACCCCCTCCTTCCTTAAAGGCCCGAATAAAGAAACCCCAACCCTCTACCTCATTTTCCTCTACAACATAAGAATATTCACTTTAGAAACACCCCTATAGATCTTTATCTGCTACACCTACCCAAACATTCCACTATGTGTGCTTCTACCATTTCACCACCTATTACCTAGGCCACATCCTCTTATATATCCACCTCAAGTGATGAAAAACTCCACCTTCCCTATATCCTCTTCTTTACCAACACTCTGCATAGGGTCAATATCATTAGATTACAGGCCATGCCAACAAACATGAAGAAGACCCTATACAAGACCATCCTAGACATCATGAACATCACTGATGCCGTAATTGACCTCTTGAAGACACTACATATCAACAACATTCTAGAGGTTCATACAGATACCTATATAGGGTTATTTTTAGAATTCATTGAGATGTTATAGATGTTCATTGGTAGCCTTAAATTATTCCAAGGTATTTTTCACAAGATCATTCATTTGTCGAGTTCGGTATAAGGTTGTTAATTTACACCAATGTGCTTGAAATTTTATAGGTCTATCCAAATCTCCTGCTAGATCCACATAGGGATGAATTTTGACATCTCTGGAAGTTTATTACCTAAAATAATTAGCTACACCATGACCCACACACCACTACGTCTTCCCAGCTACAGGGCCCTACATTACAGATTTTACATCGAGCAATGATACATTGATGGTTCTCCATAACTGATCCCCATGAGAGTATCAGCTCAATGGATGTTCTCATTCTTGAAAAAACCATGGTAAAACCAACCATAAACATGACTACCCTATTTTCTCATTATTACAAGGCCCACACCCAGTAGAATAATGAAACTCTAATGGGAGGCTCTTTCATTACTCATATGGATAGGTACCTTGAAATGTTCGATACAACACAACCCCTCAGTTGCTGAGGACCTGTAGAGGTCATTGATTTTGTGGTTTTACATAATATATTACCACTGGTGTAGGATGATGAAGTTTACTTTTGGGAACCATGTATACAGTAGTCATTACCACAAGAGGAAGAACCATAGGAATAGGGACCACCAGCACCATCCGTACCACATACCACCTCCTCAATAGTACCACTTGTTCCTTATACTACCCCTACCTATACCTCCTCTTCCATTCTTCAACCCACACTTCTCGCCTTGTAAGAGAGCTGTAATACCCAATACTACATCCTGGGGACCCTCCACTATATTTCCATGCCCCTCAATATATCTTTCATCAAACCGTTAGAGTTCACCATCCCACCAAACCCATCCCCATCCAACCCCTAATATACCAACACACCCTTAAAATCCATACTGACCTACCATCTCGCATCATAGATATTTTCGATTGACATGTGTTTTTAGTTGAGCAGGCCAGACGAGGCAAGGGGCTGGCTGGTGACTCTTCCATAGGGGTCCCATTTGTCAATCCAATTGCTAGACCCCACATCCTCATTAAGGATTAAGACCTCTCCAAAACTCACTCCAACCCTTAATACCACCACAATGACTCCATCATTTAATTCTTCCATATCCATGAATCTAGACTTACAACTACCTTCACCACTTGATAGAGGGTAGATGATGGAGGAGAGTTTTGGCCCTGATGCCAGATGTGTCATATCTGTTTCTTTTTTTGGTTGTATAATTTCTATAATAGGGTTGGTCATTTTATTATGCCCTCATTTTTGGTTATAGTCATTCATATTTTTGATTATTGATTGTTTCAACATTTTCTTGGCTGAAATTTCTCTTATTTAAATTTATATATTGTATTGTATTTCTCCCCTGAGTCACCTGCAGTTACCGATGGTCTAGTTCCACTAGCTGTTATAGAAAAATGGGAAATCTCATGTGTCATAGAAGTCACAATTCACATTCAGGATCTATCCATAGAAATCCATTCACATGTACAACTACATATATCCATGATTATTTTCCTCCCACATCTAATTCTTGATCATGTTGTTTCCCCTGATGTTTTGAACCTTGTAAGGAGACCTTGCAAACTGGAAGACACGAACACTAGTTGATATAAACACAAGAGGGGCAACTGACCTGATAGAACTTACAATAGGTTATCTTGGTCCATCCTTCCAGATGATGACTTCCTGATAGAGAATTATGGTGGGCCACATATATTTGATATTTTACTAGATTAAGTTTTTGTACTTGAGTATTTTTCATTTTCCTTTTGATTCCCTTATAGATATATTTTGAAAAAATATTCTAAATTAAAATAAAAACGATTATTCATGTCCAACATGCTATGCACCTTAACTTCATTCTTCTTTTAAAATTCCAATAACTTGTAGACTAATGTGTCTTCTAGTGAAGGTATTTTTCTCTAACAAATATTATAGGTTACCTACATTTCACATAGGAATAGTTAAATTACCTTATGGTATGAAACTATCCTTTGAGATCTGGATTCCTTCAATTTTAAAATTTTAAATTCCATTTCAATTTACTAGGCTTTACTTACCATGGAACTCACATATGATTTCATGGATAGTGAGGACACTTTCTCCCTGGCATGGGAATGTGTCATGTAATTTTCAATCTTAATAAAGTTGAATTATTGTTTATTCTTCTCTATGCTGGTATGATTTTTCAAAATTGTAAGGATGATATAAACTTGAAGAACATAATTCCCATTTAAATAAACTAAAAATATATGTTGGGAATTGATATAATATTTTTTTGGTTTCTATTTAGAATTTAATAATGAATTTTGAGATTAAATATAAAATTCAAATACAAATTTTTTGGAATTATAATTAATTATCTCATTACTTGGGTTTTATATCCATTTTGATATCCAATTTTTTATTATTCTCATTACCCAAGAGTAATCCAAGCCTACCATTTCATATTCTTTTTTAATAATTTTTCTTGAGTGGTACATGGGATATATAAAGCTATTAGAACTTGCATTGAGATCTTGTTGAGTATTTGTATGAATGAGTAAAATTGTATAATAATAGAGGAAATATTTGTTAGCTATTTTTTCGTAAGTCCCACCCTTACTTATTGCATTCATCTATCTCGTAGTTTCCATGAATAAACTTATAAGATGAAGCTATTCCAAGTTGATCTTCCATTCCTACCCCGATCCATGTGTAATGCATGATTTAATTTTAAACAAGTGTTGGGGAGTCATTCAAACTATATGGGAATCTTATTTTTATTGATATGTATAGTGTAATCATCATATATTTTGGATACAGTCCATATTTTAATTTGTATTATTTCTCTTTAATTCTATTCCTTATAAAAATAGGAACGAAAATAAAAAACATTTCATAGGTTCTGTGCTAGGAAATTAAAAAATCCCCATTTCTAGATGGTTTAATACCTAAAAGGATCAAATTTGGGTAGGGCATAGATGTGACATTTGGACAAGAAATGTTCATTGATAAATGGAAATACAAAATAAAAAGGAAAGGGACAAAAATATTTGTTGTGTTCTTACTTGACACATATATGGAACCATCCAGAGATGCTAGACTGAGAACTTGATTAGTTGGGAAGAGGCATTATATTACAATTACCTAGAAATTCATGCATTATGTTTCATATATTACCCAACTTTTGAGCATTATTTTCACATTTTCCCCACCTACCCACAACCTCATAGTCATTTTCACCCCATTGATAAAGTCTCATGATTAATTTTATATTTTCCTTTACAAAGTAGAGATGATAGAACCAATTCCATATTATGGTTAGATGAATCTATCCTAGGTATGAGTATAACTCCAATTTCATTTTACCTTGAGTGATGGGAGAAAATTAATTGTTAAGTAAATATCAAATGGGAGTATAATTCATGGAAAAATTAAAAGATTGTAATTAAAATATTATAATTTTATTTATATAACTGAGTTGTGAGGCATGATAAATGTTCATATACAATTCATATTTTGGAGGCAAACCCATTTGTACTTGCACTTAGTTTTATTTATCTAGTAATAATGATTTTTTCCAGCTCTAAAAGTGGCTAATATTTTCAAAATCACTATCAAGACATTTTTTCATGAGAAAATCCAGTCATTCAAGTATGGGGGAATTTGATTAGTGGAATTCATATATATCTTTATCTATAATTTAGTTAAGAGTGTTAAGATATATATTTGACAATGCTTTTGGAATGTGTGTAATTATACAAAATTTGGCTTATAAAGATTAAAAAAATATTGAAAAACAGTAGAATTAACCTATTAAACATCATAAACTATCATTACACATCATGTAATAGGATTTCAAAACATTCACCAGGTTGTAATATAAGACATGAACCGAGTCATGAAGAGAGTATAAAAATAAGAAATTACAAATCCTGAATGTCAAATACATGATTTGACCTCAGTTAAAACCAATTAATGAGAAATCCACTCCAGAGGAAGAACTGGAAGGCTAGTACATTTCGTGAGTCATCGGTACATGCTGTGAATGCAGTCGAAACTGTTATCTCAGGTGAGATATATATCAGATGAGAAAACCATATAAATCTACACAAATCGATGATTACACCATTCGTAATATGTTACACATAATCACCCATTTCTCTTATATATATCGTATCTCTACCATGGTTTTAGATAATTATAATGAATAGTTATTTTGAACTTTGGTTACCATTTGAGTTTCCTTCAACTCCCTCTACCTTGAACATAAATTTCTTCAATAGTTTCATATTTTATTTTAATTTAATAGTATTCGATTGTGTTTTTCTTCATCGACATCCAATTTGTGTTGCCTATCTTTCCCGTGATCATCATTGAAATTGTGTTGGATCCATTTCCTAATCTATTCCATGTATGTACATCATTAAAATTTTCAATTATATTTCGTCAAAGCTCTACTGTATGATCATACCCGTTGTGAATCCAAATAATTACGTGATTATAAACAACCTTTACGTCATTATTCTAATCATGTCAAGTATGGTTTTTATTTATTTATTTACATCCCAACCTACCATGAGTGGCTAATCCACTGATGGGTAGGGATCAAGAGTAGATGTATCCAAATTCATAATAAATATTTAATTCTAATTTTGGTTACCGTAATGGATTAGTAATCTAGATAATTGATAAATGTATATACAATTGAATTAAACATACTTGACTATGGTACATTTAAGAGGAATAACCTATCCTGAATTGAGTATATTAGGATATAACCACTATCCAAAGATAAATTTTTCCATAGAATCTATGATCAGTGGTTCTAGGTTATCACTATCGACAGATCTAGGAATAATGACCTCCTAGGTATATGTCATCAACTTTTCCAAATTCAAATATTTTTTTATTTATTCGAATCCAAAACAATAGGTCCATACCAAGGTTAGAATTATGAATCATAATTCTTTCAATTGCTTGAAATTGATCCAAACACCTAAACAATCTTTTGAAACAACATTTAACCATAATAGATCTAATAAATCCCAAAATTATCGATCTTAAAAAGGACTCCCACCAAAAGTTTCTTGATCCATTGAACTCTAGAAGCAAGACAAACTCCATGTAGTATCCACCTTGTATAATACACCTTAATAGTGTGTGATGTTTGGGAAAAAAATCTACTATGATAGTAGCCCATGTAGAAACCAACGATGCATATAGTTGAGTCAAAAGGGAACATGATAGCATATTCCCTTAGCAGGATGTCCCGGTCTCACTTGGTGGAGGAGGTATCTGAGTAGTTGGATTCTTACGGCTAAACCTACTAAAAGATAGGATATGTATTTTTCATTAGTTGATGGTGCTGACACCTCCAACCCATCAGCATTTGAGAGAGTCCTAGTTGAGAGACATTGATTTTTTGGTTCTATGTGACCACATATCCTATATAGATTTACCATATGGGTTTTATGAAAGAGGGTAGGGGGAATCATCCTTTTCGAAGGATCAGTGGTTGTTTCAGTCATAATGTAAGATGAGGTAATGAGAGGGTTTCATCCTTCCCATTTAATTGTACATCACAAAGTCAAAAAGATGTACAAGGACCTTTAGTGGTAGTTTTTGTAGGTTGGAATAAGGTAGAGTGTGGTCAAGTTTATTTTTCAATGTCTGACATGTCAGTAGGTAATTATTGAGATCCAAGTTCCAGTAGGTTCTACATAGCCTATGGAGGTCCCACAATGGAAATGTGATGACATATCCATGTACATGAGGACCAAGACTCTATGGATAATGAGAGACCATAGTTCTATATATGAGATTGTTGACCAACATAAAAACATGGATAACTTCCATTCCATTTGGGAGTACAGTTTTTTCGAGTATTTAAGGACGTTTTACATGTACGACATCATTTAAATTCCTATTGTACCCTTAATTATTATATCCATTTGTGATCCATGATTTATCAAAGCCTAGTACCGAGGCATTGAGAAAGCCATCGATACCCATTTGGGGATGAACATGATGTTTTCCAAAAGATAAATGGTAAGAATAAATATACTATCTTGATCATGGGGGATATACTGAGATCCTACATGTTAGACATTGACCAATGCTAGAACGATCACTTTCCACTAGTAGAGTTTTCTAATAATTATATAAATCACTCAAATATTTGAAATGAAACTTCAAAGGCCCAGTATGGGAGACCATGGAGGTTAACCTTATACTAAAATGAGATCGTAAAATCATCTCTTGCTGGGATAGAGATGGTGTAGGAGATGATAGAGAAAGATTATGTGATCTTATATCATATGAGGAATTCCCAAAACTGACAAAAACATTACTTAAATAAACATATTCAACCCTTTTTGTTGGAAATAGGATAAAATGTTTTTCTTGGAGTCACAACATGATGAGGATTTTATAGTTTTTTTGGGAGTAAATCTATCCCAATGGTTCATTGGGACATTTTAGAGTCTATATAGGGTTTTATAAGGTGCTTACCACTAATACTTATCCCCACATTTAGACAAGGTGCATAACATATTCCCTTAATCAAAAATAAGGAGATACCTGAATGATCTTATGTATGTTATTGATTAGATTGAGATTGAAAATTGGGATAAGTACACCTTTTTGGATTAATCGATGGAAATCGAGGATCTATAGGAAAAGAACTTATGAAGATGAACAATTCCCTTTTATGTGTTTTATGGAAGTACAAGAGCATTCCGAAGAGCTCATGTGGGTGAGTGCGCCAGATCCTGACTCAGCATCCCTCCTTTTTTTCATTTTTTTCTTTTCAGGGTAAAATGTTTTTGGGGAGGAGAATTCCATGACATCAGTTATGTTGAATTACCCCATAATTATTTATATGGATATATATATATATGTATATATATGTATATCTTCCGAGTTAGAGAGGTTTTTTGGTATCTAGAGTCTCTGAATTTAAAAAATTTAAAATATTAATATGTATTAATACCCGTGCATGAAATGTTTCATTTTATTTTGTTTTACAATTATTAGGACCTTTTATTGTAAATTCAAAACACTAGTTGATTCCAGAACATAATTTTTTTATTAGGAGTGACCTATGGTTGGTTTGCACTGGACATCTAGTTTATAAAGTTGTTGGCTATGTGTTTAACGAAAATAAGAAATTAAATATGTTTTTTTATTTTAATGTTCCATGAACTTAATTATATTATTTATATCCTATTATAACAGATATCCTATGATATCTTTATCATCCTATGAGGAAGGGAGAGGTGTTTCTGCATTCTTTGTTGATGGATCAGACAAGAGAACGTCACTTGAATATATTATGGTGGATCAAGAGGCAGTGAACACATCTGGTCTCCTCTAACATTATAAAATTGATTATTCACCATCAATCGACCCTAATTCTCTATAGATCTCATCATTTATGGCTTCATCACACTTTAATAAAATATTCAACATTTATTTTTATCTTTTATTTTTGATATGTGATATTTTTAAATTCATACGATTTCTTTCCATAATTTGATTTTTTCAAAATAAAATTATTATTTTATTCCTTATAATCATTCATGTATATACATTTTATGTGATCGTTGTCCAAGAGTGTTTGAAAAATGAACAATTGAATTTATTTATTCACTTTTATACCCACCGTTCTTAAAATTCCTTATCATTGGACAATGGGTTCACTTTTTGTGATTATTGAGTTAGGTTTGAGAACCATCACACCCCCATATATATGGGCGTTCTTTGAACGAAATTCGAGATAGAGATTTTGTGGACATATCAAGTTGGATTCCTGGATGTGGATGATAGAGACATAGGTTGAGGCTAGATTTTTTCTCATTATATAAGGAAGGTGTGATATCTTATTGACCGAGGATTGGATTCATTTTTATCTCTAATAAATACCTATAATAAATGGAAGGATATGACCCCCATCAATTTTGGGTTACCAAATTATTAGATTTGTGGTGGAGAAGAAATATTTGGGATCTAAATTGAGGAAAATGGATTTATAAAAACAATAACTACTACACACCATATACCTTATATGAAAACATGTCTTGTAGTCCATATCCACACAACATCTATGCTTTTCACCTTAGTTAAGGATCACAAACTGTGAGGCTCAGCCTATTGGTTGTGTGACCCTAACTGATCATCCATGTCATATTCCAGCTATAAATACCCTTGAACCCTTGGAAGAAGACTTGTATTGTACTCCAAGGGTACATAGCCATGCCTAAAGGAACATGGGAAGGACTCAGTACCTGTTCTTGAGAAGGTACATGACCGGGTATATAGGCATCACCCTAAGTACATTATAATGACCAAGGCATCATGGGAAGGACTTGAGTGGATGATACGTGATATGAAGTATCATTACATGTCAGTTAGAACTACATAGTCATCCAAAATCTGTGATGGAGGAGACATGACCAAGAGTCTTGGTGAGGCAAGACACTATGTGACCCCTGGTACCCACCATGTACTTTTCTCAATTACTTACACGGTGCCTAGATCATTCTAACGGACATATATTTTTTTTCTAATAAATACCCTATCCTATATAGATTTTCATGTGGGACATGATGGTTTAATTTGTAGTGGATTTAATGATATTACATGAGCCATTGAGAGTGTGATGATTCTTCTGGTGATGTATTTGTGGTATCATTAATCTGGTTGGATCATCAGAGAGAGATCGGGGGTGGAAACCCCCTATCCCCTAGGTGTGGGGCCCTCATATATTTTTCACGGGTTTCCTGGTACCCTCCATGATTCTATGGCATGGGTCATCTACACTATGAGTGGAACCACCCAATAGTACTAGGTAATGGGTCTTATATGCCTTTATTGGAACCCCCTAATGCACTAGGTTCCATTATAAATACCAACCAAGTGACAACCCCTATTGCATTAGGGTTATGGTACTCCGTGATTTTAGGGGAACCCAAATAATGCACCCGGGTGCAAGACCTCTATCTATACCAACTGAGTATCCTCCCATTGTGTTAGGTTGTGATTACTCCACCTATTTTGTGTACCCCCCTAACACACTAGAGACTAAGTCATCTGTCCATCTAGAGAGAAGAACCCCCTATCAAACTATGTTGTGGGTCCACTATATATTATGTGAAATACCCTTATCATACTATTAACTATGTCCTATATTAGAGCTGGTTACCACTAAGGATGTGGAGTATGGTGAGGTGTGGGTCCTCCATGTGGATTTCTCAGATAAGCATGCTAGATACTAGGTATATGAGATAGAACATTGTAGATATAAGTATATTCATCATCCCAGACTAGATTATGAAGATGTAGATCCCAAATATCTCTCTTCTAGGTTTATATTTAGAATATATATATATATATATTGGGTTTTATTTCCCTCATGCTTTCGGTTGAGCTGGACTTTAATATATCTTTACATTTTTACCTTTTTGGTTTACAGGGTGCCCTAATGGTTATGTTTATAATCACCCATACATGGTACCTTTCCTACATGTGTCATGTATTATGTAGATTATGGATAGTTTGACAGTGGAATCGGTGAAGCATAGTGATACTGGACATCTTAGACCATGTCTAATGGTTGGTCATAGATATTAGGATCTATTCCCTCTTATTTTTAATTATTCCAGTTATTGGGAGGTTGAGAATCTATTCTTGGTTGGGAATATATTTTCCCCTTTGCAATTTTTTATTGTAGCATACTTAGATATATTCTAAATATGATACTACATGGATAGTTTTCTGTAGATGTTAATTTTTTTTCTCTGCACTGTTTCAAGGAGATGGTTGGAAACATACATACAATTACACAAGGAAAATATATCCAATTTTATACGATTTATTCTTGATGCTTTTTACAAAAAAAATATCCTACTAGAGGAAAAATTGGTGTTGTGATTTCTTGTCCTTCCACCAGATAGGTGAGCCCTGACGAATCAAGTTGTTACACCAAATCTATCCCATGAAATTAAAACATCAATTGAGTCTTATTAGACATAAAAAACAAATCATAGAGATATTACAATTCTTGGATTCATTATATATACAAAAATTACTAGAAAACCTCTACTAGAAAATAAAATACAATTTTCCTCTCATACTAGTAACATGGATGATATTTGGGTCATAAATGGAAGACCATAGATAAATAAGATGTTATATTTTAGTATTTTGTTCATGCCTCTTAGATGATGGACTTTGACAATATGAAATTTTTTAAGTGTGTGAGAGGAAATTCATTTCAGGGATTGCCTCTAATCTTCAAAAACCTATCCATGCTAAAATGAATTGATGAATGAATTTGATGTTTTTTATGTGTTGATGATCCCAAAAAATGCTTTAAATGTTATTGTTTTATCTAAAATTATGTCAAACTTAATCTTAACAAACCCCTCTCCAAGAAGAATTTTCCTGTGATGGTTGGTGAGGAGAGCTTCTAACAAAGCATTCATAATAAATGAAAATTTATTTTTGTTTCTTATGTGGTAAACAAGGCCATTATGAATCCCACTATAATAATATGATGAGGATATTCCATTGTCTCTAGATTGATATAGATTCCACCTTTTATATAGATCCTCATTCACTTTAGCTTGAGGATTATTTTTATGATGGAAGTCAACAAAATATTTGTTGGTGGGAGTAACTATCTCAATAGGGGGTGAATTGATTACACAATAAAATTATCTATTAAAATGGATTTAAAAATATCACATATTTAAATAAAACATCCCAGTTTACCTTAATATTAGTTTGATTCAAATTTTTATATTTTGGAATATTTCTCAATAGAATGATTAAGTATCGAGTAAAAAATATAAAATGTTATTATATCCTTTTAAATAAAGATAAAATATCAAAGTAATATTTTTTCTTGTTTTTTAAAACACATTTTTTTAAATAATTAAAATAATTTAAAACAAAACACACAATAGAATTATAGAATAAGAGGTTCAGTCTCAAGATGAGACTTTTTCCAATCCACTTGTAAATAAACTAAATCTATGATGCTTATATAAAATTAAAATTTGACATACAACCTGGATTGGGTTTTACAACAATATTGTAGATTTCTAGACTACATAGGGCCTCTTCTACAGTTTTTAAGGGGGTAGAAATAAATAGTCCACCATCGAATCTCTAATACAACATGTGGGGAATAAAAGTAAAAGGAGTTGAGAAGATATATATGTATATTCCGGTTTAAAGTAAGAGATAGTGTGTGTAGAAAAAAGGGTATACAAACACAATAATCATAATGTAAATTAAAAAAAGAAGAATGAGAAAATAAGATATGAAAAGGGATAGTATTGATCGGAGTGTTAGGCTCTACAAATTGATACCCTAAAAATTGATTTTAACTGAGGCTCGAGTCTTGTTTCAAAATTTGTAGCAAAAATATTATGCCATAGAAATTTTTTTCTTGACTATGGAAAGGCACATGATATAATATGTTCTTTATATTTCTCATTTGAATGTATGTACGATTTACCATGTGTTCTCTTCTGGTTCTTTCAATAATTTCCAACTCACATTATTTGTGCATTTCTCCGTGTGTATTTCCAAATTATTGAGTTATTTTGCAAGAGGGAGTATGATTCCTATCTTATCAATAGTAGTAGTAACATCAAATATAATGATATGGATCATATGAATCCTCATAATAAGTGTATAAAATATATATCAATGCATTCTATAAAAAATTTAAGGAACAATCATTAAAATAAACATTTATATTAAATTATATAAACCATCCGTTAGAAATAATTCATTCACAAAAATTTGAAACAGTTGTGGTGACTCTTTGAATGGTGACACTGTCAGTGTCTATGTATGGTGGTGTGATATTGTAGTGATGTATTTATATTGATGTGAGATACATGAGTGGTGTGTCCTTGTAACTGTGACACTTTGTTGGTGGTATGTAAGGCTAATAGTGTGTTAGGCTCACGATGTGACTTCTGATGGTGATCCCTTCCTCACTTTTTTCAAAAAATAATTTCTAATTGTATTAATTCATTTATGGTTCCCCAATAATATGGTGAGACATTAGTTATGACTTCTAATTCATGGAGATGATACATTGGTGATAGTGACTTAAACTTGACTATGTGTCATACATGGTAGTGAGACAACTATGATGAGGACTTACCCTTGTATGTATCTTTTATTTACGAAAGTTTCTCTAATATTTCTCAAAATATAATATTCTTTCAAACAACATGACACTAATTAAATATCACAATAAACAAGATTCAAAAATCATTAAAAAACTAAATCCTATAATCTCCCACTTTCAGATCATAAAAAATCATGGAATTTTATATTCATGGAATCAAAGGAAAATCATGAAATTTTATACATATGATATGAAGCACATTATACCAAAGAATTTTTTTTTATAAATTGGTATGACATGAATAGAAAACAAGGAATGAAATATTTCACATAGTACTAAAATGAGTTAGAAACATATATGGAAGTAAAAGAAATAAAGTGCACCACATAGTATCAAATGAAGTTAGAAACAGATATGGATGTTTAATAAATTTCAAATTGAAATAGATCTTATCCTACTATTGGTATTATCAAAAAGTGAAAAGTAAAATATAAAATTGAATGACAATAACCTTGGAAATTCATGATAAATATTAGTATAATTTCTATGAAGAATGTCAATGAAAAAATAATGCCTTAAGTTTTCTAACAATAAAATAAAAAAAACAATCCTTTCAAAGACAAAAAGTGTAAAGATCATCACTACTCAGGTTGGGTTAAAGGAAATATAGGAGGTTTTCCCTTGTCAATTATCACTGGGAGAGGGCTAAGAAGAAGGTTTTTATGTGAATTTTGGAATTGTTTTGGGTAATAAAGGGATAACTGAAAGAACATAAAATATAGTAGAAGGTGGTTGAATATTGGGAATGCGAATTAGCCTGTGGTGCCTGAAATATTCATTGGGAGTTAGAGAATATGGATGTAACTTCGTTTTATTAGGATTAGGAGGGTCTCTAGCAAGTCTAGGCCAGAAATAATCTGGGGAATTTGCTGGAGGTGTTAGGTGGGAAATCAGTGGGATGGCCTCAATAGATACAATAGTTGTCACATGAACACATAGAATTGGTTTCCTAAGATGTATGAATTAGATTATAATATTTCCACCTTGTTACATTACACTATATAAGTCCACATTTCTCTAACAAAAAGATTCAATATTAGATCTATGAATTTAAACAGATAAACTTGTTACTTAATGTTTTGGGTCATAGGAGTCATCCATAAAATTTTGCTCAAAAACATAAAGTGAGAACTGCACACATGATTATTCTATATCTTAGAGATATAAAACCAAATGTCCTTAGTTATAGTCTCTCTTTATACCTTTATATCCATCATGTATTCGCTTATCATCATATTAGAATGATCTTTATTATGATAAAACTTCTTCAAAGTCTCTATTGGTAAGGAAGAAACATCACTTGAAGTACTACTAAAGGAATTTTTAATCTCTTCCCTAATAAATTTTCAAATCAACATAGCATTAGAAAGAGATTGAGGAACAATATAAATAGATTCCACAAGGGTAATATTTTCATTATTTTCATGAGGGTAATCCATAGAAATTTTAAAGGCATATTTCATTCCATCTATAGAGGATTTTAGGGATTTCAACTCATTTTATGACCTTTTATTATCAATTTCAACTTCACGGATATAGTGCAACATCTTCTATTGAATGTGGTCAATAACCCATTCAAAAATATATCTAGCATATTTTTTAATTTCCTTATTGAGAAGTTGTGATTTACTTTTCAAAAACATACCAAGATTATAAACTAACTTTTCTTTGAAAACATTCAAACCATCATCAATGACCACATCAAAAGAAACTGATGGAACAAAAGAGGCACAATATTTCGTAGAGGAAAACATTTTGAAAAAAAATAGTAACATCGATGTAATTTATAATTGTTCCTCTTGATATATTTCTTCTCGAATGGAAGTTTCACCATTCATTAGTGAACTGCCAACTTTACCCGAAAATAAACCACAATTTTTAGACATCAGGTAAATAAAAATTTCTATAGGGTTAATAAGAGGATGAAGCATTGAAGAAAAAAAACTCTATATACTACTAATATATGTATACCAACCTATATATCAACTATTCTCTATTAATCCTAAGGTTCACACTCCAAGTTCACATCAACAAAAGGATTACTAGAAGAAGCCTCATCTGTCAACTAAACATCAACTGTGTCTCTATAGATCTATAATCATTAACAATCTACTCTAAATGATATAATTTCATCTTTTCAGCCACATGATTCCCACCAAATGAAAAATATCTCATCTTCTCAATAATGAATTTATTTGACTCTATTTGATCCTTAAGAATAAACACATGGATTCCATCAATAACATCATCCCCAAATTTATGACTTCAATGGATTGTGAATTTATCCCCCTCAACAGATGAATCTTCATCTTTTCTTGCAACAAAATCCAACTCACCAACAAAAATTGGCTTCTATTGTGATTCTGAAATACAACCTCCTAAAGATGTTAGAATATCTTGAGCAATCTCAACATCATCTCTTATAATTTTTTCACTAGAACCACCAGGATGTAATCCTTCATCATTACCATCATTTCCACTTCCTTCTTCATATTTGGAATCACCGATACCATTATCATCACCATATTTAGAATTAATTTTGAAATTATATTCGCTATAGTGTTTGGTCCCTTCCTCTTCTATTTATACGAATTTATATCTTTTTAGGAGAGTCCTAGTTAGACATGGAGCTCCATAAGTTATAGTAGGAGAACTAGTAGAGATGTTAGGGTCACATACCTGATCAACTAGATATTTATATTTTTATTTTACATTAATAAAAACTTCTAACTTCTCATAAATATTTTCAAAAATATCATACAATTCTATTTTATCATCAACAAGGTATCTTGGTCGTGATGGGTAGTCAATTGGATTAAACTCATCATATAGATTTTCATTATTGTCTTCCTATTTCCTCTTCCATGGGTTCAAACAGATATTCATCCTTCTACATATTGTCCATATGATACAAAATCTACAAAATTCAATATATAAATCTTCATGTTTAGTAAAAATACATTTTTAATTAAGAATATAATAAATAAACATTAGATAAATAAGAGAATTTTATCAAGAGGTTGTTTTGATCATTGATGAAAGATGAAGCATAATACATCTATAATGATTTATCTTTTTTACCAATTTAAAAATAAAAATAATATAGAAATATTGTTACTATAGAGTAGAAAATTTACCCTTTCATGGGAGCAACAAGTTCTGAATAATGTTGAAGAGTATTCTTCTCTCTCCATCTAATTCTTAAGTAATCAGTTTTTAATTATTACATCTCTAGTCAACTCAGCAAGATATTATTCATAGATGAAATCATAACCATCATATGGAATGGTTCTTGATAATCATTAAATACTTTTTCATGTGGGGATTTGAAACAAATATCCCACTACCTTGAATAAAAGGTGATTATACAAATTTTAACTCTTCTTCTTACCCATTACACTTTTTCTTAATAAAAACCATTCTTGACATAATGGCAGATATCATACACAATCCTTGGATAAAAAGGTAACTTCTTTAAGAAAACTAATCCATCCATACTTGGGTTTCTACATCATTCATCTCTAATTATTATCTCAAATGAATCCATTCTGATTTAACTTTCTGTTCGGGTACAATAAACAACTTTTGAAATCATTGGTTTAATTAGTTTAATAGGTGCATGATGACTTGATTCACCCATCTACTTCTTTATAGAATATAAATTTTCTAGTGATGATTCAAAACATAAATCCACTCTATTCATTGATGTTGTATCTATTGACTCGAATGAAGATGAAGTGAAGGTTGAAGGGTTGGTAGAAAATGATCACACAAGGATAGAGAGAAAAAGGTGTGAGAAAAAAGTGTGTATTGAAATTTAAAAAAGTTCTACATTCATCATTGTGGATTCTTAGGGACCTAGTAAAATTAAAATTTTGAATTATTAAAAATTCAAAATCCATTTGTAAAATAATCCATAAATGATTTAAAAATCATTAGTTTAAAATTTAGAAATGAAAATTTATAAACACATAAATCGTTCCAATGGTGAAATAAATATTAATAGTGAAAATTCCAACAGGGAGAAGTCCAATTGTGATAAGTCTAATGGTGAAAAGTCTAATGGTGAGAAGTCCTATAGTGATAAATTCTTAATATTTAGATATTCACAATGATGAGACATCCATAATGGTGAGATATCCACAATTGTGATACATTCGAAACAGTGAGTGCCAATTAATTGAAATTAACCAAAATTAATCATAAACAATTCTTGGTTGATATAACTCATTCTATTTGAATTTAAAGGATTAGTGAATATATAAGAATGATAATATTATTTACTATTGTGTTTAAGTGTTATACATCCCTTTTGAAAATTATCTCTCTAAAAGTGATGTCTTTCTTCAATATGTTTTGTTCTAGAATAAGATACAAGATTCTTATAAATATTGTTATCACATGAATTATCAAAGTTTATAGGGGCATCTGAGAATTGTTATCCATAGTCTATTATTGTGTTTTTAACCCAAAAAATGTGTGCTCAATATCTACCTTCTTCTATGTATTCAATTTCGGTAGTGGATAGTGATACACAATTTTTATTCTTACTATACCAAGAAACTAGTAAATTTCCCAAAAAGTGACATCTTCAAGAGGTTCTTTTTCTATGTAATTTACATCCACCAATATCAGAATCATAATTAAATACTAACGGATTGTTTCTCTTGGGTAATAAAATCCTAGAATAGTATTATATTTGTGGTATTTGAAAATTGATTGTATAGCTACAAGATTTTACTCTTTTGGATTTTCTTGTAAAAGAGCACAAACAAACACACTAAACATTATATCAGGTTGGATAACAAGAAGTTAAAGAAGACTTCAAAACATACATCTATAGTTAGTTCAACCCACCGGTGTCCTAGCTTCATCAAGATCCAATTTATAGGTAGTACTCATTGGAGTATCAGTGCTCTTAGTTTTGTCTCAGTTAAATCATTTTAAAATATCCTTTGTATATTTACTTTGATTTAAAATGATTTTTTATTTATTTATAAAAATATTAAAACAGTGAAATAATTTTAGTTCACCCATTAATATCAATTTAAATTCATATTGCATCATCTTGGAAAAATCAGTACATAAGGCTATTTTTGAATATCCGAAAAATAATAACATCTACATAAATGTTTACAACATAAATATATTTTGAATCCATTTTATCAGAATTGTAAGATGACCAATACCTTTTTGAAAACATTTTGAAATATTAAAAGTGTTTATATAGACATAACAAGTTCTATGAGGTTTTATTAAACCATATTAATCATTATTTAATTTGAAAACACTATTTGGAAAATATGGATTTTGAAAAACATGGGGTTATTCAAAAAAATCCATAAATATATACCCATTTAAGAATGATCTCTTGAAATCCATATGATAATGCTTGAAATCTAGATTATTTTCATAGGAATACAATACTCTAACACATTCATGTTTGGATACTGGTTCAAGGGCCTCTTCATTGTATATTCCTTACCCAAATAGCTAGAAAGCCTTCCTTTTTATTGATTTTTGATAACCCACCTCTCAAGGGATGAGGGGGGACGCTTAGAAGGCCTGAAGGCATAGATATTACATGAATAATAGGTCTAAGGAAATATAAAGGCTATAACTACATGAAATTGCTTCTCCCCAGGTTTTTTATCTTAATGTCTGCTCTCCACCTTCGCATGGCTAGTTCGATGAGGCATCCTGGGCAAGCACAGGCTGGTCCCGATGGAAAATGACATATCCTCTATTTCTAAAAATTCCTCTTAAGCATTTACTCTAGTGAATGTTCATGCCCTGAATCCACATCTGAATTCTGATCCTTGTAGAGTCTTCCTAGTTGTTAAGACCAATTTTAGGTAGCTCGAAGCCCTTAAGGTGGACGAATGGCCTTTAGGTTGCTCGAAGGTATTTAGGTGGCCCAAAGGCCTTGAGGTGTTTTGAAGGCCTTGAGGTGGCTGTAAATCCTTACTGGCCCAAGGGCCTTGGGTGGACCGAAGGCCTTGAAGGACCCGAGGCCCAAATAGTTGCCCAAAAGCCCAAATAGATGAATTTTTCTAACTGCAACATTTATAAACAGTGCCTTCCATAGTACCCAAATAATTTGCCACTATATTACTACTACCACACCTTATATGTTTCCTACTACAACACTACTATTGTGCTACTACAACACCCCAGAAATTATGTCTCTGAACAGTTTTGAACTCGGGTCTCGTGGATGCACTTGTCTAGTGCTCACCAACTAGGTTATGGATCTTGTGCATATACTATTACTTATTCTTGAATATAAACTTGTGAAACTAGGATATCCATGTTTCTTACTATAATTATTGATTAATCTACCACATCTATAAACACCCATTTAGTTTCAATAGTTAAGGTCTCGCTGGGTCTATTTTCTAGTTAGCATATTTTGTTTTTTTCAAATTGATATAATTCTTCTTAATTATAAATTACCGAAAATCCATTATTAATTACATCACCGATGTTATTTGGTTCAATCTAAGGCAAGAATTCTTGTTGTTTAACTTGATTTCTAAGAGAATATCTAGTATATGTACCTCTGCCTAGGTTTGAAACAACAACATCTAACAGATGGTACATAAGGGTCCTAACATCTCTATAAAAAGTTAGGATGGTCACTTCCAGTTCTTGTATAAGTTTTGATACTAGATATTATTTAAATATATAAGAACATTAATTAATTTTTATATTAGCTTTATAACTGAATCAGTAGGTTTTGAATTTAGGTTTAATGTTTATAAATTATCCTTTAGTTTATATAAATGGGCATTTGTTTCATGTGGATATATCTCATCAAATTTTATGTGATCATATTCTAATTGAATATTAGTTCTATTATTGAAAACTCTTTAGGCTTACTAGATGTTGAATAACCCAATAAAATTACTTCATCAGTCTTGGAGTAAATTTTTTCAAGATTATCCTTAGTATAAAGAATAAATACATTGTAACCAAAATCTATAAAGAAATTAGTGTTTGGATTTCTATTCTTACAAAGCTCATAAGGGGTCTTTTTCATGATAAGACTATTTAAAACACTATTTATTCTGTAATATGATATATTCATAGCCTTTACCCAAAATTGTTCTGGTAAATCATATTCATTCAGTATAGTCTGATCTATATCGTGAAGGGTTATATTCCTTTTTTCTACAAATCCATTCTATTGAGGGGTCCTAGGACCAGAGAAGTTATGACTATAACCATTTTAAGAAAAATTACTCATAGTTTTTATTCTCAATCACACAAACATGGTCACTTACTATGGTCCTAATCCTAAGTCTAGTTAAATTTTTACAGTTCTAGCATACTTGGTAATGTATGAACACACTTCACATTTGTGATCTAGAAAGAACACCCATGTATACCTACAAGATTTATATAAAAATACATAGACTCACTACTTCCCATTTACTATAGAATCTATAGATAGTCTAAATAAATCCAAATGAACCAAATAAAGAGGATGAGAAGTTGAAACATCTTTCATTGATTTAATATAAGTCTTGTGATATTTCCCTTTTTATAGGGGTTACAAAACATGTCATTTTAGAACTGTTGTTTTGGTAGATAATTAACTAAAACATTCCTAGTAAAATTCTTAAGTGAGTTAACATTGTTGTTTCCAAGTCTCCTCTTCCATGGACAAGATTATTTGTAAAAATTACTCAAGAAAGAATCATTTTGAGAAACTAAAGAATTAATATAAACCACTTAAACATTTTCATTCATTGAAATAGTAAATACTGGATAATATTTAAAATAATATACAATACATGCTTTATTCTCAAATTTAACATGAAAAATATCATCACATAATTTTGGGATTCTAATAAGGTTATACTTAAAACCATCGACAAATTGTACTTTGGAAACTAAAATAGAATTAGTTTTACCAATCTATTCAAGGGTGATGTTTTTCCATTTTTCATTATCAGTAATGGTGACATGACCACCATAAACATTTATTAGGGTCTTGAAAACTCAGTAATCACTTATACTATTCCTTGAACATTTGATATCTAAGTAACATATACCTTTTCATGGGGACTTCAAGAAATTTTCCTTCAAAAAAATTACACAAATATTATTTTGGTACCCATATTTTCCTGGGTCCGCATCTGTTAACATTCTGGGCATAAAAAACCAATATTTTTCTCGTAGGTTTCATATAAATAAACTATAAGCCTTTTGAAATAGATAAATTTTCTGGTCCTCTAGAGGAATAACTATAAGAAAAAATTTCATATTTAAGTAGAAATATTCTCTTAAATATTTTTGTTTGTATAAAATGATATCTAATAGTAGTAACATTTTTTGAGAAACTTATTTTTTTAGAGAATATGGGTATGTGTTTATATAACATTGTTAAACCTTTATAAGTCTTTATTTAGTATTTCATTAGACAATTTATGCTGAGTATTATATTTTAATAACTGGTTGTATTATCTTTTTCAACAGATACGTAAAATTTAATATTGGTAGAATAGAGCTGGTTTTCTTTTAAGAAATTGACAATTTCTCTTTATTCCTTAAAAGTGACTTGTATCATTTTGAAATATTCAAACATCTATTCTTGAGATATATCATCATCATCATGTTCATTGTCATAATTATTGTATTTTGTAATCAGAAAACATGTCCAAAAGAATAACTAAATTCATCCATCTATGATCTCATAAAATAGATCATTTTCAGCCTTTTATTTGACTAGATATAGAGCTTGAATGGAGTTTCTGAATAAAAGTTATGTCACTTTTATGTTATGATGAAAACCAGTTCAAAAATTCCATTCTCAGAGATCCCTTGACAAATGTCAAGATGTAATGATGGAACTATCTACGATATGATGGATACATTCGTGATTTACAAAGTTCATAAGGATGGAAGCCTTTGTGATCTGACAGGTACATATGGTCCTCCACCATATATTAATAATAGAATCCTTTGTGATTCAGATGACACCACCTCCGATCGTGAAGCTCCATCCACATCACAGTGTCCCTTTTTATTCTTGGAAAGACCCAACTACCTCTATGGCCTATAAATAGTTGGGTCACTCCCTTCATAAGCACGCTTATGTATCCCTTTCATCAGATGATCTCCCATTTCTTTATTCTTTAGAGCACCACGAAGTGATTCCCCTTATAAAGGCCTCATCCCATTGTGAATGTGCGAACCCCTTTCGGGGTTCTCAAGGACCCATAAAGCATTTGGACTTTATTGAGAACTATCCAAATATATTGCTCTTCACTAAGGTGAATCTCTAATCCAATATAATCCTTCCTTTGTAAATAATATTTCCTTCCTGAAGCTCCTTCGTGATACCTTGTACTATGTTAATACCTATCCATCGAGAGACCATATGCTTAGTAAACCCCATTTCATTCACGAAGACCTATCCTTCGCAAATATCCTACCATTTCCCACCAATTCATATCATATGGGATGGAACCCCGCACCCCCACTTGAGATCACTATCGGGATGCAGTCTCTGCCCTCCGAGCCAGTCCCTTTGCAACTGTCATTGACCTCAATGAATAATGGATAGATGCAAAGTTAACTTTTTAGGCAGGGTTAATGAAATTTTACCTTACACACCAAAATTCTTCCTATAGAATACCATGGATTTAGATACTCCTCTAAACTCATTCAAAAACCGTGGGTAAACATATAACACTTTGTCCCTTTCTCATATTAAAAATTGAGGATCTCATCATCAATTCCATGAGTAGCTTGAGCTGAAACATTCCTCAAGAAACTCCTCGAAACCCCCTCACCAAGATCATATGCTGGGTTGGACCAGAAAGGTCCACTATTATGTTAGTAACAAACCAACCATTTCTAGGCCCCATGTTCCTAACAATCCTCCCCACATGACTACAAACTATAATACACCCCATATGACAAAAATATGATTCATATTGTTCGAAATAAGAGATTCCTTATGTTCTAAGAATAAGATGCCAATACTCCTCACTACATGACTTTAAACTGTATCATTCCCTACCATTCAATAATATGAAGCCTCTTATTTCAAATAATAGATTCCTTTTGTGAGAAGCATAAGATGAATCATTCCATGATTACAATTGAATAATTTTGAGATCTTTGGAACTTATTCGCTCCTTCCATCACTCCACCTCATGCTTCATGTGTCCTTCATTCTGATCTACATCATCTTTCATGTCTGAAGTGACCCCTTAATGGCCTAGTCCTTTGCCTCTTTGGATCAACTACTACTCTAGGTCAATGCCCTAGAAGGCTTTGATGGAACTTTGAGTTTAGCCCTATGTTTTGAATACATTCAGCGGTTGTCCCTCATTTGTTTTCTTCCATCTTAGGCTTACATGATGTGGATGATGCATTTTGAATATGTTTAGTAGTTATCTCCCATCATCATTCTGATATCGTTATGTTATGAATATTGGTCATATGATTCACAATTTTTATCTCCCTTTATTTTGAATGATTCCAACGCCCTTGGTGTTATCCCATTTGTGCATTAGAGCATAGCTGTAGGTCCCAATTATATTCCTCAACCTACTAGTGAGTTGGGATTCCCTCATGGAAAGACACAAGGATGAAATTACAGTCATATTACATTCATAATTCCTATATATAATTTCTACTCTATAGCGTCTCCCAGTAATCTTCCATGTATATGACATATCCACCATTTCTACTCCATAGCATCACCTGGGTAGCTTCCATACACAATCCCCACCCACAATTACTGCACCATGGAATCATCTGGGATGTTTCCATGAGTATGACCCATCACCATTTCTACTCCATAGTTTCACCTTGGAAACATCAATCAATATTCCCTATGCATAATTTAAACTACTTAGCATCACTTAGGATGCTTCCATGTGTAAGCCCCAATCACCACCCTTCATGGCCGCACCTTTTCACCACAATCATCAGGTTTGTTTTTGCTTCTTGTATCTCACACCGAGTCTGACTCAAGTGAGATTAGAGTAAACAGTTACTGTGACATCCTATTTGGGACACCTTCGTGTGTATTCCCCATGCCCATTTTTTCCAAACTACATCGACTTTGATCCTTGCACCTTTCTTGAAAGGCACATTGGGAGCCTCTTTGAGGTTAAATCCTATTAACCATCAGTCTCGACCTGTTCATTCTAGTTCACTATCATCCCACATGATGTTAAACTGTATTCCCCATTCCAACCCACATAACATTAAACTTTATGATTTTGAACTGTGTGGGTTTTGAAAACTGTCTCCTAGATAGTGAATGGAGAAAACCTCCCATAGCTTCAACCCCAAACACTTGTAAAAATTAACATTCCCTTTTTGGGACCCACGTCCTTGGTCCTCCCCTAAGTGGAGTTAGACTTGTTATTGGGATGATAAAAATATGTAATCCTCATCATGTGTTTTGGTTTTTGTACTTTGTCTACACCTTGATTCTATACCTCGTTCATGAGCTACACAAACATTGATATTTTACCCTTTTGACCAAGGTATGTAATAAGACTCTCTATGGTCCATGCCCATCTCTAATGTCCCATCCTAGTCTCTCCCTTGGGCCTTTATAGCTTTATAAGACCAGGACTTATCTCACTGGTTCCATTTCATTCAGTTCCCTATCTACATGTCCATTCTCAAGATCCGCTTCCTCAGTTGACTCATCACCCCTCTAGAACAACATGGTATTTGATTACCTGCCACGGGGATATATAGGAAACCACTTTGGGGTTCAATCCTTGTACCAAAACCTTCACACATGTTTTTGGTTCCATGCCCATTTATTCCACACTTCAACACTTCACCCATACCCATCATGATTTTACAAAAGCATCCACATCCTATTGAAATCATCCCTCCCACGTGGGAAACTAACCATGTGTAACCCCCTTCATTTCATTTATATTTCTATCACTAGGGATGATAACCACATGTAAGCCCTAAAATTCTTCTCAGTTGTTGTCTTTTGTGTACACCATGATTCTATGTCTCACCCATTCGAACTATGTGGGTTTTGATCCATGTATCCAAGACAAGGTACATAGTAAGACATACCAAGGTTCAGTCCTAAAAAGTGCGAAACCTTGGTTTCCCTTTTGACTGTGACCATTCTACTCTCTAATTATCCATTTATGGTGTCCAAATTATTCTTCGTAGTGTGATATATTTGTTTTATGGGACACAACACCCTGGGTCTACTCTAATTAAGTATTCTGATTCATCCTTTACGTTTCCCCCTTTATGGGGTTTACTTTCCCTGATCCGCCCTCAATGGTGTCTAGATCAGGCATTACGGTGTGGTATCTTTACTTTAGGGGACACAAAACCCTAGGTCTAATATCATTTAGAAATCTAATCCATCCATCTAGTGTCCCCCTTTCTAGGATGAAATCTCCCTGATCCACCCTTAGTGTTGTTCAGATCATCCTTCAAGGTGTGATATCTTCCTTTTTTGGTACACACCACACTGGGTCCACTCTTATTGGGCATTCTGATCCATCCATCTGTTAAACAATCCTAGAACGGCTTCCATGGGATGTAAAAATATGATCCTCATCCATGGGGCATTCTAATCACCCACATACCATCTCCTTAAGACATTAAACACGCAGCCTACCCCATATTGAACATGGTCTATCTAAGGAAAACCTCATAAGCCATGCCTTCGATGTAACTGTATCAATAGTTCATTAAAATTGTGGCATACCAAGTTTTAAAAATGGGAAGTTGAGGAAAAACTCATAGAAATTCCTCTGGAATAAGATACCCCATGACCGACATGGGATGCCTCAGGCTATGCACCATTAAGATGCCCACTTATGAGGAAGAATAAATGTATTCAAATGTATAAACATCTAAAGATGCCCTAACATGTGGGATGTTACCATCTACCCTGATCGAAGGTTTCTTTTCTGTCGAGTCTCATTGGTATTCCTAGAGAGAAGCAGTGTAATTAACCAATGTCCAAAAATATATGGCACAAGGAATTAGATTCACAAACCATGACACAAATCCACAAGGGAGACTTGGTCGACTTGATGAGTTCCGAGGAGGAATCTATGGAATGTGGAACCAAAATTAGATCATCCTATTTTGATCAAGGAGAAAACAACTTTGATGAAGTGATGGATTCCTCCCACCTTTGGAAAGTGGGAATACAGGGAAACAATCAGTGTGTCCTCAAAGACAGATGCACGCCCCACAGAAAAGTGTCAGAAACAATATCATCAAGTATAAGAGAAACATTTGAAATAATAGGTACCTCAGAGATATTATTCATAAAGTACATGTTGGATTTTACATACTTTTATTAATGTAATGAATTAGAATCAATATGGATATCCTAAAAATCACACAATGTGGCATTTATTTATTTTTATACCTTTGTTCTTGGACGTCATATTTCTTTTTATATTTTATCTTTTGAAATTATTCCATGACATGTCCTTCTCTTTTTCTTTCTAATAGTTAATTTCATTGTCTCTATCATCATTTATCCATTAATTTTTCTAGTTTCCTTTACTATTATATATTCATTTGTACTTTGGATTTCTAAAAATATTATTTTCCCTATAGAACTTATTAAATATCATATCTATATGGACCATTCCATCATCACTCTCCAAAGGTGACCCACTATCACATGATCATTCAATTTGGATATCTTCATTTTATTTTTATCTATGTCTGGATAAAGTGGACTTGGAAGCTATTAAATGTATTTTTAGTTCATTATCTTCTTCTTAGTTTAAATTTAATTCTTCTTCAGGCGTCATCAGTTTCATAATAACCTCCTCAACTGGTAGTTCTCTAATTTCACATGAATATCTAATAAAAAAATGTGCCTCTCCATATTTCTAGATGGCATAATAGCAATATCATAAAATGGTATTTTCTAGTTACTGGATTTCCAAATGGGATCATTGGATTAGAAATTTTATTAAACTTGAGATATATATCAGAAATTAAATTATTAGGATTTATCTTAAAAATATTCTATTTAATAGTGTATTCTTTTAGTCCTATTTATTTAACATTAGTTATTCCCTCATAGGAAATAGTCTATGTATCCCAATGTTCAAAATATATATTACAGGAATAAATTCGATTGAATTCCTCATATCTTGAAGAACTTTTAGTGAATTCATAGCTTTAAAATTATTTTTATTAAAGGTTTTTGTATATTTATTTTGTGTAACTCTAGAAGTTGCAGGAAATTAATATTTATCCGTTATAGCAGTGTCGATTTAAAAAACCATACTTTTTAAATGCATTTTTTTCTTTATCCTCCACTGAACATAATTATTACAGTTGAAAAATGAGGAATATTGGAAGAAGAACCTTGTTGTCTATAATACTTTTAAATAAATATATTTATAAATAAAATAAATTTAATATTATTATGGAAGAACTAAAATCATAGTTTTTTAAACATTGATACCAAAACATCATCATTGAAACCAAATATTGTATTGAGTGAGTATCTCAAGAAGGAGGGGGTGGGTGAATTGAGCACCCAATAAAAATTTCTATTAAATTAGATTAAAAAAATCCAACTATTTAAATAAAATAGCCTATTTTACCAAAATAATAGTTTGATATAAGTTTTAATCATTTAGAATATTTCTCAAAGGATTGATTTGGTTTCAAGTAAAACATTATAAAATATCATTCTATCCTTATAAATCAATTTACATAATAAAAATCTTATATAAACAATAATTATGAGAAA
Organism: Viscum album; assembly: GCA_963277665.1. Taxonomy (NCBI): domain Eukaryota; kingdom Viridiplantae; phylum Streptophyta; class Magnoliopsida; order Santalales; family Viscaceae; genus Viscum; species Viscum album. The sequence continues at coordinate 871,806,907 of OY728125.1, forward strand.
TTTTCAAAGTTGTGGTTTTCCTTGTAGGTAAAAACAGATTTGGTTTTTATTAAAAGAAAAAAAATAGAGTAATATGAAAACATAAGGTTCATTATCAAGATGATTCATTGTCCCCTCCACTATAAAATTACATATGACCAAGTACTTATTATAAAATAAACATTTAAGTCAAAACCTGGATTGGGTTTTACAATAGTAAAACAACTTCCCAGACCACCAATGGCCTATTCCATAGATTTAATGGGAGTAAAAATAAACTTCTGACAACTAAAACTTTACCACAACACATGTGGAATATATGTAAAAGGTTTTGAGAAGATATCTGTGTATCTTCATGTTTAAAGAAAGAGATAGTGTGTATAGAAAACTGAGTATGCATACACATTGATGGCAATATAAACGAAATATGGAAGACTAGAAAAAGGAGATGGAAAGGGATAGTGTTCCTTGGTCTAGTAGGCTTTGCAGCTCGTGATTTTTGAATGTGATTTCAAATGAGGCTCGAGCCGTGCTTCAAAATTTACTGCCAAGCAGAGTGTTGTAGACTCTTTGTTATTTTTTGGTGGAAGGAACTGAATGTAATATGTGATTCGTCTTTCTCCTTCTTTTGTATATAGGATGAACCCGATATTATATTCTAGTTCTTGCAATAATTCTTATTTCATTTCATATATGCAGCTCTATAAATGTATTTCCACGTTATTGAGTTCATGTTCATGAGGAAGTCTAAATCCCCTTTTATCAACAGTATAAAAAATAGTAAAAAAATCATCTAGATCCTCTATATCATCGTACATAAATTTCTATGTATACATAAATTTATTATACAACAAAATTAAGGAACAATAATTTAAAAATAGCATTAAATACAACAAATTATCCCTTAGAAAAATTGAATTTAGAATAAATTGAAACATCTATGATGACTCTTGGAATGGTAACAATGGACGTGCCTGTGTCTAGTGGGGTGATATTGGAGCAATTTATTAATATATAAGTTTGATGAATTGGTGGTGTGTCTTTGGAATAGTGACACATTCTTGGCGGTATATCGGGATGGAGGTGTGTTAGGATGGCGGTGTGTTAGGCTGGCAGTCTATAAGGATGGAAGTGTGTCCTATGATGAGGTGTCCTTCCATAATTTTCCAACAAATACATTCTAAAAGTATGCATTCCTTCACGTTGTCTCAATATGATGTTGTGTCTTTGGTGACAGTGTCTCATACTTATTGTAGGGACATTATTGACAGTGGTTTATCCTTGAAGGTGTCTTATACATAGTGATACTACCTTAGGGATGGTGACTTATACTAAATGGTATCTCATACATCAGTATATATTTCTAATATATCTCATCAAGTAAAATGGAAATAGAAGATATGAAACTCATTAAATATCACAATAATGAGGATTTTATTTTCATTAAAATAAAGAGGTCAATGGTTTGGTTGGTGAACAAGGTCTGAGTAATTTCATTCAATGGTTCATTGGGGAAATTATGTTCATTATATCTCTTATTTGATTCCATTGTCTATTATTTGTGATCCACTACTTACCCCCATGAACTAGTATATGATACTGTTATGAATGGTAAATTACTTGTTATAAATAAAATGTGAAATCCATCGATTATGATGTCCCATGTATAATTTTCAAGGTCCCTGAACATAACATCATATTTCCAACAATGATGCTCGATTGTAAAGGTAGTAAATAGTTCCCCATTGGTAGATTGATCTTATTAACACCCTTTTCCATGTGAAGGTAATGGTAGAAGTGATTTTAGTTTTTCTACTCATCTTATTTAGACCCACCTTTTTTATTATGTTGTGGATGGAGATGTCCATGATGTCCATCGAGCTGTTTTAATCTCCCAGGTACCCATAATAAATTTCTCAATTATCCACGATGGAGAAGAATAAATTTCTCATCAATACACACACAACATGAAAACAATGTTGAAGGTTTTCATTCAGGATTTGAACAACCTATTATTCAATCCAAACATCTCTTGTAATAAATATCTAGCTTATATACATTTTATAGACTACGATATCTTAGTTATTCAAATTTGTTTGTTTGGGGATGAATTTTTTTATTTCTATTATATGATTAATTATTATTCTATTAATTCTACAGATAATAGTGTATATTTATTCAATATATTTAGAAATTACTTACATGAAGAAACCTTTTAGAGTTCTTTTCCAATGCTAGAATCCACAATAATTTTAATAGTCGCAAGAAAATCAATCCATCCCTCAATATCTAATATTATATTTTGGATGAATCACTTTTTTATATACAAACTTACAAATTCAAATAGGCTTGCCATGAATTATATAAAAATAAAAAATAAATACAATTTCATAATCTAGTGACATAGTTTGTGGTATACACTTTCCTAAAGAATCATGAGACTTCCAAAAAAGTTATATATAATGGGAATATGAAAAAGCATTCATAAAAAATATTTTTTTAATTGGGATTGTTTTCACAAACCATTTCATTTTTATAATATAAATTGATATACTGGATCCATGTGGATTCCAATTATGGAATCCATTAACAAAATTTACCCATATTCATGATTTCATAGGAATATTGATGGACTCTCATGTGGGAATTATATTGAAATTATTGGACCACATAAAATTTCATCGTTTATATTATCAGAGTGAATGGAAAATGATAGTGTGTGATTAGAAATTAAAGACCACATTTGATGAGAAATATCATGTTTTTATTATAGATATATACTAGGCTATAATAGCTAATTTCATTGAGTCCCATCCCTAAAAATGTCACCATAATTCTTAGTGTTTTGAGGCTTAACTACTCATTATTTTTTAGTAGGATACATCCAAAATGTAATCAAGAACCATTTTTGGTAACTCCCACCACTAAATACATGTGAAATCACAATAATAATTGGGAAAAAAACATAGAAATGCTCAATAGAGGAATTTTATGTAGAAAAAGTAGCTTATGATCTAGGTATATATTTTTTCATTATGGGAATATTTCTGAGTTCATGTGTGTTGGATGACCAATATTCCAAACATTTGGATCCAGATAAAGGGTTTTCTTGACCATGGAACCACACATTAATCCCTAATCACACTGACTAATGCATGCATCATCATAACATCCCAGATCCCACATTGATGGTGGTTGTGATTATCTAGTGTTTCATTAGTTGGTGAAAGATGTTGTGGGATTGATGATGTATCCAATATCTTGGAAGAATAATTTTGATGAATGTTCCTTGAAAATTAAAGTTATGATCTAGGTTCATGGAATCTAGGACACCATCGACACTAAAGGTGCTTAACTCCAAGAATACAAGATGGTGTTTGACACCATACTATATGTAGCCCACCAGAGATGATCTATGTACTCACTATCAAGGGATGTTCCTAAATACTTGATACACATTCAAGACAATGCATTTCAACATTTATCATGTACACAAGGATAATTCATTGAATCTATAAAAGGGTACTAAATAATTGATTTTCACAATGGATAATTGGTGGATGAGTTCATGATGAAGTTCACTATGTTGGTTAACCAAATCATCATCATTGGGGATCTAGAGCCTCAGTACATGGTCATTGAGAATTTCTTGTGAAATTCCCCTTCATGGTTTTCCAAAATTTTCCTTCTCAATTGAGAGGCTTCTTAACATCTCGACGTTCTCTGTAGAGGTTTTAATATAGTGACTCAAAGCAGATGAGAACTATTTTTCCCATAACCCATAGCTAGTTCTGGACATAATATATCCCTCATCAAAGATGATTTGGTTTCTTATATATAGTATTATCAGTTTTGGAATAGATCCTTTGATGACCAAATTTCAAAAAACTATTGTCACCAATTTCCATATTCTAATATTAATGAAAGAAAAGATAGAAATAGAAAGGATGACCCTAAATCCAGAAGTGTTTTTGATGTATCAAGGGAACAATGCCATTTTTTTGAAAAAAATGGGACATTTGGCCAAATATTACTACAACATGATGATGTAGGCCAATGGAAATATGAAATGAAATGATGACGACAAGCCCACAATCCTTAGGGAATGGTATTACACCGGTGTGGAGGACTTTCCACATCCAAAATCTACCAATATTTATTCTCCACCATCAAAATATAGTCATGTTCTATTAGTTATGGTAAAGGATATCAATCAACTAGATCAGAAGGATGTGTGATGGTTGCTTGTGGTACCATGACATTGGTACTATAGGAAACATAATTGGATCCCACATTGTATTTTTGTAGAACTACTATTGGATATATTGGACCATTAATTTTAGTGATGGATTCATTGTCAACCCTGAGGGGTGTGGGATGAACTTGTACACCCAAAATACAGGAGACCACTAAATTCTTACAAGGGTGTGCTTAATCATAAGGCTCACCACTAATATTATCATAATTTGAAAACCTGATGAGAATAATTTATATGTTCTTGTTGACGGTGGAATATGGAGGATTCATATCCAATAGTAGTGCCTCCATTATGGGGTGAAGGAACATGTAATTTGGTTGTAAAATTTTTGATATTTTTTTGGAAACTCTTAACCTTCAATACACACAAACTGACATGAATTCCATGAACTTAAAAGACATACAATGTCACAGAAGCATAGTTTTTTACTCCATACAAATATATTTTGTTATAGATTTATATTTCATCATTCTATGTATTAAAAAAAGTTTGTGTATGTTTATTGAAAGATATTTTCTGTATATTCTTATTGAGAAGGGGAATAAAGGAGGCATAATTATGGGATGTGAGGTAGGAGAAGAAGAAATTCAAGGACGATAAGAGCTCTCTCGTCACGACATAGTGTGAGGGTTATTGTGAATTGATCAAGTGGAACAAATTTTAGATAATTTCCTTTCTATGAATCACTGATGAGTGTGTTCACCAATATTTTAAAGATTTCACAGATAATATCATCGACCTTGTCCACAATTACCTCTTTAAGATGATCACACTTACAACCCTAAGTGAGATCTTCAACTTTCAGCTACTTTTGGATAACGTACACCACTCTATGAGGCTATGTATAGTTCTGAGAAAGGACTAAGCCACAATATTAATGAGAAACTCTTTATATATGGTGGTGGTGAAGATAGGGAATAAATTTGAAGGTCCTCCACACTGAAAGTGATGATGACTTCCTTCTGGTGTAATTCAATGAATAATGCGTTGAGTGATGTGTACTAGAACAACACATGCCTTCTAATTCAACATAAAAGAATATATTCATTGAATGACTTAACCCAAATTTTTTCACCATGAATCAAAGAATGATAAAGGAAAAGTGTCTCCCTAGGATTTCATGGTGTAGTGCTATCACCTTCACCATTTTTATCCTTAACCATGAAGCAACCTAAAGCCTTGGGGGGTGATTTTGTATGAGTCCTATCATGGTTACCAGCCAATAATGCACTTTCTTCGCAGATCTATCTACATCTTCAATTTTCAGATTGTATAACCACATCTATAGATGTTCTATGACCAACTAGGTTTAGGATCTTCATCTAATTTGACTATGAGTGAAATTTATAAATTGCTTACAACCCAATTGGTTAGAAAATACCTGTAACACATGACATAGTATTTGAAGAGTTATTTTAGTTAGAGTAGAGTACTTGTGACTCACATGGTATTTTGAGTCATCTAGAGTCATTCACTACTGATTATTGCACGATATAATTTCCAGCTTTTATAGAGGCTAAAAACATTGTTAGAGATTGGAGATCATCACTAAAGCACACTATAAAACACTCTATAGAATCCATAAAATCTTGTGTGGATGGGGTAATGCTATCACTATACTCCACAGTAGAATTTTTGCACTACCATCGACAATGGATTAAGTGAATCACCCTACTTAGTAAGTGCCTCTACTTTTCACTATTCCTCAGTATGCTACTATAGATAAGTACTTATAAATTCATCTCATCAAGTTTTCTGATGCTGATGATGTCGGTGGTGGGTCTTCAGATGAATTATTTATCTATTTGTCATAATCAAACAAAATTAATTGAAGAAAATGGTATAAAACCATATTGTGGAAAAGTTATATAAATAAGGGAAATAATTATGACACCCCACTCTTGTACAATACGTTTTTCCTTTAAATAATGCAATAGCTTGCATTGTACGCAACTTCGAGATTCTAACACATCACAACCAATCAAACTAGTTGTAATAAATAGTAATGCTCACTTATTAAAATTTAATAAATTTTATTTTTAAAAATTGAATTCATTTTTGGATTTGGAATATTGAAATTATCATAGGGTGAATTTTTGGTATTTTTCTGAAAAGTTTCAATATTTGATGAATAGTGAAAAACACTGAGTTATAGTTTAAAACTGAACTTTTATTTAAATAATTATTGAATTTATTTAAATTTAATTAAGGTCAAAATAGATACATAATACCTATATAAGTTCAATGTAATTAATTGGAGTCAGTTTATAATAATTTTAGATATATAAAAAATTTATCAAACTTTTTACCATCTTTTACCCACCTCCTAGGAGCTTTTGAAAATTTGAATAAAAAATAATTTTACTGCTTCTATAAATTTAATCTCAAAAATCCGAGAGACACGGTTGATTTCAGTAAGTAACATGTGGTTCAATAAGGCAATTTTTGTTTGGTGAATAGTGACTTTTGACATTTATTTACCACGGTTAAAAGTAAATAGGGTAAATAAGGGTAAAAATGATATTATTATTACCCTAACACATGTCTTAATTCTATTGGATAAGTGTAATTTGACCAAAAAAACCATAGGGAAAAAATATGATCCTTTAGGTCAACTTGGATTAGATTAGGAAATTTATTATTATATAATACAAAGAAGAGTTTAAAGTGTTAAAATCAATGTTTAATAAGTAAATCATTTTTAATATAGGTTTACACATAAGATAAATTAGACTATAAATATTCATTATAAAGATAAATATATTTCCTACATAATGGTATTTTATTTATAATTTTTATATATTAAATAATTTAATTTATTTATGACATAATGATGATGCATTAATGACCTAATTGATGAGATATTAAAATAATTGATATTATAAATACCCAAATAAATGTATTTTGAGACTTTTTAGTAATTACACTAATTTTATAGGTTAATATGACATGTTATGGTTGATTAAATGATTTTGTAAGTAATAATTCAATTATGAATTAAGAAAAAACAAAATACCAAATAGTGTCAAAATTGACATAAAAGGGTTTTTAAAAAATATATTATATTATTAATTGATATAATATTCCAAAAAAACTAAGGTTCTTAAAAATGAATTAGATGAGGTTATATATATTAATAATGAACTTCTTTGGGTTCGTTTTGAAGTTTATATTACGTTTATTAACCATATGATATAAAAATAAAAAGAGACATGGTAAATGTCAAACTATTTATCTAAGAGTTAAATATAAATGATAAGGTTAAAATGGTGATCTAAACATGAATAAAACCGGTTGGTTGAGATTATTTCGACACATACCCCCCTTATACTTAAAATAAATCATTTTGGAGCAATTAGAAACCGAATATGAGTTTATTATAAAATAATATTTCAATATTTTTTCCTAAGGTGCCGCTCACCCCTCTTACAAAAGGGAACTTCCCCTTATCTCAAATTCACATGATAAAAGCCATTTGGATCGGCCAAAACCTACCCAAATATACTTTACACTATCCTCCCATCATCATATAGCCCTTACTTTAGTCATAAATCCATCTTATGGAGCCCTTTTGATCAGTTCAAATGGAATAAACCAAAGAAGAGGTAAATATTTCATCACATATTTCATGTTTTCTTCTTCTTCCAGTTCTTCTAACCTTGTTTTTTTCCATTATAAAATAATAAATCCAACATGTCATATATTATTTAATGTTATTATAAATATGTTACAAACATATTAATTATTCTATCCATCCTTTGAATGACATGTCACCGTACGATGAGATTCATTCCCCATCGTATCCATTACAGAATAATTTTCATTTGATGATTAAAAATAATTTTGAATGACTTTATATCACTGTAAATATGAATAAGATACATCCTATCCATAAAAAACATTATTTACGTAACAACGCATATAAAGGAAAACGAATCAGTTAAAACCTGAAACGATGATAATACTAAAATATTATTGAAAATGCAATATTAGAAGATCATATATAATATAATATTAATGTATATGGTTCATGTATAATTTAATAAAAATTATTTCACCATTATACAAGAGTTTAACCTACCCTCGACCAAAGAAAAGAACAAGGTAAGGGCAAATTTCACAATCTCTTTATTATCTGAGGTAGTTTTTATGTAAATATCTACTGGGACCTCTTTATCATCCACATCCGTGTTTTCATAGAAAATGTATTTCAAAACATTTAACTATTTACTAGGCAATTACTTAAATTCATTTATACCCTTATTTGATCTTATATATTCTGAAGGGAATCTTTTGGTCATTTTCCAAATAGGGTACTTTATGACCTTTTCAACAAAATTAAGGTAAGAACGTTTTTTTAACTTATACGATGAGAAAGGATATTTTACGCCATAACAACATCATCAAAGCTTCCATTACAAGCTTATAAAAATATTTTAAAAATAAATTTTTTCTTTTATAATTATGTAACTTTAAATGATTAAAAAAAAGAAAGTGATGTTTCTCTCAAATAGTTTTTATTTCTTCTATGTGAACATCCTTTGATGGATTTTATACTTTTTTGAAGTCAATTCATTATGATAAAAATATTTCATATTGTATTGATGGTTTTGGGATATGTTTTATTGTGGATGTGTTAATTTCATATGATTCATGGTTTATGTTTAAAGTATTGAAATTTCATATGCTAGTTTTAATATGAAAGTCTATGTTTTATTTCAAACATTTCATTTGAGGAATGTATTGGACTTAGTAAGTGACGGGTGGAGCCCGCTATAGCTCCTCGATGCATCAGTAGGTCTAATGATAAAACTAGACATGTAATTGGACAAGGTCTTATCTAACTTGATATATGGCTTTGGCCGTGGCCTTACTCATTTTTAAACATCATGGATGAGGCCTTCAAAAAATTCTCAAGAATGTCTAGAATTATACATTCCCTCATTATGAAAATAATATTGATGGTTCATGTGGTCATTCAACTAGTAGAATAACCATGATTATGTTTTATTATGGAATTATTTACTCAGCTCATATTCAATCCATAAATATAAGGCCCCAGCATTAAACCTTACTTAATCTTGAGTTATTACAAGATTACACATTGAGGATCTTTCCAGGTTTAGAGTTTTAGAGAATTAGATCATGAAACTTGCATTACATTCCACATTTAAACAAAGTGGTTACATAAAAGACAGTATTCATTCTTCCCATCAACGGAAACATATTTAAAATAAAACATGGATTCTTTCTTGACACATCCTTGACACGATCATCCCATCATGTACCTTTCCCTTGACTTGTGAAATTTTTTTCAAAAACTTGGGATGAGCATAAAAAGCTCAGTAAGGGTTATAAAAATAATGAAAGGAAACATTAGTTCATATATACATAAGAATGAAATCATACTTTACCCATAAAACATACCCACTTTAACATACCTCATCAAATCCTGAATAAATCATAGAAATCATAAGACATAAAAGGTAACTTGAGGCATTCATAACATTCTAACGTAGGGAGTAACCCTCTTGGTTACGTTTGGAATACCTACCACAGTATATTCCCTAAATATCTTCGGAGAAACCTTAAAATTTCACTCCTTTGTGTTACCCAATGCATTGGAGAGCTATATCAGGCTCACCTGCCCTTAGTTTATCACGGAACCACCCGTATTCATAATAATGCCCAAGAACCTCAACATAATCGTATCACATAAAACATGCATAAAGGAAACATAACATTTCCAACTTTCAATCAAAAGATATCAATATGACACATTGATATAAAAACATTATGAAAACCATTTTCAATACCAAAATATATGAAAAGTAAAACATGGTATTTATTTTTATTTTAAAAAGAAGGTATGACTTGTAGAGGAAGCCAAAACTCAAATAATGGTCACGACAGCAGAGAAGTCATTGTCACCGCATACATACGACAAAAACATTCCCTTTTGTCGTTTAATAAACACTTCGTATAAAAAAGATTCCTTTTGAATAAACATAAATGTCAAAGGGGTTTATACATCGTATAAAAGAAGGTTGTGTATAAAACAGAATATGCCTCAATGAAAGGGGATTGAGATGAAGTCCCTTACAAAGACGGTATCCTTGGTTTAAGGATAAATCAATTACAAAATTATGTGTGACAAACGAATACACCAAATATAAGTGGATATGAAGTGTAAAATAATCAAAGGTCATTCACACATTTTCAAAGGATGACATATTCAATAACTACATGTTGAATTCAAAGAAATCGAAATTGGGTTAAGAAGTTCCCTTGACAGCCTAACGACGTCACATCAAAATGAGTTGATGAGAGATAAAAAAAGGGTATCTCATCACTTGGACATAAAATTTACATCAATAAGGATATATGATAACATATCCCAACATAAAAATATGTAAATTAAAAGACCCAACAAAAGAAGTCTTTTAAAAAGAGGTGGGTGAAAGGTTCCCTTACCGATATGGGTATCTTTCGAAACATACACCTCGTGAAAGAAGGTCAATACAACATTGATGTACAGACTCATAAAAAAAATTATATTACACAATGATTAAAATAATGGGAAGTACATAAACCACTCAAAGGAAATTATTTAAAATGTAGCATAAATCTCACGGGAATAAAAGTGAGATGAAAAATCCCTTACGAAAACTCGGCAGCCTTACGACGCCACATAAAACTTACAAAAATGGACTGATGAGATCAAATAGGGTATCTCATCATATTAACATAAAGTTTATAGAGTGAGTAATATAAAATAACATCCCCCAACATAAAAAATAGGATCTTAAAAGAAGTGACATAAAGGAGAGTACTTAAAAAGAAAGAGAGAGGTTAGATCTCTTACGAAAATTTGGCAGCCTAACGGCACCACTCAAAACATCCAAAATGGATTGATGAGAGAGAATAGTGTCTCTCATCACATGAACACAAAAATTACAGTAAGATTAATATAAAAGAACATTCCAATAACATCAAATATGTGCTTTAAAAGGAATAACATAAAAGAGTGTACTTAAGAAGAAAGAGTGGAGTAGGATCCCTTACCTCAAGTCCAACTTGTCTTGTTCGTTTCTTTATATTCCTGAATAATAAACTTTGGTAAATTAATAATTGAATAAGTACCTCCTTTCGAGATTATTATTCAGTTCATATCACATATTTTAATGTTATAATAATTGTTTAATAATGTCAGTTCATATCAGACGTTTTTGCCGATGTTTGGTACATGAGTCAAAAATGAACTTGTTTGAAAAAAGATTTTCCATGTAGTTATAAGTAAATAATTTCCAGAATAGTATTAATGATTAAAATATCATATATATACAGTAAATATTCATTTTATACTATTCCATATCATTTGGAGATAAAAAACGAAATGCACCGTTCATGGAGATGGTACGTCGTACGTACGCATGAACGCTACTTTCATTTTTTGTCTTATTAATGGAATTAAAAAAAACGAGAGAGATATATATATATGTTATAATTACAAAATTATATCCATATTTTATATGTAATATATTACATATATATCCATTATATATTTGTACTTATAATATTACATAACATTTTGAGATAAGAAATGAAATGTACCGTTCATGGAGACGGTAAGCCATACGTACGCATGAACGCTACTTCCATTTCTATTTCATATTTAATGGAATTAAAACATAATGATAATTAATAGTATTTTAATTCCAGTATGGTATCATATATAATATAATTAAATATATCCTTTATACGTACCACATATGGTATTAACGAATCAAATCACTTTGAGGGGGCGGTAGTCCGCACTTCCTTAAATGAAGATATCGCGTTTACCCATAATGGAAACCATAAAGGTACTCCATAAATGAAAAATACAGAAGCTTAAGTAAAACATAAACATATTATATATAATATATAAATATAGTGTCATCTTAATGGCCACCTTTGATGGTGTTAGAAGAATGTTGAACAATCATCGTTTTGGGAGGCAAAAATTCGCCATCCACGGAAACAGTATGTTCTTTAACCATTAGATGTAGGTGTGTGTATGTGTAGCTCGAATACTTCTTATAAAAACATCCTAGTATATTTAGGATATTTTATTTGTTACCAAATAAATTAATAAATAGAGTTTATGGGGTTGGAGAAGAAAAATAAAACAAAAGGTCACAAGCGAAGACATTACCTTAAAATCGAGTGACTCCCTTTGGTTTGAGCTCAAAGGCTTCCTTGGGAAGACTTCTGCCCAAAGTGAGGCTTCAAGGAGTAATATAGGGAAGTGGAGAATCAAAATGGGCAGGGGTGGGCCGAGAAAAAGGCTTTGGGAGTATGGGTAAGGAGGTAGAGGTGGAGGCCTTTTATAAGAGGAGAGGAGGGGCACTCATGTAAAGTTACAAAGTGTTACTTTATTTTCAAAAGAGTTTCAGATTTTAAAGGTCCCACATTGATTTATTTCTTGGATAAGGTGATAAGGGTTCGAAATCCACTAATCCAATAGGTCTTGGGCATGCGTAGATCTTAGATAGTACCTTCTCTTTCCATTTTATCTAAATCGTTAAATAATGAGGTCATCGATGCATCATCATGATGTCATAAATAATTTAATTTATTTAATGTCTAAAAATTGTAAAAAAATACTATGATGTAGGAAATCGTTTTATATTTCCAATGACTATTTATAGTCAAAAATATGACTTGTATAACCCCATGTAAAAATTGTTTTAGTAAAACATCTCATGTTTGTGTCATTTTTACATTAACATTAAATAAAAAGATATTTATGTCATTTTCCAAACAAAGTGGCTCCATGGGGTCCCCAAGTTGACCCATGGATTGTATTGGTCGGACATGACACATCCAATGAGGGTAGGATATGTGTCTAGGTCATTTCATTTTATTAAAACATTATTTTTACCATAAACTACACTAATTACCTCTAATCGCGATTAAAAACTTAATAAGTTACTATTCACCAAAAAATTATTTTTATCCCATTGAACCACATTTTACTTCTTAATGACAACCATGAATGTCGGATTTTTGAAATTCAAAACACAAAGATGGCAAAATTTCATTTAAATGGAAAAATCAGTTTTTATAAGTACTACTTAGTGGTTTCACTATTCATCAAAAATTTATGTTTTTCAGAAAAATCCAAAAAATTCACCCAAAGCTATATTTGATATTAAAAATTCAAAAATGAAGTATATTTTACAAAATTCAAAACATATAAGTCACATTAATTAATTTAATAATTAATTCCCGCTGTCAGAGCAAGTAGCGTGTTTTTATGAAACAATAAATATCAAAAGATTGACACTAGTTTAAGTCTGATTTCAAAGTGAAATTAATTCCAACGACCACTATTGGATTTAATAATACAAATATATTCTAATTTCACTTTAAAAACAATTCAAAAGATAATCTAATCATATAAATAAATTATATTAAAAAGTGGTTTTGAATTAAAATACAACATCTTAAACTATTCATTAAAAAAATAAACTTTATCGGAAAGATACCAAAAATTTACAGAAAGTAAATTTTGATGTCCCGATTCTTAAGAAGAGTTTTATTTGGTCCAATAGAATTTATAAGAGTGAAAAAAACTAAATTTAATGAAGGTTCGCAATCAAAAGGGGATAAGTGAACCTTTAGTGAAAACTAGGGCATATACGCCTAAAATTGAATTCTTTCCATATTTTCAGCCTTTATCTTTTATTGGATAAATGTAAAAACATTTAAAAACATATATAATCATATTTTAGTTATTTATATCCATTCCCGCCAATACAACGGATACATGTTAACTACCATTAAAAATAATATTATTTTATTATTAGAGTGCAACATAAGATTCTCAAGAAACTCGTTGTTGCGTGTTGGGTACGCCATCGAGCATAGCTTCCTATTTAAATTTATATTAATATTTTATTCAAAAATATGGATAAATATGAAAATTTCATATTCTTTATTTACCTGGGGTGTTACATCCTTCCCCCTTTTTTGGAATTGCGTCCTTGCAATTTTTAAAATTGAGCTTGGAAACATCCTTGAAAGTCCCACATCAGAACAAGAGTCGGTAAAACAATCACTTTAAAATAAAGGAAGATAAGTACAGAGGTCACCCGAGTTAACCCATATTAGGATTCCATGTAGAAAAACATGGACATGGAAGAAAAAGCATAGGGTCATGTTCTTGAGGGAGAGTGATAGTAAACATGTCTAGGAGAAAGTTAACCATAAGAAAATCACAAACTTGTGATGGGTTAAATGGTATTCGATTCCCTATTAGGAAACTTTAATAGACAAAATTTTTGTTTTAGGTTACTTTTTATTGAAGAATTTATTCATAAGGAAACATAATCACTTATCAAGTTCACTTTCAACTTTTACTAGATTCCTTAGTCAAACTCATATTTTTTTTCCAAAAGACTAGTATTTTGGGAGACTTGTTCGCATTAAGAGTACTATAATAAACTTCTAGAGAATCACCTAATCCACCAAAGAGAACTATATACTTCCCATATCATTATATCTTAACCAAAATCAAAACCAAAAAGGTTAGTACAAGGTTAGATAATTCATATAAGGATAACCCTTTAAAAAGAAAATCTATGCTTAATCTCCAAAATTTGTCCAACAAAACCAAAAGTTCAATGAGGACCTTCCGATAAACAATTTGTCCATAAAATTATTCAAAGTAAACCAATCTAAGATTTAAAACCAAATATTTAAAGGATTTAGTCACATAGTCTTCCAAGTTAAATCGTAACATTTATCTCCAAACAACATCAGTTGCTCCTAAAGTCTCGTATTGAAAAGTAATTATCCTAATCACATATCCTCCATGATAGGTTAATCATTTTCATAAATAACCCAAAATCAACTTACTCTTAATTTATAAAATCATATAACTAAAATGAATCAGTCAAACTAAAGAGGGACTTCACGTAGTCCAGTGGTATGCGATAAATACCAGTCGCACTTTGGTTGTGGGTTCGATTCCCACAGTTTTGTCCGACGCGACGGGTAGTCACATGGTCTGCATGTTGTCCTTTTTCAAAAACTATATAATTCTCAAATCATTCCCCAAAAAAAGATAAAATCATCAAAGTAACCATAACATAATTTAACCTCAATTTTATCTCATGCCTTTCACTTCCATCATAACATATAGTAACCCATAATTACCTCAAAAGTAAGGATCATATAAACTATAATGGTTACCTTTATAATTATTACCTGAAATTCCACATCGATTGGTCATCTCGTACATGATGCATTAAAGATCATACCAAGGTTCAAGTGGTTGATCATGACTCCTTGATAGTTGGTTTTGAACAACCACAAGTTTCCTCATTGAATCCCCCATTTTATCTAGTATCTTAATCATAGAACCACCATAGTTTCCTTCAAACCTGTTGTCTCTTTGGTGCCTGCTAGATCCATCCATTCACTAAAAAAATTTCAGTGTGGGTATATCAACAAAACCATCATGTACTAATGAGGAAGGTAAATACTAAGATACACTTACTCATTCACTTTATCTAAAACTAGGACTCTTTCGAAAATCCTAACCATTATCGTAATGCCACTTATGCTTAAAGAATACCCTAACCACTGAAGTTATCTAAACCGACCTTTGATACCAACTATAAGGCCCAAGCCTTAAACCTTACTTAATCATGAGTTATTACTAGATTACACATTGAGGATCTTTTCAGGTTTAGAGTTTTAGAGAATTAGATCATGAAAATTGCATTACATTCCACATTTAAACAAAGTGGTTACATAAAAGACAGTATTCATTCTTCCCATCAACGGAAACATATTTAAAATAAAACATGGATTCTTTCTTGACACATCCTTGACACTATCATCCCATCATGTACCTTTCCCTTTAATTGGGAAAAACATTTCAAAAACTTGGGATGAGCATAAAAAGCTCAGTAAGGGTTATAAAAATATGGAAAGGAAACATGAGTTCATATATACATAAGAATGAAATCATACTTTACCCATAAAACATAGGCACTTTAACATACCTCATCAAATCATTAATAAATCATATAAATCATAAGACACAAAAGGTAACATGAGGCATTCATAACATTCTTACGTAGGGAGTAACCCTCTTGGTTACGTTTGGAATACATACCACAATATATTCCCTAAATATCTTCGGAGAAACCTTAACGTTTCACCCCTTCGTGTTACCCAATGCATTGGAGAGCTATATCGGGCTCACCCACCCATAGTTTATCACGGAACCACTCGTATTCATAATAATGCCCAAGAACCTCAACATAATCGTATCACATAAAACATGCATACAGGAAACATAACATTTCCACCTTTAATTCACAAGATATCAATACAACACATTGATATAAAAACATTATGGAAACTATTTTAAATACCAAAATAAAAGAAAAGTAAAACATGGTATTTATTTTTCTTCTAAAAAGAAGGTATGGCTTGTAGAGGAAGCAGAAACTCAAATAATGGTCACGACGGCGGAGAAGTCGTTGTCACCGCATACGTACGACAAAAACATTTCCTTTTGTCATTTAATAAACAGTTCGTATAAAAAATATTCCTTTTTAATAAAAGTAAAATTCAAAGGGGTTTATAGACCGTATAAAAGAAGGTTGTGTATAAAATAGAATATGCCTCAATGAAAGGGGATTGAGACGAAGTCCCTTACAAAGATGGTATCCTTGGTTTAAGGATAAATCAATTACATAATTATGTGTGACAAATGAATACACCAAATATAAGTGGATATTAAGTGTAAAATAATCAAAGTTCATTCACACATATTCAAAGGATGAGATATTCAATAACTACATGTTGAACCCAAAGAAATCGAATTTGGGTTAAGAAGTTCCCTTGACAGCCTAACGACGTAACATCAAAATGAGTTGATGAGAGATAAAAAAAGGGTATCTCATCACTTGGACATAAAATTTACATCAATAAGGATATATAAGAACATATCCCAACATAACAATATGTAAATTAAAAGACCCAACAAAATAAGTCTTTTAAAAAGAAGAGGGTGAAAGGTTCCCTTACCGACATGGGTATCTTTCGAAACATACACCTCGTGAAAGAAGGACAATACAACATTGATGTACATACTCATAATAGAAAGTATATTACACAATGAGTAAAATAATGGGCAGTACATACACCACTCAAAGGAAATTATGGAATATGTAGAATAAATCTCACGTGAATAAAAGTGTGATGAAAAATCCCTTACGAAAACTCTGCAGCCTAACGACGCCACATAAAACTTAAAAAAATGGATTGATGAGATCAAATAGGGTATCTAATCATATTAACTTAATGTTTATAGAAAGAGGAATATAAAAGAACAACCCCCAACATAAAAAAGATGAGCTTAAAATAAGTGACATAAAGGAGAGTACTTAAAAAGAAAGAGAGAGGTTAGATGTCCTACGAAAATTTGGCAGCCTAACCGCGCCACTCAAAACTTTTAAAATGGCTTTATGAGAGAGAATAGGGTCTCTCATCACATGAAAATAAAAATTACAGTATGATTAATATAAAAGAACATCCCAATAACTAGAAATATGTTCTTTAAAAGGAATGACATAAAAGAGTGTACTTAAGAAGAAAGAGTGGAGTAAGATCCCTTACCTCAAGTCCAACTTGTCTTATTCATTTTTTATATTCCTGAATAATAAACATTGGTCAATTAATAATTTTCTAAGTACCTACTTCAGATATTATTATTCAGTTTATATTACATATTATAATTTTATAATAATTTTTTAATAATGTTAGTTCATATCAGACGTTTTTGCCGATGTTTGGTACATGAGTCAAAAATGAACTTGTTTGAAAAACTATTTCCCATGTAGTTATAAGTAAATAATTTACAGAATAGTATTAATGATTAAAATATCATATATATCCAGTAAATATTCATTTTATACTATTCCATATCGTTTGTAGATAAAAAACGAAAAGCACCGTTCATGGAGATGGTAGGCCGTACGTACGCATGAACGCTACTTTCATTTTTGTCATATTAATGGAATTAAAACAAAATGAGAGAGATATATACATGTTATAATTCCAGAATGATATCCATAATTTAGATGTAATATATTACATATATATCCATTATATATATGTACTTATAATATTACATAACATTTTGAGATAATAAATGAAATGTATCGTTCATGGAGACGGTAAGCCGTACGTACGCATGAACGCTACTTCCATTTCTATTTCACATTTAATGGAATTAAAACATAATGATACACAATAGTATTTTAATTCCAGTATGGTATAATATATAATATCATTAAATATATCCTTTATACGAACCACATATGGTATTAACGAATCAAATCACTTTGAGGGGGAGGTATTTCGCACTTCCTAAAATAAAGATATCGCGTTTACCCATAATGGAAACCATAAAGGTACGCCATAAATGAAAAATACAGAAGATTAAGTAAAAAATAAACATATTAGATATCATATATAAATATAGTGTCATCTTAATGGCCACCTTTTAAGGTGTTAGAAGAATGTTGAACAATCATCGTTTCGGGAGGCAGAAATTCGCCATCCACGGAAACGGTATGTTATTTAACCATTAGATGTAGGTGTGTGTATGTGTAGCTCAAATCCTTCTTATAACAACATCCTAGTATATTTAAGATACTGGATTTGTTATAAAATAAATTAATAAGAAGATTTTAGGGGGTCGGAGAAGCAAAATAAAACAAAAGGCCACAAGTGAAGACATTACCTTAAAATCGGGTAACTCCCTTTGGTTTGAGCTCAAAGGCTTCCTTGGGAAGACTTCTGCCCAATGTTTGGCTTCAAGGAGTAAGATAGGGAAGTGGAGAGACACAATGGGCAGGTGTTGTCCGAGCCAAAGGCTTTGGGAGTGTGGGTAAAAAGGTAGAGGTGGGGGCCTTCTATAAGAGGAGAGGAGGGGAACTCTTGTAAAGTTACAAAATGATACTTTATTTTCAAAAGAGTTTCGGATTTTTAAGGTCCCAGATTGATTTATTTCTATGATTAGGTGATGAGGGTTCGAAATCCAATCATCCAATAGGTTTTGGACATGTGTAGGTCTTAGATATTACATTATATTTCCATTTTATTTAAATCGTTAAATAATGAGGTCATCGCTGCATCATCATGATGTCATAAATAATTTAATTTATTTAATGTATAAAAATTATAAAACAAATACTATGATTTTGGAAATCGTTTTAGCTTTCCAATGACTATTTATAGTCAAAAATATGACTTGTATAACCCCATGTAAAAAATGTTTTAGTAAAACATCTCATGTTTGTGTCATTTTTACTTTAACATTAAATAAAAAGATATTTATGTCAATTTCCATCCAAAGTGGCTCCATGGGGTCCCCAAGTTGTCCCATGGATTTTCTTGGTTGGCCATGACACATACAATTAGGGTAGGACATGTGTCTTGGTCATTTCATTTTATTAAAACATTATTCTTACCATAAACTACACTAATTACCTTTAATCGCGATTAAAAACTTAATAAGTTACTATTCACCAAAAAATTATTTTTATCCCATTGAACCACATTTTACTTCTTAATGACAACCATTTATGTCAGATTTTTGAAATTCAAAACACAAAGATGGCGAAATTTCATTTAAATGGAAAAATCAGTTTTTATAAGTACCACTTAGTGGTTTCACTATTCATCAAAAATTGATGTTTTTCAGAAAAATCCCAAAAATTCACCCTAAGATATATTTGATATTCCAAATTCAAAAATGAAGTATATTTTACAAAATTCAAAAAATATAATTCACAGTAATTAATTGAATAATTAATTCCCACTGTCAGAGCAAATAGCTTGTTTTTATGAAACAATAAGTATCAAAAGATTGACACTAGTTTAAGTTTGATTTCAAAGTGAAATTAATTCCAACGACCACTATTGAATATAATGGTAAAAATATATTCTAATTTTACTTTAAAACCAATTCAAAAGATAATCTAATCATATAAATAAATTTGATTAAAAAGTGGTTTTGAATTAAAATACAACATTTTACACTATTCATTAAAAAAATGAACTTTATCGGAAAGATACCAAAAATTTACACAAAGTAAATTTTGATGTCCCGATTCTTATGAAGAGTTTTATTTTGTCCAATAGAATGTATAAGAGTGAACAAAACTATATTTAATGACGGTTCGCCCTCAAAAGGTGATAAGTGAACCTTTAGTGAAAACTAGGGCATATACGCCTAAAATTGAATTCTTTCCATATTTTAAGCCTTTATCTTTTATTGGATAAATGTTAAAACATTTAAAAACATATATAATCATATTTTAGTTATTTCTATCCATTCCCGCCAATACAACGGCTACATGTTAACTATCATTTAAAATAATATTATTTTATTATTAGAGTGCAACATAAGATTCCCAAGAAACTCGTTGTTGCGTGTTGGAACGCCATCGAGCATAGTGTCCCCTTTAAAGATATATTAATATTTTATTCAAAAATATGGATAAATATGAAAATGTTATATTCTTTATTTACCTAGGGTGTTACAATAAATGTGTCTATTTTTACTATGGGTAAAGGCATGTGTTTCCCATTATTCACCATGCTTAATATTTATGTTATCATCGACTATATTGCTTCCCCTTACTAAGCATTTGAGATCACCCCTTTTTTATGTTTCATTTTCCCAGGATTTGAAGATGTTAGTTATGAGTTAATTTTAGGCATAATCTAGGAGGCTTGGATGTTTCTAATTGAATACATTAGTGTTGTATTTCTTTTCAGGTTGTTAGGTTGAACTTATGTATGAATATTATTTCCAATAATACTAAAATGATCGGTCTTTCGGAACATGATTAACTTGTGATACTTACAATTTTATGTAATAATGCACTGACTCTGGGTAACTAGGGTCATGGCAGTACAATTGGTATCAGAGAAAGTTTAGTAAAAACTTTGGAAACTAGATTTAGATAATATCTAATTAGAGCACATATCCCTAAGATAGAAATTTTGTATTAGTATAGAAGAATTTACTAGAATTTTGGTACTATAGAGATTTTGTAAGTCTTCCAAAAAACACATTAATTTCTGGATATGAGTAGGTAGAGGCAACTTTAGCATAGATTTACCTATGGATAAAACTCGAAAACACCGCTTTGAGCTAGACTGAAATGGGAAATGGTGCACACAATGGGCCTTGCTGCACTCTAGGTTACGACACTCCCAGGGGATATTCTTAGAATAATTATAATTTTCTTTACAAACCATTATTAAGGGTTTATGAGTATATACATTCTCAAATAAAACATTTTTATGATTATAGATTATATGCATAAACTGTTCAATTTATATTAATTTTTTTACAAGTTTGGAATTATGAATTGCGATTCATAAACTATTCTAGTGTGTTCCATTGTTTAGAAATGGCTCCTAGTGGATGGAATGGAAACTGTATCAATGCACGTAATCCATGTAGCGATTTCCCTCATAATCAAGATAATTATAATGGAGATGGTGATGAAACTGGTGTTGATCACCTTATCACCATACTAGGACAACTCACATAGGTTATGAATAATAACCTTTCCCGTATGAAGCACCCTGATCCACAACCTGGAGGATCAATGTTAGACCACCTCATGAGGAAACAACCACCAAAATTCAATGGGATTACAAATCCATTAGTGGCTTAGAAATGGATAAATTCCTTATAGAAAATATTTTACACATTAGGGAGTAGCAGAAGGGAAAAACATTCCAAGGCAGTTTATCACCTCACTGGAGAAATTGATCAATGGAGGTCATTGATTAAAAACACAAATAAAGATGAAGAAGTGTCTAGTATCGAATGGAGGGAGTTTAAATATCTTTTTTTATAAAAATAATTTCCTCATGACCATCGAGAGGATATTGAAAGGCAATTTCTGAGTCTGAGGAAAAAAGAGGATGAAAATGTCGCAATGTATGAAGCTAACTTAACAGGGTTAGGAAGCCATGCTACATATTATATATGTATCCTAAGAAGTAATATTGACCATTTATTTTATGCGTTAAAACCATTTCTTATTCTAGAATTTATATCACAATCATTACCATCATATGAAGATATTGTCTCGTGTGCTATCAAGATAGGAAAGGAATTGTCTATGTCATATGACTTTGAAGCATAACAAGAGAAGAAGAGATCTTCTGAACACTCCTGGAATGAAAATAACGAAATAGGGAAGAATGGAAGAAATGAATTTCTAACCTGTGATAATTGTGGAAGAAATCATCCTGGTTCCTATCTAAATGGAAAAGGAGTATGCTACAAATGTGGATAGAAATTACAACTTACTGGTGATTGTAAGGGAAAGAAAGATGCTACCAATGTTCAATACTACAATTGCAGGGATACGAGACATTATATAAATGAATGTCTTTAGCTTCATGGAAACATACACCAGAAAAGGGAAAGAGATCAAGGACAAGCTTATAAAATCACTACTGCTGTGGTTGATGCTCCCAAAGACGTGGTGGCAGGTAATTTAATGGTTTCCTCATGCTTAGTAAACACTTTATTTGATTCTGGATCACCGAATTGTTTTATATCTTCTTAGTATTTTATAAAAATTATATATTTCCAATTTTATTTATCAAGGTAGGTTTCAGTTAAAACTCTTATGGGAAGTATCATTGAAAAAAATTGTTGTAAATAAGTTCCCATTAGGGCATATAAATGTTAAATATCTACTGATCTCATCGTCATACCCATGATTGAATTTGATATAATTCTTGAAATGGATTGGCTTTCGGACCATGATGTGAAAATTTTTTATAAGAAGAAGGAGGTTACATTTTTTGAAGACGATAAGGAGTACATTATCATTATAGCAGAAACATCACCACCTCAGTCTTATCTAGATGCACCCCTAGTAGCTCAAATAAATTTAATTATTGGGGAGGAAGTGAATGAAATAATTGTGGGATAGGAAAAGAATGTTCAAATAGAGGACATAATGATTGTGATAGAATATGTTTATGTGTTTCCATATGATTTACCTGGACATCCTCCAGAATGAGAAATTAAGTTTTCCATTTATTTAATTCCTGGTTCAAGGCCCATATCGAATACAACTTATAGAATGACCACTATGGAATTATTGGAACTAAAGAAATAAATTGAGGAATTGAGTAATAATGGATTTATTTTCCCTATTGTTTTTCCATGGGAAGCCCCTGTTCTTTTTGTTAATAAGAAAGATGGATCTATGAGGATGTGCATTGACTATGGGGAGATCAATGCTATAAAAATAAAGAACAAGAATCCCTTATATCGCATTGAGGATTTATTCGACCAAATTATTTGAGCACAATATTTTTCAATGATTGACCTTTGATCTAGATATCATCTGTTTTGTGTGATAAAAGAAGAAATTCCGAAAATAGCATTTCAAACCTGGTACGGGTATTAAGAGTTTACTGTAATGCCTTTTGGGTCGACTAATGCTCCCTCTGTTTTCATGGATATAATGAATAAAAGTTTCAAGGAACATATTGATGAATTTGTGGTGGTATTTATTGATGATATCCTTGTATACTCCAAAATATATGAATATCATGAAAATCAATTGTGCACCATTATGAAAACCCTTAGAAGTAATAAATTATACAGGATGTATTACAAGTGTGGATTTTGGCTTCAAGATATTTCTTTTCTTGTCCATATTGTCTCTATGGATGGAATCTCTATTGAACCTTCAAAGAAAAAGTCAATCCAAGAATGTCCAGAACTGATAATTATAACTAAGGTATTCAGTTTTATAGGTTTAGCAGGATATTATCGGCGTTTCCTCCAACATTTTTCCCAATTAGCTAACCCATTAACGAAGCTCACACATAAAGGGGTTAAATTTGATTGGAAAAAAGAGTGTAAATAATTTTTCGAAGAACTAAATAGGATATTAGTAAATGATCTTATCTTGACTCTACCATCAGGTAACGATGGGTTTGTTATTTGTAGTGATACCCCAAAGAAAGGACTTGGTTGTGTACTTATGTAGAATTATAGATTCATTGCCTATGAATCACGACAACTGAAAATTCATGAGAAAAACCATCCTACTCATGATATTCAGTTAGTATCTGTAATCTTTTCTTTGAAGATTTAGAGACACTATCTCTGTGGTAAAAAACATGATATTTATACTGATCACTAGAGTTTGAAGTATATTTTCTCTCAGAAGGGACTCAACATGAGGAAAATAAGATGGCTTGAACTACTCACAAATTATTATTTCATGATACACTACCACCCGGGGAAGGCAAATAATGTGGAACATGCTTTCAGTAGAAAGGATCATAGAGTTTTGAACAAGATGAAAGTTAAAAGGGATCATATTTTCATGGATCTAGTGAAAATGGATATGAGAATAATCATGGATGTTGAAACATCAATACTTTATCAAATGGTTTCAAAACCATCTTTACTAGAAAGGATAAATAGTTTTTTGGATGACGATGAAAAGTTTCAAATGGAAATTAAAACTGTGAACGATGGGAGATTGATCAAATTCATATATGAAGGCAAGAATTTGAAATTTGGGATGAGAATTTGTGTTACCGATATACCTGATCTGAAAAGGGAATTGTTTGTTAATGACCAGAGCTCCAATTTATATATATACCTTGGTAAAACTAAGATGTATAGAGATTTGAAGGAAAATATTTTGTGGGACAACATGAAGAGTGATATTGATGCTTTTTTTTCAAGGTGTATGGGTTTTCATCAAGTGAAATCTAGAAGGAAACAACCTGGAGGAGTCAGGCAACCTCTTCCCATACCTGAGTATAAATGGTATAATATTATGATGGACATTTTCATGGGACTACTAAAGACTCCTATAAAGAACGATGCAATATGGGTCATTGTTGATCTTCTTACCATGTCAGCACATTTTCTTGCTATAAGAGAAGATTTACCACATGAACATTTTTCCAGACTCTATATTAATGAAGTTTTAAGACTTCATGGAGTACCCCTATCGATTGTTTCTGATTTTGATCCACGTTTTACATCAAGATTCTAGAAACATCTTCATAAATCCCTGGATACTGAACTTTGTTTGAGCACTGACTAAAACCCTCAAACTGATAGACAATTAGAACGGACTATTAAAACCTTAGAATACATGTTGATATCTTTCTCAGATGACTTTCAAGGTATGTGGGATCAATATTTTCCTCTGGTAGAATTTTCCTATAACAATAGCTTCCATTCAAGTATTCAGATGGCAACATATGAAGTCTTATATGGAATGAGATGTCACACACCAACCTATTGGGATGATGTTAGTGAAAGAAAACTAGTAGGCCCAAAACTTGTGGAGGAAACGATGGAGAAGGTGAAGGTTATCCAAAACCATATCAAAGCAGCTCAATGTAGGCAGAAGAGATATGACAATAACTGAAGGAAGGATTTGTAATTTTATGTAGGAGATCATATTTTTTTGAAGGTATCTCCATGGAAAGGAGTTATAGGATTCAGTTAGAAGGGTAAATTAATTCCTAGGTATATCAGACATTTTGAAATCCTAGAACGAATTGGCATTGTAGCATACAGTTTGGAAATGATTCCATGTCTCTCTAATGTTCATGATGTGTTCCACGTATTATTGTTGAGAAAATACATGCCTGACTCAACGCATGTGCTCACCTATGAGTAATTAGAACTGGAACCCGATCTGTCTTATTGCGAAGAGACTATCAAGATTCTTGATACTAGAGAACAAGTGTTGAGAAACCGAATGACTCTTCTGATAAAAGTTCTTTGGAGAAACCATAAAATGAAAGAGGCAATGTGGGAACCTGATGAACTAATGAGGAAGAACCACCCATATCTTTTTATGCAGTAATATTCTAGAAATTATGAAGAAAACATTATTTGAAGGAGGGGAGAATGTAACACCCCAAGCTTCTACAGTACATTTCCCTTTGAATAATGAAATAGCTTGCATTGTACGCAACTTCGTGATTCTAACACACCACAACCAATAAAAATAGATGTTATGTATAGTAATACTCAATTTTTAATATTTTATAAATTTTATTTTTCAAAATGGTCTTTATTTTTGTATTTGGAATATCAAAATTAGCTTAGGGTGAATTTTTTGGTATTTTTCTATAAACTTTCAATTTTTGATGAATAGTGAAAAACAACGAGTTATAATTTAAAAATAACTTTTTATTTAAATAAATATTTATTTTATTTAAATTTATTTTATGTCAAAATAGATACATAATACTTATATAAGTTCAATTTAATTCATTGGAGTTAGTTTATAATAATTTTATATTTATAAAAAATTTATCAAACTTTTTACCGTCTTTTACCCACCTCCTAGGAGCATTTGCAAATTTGAATAAAACATAATTTTATCACTTCTGTGAATTTATTTTCAAAAATATGAGAGACATAGTTGATATCAATAAGTAAAATTTGGTTCAACAAGTTAAAAATAATTTTTGGTGAATAGTTACTTTTTACTTTTATTAACACGGTTAAAAGTAAATAGGGAAATTACAGGTAAATATAGTATTAATACTACCCTAAAAAATGTCCTAATTATATTGGATAAGTTTAATATGACCAAAAAAACTGTATGAATAAAATATGATCCTTTAGGACCACTTAGATTAGATTATGACATTTATTATTATTTAATTCAAAGAAGAGTTAAAAGTATTAAAATCAAAGTTTAATAACTAAACCATTTTTAATACAGATTTACCCATAAGATAAAGTCCAATATAAATATTTATTAGAAATATAAAAATATTTCCTACATAATGGTATTATATTTAAAATTTTTAGACATTAAATAAGTTAATTTATTTATGACACAATGATGATGCAATAATTACCTTATTAATGAAATATTAAAATAATTGATATTATAAATACTCAAATATATGTTATATGAGACTTTTTATGAATTAAACTAACTTTATAGATTAATAGGACATATTAGGGTTGATTAAATGAATTTGTTTGAAGTAATAATGTTGTAATGAATTTAGAAAAAACAAAATACCAAATAGTTTCAAAATTGACATAAAAGAGTTTTTAAAACAAATATTATATTATTAATTGATATAATGTTCCTAAAAATATAATGCTAAGAAAAATGTCTTAGATAAGGATATATATATTAATAATGAAGCACTTGAGGTTACCTTTAATGTTAATTGTAAGTTTATTAACCATATAATATAAAAACACAAAGAGACATGGTAAATGTAATACTATATAACTATGAGTTAAATCTAAATGATAAGGTAACAATGGTGGCCTAAACTTGTCTAAAACATATTGGTTGAGAGGATTTAGACCCAACCCAACCTTATCCTAGAAATAAATCATTTTTTATCCATTATAATCTGAAAATGAGTTTATTATAAAATAATATTTCAATCTCTTCCTAAGGTGCCCCTCACCCCTCTTATAAAACGAAACTTTCCCTTATCTCAAATTCACACCTTCATAGCCATTTGACTCGGTCAAACCCTACCCAAATATCCTATAATGTTTCCTCCCTTAATCTTAGAGGCATTTATTTAGGCATAAATCCAACCTAAGGATCCCTTTTGATGAAATCAAATGGAAGAACCCGAAGAAGAGGTAAATATTTAATCACCTCTTTCAAGTTTTTTTCCCACTTCTTCTTTCCTTTTTGTTTTAATAATAAAATAACAAATTCAGTGTCTAATATATACTATCATTTTATTATAAATATTTTACAACCATATTAATCATTATATCCATCCTTTGAATGACATTTCACTATTCTTTCGTACACATGACTTACCATCTCCACGTCGTGGTGTAGTTGTTATTCAATACATTATTTTTTTGATGGGTATAATAATGATGAATAATGGTTTAAATAATAAATACAAAATTATAATCATTATGTGTATATGATATACCATCCAACTACATATGATTTTAACATCAAAATAATGATATTGTCGCTCGTACGTACATACAGATTACCGTCTGCACGAACACGATGAGATTCATTCCCCATTGTATCCATTCAAGAATAATTTTCATTTGATGATTAAAAATAATGTTTAAAGACTTAATATCACTATAAATATGAATAATATACATCCTATCTATAACAAACATTATTTACGTAACAATTTATATAAAGGAAAAGGAATCAGTTAAAACCCGAAACGACGATAATACTAAAATATTATTAAAAAAGAAATTTTAGAAGATCATATATGATATAATATTAATGTATATAGTTCATGTATAGTTTAATAAAAATTATTTCACCATTATACAATAGGTTAACCTACCCTCAAACAAGGAAAAGAACATGGTAAACGCTAATTTCACAATCTCTTTTTTATCCGAGGTGGTTTTTACGTAAGTATTTAATGTGGGACCTCTTCATCATCCAAATATGTGTTTTTATAAAAAAATGTATTTCAAAAAATCATAACTATTTACTAGAAAATTATTTAAAATTCATTTATACCTTTAGTTGATCTTATATGTTCTGAAGGGAATCTTTTGTTCATTTTCCAAACAAGGTACTTTATGACCTTTTTGACAAAATTAAGGTAGGAACGTTTTTTTAACTTATACGATGGGTGGGGCTATTTTCCGCCATTACAACATCATCAAATCTTCCATTACAAGCTTATAAAATATTTTTAAAATAAATTTTTTCTTCTATAATTATGTAACATTAAATGATTTAAAAAAAAGAAAGTGATGTTTCTCTCAAATAGTTTTTATTTCATATATGTTAACATCCATTGATGGATTTTATACATTTTTGAAGTCAATTCATTATGACACAAATATTTCATATTTTATTGAAGGTTTTGTGATATGTTTGACTGTGTATGTGTTTTTTTTTCATACCATTCATAGATTGTGGTTAAAGTGTTGACATTTCATATTCTAGTTTTAATACGAATGTTTATATTATATTTCATCCATTTCATATGAGGAATGTATCAGACTTAGTATGTGATGGGTGGTGCCCGCTATAGCTCCTCGAGGCATGAGTAGGTCTAATGAGAAAAATAGACCTCGAATTGACCGAGGCATTTCCCAATTTTATATATAGTTTTGGGCGAGGCCTTAATAATTTTTAGACGTCTTGGTCGAGGCCTTGAAAAAATGTTTCAGAATGTCGAACGTTATACATTCCCTCATTTTGAAAATAATATTGATGGTTCATGTGGTCATTAGACTAGTAGAATAACCATGATTGTGTTTTATTATGACATTATTTACTCATCTCATATTACTGAAAAAAAAGTGTTCATGTTTATTATTGGTAAAAGATTGTGTTTCCAATTATTCACCATGATTAATATTTATGTTATTTTATACTATATTTCTTACCCTTACTAAGCATTTGACCTCCCCCTTTCTTATGTTTCATTTTCCCAAGATATGAAGAAGTTAGTTATGAGTGAATTGCAGGAATAATCTAGGAGGATTGGATATTTATAATGGAATAAATTAGTATTGTATTTCTATTCAAGTTGTAAAGTTGAACTTATGTATGAATATTGTTCCCAATAATACTAAATTGATCGTTCTTTTAGAACATGATTTCCTGGTCACCATGCCAATGTTATTTATTAATGCACATACTATTGGTAACAGGGATTGGGGTGTTATAATAATTATGGTATAAAAAAAGTAAATATGAAATTAATCATCAACTTAATATTAATCAACAACTTTTCATTTTTAAAATATCATGGAATCCAATTTATCTCATTCAGACGCCTCTCATGAGACGTTGACCATAAAAATACTATTCTAGGTCATCTTTGAATCCCAACACCTCTTTATGGGTCACAAATCCAACATATGATGTCCATTGGAATACACCAGCTGCCCACCCTATGAAGATGATGAAAACCAACCTTGAAGACATCCCTTCCATGATAATTGAAATCCCAGAAATGATATAATAGAACATACACTATTTTAGATCCAGTTTTGTCTGCAAAAGTACTCTATTATGATTCCGAAATATACCTAGTTTACCAATTTTAAAGAAACAAATTAGAATCCCAAACCAATTCATCCAAGATACTTGAACTAAAGAAAAAAAATTACCCCCAATAAAAAACCTGGATTTAATCTCAATTGAACTAGTACAGACCCAAATCAATTCTATTCCTTGATTCTCTCATGCTCCCACCAAGTTATCTCTGCCACGACCCAACACACAATGAGTCACGTATCCTATATCATTATCTATAGATAATGTTGATGAAACAAATCGACATCAACCATGTCAATTTATTATAATATTCACTATTTATAGTACCCAATGAAAACATTAGTTCCTAGCTTACTTGAGTAATCCTCAAAGATCATACACATACTACCTTTTTAAGAGAATATTTAAATGTTTGAGTTACCTTTACCATCCATAACTAAAGGAAACACACAATTCGACCCACCACTATACATTATATCACACCACTAATATCATGAATTTAAACTTCTAATGGGAATTTTTCATTGATAAATCCATAAAAGGGGGTTACATTTATAATATATTGTAAACATATTATACATGTATTTCATTTCGAAATTATGTTTATCTAAATTTTACACTCTTTGATTTATATTTACACTGGAATTTTAATATATATTAATGCACTAATAGATACAAGTTGATAACATCATTTTCAAATTGTAAAACCTTTTTTCATTAAAAAATAAACTCAAAATTTTAACCAATTATACTAGAGTTTCAAACTCGACATACTTTGTATGAAAGTATAAAATTTTCATTTCCAATTAAGTGAAGTTAAATTAATAATAATAGTTTCTCATTCATCTTCAATAATATCTTCTCAAGTTAATAGTATGTTGATGAATCTTGAAGGAGATCACTGACACCTTGGATAAGGCTTGATTCTTCCAAAAAATTAATATTCCTGGATAGAGAAACATATTAGTTAACTAGTATTGATTAAAGCATCCTAATTTAATTTTATTGATTTTTGTCTTGTTCTATACATTGTCTTTTCTTTTTTACTTGGAAAATTCCCCCATATGATAACCATTCTTATAATTAATTTTTAATCACTACATTGTCACCTCAGCACATTTTTTTCATATATCTCACACTTTTAGCACCATCTCACACACTTGTACTAATATTTTATATCTTCATATCCATTTTAGCACCCTCTTAAAATATACATCATAGTTTTCATTTTGTATTGTATAAAATTACCAGTATGAGAAACTTTCCACATATTTTATGATTATAAAAAGGATTAAAAAATAGAAAACACTCCCTAATCTGTTGATACTTCACCCCTTTCCACTATACTAGCTATATTGTTTGATATTTTTAAATCAATTTTCATCACTATTTATTTTTGAGATACATATTGTTGAAAAGAAAGAATAAAATTTGGAACCTTTTCCAAATAAGTGAAATCTAGATTTTCTTCTTTTAATTTCTTTAAGAAGAATACTGAAAAAGTATTTTGAAGAACACACTAACACAAAATATAGAAGATAAACAAAAAAAGTATATTTCTGATGAATTTTACCAAAAATAATAAAATATTCATGGTGAAAAGTTATTTTTTCTGAAGGAATGATTTTATGGAAAATAATCTTTAAATCAATATAAAATTCTTGTTGTTCGCCTCTCTTTGGGTGATCAATGGTTATTTTTTAAGTAAAAATGTTTTTGTACCTTAATTTTTTTTGTGTATGATGGTTTTAGAATATGTTTTTGAGATTTTTTACGTGAAAATATATCTTTATACGAGAGTTTAGAATCACTAACACTTGAAATTAAGAGACCCCTCCAAAAACAATCGAAAAATTATTGAGAAAATGGAATAAAGTGTCACTAATTTTTTGGAAGGACTCATTATATCAGAATAAAAATAACATTCAAAGTGTTATGGTTAGAGATTTATTATAGATATTTAATTTTAATAATACATTTTTTATTCTATTGTCTAAAATATTAATTAATAATGAAATTAAATATATTTATTTATCTTTATTAAAACCATTAACCGAAATACATTAAGAAGATTTTGTGGTTTTCATTTTTTAATTTTTTCATATTGAACAATAGATTCACCTTAAATGAATAATAATATAAAATTTTTGGATTATATTATTTACATTTTTACATTAAAAAAATCCTAAATTATGTGTCTAAAAGTTTTTAAAAACATTTTGAATACATGAGATCAAATTTATAATCCCTTATTCATGAAGTACTACCAGAAAAGGTTATCCATGTAGTTAAGGAATAAAATCATTGAGTTTATAAAATATGCAGGGGAAATAATCCATGAAGTATTATATCAATTTATATACATTCAATTATAGTATTGTATGCTTCATATTTACTTAATTACTATTTCATTACTAATGAAATTTGTGAAAAAAATATCTAAAGTATATGGGTGATCTAGTTCTCGCAGCATGGATGAACTAGTTTAGACTAATAACTCAATTTCTATTGATATAAAAATAAGGA
This sequence comes from Viscum album, assembly GCA_963277665.1. Classification (NCBI taxonomy): domain Eukaryota; kingdom Viridiplantae; phylum Streptophyta; class Magnoliopsida; order Santalales; family Viscaceae; genus Viscum; species Viscum album. Next base: position 871,839,772 of record OY728125.1, read on the forward strand.
AATTTTTGATATCATAATGACTTACTGGTGTTTCTGATCTAGATTGGAAATGGTTTGTAATATAATTGATCTGTACCTAGAGTTTATATTGTGTAAATAGGATGGGTCGAGGGATGGTCTTGTGCACCAGTGTTGAGATGGTAGCAGGTCTGTGCTATGAAACATAAAGGGATATAATGGTGATATATAAAGTGTAATAGGTTTAAATAGTGGAAAAATATAATCAATATGAATTTAACAGTTTAGAACATGGTGGGAAAATTTACTACAATATGTGAGGAAATACTTACAGGGATGAATTAATATTTATGATATGTGATTGATATACAATTTTGGTCCGTACTAGGGGAAGGTTGGTGAAAAAATTCTTGCGTGGAGGTGATGTTAGTAATAATATGAAATAAAGTGATATTTTTAGTGGAGGTACATGAGTGAATTAGGGTCCAGTTATATGAATATATGTAGTATCCTAGTTCACTCCTTCTCTATCCAATCATAATTTTTTAGTATGAATTCCTCTTTCAATAAATCATTTGTTTTCAATTACATGATATACACACACCAACCTTATAAAATGAATAAATCATTATTTCCTTTATATAGAACATTATAAACAAATAAAATACATTACAAGTTAACCAAAGGGAACATAATAAGGATAATTATATATAGAATAAAACAAAATGTAAATTAAAACATAACAAGATTAAAATATTCCACATCTAAATATATAATGAGGTTCATTCCAAAAGTTATAAGCATGATAATAATTATGTTATCTTGAAATATGATAAGCATTCCAAGGAGGATATTTAAGCGCAATGTTAATGAAATTTATTGATTTATTAAAGGTTATATATAAATGTAGAAATAGGTTATAAGATTGTTGGAAATATATTTGAATATTGATAAGTCATATAAAAAATTGGAATTTTTAAATGTTATAATGAGAATATAATTATTTGAATAAATTAATAATTTATTATATATCATATATGAAAAAATTATAATTGATATAAAAATTAATTGAGTACATAGGGGATGATAATAAGTGAAATTCTGTCATTAATGATATAAGAGATTGTTCATGAAAAACTTTTCTTATAAAGAATGATATATTCTTATTTAAAAGTAATATTTCAAATAATATTCCATTAAATTTTATAAAATTGATTTCTTTTTTAGTATCATGGAATAAAAATTTTCTATTAGACCCAATTTGATTTTTATGGGAAAAATAATTTTCCAGGGTGAATAATTCCTAATATCGACAGACTCTAAAAAATATAAAATTTAATAAATTTTTAAAATGATATATTAGACATACAAAAATAAAAAAAAGTTGATAATATAATTAATCACTATAATATTTTGTTTTTTAAATTTAATTGTCACTTTTCATGTAAACATTTCATTCCTTAACAATAAAGTAATGATAAGATTCAAAAATGCCACTCAAAATAATTTATAAAAGGACCCCTCTACCACTACATATAGACCTCTTAGATTATTAATTTATATCATGATTACATGATCTTTTTCCTCTCCTAAAGTTAGAATACATGTTGGGTTTATTCTGGTTGAAAGGAGGATGCCAAAACCCTGTATCATGAAGGAAACCATCTCTAGAAAGAATAAATTAATTAAATTAAGTATTTTATTCTTGAAATAAATATTTAATTATTTTTACATCACAATTATTTGTAAATATCATTATCCACTATAATTATGTTATAATAATTCGAATAATTTTTTATTAAACTGATATTGCTGAACTATTACTCTATACTCTAACACTTTCATTAGTAAAACACATTCTTGTTTTGTTCAGTACAACCACCTTTATGAACAATGCTATGTATAAGCACAATTTCCACAATTAATTGAGTTATAATGATAAATTATGTCAATATAAAAAAAATGATTAATATATGATTTTATTATTGTCATTTAATTGAAAACATACAAATAATTATGAGTATAAATTGTCATTTAGTATTGATAAAATCATCCAAATTATACGAGTTATAAATTTCATTATTGTGAACCGTAACCTTATCTTACATAAAATGGACATGGGTAAGTATAATGAATTATAACCCCATCATTAATCTATTTTGAAAAATATATTAATTTTTAGTAGAGATCAACATCTTCACACAAAAACTAGTGAATGAAAATTAAAACTAATAACATATGATGAAGGAAAAAGTATAACAAACTCATATATATATATATATAATGAATGGATATAGTTTAATAGTTTAAATACTAGTTGATATGTATAAGTTTATGAAATTATTTTTTAATATTTATTTGTTTATTATATTGGGGTTTATAAGAAATTCATTTAAGTGGGAATAATGGGTAAGAGTCTATTTTTTAATATCACATTAAAATTGATATTTTCTTTCAATAAAGTTTAATTGGGAGAAATTATATATTATTTCATTCATAAATTAAAAAAATCACATGTGGGCATAATTTAAGTTAGTATTTCTTATTAAAATTTCCCATCTCATTGATTCATAATTCACACGAAATGATGCTTGTAAGTGTAATTGTCTTTATCTTTTTTTCAAGTTGGTAATATTTCTTCCCCCTTCCTATATTAATTTTTATATTTTAAGGAATTGAATATCTATTCTTATATGATATTTTAAAACCTCATTCTAATAGTTTTAAATTATTTAAAAAGTTTTAGAATTTTTTATTCTACCCACTACTATGTTCTAACTCACTTGTTTTCTGCTACTGTTTTCTTTGGTTCCCTAAAAATATTATTTTTTATGTTTTCTGGAGTCCTAAAAGAAATCTTCATTCACTGTATAATTAATTATAAAAAAAATTACATATAAATTATTTCTTTTTAAAATTTTATCAAAATTCAATATTTTTTATTCTTAATTTATAACCATTTTCTAATGTTTTCTATTGTGTTTTTCATCTATTCCAATATATTTATTTATTCAAATGTTTCAATAGGTATATGTTTCAATTAAATAATCCACATTGTTTATCTAGATGATTATATTTTCCGTCTTTTGTTGATTCTTTTTATACCCATTTATTATCATGGGTTCATTATGCAATGATGGATTTGTAATTTATTTTATGATCATATAGAACCCATATATATGGTTTATAATTATTTTATCGGTGGGTGTAGAATTAAATATATCTATACTGCACTAAGTAATTTTTTTTATCTCATCAGATGATGTTTAATGTACTAGGGAGCGAACCTAACCCACTATATATTTGAATCTATCCAGTTTGTTTTTATGTTTCAAGATGTAAGACTTAGAATAATGAATTAATCTCTATTATTATGTTTTTATAATATTTCTATGTTATGAAACTTTCCTATGGTATTATTCCCTCAATTAGGATATTTATGTCATGTTTGCACATTTAAAATACGTCAATATTATAGTAATCCATAAGCATTATTTCATTATTCAAATTTTATGATTTAGGTATCATTGGATGTTATATCCATATTTTATGATTATAAAACATGATTATGTTATTATATACATTTTTTTATCTTATACTAAATTATGATATTCTTTATGTTAACCTATTCTTTAATGATATCTCGTTTTCATATACTTATTGAAGGTCTAATCTCACCCCTTTATTTTTTTTCATTACCAAGGAAATTAATAAGAGTGAACAACGAATTTTTAGAGAAGGGGATCAAGTTTGGTGAAATTATGGAGAAAAGTTAACTAGGATATATAATATTTAATCTATTCAATTAATATATAAATACACTAATCCAATAGTTTCCAGGTGCATTCGTTTTGTGAGTTGTAATGTATAATCATGTTCATCGACATAATATATATATATGTGGTGGTTGGGATATCTCTGTTTGTATCAAATCATGATTCAATTAATATTAGAGAATAGTAAAAATAGTATTAAACATAAATCATATCAACCTACACAAAAATAAGAATGTGTCTTATGTTGAACTAGATATAACACAAGTATAAAGGACGGTGTAATAACTTAGGATATATTTTGCATTGAGGATGTCTGCAATTTTGGGCTATAGTATAATTAAAATCATTGAGATTATAGAAGTGAAGTATTTTTTCCAACTATTAATTGATTATTATTTTTTAGAATTAATTGTAATGATTATAAACTGAACATTCATTATTATATAATGAAAAAAGAGTTTTGTGATGCATGACAAAGAAAAATAAAGTCTATGCATAATTGTTTCATCAGAAAAAGAATTAGATGAATAATATTGAGTAGATTTCAGTTTAATGCTATGATGAATGAATGTTTCTTTGATAATAATATTCATGAAACATGTGACAATGTTTGGGGATGAAAAAAGAAACATTATGAAATCCAATATAAGTCTTATCCTGTGGAATACATTATTGGTGTAACAAATTACCTTACATAGAATGTGGGTAATATCTTGAATGGTTTTATAAATAACTAGTAAGGATTAGTAAAATCAACACTATCACATTCAAATATTATGATTCAAGTGAATGTATATTCCATTATTTATATAACCAAGATTAAAGTATTATTTTGTTTTGGTTATTCCATATTTGATTATTTCTAATCCATGTTAAGGACTATCTACTCACATTGAGTACTGAATACTTTAAAAATATCAAGTTCCATTTTACAATTTTTTATATCCTTAATTTTCAGAATAAAAAATTAAATAGGATAATCAAGATCCTAATAGGTCTAATAGGTTAATGTATAAAATTTATAAAGTTTTAGAAAGTTCTTAACAATGATTCACCACCCCTCTCAGTGTTGAGGATATTCTGAATTCATCCTCTCAAAGATTTACCAATCTATGAGAAATGGTTTAACATAACAGAATGTATATTTTATATTCTTCATTAATTAGATCATGAAAAGGTTTCCCTAAATTTTAATCAACTGGAAGTTGAACATAATAATTGATGGTACCTATATTAGAACATGAGGCTAGAAGAATAAATCATCTCCATATATTACTATATGTTTACGAACATATTTTAAATAAATATTTTCCCATTCTATTCCCACTAAAACTGAAATATAATACTATGATTTATAGAAAATGGATGAAAAATCCATTAGTCCTTATGAATTAAACTTCAAATAAGTTAAAAATTAATCCTCTAGTCTTATCACTGACCATGAATAAAATTTTTATTTTTTTAGTAGAATAAACTGAAATCTTCAAAAATAATTATTTATATATAAATATGGTAGATATAAGGAAATACAACAATGTGCTATCAATGTTGAAATTTGAAATGGAGAATCTAATTTTTCTTGTGGTTTTGCGGATTAGGAGAGGAAAATTAAATTTTATAGAAATATAAATAAAAAACATATTGGGAAAATATGGGTCAATATCTTACATAATATCAACATGGAAGGAAGAATACTGGGAATTGCCTCGAAGGAATGGGAAAATGATTCAAGTGTGTAAGGGTAGGTTATAAGGCACATGAATGTATAAAATATACGAAAATTATTTGTAATAAACTTGATTAAACGAAATCCCAACCTAGTGAAGAACTAATAATTTAATTCTTTGTTAGAAATTCTTATAAAACTTATGCCAACCAGTGCACCAATACAATGGTTAATGATGGCAACCGATGAGATAAACCTATAAATAAAAGGGAGAAAGAGAAAGAATAAGCCATCACAACTAATAATGTGGATCATGAAAATGAAATGGTGGTAGGTATAATCATCAATGACTCTATTATATTAGACAAATTATTTATTTTTAATCCCATAAATCCCATAATACCAAGAATTTTACTAAGAGAATCAATTCACTATCGAAATGACTAGATATTGAATTATTGATGAAAATTTATTATGGTATGATTATTACACCCTAAGTCAATAAATCATCTATAATTATGGTTATCTGGAATTTGATTCATATAAAAAATGTTAATCTCCATTAGGATGAATTTTTTATGTTTTTGTGAGTGGATTAACTCTACCAACAATGATCCCATATAAATATTTTGGTATGGGTAAATTGCATTTCATATCCTAAGTCATACTACTATCTACTATCGATCCAACTATATATTTGAAATATTTATGGTTGTTACATACCTTATATGAAGTTTAATAAAAGAAATATAAGGGTTATTTTTCACAAATTATTATGTTGTCGATAAATATCTTGGATATAATTATTTTGAATGAATAAGGTGATATATTTTCTGAAGAGTTTTTAGTTAATCCCCCCAGAGTTGAGGTTGGCTTTTCATTGAAATTTCATATCGGACTATGTAAAATTTGATGAGTCCTTATAGAAAATACACAATTTATTTTGAGTATTTGAAACGGTATCTTGAAGAGAACATGGAAAATATTTTAATACACCCAAATTAGTATACATGGGGTCCATTTCCTTCTTTATTAATAATAAATATAGATTATTGTGTCTTTGAATTTTTTATCATAAAATTAAGAATATCAAGATCGAGAAAATACACCCATTACCCCATATTGATGACTTGTTCGATTGACTATAAGTGGAAAATTACTTCTCATAGATTGAACATTGATTTATATATCATTAATTAAGAGTGAAAAAATAACATATTAATTTCATAACCTTTCTTATAAGATTTATACAATATTAATTCATTTTTATTCTATTTTGGATCATGAATTCCCCTAAATCCTTCATGGATTTAATGAATAGAGACTTTAGAGATTACCTTAATAAATTTATGGTGGTATTTATAATTTCATTTTTCATATTTTCAATGAAACACAAAAACATGGAATGAATATAAGGATAGTGTGAAAGACCCTAAGAAATATAAAATATATGATAAATTTATATGATTCTGAATTTTAGATATAGTGTTTGAACTATGGTTATCAATGAATAAATTTGGAATATACTATGTCAGGGTTATGAGAGTTAGAACATATAGAGGATGAAATAACATTGTTTAAACAAATATTCCATATGTTGAGTTTTTTATCAATAAAATTTTTATTATACTTTTGGGATGAAAAAGGAGTTTGATGTGAAAGTTATATGTATTTTCAAAAGTCTCAATTGTGATGACAGTTTCCAATTGACTATAAATTATGAGAAAATATTTAAAAATGAACATAGATATGATATAGAGTAAAAAATGTTTTGGAAGTAAATATTCTTAAAATACTTGTGAATGTATTGAAAAGGGTAAAGGTTAGTGTAAAATTTTTAATTAAAGTGACATTTTTGAAAAAATAGGTGGAAAAGGTAAAAATTTCCCAAAATAAATAAATTGAATAATTTTGAAAACATAATTACATGAAAATATTTTTCTGATACTAGTACACGAAAATGTTTTATTGAATTAATTACATTATGAAATAATTACTTAAAAGAATAATGTGGACATAGGGTCATTTAAATAGGGAATATATATACAGTGAATAAACCATGAAGGAATGATCATATGTAGAGAAATATAACATTTATTTAGTTTAAAAGTATTAAAATTAAATTATTAGAATGATTCATATGATATCGACACCATTTTCCAAAAAGGGATTGGATAATTACACGTTCCATGAAAAGAGGATCTTATGGAGTGTTTTAAAATTATAATAATTTTTTATAAGGATTTTTTATATATAGTCCAAAATCAAAACAATTTTCAAAATTAACATAATTTTATATAGAGAGATATTTTTGGGATTCATTTTTTGTAATTTTTTCCCAAAGAACCATATTTTTTCGAGGGATGGAATTAAGTAGAATATTTGAATGAATGATTGTTTTTTATTAAAGGAAAATTTTATATTGCTCAATTGAAGAAATTTAAAATTAATATCTTTGTTTATAAAAACCCAATAAAAAATTGAATAATTATGGTGTTGGCCAGAATGGGAAAAAATTTCAAATGAGATAAAACAATAAAGAACTTATGTGATATACATAAAAATATTATAATTACATGGAAGGAAGAGTTGTGTAATGAATATATATTTTGAATATAATACCACATATAATTTACTTTTGTAAAAATTATATTTAATTATTATGGAAAAATTATGATTTTTGTTAAAACCAATGTATAAATTCATCTAGACTTCTAGATTACCACTGGAGATTATTACTTATGATTGTTACGCACATTGTACGATCATTTGATTACTTATATAATTTAAATCACAATAAAAATTCTTACTAATTTGTAAGTGACCATTAAGTGCATAAATTGATTAGATGTTTCTATTTTTTAGTGGGAAAAGGAGTATTCATTGAGAGTGACTAGAGGGTGGCAGTGTTATCATCCCCTATTGATTTATAAAGGTTGTAATCCCAACATAAAGTGACCATGACCTTAACATTACTTCTCGAAGAACATTTTTTATTTTTTAAAAATCCTATTTAAAGGGTTAGAGTGATAACCATGAACAAGAACCAGATTTATAAATAGAAACCAAAAAAATACAATCATAAAACTGACAAAAAAGAATAACATAAATAGTAAATGAAGTTGTTAAAATTTTGAAATGAATCATTAATATACGGTACCCATGATGTTATTTTAGGAACCAATAAAGTTGCATGTTATCCCACTCTAGATCATTATGGAGGTGGTCCTTAGAGAAAGAATCTATCTTATTTTTGGTCTTAATATATAATTATATATTAAACTTATCATCATTAAATTCATGAATCAAAAAATAATATTGAGTTTTTATGTAAGATATTTTTTTGTTAGTACCAACTTGATGCTTTCCTTCTTACATCCTAGTGAAATAATCATATAGGGATAGAATCCTGAGAATATCATTCACCATATCCTTGGAGTATGAAACCACATGTGTTGGTTTTACTTGGTGTGTTTTAACTTAGTTAATCTTTTCTACATTAACTCAATTTACATATTGTACTAGATCATTTGTGGCCTACCGTGTTTCCAGAAAAAAATAATTTTGAAGTGGGTTCTCTTAATTATCCTTGAGTAATGGTTCTTTGGTTTTGGGTCTAGGATCCTTTAGGGCCACATATTTCTCCACCGACATTATTTCCATTTGTTTGGGAATGTAAGATTAATCCTTGTACCCTTTATTTTTTCCCATGTATTCATAGTATAATATTATGGATTAAAGGTTACATTCTTATCCTTCTCCCCTTTCTTCCATGTTGAGAGGTATTGTTCTCATACTTTAAATGCTTCTTCAAATTTGGATGAGTATAGAGAGGGGGAGTTGATACTGACACCATCTTTATAAGTGGAATCAACATCATTGATTTTCATAATATATACCTAGAACTAAGTTATGAGTCCATGATTAAAACCTTATATCTATAAATATTATGTAGTTCTGTAGATTTTAGCACATAAAAACATAACCTGTGCGTGCTCCTTGGACATATCACTTAGAGGGTAACCATGTAAAATTGTTTTTCCTTGTTTTAGTTTCAATTTTTATTGTTATTTTAAATGTCTAATTAATTTTAATAGGTTTAAAATGTTTCTACGAATATAGGAATAGGATCCATAATGACAATGAAAAATCTTCACACCAAAATTCTACCCACTTATAGGGTGGGCTTCGGAATCAGGGTTATAAAAAGTCATATCAGAGACACATATTACAGTTGTGGAATCTAGATTATAAACATTATCATTATAGAGAACATACTGAATTAAAGAAAAAGACCCATATTCAACAGTTGTAATTAATGGAACTATAATAATAATGTGGGATTAAATTTATAATCTATTTGGGATAAACTTTTGTTTACTTACTATGTGGGATAAATGTGTGTGATGTTTTAGAATTAAAATTGACTAAAAAATTTAGAAATAGTCACAATACTAGGGATAAATCTCAAACCACCTTTTCAAAAACATTGGGAAACAAAATATTCATTATGCTTATGATTTGTACTATCACGAACCAAGATGGGGTTCCATCCAAACCGACACCTTAGTGGGCTAGTGACATGACCCCAATGAGATTCACAATCCCCATGGGCTAAAAATTAGTCCATGGGTATCAAGAATTCCCTTGGAGAAGGATTTCACCCATTTATATAACAATAAACAACCCACGAGAATAAAACGTCACATAACTAATAATCATAACAAAAAAAGATACAAAAGTTTTTATATTAAATGTTTTAAAACATTAACTAATACAAAAAATACCACAACTAGAATACAAAAACTAAAACATCACAGAAATGTCTATGTAACATGATGGAAATAATCCTCAAGACACTATCAATAACATCTTAAAGAAGTGGATCACTAGACACGAGATCCACCATCACCACCACAAGGCATTTTGGATTTACCTAGTTTATACATAACAAATTCTACAAACACCCAAAGGTGTTTTTAGGGTGTGAGATAAAGCCTAGTAGGATTAAACTAAAAGGAAATTATTCCAAAATATAATATTAGAGGATAAATAACATGCATATTTTCATAGGAACATTTGGAAAAATTTTCAAGGAATATTTCACAGAAATCCTTTTTTTTGAAAAACACTTTTAAAGAATAAATTTTCTATTACCAAATTTTATTTGAAACAAAAATTTACACAAGGTCCAAAGAATACCAATGGTTATCACCAAATTAAAAAATAATCATTTCACAAGATAGAACCATGTAAAACCCCTATAGTTTAATAGCACAAGTGGGGCCCTTTAAACATCGCACCACGATGATCAAAACACTCCCACCAAAACCCATAACATCCTCATACATGATCTAATAGAGGAGAACACACTCCAAGGTCTAATGTTCTCCCTATCATAAACTAAAACAAAAAATGTTCCCATGAACGAGCCATAATAAGGGATACCCTCCATAGGTCTAGTGGTATATGATCATTTATCATGTCCACTTAGTGTTGTGGAATAAATCTAGTTAGAAGAAGCGAGGCTCATTCCCACCAAAACAACTGGTAGACTGGTCCTAGCTCACCAACCTAGTTATCAAAGATTCCATATGTGCTAAAATTTCATCTCACATATCATTTAAATAGTCAATTTCACATGCACATTCGAATCATTATGAACACAAAAGTTAAAAACCACTTCCACAATTTACATTGATCTAACGATCAATTCTCACATTGAAACCAACACTTCCATAAAAAATGATTTCATTTCGACACACACACACACCAAAACCATTTGAAAATTAATTTTCACCAATTTTAAAAATTAGTGGAATCCTTTAGGAAACACAAAAAGAATGGAACATATAAAATCTAACCATTTCCATGGACAAATCCGCTTTTAAATCCACACACATACCAAATCAATTTATAAATGTGCTTCACATCAATTACGCAATTCAAAAACCACATTTAATGTTAAAAATAGAGAACCTCACATGTCACAAAAGAATGTTATTTCCAAAAATCAACATTAAACACATTCACAATTTGGAATCCCCTTGAAATCACATTTCTCACCTTTTCAAAAAAATCATAAAACTCTTTGATGAAGCACCACATTGAAGCATACATGAAATATAACAATGTTCCTTTAGAAAATCAATATTCATCACATATTCATATCTAAACCCTGTTAAAATATATTTCACACCATAAAAAATAATATATAGTACACATTTAAATTTCCATAAAATAATGAAAAAAATATTCTAATAATTTAAATGCATGGAAACACCAACCTTCAGCTCAGAAACTATTAGAATCTAGTGGAAAACCATAATTTCACCTCAATAAGACCCTATAAATTGATGATAAAATAATAACCATAATTATTCCACCCAAAAAAAAGATCAACCTATCATTAAGTCAAATAACCTTCTGTAAGAGATGAACCCATGGAGAGGGAAGAGAAACCCTACGATAAAGAAGAATCCAAGAGACAAGAGACCTAGATGATGATTTATTGAATAGTACACACCGAAACCACCCTAAGATTGATTTTTAAGAGGTATAAGAAAGAGTGGAGGAAGCTCTTAAGGTATAAAATATCATATGGATCAGATTAAGGTTGGTTTTGGATAAATTTGAAGATGGTAGAGGAGTAATTTTCAAATTTTCTGATATGTACACTTCACACAATTCACCCCATTGGCTTCCCAAGATGTACGGAAACCTAGTAACCCTATTTATCTAAGTGGAATGAGGATAAAATGTTCTTTGGGAGTGGAACATGACTGTGAGGCCTAGATAATTACAATTTCCATGGTTAAAGGTTTCCTTTGGAATGGTTCATTGTTTCCCTTAATCCTGCCTAAACCGTGCACCACCTACTATTCTGCCCAAAAATTCCATTTTTGCTTAATTTTTTTGAAGAAAGTAAGATAACATGATAAGAAAAAAAATAAACAAAGGAATACCTGAAAATAGAATCACGGATGTGAAAATTCTCCACACTATAAAAACATTCCACCCCTATAAATTCATTCCAAATTCTAATCAGTGAAAAAAATAGATACTCCTCCTGAACCCAATATTTCTTCTACCATTTCACATACACATAGATACCATGCTTCCAAAGAAATCACCGAAATATTGTGGGATTTGCAAGAATCACATTCTGTGAAAAATTCTAAAATATACAATGGCTGCTCGAACACAAATTGTTAAAACTCTAACTAAAACTCCTCCCAATTCACCTTATGAGATGAATCTAGATTATAATTTTTCAAACGAGAGACATGGAACATATCACTAATTGACATAAAATAATAGGGTAATTAAAACCAGTATTCCTCCTTACTGATTTTATTAGTGATATGAAAAGGGTTGACATACCTTGGTGTTAGCTTCTCTTACAAACCAAGATGATGGTGACCAAAGTGACAATATATCTTTAGAAACTCTCAGTCACCCACATAAAATACAAAGATCAAAGACTCTAATCTGCCTAAGCTTTATGAAATCTTTGCGCTTTAAATAAATGTTGTCTTGTCAACTTAACATAATCATAAATTTATTTCCCAAAGTTCAATCCCTACAATGAGGTCTCACACACCCCATAGAAGCAAATAAAGGATAGAAACCTTAAAAAATAAGTAACCTCAAAGGCATACATTCAAATCTATTATTGGTAAAAATTATTACAAGAGAAATACCCCAACCAATATGGCTATCCCTTGAGCCTCTGAAATCCCAAACACATTTGCAGAGCATGACTTCCAAAATCTGATTTTTCCACTATGTCATACCTTCTTTTAATGGGTAGTATGTTTTACTCAAATTGACTTGTAATGCCATAACCTTATGAAGACCTTCACAAAAAAATTAGGAAAATAGTGGGTCTATTTTTGAAATGATAGTTGATGGGACAACATGAATCCTTGCTATCTCCTAATCATACAACTGACCAAATCATCGACTTTGGATGAATCCCTGAGTGTAATTAATTGGTATTATTTGTTCAGATGGTCAGTCACTACCCAAATAGAATTTCATCCCCATGGTGTATGAATGAAAGGTGCTGTCTTGGTCACATTCAAATGATGTTTGGTTTCGGGTTACTTAGGTGTAAGAGATTGGATTACCAAGGTCGTCTCTCTAAGGAGGAAGAAAATTAAAAAAAAATTATTTAAGGTATTATAAAAAATAAAATAAAATATAATACAAATTCTGCTTGAAAGTATGGGTGTTTTTATTTTTTATAAAACTAGAAGAAGTTTTCTGGAAGAATTTTTCATTTTTATGTTTTTAATTTTGAAATGAAATTCGATGCAACAATAAGTTGTTTTTAAAGAAAATATTTTAAATGGTGTAATAGATCTTTATCTACCTATTCATTTACTTATTAATCATTATCATTTAAATTAATATCCACTTAATTATGATTACCTAACTTGTTAAGCCCCAAACGCTATGAAAATTAACCTTACCTGAAAGATGAATTGAATCAAACCCTAGGATATCTTTAGAACATGTAATCCCAACACCCTTCATTGATTAATCTTATAAATTCATCTTATGGTTAGTGGTAAATTAAGGAACATGTACATTATTCAAATTGAGGAGGAATTGAGCTTAGGGAATATATTTTAATTCTAATTTTTTTCCCACGTGGTCTTCTTTCACCGATTAAGTTTGCACTCCCACAATTTACACAATACTGGACCTTGCATGTTTTTCTGTTAATTATTCAATTTATTTATTATTTTATTATAATTTAAAAACTCAAATCATGTACCATATTAAATTAACTACAATATCTCAATGATTCAAAGTAATTAAATAAAGATGGTAGAAGATATATTGATCACTAAGAGAACTAATCTTCCATGGGCGGTGTGGTCATCATGGAGACGTTTTGCGTGAGAATAGAATTGAAAGGGTATAACCCAATTCCATCTTTACAATTTATTCCAACCCAAATAAGATGAGTAAATAAGAAGATAATTTAAAATAATAAGATAAAATAGAAGAAAAAAAAGAAAAAAAAGTAGTTTATTACATAAATGAAAACATTACAACCTTAAGAAGAGGAGAAGGCTTGATTGAGGGGATCCTTGATTCAAGAACTACCCCTCTTACAATGGTTGGAGAATTTGGGTGATGCCAATTATACTATACCTTAAATCTACTAATTCACATCCCAACCCCTTTAAATTAGAAAAACAGTTATTTAAATAGTGGAGGGGAAGCTAGATTTAAAGAGGTTTCAAATGTGAATGGGGAATCTCGGCCAAATATTTTAATACTACAAACGCCGCCAATTTTAACTCAAAAACGTGAGAACCAATTATTATTCTAGAAGAATTATTTTTTCAAAATTGGGTTGGGGAGATCCTCTAAATATTTTGGCTTAATAAAAGGTCGGATGTAGGGGTTATGGTCTAAATACAGAACCAATGCCCAATCTTTCGGGTCTTGCCCACCTTTTCCTTCACGGTCCATTTTGTCCAACCAAATGCATGATGTAGCTCCAATTTCCTAAATACATATAGTATCACATTATGTCAGGAATATAGTTACAAAATTTCACATTCAAATAATCAATTCAATTTTTTTTAAAATACTATGGTGCACTATAAATTGTAAAACTTGAAATTTCATCAAATTTTCAACAAATGATCTAATCCCAAATATTTTATAAATAAACATATTTAACAAAATGTGAGGAAAATTCATCATTTTATTTCAATAAAATATTCAATTAAAATGTTTTTTATCAACTCCACCACACTCACCCATTTCGACTCTTGGGAAAAACCTCATATAAAGTAAACATGGATATCAAATCAAAAGAAATTTAAAACACATATCCTTGAGATCCAACAATTCCACCCCATGAAAAAATATATCATGCCTCATTGAAAACCATTATTTCATGTTCTCCATTTATATTATTCAATATATTT
Organism: Viscum album; assembly: GCA_963277665.1. Classification (NCBI taxonomy): domain Eukaryota; kingdom Viridiplantae; phylum Streptophyta; class Magnoliopsida; order Santalales; family Viscaceae; genus Viscum; species Viscum album. The sequence continues at coordinate 871,855,128 of OY728125.1, forward strand.
CCATTTTATTTGTCCTCCCAATTGCAAAACACTTATCTCACTTGATTTTTCTCTTATCACAAAAATATAAATTTTTTAGCAATGGATTTCTAATCCAAACTCATAAAAAGGTCACCATTGGCTTGATGAGTTACTATATAACCACCTGATATGAGTTAAGGACATAAGTTTATCATGAGGACTTTTTAGTGTTATTCTGTGTTTTTTAGTCGATGTGATTTAGATGTGAAATATTCCTAGGCTGAAGGAGGACGGTTTGACTCTTCTTAAAGAAAAATTGCATTAATCTAGTTTCCACTTAAATATGGTATCCTTCTTAATCCCCATGGAATTGGTTCATGTCCATCATCATGAAAAATAAAAGAATTTTCACACTATTCAACATTTCAGTAGTAAAAATGTCAATATTCTAAAACATGATTTCCAAGAACACTCCTGATAGGGACAACTTTCTACCTCTATTAGTAGCTCTAGAAAGGCAAAAATTCATTTATCATGAAAGATCTAAAAAAGGAATATATTTCAATATAATTATTTTATTTAGAAGAAAACACATCTCTTTAAAATTTAATTTTCCACCCAATATAGCAAAAATTTTTTTAGAAAAACTTCAACTAGATTATGCAACTTCACTTCAAGAGTTGCTTGGATAGGGATACTTGGCTTGTAATGTGGCTAAACTAACTTGTTGTTCATGGATTATAAATTCTAAAAATATTAAATGTTCATGATAGGACATTATAAAAATTATTCTTTGAAATAGGGGAATTAATACCAGAAATATTACTCAATCATTTAAAACACAAGTACCTCAAACCCTCGAGTTTTGACATGAATAAATCAAATACTAGTTAAATCAAGAATGGTTTGGTTCTCTCATAAATTGTGGTTAATGTAAATAATATGAAAATAATGGTTCAGAAGCCTCGTAGGAAAGTGATTTCAAATATAGAGACAATGATATATGGCCTGGGATTGAAGATTCAAAGTAGCATTCATTAAATTACTAAATATTTGAGCTTGAAACAGAGTTATTTTCAACATTCATTTTATATTATTTTCATGTGATAAATTGTTTCACTTATTGATATTGATGTGGTCACGCTGTGTGATGAAATCTACTACATCAGTAATAATTCACTCAATGTATTTATTCAAACATTTCCCATTGACTATAATTCTCATTAATATGTCCTCTTATGTGATATCCACTTCACCATAAGGAAAACAATTAGTCACAACATAAGGGCCTAACCACCTAGAATGCAACTTACCAAGCATCAGCTTCAGTTGGGAACAATAGATCAAGACTTTCTATCAAACATGAAACTCTCCTTTCAATATAATTCTATCATGAGATACTTTTAATCATTACTTATAGAACCTTGAGTTATCATTTGAAGACAATATAATATCGTCATGTTCATGAATTTGCAGCTTCCTTTGGATTCCGTCTTGGGCAAAATCCATGTTTCATTTCTCTATAGCCCAATAATCCCAATGCTCAACTTCCACGAAGAGATGAAACGATTTACCAAAAACAATCTAAAATGAGGACATACCAATGGGTTTATGTTATTCTATCCTATAAGTACAAAGAAAATAATCCAATCCCTTGCTATAATTTTTTTGTTCTGTTATATGGTTTTCTCCAAAATTTGTTTCAACTCCCTATTTGAAACCTTAGAATGACCATTTGTATGAGGGTGGTATGGAGTTGATGTTCTGTGTGTCACCCTATAAACCCGAAGGAGGGAAGAAAAATTAAGTTTGTAGAAGTGTGTCCTTTGGTCACTGATGATTGCCTTCATGTACTCAAAACCTACAAAAAATATGTGCCTTGACAAATTCTACAACTTGAGAATCATCAGTATGGGTGGCCTTAGCCTCCACCCATTTACTCACATAATCGAAAGAAACCAAAATGTACATGAATAAAAAAGAACATAAAAAAGGACCCATAAAATCAATGCCCCATTCCTCAAAAATATCACATTATAGTATGGGTTGTTGGGGAATCTCCTGTTTCCTAAAAATGTTCCTAGTGTGTTGGTAATGAGATAGTGACATAAAAAACACATGGGCATCATGGAATAAGCTAGGACAATATTATCCTATGTCTAAGACTTTCCTAGCTGTCCATTGGGGTTCAACTTTCCACTACAAGAAATTTTATGTCAAAAATGTAAAACAGACTACAACTCATGATCTGGAACACACGTCCTAATAACTTTCTCACTACACATGTTCCAAAGGTATGGATCACCCCACACATAATTCCAAGACTCAAATTTTAATTTATGGACCTGATGTTTCATAAACATTGTATGTATTCCAGAGGCAACAAGGTATTTCACTAAATCAGCATACCAAGGGTGCTTACATGAGATGGAATAAAGATGCTCATTGAGAAAAGTGTCCAGAATTGGTACCTGGTCCATGGTGTCATCCTTTAGTGTGTGAGTAATCTACTCATGTGGTCCGCCACCATGTTTTCTGACCCTATATTTTCCTTTATCACAATATCAAATTCTCGAAGAAATAGCATCCATCAAATAAGTATGGGATTTGTATCTGGATTCTTAAATACGTACCTCATAGCAGTATTGTTAAAAAATAGTTTAGAGCCCAATAAATTAGAACAAAATTTATCTGAAGAAAATATGACGGTAAGAAAATCATTTTCAATGGTTTTGTAGTTTGATTGGGATGAATCCAGTGTCCCTTATGCATAGGCAATCACATTTGAATGTCCCTCCACCCTCTAAGATTAGACTACTCCAACTGTGAAGTTGGAGGCGTCACACATAAGCTCAAAAAAAAATCACCCACCTTGGGGGTTGTATGATTAGTTTAGTGGTCAGAAACTTCTTTATCTCATCAAATTATACCCTAAATGAATTATAAAACACAAAATCATATTCCTTTTGAAGTAATCATGACATTGGAAGAGTAATCTTACTAAAATCTTAATGATACGCTGATAAAATCCTACATTCCCTAAGAAAGATATAACATCACACACACATGAAGGATATCATATGGATGAAATAATATCTACCTTAGATCTATCAACCTCTATCCTAGGTTTTAACCCTACATGACCTAAGACAATCCCATGCTCTCCCATGAAATGACACTTTTCAATGTTCAAGACCAGATTCTTCTCAATTTAATGATTCAACTCCTTTCCCAAACTACTTAGACAATAATTTTTTGTGGATCAATACAACGTAAAAGCATCCATAAATAACTTTATGTGGGTCTCAATAAAATCAGAAAAAAATACTCAGCATGTATCTCTGGAAGGTACTTGGGGAATAAAAAAGACCAAATGGCATCCTCTGGTAGGTAAATGTGCCAAAGGGACAGGTGAATATAGTCTTCTATTGATCCTATATTACTATAGTAACATGAAAATATGCAAAAAATCTACCCAAGAAACAAAAATGCGACTTACCAGCTAGTCTATGAAACATTTGATCAATAAATGGGAGGGGTAAATGGTCCTTGCATGTGAACTGATTTAGTTTCCTATAATCAATACATAAATGCCAACTATTTTGAACCCTCATTGGAACTAACTCATCATTATCATTGTTGACAATAGTAACAACAACTTTCTTAGTCACATCCTGAATAAGACTCACATACTGGGAATCTAAAATGGGATAGATTATACATACCTATAGAAAATTTTCAACCTCTTTTTTAAAAACCTCAAAAAGTGTTGGATTGATTCTCTTTTGTGAATGCCTAAACGACTTTGCTCCATCCTCAAAAAAATCCTATGCATGAAAATGGAGGTGATATTACCTGATATGTTAGCCAAGGTCCTCCAGATTGCCTAGATGTTATCGCTCAAAAGATTCCAAAGTTTTTCTTCATGTTCAAAAGGGAGTTTGTTAGCAATGATAACTGGTAATTTCTCACCACTTAAATTTTTTGAATATTTGAGACTAGGTGGAAATGGCTTGAGTTCCAATGTTGGGTGTGCTGTATGGATTAAGATAGTGAAGGAACTGAAATATGTACACAATGAACATCAGTATCATAATATACATCATCAAAATCAAAGAATCAATAATATAATCCATCAACATATTCAACAACCATGTCATAATCAGAGTTAACATGACCAAAAGCAGAATATGATTCCATTATACAATCAAATCTATGAGAGTATTGTGAATTGTGAACAGGTGTGGAAGTACTATTAGACATAAAACAAGAACTAATACTCATTATCTCCCTAAGAATAAGAAATTCATGTTCCATGGGGTTTTTATTTGGTGGTTCAAAATGGAAGATAAAAAATGCATAATGGTCCTCTAAGGGGTACTTCATGGTGTCCATAACATTAAATATCACAAATTCTTCTAAAAACTCCAGGGAAAGTATACAATCATAATCATTTATGAATATCTTAGCATTTTTGAGGAATATCCTACCTAAGATAGTGGAAGCATGTGAACTTACCTGATCATCATCCATGTTAAACATGTTGAAATATGCTTGGAAGATCATGTCTCTTACCCAGACATGTACATCCTCAACGACTCCCACAAGATATGCCATAGTTATATTTTTCCTCTACACCACTACTCTTGTCAGCTTCAACTCACCAATCTGTAAAGAAGAGAATACAGAGTGAGGAATTACATTTATGGATTCTCCCAATTCAAAAAGTTCATCTAAAATGTGTAACTCCCCTATGGTGCATGGGATTGTCATTTTCCCTAGATCCTCTCACTTTTTTGGCATTGATAGAGTTGGTGTAATGAGTTCTGACACATTCCTTCCAGGATTTATCGTCTCATTTCCCTTACGCACTCTTTGATTGGTATAATGTTATTTTACAAATTTTACCTACTGTGGGATTTTCTTAGTGCCTTAATGAAGAGGGATGTTTATCTCCACAGAATTGAATGTGTCCATAACCTCCTTTTTCATTGACTCTTCGTCCATATTCTTGGTTTGCACAACTCTGTTTGGAAATAGAAGGGGTTTAGGTGGAACATCATTAATATTTTTCTTACCTTTATCTTTCTCTTCCATTTTTCATTAGTTGGTATTAAATGGGGCTTCTATGGATTTAAGGTGAATCCCGGTGGAACGATAGGGGCAGATGTATCAGTTGATTTCTTCCAACTTTTCAATGTGATGGCACTAAGATTCCCCTTGGGATTTATGGTATGTTGGGGGGGGGGGTAGATTTCTAGAATTCACACTGTCCAATTCATGGAGGGCAGTTATAATCTGTCTCATTTGAGTCTTCAACTCCCTTATCTCTGATCCCTGACTCTTCAGCTCATTCTGTTGATTAAGAAAAATTTGATTCAAAATATCATCAGTGTCAGAATCTACCTTTTGTTGAGATTATTGTTTTTTTTTTGACTTTTTTATTCTTGAGCCTCATATCGCCTTTGGGGTTATTGGAAACCCTATTGGTATGGTGGAGGCTGATGAAATTTTTATTGAAAATGTGTCCTTTGTTGTTTCCCAGATCCATATTTCGTGTCTGATTGATCCTTCCATGATCCACTGTATGTTGGAGAAAATAAATCAAACTAATTTTTGGGATATGCCTGTTTTTGCTGCTGATATGGTCTCCCTGGGAATACTGCTGCCCAATCCTCCGTCTCTTGTAGTTATAGGAAATAGTAAGTTGGGTGGCCTGTCTTAGTGAAAATTCCACAAGGCCTTGGAAGAGGGGGTTGGTATGTATTTTTTTCCAATGAAATTTGCCTCACCATAGTGGTCAAATATTCCATGTTAGTATCAGTCAACTGATTTTTAAGAGTGGAAGGACTTACTTGATGTACTCCCCTGACATGCGGTGTACCTCTATCACCAAATTGTTGGAATGTTTTTCCCATATTGCTGCATCATCCTCTATGCTTCTGTCCATCGGTGTGAGTCCTTTATAGAAGTACTAGATACGAAGTTGCTCACTGATTTGGTGATGTGGGTAGATTTCACACAAAATCTTGTATCGCTCCCAGTACTCATACATTAAATACCATTATGCTTGCTTGATCCCCTAAGATCTCCTTTTGAACGGATGTGGTCCTTGATACAGGAAAAAATATCTACATAAAAAGACGCATCAAATAATTCCAAAAAGTTACATCTATAGGTTGTAAATAATACATCCAATCCTTTGCAGCTCCATCAAGTGAGAATCAGAATGCTCTTAGTTTAATTTGATATATAGAAACATTTCTTGGTTATAGGGTTGAGAAAATGCATTAAATTATTTTATATGTTCTTTTGGATCCTCAACAGATAATCTGTGATATTTTATAAAAGGTTAATTAATCCAGATTTATGTTCAAAGACCGATTCGAGATTTGGGTATACAATACAATTTGGTAGATAATTAATATCAGGTACAACCAATTCCTGAGTGGTTATATTAAGTTCATTTACATTATTTTCAACCATTGGTTCTTGTTTTATGTTTTTATGTTTTTATTTTTTAATTTCAATGTTCTTGTAGTAGAGAAATTAGCGAATACTTTTAATGTTGAAACTTCCTTTAGACTGAGAATTTATGATTCGAGCCTTAAGGCTGTGTTCAATCTCAGGGCCAAGATTTAAGAGATTCTTAGGATTATTTGTTGTCATAAATCAAATAAAAATGAATAAAAGGAAAGTGGAACATAGTAAAATAAAAATGAGAAGTTTGAGTTGATGGTCCAGATAAAGTATGAAAATGAAAACCAAATAAGAAGAAAAAATAAGATTGGGTTAAAACGAAGAAAGAATAGAAGAAGAGAATAAAATGTAAAATAAATTAAATACCTCTAAATGTTTGAAGTAATTATTTTTCTCCACAAAACTGGTTCAAATTTGAATGGAATTATCATGGGTGCTTTCAAATAATGTGCAGTTTCTGGTTACTTAGGTGTAGCAGAGTGGCTGACGAAGGTCGTTTCTCAAAGGAGGATGAAATTTAAAACAACTTCTTAAAGGTATTATAAAAAAATAAAATAAATTTTAATAAAAAATATACATGAAATTTGACGCAACAAGAAAATGTTTTTTTAGGAAAACTTTTAAAATAAGTAATCTATACAAATACACCGCTTCAATTACTTACTAATAATCATCATTGAAATTAATATCCACTTAATTATGATCTTATAAATGTTTTAACCCTGAACACTATGATAATTAACATTACCACAAAGATGCAGTGAATTAAACCCTAGGCTATCTTTAGAACGTGTAATCGTAACACCCTACTCTGATTAATGTTCTAAATTTAGCTTATGGTCAGTTTTAAATTAAACCCCAATTCCATTATTGAAAATTATTATGAATTGATCTTGGAGATTATATTCTAACTCTACAAATATATCCCACATTGTCTTGTTTCACTGATTAAATTTACGCTCTCACAATTTACACAATACTCGACCACATGTGTTTTTGTGTTAATTTTTCTATGGATTCCTTAGTTTGTTATAATTTAAAAACTCAATTCATGGATAATATTATGTGAATAATAGTATCTCAATGATGTAAAATAATTAAATGAAGATGGTAGAGGATAGATCGATCACTTGGAGAACAACTCTTCCATGGTTAGTGTGGTCATCGTGGAGATGTTTTTCATGAGCAAAGGATTGAAAGGGTTGAACCCAATATTGTCTCTAATATTGATTCCAAACAAAATAGGGTGAGTAACGAAGTATATAATTTAACAAAATAGGAGAAAATAAGAGAATTAAAATATTAACAAAGTAGTTTATTACAAAAATGAAAGCATTACAACAAGAAGATGAGGAGAAGGCTTCGATGAGGGCATCCTCATTTCAAGAGATACACCAATTAAAATGGTCGGATAATTTGGGTGAAACCAATTCTAGTCTTCCTTAAATCTCATAATTCACATCCTAACCCCTTAAAATGATAAAAACACTAATTTATTGAGTGGAGGGGAGGCTAGGTATAAAGGGGTTTCAGGAGTGAATGGGGATTCTTGGCCCAATATTTTAATATAACTTGAACGGCCAATTTGAACTCCAAAACGAGTGCAACATATGTTCTTCTAGGATAATTATTTGTTCCAAATTGGTTTGGAGATATCCTCTCACAATTTGGGCTCAATCCAAGCTCGGATGAAAGAGTTATGGTCCAAATATAGAACTAATGTCCAATCTGCCATGTTCATCCCACCGTTGACTTCAGGGTGTATTTGGCCAACCAAATGCACAATTTAGCTCCATTTCCCTGAACAAAAGTGGTAACCCATTGGGTCAGGAAGATATTAAAAAATTTTCATGTTCAAATAATAAATATAAAAATATTTATCTTTTAAATACCACATTTCACTATAAAGAGTAAAATTGGAATTTTTGTCAATTTTTGAAATGAATGATCTAATCCCAAATATTTTATAAATAAACATATTTAACACATTGTAATGAAATTTAATCATTTAATATCAATAAAATATTCAATATAAACTTGTTTTATTAATGAGGGTAGAAATAAATAAAGTCCATGGAAATATCGTCCCAATTCTGGTAGGAAGGGGTAGTGGCTAAAGGAAACTAGAGGGCCTTTGGTGTTATTATTTAACATGATGACTTATATAACTCTGCGATACAAAATCATCTATATCCAACCACATACAAAGATACTATAACTACTGATGCACATAATATAACATCTTGGTGGTTTTCGAGTGAATGACACACTAAGACTAGTGGCTATCCAGCATCACCGACTTTCGAAATGAAAATTTCACCATAGAGCGAACCACGAAGAAAACATATCCTTTAGGAAAAAACACCTCCACACTATTTAGGATCTAAATAGAATACTAGTATAACACATCACTTGGATTTTCCTGACGAATCAAATCTATAATGGATGCTTTCAGTTTTTGACTACCCAATTATACACACACACTATGCTCCTTGGTATCTTGATACATCTAATAAAAAATCCCTATAATGGTCCACTCATCGTAGGACTCTTTCAATTCTTGCAAAGGAACATTCTTATTCCGCGCAACTGAAACCACATTTCTTTAACCTGAGGGATAGATAATATCTAAATCAAAAACCTAAAGGTACTCAGCCTAATGATGCTGCCTCAAATTTATGTCCTTGGAGAAAACATAGTCCAATATCTAATGATAATAATAAACTACAAACTTTTACCCAAAATGATAACGATTTCATGAAATTAATGAATGCATCACCACCACTAACTCTAGGTCCTGGGTTGGGTTATTCTATTATTGTGTATGGAGTTGGGGAAAACCATACTCCACCACATGGTCTTACTATATTATCACACATCCAATACCCATACCTGATGCATCATAGTATTCCACATATCCCTTGATATATTCTAGAAAACTGAAAATTGGGGATATGGTCAACCGCTACTTAATATCCTTAAAGGAATCACGACATTCTAGGTTAGACTCAAAATTTACCCTATTCTGGGTAAGTGCAGTGTGGGATAAATAAAGCTAAGAGAAATCGCAAACAAACCTCATGTAATACACTTACATACGCTAAAAATATCCTGATCTCAAAAACAATATTTTACAGTTCCTAAGAAATCACTGCACAGATCTTTTTGTGGTCCACTAAAACCCATCTTTTCGAGACCACATGTCCCAGAAACGTAACCTAATTAATCCAGAATGTGTGCATGGAAAACATATAATAGTGGAAATGACCCTGAAGGGTTCCTAAAACAATTCTAAAATGCCACTCGTTCCCCTCCTCTTACCTAGAATAGAAGAAAATTTTATCCAAAAATACCATGACAAACATGTGAATATATTGATGGAACACCCCACTCAAAAGTTCCTTAAATACAGTTGAAGCATTCGTCATCCCGAAAATCATGCCCAAACCTGAGGACCTAATCTCTGTTGTAGATTGTCAGTGCCCTATTTTATTACATTGTCATGAAAACATGGAATATGCATCCCAATGGGATGAGTGGTTTAGTAGATTTGGAAAACATTTATATACAAAATTTCAACATTACAACATGAATTGAAATACGACATATTTGTTTTGTTGGGAACATCCACAACAATAATTTTAACCTTTCATGTCAATCATTATAAAAATTTTCATGTACTGAGAAAATGAAACAAAAGGAAGGGAAGATCTCAAATTCTCATTAAGGGTAAAAACACATTAGAATATATCATTAACCTAAACATTATGCAATTTTAATAACTAAAAACACATGCCATTAAAAATTTACTCGAACACATTATGGTTGGAATAAGAGGTGAATAAATAATTTTATAATAAAACATAATCATGGGTATTGTACTAGTAGAAAAACCACATCATCTATCAATAATATTTTCATAATGAAGGAATGCATAGTGCGGGACATCAAAACCTTATCTTTAAGACCTAGTGCCAAGACCATAAATATCCATTTGGTTAAGGCCTCGTGCCAAGACTATAGTTTGTCTCATGAGACCTACTGATGCACCAAGGGGCTATATAGGGCCCCACACAACACATAATTAGTCCAATTAATTCCACATATTAACAATAATAAAAATAAACAGCATATATATTCATATTTAAACTTATATATGAAAATTAAATAACTTTCCCCCAACATTAAGCATAAACACTAACCATTTAGAGTAAATTGGTGAATGGTTTTAAGATAGCACATTCATAGTCAAAATAATCATAAAACATTAAATTATATATGATAGTTGATATCATAAATTATTTATCCCTACAATAAATAAGAATCAACAAGATTGTTGAAATAGATGAAGACACTCTTATTAAATCACCGAGTAATTCTTGAGATAAATAATCGTTTACTTCGAAAAGAAGAGTTTTTTTAGAAAACATTTTATATAAAACTAGAAGAGATTTAAAATAAAAATTTTATAATAAAATAATATATTTAATAAAGATAATGGTTTCAAAAAATATATTATAGAGTTCCTTTGAAAATAGGTAAGAGTTTGGGAAATTCCCTTGAACTGGAATTGTATTACAGAAATAATTTTTGAAAGATCCTTTAAAATAATATAACTCCCATAAATGAAATTATGATTTTGGTTTGTAAACATATATAAAATATTAACACAGAAAATATGTGGAGTAAATTTGGATAAATAATAATTTAATTCTGGTAAGGAGAGAATAAGAGTAACCCGAAAGAAAGTGGAGGTTTGGGTAGAAAACCCTAACCTTAAGTCTGCATATTCCAATCTTGACCATGTTGGAAAAAAATTAAATTAAACTCATTAATAACATAATTGATAAACTATGAAACATTTATTCAGTTCATCATAATTTTTTAGTTCATTTATTTCCTATTTGATATGTTATAGTATTGAATTTTGTCGTTCTGCAGTGTTCGTTTTTTTCACAATCAATTCCCTTGTTTTTAAGTAATGGAGTTCATGTGGAATGGGTGTAAATCTCTAGAATTGATTTTAAAAATTATTTAAGAACATATATTGGTTTTAATGCTAATTTATATCTTTTGGTTACATGAAACAAGGATGGATAATTACAAAAATATTAATGATAAAAACATAGATTATTTTAGTGTTATTTTTATTATTAGGAACTAGTTTGGTCATAAGATTTGATATTATGAACATATAATTGTTCATAACTATTAAATTAGATATAATACATATATTATATTCTCGTGAAATGAAAAAATGGTTTCATGACCATTATTTAATGGGAAATTGAAGAACAAAACTTTGCCATCCACAAAAGTTGTAAATTTTTATATCATAGATGGTGATTTCATTTATAAAATAAGGGAGAGAGAGTAAGGATATTGACGATTGTTATTCTATTAACATGATATATTTCTATTATATAGATGATATTATAGTATTAATGGTCATATGGATAGAAGTGTTTAGGGGAGGATAAAATTGAATGGAACTAGAAATAAAATTGAAAGAAATATAATGTGAATCTACCTCTTAAATCCACCTCCTTGATAATATCATTAAGGGAAGGGGTTTTGGTCTTTTGGAAAGACCAAGATCTCATGGACATGGGGAGTGACTAGGTATGGGTATTTGGGAATAATTTTTAGGAATTTCAAGGCCTATATTTGTGAAGATAGGGGGAGCGTGGGGGGTTTTATAGTGGAGGAGAGGAGGGATTTCCCATTATTTTACACATGATTTTATAATTTTGCAAAAGACATCCAATAGTGTTGAATATTATTACCAAGAATTTTAATTTGTACATTAGAGTTAAAAAATAAATTTCCTTAAATCATCCCTGATTCTAGGAATAGTTAATTAAAGTAACAATTTATATATATGGTAAATTACCATATTTTACTATTCATAATAAATTTGAGTATTTCAAGAAAAATTCCAAAATGTCACCATAACCATTATTTGATGTGTATAATTTAAATAATAATAATTATTTTTAAATAATATTCAAATTATTATTAATTTATTTTAAAAAATCATAATTTTTTTGAAAAAAAATATTAAATCTAAATTTCGTTTGTATCACCTTGAAAAATTAATCAAGATATCATTATCTTATAAAATTTATACAATTAAATAATAATATGATTTACTATTCATAAGGCTCATATTAATATTCATATTAATATTCATAAGGGTATGTTACTATTCAGTAAAAGTTATGTATGTCTTATCGGACTCTAAACATCTTACTGAACGCAATAGTGTAAGTATGTTTTTTGAAATTCAAGTCACATAGGTGGAAAGATTATGTTTACTATCTATGTTATAACAAAGTGGTGTTTTGTAGAGACTTAGTGTATCAAGTATTCAATATTAAATTTATGTGTTGAATTTTGGGGTGTTACATTATCCTTTCCTTACAAAACATTCATTCTCAAAATTACAAGAATGTTACCTCTAAATAATATTTGGATAGTTCAACATCATAAGCTATTTATGATCCCATACTGCCCCCTCATTTTTATGATTTTTAAAAACTTTCTTCACCAGTAATTTTGTTTGATTTCTCATGACTAGTTATTTAGTGTCTATTATTCAGATAGACTCTTCACAATAAGATAGTTTATGTTCAAATTCTATACCTTCTAAAGTGAGGACAAACATTGATTCTTCCAGGCACTTTCTCAACAATGAGACATGGAAAAAATTATATACTTTAGATGGTCTTGGAGGCATAGCCCAACTATTTTTAGTAGCTAAAATTCCCTCCAGAAAACATGATCTCCGACTCGAAACTCCAAATCCTTCCATCAATTATCATCATATTATAGTTTTTTTAATTTGAGCTACTTTTATATGACCATGAATAGTCTTTATCATTGTTCTTGTTTCCTATACAAGCTCTAGGACTACTAGCTTCCTTTCACTAACATCATCCCAATATGTGTCTCTACAACATCTATTTTGGTACAATGCTTCACATGGTTCCATTAGAATATTGTAATGGAAAATATTATTTTAGAAAAAATATACCAAGGGTAAATATTGATCAAACATACCTTGAAAGTAGAGAGAGCATGATCTCAACATGTTTTCTAATGTTTTGATCGTTATATCTAATTTCCAATCAGTTTGGGGATGATAAATACTCAATAAAATATCAGTATCCAAGGAGTTATGAATAATTTTAGGGAATTTTTACGTAAATTGAGGATCACAATTAGACGCTATTTATAGTGGTTCTCCATGAAGTCTTAGAAAACCAGGGATATTGAGTTATGCAAGATGATACAGTGGAAAATCCTCCCTCATAGTGAGGGAATGTGCAGATTTGGTAAGTCAGTCAATAATTAACCAGATTTCATCATTCTTTTGTGGAGTTTTGGGTAATCCAGTGAAAAAATACTTGGTGATATCTTCCCCCTTCTATGGAGGAAGAGGGAGAGGATTCATAACCCCTCAAAGATGTTTTCGTTCAACCTTCACATGTTGACATACTAAAAATATTGATACATAATCAGTAATTTCCATCTTCATGTTACTGTAAATCATTTTTTTTCTTCCATTTTCCAAGGCCGGTTTATGGGTTCCCGGTACCCAAACAAACAATCCCCAAATTTCACATTTCAAAATTCAAATTCAAACCACTGAGCATCAAACTCCACGCGCCACACCTCGAGCAGAGATCCCATCATCACGCATCGCCTTCAATGCAGGTCGTCGGCAAGACCATCGAAAGCACCGTTGCTGGAGAAAGCGTGCCGGAGAAACCCGCCGGAATCACCCTCAGTGTCATCCTCAAAATCACCAAACATACAAATGGGAACTTCATCAGAGAACCACTGACGGAGAACCAGATCTCCATCGACATCCTCTAGGCTGACGCCTCCAACACATTCACCGCATCACCACAAACATCAGAACTCACAGAAAACATACGACAGGCAGCACAATGCCTTTTACAATTACAAACATCCAAAACACCAACACATCCATACTTCACCTCACCAAGAAACGAGATGAAAGGAATAAGAAAAACCATTTCCAAAGAGGTCGCAAGCAGATCCACGAAATCAAAAAGGATTTCACCATCAACCGAACCGTACCTCACACAGAGCACCACCACCTGCAAAACCCCACCTTGCAAGACCTTCAAGAAGCATCTGCCATCACCAAAAACCCCTGATCCATGCATCAATAGAGATCTCCAAGGCAACAAATTGAACCAAATCAGGATCCCAGCACCACCAACCGCAACATCTAGAAAGACATCACTCGACCTCAAACACCCAAGTCTATGGACTAAGTGACGAACTCGAACCGCCGGCCAGGAGCTCAGGCGCAGAATCAACACTGTTCTATGAAAAAACACCAGTGTGCGCAATAAGAGCGAACAAAGGACCACATCAGCATAGAGACAACTTCCCCTCTTTTACAACATAAGTTTTCTTTTGTTGGTTCTCGTCACCTGGTAGAGAGATTTTAGTCCTTTATAATAAAGATGGTTATGAAACCTGAAGATAATGTAGTTATGTTTCTCCTTCTTTAATAATTCCCATATCCACTGCTCACTAGATCCTTGTACAATGGATCATTAATGCTCAAAGCCTTAGCTAACTTATTTTCCTTTCCTTGGTGGTTTTGTGTGGTACAATCATAATACTTGAGTAGCTTGAGTCTTTTTATTTACCTCATGATCATTTCCTTTCCATGGAAGATATACTTCAGACACTTGTGAGATGTATATGTATAACATTATTCACCATAGAGATAGTGAATTTATATTTTTAGAGTAAATATCATATTAGAAAACTCAAGATCATGATTAGGATTTTTTTAGTGAATTTTTAACTTCCTCATTGGATAGTCAATTACTCTATCATTCTGCATAAGGATACAAGAAATTTCTTTCTTTGATGCATCACTATAGAACAAAAACCCATCATTACCCTATGGTAGGGTTAGGATCAGAGAATTACCTAATCTCCACTTAAATTCTTTGATGTAGTCTAGATATTATTTTTCCCATACAAACTTAAACCCTTTATTTTTAAGCTTGGTCATTGGGTTGGCTAAACGGGTGAAGTTATGAATGAAACACTGATAATATCCTACTAACCCAATAAAAATACATACCTCAGATATTTTTGTTGGAGTAGGACATTCTTAAACATCCTATTTTTTCACAAGATCAAAGGATTTTCCATCCTTAGAAATGATTTTTCTATGAAGGGAAAATGATTGATTCCAAAATTCACACAAGTGAAAATTCCCATATAATTCATTTCTTCTAAGAGTCTTTAGAATAATGTTTAGGTGATATTAATTATCTTTATATCATTTAGAGTATACCTAGATATCATCAATAATTATCAAAACAATGTAATCAATATATTCGTTGAAAATTATATTCATTAGTTCCATGAATTAAAAAGGTGAATTAGTTAGTCCAAAAAGCAATACTCGGAACTTTAATGCCCATACCTGGCTCGAAATGTTGGTTTTGGAATGTCTTCCTTCCTCACAAGAAATTTATGATATACAGATCAAAGGTAAAACTTCTAAAAATATTGGGAACAACTAATTTGATCATATAAAGCATAAATGCGAGGTAGGGGATACTTTTTCTTTATTGTTATAACATTAATCTCCCTGTAGTAAATGCAAAACCTCATAGATCTATCTTTCTTCTTAAAGAAAAGAATAGGGTATTCCCATGGATAAATAGTAGGGAGAATAAATTTTTTATCACTCAATTTATCTAGTTATTTATTCACCTCTACTAATTCCACAATGTCTATTCTATAAGGGGTCGTTGATATAGGCCTTGATTCCAGAATTAAGTAAATGGAAAAATTGAATTCCAACTCTGGAGGATGACCCTTAAAATCCTATGGAAAGGAATGAATATATTCTTGAAAAATAAATAAGTCTTCTATTTGAACATTACTTTCCTAAATAATTGTTATTGAATTAAATTCCAAACGAATAATTGAATTTAGTAGAGCAATTGGGAGTAGATTTAAATGAGAGCCAGAAGGTGTTGTTATGACCTAAAGATAAGGGATTCCACATCTCCCTAAAACAAATTAACATACTTATTCATGTAATAAATTTTCATATCATGGTTCAAAATCCAATCCATATCAAGGATTATGTCAAAGTAAATTTTTGGAATTATAATTAATTCATAAGATATAGAATGTTTATATTCCATTATGAGGATTTACTAACACAAATTTGTTTGAATGATTATTTCCTTAGGATTTTTGACTAACAACTCCCTTGTTAAATAAAATTGGAAATATCTAATTTTCTACTAAAATAAGGAAGATGAGAAATAATGTGATGATCCACAATTAAATTAATCATTGGCTATGTTCAAGGATATTTTCAATGTACATACCAATACATCTTTATGAATATCAAACTCTACAGTTTTGACTGTATAAGATTTGCCTTGCTCCTTTGGCCTTCTTTGGGGAAAGTTTACCAGAAGGTTAGGAAATTAATGTGAATTATGTACCATATCCCTACAATTGTATCAATGATCATTGGTATCTTATTTCCTCCTGTTGAAATCCTGAGTCAAGGGGACATTTTATCCGCTCTAGTAATAGATACTCATTCTCTTAAAAACGTTTGAGGGTGTTTATTCTTATAATTAATGGAGGATGGATTGTTAACTCTACACTCCTTCCACATTTCCTTATTTACTTTTCCTATGTTTTTGACAGCCCTCTTATTCTCTTGTTTTTATTTAATGTCATAAGGATTATAAAATTCGTTTTAGGGATTTATAGAACTGGATACTAAATCTTCCTATGATGAAAAAATTTGGTAGAATACCAACCTTTGGAGGAATGGTTCTAAACCATCAAATAATTGATGAATCTTGGTGTTTGGATTACATATGTAGTCGGTGTCATGTATTTATAGAATTGTGATGTTAGCTTCATACCTTCCTACATTTTCATCCTCATTCTACCTCAGATTCAAGAATTTATTTTCCATATCTTCTTGTTGTTTGCTGAGAAAATATTTTTATAGTAATATTTCCTTAAAATCCATTCATTCTATATCTTTTATTTATTCCTCCTCTATTTTGTTTTGGGATAAGAACAACCACTGATCTGTATCACCCAAAAGATGATAAACTTCCATGAAAACATTTTATCTTTCGTTACACCCCAATGAAAAAAATACCTTCTCTAGGGAAATTATCCACTACTCATCTAAAAATGTTTCGGTAATCCTGTTGAATGATAGAGGCCATTCCAACATAACTCCTACTTGTTATGGATTAGGATGCTCCATATAGGTATGGTTATTGTTTACATCCTGGGTAATTTTCCCAGTGTTGTTATAAGTTTCTCAACACCTATCATAGCTCCATAGACAACATCATTATCTTAAATCGTAAGGAAATCCATAAAAGGGATAGGCGTGTTCATGCAGTTTCCATTCATTCCAATAAGAAGCATTTCTAAATAATGGCACACACTAGATTATATTATGAACCATAATTTATAATCTCAATTTAGAAAAATACCTGGCATAAATTGAAATTCTACACATAGCTGATCTCATAATCATTAAGAAGGTTTCTATGAGGAAAAATTTACATTTAAATCTTTCGAAATGGCTTGTAATGAAGATATGAATTATATTATGGATATCCCAAAAGAGTGGAAAATAAGGTGAGAAGTAAGGCCCAATTGTGGGTACTAATATACCCCATGTCAATCCCAAACTTACTTGTCAATGTTTTTACTCTTAGGTACATGTGTTCTAGAACCAAGTCTACTTGTAGTATCCAGAAAGAGATGTATTTTATATAAATATCCACATATTATATTCCTTACCCAAACATCCATGATCTCATTGTATTTTTTATACTTATAAACTATCTTAGAAATTTTTTTCCTAATCTTCATTATCTAAATCTAGTTTCCGAGTTTTCTACCAAAATTTATTTGATACCAACTATAAGGAACCAACCCTAGATTCCCAGAGCCAGTGCCTTATTTTATTACATTGGCATAAAAATATGGAATATTCACCCTGAAGGAAAATTTAGTTTAGTATATTTGGAATCAAGATACATACCTAAGTTTAAAATTACAACTAGATATTAAATACAACATATATTTTTTGTTGGGAACATCCACAACTTTAAGTTCATCCTTGCAGGTTAGTCATAATAAACATATTAATGTAATGAGAAAATGAAATATAATAAAGTGGGGAGAACAAACGATTATTAAGGGTAATAAATATAGTGAGAAATATCAGAAACATAAGCCTTAGGTATGTAGAATAACTAAAAACACAGTACTTTAAAAATAAAAATGAACACATTTTGGAAGGAATTCGATTTGAATTATTAATTCAATAATAAAACTTAATAATTGGTATTCTTCTTGTCAAACAATCACATGAAATATCAATACTATTTTCATAACGAGGGAATTCATAATGTAGGAAATCATAACAAAATTGTTAAGTCCTCATTCCAAGACTATAAATATCCATTTTGTCAAGGCCTCATGCCAAGACCATAGTTTGTCTAATGAGACCTACCGATGCAACGAGGGGATTATAGTGGGCCCCATATGAAACTTACTAAGTCCACTTCATTTATCATATGAATGTGGATAAAAATAAACAATATAAAAATTCATAATGAAACTAATATATGAAATGTAAACAGCTTTCCCCGAACATTAAGCATTAACCCTTACCATTCAGAATAAATTGGTGAACGGTTTTAGGAAAGAAAATCCACCGTCAAAATAATCATAAACCATTAATTTAACTATTATAGATGATATCATAAATTATTAATCCCAATAATAAATAACAATAATCAAGTGTTTTTTAAATAGATGAAGATACTCTTACAAAACCATCGAGTAATTTTTGAGATAAAAACTCTTTTATTATGAAAAGAAGAGTTGTTTTGAAATAATCCATGTATAAAACAATAAGTGAAGTAAAATATTATTTTCATTATAAAATGATAGATTACGAAAATTGTTTTTTTCCAAAAATAGATTATAGATTTTCCTTGAAAATGGGTTAGAATTAGAAAAATTCTATGGAATCAGGATTGTATTATGGGAAGAATTTTTCAATGACCCTTTTATAACATTTAACACCACATAAATGAAAGTAAGATTATGTTTTGTAAAAATATATAGAACATAAAAAACAGAATATATGAGTATTAAATATTAATAAATAACAATTTAATTTAGTTATGTGTAGAATAAGAGTAACTCGAATGAAAATGGAGGCTCGGGTAGAAAAGCCTTACCTTAAGTCTAAATGTTCCAATCTTGACCATATAGTGCAAGAATATAAAATTATACTCATTAATATATTAATTAAGATCCTAATAGACATGTTTTAAGTTATCATAAATTTTTTTATTTCATTTATATCTTTATTGATATGTTAAAATATTTAATTCCGTCATTCCAGAGTGTTCATTTTCTTGATTTTCTGAATCATTTCACTTGTTTTTAATAGAGTTCATGTAGAATGGTTATAATTGATTTTAAAAATTATTTACGAACATAAATAATTATTAATGGTAATTTATATCATTTTTTCAATGTAATGAGTATGAATCATTAGATGAAATATTAATGACAATTAGTTTGATTATTTTAGATGTATTTTGATTATTTGAAACCAGTTTCGTTATCTGATTTATTATTAGGTACATATAATGGTTCCTGTACATTAAATAGGTTAAAATATATATTATATCCTGCTTCAACCATTAAATAGTTTCATTATTTTTATTGAAGGGTATGTTGAATATCATAACTTCATCGTCTACAAAGGTTGTAAATTCTCACCTCAAAGATGATGATTTCGTTTATAAAATAAAAGAGAGAGTGTAAAGATATTGATGATGGTTATTAAAATCACATGATAGAATTACAGTATATATATTATAATGGATTTATCATGGTCATTAGAACATAATAGGTTAGGTTAGAATAATAATAGAATGTAAACTGAAATAAAATTGAATGTAATAGTATTCAAATTTACCTCTTCAATCCACCTCCCATAAAAGTTTTTTAAGGGAATGGGTTTTGATCTTTTGTCAAGATCAAGATCTCCTAGACATGGGGAGATACTAGGTGAGGGTATTTGGGTATAATATTAAGGAGCTTCAAATCATAGACGAGTGCAGAGAAGAGGGACTGAGGGTGGTTTTTTAGTGGAGGAGACGAGGGTTTTCCCATTATTTTACTCATTTTATTATTATTTTTCCAATTAAAACCAATGTTATTTATTCTTGTGACCAAGAATATTAATATGTGAATGTGATATTGAAAACTTGTGGTTACATCATCCATTATTCTTGTAAAAGTAAATTTAATGGATAATGGATATATATTGTAATTTACCGTATTTTACTATTCATAAAAATTCAAGTATTTTAGAAAAATCCCAAAAATTCTCCGTAAAATTATTTCAAAATTTATAATTATATAAGGAATTACATATTTTGAAAATAATTTTATTATTATTATTTATATAATTTTTAAATAAAATCATAATTTATTCTAAAAATAACAATTTTAAATATGCAATTATTTTTTTAACACCTTAGTAATTAATCAAGATATCATTATCATATATCCTTAAGATAATAAAATAATAATATTATTAACTATTCATATGGTTTATATTAATAATCATATAACTATTCATAAGGGTATGTTACTATTAACCATTAACTAAGCTTTTCTTATCAGACTCTAAACATATTATTGAACGCAATAGTGTATGTAAAATTTTAAAAAATCAAATCACAAAGGTGAATAGATTATGTTTACTAGATAGGTTATAACATATTAGTGTTTTGTTGAGATTTATAGTTTCATTCATTCAATATTTAATTTATGATATGAATCTTGGGGGTGTTACACGAAATACTCAAAATGGTTGTACCTACTTCAAAAGGCTATTTTAAGAATATACACCTCCCTAACTCTGACTTGGTGATAACCGGAATGAAAATTCATCTTGTAGACAAACTTTTCCACATTCATATAATCAAAATGGTCATCAATATGAGGAAAATAGTAAAAGTTATTAATATTCACATTATTTAGCTTTTTAATTGATACATAACCATAGAGACCCATCGTTCTTTTTTTTGAAAAAACAACTCAGGTAGATATGTTGAGATGCTCTAGTGAAGGAATCCTTTGGATTCCAAATCATCCAACAATAACTTCAATTACCTCAACACAATGGGAGACATACAGTACGAGGGATGATATATCATATTTGTTCATGAAACCAAATCAATGTTGAATAACACACCCCATTCTGTTGGAAAATACAAGAAATCCTCTAAAAACCCAATGAGATCTCATCCACCAAAAGAGGTAATCTAGGTTTGAAACCTCTATCAAAATCCTCCAATTTGATAAATGATATCTGATAAATTATATTAAATAATTCTAGAAGTGGAGATCCAACATGTCCCGATCAAGGATCTGATTCACCTTGAAAAACATGGGTACTTTCATCAGGTGCCAAAACATTTACTCTCCACAAAAAAATCGACATGACCCTAACAACGCACAATCCTACCCATACCAAGAATCACATCAAAGATGTCCATCTATAAATCTAGGAAATAACATTCTATCTCGACCCCTGACATGGTGAGTGCACAAGTGGGATGGCTAAAACCCTACTCCCACTTATTACAAAGCTGTGTTACAAACTACATTGAATAATGTATCAGCTCAGTTCACTAAATTAACACATCTACAAGGAAATAATAAATAAAATAAATAGATTCACCAGTATTAAACATAACTATAACTAATGATGATGAAATAAGAACAATAACACGAAGTATCACATTCTCCGCATCCGATTCCGCTGACGGTCGATCCATAATATGAAGTTGCCTCATCTCTGCTAAATTTTTAGGCTGACCAATGAACTTTGGATTTGTCCAAAGTTGACTCTCCTTAGAAGAAGATCAATTTCAACCACTATGAATTCCTAAAACAACTACTGTTTAGGACAGTTCTAACTGGGCTATCATCCCATTGGAATATACTGATCTTTCACCACCATAATATGGTCATGTCATCTTTCAAAACCATTACAAGGGACCCATAGTTTCAAACCACTAGAAAGTCCAATGTTTATCTGAACATGATGATCACATGTTCGCTAGATTCCCAAACTGGTGGAACATAACTAACCTAGGACCTGAAGCCATAGATGAAGAGATCCAGGAAGGATGGCTCGAACTATAGCGACCCTAGCCTTTTACACATAACATTACTTGATTTTAATCACAGTAAAAAATCATATAATAATCCAAGAAACGTAATGTCTAGATCGGATAATCTAAAATCCCAGTATGAGAGTAAGTATAAGAATAAAGATTTAGCACATGGGTTTGAAGGCAAGACATAATCATATAAAAAGGCATGGAATATAAGGAATCTTAACATATATACACGGAATCATATAAACATGGATTCATAGTAATGTGTAAAAACAGAAAACATGTATTTAAAATGATTAAAGGATTTTTTCACATAGAGAATCACAATTCAAGGTTAACCACCAAGACCATTGCACATAGTAGCATGAGTCAAGGCTAACCGCCAAGGCAATTGCACATAATGTCTCAAGAGACTAAAATTTACCAAAATAATTGTATAGCTCCGTAATTGAACCCATCATAAAAGTTTCAAGAATATTATATATATATATATATATAATCATATATAATATATGATATAGAAACAAAAGGGTACCCATTGAAAGAAATGTTTATCATAATAATGTCAAAAAGCATAATACATGGTCATATCATACAAGTCTCCATGAATGAATGTAATTACAACTTACATGGAAATTAACAATGGGAAATAGTCATATATCATGGTATGTGATTTCAAACATAATGGAAAACATGTAAGTAGAGTATTAAAGAAATTTTAGCATTAAAAAATTTTAGTATAGTTTTACATAAAATACTAAATATCCATTAAAATAGAAAAGGGTATAGTATTTTATAAAAACCAAAAGTGAAAAAATAAGTTTTTTATAATTAAAACCATAATATTATTAAAATAATGGTTTCTTAGATCTGATAATTTAGTTCTCTTGAAATTGAGTATGAATCCGGGAAGTTCCCTTAAAACGGGTTTTCTTTTTGGGAAGTACTGAGGTGGGAATCATTTAAAATCATGTATATCACCAAAAGAGAATTATGAATGGTTATTTATAAATGAGTTTGGAGAATACAAACATCATTTATAATATGTACATAAAATAATTTATAACTTCATTTGGGTAAATATAATGATAGATCAACTTGAAGGAACAAAGGAGGTGCGAGAAGAATCTATTCCCTTAGGTTTGATGGTTTTCCACACATGATATTAATGACATGAAGAAAAAAATAGGATCATCAATTAATAATTATAGAACCAATTTAAATTTTAAATTTTTTACTATATCCTTTTTGGGTTTATTCAAAACCTTTTTGTTTGGTTATGAGGTTCAATTTCATTATTTGGGTCTGTGTGTTTCGTGATCCGTTTACGTGTATACATGAATAGGTAATCATGTCAAATGAGGATGGTTGTATAGAATTAGAGTTATAATTTATTATTTAAATTAGATAAGTTTACATGTTTTTGAATTTAATTTGGTTAATTGGAGTGAATATTAATCATTATATACAACTTTAATTATAACCCTTTTGGTTAATTGGTAGTTTTTTGATCACATTGAACACATTTTTCATTATAAATTGAAACCATGTGTAAAAAAACATTCCAGAACCTTATAAGAGACATAATACATATATTATAGTATGGTTCAACCATAAATTCGGTTTCATGACCATAATTGAATATGGTTAAATAATTTGAATACCTACTGTCCTTGAATATGATGAATTAACACATCTGAGATGGTGTTTTCATTTCTAGTATAAAAGAAGGGAAAATGAGAGATGATAATAGATTATTCTGTTATTATAACAAAATTAAAATACATTTAGGGTACTGAATGTTTCATAACAATAGGATGAGTAGAGTTAAGGATAGAAAATAAAACAATGGAACTTGAAAAGAATGTAAAATAATTGAATAGAGGAATGTTCCCCTTGAATTAATCTTCATTAAGAGCCTCATAAGGGGAAATAATTAGGTCTTTTGAGGATACCAAGGGATTATAGGTTCAGGGAAGAATCTTGGGGAGATATTTTTGTAGAATTTTGGCAGGGCATAAGGATTTATGGGAGTGATGAGAGGATGAGAGCGTGTGTTTTTTTTGTAGTGTAGGGGAGGATGGTTTTCTTAATATTTTAATCATTATTTTATTATTTCTCCATAAGACAAGAAATAGTGGTGATTGCAGGACAATAAATAGTAATAAGTGCATGTGATTTTTAACCAATGTCCATTTACATCATACATGAATCATGTAATATTCAGAAATTTAGGTTTTATCACTTATAGTAAATTATGGTATTATACTATTCATAAAAAATCATGTATTTTAGGAAAATCCAAAAAATTCACCCTATTAATTTTTTGAACTATAGAATCCAAAAATTAAATCATTTTTATGAAAATAATTTTCTAAATATGAGAAATGTAATTTTTAAAAAAAATCATCATTTAATTGAAAAACACATATTTTAAAATTAAATCTGATTTTATAATACTTTAAAAAATTAACTAAGGTCTCATAAAATTGTCCTATAATTGTCTGATATCATGAAAATAATTTATCAATACATTATATGAAAATAAATTTACTTTTTTTAATTTTGAAATTAATCATAAAATTTTAACAAAATATTTTTGACTTATAAAAACAATAGTATATTGTCACCTATAAGACGGTTAATTTTTTTTATACAATCATTTTTAAGGGTATTATTTACATTGCTGATTCACTATTCATAAGGGTCATATTACTATTCATTAGTTTACCATTACTATTAATAAGGATCAATTAATATTCACCAAATATTATATATGTCTTATAGAACTCTGTACTTATTACTGATTGCAACCGTGTATGTCAGATTTTCAAAATTCAAAACACAAAAGTGGAACAATTATGTATAAATGAAACATATTATTTATTATCATGATATTACATTATGTTTCTTAATTTTATTATACTATAAATAATAATTATAACAATGAAATTCTATTTATAAAACATTGGTTCATTACATTCTTCCCCCTTATGAAATTTCACCATCAAAATTTTCTCTTACATTCTATGACATAAATAGGTGAAGGTACTTTTCCTTCATTTCTTCCTCATGTTCCCATGTTTCATTTTCATACATATGGTTACTCCATATAACCTTAACTAGGTGAGTATTCTTGTTGCATTGAACATTATTTCTACAATCCAAGATCTTTACTGGATGGTCCTCATAAGAAAGATCATTCTCCAACTATACCACCTCTAAAGTAGTACAATTGAATTATCTGGTATATTCTTTCATATGAAAGATGAATGGAGAACATCATGTTCTTTAGGCATTCTAAGTGAAAATGGTTTTCTATAGAAAACATCTCTAACATGATTAAGAATCAGGAAGGGGATGATTTACCTGAGACTTAGCTTTCATTTCCTCCAAAATCAAATTTCATTCTTTTATAGAGACATGATGAGAAATACCATATATCTATCTTTGAGATCAATGTCTCATCAACGATTGTAAACATAACTATTTTGTCAAATTTGGGCTTCCTCGATGTGCGGATGAATAGTTTTCACCTTCTCCAACATTTTGTTTACCATTTATTGTCCTAGCAGCTTATGCTATCCAACTTCAACCCAACACACTGGTGTTCTGCACCTTTTTCTAAAAAGGTATTTGTATGGTTCCATGATGATATTTGAGTGGAAACTATTTTTGTTAAATAATTCTACCAATGGAAGATGTTGGTCCCACACTCCTTTGAATTCTATAGAACTCAATCTAGACATTTCTTCTATTGTCAAAATAGTTTGACCAGATTGACCATCATCATGAGGATTATAGGTCGTATTGATGTTCAGTTCAGTGCTTAGAGTATGTTGGATAAATTTCTAGAAAATATAGGTGTATCTCAGATCTCTATTGGATACAATAGGTAGTTGTACTATATGCATCCTGACCAAATATTGGATATATATCTATTCATGTTGATCCAATGAAAATTCCACTAGAATTGTGATAAAGTGAGTCGTCTCTGTATGATTATCCATAGTGACCCATATAGCATTGTTTCCTCTAGATGTACTTGGAAGTCCAGTAACAAAGTACGTGGTTATGTTCTCCAACGTCCATGTTGGTATGGGTAGTGGTTGCATCATACCCTTAGGATTCAGTTTTCTCACCTTCACTTGTTTACATACCAAGAATTTTGATGCATATTCATCAATTTTCATTTTCATATTATCCCTCCCAAAGATTTCTCAGATATCTTGATACATCTTAGGGATACCTGGGTGAATTGAAAAGGTTCATCTATGTAGGTCATTCAAAGGATCTTTCTTTCTCTCTAGATCATATGGTACAAAATATTGTGACCAAAATCATACAACTCCTTCCTCATCAATCTTAAACTCATAATATTTCCCATTTGTAATTTCTTCAACCCTTTTTATAATTTCCACATCTTTTCTTGAAACATCCTTTATTTTTTCGATGAGGGGTAGCTGATAAACCATTTTAGAAAGGATTGATGATGTTCATACCTTAATTATTCCCACAACTATATTCTACAAAACTAAGATGATTGGATCCTTCTCAACTCTCATCATTTATAAAGTTGCAGGATCCTTTCTTCATTGATTATCCGTCACATTATTTCCATTACATGGATGGTAGTGGATTGATATTTCATAATACTTGAACATCTCTAAACATATTCACCGATGCATATTAATCTCCATATTTTTGAGTATATATTTGAGACTCTTGTGAACATAATATATCTCACACTTGTTTTCATAAAGATAATGCCACCATATTTTTCATGCAAATATCACAACTACTAACTCCAGATCATCTATGGAATAGTTTTTATCCTGGATTTTTAACTATCTTGAGACATAGTCTATCACTTTATCATTTTTCATTATAAAACATCCCACGAACTTCTTTGAATCATTAATGTACACCACAAATAGTTATCAATAATACCCATATAGCCCTATAAATCTAAGGATATCTATTATAAATGTTGTCCTAGACTACTCTTAAATTTCATTTGTCTCAGAACGGTCCACATATTTTCCTTTTTAGTAGTAACATTCTCCAATAATGATACTTCCTCCATCCAAAAGTTAAATTTACTATACTCAACATACAAATCCCCCCTTTGAAAAAGTATTTGGCCGAATATTCAAACTCTTCTAATGTTCCTCCTTTCTCGTGGATTATATCGGAATATACTCAATAAATACTGACAATATTTTTTCATGGTAATCACTAAAGACTCTATTCATTAAAACCCTTCTTCACATTCTCATGGAACTTCGTATTTTCCTCTTCCCACACTGGGAGGGAAAATTTCCCGATTCTCCTACTACTGCTTCTTTTTCTCTTCCAGAGCTACAATGTCCATTTTATAAGGTGTTTTTGATATAAGAATAGATCCATGAATAAGTTCAATTAAAAACTCAACCTCTCGATCATGAGAAAGACTATACAATTATTTAGAGAGTACATCATTGTAACCCTTCACGATGTGAATATCTTTGAGAAGTATCATCCCCCTTGTCTCAATAATTTGAGATAGATGTGATTTATCATAAAAAAAGTAATATAAAAACATGAGACCATGATTCCAATGGATATTTATCTTACACATTACAGTTTTATAGAATTAGAGGATGCTTTAGAATGTGAATAGTGATCACTGTTTCCCAATAGTTGGTGTTGGCATTGTGTAATGATAGCCAGTAAATGACCATAATAACATCTAACTCCAATAAAGGTATTATGATGAGATTTTATTGGAGGTTCAGTCAACAATCATTTAACTGGTAAGAGTTATAAACCACAGACACAATATTTTTCCCATTCACTCTTCTAACAAATAAAATATTCTTCAAATTTTGAGGTGGTGTTTGAAATGTTTTATTAAACAATCAAGATATGAAATAATGCACAGAACAAGAATAAAATATTTTATCTCCATTCTTGAATTAATAACTAGCATACTTGTCACCATATTTTTTCTCTAGCTCCACATCTATAGTAGTGAAAGCATATTCCCTTCCTTGTTTCCTTGGAGGTTTTTGTTAATTTCCTTTGACAACCCTTGGCTATGAAATTTTTTCGCATAATTCCCATGATCCTTGTAGTTGTAACACCAAACCACTAGCTGATAATTTATTTGAACCTTCATTTCTTCTTCTATATTAGTAGGATTCTTCATTTGATTTTGTCAATTTTAATCCTAAATGGACTGAAGTCATTCTTTATTCTTTTATCATGGATAATCCCCCTTTTAAAGGTTTAAGGGGAACCATTTCATGAACTACATGCCTAAGGCACATGGATCGATAAGAAATGAAGAATAATACGTGGCCCGAAGGACTAGAGGCATAAAATTCCCATTACATGACTCGTAGGCCCAACACACTAGAATTTCCCCTCCCCATATTTTGAATCATTGGTCACTGGGATGTCCACCTTGCATTGCTGATAGGATAGTATTGTCCTAGGCAAAGAAGAACGATTCCCGGTCCCGAGGAAAGTTTCCATACCCTCTCATTCTCAACGATGGTAGTCCCCATCTTCTGCATCATTATTAAAAATTTAATGATATTCTATGATCCCTTAAGAAAGTTCCCAGGATGCTACTTCCCTCAATTTTGAAACATGTGATGTTTGATCTTCTTTCCATCATGGGATTTATTTTCTGAATAACCCATATTATACCCTATCTTACAATTTTATTCACCGAGCCCATGAGACCACTGAGAGTCCCCAATATCCATTTCAAACATGATGGAAAAACATATAATATCCTCATTAAAATTAAATTCATGAATTTTTTATGCATTTTGTAGAATCAAATTTAGTTTAATAAAGATGATATCCACCTTTCTTTTGGTGTTCATGAAAAAGAAAGAAGCGTATCTTGCAATAATTGTTATGTTTCATTGAATTCCTCCCAGTTAGTTGAATAAATTTTCAATTTGGACATCGTATTCTTTAACAGTGTTTCCAACTGATCTTCTTCCCCATCGAAATGATACACCGCTAGCACAACATTATATTCTTCTTGGAACTAGAGGATAATGAATGTATTTTCAAGGGAGTTAATCCACTATTCTGTGAGGAGGGTATTAGAAAATTCACTAAACATCAAATTCCTTTTCTGCATGATGGATTCAATGACAACATTTTCTTTCCTTGGAGGCAGAGGGTGTTCTACATGATTCATGTTATTATTCTTAACTTGAGCCAGCTGAGCAAGTACTATCATGATGTTTTGAGGACAAATTACCATAATATTTGGCATACCGTTAGGGAAATATTCACATCCACTATTACATTAGTGTTTGGCATGTGTTCTTATATTTCCCTCTGTTGACTATGAAAAAGAATGTACTATTATAGGGATTTAGTACTTAGCTATTAAGCATAAAAGGTAATCTGTGAACATAAAATGATAATCTTACAATGGAGAAGCATATCAAAACTTGGGATTCCTTAGGATTAAATTTAATTTATCATTGATATATTTCATAACTTATTTTATTATGGGATCTTTGTTATTCCATTAAGAATGGTTTGTACAATTCTCATGAATTTAAAAATGAATAACCCCAAGTAGTGTCGAACAAAGAGTGCAGCAAGGCATGTGGTTGTGAACTTATTCTCTTTCGAGTCTAACTCAAGGTGTTTTTTTAGGTTCTACCCATAGATACATTAGTACCAGATCCTCCTCTACCTTTTTTGTATCCAGATTGGTATTTATTTGCTTGATATACAACTTACTCTATATATACCAAAATTTTGGGGTGTTTTCTAATACATAATCTCATCATTAGGGTTAAATCTAAAGTTCTCTATTCTTAATATAAATAAAATAACAATATCATACATTAAATCCAACTAAAAAGACCATATATTTTTACACATAACATTACATGATTTTAAGCATATTAAAAGTTCATGATACTAGACATCTATCGTAAAGTCTAGTTTCTTTGAAGCCTTGGTACATAAAACTGAAAACATGGGACTAAAGAAAACATTTCTTTTTTTATTCTTCATAAATAGATACGGACTCCCATTGGGCTCATAAATATTCATAGGATAACCTGAGGATATAATGAACATTGTAATGAGCTACAATCCCAATAAGGGATAAATCAAAAGAATAAAGATTTAGCATATGGGTTAGAAGGCATGGAATAATGATATAAAAGGAATGGAACATATGTGATCATAACATATAAACATAAAATCATATAAACATGGAGTCATAGTAATTTATCAGAAAAATTAAACATGAAATTATCTAGATTTATATCTCATTGAAAATATAAGAGCACATGTTTAGGTTAACCACCAAGACCATTGCACATGGTAACACGAGCCATGGATAACCACTAAGACTATTTCACATAAAGTCACTTGAGAATAAACATTACCGAATGCATTGGATTACTATATAGACACACCCGGAATAAAATTTTCATGAATATTATTTCTATAATTATAATTATACATAATCAATCATACATAAAAATAAGGGTACCGATGGAAATAAATGGGTATCATAATCAAGTCATAAATCCTAAAATATGGGCATAACATACAAGGTTACTTGAATGAAAGGTATTAAAAAATATAAGGGAATTAAAAATTAAAAATAGGAATATATAATTGTAAGTGATTTGAATCATAAGTTACTACATTTAGGTTGAGTATTTATGAAAGTTTATCAATAAAACATTTATGTGCGGTTCTATGAAAAATACTAATTGGCATATAAAATAGAAAATGGAATAATTTTTTATATAAAAACATTAGTAAAAAAATATGGTTTTAATAATAAAATTATTTCCTTTATTAAAATAATAGTTCTTTAAAATAGATTATTGATTTTTCTTGAAATTGAGTAAGAATTCAGGCAGTTCCCTTAAAACGGGTTTACTCTTCGAGAAATAATGAGGGGGGAAGGATTTAAAATCATGTTTATCACAGAAAGATATTAATGAATGGATAAAGATATATGACTTATGAGCATATAAATGGTATTAATAATATTTAAATAAAAATAAAACATAACTTCATTTTGGGTAAAAATAATGATAAATCAACCCTAAGGAAAAAATGGTTCGAGAAGAATAGGTTACCTTAAGTATGGTTGTGTTATCGACCTGATATTAAAGAACTAAATAGTAAAATTAGGTTCATTAATTAATAAATAAATAAATTATTTTAAATTTAGTTAAATTTTTATAATGTTTATGATTTTATTAATAACATTTTGGATTGGTTTTGAGGTTGAATTTCATTGTTTGAGTCTATTTTTTGATCAGTTAACTTATACACATTAATAGATAATAATGTATGATTTAGGATGATTGTATAGAATTAGAGTTAAATTTTATTAGTGAACATATATATAGTTGCATGGGTGTGAATTTAATTTGGTTACTTGTAGTGAATATGAATCATTATATAAAACATTAATGCTAACTGTTTTTGTTAAATGGATGTTTCTTGATCACATTAAATACATTTTTCTTTTCAAATAAAAAAATGACTAAAAAAAGATCATATAACCATAGATGAGACTAAAAACATATATTATTGTACGTTTCAACCATAAAAATGGTTTCATGACCATAATGGAATAAGATAACAGAAATTGAGAACTTGTTATCCTAGATTGTGATAAATTAACACATCTTAGATAGTGTTTTTATTTGTAGTATAAAAAAGGGTAAATGAGAGAAAATAATAACATACTACACTATCATAATTACATTACAGTAAGTTTACGGTATTGTATTTATCATAAAATTTGTATTAGGAGAGGTAAGGATAGAAAAGAAAACAAAGGAACTTGAAAAAAGTAAAAGAATTGAAAAGAGGTATTTACCACTGGAATTAATCTTTCTCAGAGCCTCCTCAGGGGAGTGGATTTGGTATTTTTTGGACACTAAGGGCTGATAGACTTGTGGGAGGATATTGGGGATATATTTGAGAATAATTTAGACAATTAATGAGGCTAGAGGGGAGTAAAGAGAGGAGGGTATTATGGGTGGGTTTTATAGTGGCGGGGAGGAGGCTTTTCTTAATATTTTAATCAACAGTTTATTATTTCTTCATAGGACAAGAAATAGTGATGATTACATAACCCAAAATATTAATATGTGATTTTGAGTTCGAACCAAAGGACATTTAAATCATCACTGACTCAAGAATGATGCACAAATTCAGGTTTTAACACATTTCGTAAATTAGAGTACTTTAATATTTATAAAAATTTGAGGATTTCAGAAAAATCCAAAAAATTCACTGCAACAATATTTTTTTGTGAAAAATCCGAAGATGAATTCAATTTTATGAAAATAGGTTTATAAATATTAGAAATTTAATTTTTAAATAAAATGATCATTTACATTAAAAATACATATTTTTAAATTATCACTGATTTTATAATACATCAAAAAATTAACTATGGTCTCATAAAATTATCTTATAATCATAAGACATTAATACAATAATGTATGAATAATTTTTTAGAAAAACATTTTCTTTTTTAATTATCAAATTATTTATAAATTTTTAATAAAATATTAATCACTTATAAAAATATTATCATAATTTCAGTTATAAGATGTATAGATTTTATTTGTTCTTTAATTGACAATGTTACTATTTAATTGGAAGATTTACTATTAATAAGGGTCATATTAATATTCATAAGGGTAAAATTACTATTCATAAGTGTCAATTACTCTTCACATAAAATTATGCTTGTCTTATCAAACTCCCAACATCTTACTGATCATTACTGTGTATATCAAAATTTCAAATTTCAAAATCCTAAAGTGGAAAAATATTGTTTAATGGTAATATAGTATTTGTTATCATGATATTTCATTATGTTTCTTAATGTGATTCTACTATAATGAATAATTATACGAAAATAATTCCACTAATAAATCATTGGGTCATTACATGAACCACCACCTCCCCTCTTCTCCTGCCCATCCTGCTTCATCTTCTTCTCTAAAATTGACCACTTATGACTAATAGAATAGCTTTAGAGAATCCATAGCAACATATATGGTCAAATTATACCATCACGGTATGATCAAACCCCTCAGCATATGTCTTCAACATTAACAAGACAAACTGAGATCATATTACATATCATGGCCCCATTTTAAACATTTGATCCTTTATCTTAACATTGGAAACTACCTCATTTATGAACCTAACAAACTCTGCAAAGTGGTTAGAATAATACATCATGGTATGTTCTATCAGTCAAAGATCTGAAAACTCATGGGACTTTACAGCAGACAAAATCCTAGGACAATACTACTCATTGAATTATACATTGAATTATTTTTAACTCGCCTACTCATGCTTCCTAGATTTCACCACAGATCCCCACCACTTCTGACTATGATCATCCAACATGAATAAAGAATACTTTACCCATACTACCTTCAAAGTATCAAGAAAAAAAATTATCTCTATATTCTCAAGATAATCCTCAATATCCAGTGGATTCATGCTACCCTGTAAAGAAGAAGGATTATTCTTAGGGAACTCCTGAGATTTTTCCTTTATAGGACGTTGTTTCAGATTCCCCATCACAAGAAAGACCAAATCCTACTGTATAACCCCAATCATGGACAACACTTACAATGAATGCCACAAGTATCTGATCAATTGGTGAGGGATAACTCTCTTAAATATCATCTTATTAATTCATAGGTTGTTATTTGGTATTATGTTTTCTATAAAAGGAATTAAACACAAATAAAAAAATTAATATAGATACCAACATATCATTTTAAAAAAATTTAGAAAAAAAAACAATACCAATGAAGTTCAATAAATAAAAAAACCCATATCCTACAAAATAACATTCCAAACTACATAACCCCATCCTAGTGTAAAAGAATAGTCTAAATCCTCTAAATATCACCAGGAGGATAAGTCAAACCAAATTTCCCAGTATCCCATAGAGAATCAAGATCTGTCACAAGGTGTCCTGGCTAGACATGCCACTCAAAACCATATTATAAGGCATTGAAAATACTATCTATGATCTACCTAGACTCTTCCCAAATAACCTTACACTAAAAGAGTGAAATAAGGGTTAATAATATTTTATCACAAACCAAGATAGGGTTCTAACAAAATTAACAACTGACCTAGCCCATGGTATGGCCTGAAGGGCGTTCCTGATTCCTGCGGGCTGAAAACTATTGTCTGGGTACTAAAAATTCAATTTTGAGATGATTTAACCCATGTATATAATAATTAACTACACAAGAATATAAAACATCCCATAATTTATAATCATAAACAAAAAAGATACAAAATATTATATATTCAATGTTTTAAAAAATTTAATAACACCAATTTCATCATGCATGATTCACTAGAGGGGAATGAATACCAGGGACTAGTAGTCTACATAGCATAAGACAAAATTGACAATGTTCTCTTTCATGAGACACTAGAGGGTATCCCATCCCACGTTCAAGTAGTCTTTGATCATATCACATTTTTTTTGTGTTTTCACAGCAATAAAAATTGAATAAACCGGGGCCTAGCCAACCAAATCAACCAGTTTACTAGCTCTATTTTCCCTTCAAGATACCCAAGATTCCCTTTGTTCACATATTTCATTTTACTGATCACATAAACCATCACATTCACAAAAACATGTCTAGAATATGGAACACATGAGGTAAAACACCACTTTAAAAAAATCACATTCATCTAATGATCAATGATCAAATAGAAACCAACATTTCCATAAACAAGAACAATTTTATATTCAAATGTGCACCAAACCCATTTTTAAATATATATTAACTACTCACACAATTCATGAAATGCTTTTGAAAACATAAAAAGAAGGGAACATATTAAATCCATCTGTTTCTATGGGGAAAACCCCTTTCAAATGTAAACAAAAAACAAATCCATTTTAAAATGATATTCACATCACCAACAAATTTCACAACCCACATTTTTGTTTCAAATCAAATAATTTAACGTGTAATAAAATGATATCTTTTATAAAACAAACCTTCAACACATTCGCACATCCAAATCCCCTTGAAAACACATTTTGGAACTTTAAACCAAAATCATTATACTATTTTGAGAATAAACACAATGAATCACACATGAAACATAACAAATTTTCTTTATAAAATAATCTTTCTTGACATATGAATCCCAAATAAATTTTTTTAAAAAAATTCAGAAAGAAACTATAAAATAGAGTTAAAGAACCAAGAAGCAAGACAAAATTATTTAATAATGTAAAATAAAGGAACCACCATCCTCAGGAATGGATATTTTTTGAACCTAGTCGAAAATAAAAACCACACCTCAAAAAGGCACAATAAAGGTAAGATCAAACAATATATATCATTATTACACATAATAACACACTATAAACCCCTCATTAGGTCAAATAAACTCTTTGGAAAGATGATCCCAAGGAAGATGGAAGAGAAACCCTAGAAAAGGGAAGAAATCAAGAGAAAATAGACATAATTTATGATTTCATGAAGTTACCACACCAAAATGTTATAAATACTAGAGATAAAGAGGTAAAAAATGAGTGGAGGAAGCTTTTAAAACTATAAATATCACATGGATATTATTAGGTTTTATTTATTATTAAATTTGACGATGGTATAACTATAATTTTAAAAAATTTAATGACTTATATCGGTCATACGATTATCCCCCATAGTTTTCCACACCATATATAAACTATGTACCTCTTTGTCAATGAGGAATGATTCCACAATGTTTCCCAGGGAATGGCGCACAATTGTGTGAAAATCATGAATCTAGGAGAGTGCTAATGTCCAAGGAATACAATTTTTTATGGGATAGGGAAGAGTTTCCCCAAACCATGCACCAACCAGGAGAAACCTACTATCTATCCCAAAAATATCATTTTCCCAGCAAATCTCAGAGAAAATCATAAACCTAGATAAGAACAAAAATAAACAAATTAATACCTGAAAATAAAATGATGAAATTTTTTGTGTACTAGTCCTAGGTAGAATTTGTATAAATTTACCGATATATAAGAGGGAAAAAATTTTGTGAAGCAGGATATGCTTCAAGTGTTACATAATATGTATGATGATGTGAATATATAAACTGATGAAACTTTGGAACGATCATCAACCAAATAATTTTTGTTTTTGGAACTATATTGAGAAATGGTGTATTAATAAAAGATATTAATATTATGAAAATTTTCTTGAGAATATTTTGAAATCTTTTTCATTCAAAAGAATTACGTCTTAAAGATAGGAATTTTGAAAAACTACCATTGGATAATTTTAATAAAGACATGGTTTCATATAAAATGTGTGTAAATCCAAAAGGAATAAAAAATCAATCAGATAAAAAGATAGAGTTTAATGAGTAAGAAAATATTTCGATTATTAAAAATAGAGACAAGGAGGAAGATTGAAGTGATGAATTCCTATCCCATGTGAAAAGAAAATTAAATAGAAAAAGGATAGGTATCTAGGAATGCTACCCATTGCATGTCTTCAATTAGGTAAATTTGGGTAAATTACAGTATGGTGTTCAAGGGGATTTGATGATAATGGATGTGAAAGACGAACCATATAGAATTCATGAAGAAAATTACCACATAATATAGACTTAAAACTAGGTAATTAATCTAATAAGTATTTATAGAGGAAGTTCATGTTGATCAAAGAAGAATATGGTAATGATGATTATTATGAGGAATAAGAAACTCTAGTTCCCCTTGCTAGATTTTTGCACTGATAGTTGAGGGTGATTTTTTTGTTTATTTTTAAAAATTCTACCTTTTTTAATGTAACATCTTTAACTTGTTATTGTTGTTGATCCACTCAATATTGACTCTCAATATCACATTGTGATTAGTTGTTATAATGGAGAGAGATCCGCACATTGTATTTTCAAGTTCAAGTAGAAATACCAACCATTTATACAACTATTTATTTCACCTTGTTAATGATCCTTCATTGTGAAACAAGTAAATATAATTATTGTGGCACCAACCAAGAAAATCCATTTGATTTTGGAACTATAGGAAATCTTCTTTCTCTTACACTAATTGAGAAACTTCATTTAATTTTGATCTATCATGAATACTTCAACTGCTCCTAAAACCAACCTGAAGACTTCACCTCTATTAAATTCTTGATCCACTATAGTATGATTCTCTGATATTTATAAATGATCATTTAGTATATGAATTAATCATATACTATTCAAGAAACCTTAACAACCTTTGGTCAAGTCTATTGGTATTACATAATTATTCTGTAACATATAATTGATTATTTTCTATAGTGGAGAAATTGCTCAGACTTGAATAAATCATTATGATTGATGTCATAGCCTCACTTAGAAATTTAGAAGTTGTGAAAACAATTCTTCATTGATATTTTATGAATGGATAGTATTTGATAATTCATTTTAATTATTCACCATCATGGATTAATGGCATCCAAAAGTCCAGTATCAGGTGTCTCAGGGTGCATGTACATTTATATAAAAGTTCATGCACTACCCACTGTCCCCTTATTCTTAATTTATTTGTGTACACATTTTATAAAAAACACTATACACTATTGTTTATTAATGCATGTATATTCAAATATAAATTTACTACACACTGGATT
The DNA here is from genome assembly GCA_963277665.1 of Viscum album. Classification (NCBI taxonomy): domain Eukaryota; kingdom Viridiplantae; phylum Streptophyta; class Magnoliopsida; order Santalales; family Viscaceae; genus Viscum; species Viscum album. Next base: position 871,893,547 of record OY728125.1, read on the forward strand.
CTCAGTGTAATGGTGTACGTAGCCTTCTCAAACCCTTCACGCAAGATGTAGCATGACTTTCTTTCATGAAAGTGTATTGTGATAACAATGTGCCCCCATGAAAACCAGTTTAGTAGAGAACATGGGTTCAATTTATTGTTTACACAAGCTATGTAGACAATGAATATCACACTTACCCAGTATGCTTCATTGAAGATCTTCTCCAGAGGCACTTCGTGTGTTATTTTCACAAGTCGAAGGCACACAAATTCCTTCTCCTTTATACAAAAAAAAATTGAACAGGGGGTTATCTTTTCTTGAACTAGAAGTTCACAGATACTCTCTTTTCTGTAGGAAATAAGAGCTCTATCAAAAGGATTGAAAACCCCTATCAGTAGAGGGTCTCCCCCTTTAATATTCAAGAATTTCCACCACCTCTCCTCATGTTTTTATGTCATATTGTAGCTCCATAAAATAATATGTTGATCAAGTACTCAATACTTTTGGGTTTAATCCTACTACATTCACTACAAATCATGGAACATTCATGTTATCCCTTTCACTGATATTCTCACATTCACATGATAAGATTTTTCATTTTATAGTTTTTCAATGTTTCAAACTCATCCTCTTATCTGAATGTCCTCTTGAAACTACATTTTTTATTTGACTTTAACACATTCAATCAGTTATAAGATTAATGAGAAGTGTAGAATTCATTGATGGTGATACTTATAAACATTGTTTCTTTATCGTGGGCTTATATCAATCCTTGATTTCTTGAGTTTGATGATGGAAAGTGATGCTTAGAATAATTCAATCAACTAGATCCCTCAGATGAAGGTTATTGTTGGAGACAATAGCCTAATTTAATCAGATGATCAAGATAATCCTCATCGTTTGATTTGTGTTAAATAAAACATAAAATTATTTGTGAATAATAATCATTCACCTGCATCCCACATCAATTTCTTCTCTTCTATTGTGTTTTATCAATCATGTTGTTCCAAAAATACTTAAACTGAAGACAACTGATCAAAACCCATACACATTTACACACCAACATATGGACTTCATCCCTTCGACATAGCTGGCATCATTTGGGCCTTATACATTGGCCCATGTGTGTTCCTTCATCCATACTATGGTGGGAGGATTAACACAGCACCTCTTATAAATGAGATTCCTTCTTTCTGGCTCAGATAGTACACTTGAGAGGGGGTGACCATAGTCCCACATGTGTCCTTGGTCGAGCTGGCGTTGGCTAGTTAGTAGGTTGGAATCTATTGTTTTGGCAAGGCCACCATTATTAAAAATGGAAATAACTATATATATAATATATTTAATCCACTCTATAATAAAATTTCTCTTTATCAACTCTTTATAAAAAATGTAAAAACATTTTTCATGGACATTAAATCATTTTCAATGTTGTTTTATACATTTTTAAAACTCCCCAGAACAAATATTTAAAATTTATATATAACACAGAAAATTCATCATAGTTTTCATAGGGATAATTGTCCAAGTGTGACGTCTAACTAAATTACAGAAATACTTAAAAATTTTAACACATATTCACACATCATTCAAAACAGATGAAACACTAGGTAAAACAATCTCCCCTTTGTATTATGTTGTCAATACCCTTTTCCAAGATTGAAAATTCAATATGTGTGTTTAATACCTTCTCCCCAAATGATAATCAAATGTAATGTATATATGAGGGATATGGATTATATCATTTTTTATATACAAATATGGCTATATCCTTTATATTAATATCCCATGATCACTTTTAAGAGATGAATTATGTCCCATTGTTATCTTAGTAAATATGATTTAGTTAATCAACTATATGTATACATGGGATATCTCGATATAGAAGACATGGGAGATACAATCATAGATTTCTATGGTGTCTATAAAATACGATATTTGTGAAATTGTTCTCATAATTTCTCAATTATTTTCCAAGGGGTTGTAAATATTCATATTTATCAATTAAGTGTAAAATATTTCACATAATTCAAAAAACACATCAGAATGATCAGGCGAAAAAGGAAAATCTCCCACATTATCTTATTTTTTAATCATGGAATAACCTGAACTAAATTGATAAGACAATTCAATTAAGAATAAGGGATGAAAGTGTGATTTGAATACCATTACCAATAATTTTGAATATATATAGAGGTTTTAATATTAAATCTCTAGGTTTCTCCCCATAAGTAATACTAACGCATCCCCCATCTAACTGATGTTAGTAGACTCTATGAAGTACAATATCATCATACTTTCTTTGAGTGAAATCCTTAACCATCTTCATCAATTACCTATATTTTTATTTCAAAACATAGAAAATAATGGTGAATAAGGATTGATCTATTAGTTTATCATAATTAAAATATATATTGAGAGATTCATACCAATCTAGGTCATTCTTTTCTACAAATCTAAACATGGTGGTATTCCTTTGATCACAACCATTAATTTCTATAATCGTTGATTTGATTATATTTTTTCTTCCCTTATTCAGTGTGTTGAATAATATTTTAAACCTTAGTCATTTGGGAATTCAATTTTCCACCTATGGATAAATTCTCATCAACTTCCACCTCTTTTTCTTGAGAGAATTTCCTTTCCTTTAGATTTAAATGGTTTCTCATCTTCCTCCAATTTTTTAGATAGTTTCAACTGGTGTTCCTAATCAATTATAAATTATGTCATAACATTACTAGTCTTTTAAAAATCTTTACATTAGTCATCATTAGTTTTTTTGGGAACATATCCCATTTCATAAAATTGAGAACATCTCTTCCCAAACTTTTCATGAAATCCTCCGCCTTGTGACCTTCCAAAAATAACATACCACAAGATTCTCCTAGAATATAAAAAATGTATTGTATTGATTCATATGGTGAGGATATGTTCATAGGTTTTCTTTCATTGATATTTTCTACTATGATTCTCATTAAATACCCCATTGATTCATGCCTTAGTCCTAGTAAATAAATGATTAACCTGTATTAATTGGCTATGTGACCATGCTTAACATGCGACCAGAAATAGCCTTGAAAATTTATTATTACATATTGGTTCCAAATGAATCCAGATATGTGTTTTTTTATATTTTTTCAAACCAGGCCTCTATTTTCCTAGTGTTTGTGTTATTCTTGGAAATTTTATCTCTTCCATAGTTTTATCTTTCACACAAGAATAATTAGAATTATAATATAAATAATAATTATGAAATATACTTTTACCTATGTTCTCTCTAGAGGGAGAATTTTCTCCCTTATTCTTAATAGATTTTGTGATATATTCTATAGCTTTATTAAACTCACGTTGAATTGTGACACAAATGGATTGTGTTCCAAATGGCACTACTTATCTAGAAGCCAAATTATCTTCAATACAATGTATCATATTACCATTATATAAAATTTTATTTTGTGAATCTAGATATCACTGAAAAATGAGAGTTCTTTCTTGATTACCTCTTTTTCTTCATCAATAAGAAATATTTTATCGATATTATTTTAAGTAGTAAATTTATTATTTTCATTCTCATGTTCTTTTAATTGTTTCTTGATATATTTAATCTTCTCCATGTATAATTTTAATTGTTCTTTCACTTTGCACTAAAATGTTTTCTTTTCCCCTCATCATCACTACTACTTAATGAATTAGTTATTCTCTTTTCATGGGAAACATATCAAATTTTATTATATGAATAATTACTTGATATTTAATTTTTATTATTATTTCTCATAATATGTATATTCATGGTTATATAGTGTTTCTTCTTATTCTTCTTCTTATCCTATTTTTGTTTATGGGATCTTTCCTCATCTTATTCTGATTCTGATTCATAGACCTTATTCTTCATAAACATCTTAGAAAAATGACGAAAGATACTACAGTTTAAGAATTATGTGGGTTCTAATTCCTTTCATTCCATTTTACCTTTGTTAGCCCTTTTTATATACAGGTAAAATGTAATTTAAATCATTATCATCCCCATCACTATCAGAATCCTATGCTTCTTATGCCACTTCCTCAACAAATTTTCACTTTATAATGGCTTCAAAAAAAATTTAAATTCTTTTTTTCTTCTTTAAATAAGGTATTTAGATAAAATATTAAGATATGATATTTTTATTAGTTTATGAAGAGAAAATAATATCATTTTTTCTAGAGATTATATATTTGAATAAAAATTTTCTATTAAATTACTCATTAGTTTTTTGATAGTGATAACGTCATCTAGTTTCTCAGTAAATCCATTAATGTTTTTGAGTATCTCATTCACTCTGTTGAAATGGTACAAAATAAATTCTTCATCATTTACATTAATTTCCCCAAACATGTAGTCTTTATTACCAGAATTTGAAATTTCATTTATATTTGCCTTTATGCATATCATAAATCTACATGGTATTCAAGAGAACCATGAAATTTTTAGGGAACTCTTTTCTTAGAAACATAATGATGGAATTTCAATACTTTATATCTATCTACATATTTATCTTAATATATTTTTGCATGGAACAATAATTATAAATGTGTTTAAAACTAAATATTTTATAATCCCAAAAATTTAGGTTGAGAGATAAGAGATTCGGTAGTATCCTATTATTAAAACTATGATAACTTATCCCATCGAATGGTAGAACATGTCAGCTATTGATAGAGTTAATATTATCCAACTATCAAAAATTTTCATGGATCTTTTGAGGTAATGTAATACTCTAATAAACATGAAATACCCTTTAAGGATTTGAAGGCTAAGAATATATGGGTGAATTGGTGGTTTATTTTTACAAGTACCTTTTATTTTTTATTGAACCTATTGAACTTGTTATGTTTATTGATCCACTCAATATTTTCTCTCAATCTCACCACACGTGTAGCTGTAATAATTGATTGATAGAATACAAAACATTTTATAATGGTCAATATAAGTCATGCTCGTTATTATAATAATATATTCTCACTAGTTATAGATTCTTCAATGTCAAATGAGTGAATATAATTTCTCTAGATCCAACTGAGAGACTCCATTATTGTTTTTCTACAATAAAAATAATATTTCACCCACTCAAACTAAGATTGTCACGAACCGTCCTTGGGGCCCATGCTGTGACTACCCCAAGCCCGCTTTCTATAGGCTAGGGGCTGACGACTAGCACCAAAGGCGTAAATCACGATAAAAAGGGAAGGCATTGCCTTTATAAAGTAAAAAAACACTACAGAGTATGCAAGATGAAGTAAACATTATGTAAATTGAGTAAAAAAGGTAAGTGCTGGAAAGAAAATGGGTGAGAATACAAACCCAACTGAAAGTAAAGTACAACTGTAAAGAAAGTACAACAGTTGGAAAGTAAAGTAGAAACACCGAGCCGTCCACTGGAAATCCCACCTGAAGGGTGGGTACAGATTGTCTCCTCGGCTCCTCGGGTCCGGCCGTCCGCTCCGTGTACGCCACGCCAAGTGGTCCACCTCCAGGTACTGTCTAGCTCCACAAGCCTCCACCTCGATCAATGTTGTGCATCGTCTACATCCAACACAATGTAGTGCGGGCATAGCCCGTGCCGGGGTGAGTATACAATACTCAGTAGGGACCCCGAGAGCCCCAAAGGTCTCTCAGAATCCACGAAGGATAAAACAAAAAATAAATATACAATCACACAGTATCAACAAAACTACTTAGGTATATGCCCATACATATACCTATATCATTAGTTACATTTTGGCTCCAGCACCCGAGCCCAAGAAAAACCCAGTCCACATAGGAAAGCACAACCCAGTCCACATAGGAAAGCACAACCCAATCCACGTAGGAAAGCAAGTCAACCAAATCAATGATATTGATTGAAGTTAAGACTCATCTCACATAGGTATACACTTCGTAAGGCGATAGGGATGATCAGATGTAGCAACTGATTCATCTAATATGTTGAGCCCACATAGGATACAAGACCAGCTAAGCTGTCAGACCAACACATGATACAAGACCAGCTTCTCTGTCGGACCCACACAGGATACAAGTACAGAGGTCAATACTGCCGCAGCCACATAGGATACAAGAACAGTAGTCATTGCCGTCGAACCCATGGAGGATTCCAGTACAGTAGTCATTGCTGTCGAATCCACGGGGGATTCCAGTACGTTAGTCGTCACTGTCGAACCCACGGAGGACTCCAGTAGAGAAGTCTTTGCAGTCGCAGCTAGCTCTAGGGTTCCCGCACACATCATGCTCAATTCCGGGAGGGTCTGATCCTCGAGCAATAGAGTTGATAAATCAACTATCACGAAGTCCAATGTTGATGTATCGTGAAGTTCCATCTTGACAAGGGAAATCCAACGCGACAGACGTTGCGTCAATCGGACGCCTGGTCAGAGAGTTATTGGCTTTTCCATTCCAGGGGCCCAGTTGGTTTTTAAGCTAAAAACAACCCGACCATACTCCAACTACGTCCAAACCTCAATATGAGTAAGCTAAAAGGACAGCCTCAAAAAAAGGATCCCAACACAATTGATGGCACATCAATCGGACGTCCTTTCCTTAGGTTATAAGCATTTCTACTCCAAGGGCCCGATTGGTTTTGAGTTTGAACCAACCCTGCCATACCCGAACTTTGCCGAAACCTCAAGTGTAATATAAAAAAATGACCGCCTTGATCCAAGGATTCATACACAGCTAACGGTGTATGGATCAGAGGTCCGTAGCACAATGTATGGGCAAAAGACTGAAAGCGTTCTGAAATAGGGGGTCTGGGCCCAGCCCGACCCGGCCAAACACCCCTGGGTCGGCCTGGCCCGGCGGGGCGCAGCCCATCCCGATCCACGCGAACCACCCCTGCCCGGCCGGGGGGTGTTCTGGCTCGGCTGGTGGGCCGCGCAGGGGGGGACGCAGCGCCCAACGCCGTGTCTCCTCCGGATCCCGCGTGGCCGCGGGATCCAGTCACCTGCCATTGTGGCTTCAGCCTCGGTGCCACCTACCGGGGGCGCACCATGGTGCCGCCACCTCCGGGCGGCCGACCAGTGTCGACCGTCGCCGGAGATGTCCACGGCCCACCAGAGTCATTCTGGTGGTCCGTTCTTGCTCCCATCTGTGCCTGCAGTCGTCTAGGGACCCGCTCTTCACTGTGACGACTTTCAAAGATCGTTGTGGTTCTGTTTCATTGTATCCCAACATTCCATGCATCAAGAATAAATAAGCGGTGGTTTCAGACATGTTCTCTAATCCACACCCACCGTGTTTGTGGTTCTCCACATCACCAACCAGAATAAAACCAAGCACGAGGGTATAATCCTTATAAGAATTAGTATACAAATTCCAAATTCTCCTACCTCAACAAGGAAGACGAAAATCAGCGTCACGGTAGATGGCATCATTGTGAAAGGAAACATGGGAGACGTTGGAGTGTGCCGAGGAGGAAGCAGCATCTCCACTCTTGTCATGGAGAAGAAGATTGGTGGCACGTCGTCAATCTCTGAGGAACCGACATTCTTTGTCATTCTTCGTTGGAGGCCGATGTTCTTCAAAAGATCAAGTTCTCTCTTGCATTCTTTCCTTTTCCAATGAGGCTCTCCCCAAATTAAATAATAGGTTCCTCCTATTATTTAATTTCACACTCAAAGAATCTCTCCCGTTAAAAAACAAATTGGCAATTTAAATTTAAAATGGGAAAAGGAAGGTTCCTCATTAATAAATATGAGGAGTTACCCAAGTATTAATCAAGGGATATTAATTTAGGAAAATTCAAGGAAAGAATAGGGGAATAAATGAGGTCAGAGGAAATTAAATGGTGGGGCTCGTGTGGGCCCCACCCCTCTATCCTCCTCACATTTGTAATTAAGTGGCTGCGGACCCCACCCTTAACTACCATTGGGAGGGAGTAACCTCCTTTAGTAATAAAAATTTTTCCGATAATTTTTATTTATTTCTTAAACAAACCCCACAAAACTAACTTCTCCTCTTTTGTGAACGCAACTATGGTAAGTGTCCCCTTATGTAATTACTGACGCTGTGAGTTCATCGGTGCCCTCAGATTTTAATTCCAAGCACCGGTTCAAAAGTTAGAAAAACCCACTCGTTCGTTCATTGAACGTTCCTGAGCTAAATGTCGAAAATTGATTTTGGGCACACCAGGCCTTGGAATCAAGCACTCTCAGAAGCCATAAACTCGTAAAATTCCACAGAATAAAAAAAAATACATGAAATTTACAGGTCTTTACATTACACCATCCTCTGTGATTTACGTCCCTTTAAAAATACATCATAAACTAGGGAGAAAAATGAGGGTACTAAGCATGCATCTGAGCCTCCAGCTCCCATGTGTTCTCCTGGAGGTTCCCGTGCTACCACCTGATGTGAACTAGAGGAATCAACCATCCATTTAGGACCCACTCCTATCGATCCTCGATCTCCACTGGGACCTCCACAAAAGTCGCCCCATCATCGATTTCCAGCTCCCCATGATCGATGATATGCGTTGGTTCGTGGAGGTATCTCCTAAGCTGAGATACGTGGAAGACGTCGTGCACCCGGTGCAACTGAGGTGGAAGAGCTAGGCGATAAGCCACCTTGCCTATCCTGCTGAGAACCTGGAATGGTCCGATGAAGCACGGACATAACTTTCCACCCAGCCAAATCTTTGTGATCAACGTCGAGGTGAGACCCGTTAGAAAATGTGGTCGCCATCCTCGAACTCTAGTGGTCTCCGCCTCCTATCAACATAGGAATTCTATCTGCTCTGTGTAGTCCTCATCTGCTCCTAGATGATCTGTACATTCTCCATCATAGCCTGAACCATTTCTGGTCCTATGAGTGCTGACTCCCCAGGGTAAGTCCAACACATAGGTGATCTGCAAGGTTGGTTGTACAGTGCCTCGTAAGGTTCCATCCTGATGGAGGAGTGGTAGCTGTTGTTTCACGCAAACTCCACCAAGGGTATATGATCTTCCCAGCTGCGACCAAAGTCAAGTACACATGTACGGAGCATGTCCTCGAGTGTCTGAATGGTCCTCTCCGTCTGACCATCCGTCTGAGGTTGAAAGGTAGTACTTAGGCATAGCTGCATCCCAAAAACCTCATACAACACCTCCCAAATCTAGGAAGTGAAGCGAGTGTCTCGATTGGAGACGATAGATGATGGGGCCGCATGAAGTCGCACGATCTCCTCAACTTAGAGGCATCCCAAGCTCTCTACTGAGGCCTACTCTCTGATCGGTAGGAAGTGGGCCGACATGTTGAGTCGGTCTACGATAACCCAGATGGTGTCGTATCCTCTGGAAGTATGTGGATGCCCCATCACGAAATCCATGGATATCCCATCCCACTTCCACTCCTGGACCTCTAAGGGATGTAACAAGCCTGCAGGTACCTGGTGCTCTGCCTTCACTTATTGGCAAGTGAAGCATCGAGAAACGAACTCTGCCACAACCTTCTTCGTACCCAGCCATCAATACTGTCATCTGAGGTCCTGATACATCTTCGATACTCCATGATGTACCGCTAGAGGGGAAGTGTGGAACTACCTCAGCACCTCATCCTACAATGTAACTGGTACCATGGTACATCCCCTGAAAAGGATGACATGCTCTCCTCCTACAGAAAATCCATCAGGTACCTATCCTGAGGATATATGTGCATGTCGCTTCTCACAGTCCATGTCCCCACGCTATGCCTCTCTGACCCACTGAAGTAGTGGAGGAGTGACTGTGAGCGACTGAAGAAAGGCTGCCCCATCTCTATCCATAAAGGATATCTGCAACGTGGATAGCTTCTCCATCGCCTCTCCAAGTAGTTGGATGCCTGACCTCCTACTGAGAGCATCAACTACTACGTTCCCATTCCCAGAAGTATAGACTATCTCAAAATCATAATCCTAGAGGAACTCAAGCCATCACCGCTACCTCTGGTTCAGGTCCTTCTGCGAGAAGATGTACCTGAGACTCTGGTGGTCAAAGTAGACGGTAAAGCGCTCACCTATCAGATAGTGTCGCCACATCTTCAAGGAAAAGACCTCTGCTTCTAACTCCAGGACATGGGTATTGTAGTTCTGCTCGTGCTGCCTCAGCTGCTGTGAACCGTATGTGATCACTGTTCAATCCTGCATGAGGACACACCCAAGTCAGGTCCATGTTTCATCGCAGTAAACTACGTACCCTACGCCCTCCTCTAGTAGCCTCAAGATGGGTGCACTGGTCAATATCTGCCTCAGCTACTGGAATATCTACTGACATCTCTCTAACCACAAGAAGGGTTTCCCCTTCTTCATCAATGTTTTAAGCTGTGATACAACTCTGGAGAAGTCTGGCACAAATCTATGATAGTTCTCAGCCAGACCTAGGAAACTCTGCACCTCTGTCACGCTCCTGGGCGGCTCCCGAGCAAGTACCGCCTCTACTTTCGCGTGATCCACTGGAACTCCCACCTTTGAGATGATTTTCCCCATGAAGTGGACCTCTCGAAGCCAAAACTATCAGTTTGAGACCTTACCATAAAGATAGTGCTCTCAGAGTGCATTCAGTACAACCCGTAAGTGGTAGGCATGCTCCCCCCTCGGTAGTTGAGTAAACTAGTTTGTCATCAATGAAGACTATGACAAACCGATCGAGGTAGGGCTAGAAGATCCTATTTATGAGACTCCTGAACACTGCTGGAGCATTGGTTACACTGAAGGGAATGACCAAGAACTCATAGTGGCCATACCAACACCGGAAGGCCGTCTTCTGCACATCCTTATCTCAAACTCTGAGCTGATGATAGCCTAAACTGAGGTCTATCTTTGAGAACCAACGTGCTCCCATGAGCAGATCAAAGAGGTCGTCAATCCTTAGAAGCGAATACTTGTTCCTCACAGTCACCCGGTTCAGGTGATGGTAGTCGACACACAGTCACAAGCCCCCATCCTCTTTCTTGGTGAATAGGTCCGGAGAAGCTCATGGTGAAACACTGGGTCAGATGAATCCCTTGCCCTACAAGTCCTCCAGCTATACCCGCAGCTCTCGAAGATAAGCGGGAGCCATCTGATATGATGGAGTGGATATCAGTTATGTACCGTGGTATAGGTCTATGTAGAAATCTACCTCCCTCCGAGGAGGTAGTCCTGGGACATATTCAGGAAATACATCTGTGTACTAGTCCACCACTACAGAAAAACTCAGACTCTGAACGTCATCTACTCCGAGGATGAGACTAGCCAAATGATATGTGATCAGCTTCCCTCTCCTTTGCGTGAGTCCATCCTGTGCTGTGAGGGTTCCATTCTTGCCAGTGAAGGTGGACCTCATCCCATCCATGCAGACACACCGCACCTTGCGCCTAATAAAATTGATCTGAGAATGGACTGTAGATAACCAGCCCATAACCAAGATAACGTCGTAAGGCCTTGATGCTGCTACAAGAAGATCCCAACCGAAGCTCTCGCCTCCTAGAGTAAGCTCACACTGCCAACACCAGTGCGTAATCGTCAAGTCTGCTCTCGTAGGAGTCTCTAGATGCAAGGATCGAGCCAACAACTCTGTCAGAATCTTCGTGCTCCAAAAAAGGGTAGAGAAAATAAAATAATGACTCACACGTATGTCTATAAGAACTGAAATAAGGGTGGAGAAGACAAAGATAGTATCTTAAATCATCTTGGGTGTGATGTGGTCATAAGCCTATGCTGCCTGAAGTTGTGCCTACCTCTGCCCGCTAGCTCCCTATGGTCGGGGTTGACCACCTGGGGGTGGTGGTGGTAGAGGATCAAAGCGTCGTCCACCACCCGCTGCTCGGCCAAATCCTCTACCTCTTCCGCATGCTCCCTGCAGACCGCCACTCTCAAACCACTGCCTCTGCCTGGGAGGTCCCTCCACTTTCTTCTGGTCGTTTGAATGACAGGTCGGGTAGTCACGAGCCATGTGGCCATGTCTGCCGCATGCATAACATTATATACTCCTCGTAAGGCTGGCTCTGCGCCGTGTGCCCCGCACATCTAAACCTGAATCCTGAGGTCACCCACCTGACGGCCTATTCTGCTTGGACCCCTACGTCGTCTGTTGACTGCCAGTTGTAGAAGACTCTGCTGCGTGCCGCCCTACGGAGGGTCTCGCTGCTGACAACTGCTCGTCAAGAATGATCTCCACTAGCAGAGCTCGCTCCAGCACCCCCACCTTGGTCGGGATGCTGAGTGGAATCCTCGAAGCCCTAATCTCATGCCTCATCCTCTACTAGAAGGTCCAGGCTCAGAAGAATGGGTCTCGTACCATGTCCGTGGAGTAGCATGAGAGGTCAGTAAATCTCACCGAGTACTGGGCTACTGACATGCTGCCCTGCCACAGCTGTAGTAACTCTTGAATGCGCACCACATGGAGGGCGGCTGGAACAAACTCCGAGAGAATGAGGTTCTCTATGTCCATCAAAAGTAGTGATGCCTCATCGTGCACCTGGAGCATCAGGCTCCACCATCCACTTACTTTCACGTGAAGGAGACTCGAGACAAGGACCACCATGAGGTCTACTGGTGTCCCTACCATTCTGAAGACTCAGAAAACAACCTCCAGCCAATCCTCGGCTGTCTGAGGATCCGTCACTCCGTGGAACATATGCGACCTCTATCTCTAAAACTCGTGCAACACGCTCAGGCGGCGTGCACTCTTTGCCGCTAGGGCTTGTTGCATCAGTGGCTCAGTGGGTAAAGGTACAGCCGGTGCCTCTGCTGTATGGGGGCCCTACACTGAAGCCTCATCGCTCGGTGGTCTATCATCTCGCACAAAGCTCGGAACCCTAGATGGTTGTAGTCATGGGGCCATCCAGAAAAGAAACAGGTGCACCGCGGTTTATTCAATTTACCTGGTGAGCTTACACAAAGCAATCACAAAGATAGCTTTTGACACACACATGCAATCAATGTTTTCGTGAACTGAGTCGGAAATCAAAAGTCAAGGTCCTGGTGTATGGATACATTGGACACTGCACCAACACTGGAATCCCTGGACTAAGAACCACACTGATTACTCTAAACATTATTGCTTCACATAGAAGAAATTATCAGAGTCCAGTGTTCTGCGGTAGAACTGACTCCTCTGATACCAATTTGTCATGACCCATCCTCGGGACCCGTGCCATCACTACCCCAAGCCCACATTCCATAGGCCAGGGTTTGGCGACTAGCACCAAAGGCGTAAATCCCAATAAAAAGGGAAGGAATTGCCTTTATGAAGTAAACAAACACCACATAGTACGCAAACTGAAGTAAACACTAAGTAAACTGAGTACAAAAGGTAAGTGCTGGAAAGAAAATGTGCTAGAATAAAAACCCAACAAAAAGTAAAGTACAACTGAAAAGAAAGTACATCATCAGGAATGTAAAGCAACAACACCGAGCTGTCCACTAGATATCCCACATGAAAGGTGGGTTCAGACAGTGTCCTCGGCTCCTCGGGTCCGGCCGTCCGCTCCGTGTACTCCCAGCCAAGTGGTCCACCTCTGGGTACCATCTAGCTCCACAAGAATCCACCTCGATCAGTGTTGTACATCGTCTATATCCAAAATAATGTAGTGCGGGCATAGCCAGTGTAGGGGTGAGTATACGATACTCAGTAGGGACCCGAGACCCCCAAAGCTCTCTCAGAATCCACGAAGGATAAACCACAAAGGAAAGATACTGTCACGAAGTATCAACAAGGCTACATAGGTATATTCCCATACATATACCTAAGTCATCAGTTACTTTTCGTCTCCAGCTCCCAAGCCCAAGCACAACCCAGACCACATAGGAAAGCAAAACCCAGTCCACACAAGAAAGCACAACCCAATCCATGTAAGAAATCAAGTCAACCACATCAATGATAATGATGGAAGATAAGACTCAGCTCACACAGGTATACACTTCGTAAGGCGATAGAGATGATCAGATGTAGCCACTAATTCATCTATGCAGTCGGACCCACATAGGATACAAGACTAGCTAAGCTATTGGACCCACACAAGATACAAGACCAGCTAATCTGCTGAACCCACACAGGATACATGTACAGAGGTCAATACTGATGGACCCACATAGGATAAAAGAACAGTAGTCATCACCGTTGAACCCACAGAGGATTCTAGTACGGTAGTCATTGCTGTCGAACGCACGAAGGATTCTAGTATGGCCGCCGTCACGGTCGAACCCACTGAGGATTCCAGTACAAAAGTTGATTCCGTCGCAACCAGCTCTAGGGTTCCCGCACATAGCATGCTCGATTCCGGGATGGTCTGCTCCTCAAGAAAAAGAGTTGATACATCAACTATCACGAAGTCCAGAGTTGATGTATCCCAAAGTTCCATCTTGACAAAGTAAACCCAACGCGACAGACGGTGCGTCAATCAGACGCCCAGTCTGAGAGTTATTGGCTTTTCCATTCCAGGGGCCTGGTTGGTTTTTAATCTAAAACCAACCCGACCATACTCCAGCTACATCAAAACCTCAATAAGAGTAAGAAAAAAGGACCATATCAACAAAATGATCCCATCCCAATTGACGACACATCAATCGGACGTCTGGTCCTTAAGTTATAAGCGTTTCCGCTCCAAGGGCCCGGTTAGTTTTGAGTTCGAACCAACCCGGCTGTACCCAAACTTTTTCGAAACCTCAAGTGCAATATACCAAAATGACCATCTCGATAAAAGGATTCATACTCAAATGAATCTGGGGTGCAGTTGGAGATGTCTGTGGGCCACCGGAGTCATTCTGGTGGTCCGTTCTTGCTCCTATCTGTGCATGCAGTCGTCTCAAGACCCGCTCTTCACTACGACTACTTTCAAACGCTGTTGCGGTCCCGTTTCATCATCGCCCAATGTTCCGCGCATCAAGAATAAAACAGCGGTGGGTTTGAACATGTTCGTTAGTCCACACCCACCACGTTAGTGGTTCTACACATCACCAACCAGAATAAAACCAAGCAGTAGGGTATAATCCTTATAAGGAAGAGTATACAAATTCTAAATTCCCCTAACTTTACAAGGAAGACGAACGTCAGTGTCGCGGTAGACGACGTCACTAAGAAAGGAAACGTGGGTGATGTTGGAGTGTTACAAGGAGGAAGCGAAGTCTCCTCTCTTTTCATAGAGAAGAATATTGGTGAAGTGTCGTCAATCTCCGAGGAACCTGCATTTTCAATGTTCTTCGTCAGAGGCCGGTGTTCTTCCACAGTTCAAGAGCTCTCCCACATTATTTCCTTCACCAATGATGCTCTCCCCAAATTTAATATTAGGTTCCACCTATTATTTAATTTTAGACACAAAGAAACTACCTAGTGAAAAAACGCATTGGCAGTTTAAATTAAAAAGGGGAAAAGGATGGTTCCTCATTAATCAATATAAGGAGTTTCCCAAGAATTAATCAAGGGATATTAATGGAGGAAAAGTTAAGGAAATAGTAGGGAAATAAATGAGGTTAGAGGAAATTAAATGGTGGTTCTCGTGTAGGCCCCTCCTCTCTAACCTCATCACTTAGGTAATTAAGTGGCTGCAGGACCCACTCTTAACTACCCATGGGAGGGAGTAACCGCTTTTAGTAATAAAAATTGTTCAGATATTTTTTATTTATTTCTCAAACAAACCCCCTAAAATTAACTTCTACTATTTTGAGAACGCAACTACAGTAAGTTTCCCCTTAGAAATTACCGACGCTGTGAGTTAATCAGTGCCCTCGTATTTTAATTCTGAGCACCGGTTCAAAAGTTTGAAAAACCCGCTCGTTCGTTCACTAAACGTACCTGAGATAAACTTCGAAAATTGATTCCGGCCACACCGGGCCTCAGAATCAAGTGCCGTAAGAATCCACAGACTCGTAAAATTCCAAAGAATTTTAAAAAATAAATTTCCTTGAAATTTACTGGTCTTTACAGAGATACTATGTTTACACTTGGATCTTACCATAATACATCACCTAGTCCTAAAAATAATTAGATTACTTCCCCTCTGATTAATGGTTCACCCACTATAGGATGATTCCATGATCTTACTCTATGATCATGCAAGTTCTGGCTTCCTCATGTATTCTTCAAGTATCTTTATCAACCACTGATAAATTTAGTTTTTCTTTTTAGATTATACGATCACCTATAGACGATCATTTTCTTTACTGAAATTAATTATGGAGCTTGAAATATTCATTCTGACTGGAGTCCAAGCCTCAGTTATATATATTATTGTTTTGAGAAAATATTCCTAAATGATTTTTTTTGAATTAAAAATATTTCACAACTTAATTAAAGTATACACCATGGATGGATTTCATGGAATCCCAAAGTATTTTTTTGTGTATCTCAAGGTACATGTGAATCTATATGAAAGTGAATTCAGTATAAATAATCCTATTCTTCTCACTTTTTTCATGAACCCCTTGTATACACCGCACTATCCACTATTTTTTCTCAATGATTTTTCATTCATACATGTATGTAATAATCATCACCTTCTTTGTCTAAAAATGTGCACCACCTTCTCAAACACTTCTTATAAGATGTAGCATGGCATGCCTTTCACAAATGTGTAACATGATATCAATGTCTAATCATGAAAACAAGTATTGTTGAGCACATGGGTTGTCAATATTTTTCACAGAAGCGAGAGAGACGGTGAAAATCGTGCAGATCCAATGTGCTTCACAGAACCAATTATTTATAAAGAACACTGGGTGTTCATTTAAAAAGTCAAAAGCCAATGACTACCTTCTCATTCCTGAAATAAATTTATGTGAGTGGAATTCTATTTTCCCAGACCAAGGGATCACTACTATATTTTTTCTACATAAAATGAGCGGTCTCTTAAAATGATAAGTAGCCCCTCCTAATCGACAGTCTTCACATTTTATAGACGGGTATCATCATGACTTGAACCATTACTCCTCTAGTTTTTATCCTTTCTCATGGCTACCAACAATATGTTTTTGATGGTATAATTGATTCATTTGGGCTTAATAAAAATATATACATATCAGATCATGGAGACTTCACATTAACCCTTGTGGTTATACCGTCGTTTTTATGAGATGATAATTGTTTGAATCTTAATTTTTCAAATATATGATCTCATAATCTTATAAAAGTGTCCTCATGAAACTATCATTTTCATTTTAACATAGAACATTTTTTGAGTCATCATAGGAATGAAATGTGTAGCATGCATTCATGGTGATCCACATACCCATCGTTTCTCCATCTTGGGCTTAGATCAATAATGGATGGCTCAGGGTCAATTTCAAAAGGTGCTACATTAAATAATCAGATGTACATGATCACTAAAAAAATTGAGGTTAAAGAAAAAAACCTCATGTTATTGGATGGTCGAGATTAGAAAGACTGGGTGTCTTTTATAAAATTCAAAATTTAAATTATATGGGAATAGTTGCTGCAACACTATTTCACCCATCTATTTCTCTTTACATTTGGGATGTGGATTATCAATCAAGATGTGCAGTGACTACTTTTGTTTTTGACTAGAGATCAACACCCATACACCTTCATAGACCACCACGTGGGATTTTGACTTCCAAAAAAATCCATCCTCCTTTGAGGAGTATAAATGGTCCCATGTGAAAGCCTATGGCCACTCTATTGTGGGATCCTACAAATCTCACCTTCCACAAACCAACTTCTAGCTTTCTGGATCAGGTTAGTTCTCATGGGCATGGATGACCATGGTCGCACTAGTTCCCTTAGTAGATATAGCCTAGGATGGTTAGTGGGTTAGACCCTACCTTTTAGTAAAGTGACCATTATTATACATATAAATAACTAAGTGTATAATACCTTCAATCCACCCTCCAATATAATATATATAACCTCTCCACATGTAAACTGTAAAAAAATTTACATGGCCATAAAATACTCTTAAATGATATTGTAGAAAAAAAGTAAAAACTCCATAGAACATGTTTTTTACATTTAAAGATCCACAAAAATAATTGTCACAGTTTGTCAAAGGAGAATAGTCTACGGGTGAAATCCAATGCTGTTAGATGAATTCATAAAAATTAAATCACAAATTTACACATCAAGTACAAATATTTTTACGTTTGGTCCAATATAAATGAAAACAATGTAATATGCATAATATTCTGTGTTAGATACTTTTGAAAAGGAATAATTTTAAAGGGAATATGACAATCAATGGTATGGTATTTCAGAGATCAAGGTATAAATTGATGTGGTTATTTATGATGTCACTATTCTAAGGAAATATAATAGTAATATTAATGTTTTTTAAATAAAATAATCAAAATATGGATCAAATAGTATATGAGATTGACTGACTAGAAAAAGAGCTATATGATAAATAAAATTGGTTAGGAAACTAGTAGTAAGAAGAATATTTCCACCTGAATAATTTTGCAAAATCCCAGGAGATTAACAACCATAATGGTTCTTTAAAATAGTAACAAATGAATGTTGAATCCCCAAAAGGAGAGGTGTTTACTATGAGAAATTATATTTAATATTAATTGAAATCTAGTTATCCAATGAATAATTTGATGTCTGAAAATTTATCATATCATTTTTTGGAATGTTCTAAAAAAGGATTAGAGGGTGTTGAGAATGTTCAAAATGATCAAAAAAAAATTATGGGTAAAAGTGGAGTTGGATTAGATAATAATGAATAAAAATTATGAATAATGACATCTATGAATAGAGGGAATCGTAAGGGGGAGATATTTACTTTAATTATGGAACATCAAAATCATAGATAATGAAAACATTAAATAAAGTTGAGAAGAGTATAAGAGATAGTCTTTATTCTGTGAGGTTTAATCATAAACCGAGAATATATTCAGAAGCTTTCTATATTTATGGGAAAAAATCTAGGTTTATGGTTATACTAACTATATTCGATATACAAATGAAATAAAATTATATAACATAACTCCATTAGGTATCAATTATAAAGAATATAAGAAGGAGAAGAGAACACCCTAGATAAAATTGCTCTAAAAGAAACATAGTATAGTAGCACCTTGATCCACGATTATTCTTTTTTCATTCTATATGACTAGGAATATGGATGTCATGAAAAACGATATAGGAGGAGTTGATGGAATGATTGGATTTGGAAATAACTAATCATTGGAGATAAAGTTAAGGAGGAAGCCATGATAAGTAGGTGATGAGATAGATAATATAGAAGGGATCTATGTGAATGGCCTATGGGATAACCTCATGACTATGAGTTAACATTATATCTATAGTTATTTATTCACCATTAATTAAATTGGTTTCTTGATCGAATGAAGGACAAAGAAATCTATTATTACTAGATGGATGGAAAATTGAAATCAATACAAGGTGGATATTAAAGGAAACATATGTCTCTATATAGTGGAAGCAGAGAACAACTTTTGTCCCTGATATCTCATATTCACCAAATATTCATGGAGAACATATCAAAGATAAATGATATGATGGAAATTTTAAACCTTACGAGATATTCTAAAAATAATATAATTCATGTAGGTGGGGTTAGATAGTCTAAAGTCCTTATCAGAAAAAGATTAGAATTATATTTAATCTACATGATCTAGTACATAATTATGATACCTCAGACCTAAATCATATTTAATAACACCCCCCAAGCCCGATGATCCATATGGACTTAAGCACATCTCTGAAAATACTAGAGGTTTCCAAATAAAAGAGAGGGAATAAGGTGTGTCTGTGGGGAGACTATTACCTTATTACTGGAGTTTACCACAACATATAATTATAATGAGAGGTAAATGTCAAAAGAAAATAATGTAAGTAGAAGGAACAATATAAAAAGGGAAAACAGTGACAACATCTAAATAACTATAATAACTGATGAAGATATGTCATTTTACTTGAAAACTAGAAATCATGGATACAAGAGAGCATGAAAAACATGTTCCAAAAAAGTATAAAGGAAATCAAATGACATTTCCATGCATCTTGAGCGTCATCTCAATCCTATACTATCAACCTCCAACAAAAACAACATGTAATGATATGTTCGAAGGCATATGTTTCCCCTCATCAACACCTGAATTCATGTAATATGCCTTGGGTACCAAATTGAACCCATAGAGGTTGTGAGATAAATCTCAATGGGATGCCACCGATGATGTCTATAACATCTGGTCAATGTAAAGGATGTGTAATAGTGTTCAAGAATGCATATATAATGTAAAAAAGTACAATGTAACTAATTATGCATGTACCTTCTTTCATCCCTCAGCTAGTGTCTAAAGATAGAAACAATTCAATATAAATAAGTAACATGTTAACAATAGTGAAGGTTCTATGATGTAACCAGGTAAATTGTAATGATATTTAATATGATGTGGTACCGTGTTACTCACCAAGGACTCCTCAATTGATAATTAATATGAAGTGGTTCCCTGGTTTTAACCAAGTAAACCCAGACATCATGGGCCTCAAACTCAGTAGTAAGTTATTTTAGCTAAGGTGTAATATTGTAATCCAAGTATAATCATCCAAGGAATTCCTAAATAATATGAATACCAAGTCCAAGTATTTATTCTTAGGTAAAACTGGGGTAAGAAATGATTGGGCCTGATGAGCCGTAACCATGGAACGTACTTGAAAATGTTGTATCCAAGGAGTGTATCAAATGAATTCTATAATAACAATGAAGGGATCCTATGGTTTCATACAAGGCATCCATATGTAGACAATGATTTGGTTCCTTAGTAGAAATCACCCAAGGAAATTGACATGATTGAGCCAGAATAACATCTTACAGTACCCAATGCATTCTTTCAAGAATCCAAGAGCTAACATGATCCAGGAAATCATATAAAAATAGCAATAGCCATGTTCATAAAGGGTCACCATACATTTAATTAAATTAATTTAATATGGAAATATAATAACTATTCATTTTATCTAGTTATTTTTGTTCAAGCAATTCCTCTCATTAGTTTGACAAGGCCATGTACAATGCAAACATTTAATTTAACCATGTATCTCAAAATCAATTAATTTGGTTCATTCACTACCTTTTATAGTATAGGGAAAGGGGTTCTATGACATGCTACCTACCATTAACTTTTACTTAATACAACCAAGTCGTATTCATACCACATACTTTCCAATTTATCATTTTAAACAACTAATTACACTTAGGAACATAGCTTAAGAATGTCAAGTCAAAGTTACATGGTACTTTACATTCACCATTACTTGATTCGGTAAAAATTTAATATATGGATACTTACCATTAGCGTGGTGTAGTGAAGGCACACCCGAATGATCACTCAAAAGTGTCGAATCACAAAAATATAAATTATGGAATAATGTAACACCCTGGGGTTTTATGAGATAGATTATTTTTAATTTCATTGATAAATTGTGTTGTATAAATATTATCTAGTGCTATATGAAACACCTTATTATCTTGTAGTATATGCAACACTATTCTTGGCTTGTATTACACACAATTTCACGTTTTTTGATATAATTCATTTTATGAAACAGTGAGTATAGATTTTGTTCAATGTATAAATGAACTACGTTTTGATTATTTTATACACACCACCGAAGGAATATTTTAATACACACAACAATGACTTGTCTTCCATTACATGCAAGAGTGAGTATCCTCAATAGCTTTCATTGTACCCAATAACGAATTTCACTAAACAATGATATATTATTGAAATATTTTTATTTAATGTGATATAAACTAGTTGTTATGAATAGTTTTAAATTTTTTTTTTTTAATTTTACATAATAATAGAATTCATCTTAAGTATCTTCTAGAACATGATATAAAAACATATTCAAATTTTCGGATAAAATAAGTATTTACCAAAACATGTAGTTTCCACCTTTTGATGGAGAATACATTCAAAATTTAATTTTTCCACTTTTATAAGCTCAATATGAAAAAAATAAACTTCTTATATAGATGTGGGAAATAAAATTTTACTTTGGATGAATTTTTTATATTTTTATGATAATAATCATATATTGACGATTATTAAAAATATGCTAAAATTTAATTGAAAATAAATTTTTTCATAAAAATAATTTTTAGGGTTAAATTTTCTTATTTATTGGTTTTAAATTATAAATAAAATATATTTTAATATTTTAAGACAATGTATGTCATTTTCATTAATTTTACGTTGAATTTATATGTAAAACATTTCAATATTTTCCAATGTTTTTACATTAAAACAAAAATACTATTGTATATTTAATCAACGAGATTAATTTTAAATTAATTTCTACAAATTTATGTTTTGAATTTCAAAAAATGGAATCAATATTTGGAATCATTGGATCCAGAGTAAGTTAATAGGTTTATTTTTATGATATTATAAGTAGTAACTATGATAATTTTTATTAAACGTGGCTAAAGGTAAATCAGGTAAATTAGTGTAATAAATAATATTATAAGAAAAATTATCCAAAAACCTAAAAAAATACTATTTTATTAATATAATTCAATTATTAACATCTTAGGTTCAAAACATAGTCATTTAATGTCTGCTTAATAATGAAAATGACATATATATTAATAAAACCAATGGAAGTGGAAAAATATCAAACTCACATGTATTATAAGTATAATAATTTTAATATAGGGATAACTTGGTGATATCTTCAAAATTAAATAGTCCATGGATGGATAAAATAATTACCTAAATCATGGTAATATATTTTTAATTGTTAGGGAATAAATAATTATTTTAATGTCTCATTATTTGATGATGTAAAAGATAATTAATTGATGTGAAATCAGTGACTTTTTTATTTAAATCCAAATAACAATAAAAAGGTCCAAAAACATGACCGAATATTATTGGTCAACTATATATCAGCCATAATAATTCAAAGTCCAAACTAGTGACAATTTGGTGCCTTATGAAATTTATTATGACCTTTGAATTATTTTATTTAAAGTAATTTTAATGTTGTCTCATTAATACTTTAATAAGTATAAAATTTTTAAGGATTGATTTTATCATAGAAAAAATAGAAAAAATTTAGTCTCATAAGTTTTATTAAATTTATTTTTGTTAAATTGTTTTATAATTTTTACTAAAAACATTAGTATATTAAATAATTACGCAAACACATTGTTGTAATTATTTTATTAATGGAAATATTTAAAAAATTTATTAACAATATTAAAATAAATATAATTTTAATAAGTCCATTGAATTTTATAGATATTCTTGAAATCAAATGAATATATTAAAATAGTTGGTTTGAAATATACTTGTTATCTTTATATTTTTATAAATTAATAAATTCAATACTGTCAAAATTGACACTATTGATTTTTTATCAAAAGACATTTTATTAAATTATTTAAAAATCATAATACATTTTTTAAAATATATAATAAATTTGATATGGTAAAAAATGTTCTAAAATTTTGATTTATGATCTAATTGACATAAAAAAAGTAAATATTTGTTCCTTTTAATTTTGAAATATATGTTACCCTAGTTAAAATGAAATAGAATAACTAAGTGTTAAATTTAAATGATAATGTTTTAATGGACATAGAAAATTTACTAAAATTTTTTAATTGATGATATTACAACCCTATATCTTCTCATATTCTAAATTGGGGAATTTCTGTGGTTTTTAATGGGTTTTATTTTAATATAAAATAATATTTATAAGGTTTCCAAAAGTGCTCTCACCTAAATTATAAAAGGGAACATTCTCCCTCATTTCTACACAAAAAATTACGCCTTAACGTTCATCCATCCACTTAAAATTTCTATTTTAAACATCACTCTTTACATTCCAGAGGTTCTGATGTTCTCAAAATACAAACTAAAGTTTTATTATGAATAGATATAAGGAGATCATGTCAAAGATGAAGTAATCCCCTCTACCGATTTTTAAATATTTGTTTGTACTTCTACTTATAAATCATGTGTTGTTTAATTATTGAATAATCAATCCAGTATAAATTATATAACGATATATTATTTAAATTATGAAACAACAATATTCCACTTTCAATCCATCCTAAGAAAAATGAAGTCACAACGCATGCATACGTGCCTCTTATTGTCTCCACGCCGTAGTGTAATATGTTTTTCACCACCACATTACTTGTATGGGAATGAAAATGGATATAATAACTATATATGAATATTATAAAATAATATTTATTCTGAAATATAGTGCACAATAAAATTAAATATAATTCATGAATTATGGTAATGGTATCATCGCTCGTGCGTACGTATGGCCTACCATCTCCATGACGCGATAAGATTCATTCTCTATGTTAACCATTCAAGAATGATTACAAGGTGTATATAATAAGAAAGCATGAAATATAATAAATATAAATGAAACTATATTTATGTATATATATATGTCATTTATTTACTTCTATTCTATTCAATAAGGAAATGAAAACAACATTCATGCATACGTACGACCTACCGTATCCCTGAACGGTGTATTGAAATTTCTTTATCTATATATTATATATATATATAATAACAATATATGATATATAAATCATTTTTTAAATTCATTAAGCGAGTAAATCGTGATCTAAGAAATAATATCATGAATACAAAATCAAAACACGTAAGATAAATAAAACAATTATTACCCAAAACGTTGCTTTAACATTGAATTGACAAATGAATGGGTAATATAAAGTCATAAGTGATTCATATATGGTAACATAAATTTTATTATGGTTCTATTACATGTTAATAATATGATTAAACCCAATATACAAGAAGTTTTAGACACATACGAAAGAAATCTTACAAAAGGTAAGGGGTAATTTTTTGATATCATTATTATCCGAGATTGTTTATTCATTAGTATTTTTTGGGGTATATTTATCACTCACATCCATGTTTTCTAAATATATAGTATTATTTACATTATTATACTACTTTTTGAAGTAAATTTTACTTATTGGGAAATGTATATTAAACGATATGGATGTAATCTTTCTTTCTTTTCCAAAAGCGGTACTTTTTGATTTTTTCAGGAAAAGTATGAGGAAAATATTTTTTCACTTATACATCATGAATTTTTTTACATCTTCATAACACCTTTTTTCAAAGAATATTACTCTACATTATTTCACATTTATTATTAATAAAAAAAATCATTTAATTTTTTTTTGTCATTTTGAGAATATAAAACATTTTTGATGAAGAAAGGATATTTCTCTCCGGAATTAAGTTCCAGGGTTTTATCAAAATTATTTTACAACTTAGATTATATAGGGTTATATTTCTATCCCTATTGTTACTATGATTTTATTGTTTTAATTATGGAATTATATTTATGAAATCCGTTTATTTTATACGGATTTTGTTACGATGGAATTATTCTTAAGAAACCCATCTTATTTCATGGGTTATGAAATGATGAATGAATAATGATTTTCTAGAATATTTAAGAATGATTTCATTATGAGATGGGTGGAACCTATATATCAATCCAATTAATTGGGTAAATATTTATATCTCATGATATAGATTTTACAGGAATGACAAGTAAATCTGATTTAGTAATATAGGGTTGGAACGATAAGTAAATTAGGTTCTGTAATATTTGGTTGAAAGGACAAGTAAACCTGGTTCCGTAGTGGGGTTTCTTCGCTATACTGGTCATGGAATAAATTACTTGACTATTATGAAAATTATATTATGTGCTTATTTATTTTCAACAATCCCATATTTTCTTCCAATGCTATTTTTTCATGGTTAATGTTCCTTTATGATCTTTGCCTTATGCACTGCCAAGATTAATTTCAGGACCCACAATTTTGATATTCAAAATTTATGGTCATGTTTCAACAAATATTTATTTTCTCTTATATGTTATTCATTTTTACCCTTACCAGTCATTTTATTTCACCCCTTTCACATTTTTCTTTTTAATGAATATAAAGAAGGGGTTTAGGTAGGAAAAAAAGGGAAAGAACTTTACCGGAGATATTAAAGATCCCTCACCAAGATAGAATATTTGTTTCCATGTTTCCAAAGACACTAAACTAATATGGGTTTTTTCAATATATTTGTTCAACATATTAATTATTCCTCAAAAAAATGTAATGTCCTTGTATATCATGCCTGGTTTGATAGAGTAGGTAACAGTGTGAAGGTTTAATTAAACATTGGAAAATAGGATATAAAAACATTTGTGAGATCCCTAGATATATTTCTATTGTATGTATAGTGATTTCCCTAAGGGTATGTTTAACTGTAGATTACATTTCATGAATTATGATAATGATCATGAATAACCTATGATTAAATGTATTATGTTTGAGATTATAAGTACTCCCCCTCGGTTATGTTGTTTTCTTAGTATGTTTTTTTCCTCTCAGACTATTCTTTTTTGGTTTTAGAAAATGGATGGAAATAAGTGGATTCATGTTAATGGAGAATATGATGAAAAATATAATTATATAACTCATGATAAACCAAATTAAACGGGACTTGAAAAGTGTAAGATCATAATTATTCCTAATTAGCTATCTCAAAATATGATCAATAATCTAAAAATAGGTGAGTTTCTTGACCCAGATAATAAGAGAAATATTGAGATTCATGGTGATCATAGAGGAAAGAAAGTTTAATTTTCCACCTATAAATCACATGGGAAGAGGTAGCAAGAATAATATTTCAATGGAAGTAGAAGATTCATTGGGTGTGGAAATGTATGACCAAAATCTCGTAATTGTAAAGGAAAATGGTTCAGTTAACACAATGGACAAGGATACTGGTATTTTGAAGACATCAACAATATTTAATCATTTAAATGTGGAATATATGGGAATTATAGAAATCTATTCCCTAAGGGAGAATCACCTGAAGAGAATCTTCATGGTTGTATGGGTAGTATTTCTTCGAGTTGGTGGCCTAGAACCAACTACTTTGTACTTTATTAATTAATAAACGCCTTATCACATCTTGATTATTCTTCTATGTGACAATGCATGTGATAATGTCCTAAGGACAACTGTTGCATTAATGGTTCATTGCGGATCCCTGCTATGATGGGAACCCAGAAGTGCCATAACACTATTCTTGAATATATGTTCTATGGCCGGATGATGCTATTTGAGGGACATAAATAATACATTCCATTAGGGGTGAGGACTCATAAAATTTTGAGGCACCTTCTCATGGTGTGCACCCTTGGTAATATCCAGGAGGATATTATGAGAATGAGACCCGCCAGTAGGAAATCCACATTTCATAGTGTCATTAGATGTTCCTATCTGTGGATGTGTGTATTGGTCCTTATACTTTATGATTATTATTAATGGGTATTACAACTTGAGCACTTAGATGTATTGACGAAAACTCTTACAAAACTCTATTTGCAGCGAGGTAGGATACGTTGGGTGCGTCACGAGTAATACTGCATTAATAGATAATGCGAGAAAGGATTTTTCCCTTTTGTTCAATTATAGAAGTAGATATCTCAGGCCCTCTGATGGAATTGATATAGCCTAAATAAATCCATGTCCATGGTAAGGTATGGGCGAGTTCAATTTCGGGAAGTCAATGAAAGAATAATTGAGCACATGGGTTGATGTCACTATCATGCAACCCTCTTGATTAGAGATATCAAGAAAAAGGGATTATATTACACTGTAAGTATTCGTATGAGGTGGCACGTCACTACAGCATTAGATTCTTTCTCTATGGGTGCCTTGGCGTGTTTCTAGACGCTAACCATGGACTTTTGGCAGGCTCCACCTAATGCTACTAATAAAGAGGCCTAGAGGGTCACAGACTAAGTGTGTCGATGTATCTCAGTTAAATATTAATTTAACAAGTTAAATAAATATTATCCCCGACTGTGGTTTAATAATTATGTAAGGATTCCTGATCGTATTTATGTCGACACTAGATATTCGAGAGAATATATTGTGGGTGAAATAATATATTTATTAGTGAGTAATGCAGTTACACTTATTTGAGAAATAAATTGTCATTAATCAAGTTCTATTAAATATGGTGGAGAAAAATGGAAAATAAAACTACATGCCCTGTATATTAAATATACATGCCATGTATTTTTATGAAAAAAGTACACACCGTGTATTAATTATATCACACCGTGTAGTTTTCTAATAGGGATTTTGAGAATATAATATTGTTTTATTAAATGATATTAATTATAATCAGTGTGGGCACATGTCAAGGAATTAATCATTCGACATGGGGTTTCAATAAGATCTAATGAAATAAATAAAACATGTAACATGTTTATTTATTGTCATAACTCTATTAACCTCAAACATGATTATAAATATCCTCACAACCCCAACACTTTTCCAGAGCAATTTTGTTGTGCACAACGGATTTGGAAATACTCTCAAGCCAAGAGAGAAATTCCCTTTCCACCAAGAACACCCACAAGTTACGAGAGCAAGATCCTCCACCAAATCAAGGTGGTTGAAGGCGGACATCACATGTGAAGTCTCTTCCGTGCTAGCACCTGGAGATCCCTTCGGCGATATCTAGCGATACGTGGCACATGTGTGTATCATTGCTAGTGGAATCCTACACTTGGATTTTACGATGCAACGATGGATCACATGATCGTGACCAGAGACCTCAACAAAGAGAGAATTCCACCAAGGAAATTATTGTGAATTAATTAAATTAATTATAACCAACATATGATGATCCTATCTCTATGGTTCCTAGATTCCATCTTAAGTTTTTCATTCTTTGTTCTATTTCGATGATTCAGCGTTTTAAATCTTGACAGATCTCGGATTGAATGTTGCTTAAAATTAAAATTAATGTTGGCAAAACCACCAATGCACTTCCGTTGTGCCCAGAACCTAAAGTATTTATGTTGTTGATGATGAAGAGACTAAAAATGATATATGAGATGAAATAAGTGTTAAATAATAAAATTATTAATATCGGTCAATGGCTTAAAAAGGTAGTGGAATGAATAAATGTTTATGAAGAATATTTTTTGAAAATTAATTTTATTATACAATGGAATGATGGAACATCGAAGGGTCGTTACAATATTGTTTTTCCTTAGGTATTTAAAAATATATGTTGAATTATACTAGTAACCATGAAAAGGTTTTTAGATATTTTTGAAAAACACATTATATGTGAATAATAAGGGGATAAGAAGATAATGAGTTTTTTATAGTATTAACGACCTTAAGACGGATATAAGGACCAATTGATATCATGGTTTGAGAATATATAATTGTGGCCATTTTTTGTGTTGTAAAGAGATAATTTTGATAGAATGCATGTTTTCACTAGTGTTCTACAGTAATTCATGTTATTACAATGTTTCAAGAGAATAAATGATTAAGGTATTCACATGTTTGGAATGTTACAACCAAGAACTACCTTATGATATTTGGGATATAAATATTATGTCAATTCAGTTCTCCACTTTCTAACATTTTCGTTTTTTGAAAGGATTGTATGGTTATCCATTTATTGATAGTATGAGTTATACCTCTATTTATGTTTATTAGATCAATATATTATCTCACCATTGGTGGAATTATACATATTTTATCACCTATTCTAACCATTTTATTGAGATAGATGAAATGTCCTATGATTCTATCACATGATTTGCTAACACTTAAAGAATGAAAAATTCAACATCATTTCATTAAATAAGATATGAAGTTGAAATTAATCAGGGAAAGACCAATGATGAGATTGTAATAAAATAAAGTAAGTATTTATCCCCATGGAAACTTTCATCCAATTTAGAAAAAGGATCATGAAACCAAAAATTTTATCCTAGTACCTTCTTGTCTGATGAATTAGATGGTCCCTTAAATCATTGCAGATTTATGGCTTTTTGGTAGTTAATAATATCTCAACCTTATTCTCTATCACTATCCATCAGAACTTGATGGTTAGTTTTATATTCCATATCAATGTTTTCACTTCCAATAAATGTTCTCCAATATGGAAACCCCGTAATGAGATACTTTCGGTCATCATTATGTTTCAAAAATTCCTTTTTAAAATAATGTTTTAGTATTCTTTTTTACGATGTGAGTTTCATTGAAAAAAAACATTCATATATTAAACCTTTTATAACCCCAATGAATTTCAATGGTGAAATTCTGTTTAAGGGTTGTATAATGTTACACCCTAAGATTTTATGAGATATATAATTTTTAATTTCATTAATATCATGTGTTTTTTGTGGATTATCTGGTGCTATATGAAATACCATATTATCTAAAACTATATGTAAAACTATTATTGGCTTGTGTCACACAAAATTTGAAGTTCTTTGGATAGAATTCATTTCACACATCCCTGAGTATATAAATTTATAAATGTATAAATGAACTATGTTTGGACTTATTTATAAGTAACACTGTATAAATCTTGCACTACACACAAAACTAACTTGGCTTACAATTCATTCAAGACAGACCGTCTGTGGTAACTATCATTGTATATAATACCATGATTCACTAAACAAACATATATTATTAAAATATTATTCATTAAATGGATATAAAATATCATTTATTAATATTATTAACCACATTTTTAATTTTATATAACACCATTATACATCTTATGCATTTTATAAAACAAAATACGATAAAAAATTCAATTTTTTCAGATAAAAGAAGTATTTTAAAGAAAATGTAGTTTTAACACTTTTTGATGGTGCACCCATTTCAAATATAGTTTTTGAAAATTTTATAAGCTCAATTTTACAAAATAAAATTCTTATTTGAAAGAAAGAAATAAAAATTTTCTTTGGGTGAATTTATGATATTTTTTTGATAACATTCATATTTTGATGAATTGTAAAAATACGATAAATTTTAATTGAAAACAACATTTACTGTAAAAAATAATTTATATGGCTTAATAATATTATTTAATGGTTCTAAATTATAGATATAATATATTTTTATATTTTAATACAATATATGTTATTTTAATTATTTTTACATTGAATTCATATATAAAAATATTTTAATGTTTTCCAATATTTTATCTTTTAAACAAAAACACATTTTCTTAATTCTGTCAATGAGATTAATTTTAAATTGATTAGTCCAACTTATATGATTTTAATTTTAAAAAATGGATTATATATTTAGAATCATTGTGTCTAAATGATGTTAATTTTTTTCTTTTTTTTTATAAAAATTGTATATACGATACTTTTTATTTAACATAGTTAGAGGTAAATTGGGTAAATTAGTATAACAAATATTATTGTAAGGACAATAAAATTATCAAAAAACCTACCGAAATCCAATTTTATGTTTATAAATCTACACTAAACATATTATGTTTAAAATATAGTTATTAAATGTCCACGTGACAATTGAAATGACATAGATATTATTAAAACCATGGAAAGTGACAAAATGTCAAACTGGCATTTCTAATAAGAATTTTAATTTTAATATAGGGATAAACATGTTATATCATAAAAATTAAATAGTCCACGTAAAGATAAAATAATTATATACTTCATAGTAATTTATTTCTAATTTTTAGGAAATAAATAATTACCTTAATGTCTTATTCTTTGATAATGTAAAAATTGTTTAATTATTAAGAAGTCAATGAATCAATTTTTATTAAAATAATAATAAGCATAAAAATGTCAAAACATGAGAAGAATTATTTTTTGGTCAAGTATATATTGACCATAATCATGTAAAGGTAAAGATAGTGACCATTTGGATTCTTATATAACAATCTATGACCTTTATATTATTTTATTTAAAGTAATGGAAATGTTTTCATATTTATACTTTAGTAATTATAACATATTTAATTATTGATTTTATAGGATATACATTTGACTACATATATTCTCATGAATTATTTTAAATTTATCTTCATTATAGTATTTTTTTTTAATTTTTACACAGAAAATTATTATTAAATAATTACACAAAATTAGTGTAGTAATTCTTTTATTTATGGAGATATCAAAAAAATGTTATTAAAAAACTATGTGCCAAAAGGATGTGAGTACTTACTATTTCCCTTCCAACATGATTAATGGATGCTTGAATAGATCTTGAATGAAGGAGGTCTCTTGTTCCTAAGATTAGGCCTTCCAAAAGATCCAAATTGGAATAAAACGAAGTTTGTCACACTATAAAATTTTATAAGAGGAAAGAGGAAGTAAAATTATATCATGAAGGGTAAAATGTTTAAATTATCCAAAATTTAGAATTTGAACTATTTGTTCACATGGTTTGAAAAATTTTGTTCCAACCATGCATGGGTAGCTGTAGGAAGAGGCATACCACATGGTTAGGACACACTATTAGGGATACTGTTCACCAACCCTATAGGATGGATCTGCCCAAAAATGCAGACCACCCACTATTTAGATCTAATTATGTTCCCTATCCACACAATTCACTATAACCATGTGCTGAGGCCATTTTTCCAACAATTTGTGTTCTGAGATCAGATCAACTCATAGACACCCTTGCGACCTTCTCTAACTCACTAAGAATCTATATTAGGTCCAAAATAATGAATTAGAAAGAAATTTAAAGGATTCATACCTGAGTAAAAAAAGGGGCTCTTATATTATTCCCCCCCTCAAAGGAACTCATCCCCATGTTCACATTTGAAGGGTGGTGAAACACTCTCTGAAAATAACTGTAGCCCCTTAAAACGTATGTCGGCATCACATTCCATAGTTACTTCCTGCTAGTAGTTGTTCTTCCATAAACCCATTAATAAAGGGATAGGCCGACATCAGAAAGGCTTTGGGATTTGATCAACGATACGTACCAGATACCCCTCAAAGGTATCATAAATATCTAACTCAATTTCCATAGGATCGAATGTATGAAATGGTTCAACAAGAAATTTGTGATACTGAGAATTATAGAAGACATCATATATGGCATAATACCACTGAGGTAGTTGCAACCAATGGGATACTAGAACAAATCTCCCCAAACTCTCAAATGGCCATTCGTTACAAAGAAAAAACTTATGTTTCTCCTATAACCATCTATGCATGTTCGTGGGCGATACCCATAGGAAAATAAGATCCCCAGCCTCAAATTATAGAGATCATTAATAATGATTAGCATAAGATTTCTGTCTAGACTGAGCAATATACAATTTCTTTTTGATAAGATGGACCTACTCTGATGTATCATGTATGAGATGAGGTCCTAGTTGGGCTTCCTCAACTTTTTGTAGCTAAAAAAGGGGTCAACATAATGAACTACCATATTAGGGTCCAAACGGATCCATCTGAATTGTTTCAAGAAATATTTTTTTATAGGAAAAATCGACGAGAGGTATATTCCTCTCCCAAGAATCACCAAGATAAAGGGCAGATGCTCATAAAATATCATAATGAACCTGCTTTGTCCGTTCTGATTAACCATCACTCTAAGGGTAAAAATTTATGCATAGAAGCACCAGTGTAACCATAACATTCTGCAATCCCTCCCAGAACCATGATGTGAAATGAGAATCCCTATTCAAAACCATACTATGAGGGACCCCATGTTATCATATGATCTAAAAAACATATAGTCTTCCCATATATTGAACATCAAATTTATCCCTAATAAAAGTGTTGTGAGACACATTATTCGGTCTGTAAATGATAACCCATACAACGTCGCTATCTCTAGGTGACATAGGTAACCTGACTACAAAGTCTATGAAAACATCTTCAAAATTCTATTCTGAAACTGGAAGCATCTATACAAGCTAGTAGGTCTTGGGTTCTCCTCCTTCACCTGCTGATAGGTTGAAAACCTTGTGATAAATCATTTAATATAATATTTCAACCCATTCCACCAATACTTGCATCTTATATCTCAATACATTTTGAATATGCATAAATGAAATACCCATTTAGAAGCATGGGAATTATTCCTATTCTCATCTCTCAAATCATTAGGAACCTAGACCTATACTTGTATACATAAGATGTTATATCTATATATAGACCAATACAGAGGTGGGTGAACTGATGATATATTCTCAGAGAGAAGAAAGTCTATTTTATTTGAAAATTGTTTATGCTTCACCTTATCAAAGAGGAAAGAGGTAACTGTCAAGTATGTGAGGTAAGAATTCTCATGATAATCATGATAATAAACATGCGGCTAAGAAATTTGTTCCATTAACTTCCACTGATCTCAGGCTTCCCATAAGACAAGTTCATGTGTTTTTCAACTCAGTAAATCTGTAAACACATTTTCCTTACCAGGCATATAAGAAATATCAGAATAAAATGATTATATATATTTGACCCTTATCTACTATCTAAGGTACAATTAATAGGACATAAATAGATATTTCAAGGTATTTTGGTATGTGTACATGAAAAAGTGGTCAACTAATTAATAGTGTATCCTAAAATGTAAGGCACAAACAACTACTGCTAGCTCAAGGTCGTGCATTAAGTAATTTCTCTCATGAGGAATAAAATGCAAAGATCAGTAAATAATGAAGCTATCCTCTACATTATTACTACTCTTAGGATGATTTTTAATGCATAAAAAAAAGATATTATAGCCTTTTTATGAAACTAAAATATTCAGAATAGGTGTTTTGACAATCCTCCCTTTCATCTACTGAAGTGATTTCTCGCACACTTCTTAGCACAAAAACATATCATCCTTCATTGTAATGTAAGTGGGAGGTGAATATGGGTGTAAAAAAATCTATATTAAATTCTTGTAATATCCAGACATCCCAAATAAATTCTTTATGTCAAACACATTATTGGGATTCTCCTAGGAAACTACAACAACTACATTTTCTAGGCCAACAAATACTCATATCTTCGATATGGTATGACCCAACGTGTGAAATTTTTCAATCCAAAATTGAATATTTGAATGATTAGCATAATGTTGATGCTATCTTAGTGTAATCCTAATGATATCTAGGTGTTAATCATGGTTAATAAAAGTATTATAATACACCATGATTTTTTCAACAAAGACATCGGCAAAAGAATCAAAATAGGGGGGAAACACCTTATTTATCAGAGGCATGAAAATGGCATCTACATTTATAAGACCAAATAGAATAACAAGATACTCATACAAATCATACCTGTGTAGAAAAATAAAAAAGGTATGTATGATGGTCATACTTTCACTTGGTGATATCCCGAGTTGAGTTCGGTCTTAGAGGAGAAATTAACTCCTAGGAACTTGTCAAATGTATCATCTATTCTAGGAGTGGATACCAGTTTTTAAACATATGCGTGTTCATATATCTGTAATCCACACATAGGTGTAACAATCCTTCCGCCTTCTTAGAGAAAATAATTGGAGAACACCTAGTGTATGTACTGGAACCTATAAACCTCTATCCTATAAATCATGTAAATTCTTCTTGATCTTCAAAAGCAATTTAGGTTCTATCATGTATGGAGTAATGGGCACTGGATATAGTATTGGAATAGGATCAACTGTAAACTATACATATCTCTCAATGGTAAGCTGAAAAATCATATAGAAAGACATCCATTAAACGATCCACTACTTGAGGTAAATCTACATAACATTAACCCTATTCCTCCATGATGATATTTTCAATCTATGTCGTTACTCAATCAATCACATGAGGCTCTGGTCCCACTATATCATTATAGAAATCCCACTCAGCCTTATATAGATAACTGCTACCCTCATGTTATTCTAAAAGATACACTATAATGATTGTAGTCTACAAAAGCTTCATACTAAATCAACCATTCCAAAATATGAATTAACTTGAAGCCTACCATCTCTAGATAAAAGTGGTTCTATAAGAAAGGGTAATTGTGTACCTCTAGAGGGAATTCCCTACATTGGCGTGTGCCCTCTGATCACACTCCTAATAGTCTTTCTAGGGTCATTACACTATAATAATTCTATAACTCCAGTCCAAGACTTTCCATAATGGATATAGGGATTAAAGCGTTCTATGAACTTGTATCAAATAAAGCATATAATATAGTAGAGGCTACTAGTGTAGTACCTCATTGTATAGATGATCATGCTACTGGATCCATGGGTATTAGTTGTAGTGCCTGCAACTAAACTAATCTAAATCTCAATAAAACAACTAGACTAAGTAAATAAAAATTTCTATGTTGGTGCTACTATTGATTTGGATTCTGACTAATGTGTCTATGATGCCTTGTTTAGCCAGCCCCTCTGGTGCTATTCCAAATCATTGAGTAAAATGGTTCAAAAGAATTCAGTATTAAGGGTGGAGCTAGTACATATCCTTTCCCACTAAAAACTAGTTTAAAGGTACTCTATAATATATAATGATTACCCATACGCATTCAAGACTAAAACTTCATCGGGTATCTACCAAAATGAGGCTTTAGGTTCAACTCATATATGTACTGGTGAAATACTACAGATCTTGCAACACGGGTTCCCTAGTTTCCATCATCCAAATGATAAAACTCGAGGGAATGCTTCATACCACTAGAAGAACTACTGGCATGATGCAGAACTGGCCCACTAAGCATGGTACCATAACCATCCCTAATGTTACGCTGAATGATAAGAACCTAATTTACAATCCTAGATAAATTATGTAGGAAGAAAACATTCATCTAAGTACGGATGATATAACAAAGCCTATCATTGAAGCATATAGCATGTGAAAGCTCATTACCATCTAAAAGTAGTGAAAAGTGCTGCAACTCTATGAAACATGACGAATAATCCATAACAAACATAAAACCCTGCATGAGCTACATCAACTCTCTAGTGCTATCATATTTTTGTGTTCCAGGAAAGAAGTGAACATATAAGGACGTCTATGAATCAGACCTTAACATTCACTTATGATGAGCAACCTAGGTAATCACATCCCCCCAGTTCTTTGAAGATTCATAAAACAAGTATGTAGAATGTTTTACCCACTTTTTTGG
The DNA here is from genome assembly GCA_963277665.1 of Viscum album. Taxonomy (NCBI): domain Eukaryota; kingdom Viridiplantae; phylum Streptophyta; class Magnoliopsida; order Santalales; family Viscaceae; genus Viscum; species Viscum album. The sequence goes on from OY728125.1 coordinate 871,930,438, forward strand.
AAGCATGTCTAGTTTCACAAAGATAGAAAGGATTTCTTGTCTCTAAGACTCATCATTTTGTGGACCGCCATCCCACAAGAATGTGGGATGATGATGTAGCAGAAACTCATGAGTCAGATCATCAATTTTAGGTAAAACCTAGGGAGCACCATGCATGTAATTCATCAGTCATAAGAGAATATCAATAATATGGGAATCAGTACCTGAATCTGGTAGAACAGGTGGTTACTCTAGTGTCACTACATGCAATAATACTAGAAGCTAAATTCCCGCCATATCTAGATAATGGTAATTTCCACCATCCTAACATATGACATGAGGATGTCATGGTGGAATTGGTTTAGAAATACTGAGAACATGATTTAAAAGAATATTAGAAGCATATATATAGCATCAATAGAGGATTCTAAATGAAAGAAAAATCACTACCCAAGATATTTTCCCTAACTACCCACATAGACTCCCATGTATTAGTACATGCTCATATAATAATTTCATGGGTTCTAGTAGATAAAGGGTCAATAGTACCTTGCATCAGCATTTACTAGAAACCATTTAATTTCATTTAGCATCAAATTACGAGGTTCAATTATTTAAATTTAATAATCCTAAAATGGGGGGATAAGGATGCGAAACAATTCACTTTTATGGTTTAATTTTCATTAAAATTATATAAATGATCATTTAAAATTTGTGTCCACCCGAGTGAGTCATGTACCATACACCTTATCTCTGATATTAACACCCATTTTAACTTATTATAAAAGGGATTGATTTAGTAAATTACTCATTCCAACCCTCGAGGTCCCATAAAAACTCATGAATTAAAATTTTCAATCACTCAATCATAGCCCAGAATTAGTAGAGGCACATATATAAGGAAATGATCACTCAACAATCACATGCATAACAAGAAATGAAAAGTAGTGAAATAAAACAATATGGAATTGAAATATGCATGAAATGAATGCGCATGGATCCTATAATGATGCATGTAATAATCTCTTTTCTCTCATATCAATGGACCAAGGATGGAATATAATATCAATCCGTAGAATAATCAACAACACCACATAGCATGTCAGCCACCAAATATTGAAACGATAGAAAATTTAATAGAAAAAATAAAAAAAACTAATATATTTTTGGAAACTTGATATTTACCCTAAACATGAGTTCATGATTTCCAAGGATCATTTTTAAAGGAATTAAACAATATGATGACTTCTAAGTCCAAGGAGTTATTCAAAGGTAAAATATAGCTATGAAATGACCGGGTCTAATGGTATATAAAAATGGAACCAACATTTCAATGTTTTATCCTAGGGGTGTATCCAAGTCATCGTATAATAATAATTAAGGGATCCTACTGTGTCATACTAGACATCTAGATGTAATTAAGGACTGGTTCCTAATTAGGTCTCACCCAAGGAAACTGATATCCTTGGGTCAGAATGGGGTCCCAAGCTCCCACAGAATTTCCTCTAGAATCTAAGAGTGAAATGAGTAAAACCTTCCTATAAAAATTTCATGGACTATGTTCATAATGGATAACCTTAAATTTAATTCAATTAATGTAAAAAGGCTATATTATAACTATGCCTTTGGTCTTGTTCATGAGGTTCAAGCATTTCCTTTATTTAGTTTGACAAGGCCTAGTAGCATGAAACCATTTAATTTAACCATGTATATCATAATCATTTAATATTATTCATCCACTACCTTCCACTTAACGTGTTAAGAGGTTCTATGCCATGCAAGCAGCCATTCACGTTTAATTAAAACAACCTTTTGATAGTCATACCACATAATTTACAATCAACCATTTTGAAAAACTAATTTCACATAAGTACTTACCATAGTTGGGTTATTTAGAAGTGGTATGGTACTTTATAGTCACCACTACATGATTAGAGAATAATTTATTGTAATGAGGCTTACCATTAGTGCGGTGAAGCATGAGCACACCAAAAAGATGGCTCAAAAATGACAAATCAATAAAAACTCAATTATAGAATAACACCCTACATATGGTATTGGGAGTTTTGGACACAAATACCAATAAAAATCACATATATTAAAATAGAATAACCACATGGTTCTAATGACTGTAATTATGGAATATAAATTTGACAAATGACACCAAGTGAATAAACAAACACCCACACTACAATTAAAAAATCAAGGAACTTGAATAATGAGATATGAAACACTCAACTTAGGCTTGTACGACTCTACTCCTCTAGTATCATCCTCGGATTTGGCATAGAACTAAGTTGATATTCAGAAAAGTTAAAAGCACTCACACCTCGATAAATAGGTCAAAATTAAGAGTGAATAATAACAACTCAAAAGGACACAAGTACTTACCATTTAACATCTAATGAAATAACAAACAGATCTCAGAAGAAGGATATTTCTTGATCTTTAATATAGGCCACGAAAATGATCCAAAATGAGAGAAAATGGATTTCAACTAGCTGGAAAATTATATTAGTAGAAGGAGGAGGTTAAATTAGACCTGTAAGGGTAAAATGATAAAATTACCAAAAATTTACCATGTGCATCATTTTATATCATGGTTTGATAATACAAGCACTAATCATGCTTGTGAACCTTTATGAATGGGATAAACTCAGACTTAGGAAAAATGATTATGGTGAGATGACCTTGCCTGAAAATGTAGACCATGTGGATGGCTATATCTAACTTTGCGCCCCACCTGCATGATTTACACTAATAGTTCTACAAAGACATTTTTTTCCAAAATGTTAGGTTATAGGCTCCGAACAAGACTAGGAAAACCATAGGACCTTCACTAACTTACTTTTCATTCATATTAGGTAAAAAATAAATAATTAAAACGGAATTTAAAGGATTTATACTATAGTGAACAACTTTGATCTTAAAATAAGAATGTAGGTAGACTAATGAATCAACTAAACACACCTAGTGAGTTATATTTCATCCTTTTTTTGTTATTCTATTATAATAACCTATATTATATTAATTTATAGAAATAAAAAATTCATGTCTAGATTTTAGAGGTATCATAGGAATGATTAAGAAGAGACCATTTTCACAGTGAAATTTTTATGAACCAATAATGAAAATGAATATATATCTATTATTGTAGGTAAATAAATAGATAATCATGAAATTTATCATGATGTATCTTCAATGAAAACTCCACAATATAATGGTTTTATAGAATAAAAAATAGTATTGTAAACAACATGGAAAATACATTTCTCCCTTGAGTGGAATCTTTCTCCACAATTTGTTAGAGGATGTATAATTTGTGGTGTATTCTCAAAATAGGAATTTTTAATCCTCATGTAAGAGAGGTAACCCTATGAAATTTTGAATGGAATGAATACCTCATAAAAATATTTTTGAGGCCCTATATGAAACTATTATAATTAGAATAGATAGGGATATCACGAAAAGTATGACGATGTGGAAGATGAGGGAGAGTTTTTAGTCTACTCTAAAAAGAGTAAGGCCAAAAATTTCAACAAAAAAGGACAAATAAATTTATTATGATAAATGATTTCAATGACATTAAGGATAAAATAATTAATTCTATATGTTCATGCTTTGATTAATTTTATGAAAAATATGGTGAAGTTAGTATAAATTATGAAGTTATACAATGTTCCCCAAATGATGAAGATTATCATGTTCATTCAATGGAGGAGTCAACTATTATAGAGAGTCAGTCTACATGTCATAAGAGAAATGATAGAATGTATATTAGTCCATGTAGTATAATTATAGATAGAGATATACCAAAAATCACAGGAGGGATGTAGATTATGTAGACCACTGATTTATTATGAAACCGGAAACCTTCATCAATTAAACTAATAATGAAAGATGAGTCCTTTGGTAGATCCATGAACGAGGAATTAAATAATATTGATATAATAAAAAATAGGACATTATGTAGAGGGTTAAACATTACAATGTGAATTGAAAAAGGGCATTTTATGAATTAATTAGGTGATAACGTTAAAGTGATATGAAATTATGTTGGTTTAGTGTGTAAAGAAAATGCTTAAATTAAAGGAGTTAATATTGAATAGATTTTTATATCATTGGATTTACATGATATGATTATACTTTTTTAGGTGGGACAATTTAAAGTGGATTTAGGATTTTTAAAACAATTATAATAAGTATATTCTTGAATTGTGTATTCAAATAAGAGGTTTATATTTTTTAGCTAGTGGAATTGTTAATAGTAAATGATGAGATTAATGTGTGTAGTATTAAAAAGTAATTTTATGGATATATATAAATTTTATGACCATGTTATTAAAACAAATAGTTGTATTTAAATAATGTGTAATGAAAAAGGGATAGAGTTGATTAAAAAATATATGTTAAGACACGCATTGAAGAATAATTTTTGATCCGTGGTTATGTGGATAATATCATTTTTTTGAAAAAATTAGAGAAATGTTATGTAGTATTCTAATATCTGAAGTCAATAGTTTAAATTATTAATGATGAAATAAATCACATTTTTTAATAATAACAGTTTGAAATTAGAAATACACCATTATATTTCATGATATATAAAATAGAAAGTTTTTATTATGATTCATATGCATGAATCAAAACCAATTTCATCTCTAATTTAAGTGGGATTCAAGATTCGGAATCATGAGGATAAAAATTCATTGTATCCTACATTATAATAAAGAATAATTTTTTTTCTTGTTATATCTGATTAAGACTCATCCAGATATTTTTTATAGAACATGTTTGGAAATCATATTCCGAAGTAATTGAATGGAGGAGTATATCACAACATTGCAAATGAGTTTGAAGTCAAAATAATGTACTCAAAAACATGGATTGTTATTAGATTTAGTAAATGATAATGAATTATTAAATATTTCTTATGTGGAATAGGATGGTGAGGGGGTGGCGTAAAAGTACTCAAGTGGTTTTACATTCATTATAGGAAATAAATTATTATACTGGATGAATAGAAAAGGAGAGCATGCCTTTTAACATTAAATAAATAGAATATATCTCAGCAGTAAATGTATAAAATTTAGTTTGATGAATGAAAAAATACCTATAGGATATTAGTAAAAATTGAAATAATATATGGTTTAATTGTTTCATGAAAAATGTAAATTTAAAATCCTAAAAAATCATGTATGAAAATATCATACAAAATAAATTGATATATGATATCACTTTGTCAAATAGAAATTGGCGTAATGAGTGACAAAAATAAATCATGTTAGAACTATTCAATAAGTGGTATACATAATGAAAAATAAATTTTCCACAACACTGTCTATGAAGCATCAATTTATCCTTGGTTTTCAACCACCTCCATCAGGTTGAGGGGGTTCATATATCACCCTCTCACTATTTGAATATATATTGAATTACATGGTTTGGTTTTTTGAATGATCTTTGACATTTGGTTTGTCATCAAATGGGTATAATAACAATCATACCCGTGAAATTAGATGAATAAATTTATATGGATAAATTTACTAAAAATGGGGGGGGGATAATTATTTATTCATAATGAATGAATTCAATATAATATTTTTCATTAAGGGGGTAGAACATGGTATGGAAATATAGGGAAGATATTATATATTGGGAATGCTATTTTTACATTTTTAAAGATCCAAGGTGTTCTAAAAGTTATGTTTTTGAATGTTATTAAATTAGGCATGTTGTGTGGCATAAAATACTCACTTGAACTCTTATTTTCCATAATGACTATTTCTAAAATAGAATTATATTGCAGAATGTTTTATTCTACTTCCATATGAATGTAGTTTAAAGTGTTTGTTGTATTTTATTTCACTTTATATTTCCAAAATAGAAAAAATGGAGAATATTAGAACCAAGTATATTAATTATGGTTGGTGGAATTCATTTCATAATAAAATGAAATATGAAATATAAACACTGAAATTACATGTATGATAAATATTTTTGTAATTTGTTGTCTTTCATCAATACACTTTTTGGTTACACCTACTGGTTGAAAAAATATGTTTTATGCCATACAAATATTTTTTCCCATAATTAACCATTGTGATCAATGTTTTTATATATCGCTGAATCATGAGATTTGTTTAAATCAAATGCAGAGACTAGGTGTGATGAATAAGTTTTTTTTAAATTCAATACTCTTCACCAACTTTCAAATTCCAAGAAAAGGACGATTCTTTGTGAATGTTCATATTTTATGGTGATGTTGTCTGAACAAGTCCTAAATAATAGAATATTTGTTTTTAAGAAAATTTCATACAAATATTTTTATAAAATAATTACGTGGAAAAGGTTTTATAGAACAATTAGGTGAAACCAATTTCATTACATAATTACATAGTATAAGAATTGCATGAAATTATTTAATTAATGTTGGGTCATTTATGAATGGAATCTGAATATATTGTGTGAGAAAGTATCATTTTGGACCATACGGGTTAGTTACATTTAAAATTTTGTGTGTTGGGTATATTTGGAGAAGTATTAGAGTATAAAGTCTGAAATTTGGGTTAAATGATTTTGTAGAGGGATGATTAACACATGGAGTATAGCTTTCTTAGGTAGGTAAATAATCTATGGTGTGGTAAACTGAGGAGTGGAGTTTTGGTGGTTCCAAAAAATTCAATATTTCTATATAAAAGAGGGTACTATCTATTATGGAATCTATGGGAGGTGATATTTTGTGGTACTATCAATTTTAGGGTCATTTAGCAGTATTTTTGGTTTTTATATGACCTTTTTACATGGTATTATTATTCTATTGTTTGGTACTCCCTTCATATTGCATTTCTTTATCCAGATTTGGGACATATGATATAGACTATATATTATTTCTATGATGTGGTTTTGATTATAACCATTGTAGTTTAGTCCATTTTCTTACACTGTGGTTTTATCCCATGTCATATCCTTTACATTGTGGTGAAGGTTGTTTCCCCATATTCTTTTAAATATTTTCTTTTATATAAATTCCCAAACCCTTTAGAAACCCATAATTCTTCAACCTTCTCTACTAGTTGATTTCAAATCCCAATGCATCCCCAAGAGGTCTTTTTGATCCCTTATTTTTTGAACCGTGATCATCAAAGATTGATCTTTTGTGACATTAGGCATGTTTCCCATTCTTTCATTTTGGTTTTCTTTATGTTCATCCATTAGGGATGGATTATGTCTTCTAAATGAATCGTTTTGGGATTCATTGGTTAGTAGATGATATGGGACACTATTTTATAGTATTTTGATATCCCCTTGGTGTGATTATAGTCTTCTACCAATATCTTCTTCAAACTAGACTTGCACACCGAGTCAGTGAGCTACGATCGAGGTAGGGGATCTGAGTTATTCATGTTTCTAGTTAGAAAATTTTCTTATTACAGTGAATTTATTGTTTTTAATGAACTATAATTGTGAAAATGAACTAAAATGTAAATGATAAATCCCTTAATGATGGTAATTGAACATGGTGTATATAAACATGATTTTCCCTTTTCATGGGATGTTTATATGAGGAAATGTTTTTCGTTATAGATAGATTTGTGTGTGTGGTTACTTTAAATGTTTATCTTGGTACTATGTAGATGATGTGTGATGTGTATTTTTTTGGGGTTAATGGATGAGATATTAATGTAATTGTGCATTGGAATTATAGTATCCTAGTAGTTATAGAATTTCTAAAATGGTTCTATTAAATGGAAATGGGTGGGAATAAAGGGTTTTGATAATGAAATTAAATGAATTATGTATGTTAAATGGGATCATTATAATTAAATTGTATGTGAATTTATATGAATAAACACATGACTTAGTAATAGAATGGATTTTCTCTATATATTTAAATATAGTAAATGAATATGTTAGTAGTAAGTAATTGATGTAGTGAAATTAGAAAAATTAAACTGATGTGTGGTTCTGTGTATTTTATGTGGGACAAGAAAGGTGGATAATATAATGGTAGAGATAAAGATGTGTGATACAGGTGATGTTGATTTTGTGGAAGTTGGGTAGTTTTGTTTTTGGGAAACCATAGTTTGGGCATTTTTGTAACTATTATACATTGTATTTTCCTAGTGATTTTTATCAGCACCCCCAACCAATCATGTGTTTACAATGACACCCAATGGTTTAAGGTTTTGGTTGTCTCTATAAACATCTAGGTAGGCAATGGAGGATGGATGGACACCCTTGATATGTTTTCTTGGAAAGGAAAATATGTAAAGGTTTTTGATGGATTCAGATTAAAGTGAACCAATGGTGAATATTTATGGGAGGATGAGGTGGATCATCATGGGGGTTATACATTATATGAGGAAGGCCTAAATTGTATGTGCATTATGATAATGATACAATAATATTCTTGTATATGGTTGTTGTTATGGGATAATAAGAATGTGATGGTTGTGTCACATGTTGAGACCTGTGACATTTATATTATGATAAATCATGTAATTATATGAGGTTAGTCGATATAGAAGGTAAGGGAGTGCCAATATGTAAAATGTTGGAGAATTAGATATATAAATTAGTGGGTAAGTTGTGCATATTTCTCTTTCTGGATAAGTATATTTATGTATTATTTTACTTTCATTTTTTCTTTGTTTAGAGTTTTTTATATTATGGTGATGGATTGCTGGTCACATTGTATAATCCATGGCCTTATTAGGGTAATACCTCCCATACATTGGTTTATATCCTTGTTATGGTTGCCAAACCATTACATATTAGTAACAACACACATGGGTTATTGTAACCATTTCTATCATCCCAGGAGAGGTATAACGACCCATTCTTTTCATACACAGATATTACATCATATTCGATAAATATTTACTAAATAACATAACAATCCACACTAGAATCATATAGTTCTAGTTCATTTTTAGAGTTTGAAATATAAAAAAATGGTTTAACTACCTCATTTCGAACTAAGTCCTTCATAACTAGCACTCCTATTAGACATATCATATGTAATACATTTATATATAACATGGGGAGAGGAAAATAATAAAGGGTTAACTCCGATGCTCTGTAAGGGTAAGAAAGGAAGATATCATGGATCACATAAACATAACATAAGGATAATGGTATGAGAACATTATCAAAACATTTTAAATGAGTACCCTACATATTATAGATAATAATCTCGATTCATGGAATAAATCATGGTAGTTTAGAAAAAATGAATAACAATGGAACTTGAGAACATGTTTCATGAGAGTATAACATTGGAATATGAAGTGTATTTTTGGAATAAAAAAAGTAATAGAAAAATAATTTCCTTAGTAGTCAAGGATTACTACCAATAATATCATAATAGATTTGGTTCACCCCCAAACCATCAATGTTGTAAAGGTTCGACCTGAAGACGTTCATATTGGAAAGAGTCTCTTACTGTACGGGTGTCCATCCACATTCATGACCTATTTATCTCATGAGATATCAATCTTTATCAAATGTATTTGAGATCTATATATATACCATAACATTCCTAACATAGTGAAAGACATAAAAATGTGTTTCAAAAGATCATAAAACAATATACGTATTATTATCTATGAAAAAAACTGTTTTAATAAAAATTTCATCATATAATACCCTATAAAGATGAAACTTGTTTTATAAACATCTTTTCATAATAATCCTAAAACATCAAAAGAATTAATTATGATGTTGTCATTGGTTCAAATCCTGAGAAAAGAATAAGTAACATCAAAGTATGACCTCTTATATAAAAAAGATCTTAAAAGGAAAATTGGATTATTTCATAATTAAAATACCCCTTTTACATTGAAATCACTTATTTAAAATATAAAAAATTGAAATATACAATTTAATTTTTTTTATTTAAAATAACCATGGAATATTTTAATGTAAGATATAGTGTATTGAGTTCTAAATGTGGTGGGAAATTATATTAATTTGATATATATAGAAATAAATATTTTATTCTCATTTGTTAATAAAAAGTAAAAAGTAAATTATATAGAACATGAAAAGAGTATTACATTGAAACATTATTAAATAAATTAAAACAAGGGAAAAAATTAAATTTAATGTTAAATTGTAAATAGTAAAATATTTTAAAATCATTGTAAACAGAACATAAATATGGAAGAGAATGATTACTGACCAAATATTAAAACATGGTAATGTTTCCTTAAAAATATTATTTCAGTCCCTTGATAACTTAATGAAATGAGAATTAATGAAAAATAAGTATTTTCTAGAGATAACTAGATGAAATATAAATTCAGGTGGTTATTGATAGGTTTATCATAAAATATCATCATTTGAAACTTAATGTCAAAAAAACATGAATTACCGTCCGATTATAAATTAAATGCTATTCTATTTTGGAATCTTTTGAATTGTAAATCCCATGAAATAATAACATCATATGACAAATTAAATATCATGCATCTTAAGAAACTCTTGATACAAAAAATAAAATAGGATAATTATAAAACTCCTAAAAGAATAATGGTTTTTACTATAACATATTTCCCAGAGAAAATAATTTTACATGGCAAACCCTTACCTCAAGATCCACTTTATTCAAAAGCACTCAAACCTCTTATATAATAAATTTAGATTCCTTATAATTATTTAGAAGAATAGTTTACATATAGAGGATGTCTTATATTATCTATTAATAATATTTCATCACTCATTTATTAATAATTAGTTATTATAATAATCATTTCTCGAGGACAAATATTTTTTTTTTCATGAGACTCTCAGTTTGGTAGTTTCAGTCCATTTTCATTGATAATGATTCCACCATATCTAGAATTTAATTAGGATATGAATAATATATATATATATATATTATATATAAAATTAGATTCATAAATAAATGATTTAGATAGTGAAATAAATCACATTCATAAAGATGGACAACCTTATGTATCCGAGAACGCCATTTTCATTTTTTGAAGGATGTAATAAAAAAGGTTAATATTTGTTAAAATTTAAATAATAATTATTATATAATATATATCATATATCTTCATTAATTTTATTCTTATTATAAAAATAGTAAATGGAAAATGGATCACATCTCTTCGTGGCGGTGGTTCTACATGTGTAGTAATTAACGACATTCTTTATTTAAGAGTAAAATTACTAAAACAATATTTTATTCCTCTAAATCCTTTTTACACTATTTATAAAATTAAATTATTCCTATTAGTATGTCAAATTTAATAATGATTTAATAATGGTATACTATATTACAATTCATTTAATCTTGGTGTTGTGTGTATCCATTCCATTAAAAAAATAATTTTATTTAAATAGAAATATTTTATAAAAACTCTATGGGTTAAAAGGGGTTTTGGTTGGGTATGGGTCAAAATAGAGTGGTATAAATTGTGTGGGTTAAGAGATAGGTAGATTATTAAGTTAGGAGTTTTTGTGGATTTCATGGTTTTTCTAGGCCAACCTTGTTCGTAGACCAATCCTACGACATATTAAAGGAAAAATAGATAAGAAATAATATTTTATGCTCCAATTTGATCTAATGTAAGAACCATATTCTTTTAAAACATTATAGTTGAAATTATTCTTATTCGAGGATTGATACCAATGAAAATTACACATATTATACTATTTATTCGTATTATTTAATGGAGTGAATTCATTTGTTTGAAATGAATTAAATTAAATGAACAAAATATTCATACTTCCAGTCATATTAAATATTTGTTTTCCTTTATGTTATGGCTCTCATATGTCATTTGTGTGTTGTTATTAATGGTGTGTTTTAAAAGTTTGACCTTGTTGAATACCGAAGCTTCATCATGACAACGGAGGATTGGCAGTGGTAGAGGACTTTATGTGCCATTCAATAGTAATCCCTATAAAATTATGAGGGGAATGTATCTGATCTAGATATAGAGCCCTAGATAAAGAATCATGAGATAACCTTCAATGGGAATATGTATTGGAAAGATTAACGTGTTATACCAGTGTATTTTCATATGAGGGGTGAGGATTGTTAGTGGTGGTCTCTGTATCACATTGAGAGAAATAATGCAGAAACGTTTTGTGAAAACATACTAAAGGAGTTTTAGTTATATTTCTTATCACCAATTAAATTTTTTGCAAAGAGGTATGAGTTTATTTCTCTTTATTCTAGGAACTGATTTTTTGATGTATTATAATCATGTTTAAGTACCTTTTTAATTTCTTATCAATTATTTTCTTGATGATATTTCTCATTTACAATTACTTGAGGTGGCACTCAACCCATCTATTTAGTATGCAGTTTTCTGTTTACACTGTATTTGTATTTGGAGGTGCTGAAATAGGTAATGGTGGTCGATAATATGAAATCACGAGGAGGGATATCATGATATGGAAGCTAATAGTGTTACTATACAAGCATAATTGTTAGTAGAAGATATCATATTTTAATGACATCATGATTTCGACCAGTAGAGAGTCTGTCTCAGTAGTTCTATTTTCTAATGTTCAGAGTCTAATAAATACCATACCATTTACATGGGATTTAGAATAGTGTTCTATGTTTTTTGTAGATTCTTCCATCAGGTAGTATCAGTTCCTATTATTTATTGGATCTCATTATAGAGATGGATGTTAGAGTCAACCAATGCCAAAAAAGTTTCCAGCGAGGCTGTATTATCAGCATGAGAAGTATACCTTTTCTCTATGATGTAGATATTGAGTGGGCAATGGATGACATTAGGATGTTCCCCATCATCAGGGACCCCAACCAAAACATTGTTGTTGAGGTGGTTAATAGTAGTTGAAAAATGGAGATGGTTGTGGAAGATTATCTTCATTGGAGATAACATCACCAAAGGTGTCATAGATTATTAGTGGTATGATTTTCATGTTATCTGCCCTTGAATATGTTATATTTTATTTAAAAGACTTACCCTTATTTATTTCACATACTAAAGTCCTTTATTTGGGATTATATTCAAAGCGGCTTCTTGTTCCCCTGGTGTTTACTATGCCAGTCGATGGATAACCCTGATTTTTTGGTGTGAGATAAAAGTGTTGGATAATGAATGTGTAACATCAGTCAAGTGGGGACTTATTTTTTATATATTTAACCATATAACACCATCCTTTACATGTATTATTTATATTATGCATATGAGTTCATTGATTTATTTCATAGGAGGGTCATATTATGTCATATAGATGGATGAAATGTAGTTTTAAGTTGCAAATTTAGTTTTCATATGGGTAGTAGACGTGTCGATAAATTTCTTTGATTAATAGTATAATTTTTTGGGACATCAGTGGGAACTATGGTCATGGAGGTTCCCAGTAATATAGAGTAATTTAATGATGATTTTTTAAGGCTGTTGTAACACTCCAACCACAATGTGACATCATAGTTGGTATAAAATTAATTATGTGTGTATCTATGATTTCATTGGATTCATATTTGATAGAATCTTCATTAGTTGTGTGGGTTTCCAATTTTAATATTTGATGTAATAGAGAATATTTTTTCCTTCCCTATTTTATTTTCATGGGGTTCTACAGTTATATTTTCTATGAAGAAATATGTTAGTTTGTGGTTGCATATAGACTACCTAAGCATATGGTTGTTGATAATTACGATTCATTAACCTCTTCTAAGGATTGATGAATATTTGAAATGTTGAGAGGCATTGACATGTTTTCAAATATTTATATCTGGTCTTCATTTCATTAGTTGATTGTAAAAAGGAATATATTAAGAATAATGTGTCCCATTATAGGTTTGGAAGCTTTAATTATGTAGTTATGTTTTTCTATTTTATGAATGTGACGAATGTATTCATAAGACTCATTAACTCAATATTCCATGAGTTCGTACACTAGTTCATAATTTTTTTCATCAGCAAAAATTTTATATACTTGAGTTTATAGGATAAGCATGATTGAAATATGAAGATTATTTTATAGACTCTTTAATGTGACCAATTCAATTGGATGTCTTTATGTGTATTTTTTAGATACCAGGGTACATTTACTTAGGAATTTTCAGCCTTAAAATGGATTGGAAGTAGATTTCAAGAAGTTTGAGGCCTATGTTTATTGGGAGAAAACACAAAATGTTGCGGAGATTCATAATTTTCTTGGTTTTAAGTGTTATTATTTGGGGTTTGTATTATAGTTTTCCTTGATTGTGATACCATACACATCTCTAGCCATGAAAGGCCAAGGTTTCATTTTTACAAATGATTTTCAAGAACTATTTGAATACATAAAAGGGAAATCATTTTGTTCTTTTGTTCTCTGGTTTCCTGAGGAATGAGTGTTGTTTAAGGGGTTCTTATGCCACTTCTTGTTTGGATCCAGCTTGCATCTCGAAGCTGCACTATAGGATGATCTATTATAGGTACAAAAAAATATCCCCCATGGTCATACATTCATAAAACCAACACTATAATGAGAACAACTGCTATATTCCACGAGACAATAGTGAAATTACCCCACTAGAGAAAACTTTTTGGTTTTCACCAGTCATAAGACATTTATGTACATTTTATATTATTGTGACAAAAATATGTGATATTGGATATGGATAGTGTTTATCCAGGATACTGAATTTATATCTCTTATGAATTTTGGAGAGTTTATTTCATGGATTACACACTGATACCGAAGAAATTAATGGAATCTGTATAGGATTTTGGGTGTAAATTGAGGGAAATGGAGGATTTTGATTCTACTATCCATGATTCATGTTGGCCAATGGTTGAGGATTTTTGATTCTGATGGAAGTTTAGTTCTCTTTGATATAGTAGGTGGAATAATCATAGTGGGGAGGCCCAGAGGATGAAGGGATTTTGGATAGAGTTGTGTAGGGTGTTGCTCCTGAATGATATTTGTCGGGTGACCTGTATAGGTTGTTATTTCAGAGTAGTATGTTCATCCCAATAATGATTAATGAATGAGTCATCCATGAGTATACCTACTCACATTTACCATTATTTTCATGGTTTATATATTATGTACCATAGTTTATGGATGAAAATTTGGTGGCTTATTATAAAATGGGATGTGGTTGGGTTAATGGATTGATGTTTGCTTATATAGAAGGTGAATGTAGAACATCACATTCCCGATGGGTTTTTCTGAAGTTACAATGCCACCAAGATGAAGTTGGAATGAGTATTGTTGGATTTTATGAACTGATTTCCCTAGTATCTAGAAGGATATGATTATATTTGGGTGATTGTGAATCATCTGAAGAACTCATCTTTATTTATTATAATTTGGTAGTAAATGAATTATAAATTATTTAAAAAGGAGGCATGTGGACGAAGTTGTGTGGCCACATTGAGTTCCAAATTCCATCACCTACGGTATAATTAATTGATTTACCTCAAAATTTTAGAGAGTATTGAATCATGATTTTAGATCTCAACTGAGCTATAACATTCCTTTTGTCCCTAAGATAAATGTGTAGGGGAATTAGACAATCTATAAATTGTGGGATATATTATAGGAATATGTATCATTTTTTATTGGATCATTGGAAATGTACCTACATTTGGTTATGTTCACTTATAGAAATAGCTACCACTCGTCCTTTGTAATTGCTTCATATGATGAATTGTATTGAATAAAATGTTGATTCCCATTAAAATTGACCATATTTAGGGAGTTATATATATTCTTTTCTAATGCGGTGTAGAGTACAACCGAGAAGGTCCAAACGGTTCGTAAAAGGATGGAGGTGATGAAATATCACTAGATTTCATTTATCAATCAGAGGAAGAATCCCTTAGATTTCACCATTAGAGACTAATTTTTTTTAAGATTTCACCCCACATGGGTAATGGTGGTTTGGTCAGGGATGGAACTTTTCACCCTATTTTGTCATACCTTTCATGGTGTTGGTGATTATTGGTGATGTATGTTGTTAGTTAAAACATCCTATATAAATAAACCAAATCAATGATTTATTCCACATGTCCATACATCAATTGTTTATAAATAAAAATAATAAGGTAATGTAACTTGGGAATTCAGATATAAAGGATGACCTAATGTTCACAAAGTATTTATTTGGGATTTTTGATTAATAGTATAATTTGTTGCATGAATGCATTATCCCCATGGTTTGGGTTTTATGGAGGCATGGTGGCCTGGAATATATCATATGGAAACATGATTTATAGATTCATATATAGTATATTGGGTTGTTTTGAACTTGTGTTTAGTATTATTATGATTAAATTAATCTATTTTTAGATGTTGTTTTATTTATTTTTCCCCAGTGTATTTCTAGTTAATGGTGTTTCTCCATTTGATAGTTATATCTCATGGAAGTGTTAATAGTTTAATGATAAAATTTTTTTATGTTGATTTTGATTCACAGGAATGACAATTATTTTATAGGCATATCATCTCACATAGTGGTCCTTACAGTCCCATTACATTGTGATTTTTTTTCATGGAGGTGCTGAGAGATTTCTTAGAGGAGGAAGGTGGGGATCTGTGTAAAAATTTAATTTACTAAGGGATGATTTTTATGTGGAGGCGTATTTTTCATAATGGAGGGTATATTTCTATCATGGGTAAGGAAATTGTGTCGTATATCCCTGGTATTAGATTTTTTATTCTTATTCAAACATCAATATCTCTATGATGTGGGGCATAAAAAGTGGCATGGAATCTATAAATGGTGTGTTTTGGTGGTTATGTCGACTCCAAGGGCGCTATTTGATAGTGATGAGTTATGAAATGCACTTATTTCATTCAATAATAATTCTATAACATAGGGGTTAAATTGTGTAATTATACATCACATATATTATATGATCTAAATCATAGACCCCAACGTGTTTCTGTGGTGCTATTTTGGATATAAATATTGGGGCCTAGTCCCATCCCTTACACCATGGTTTTTTCTTATGTCATTATGTTTATGTTGTTGTGTAGGGTACTGAAATGAATAATTTTAATTCAATTAATTCCAATAAGTAATAATACCACATAGAAACCCATATTTATTCCTCCCACTCTCTCAATTATTGGGAAATATATGTGCAAGATTATGAGGTCCTTCAACCCATTTCATTGGAATTTAACACTGTTATTGGGAGATCAATTCTTGGGGACTCTAGGTGTGTTTCCCATTATTTTTTCCGTTTTTCATCCGGTTATTCACATGTAGAGTGATTATATTAGGGTAACTATTGGTTTTGGTGATTATTATTGTTGGTATGATTTTAGATGGTTTTTTCTATTCTATTGACATCCAATCAGGGTAATTCATAAGATTTAGGAAACCATTTTCTAACGTGCCCATATGAAATAGATTATAAATAGAATATAGAGGTAGGGTATCTAAGTTAAATCATTATATTTGTGAATATGTGACATTAATATAATTTTATTACATTTTTTTGAATGTTGGGAGTAGTCCTAATGAAAATAACGAAACAAGATTCAAGTAAATTTGAAGTGGAAGGGAATATATCCCATGTGATTTATTTGTTTCCATGATGTTTCTTTTCCATGTAGGTGGGTTTATTGTTGTTGGGTATGTAATTCTAATACTATAGATAATTTTTTATTGATTTGGAATGATAATTATGGAAATCTCCTCATCTGAAAATGCCTAATCCCTTGTATATGGTAATTGAACTAGTATTGAGTAGAAAAGAAATTGTTGTGATGTCGCATTTCTCATGAATTTTTTTGATGCGATGGTTTACATGATAGATATAATTTTGGATGTGGTGAATTTCAATGTTTTTATTGTGGTTTTGGTTATTTTGTGTGTTTTGGAAATTATGTATCTGATGTGTGAAATGAATTTGGTGTTGTGTGTTGGTTTGGATGTTTCCCAGTAGTTATTGAATCCATGAAATTTTAATTCTAGTAAGAAAACTGGGGGTGGGTTAAATTTCCTGGTGATGGATTTTAATGAATGATTGATTTTAACTGGGATAAAGAATTTTAATCATAATTAGAATACATGAGAATAATTATAGGCCTTGGGTAGGGAATGTTTTTACTAAATATAGAAATATGGTTTATGAAAATGTAAATTTTCGGTTATAGATGTAGTTAATTTGTAACTTCGAAACTAATGTGAGGTTTTCTGTTTATTAAGTGGGACTGGAAAGATGGAGAGTATTTTTTTAATAAATATTGATAGTTTATTTTTGTGATGTTGATGTTTTGGTAGTTATGTGGTTTTGGTTGTGTGAACACATAGTTTAGTCATGTGTGTAAAAATTTAATATTGTATCTACCTTTTAATTTTTATACACACCCTAATTGACTCTTGTGATTACATGAATGAACAGATTTTGTGGGTTAAGGGAGTCTTCCCAAAACTTTCATGTTGGTGAGTTCAAATGGTTGGTTACACCCCTCTCCCCCACTCTCTCTTCCATGCATGGTTGTTATACACATGATGTGATGACTATGAGATGTAGTGAAATTATTATGATGATTTTTGAAAGGATGGTTCAGTTCATTGTGGGGGAATTCATGGTAGGGTGATGAAATGAGGTTGGAGTACATCATGTTCTTGATACCCTACTATTTATTTGATAGTTTTTATTGGATGATTTCAATGTTTTGATTGTGCATGGGTTAATAGATGTGGATTTCATATTTGAATCACAAGTTTGATTCTATGAGGCTGATGTACAGTGATGAGAGCTCTAGGAAATTTGATATTGGGGCATGATAGTAGAAAAATAGAGGGTAATTGGTGTGGGGTACAATTTTTTTATACTTTTATTCACCTATTAACAAAATATGCTGTGTTATTTGGTGAGTTGATCTTGGTGAGGTTAGGAACAAGTTGATTGATAAGTGCTTGTTGATTTTATCATTTGATCACTATAAAATTAGTATGATCTTCTCATATTTTCAGAAGAGTTATTGTGTATGATACTAAAAATTATACTTGTTATTCTCATCATGATATATATATATATATATATCTTTTATTTTTACCTCGAAGGAGTAAGATTTTGAACTATAAATTTCTAGTATTGAACATGGAGCTTTTGAGCGACTTCATTAGTATTAATTATATAATATTGTTTTGGAACTATATTATTATGAAATTTTAGGATTTTGTTCTAATTTTTGGGGGTTTTTTTATTAATTTTATGGTGTTTCTTTCGTGGTTAAATTAAATGATTTTTAATCTTTTAAAGGAAAATCCTCCCATACTATTGTTTTATAGACTCGGTGAAAGTCATGAATCATTGGAAAATTGGATGTTAGTGTTAGAGGACACTCTTTCCTTGTTTTCAATCATAGGATGGGATTCCACTGGTGGTGTGTTCCGAAATAACGGTTGAAGGTGCATCTTTTGTTTTTTCATTAAAGATTTATATGATAGAAAATTCAATGAAAAGTTATTCCATGCAAGATTTTTGAAATTTTGGTTTCATTTGTTAGAAGGAGGTCTAGGAATACCTTAACCATAATAGTAGTATCACATATTGGGATGTGAAATTGATCCAATTTTTTCATGGATATTTTCATTTATGGTCATAGGGAATTTTAATTTTTTGAATGGATGAATCTTATGAGTAATGAATTTAAACAGGTCATTTGTCTATAAATAGGACACAATGAACCACATTTATGAGAGAGAAGGAATTAAATTAATATTGGATTTAATTAATTTATGTTCAAGAGGAATTTATAATAAACATATTTATTTGATAAATGAATAATTAATCTCTTCATTTTTGGAACGAATTTAAAACCACGAATAAGTTACACGACAAATAGATCTTCTAAGAACATACATGGTAGAAATATTTTCTAAGATATGACACGAAATATAGAACCAAGAAAAATTTAAACAAATGTTTGATTTGTGTGAAATAGTTACATGGTAATAATTTCAATGTTTTGAACGGATAAGGTAAAAAATATTCCACATAAATCTTTCACCAAAATATCGATTTTCATGAAAAAATAAACAGTAGTAGATATATTGATTTATATTACCAATTAAAATTATTCACTAGAATTGTTGATTTAATTATTGCATCGTATTTTATAATTCATGATGAAAATAATAGTTCATCTTCTCTCTAATATAGAATTGTCTATGATATCGATAAACTAAGAATAGATACAATTTATATAGTTAGTGAATGAGGGGACACCATACATTTCATAAGAAAGGAAGTGTCCTTGTGACTAAACATAGATATAGATACAGTAATAAAAGCGTAAAACAATAATTAATGTATCCATATATTAATTTAAATAGGGAAACTTTGTTGATATTGTCATATTAAATAATTTTTAGATTGTGTTAATTTAGTGGTTCCCTTAGTGTTGAATGATGTAAAATTTTTTATCTTTATTTTAGATTCAGTATTTTTTATTTTAGTAGATGTGTATGTCATATTGATAGGATTAATGAGTTACTACTAATGTGGGAACACAATCTAGCAAGTTTAGGGAAGCATTTCATAACCAAATTCACCAAAACATTGAGGATGTGTTTAGTCCCCATGGTTATAATTTCAGAATATATCATTTATGGGGTCAGATAATTACAAGATATGGTAAAAGAATAGATCCATCAGAGATATCGATAATTAAATAAATGTATAGGTCAACAAATTTTAAAAATATTGATTTATTTTTTTGTATTAAATTGATATTATCAATGCTTTTGGATAAATTTTTCATGATTCGGAAATCCACTATGTTTTCTCAAAGGTGTGTCTTGTTCATCTTGATTGATGATTCTTTATATATTTTAATGAAACTTAAATGATAGTTAGTCACTACACCTATACTTAGATTATCCTATAGTTTAGAATGGTTTTTGATATATGACAATGCATCAATATAGGTATTATGGTGTTTCCTTATGTAAAATGACAAGATGATTATTGAGAATGAACTAAATTTCGTAATTTTTTCATCATAATTAAATGTTTTATTTCCCTTTATTTACATAAATATGCGAACTGTGTATATTATTTATTTTATAAATATATTTTTGTTTCTTATTGAAATGACATAGATATAAATTTTCATTAATTTTACTAGTTTTTAGATTAATTTTTAGCACCAATTTTTTTTTAAATTTGAATTTTTTTAGTGTGAAAATTCTATTTTTCTATGTTAAAATTGGTTCTGGGTGGTTCATGTACTATTAAACGGAATTCCAAGAATCTAGGTTTGATTAATTTGATAGGGGTGTTAGTTTTGTTGGAATAATCTATTTTATATGAGGTTAATGTTCCGACCCATCCTTCTCACATGATTAAAATTATTCATCGTAGCATTATAAAACAATTGAAAGTCCTCACATAAGAATTATAACCATATCCATGCCATATGTTAGATTAAATTAAACATGAATACTTGGTTGAAGAATAAAATATGTGATATGTGTGAATAAAACAAATGTTTTATCATTTTAAAAAGGATATGCATATAAATGAATATCGAGATGAATGTTTTACCGTGCATCAGAATAACTTAGAGAATCCAATCCCTCACATGAAGATGGAAATATACTCACATAAGATCAGCTCACGAGATCATGTATGAAACAATATGTTTGGATTGGATCTATTTTTAATCTGGGTTCCTTTTTACCAACATGATCAGTAAATCATGATTATCATATCATGAATACATATAGTCAAGTATGATGCCATCATTCTATAATACAATCATTATATTTTCATACACTATTTACATGGTAATTTCTTTAGATTACTTTTCATATCAAATGTTACCAACTATATTAAGAACCTCAATTAACTTTTATTATTAATTCAAAAATATATGTCCTATAATTTAAATACAATATACGTTAAGGATAAAATGGTGTATGAGTATCAAGTGTTGGGGGTTCATATGAATTGAGACTTCATCTCATGAGGTCCAAACATAGAGATCTCAGGTACAATAGATCATGTAGACTTACGAACTAATAGAAACACCACATGTTACATGATTCATTGAATGCACTTATCCATGGACATATATATTTGTATCTTGACTTGTGATTATTTTTAATGTGTCCCAATTGATCATATAATTTTATACAAGATAAAAACCAAGAATGTTTTACTTATGGTGTGGTAGCTTATATTGTGTGAAACTTTTGGGGGGGTACGACATTTATTGAATGTCCCAGAGAATATCATTCAATTTTGAAAGGATGATATATTTTTGGCTTACTTGACATGAATTATAATAAATTCAATAAATTTAAATCCATGTTATAAATGATAACTCCATCTAGTAGGGTTATGAAATAAATAAATCATGAAATAATTATTACACTGACTATTCAACATACATTACAAGACATCATGAGATAAAGTTATTATAATACATAGAGGGTGTTCATAGGTGGTAGTCATAGTGATGGAATATCCTTATCTCATTATAGGCCACATAGTTTTTCTAGAAACCTCTCTTTGTCTATGATTATGACTCAGTACTAACAATATAATGTCCAATAGGTTCACACACAATGATTATACCCAACTTCCACCTATTCAAATGAATTATAATTTAAAATGACATGGGCCCTATATTTGGGGACCGATGAATTCTTAAAGATGAGCTGCGAAATGTAATTTATTTCTACATAATTATTAAACTTTTGAATAATAATGATTGAATTTATATGTTAATATTTTCACAATTAATTGAATTATAAAATTGAAAAATGATAAAATGTTATTTTTTGAATGAATGTAACTCTAAAAACATTCATTAAATAATAATAGGAGGAATGAGCCTTTTTAATGGATTATAATTCATCATAAGACAATTTTAATCTCACAGGTCATTGGTGAGTTGTTTTGACATTTACATCATGTATACATAGATGTTCATGTTATTTTAGGATGTTTTACTAGGCTAAACATATCTAGTCGATTATGCGACACTTTGGAATATTTATCCTACTATTTTGATTTATAAATTGAGGCTCTAAAAAATTTATTAAATAGATAATGATTTTCTCTCTCCTCCTACAAGATACAATATTCTAAAAAGATAATTGGATATAAAAATGACCAAATCAATCCATCTACCTTGGATTGATTCCATGTTATTCCTATAATCAAAAGGATATCGTAATTTTCATTGATTTCCAATGATATCACTTAATATCCGAATAATGATGTCTAATTATATATATTATGTGTGTGGATGGTTTATAAGATTCCTTTCTTTGATCCTTTCAGTTATGAAGTTCCCACAACGAGTGGTCCATGTCTACGATTGACATGAAAACAAAATATAGTCTAATGTTTTTCATTTTTGTTATCAATAATTGAATTGGGTTATATGCGATCCATGGGAGACTCATGGGAATGTGTATTCTATATTAAGTGGTTTGATATGAATCCTGAATTTTTTTTTTAAAATTTCTATATTTCACACTTTTTAAATTCTATAGTTCATATAGGTGTTATTCTTTCTTCTTTGTATTTGTTTAAGTTGGAATTTTAATTAACGTTTCTAAAATTTCGATAGAGAGATTTGAAATATTACCAACTCCACTAATAGCACGTAGATCAAAGATTGAATGACTACAAAATGACCATTAAAATAATATTTGGACTATTTCTTGTTTTAGTTTTTACTAATAATATAATACAAAATATTTTGTAAAAACTATATTGTCACGTTTAATTATTTTTCACCCACTCATGAACATTGTGAAAATATAGGGACTATAGACCTTATAGATAGAATTTGTTAATATAATAAATAAATAAAAATATTTACTTACATGTGGGACTGCCCCCTTGTGGAATATTACGGGCCTCATTGATTTGAAGGGTGGTTCTATAACTGGAGGACGAGACATAATTTTTTGTATATATGATAAAAAATAAGAATTAAATTAAAAATATTTCAACCCATATATGTTGGTGGTTTCTAGCATAAGTTCACCACTTTTGGGTTCCATAGACATCTGCAACCCTATACAATGCTAGGTCACCTGAATTGAGTTGGGACTGGTTGGATCTATAAAGACTCATTCATTTTATACAATGATATTACATATTATTATACAAATATTAAATTCCTAATTATATGATACATTCAAGAATCATATAGTTATAGTGTCTTATGAAAAATATATACATAAAGAACATGTTAATAAAAGATCTAAATCATCTATCACTTAGTTCTTCACAACTGAAACCATTTATAGAAATACCCTATTAAAAATATTTTCTTTATGTATTGGGAAAAGGAATCGTAAGAATAGGTGAGATTAGGCAGTCAGTAAATCAAAAAAATGGATATATCAACGATCACTAAAGAATAAAATGAGAATAAGGGTATGAGAATATGAAGTAAACATCTGAAATCCATTACCATTATATCATAGATCATAATCATGAGTCATAGAATAATTATTTTTTGATTATATTACATGGATTATATAGGAATAAAAAATCCTAAGATATGATGTAATAACATTAGAATCATATGTTCAGAAACTGTAAAGTCCTTCCTTAAAACTAAACTAACTAACCCAAGATATAGTCTGATTATCCAGGGAACCTATAGGATTCCTGAGTCCATTTTTAAAGGGATTTATCTATAGCTGGCATCATACCTACATCTACCTTTATAGTCTAGGTACTGAGAGTGTCCCCCCAAAATCACTCCCCACATACCAAAATGTGGAACGATTTGAGAATTTACCTCCTATTAGTTGTTAATCATAACACTATATGGATTTACCTAATCCAATTAATTGTTTTTGAATTCTTGGGAAACATCATATGTTTATCCCCTACATAATCATCTCTTTTCAGACCTCTCATGACACAAATTTACTTTAAATATGAAATTAAACTAATTGGTATATATCCTAGTTATATAATGTAAAACAACATGACATTGTCCGTAGTTATTAATATTACATATCATGGTATGGTTTCATCACACAACCTTAAACTAGGATCCTTGAATTTTGTTGTGCTTCATTCATATCATGAATTATTTGATGGATTCCCTCTTAGTTTCAAACCCATCATTACCAAACTTCTTTTATCATCTTAATGGGTCCATATTCCACATATATCTGTTGATATCCATCCTCACTAGGATATATCCTTCACACGTTCAGACATGACATATTTATGTGAAATATTCACAATGAACTCACATCAATTTCATACATTCTATATTAAACCAAGATAAACTTATAGATCCATATCCTCTTCATGTTAGAACATGTTTTTCTCATGAATCTATATTACCAATGTATTTACATTAATGCTCTATGGGACATATTCCTTCTAAAAAACCAACCCCATACCACAAAGGTTTTTATTCATGTTTGGTACAACTAATCATCTTTAGGTTATATTTCCATCAGGGGGAACCAAAAATGTTTTTGTGTGTGCATAAGACGAACAAACAAATTCCCTAGGTGGAACCAAAAATCATGTATTTTTTACTTGTATGACAATATTATAATATATGGTGTGTCCTATTAAGATGAAATTATTAGAAATGGTTATAATTTTCTTAATAGGGATAATTATTAATCCCTTATTATTTTATAGATATAAACACCATCAAAACTTAATAACTACCATTAAGATGATAAACTCTAGACACCCATTCTATTTAGGTTTAGTCAACAGTAACTTCCAATTAAGAATATCTAATTAGAAAATAAAAAGTCAGGGAACCTGAAACACACTTATATTTATGTTCTTATAAATATATATTAATAACCAAGAACATATATAGGGTTAACAAATACCATGAAGGGATTTCAAAAGTATTCATCAGTATGACATAAATATCTAAGAGAGTTGAATATTTCGAAAGAATCCCATATAAAAGGTGTGACGAGACTAAACTCCCTCACTATAGACCAACAAAATATAATCTATTTCTAGTAATGTATTAGTGACTACCTACCATGAAAAATAGTTTAAATGTGAGTCAAGACCAAATAACGGCATAGTTTGAATCGTATTTTTGGGGTTTCCACTTTCAGTAGACTTCTTAAAAATTGACACATAACATCCACTCTATATGAATATTTTAATTTATATATTATGGAAATTATTATAATAAATCATATATAACTATTTAAATAAGAAGCTATTAAAAAAAATATATGTTTCTGGTATGCCCATTGCACTAAAAAATTATGAATAATATACAAAGGGATTTTATGTTTTATATTTTACTGTTCAATTTTAACCCTATCATCTTTAAACTCCATGTGGTTTTCATCATTAATTCCATTTATCCTTTTCAAAAAAAACTTGAGTAAGATATTTTGGTTATAATTATTCTAATTGACATATTATCTAAAGATAAAAAATTTCTTGTTCAAAAAAATGTTTAAAAAAATTATGAGTTATAAAATATATCATTTGAAGAAAACATCTCTATAGTATTAATTTATTGAATATATTAAATTGAAAATATCTAGTCATTATTATTCATTTAAAGGTTATCATCAGAACCTATAGTCTCTAAGATACACTTATAAATCATGTTTATCTCCTTCAATTATACATACAGATTAATCTTAGTTGACCAATTGTTTATTATTCTTATTATCTATTATAAATAGTTTTTTTTCCAATTGTATCATTCTTAGAACAAGATAAATCAATTTTGATGACTTTAACCCTATAGTTTCACAGTATAATTATTTCATAACATTAATTCGGCATAGGATGATGATTCATTGAAATATACACTAATACTATTTAG
Organism: Viscum album; assembly: GCA_963277665.1. Classification (NCBI taxonomy): domain Eukaryota; kingdom Viridiplantae; phylum Streptophyta; class Magnoliopsida; order Santalales; family Viscaceae; genus Viscum; species Viscum album. The sequence goes on from OY728125.1 coordinate 871,957,192, forward strand.
TGAGAATTCAATGTATGAAACAATATTTTATGATAAAAATACTAGTTTTATATTTATAACTCTCCTTCATCCGTTATATCATATTACATGATTTATTAACAATGTATATCATTTTTTCATATGTTATATGAAATAAATATATAATAATATTATTTAAAAATAAAATAACCATAATGTTTGTTGGTGAGACCGCATGTTGAAAAATTTAACAATAATCATTATGAATTACTCATGATATTCCAAATATCCATGATCATCCACATAAATAAGTTTTAACTTCTTTATTTGAAAATAATATTAATACTTTATGTTCTCAGAATAAACATCCACTAGAATTTCATTTCTCATGATAGAAATTATAACATATTGGACCACATCATTACATAGACTATGGGAGTAAAATTATCTCAGCATTTAATATCCTAATAACTCCAATAAATGATTCATATTTGTTTATAGAACCTGAGTTCTCTAGGAATTAAAAATATATTACCACAAACCATATTAACATTTACGGTGGTTTAATACCACTTAATATTTTTTATAATATCACTTGCATGTTGATGCATGCCTATCATAGGGCATTGAAAAAGAAAATTATTTTACAAGTAATGTACATCAGGTAAGCATGTATGTATTTGTTGAGAAGCATCTCAATTTTTTCACATAATTAATCTAATTCTCCTAAAAATTTATTTTGTTTTTATTATTTTATGAAAACACTGACAAATGACTTTCGGGATTTTGATTAACTTTTAAATATTTAAAATACAGGAACAATGTAAATTCAAAACATATACTAACATGGAAAACTATACAGAATAATTTTAGAAGAAATATCTTTGTTCATTGTATGGTTTTGGGTTTAATCATTGTTCTCCATTACTTGATTAATTTTAGTCTGATAGTTGAATCAGTAAATCCGATGATGAATTACTCTTCAGTTATTTAGAAATTTTTAAAACTCAAATTCTTAAATCAATATAATTTGTATATTATCCTGTAATTTTGTTTGATGGACACCATGGTTTAGATAGTGACATCCTCTTGGACCCATCTCGTTCAATGTCATTTAATCCATTGATTCAAAACACCCATGTTTGAAAGTAGAATAAACAAAAGATTATATATAGATTGTGTTTCATGTCATTGTGGAAATTCATAACACCCATGTTGGATACTCAAATCTATAAAAAACACAAAATAAATATTATGTAAAATTCTCGAAAACCATAACCTCCACCTGGGGAAGCCTCAAGTCAGCCTCCCATTATTTGGAGTACAATATCAATTTGTGGAATGGGATGAATCAGAGAATGAATGAAAATAAAATTAATAATGGTGGAATAAATAAAAAATAAAATGGATGAGGGAAGATAAAAAACATTCATGAAATCAAAAAAATAAAAATAAATTATGAATAATAACTGATAATTAATAATAACTGAATAATGAATATATATAATATATAGAGATATTATTAAAATTATAATATGAATAATTAAAAATAAAATTATAAATAAGAAGAGAGGAATAATAAGAAATGTGTTGGATCACAGTTGGAATAAGAATTAAAAATTTTGATTTTTTTATTAAATATAAATTGAAATTATAAATGAATTAAACTAAAGGTGAATAGAAAATAAAATAAAATGAAAAGAAAATATAAAAAGACTAAAATGAAGTAGTAGCCTCAGAAGTGGGGCTTCTACCTCCCCTAAGGATTTGACCCCCTAAGGTAGTGGGTATCTTCTCCTTAGATTGGTTAAGGGAGTAGATTCCTTAGCCTCATTTAAATTCCCATAATCAAATATTTCTGAATCCTTCAATGGATTTGGATTCTATGAGATCCATGCATATTTGTTTCTCAATTTTCAGTGAAGGTGGGGTATGTGGGGATTATTTCACAGGTATTCATGGGCTGTGGGGGCCGTTACACATAGTAGAAGCATTTGATAATGGTGAAAGAAATATTTAGTGATGAGGCGGGGGATCAAAAACATTATTGCATTGGTGTATGGAATTATCAGAGCTTCCCCTTCATCTGACATTCACAGTGGCCAAATGACGGCTCAATATAGCCCACAGTTATCAGTGTGTGGCGATGACATGATGGAAGGTGGTCTGTAACTTGACTCTAAGCTCTCATGGTTGCCTATGGTTGTTCTTTAGTGAATTATTGTTGGCCAATGAGGATGAATGTGGTGGTGAGAGGTAATGTTTGGCAGTGTTCTATGTCAATGTGTGATAATAGTGGAGGAACATTAACTTGTATTAACTGTGTGACACATCAAAATGGGGTGCCATTCTATGAGAATTTGTATGGAAAGTAACGAGATGAATTGAAAAATCGCTTGTTGTGGGGTATGCTCTTGAACTAATAAAATCACAATGGTCTACATGGAGAGACACATAAATCCATGTGAGTATTCATCCCAACCCTAATCCTTATAAGGTTCACTACCCAGGGGGCCCCACACAATATTTCATCTTCCATGTATCAGCTAGCTCTTTTGGGACCTACCTGTGGGATATGATACTGGAGAGCTCCCTTAATTTGAGAAAATTGTGTGTTCCCTTGGATAAAGGCCTACAAAGGCTTAACCTTAACAGTTTTATAATATTCCACAATAAAAAAGTTGTAAAAATAAAATAATCCAGTAATATAAAGAGAATAATATAATGAATTTATCTCTTCATAAAAACCCATTCATTTATAAAATCAACATAGAGGTTCTACTATTTAACCAAATAAACATATAATTTCATAAAATAATTTTTAATTTAAGACCATAATTTAAATCCACTATCATTCTTTATCACTAAATTCCAAAAACATAATAATACTTTTAAGCAATCATAATTTGTAATGAAAATTCAATTAAAATAAATTAATTTTTTTTTGAAAAATATGAACCAAATATGAGTGTGTCAAATACACTCAAACATAATGTATGATTATCCTCAATTATAAAATCCAAAAATTGAATATTAAATTAATCCAATGTGATAAATATTCAAATATAAAATTATTAATATAAAAAAATTCAATTTCAAATCAAAATTTTTGAAATCCACAAAAAATATCAATTTAATTTATCAATTTTCAAAGAAACAATAAAATCATGCATTTAAATTTATCCATTTTTAAATTTATGAAAACTTCTCTTCCCATTAATTAAATATCATCAATTAATTATTATTAAATATACCAATTCATGATTTTCCTTTCTTTCAAAATTTTTCTCACATCACCGATGTTATAATTAAAGTGAAGTTATAGTCATATCAGGAATACATGATCCTTATCTATATTCATATAAAGGAACTACTTTATCCACTTTGTAAATAAGAAATGAACATAAAATAATGATGGATATTATTTATGATCAACATTTACATGAGACTTATGGTTTTTCGGGATTACAGATTAATGCAAATGGACGAGTTTTATCTCTTAAGTTCAGAGAATGATATTAAATGTAAATGTGTCATAAAATTAATAACTAAAAATTATAAAAACTCCATATTTCATTATAACATAAAGTAGTGGTTATTATCAGAATATAAAATAATGAATGATTTGAAACCCCACTTAAAAGATTATTTACTTTTATAAAAGAAATTTATTTTTCAAAGAACATTATCATTTGTTCTCATTATTGAAAACTATAATTTAGAATAAACCTCACATCCCCCACCTGACAAGATATGATAAAAATTGTAGGTATAGTAATGTGGTTTTATGGTTTTCCCAAATCACAATCAATTATTTTACATTTTCTTATTCTTTCTATCATCTTATTTTTTATTTAATAGTAGAAAAACAATACGAATATAATGTATGAATCCGAAAAATGTCATTCCTCTAACTTGTTACACCCCCTAATTAATTTCATACAATTAAAATAACCCGTTTAATCATAAGTCCATTCACCCCATATTTCAACAATAAAATATCAAGAAAATACTATGAGGAGGGTATGAATATATATAAATAGATCGAATCATTTATTATTCTTATTAACGTCATTTATGTTCTATAAGGGCCAAACAAGGATAAATTTAAATGTTGTCTTTATAGAGTGGGGTTTTCAAAATACTTGTTAATATTTTTTAATTATGTTTTTGTGTATTAATTAAATTGATAAGTTAAAATACATGTTATAATGGGTGTTATGTCCCAATATCACTCCAAAAATATGCTCACAATAAAATATGAAATATTTTTTTTCTATAAATCCTCTCGAGAATTGAAATATGATTTTGTATAATAAATTATGTAATGAATAATAATAATAATTCAATTCACATTAATTTTATAAATTAAAAAAATGATATATGATTTGGAAACATTATTTACATCCAACGGCCCGAAGGCCTTAAATTTTTTTTATTATGACATGAAAACCCCCCTTATATGGGAATAAGAGGGGTTTGACCCGGACTTCATGGAAATTGGACATTACATGACCAGATGGTATAATAAAGAAAAAACAGACTAACAATATGGACTAACCCTAGCCAAGCATTTGATCATGTAAAAGTCCTCCACCTATGCATGACAGTTCAGAAAGAAAGTGTCCTAGGTCAAAGCACAAGTCTGATCCGATGGAAAATTCCATACCCTCTCAAACAAACAAATCCGAAAAGCTATGAAAAGATTAAACATCAGCTCTGATTCCTCCTTTGGGGAATGTTCCATGCAACCAAGTCCAGCGACAAACCAACCTTGCACAATCGTCCTCCATCAAGAGCAGCTCCGAGAAAACCCCCACCATTCTCCATATACCCACTACCACCGTAACCATAGAAGCCACCATAAGATGAACTAGGCAACATGCAGTCAAACCATTGTCACCTAGGACTGAATGGTCCAACAACACACCCAGGAGCGTCACTACTGAGGCGGACCAAACTGTAATGAAATAAAAACGCCACTATGGGCATGAATCTGCTCAGACTTTAACTATAGATGCACCCTCAACAGATTCTGAAGCCAGTCATAGGAAGAAGCGGAGAGCACTAGTAGGAGATGTTAACTTCATTTTCATTATTCAACTAATACCCCCAAATCATTAGTCCTCATTTTAAAATCCATAATTCACATTAATCATTGAATTCTGAATTTTACTCCTTAAATATACATAAAGTAGAAATAAATAACCTAGAATCACAAGATTTATAAGAAAATATTGTCTCCTATATTTGTCAGGTAAATAAATAATACAATAATAGGAAATCAATTTCAAGTTGAAAGGAAAAACATGTCTTTGTATATAATTGTAGGGTGTTTAAAAGTTTAAACCTTAGAATAAACTTTATAGTCTATAAAGCATAGTTATATTCCTATGTTTTTTGGGATAAATTCTTCATTCATTATACTGTAAAGTTAAATTACTCAATGAAGCTCAAGTATCATGTCAGTTATGATAAAAATATAAGAGGGAGTGGGGTTACATACTCATCTAATCATATAAATTATATTTATATTTTTGAAAATAGGTTTAGATAAATCCACATAAGATACATCAATTGGGAACCTAATATTTACTGCCTCTAGATAGAATCAATATCTATTATCTAAGGTCATTTGGTGGAGGAATATTAGTGGATTTTAACAACCACATTTATATGTTACTATCATTTTATTATTATTTATGGTCGAGGAATGAACCATTGATAGAGTACACTTGATCCATACACATTAAAATTACGTGTATTTATCGTGGGGGTTGTAGGATAAAGTATGGGTCATTCTCTTTCTTTGTATATACTTTGGAAACCTCCTCATTCTCTTAAAATTATTTCTTAATAGGGGTTTCATGAATTTAATGTTAAAAGAAAAAAGTCAGGTATTTATTTGAGAATAAAATCTGAATTTTATGTTTTAATTACTAATTTATCCCATTCAATGTGATCTGATACTGTATTAATTTCTATAGGCCCATCTACTTATAGTACTTGATGGTCCTCCTCAAATGTATGTCCATCAAATTATGCATGTTCCATGTGTTTCTTAATAGGTGATGGTCTGCTTTATTCATATCCCTCTAGGGCATGATAATAACTAACCAAATCAAAAATTAAATACCATAAGGGGTGATACTCAATTAATATTGTATAATATAGAAAATGAATTTAAAATAAAGATGTCTCCTTATGTTGTTTCTGGTTCAATCACTAGACCAGTTGGGAGTTCCTCTCGATGCTAGATCTCTAGGGATGGAGGCTGGTAGTCAAAATCCTATCTTTTATTAAAATTCAACCTCTATTGTGGTATCCTCCTCTTCTAAAGATGAATAAAATGTAATGGTACTGGGAATTTATCTTTGTAGGGATCATGGAGATCAATTTTTACGTCATACACATTCCACAACTAACCCAGATCTTATTATTATCTAATAGTTATAATTGCTAGAATAAATTGTTCATTATGAATCGACGCTAACTTACCATTATCATCATTAATCTAGTTCTTCAGATATTGGGGATGTGGATTATCATTAGTCTTGGCCTCAACATCACAGATTTCCTAAAAAATTGAAAATTTCTAGTGGATCTTCTTTATGTCAAGGTTTAATTTTTTTTAGGGTTACATTGAAGTCAAAATTTATCCCATATAATATTCCTTTTATATAGTGTACCATATGTTCTATCCATTGACTATCATATTTAAACGTTCTTTAATACACTTTATCGGTGAATTTTTCTTGGGGAATTTTTCATAATTTTTGGGAGAAAATAGGGACAACTATATAATAATCTTTACCTTTTCTAGATAAAACACATGGATGTAGTCATATTATTTAGTTATCTGTATATACATTCTTTCTACCCATGATTTTTATAGGTTCTCTATGAGATACTAGACGAGGTCCTTGAATTCATCTTATTGGGTAAATTGGGACCAGGCTCCCCAAATCTATTTAGCCCATGTGGTAACACATTCATCTGCATACCAGGGTTATTCAGCTACTAGTTCTTTCCACTATTGGTTTCTAGTTCATGAAGGATAAAAATCATTTGAAAATATCATAGGAAAATTATTTTTAAGGGGCTTTAATGAAATTTAAATAAAAAAAATTATAAATTGAAGAATATAATAAAATAACTTACTTGATCCCTGTAAATGATGTAATGCCCCGGCCCTAGTTACCCAGAGTCGGTGTATTATTACATTACATTGGCATGATCATAAGGAGAACATGTCTCGAAAGAGAGATCAATTTAGTATTATTGGAAACAAGACTCATACATATGTTCAACTTTACAGCTTGAAGAGAAATACAACAAAAATATATTTCATTAGAAGCATCCAATCCTCATAGATTATTCCTACAGGTCACTCATAACTAACTTCCTCATATCCTGGAAAAATGAAACATAAGAAAGGGGTGAGCTCAAACACCCAGTAAGGGTAAGTAATACAACGGAAAATGACATAAATAATAAGCATGGTAAAAAATTCAAAACCACATTCCTTTACCAATAATAAACATGAATAATTTTATGGAAAGATTATGAGCTGAGTAAATAATGCCACAATGAAACATAATAATGAGTATTCTACTTGTCGAATTACCACATGAACCATAAATATTATTTCCATAATGAGGGAATTTATAATGATAGACATTATGAAATATTTTGTCAAGGCCTCGTCCAAGACATCTAAAATAATTAAGGCCTCGACCAAAACCATAAATAAAATTGGGAAAGGGCTTCGGCAAATTTCACATCTAGTTGTCTCATGAGACCAACTGATGAATTGAGGAGCTATAACAGGCTCCACCCATCTCTTACGAAGTCCAATACATTCCTCATATGAAAAGGTTTAAACATATTACAAACATTCATATTAAAAATAGCATAATAAATGTTAATATTTTATCCATAAACCATGAATGGTATAAAAACAGCACTTCCACAGTAAAAAATATCACAATAACTTCATTACAATATGGATGTTTTGTATCATAATAAATCAACTTCAAATAAACTTAAAATCCATCAATGGATGTTGAGATAGATGATATCAAAACTATTTGACAGAAATATCTCTTTTTTGAAACCATTTAAAGGTCACAACATTATAAAATAAAACATTTACTTTGAAAATATCCTTATAAGCTTGTAATGGATGCTTTGATGATGTTATAATGGCAGAAATAGCCGCACCCCACCGTATAAGTTAAAAAAAATTCTTACCTTAAATTTGTCGAAAAGGTCAAAAAGTACCTTGTTTGGAAAACTACAAAAAAATTCCTTTCAAGACACATAAGGTTATAATTGACATTAACCCATTGTCTAATAAATAGTAAAAATGTTTTGACATATATTTTTAAGAAACATGGATGTGGATGATAATGAAGTCCAAGTATATTATTACATATAAACAACCTCGAATAATGAAGAGATTGTGAAATACACCCTTACCTTGTACTTTTCCTTGGTTGATAGTAGGTTAAACTCCTGTATAATGGTGAAATAATTTTTATTAAATTATACAATAATCATATATATTAATATGATATCGTATATGATGTTTTAGCATTGATTTGTTAATAAAATCTTAGTATTATCGTCGTTTTGGGTGTTAACTTACTAGTTTTTATTTATAAGTTTAGTTACATAAGCCATGTTTGTTATGGATAGGTTATATATTATTCAAATCTAAAATGATATCAAGTCCATAAACATTTTTTTTAATCATCAAATGATAATTATAAATGAATGGATACGATGGAGAATGAATCTCATCACCTTCGTGGAGACGGTAGTCCGTACGTACGCACGAGCGACAATATCCTTATTTTGATATTAAAATAATATATAATTGAATGGTATTTCATATATACATAATCATTATTATGTTATATTTATTATTTATATGAATTATAAATCATTATTATACCCATATAGATAATAATATATTGAATAACAATTACACCACAACATGGAGATGGTAGGCCGTACGTACGCTCGTATGGTGACATGTCATTCAAGGGACATATGAAATGATTAATTTGTTTGTTATATAATTATAATAACATCACAGTATATATAAGAAACTGGAGTTATTATTTTAGAATGGAAATAAAAAGGAACGAAGAAGTTGTAGAAGAAAGGAACTTGAAAGAGGTTGGTGATAACATTACTTCTTCATCGGGTTCTTCCTTTTGATTTGATCAAAAGAGATCCTTTGGTTGGATTTATGGTCAAACTAAGGCCTCTAGGATAAATTGAGGTAAGTTCAAAGAGTATTTGGGTAGATATTGGCCGACCCAAATGGCTTTGAAGGTGTGAATTAATGAGAATGAAGAGTGCCTTTTTATAAGAGGGTGAGGGGCACCTTTTAGAAAAGATAGAAATATTATTTTATAATAAATTCATATTCGCTTTGTAATGCCTTCAAAGTGAATTATTTAAAGTTTATGGTGGGGATAGGTCAGAACCATTCAACCAATATGTTTTAGACATGTTTGGGTCACTATATTAACCTTATCTTTTTGTTTTAACTCTTAGTTAATTAGATTAACATTTACCATGTCACTTTGTGCTTTTATATTATATAGTTAATAAACTTAATATATACATTCAAGCGACCCTAAAGTGCTCCATTAATTAAAAAATATCATGATATAAGTCTATTGGCTGAACATTAGATTTTTAGAAATTTAATATTAATTAATAATATAATATTTGTTTTTAAAACTCTTTTATGTCAAATTTGACACTATTCAAGAATCGATTTTTGTTAATGTCTTAAAAACATTTTTAATTCGATGAAAATTCAATTAAGCAATACTATAATGTCATATTAAGCAATAAAATCCATGGATGTCATCAAAACATTCAAATTATATTAATTTTAACATTTATAATACCAATTATTTGATTCTTCCACTAATAAAGAAAATAGTACATAATTATTGTGTCATAAATAATATTAATTATTAAATGTCTAAAATTTAAAAATAAAATACCATTATGTAGGAAATATTTTTAGATTTATAATGAATATTTATAGTTGAAAATCCAACATATATAACCTTATGTAAAATTCTTTTTCTAAAAGATATATGGTTATGTCATTTTTGTATTTATTTTAACTTAATTAAAATAGTGTCCCTATCACCTAAAAGTGGCTCCATGGGGTCCCAAAATTGACCCAAAGATTCCCATGGTCGGACATGAATCCACCAATAAGGTTAGGACACGTTTTAGGATAATTTATTATTATTATAATATTATTTGTTTTACCATTATTTACAGGATTTACCCTTTAACCATGGTAAAAAAAATATTTACCGAAGTAATTATTCAAAATGTGTAAAAATAAAATTTATCTATTTACACAATTTGGACATCCTGATTCCAAATATGGAATCCATTTTTCAAAATTCAAAACATAGAAGTGGTAGAAATTAATTTAAAATTAATTCCCATTGTCAAAAGAACAAGCATGTTTTTAAGTTATAATAACTATCAAAATATTGACACTTGTTTATGTCCGGTTTAATTGTGAAATTATGTCCAATGACCAAATTTTTATTAAATGGTAAAAATCTATTCTAAATAGACATTAAAACCACTCAAATTAATAATTTATCACGATTAATTATTTTGTTTAAAAAAATTTGGTTTTAATTAAAATTTAGTAATTTTCACTATTCATCAAAATATAAAAGTTATCCGAAAAGTACCAAAATTTCACCTTAGGCTAAATTCGATACTCCAAATCCAAAAATTAAGTCAATTTTGAGAGTTAAAATTAAGTAAATTTAAAAAATTAGGGATTACTATTCATAACATCTAGTTTGATTGGTTGTGGTGTGTGTTAGAACTCGAAGTTGCGTATAACACACGTTACTGTATTATTCAAAGAGAAGCGTACCGTGGAAAATTTGGGTGTTAAATTCTCCCCTCCTTCAAATAAATTCATCCTCGAAATTTATAGAATTTTACTGCCTAAAAAGACTCGGGTGGTTCTTCATCATAAGTTCCTCAGGTTCCCACGTAGCCTCTTCCATTTTGTGGTTTCTCCATAGAAATTTTATCTAATGAGTCGTCCTATTTCTCATCACTTGTTCTCTCGTATCAAGAATCCTTATAGGAAATTCGCAATAAGACATATTGGGTTCCAGTTCTAATTCCTCATAGGTGAGTACATGCGTTTGGTCGTGCATGTATTTTCTCAACAGTGATATGTGGAACACATCGTTGACTTTGGAGAGACTTGGCGGCATTGCCAATCGGTAAGCTACAACCCCAATTTGTTCTAGAATTTCGAATGGTCCGATGTACCTGGGACTCAATTTACCTTTCTTACTGAAATCTATAACTACCTCCCAGGGAGATACCTTCATGAAAACATGATCCCGTACATGAAATTCCAAATCCTTCCTTCGATTATCGGCATATCTATTCTGCCTAATTTGAGCTGCTTTGATGTGGTTTTGGATTACCTTTACCTTTTCCATCGTTTCCTCCACTAGTTCCGAGCCAACAATTTTTCTTTCACCAACATCACCACAACAGGTTGGTGTGTGGCATCTCTTTCCGTACAACGCTTCATATGGTGCCATCTGAATACTCGAATGGAAGCTACTGTTATAAGAAAATTCAACCAGAGTTAAATATTGATCCCACATACCCTGAAAGTCATGTGAGGAAGATTTCAACATGTCTTATAAGTTTTGAATAGTCTGTTCTGATTGTCCATCTGTTTGAGGGTGGTAGGCAGTGCTCAAATGAAGTTCAGAATCTGAGGCTTTCTGAATACTCTTCTAGAATCTTTAAGTAAAATGGGGATCATGATCAGAAAATATCAATAGGGGTACCTCATGAAGTCTCACAACATCATTAATATATAGTATTTCTAGACGTTCAAGTTGTAAATCTTCTCTTATAGCAAGAAAATGTGCTGACTTGGTAATACGATCAACAATGACCTATATTCACTAGTGCAGAAAACGTTTTTTACGTCGGTTATTTTTTATTATTTACGTCGGTTTTTAGGCGACGTTAATACGGACGACGTTATAAATAACGTTTTTTACGTCGGTTATTTAAAACCCGACGTAACATCCCTAACATCACGGTGGTTATCACGTCGGTTAATATAATAACCGACGTGATAAATATGCGGGGGGGGGGGGGGGGTTTATCACGTCGGTTATTTTTTAAACCGACGTGATAAAACGCCTGGGATATCGTTTATCACGTCGGTTATGACATAACCGACGTGATTAACCCTTCCCCTGGCCTATTATCACGTCAGTTTCTTAAATAAACGACGTGTTAAAAAGGCCTGGGAAACGTTTTAGCACGTCGGTTATCCAATAACCGATGTGGTAAATCGATTCCCCGGCCTTTTAGCACGTCGGTTATACTAATAACCGACGTGATAAAAGGCCCGAGAACGGTTTATCACGTCGGTTCTCGAAAAAACCGACGTGATAAACCCCTACCGATTATTTACCACGTCCGTTATAAAATAACCGACATGATAGCGATATATATATTTTTTAAAATAATTGCACTGCTCTCACCAAAAATCAATCAGAAACCAAACAACAAAAATAACCATGCCAGCCCTCCCCCAAGACCCAACTGAACCCCACCCTCATCTATACCCACCTAACAACCTGGCCAACCCTCCCCCACCACAACCCTTGGACACCCCCCACCCCTTGGACAGCCCCCCCACCCTCATTTACACCCCCACGACCCCTAGTACAGCTTCAAACACCCATTGGACACCCCTACCATATCCCTTGGACACCCCCACCCCTTGGACAGCCCCCCCACCCTCATTTACACCCCCAAGACCCCTAGTACAGCCTCAAACACCCATTGGACACCCCCCCACACCTTGACAGCCTTCCCAGACCCCTTGGACACCCCCCCGACCCCTGGACACCCCCCACCCCTTGGACAGCCCCCACCCCTTGGACAGCCCCCCACCCTCATTTACACCCAACCGGCCCCTTGGACAGAACTCCCAGACACCTTGGACACCACTCCCATATCCCTTGGACACCCCCCACCTCTTGGACACCCCCCACCCCTTGGACAGCCCCCCCACCCTCATTTACACCCAACCGGCCCCTTGGACAGAACTCCCAGACACCTTGGACACCACTCCCATATCCCTTGGACACCCCCAACCCCTTGGACACCCCCCACCCGTTCGACAGCCCCCCACCCTCATTTACACCCCCCGAACACTAGGACATCCCCAAACACCCCTTGGACACCCCTCCCATATCCCTTGGACACCCCCCACCCCTTGGACACCCCCACCCCTTGGACATGTAGAGACCCGAAGCCTGACGTACATTGACATTACATTACATTTGCGGAATACTTAGTACATAACAAAAACACACACACAAGGATTGTAATAGTTTAGTGTCTTTGGAAACTCGGAACGTAATATTCTAATCGTGGTGAAAGATCTTCAACATCTCCTATAAAGATCTTCCCTTTTTTTACCTAAAACCTTTCTTTATATCCTGGGGAAAAGAAAACATAAAAGGGTGAGCTCAAATGCTCATTAAGGGTAAACAAAAGAAATATCAATCACATCGTATTCATAAGAACATAACATTTTGGAAATCTTAACCTGCAAAAGAGAGCATGATATCTTAACATGGAACAAATCATAGAAGTGAAAATGAGATCCCCATAATCATAACATAAAACTTGAAAAATTTGTGTCAAGCACACATAATCATGGAAAATCATTTCTTGTTAGTCATGACTCATTGCCAAGACTATCTTAGTGGACAAAGTCCCTTTCTAAATCGAGTAACCCTCGTTTCAGTCCTGTTTCACTGAACCGGTATAACCTACCATTCCAGCCATGTCTATCTCATGAGATATAAAATCATTACCCAATGCATTGGAGGGAGATATAGGTCCCACCCATCTTATAATGAATCCTTTCTTATGTGTGCCACATAATCATAAATCATACATCATCGCATAACCCATGTAATAAAAATGGGATTCTTAAACAACATGACATCATAAAACAATTCATATAAGATAAAGGAATTCATAAAAATATTTCCATCACAACATAATCAAATCCATGTAATAATAGGGATAAAATCAGAACCCTTTTTATTATCTTAGATGGAAAATAATTTTGATAAAATACTTGAACTTCATTCTTGAGGAAAATTTCCTTTCTACTTCAAAAACATTTTTCCTTTCATAACATGTCATATGACTTTAAAATAAAAGAAGTTGATTAAAAATAAACTTGAAAACTTGTAAAGGAAGCTTCTTGGAAACAATGTTTTAAAAATCCATTCATGCCGTATATGTTAAAAAAAACATTCTTCGTACTTTTGTCGGAAAAGTCAAAATGTACCTCGTACGAAAAAACGACAAAAGATTCCTTTCATATGCTTTACTAAAATGTCACCGAAGGGAAAAATTGGATTTAAACTATTTTAAGTGGATGGAAACAATATTACATATTGAGAGAACATGGATGTGGATGATAAAATACACCCCAGTAAATACTTACGAATAAACAATCTCGGATAAAAACAAGATTGTGATATTTCCCTTAGCTTAGGTTCGACTTCCTTTGTAAGTGTCCCAACCTCCTCTTCTTTGAAACGCCTCTTTGAATCCTTCACTTAGGGAACTAAGATTGGTCTTTGAAGAATAACAGAACCTCTAGGATTAGTCTAGGGAAGTGGAGAAGGGATTTTGGCAGAGGTTGGCCGAGCTTGAGTGCTCAAATTTGTGTGAGGAGGAAGGGGGAGGAGGTGTCCTTTTATAGGGGAGGAGAGGGGCACCTTAGGAATATCTCAAAATATTATTTTATATTAAAGTCAAAATCGGTTTATAATGGTTCCAAAGGGTCTTATTTCGAAGCTAAAGTGGGGATGGGTCGAAATCCTATCAACCAATAAGATTTAGACAAGTTTAGGGTATTATTTTAACCTTATCAATTAGATTTAACTCTAAGTTAAATAATTTAACTTTTACCGTGTCTTTTTGTTTTCTTTCACTATATGGTTAATAAACTTACTATAACATGCCAAACGAACCCCGAATTGTTTATTATTAATATATATATCCTTATCTAAGTCATTTGGCCGAACCTTAGATTTTTAGGAATAAAATAACAATTAATAATATAATATTTGATTTAAAAACTATTTTGTGTTAATTTTGACACTATTTGATATATGATTTTTGTGAAAGTCATAACAGAATTATATGTTCGAACAAAGTTGATTAGATCAACAATAATATATCATAGTAACCTAGAAAATTAGTGGAATTCATAAAAAGTCTCAAATTACATTCATTTGAGCATTTATAACATCAATTATGTTAATATATCCTTAAAAGGGTAATTACTGCATCATCGTTGTGTCATCAATAAATTAATTTATTTAAAGTCTAAAATTTTTAAATAAAATATCATTATGTAGGAAATCTTTTTAGCTTTCTAAAGAATATTTATAGTCGAATTTATCTTATGTATAACCCCATATTAAAATTTTTTTAGTAAATAAACTTTGATTTTAACTCTTTTAACTCTTCTTTGAATTAAATAATAATAAATGTCCTAATCTAATCCAAGTGGGCCTAAATGGTCATATTATATTCATAAGGTTGTTTTTGGTCGAATTACACTTATCCAATTGAATTAGTACATGTTTTAGGGTAATATTAATATCATTTTTACCCTTAATTACCCTATTTACTTTTAACCGTGGTAAATAAAAGTAAAAAGTTACTATTCACCAAAAATTATTTTCATCTCATTGAACCACATTTTACTTACTGACATCAACAGTGTCTCTCGGATTTTTGAAATTCCATTCACAGAAGCAGTAAAATTAAGTTTTATGAAAAATTCAGTTTTTTTAACTACCACTTAGTAGTTTCACTATTCATCAAAAATTGATGTTTTTCAGAACAATGCCAAAATTTCATCCTAAGATATATTTCATATTCCTAATTCAAAAATGAAATCTATTTTACCAAATTCATATCATAGAAGTTGCATTAATTAATTTTATAATTAAATCCCGCTGTTAAAATAAATAGCGTGTTTTTAGGAAACAAAATATATCAAAAGATTGACACTTGATTATGTCTGTTTTAAATGTAAAATTACAACCAATGACCAAAATTAAATTGTAAAAATATATTCTAAATATAATTTAAAACCTCTCAAATTAATAATTTATCACTATTAATTATTTCGATTAAAAAAGTTGTTTTTAATTATAATTTAGTAATTTTCACTATTCATCAGAATATGAAAGTTATCCGAAAAGTACCAAAATTTCACCTTAGGCTAAATTCGATACTCCGAATCCAAAAATGAAATCCATTTTGAAATATAAAATTTACAAAATTTCAAAAAGTGGTTATTACTATTCATAACGGCTAGTTTTAATAACATTTTAATAGCATATCGATGTTTAGTGAAACTCGTTATTGCGTTCTACACACGCTATCGAGGAAGGTCGCGATTGCGTGTAATGCAAGGCAAGTCAAGGATGCGTGTTGTGCAAGCTCCTTTTGGTGTAGCATACAACAGAAGACATTAGTGAAATAAAAAAGAATATTTTTCATAAAATCTTGGGCTGTTACATTCTACCCCCCTTAAAATGAATTTCGCCCTCGAAATTCGTCGTGGTTATAAATGGTTACTATTCAAAAGTTTCGTTAATAGAAACCCACATCGTAAATAGGAATACCAAAACTTGTCTTTTAAAAACTAAAGTATGAAATGTAATGATTACCCAAATAAACTAATCCATGGGTTTCCACATAGGTGGAAATATGGATATGGAAGAGAAATCTAACCATCATGTTCTGATGGAGAGTGGTAGAGAACATGGCTATGGAAAAGCCAACAATCACAAATCCATAAATTTGTGACGATATAAGGTACCATCTGATTAATCAGATATAAGATCACTAGGACCACATTTTTTTTGTTTTCAAGATCGTTTCCCTAAATTTGATGAATTTGAATTAGAATAAATACTTACTTTATTTTGGTACAGTCGCACTATTGTTTGTGCCTTGAACAATTTCCACTTCATCTCTTAAATAAATGAAGTTGAATTTTTTATTCGTGAAGTGTTAGCAAATCATTTGATAGAATGACGGGTCATTCCATCTGTCTCAAACAAAAGGTTAGCAAAAATTATATACATAAGTCGATCTATAGTGAGATTAATCATATATGGTTCCTAAAATGGACTTATACTTCATATATCATACTGCTTAATATAATAAAACTAGTTTATACTAAACAGGGACTTCCTGTAGGCCTGTGGTAGGCGATAAAGGCCAGTCACACTTCGGTTGTGGGTTCGATTCCCACAGCCTTGTCCGAAGCGATGGGCTGTCGCCCGTCCTTCAGGTTGTCCTTTTTCTAAAACTACATTACTATAACATCCCATCAATAATATCGAAAATCTTATATCCTTAAACTAACTTATGTCCAACATAATCCATTCTAATCTTTAGGCTTATCCATAATACTACAGTCCACTCTCATAATATAGTGAAAACAATTACCAGAGATTTAATACTGTCGTTAATCCCCATATATCATATGATATGTCTTGTTGGTCACATTCCAAACATTCAAAGGCCTTAATCATGTATTCTCTTGAATACCCATTGAACCTTAGTGAAAACATGATTGCAGTTAAAAGTTAACACCTTCCACATACCAAAATCCTCAAAATTCTATATACTCAAACCATGATATCACTTAGTCCTTATATCAATCATGAGCTCATGAATACTATCAAACAGTTAATTTTCTCCTTATCCCTTCATTATGCGCATATCATCTACATTCCAAAAATATCTGAATAACCTTTCAAGGATACTGGTAACATCAATCATACACTTTCAAAACTCAAGGAAATACAACAGTGTAACAATCCATAGATGTCTCTTTATTCCATAGTAGCATGAGATTACTTATACAAAATTACACATGATAGACATGTAATCATTCCACTACATTCTTAAACCATTGACCGAGCGTCAAAAATTCTTTCATCTCACATATCATTTGTAGTCTCTTCATCATCATCCACATAAATACTACCCATATGACCATACTGATTCTCTTCATTAGTCTTTCCCTTAGGGCATTTGTTTGCATAATTCCCATACATTCCACATTTAAAACACTTAACCATTTTTGATGTCGTAGCAATACCATTATCCTCATCCATGGTGTTAACTAACCCTTTTCCTTTGCACTTACTTGCTTTGTGTCCTTCTTTTCCACACCCAAAGCATCTTCCAGTTCCCTTGAAACATTCTCCTTGATGCCTCTTCCCACATGAATTACATAGGGGAAATTGAACTTTTTTTCCTCTATGATCATCATGAAACTCCATCTTTCTCTTATTAGCCGAGTCAGGAAACTTACCAAATTTTACTTTATTGATCATATTATGAGATTGCTGATTCGGCATAATAAATATGTTTGGACTTCCAAATCCCATTTCATTATGAAGAATATCATTCCATTGTCCATCATATCCTCCATTATCGTGAATCATCTTGTTTCCAGCCATTTTCTAAAACCCAAAAAGAACAGTGTTAGAGGAAACAATAATAATAAAGGGGGAATATCTAACATCTTTGGTTTAATCTAATATCGTTACCATAGTTCTAGGACTATATCCTATACGTATACTTATCCTTAGGGGCATCCCTAGACATACCTTAGAAATATCTCTAGGGATCTCACTAACGTTTTTGCATCCTAGTTTCCAAAGGTTGACTAAACCTTTCCTCTGATACCAACTGTAGAGACCCGAAGCCTGACGTACATTGACATTACATTACATTTGCGGAATACTTAGTACATAACAAAAACACACACACAAGGATCGTAATAGTTTAGTGTCTTTGGAAACTCGGAACATAATCTTCTAATCGTGGTGAAAGATCTTCAACATCTCCTATAAAGATCTTCCTTTTTTTTTACATAAAACCTTTCTTTATATCCTGGGGAAAAGAAAACATAAAAGGGTGAGCTCAAATGCTCAGTAAGGGTAAACAAAATAAATATCAATCACATCGTATTCATAAGAACATAACATTTTGGAAATCTTCACCTGCAAAAGAGAGCATAATATCTTAACATGGAACAAATCATAGAAGTGAAAATGAGATCCCCATAATCATAACATAAAACTTGAAAACTTTGTGGTATGCACACATAATCATGGAAAATCATTTCTTGTTAGTCATGACTCATTGCCAAGACTATCTTAGTGGAAAAAGTCCCTTTCTGAATCGAGTAACCCTCGTTTCAGTCCTGTTTCACTGAACCGGTATAAACTACCATTCCAGCCATGTCTATCTCATGAGATATAAAATATTTACCCAATGCATTGGAGGGAGATATAGGTCCCACCCATCTTATAATGAATCCTTTCTTATGTGTGCCACATAATCATAAATCATACATCATCTCATAACCCATGTAATAAAAATGGGATTCTTAAACAACATGACATCATAAAACAATTCATATAAGATAAAGGAATTCATAAAAATATTTCCATCACAATATAATAAAATCTATGTAATAATAGGGATAAAATCAGAACCCTTTTTATTATCTTAGATGGAAAATAATTTTGATAAAATACTAGAACTTCATTCTTGAGGAAAATTTCCTTTCTACTTCAAAAACATTTTTCCTTTCATAACAAGTCATACGACTTTAAAATAAAAGAAGTTGATTAAAAATAAACTTGAAAACTTGTAAAGGAAGCTTCTTGGAAACAATGTTTTAAAAATACATTCATGCCATATAAGTTAAAAAAACATTCTTCGTAATTTTGTCAGAAAAGTCAAAATGTACCTCGTACGAAAAAACGACAAAAGATTTGTTTCATATTCTTTACTAAAAAGTCACCGAAGGGTAAAATTGGATTTAAACTATTTTAAGTGGATGGAAACAATATTACATATTGAGGGAACATGGATGTGGATGATAAAATACACCCCAGTAAATACTTACGAATAAACAATCTCGGATAAAAATGAGATTGTGATATTTCCCTTACCTTAGGTTCGACTTGCTTTGTAAGTGTCCCAACCTCCTCTTCTTTGAAACCCCTTTTTGAATCCTTCACTTAGGGAACTAATATTGGTCTTTGAAGAATACCAGAACCTCTAGGATTATTCTAGGGAAGTGGAGAAGTGATTTTGGCAGAGGTTGGCCGAGCTTGAGTGCTCAAATTGGTGTGAGGAGGAAGGGGGAGGAGGTGTCCTTTTATAGGGGAGGAGAGGGGCACCTTAGGAATATCTCAAAATATTATTTTATATTAAAGTCAAAATCGGTTTATAATGGTTCCAAAGGGTCTTATTTCGAAGCTAAAGTGGGGATGGGTCGAAATAATATCAACCAATAAGATTTAGACAAGTTTAGGGTATTATTTTAACCTTATCAATTAGATTTAACTCTAAGTTAAATAATTTAACTTTTACCGTGTCTTTTTGTTTTCTTTCACTATATGGTTAATACACTTACTATAACATGCCAAACGAACCCCAAATTGTTTATTATTAATATATATATCCTTATCTAAGTCATTTGGCCGGACCATAGATTTTTAGGAATAAAATAACAATTAATAATATAATATTTGATTTAAAAACTATTTTGTGTCAATTTTGACACTATTTGATATATGATTTTTGTGAAAGTCATAACAGAATTATATGTTCGAACCAAGTTGATTAGATCAACAATAATATATCATAGTAACCTAGAAAATTGGTGGAATTCATAAAAAGTCTCAAATTACATTCATTTGAGCATTTATAACATCAATTATGTTAATATTTCCTTAAAAGGGTAATTACTGCATCATCGTTGTGTCATAAATAAATTAATTTATTTAACGTCTAAAAATTATAAATAAACTATCATTATGTAGTAAATCGTTTTATCTTTCTAATGAATATTTATAGTCGAATTTATCTTATGTATAACCCCATATTAAAAATGTTTTAGTAAATAAACTTTGATTTTAACTCTTTTAACTCTTCTTTGAATTAAATAATAATAAATGTCCTAATATAATCCAAGTTTGCCTAAATGGTCATATTATATTCATAAGGTTGTTTTTGGTCGAATTAAACTTATCCAATTGAATTAGTACATGTGTTAGGGTAATATTAATATCATTTTTACCCTTGATTACCCTATTTACTTTTAACCGTGGTAAATAAAAGTAAAAAGTAACTATTCACCAAAAATTATTTTCATCTCATTGAACCACATTTTACTTACTGACATCAACTGTGTCTCTCGGATTTTTGAAATTCCATTCACAGAAGCGGTAAAATTAAGTTTTATGAAAAATTTAGTTTTTTTAACTACCACTTAGTAGTTTCACTATTCATCAAAAATTGATGTTTTTCAGAACAATGCCAAAATTTCATCCTAAGATATATTTCATATTCCTAATTCAAAAATGAAATCTATTTTACCAAATTCATATCATAGAAGTTGCATTAATTAATTTTATAATTAATTCCCGCTGTTAAAATAAATAGCGTGTTTTTAGGAAACAAAATATATCAAAAGATTGACACTTGATTATGTCTGTTTTAAATGTAAAATTACAACCAATGACCAAAATTAAATTGTAAAAATATATTCTAAATATACTTTAAAACCACTCAAATTAATAATTTAACACTATAAATTATTTCGATTAAAAAAGTTGTTTTTAATTATAATTTAGTAATTTTCACTATTCATCAGAATATGAAAGTTATCCGAAAAGTACCAAAATTTCACCTTAGGCTAAATTCGATACTCCAAATCCAAAAATGAAATCCATTTTGAAATATAAAATTTAAAAAATTTCAAAAAGTGGTTATTACTATTCATAACGGCTAGTTTTAATAACATTTTAATAGCATATCGTTGTTTAGTGAAACTCGTTATTGCGTTCTACACACGCTATCGAGGAAGGTCGCGATTGCGTGTAATGCAAGGCAAGTCAAGGATGCGTGTTGTGCAAGCTTCTTTTGGTGTAGCATACAACACAAGACATTAGTGAAATAAAAAAGAATATTTTTCATAAAATCTCGGGCTGTTACAGGACAGCCCCCCACCCCCTGGACACCCCCCCGACCCCTTGTAAACCCCCTACCCCTTGGAACCCCCCCACCCCCTTGGACAGCCCCAAACACCCCTTGGACACCCCTCCTATATCCCTTGGACACCTCCCACCACTTGGACACCCCCCCCCACCCCTTGGACAGCCCCCCCCCCCCACCCTCATTTACACCCAACCGACTCCTTGGACAGCCCCAAACACACCTTGGACACCCCCCACCCCTTGGACACCCCCACCCTCATTTACACCCCCCCGACCCCTAGGACAGCCCCAAACACACCTTGGACACCCCCCAAACACCCACCCACCCCCTTGGAACCTCTCCCCCCATACCAAAATCCAGACCAGAAAAACCATCAACAGTAGACCAAAACAAGAAGTAGAGAAAAATTAAACATTCACTTATATAACATTCAAAACTTACACTGTCAACTTCAAAAAAAAACTAAATCCAACCTAAACGACTATGAAATACACAATTACATTGACAATATTCAAAATTACATTTTACATTACAAACAACTAAAAGTCAATCAAACCTGTAAAATAATTTGACCACTCCACTTGTAAGTGTTTGATATCTTCAGCAGTAAAGGGTTGAAGGTCATCAAAAAGCTACAAAGGAAAAGGATTGTAGTCAACGTGTATAATGAATAAATCAAATTGAAATATTATGAGAAAGAGGAAATCTTACCAGGTCAAAACTCAGAACTGTCCCAGTTGTTATTATTTCATACATAAATCTTAACATGTAATATCCGCATTCGATGATGCCTTGTTGCTCACGACATTTCTGTTTGAATGAGTGTAAATTCAATATATTATTTTTATGTAATAAATCAAAATGTACAAATTATAAATGGATATTTACCTTCGCATGTACATATTTGATCTTGTAATTCCTTTTCTTTGCGCTTTTTCGAAAGTGGACCCATGCCCTGTTAGAAAATAATACGAATGGGGTAAATTTAAAATTCATTATAATATATAAAACTATTGTGAAATTGAAACTTACGTTTCCAATATATACTTAAAACTTTCTCGCACATCATCATGGAGAGAGCATATCCAATAAAGTGTTTTCTCCCTAGGGCAAAAAACCCCTAACATCCAATGATCCCTGATAAAAGGAAATTTAACGTTAGTGGTTTTTTATGTTAAAAGATAATTAACTCTTTGAGAGGGATGTGTTTCATACCTCTCACAAAAAGGCATCATCCAACACTGTGTGATTAAATTCTTTTCAAATCTATCAGCAATATAAAGCATTCTTTGTTCCTCATCCAATGCACATGCTTCAGGGGAAATCAATTGAGGGTCCACGAATCCATATACATCTGTCAGCTCATTCCTCTCACAAATTTTATACAGATACCTAATACAAAGCAGACATAAGTATACATTTTTAATAAATATAACGCAAGGAAAAGGTGTTAAGACTTACATGATAAAAATTTGCACCACGTTGATGCCCAACTTATCTCCAGTGACAAACTCCATGATATCAGTTTTCATAATCCCCACACTTAGTTCACGTCCATAGACATGAGCTTCCATTGTAAAGTCATAATGATCCGCCAACAAATTTGAATATCTTGACAATTTGTCAAGACTGCTAGTATCTGCATCTGATGTCATAGCTATCTGTCTTTGTTGTTGTCTATACAGTATTTCTTTACCTTTGAAGTATTCCTGTAAAAATAAATTGAAAAATATATTAGTTTTCAAATGATAAAACATTAATAAAAACATAAAATAAAAGATATAACATCCATACCTCTATGGTAATGAGTCGAAGAAGTCTGGATGGCCAAAGTAAAAAATGGCCGATACTATGTCCAACTGTCGTCACCTCATCTGTAGGTAATGGTATCCGAGCTGATCTATCTATAATATCCTGTACAGTGACCCTCTGATTCTCTACCTCTAACTGTTGATGATGAACTGTATCTCCTATACAATATACCATCCCATATGCAACTATATGATGTTGAGGATCATCAACATACAACTCACAATAAGTAGGTAGCTGCGGCGGAGGAGGAGGATCAAAAATGGGGTCCGCAGGCTGAGGTGGGGGAGTGGGAGCTACTGGGAGAGGTGGAGTGGGAGATGCACCCTGAAATTGTCTTTGCATGTCTGCAAACATAAACTGCACCGATGCTCTAATCTTGTCCTCCATTGTTGCATTAATATTATGGACTTCAGCCTCCAAGGATTCTATTTTTTTTTATAAACTTCCTCAACGTTAGAAGTTGAGGAACGTGGCAACACTTTTCTTAACGATACACCTGCCAGATATCCTCTTACACGGCCAGGATGTTCGGGCTTTCCCAATGCCACAGATAAAATATCTTCCCTCCCAGATGGTGTAAATGTCCCCTGTGAACTCTGCTCCTCAAGAGAGTCCTGTAATAATTAATTGAACATTTCTATAATGATTGGAAATATATGACGAAAATAGTAAACTTAAATAAATAAAATAGATATCTTACAATCCTCTCAACTACGAGTCTCGATTCTTCCGAAAGATATTGTCCTTTTTTGCCCTTCCGAGCTCTTTTCCATTTCTCATGTCTAGATGGAGGGGATGGAGGGGCCACCTCTCCAAAGCTTGAAGACTCAGCTCTTAGTTGTTGAAATTTTTCTGCCATCATTTGTTCTTCCAATAATGCATACCCTCCCCGAGATAAACTATGAGGGTATACATTTTTAGATTGGATCTCTTGATGATCTTTCCTTATTTGCTGTAAATTAAGAATATGTAATCATTAACAAAACAATAATAAGATCATTATATAAGAAAGCTTATAAAAGTTTACATTGCCCTTACCAAAAATGATTCTTTTCTTCTACTTTCAAAAAATTGTCTCCATGTGTCTTCATCTATAAAAGGATATATACCACATGGATTCTCACGACTCCTATGACCATAAATGAAATCAGATGAGAGGGTTGATTTGAAATCCCTCCATCTCCTAGCAGCCAACGATAAGCATTTCTTCCTGACTCCTCCAGTGGTAGGAATATCAAATGTCATCTGATAAAAAAGAGGTTAAAAATATTATATATACTAGAAACATTTAAAGAACAGTCAAGCAATAGCAAAAGATCTTACCAAAATGGTCTCCCACAGCTGAGAAATTATCGCCTTATCCACACTTCTCCAATCATCATAGAGAATGCTTACTTTGGTCTTAGCCTGAGTTGCTACAAAACCCTTAAAATCTTTAGCATTTGGACCTCTAGGAAGATCATCATCATCAAACTCCACGACTATCCTCTCCTCCTTCGTACGGGCAAGTGATAATTTTGGTAAACGTGTGCACCCACGCTTACCAACCTTTGAACTCTTTTTCGTAATAGGAGCATGTGAATGTTCCTCCCCAGATGTATGACCAATATGCTCATCTCCAGAATCATGTGGCTGATCAACTGATTGATCTGTCATTTTCCTTCAAATCAAAAAAACAAACATTAGTTCACAAATAGAAAAGTGTACTAAATTACATAATAGTAAACATTGGTAATATGGTAAGCATGTTAAACAATGATAAAAATGGTAAACACAGGCAAAAGGTTGCCAAGGAGTTGGCCTAAGAAATCTGAAAGGTGGACTCACTGAGTCCACCTGTCCGCCGGTGTGAGCTCACCGGCCAGCCGGAGGACCCAGGCAGTGGACTTGCCCACTGCCTGGTGCCACCGGCCGGCCGCTGGCTCATCACCGGCCAGCCGCGGGTGATCCAGACATAGAGGAAGGCTCTCTGTCTGGTCCACCGGCCGGCCGGTGGTGATCCAGCGGCCGACCGGTGGTCCAGACAGAGCCTTCTTGTCTGGACCACCGGCCGGCCGCTGGCTCACCACCGGCCGGCCGGTGGACCAGACAGAGCCTTCCTGTCTGGACCACCGGCCGGCCGTTGGATCACCACCGGCCGGCCGGTGGACCAGACAGAGAGCCTTCCTCTGTCTGGACCACCGGCCGGCCGCTGGCTCAGCACCGGCCGGCTGCGGGTGATCCAGACAGAGAGGAAGGCTCTCTGTCTGGTCCAGCGGCCGGCCGGTGGCGATCCAGCGGCCGGCCGGTGGTCCAGACAGAGAGCCTTCCTGTCTGGACCTCCGGCCGACCGCTGGCTCAGCACCGGCCGGCCGGTGGACCAGACAGAGCTTTGCTCTGGACCACCGGCCAACCGGTGATCCACCACCGGCCAGCCGGTGTGCCCAGGACTTCTCCTCTTTACGGTTTTTATTATTTTATCGTTTTGGTTTGATACATGTTTTAATAAGTAAAAAATTTACAATATCTAAAATTATATGAAAAAACTAAATGTAAACAAGAAATAAACTTGTGTTACCTGTAATTTTAGGAATGTACAGTTGGATTGTTTTCCCAAATTCCTTCGTCGTGATCGTTCCTTATGGCACAAACCATGTCTTCAACATACTCATCATTATGTTCTGTTAATCTTTCCATGGAAGTAGGGATATCACATAAATCAGCATCTTCATCAAATTCATCCTCACCAACATATTGTTTTTTCCCTTCTAAAACAACAGACCACTGCATATCTAATTGATCTACTACATAGAAAATTTGTTTGGCATGTGTTTCCATTATAAAAGAATCAGTTGTGTCTTCCAATCTATTCAGATTAACAAGTTTCATTCCAAATTTATCTTGTCTGACACTGTTGTTACCGATAAACCATTTACAGTTAAAAACAGGAACTTTAATTTTAAAGTAATCAGCCTCCCATATGTCTTCAATCACTCCATAACTTGCACTTGATGCTGAAATTGGGTTTCTGTCCTTAGTACTCGAAAAATGCATTGCTTCTGCAAACACCAATACACCACTATTCTGAACTGCACTTCTGTTGTCCTGAGCTTTCGTATGAAATGTATAGCCATTAATGTCATAAGCGGACCATGTTATCACATTTAAAGATGGACCACCCACTATCCATTTTAATATCTCTGATACATCTGATCTACCAAGCAAGGTATTTTTAAACCATGGCAAAAAAGTTTTGTTGTGCTCATTCAAAATCCACATTTCTTTCTTCTTTGGATGAAATTGTTTCAACTCATTAATATGCAATGTGATGTACGGTTGAACATCAGCTATGTTATTCAAGATGTATGATTCTAACTTCTTCATATGTTCAGCTGACAGTGATTTGACTTTCAAGCCACGAATCCCCTTTCCCTCATTATTAACCCGTTCATGGAGAGATGGAGGCAAACCTATGTGTTGCGCCGTAGCCAAGTAGCTCGTACAAAACTCTGCTACCTCCTCAGAAATATACTTTTCAATAATGGAGGCTTCAGGTCGATATGGATTTTTAACATATCCCTTTAATATTTTCATATACCTTTCAAAAGGATACATCCAACGAAGATATACAGGTCCACAAAGCCTTATTTCTCGAACCAGATGAATCATTAAATGCACCATCATATCAAAAAAAGTTGGAGGAAAATACATTTCCAAATGACAAAGTATAAAAATAGCATCCTTTTCCAAAATGGTCAAAGCATTCACATCAATTGCCTTGTTACAAATTGAATTGAAAAAATAACACAACCTCATTATAGTCTTTCTGACACGGATGGGCAATATTCCACGCAGTGCAACTGGTAGAATTTGTTGCATCATGACGTGACAATCAGGTGATTTCATACCTAGCAACTTCAAGTCTTTCAATGAGACAAAATTTTTTACATTTGAAGAATAACCTTGAGGCACTTTGATATCATGAAGACACTGACAGAAGATACTTTTCTCCCTCTTCGATAATGTATGACAAGTCGGGGGAAGAAATGTTCGTCTTCCTTTAGGAGTGGGAGCTAACTCCAAACGTATTCCCATTGATAGTAGGTCTAACATTGCATTCAACCCATCTTTTGTCTTTCCTTTAATATCTAGCAATGTTTAGATCAAAGAATCACAGATATTCTTCTCCACGTGCATGACATCAATATTATGTTTGACTTCATGATACCTCCAATATGGTAGCTCAAAAAATATTGACCTTTTCTTCCAAATATGTCTATCATTACCAGATTTCTGTTTCTTTCCCAATGTCACATCAAGGTTTTTCACCCTCTCAAAATACAATTCTGGGGATAAAGGTTTTGGAGCAGTATCAAATTCTTGTGAGCCATTGAATGCCTTTTTTAGTCTTCTATAAGGGTGATCCATAGGCAAAAACTTTCGATGACCCATGTACACTGTTTTCCTCCCATGATGCAATTGACAATATGACGTCTGTTGTTCGCAAATTGGACATGCTTTATGCCCTTTAACACTGTATCCAGAAAAATTTCCATATGATGGGAAGTCATTTATAGTGAATAGAAGCACTGCATGCAGTTGAAAATATTCCATTTTATAAGAATCATACACCCTAATACCATCAGCCCATAACAGTTTCAAATCATCAATCAGCGGTGACAAGTATACATCAATATCATGGTCGGGTTGCTTTGGACCAGAGATCATGATACTCAACATGACATATTTGCGCTTCATACAAACTTCAGGAGAGAGGTTGTAAATTACCAATAAAAGAGGCCATGAACTATGTGTGCTACTGAGGGTTCGGTATGGATTCATTCCAACTATGAACAAGCCTAGTCTCAGATTTCTAATTTCATTTCCAAATGTAGGGTACTGGGCATCAATTTTCTTCCATTGTGGACAATCAGCTGGATGACGTATTTTTCCATCACATACCCGCTCATCAGCATGCCATCTTAACCTTTTTGCATCATGTGAATTAGCAAATAAACGTTTGAAACGAGGAATTATAGAAAGATACCAAACTACCTTTGAAGGGAGCTTTGTAATCTCTACATCAGCTTGTGATTTTTCTTTCACCTTATACCGTGATGTCCTACATTTAGGACACTCTTTCAGAAATTCATATTCCTTCCTATATATAATGCAGTCATTCGGACAGGCATGTATTTTCCTGTATCCCAATCCCATCGGGCATAATATTTTTTTGGCCTTATAATGTGAATCTGGAACATCGTTATCTTTTGGAAGAATGTCTTTCATCAATTGTAGCAGCTCTGTAAAACTTCTGTCACTCCATCCATGTTTCGCCTTCAGGTTAATCAATCTTAACACCGCCGACAAAACCGTAAAATCTGTACAACCAGGATATAATGGTTTTTCAGCATCACCATATAGACGTGCAACTGTCGGTTCTATCTCAATTTGTTCTGCTACAATATCGCGAATCATTTCTTCAATTCCATCAGAGTTACCATCTTGCGATTCATTATCATCAGTGACATTCTGTCCAGTTTCGCCATGCCAAATCCAAGGGTTGTAACTCGGATTGAAACCATGACAAATCAGATGATCTTTTATCTCTCTACTTTTCAACTTCTTCATATTCAGACATTTCAGGCATGGACAGAAAAAAATGTCACTACTTGGAACATTTCGTTTAGAAAATTCCAAAAAGGCTTCAACACCTTCCTCATATTCATTGCTCATTCGATGTGCCATAATCCAACTTCGACTCATTATTACCTATAGCAAATAGCAAAAATATATATATTTTTTAGATAAGACAAATATATGTTTATATGAAAAAAATCATAATTTTAATGTAAACAATTTTGAAATATAAAACAAATCGATGTGTAAACCCCCCTGGACACCCCCCGACCCCTCTGGACAGCCCCCCACCCCTCATGGTCACAACCCCCCACCCCCGACCTGCTTGGACACCCCCTGGACACCCCCCAACCCTCTGGACAGCCACCCCACCCCTCCTAAACACCACCCCCACCCCCTACCCCCTTGGACACCCCCCTGGACACCCCCAACACCCACCCACACCCTTGGACAGCCCCCCACACCCACCCACCCCCTTCTAAACCCCCCTGGACACCCCCCGGCCCCTCCGGACAGCCCCCCACCCCTCCTGGACACCACCCCCACCCCCTACACCCTTGGACACCCCCCTGGACATCCCCCAACCCTCTGGGCAGACCCCCCACCCACCCGGACAACCCCAAATACCCTCTGGAGAGGCCGCCACCCACTTGGACAGCCCCCCACACTCATCCACCCCCTTGGACAGCCCCCCACACCCATCCACCCCCTTGGACACCCCCTGGACACCCCACCGACCCCTCTGGACAGGCCGCCACCCCCTTGGACAGCCCCCCACACCCACCCATCCCCTTGGACACCACCCTGGACACCCCCCGACCCCTCTGGACAGCCCCCGACCCCTCTAGAAAGCACCCCCACCCCTCCTGGACACAACCCCCCACCCCCGACCTTCTTGGACACCCCCCTGGACACCCCCCAACCCTCTGGACAGCCCCCCACCCCTCCTAAACACCACCACCCACCCCCTACCCCCTTGGACAACCCCTGGACACTCCCCAACATCCACCCACACCCTTGGACAGCCCCCCACACCATCCCACCCCCTTGTAAACCCCCCTGGACACCCCCGACCCCTCTGGACAGCCCCCCGCCCCTCCTGGACACCACCCCCCACCCCCTACCCCCTTGGACACCCCCCTGGACATCCCCCAACCCTCTGGACAGCCCCCCACCCACCCGGACAACCCCAAATACCCTCTGGAGAGGCCGCCACCCACTTGGACAGCCCCCCACACCCATCCACCCCCTTGGACACCCCCCTGGACACCCCACCGACCCCTCTGGACAGGCCGCCACCCCCTTGGACAGCCCCCCACACCCACCCATCCCCTTGGACACCACCCTGGACACCCCCCGACCCCTCTAGATAGCCCCCGACCCCTCTAGAAAGCACCCCCACCCCTTCTGGACACAACCCCCACCCCCGACCTGCTTGAAAACCCCCCTGGACACCCC
Source organism: Viscum album (assembly GCA_963277665.1). Classification (NCBI taxonomy): domain Eukaryota; kingdom Viridiplantae; phylum Streptophyta; class Magnoliopsida; order Santalales; family Viscaceae; genus Viscum; species Viscum album. Next base: position 871,988,245 of record OY728125.1, read on the forward strand.
CCAACCCTCTGGACAGCCCCCCCACCCCTCCTAAACCCCACCCCCACCCCCTACCCCCTTGGACACCCCCCTGGACACCCCCCAACACCCACCCACACCCTTGGACAGCCCCCCACACCCACCCACCCCCTTGTAAACCCCCCTGGACACCCCCCGACCCCAAATCCATGCACCTATGCCATGGTTGTGTGTGAATAAAGTAGTAACAACTGTAAAAGGGCAACCCATCCAAATGGACACGCCCCAACCCTCTCGGGGATTTATAGAAAACGATGAAAAATTAGTGAAATCATAAAATTACTCAATATTGCAAGTCGAACAAATAGATCTAGGGATGAAAAATAAGATTATGGTGCCAAAACGAGTTAAAAGGGTTCGCAATCGAAGAATCTTAGCTAGTTTCAACAAAAAAGTCACAACACATTTATATATACTATCCGCGACAAAAAACGAATGAGTGGGAGGATTACCTGAGTGCTGCGAGTTTAGATGATTGATCCGAGGAGATTAAATATGAGAAACGATGATCGCAAAACGAATCTAAACCAACGAAATGGACGAGCCGATTCAGGTTTACGCGCGAGAGAGACGAGTCGTGACTGTCGAAGGTAAACTCGCGAATGACAATCAACGGGGCTGGGAAAATTTTTAAATGAGTTATCACGTCGGTTATTCAATAACCGACGTGATAATGTTTTTAAAAACCTTTATAACGTCGGTTATTGAAATAACCGACGTAAAAACCTTCCTCCGATTCCTTTTTGACGTCGGTTATTTTATAACCGACGTTATAAAGGGCTCAAAATCCGCGTTTTCTTACGTCGGTTATTCCATAACCGACGTCAAAAACATCTGCGGATTCTTTTTTTACGTCGGTTATTTTATAACCGACGTAACAAGGCCTTCGAAAACCGCGTTTTTTACGTCGGTTATAAAATTAACCGACATACAAAACGAAGCCGCGCGATTAATAACATCGGTTCTTTTTATAACCGACGTTAAAGGTGTACCGACCACAGTTTTTGACGTCGGTTATTAAATAACCGATGTAAAAAACATCGTTTTACATATTATGACGTCGGTTTTATATAACCGATGTAAAAAATGGTGACGTAAAAAACGTTTTCTGCACTAGTGATTGAATCATTCCTTCTCAGAGTCTTTGGTAGTCCCATGACAAATTCCATTGTGATATTATCCCATTTCCACTCAGGTATGGGGAGAGGCTTCAATACTCCTCCAGGAAGTTGCCTTCCATCTTTCACTTGTTGACAACCCATACATCTTGACAAAAAATCGGCAATCTCCCTCTTCATGTTGTCCCACCAAAAATGTTCCTACAAATCTCTATACATTTTGGTGCTCCTAGGGTGTATAGAGAAATTGGAACTATGAGCATCATCTAACAATTCCCTTTTTAAATCAGGTATATCAGGAACAAAAAGTCTCTTCCTGAATTTCAAAATTCCTTCTTCATACACAATGTCTCTCAATCTCCTACCATTCACAGCTTTAATCTTCTTTTGAAATTCTTCATCATCGGTCTGAGAACTCTTAATCCTTTCTAGTAAAGTTGGCTTGACAACCATTTGAAAATGCACTGATGTTTCACCTTCCATGGTTGCTCCCATATCAATCTTCACTAGATCCATGAAAATTGGATCTCTTTCAATTCCCATATTATTCAAAACTCCATAATCCTTTCTTCTCAAAGCATCTGCCACCTTCTTTGCCTTCCCTGGGTGGTAGTGTATCGTTCAATCATAATACTTGAGTAGTCCAAGCCATATCCTTTGCCTCATGTTGAGTTCTTTTTGTGAGAAAATATACTTCAAACTCATGTGATCACTATAAATCTCACATTTCTCACCATAGAAATAATATATTCATACCTTCAAAGCAAAGATCACAACTTCTAATTCAAGATCATGGTTAGGATAGTTTTTCTCATGAATTTTCAACTGTCGTGATGCATAGGCAATAGCCCTATGATTCTGCATAAGGACACAACCAAGCCCTTTCTTCGATGTATCACTATAAATAATGAACCCATCATTCACCGATGGTAGAGTCAATATAGGATAATTGACTTATCTTATCTTTAGTTATTCGAAACATTCTTCAAACTCATTTGTCCAACCAAATTTAACCCCTTTACGTGTGGGCTTCGATAATGGGTTAGCCAATCGGGAAAAATTATGGACGAAACGTCGATAATAACCTGCCAAACCAATAAAACTGCGTACCTCAGTTATAATCATCGGTGCTGGCCATTCTTGGATTTCCTTGGTCTTAGAAGGATCAATAGAAATCCATTCCTTAGAGACAATATGGCAAAGAAAAGAAATCTCATGAAGCTAGAATTCAAACTTGCTAAACATCCCATATAATTCATGTCTTCTAAGAGTCTTCAATATAATGCGCAAGTGATTTTCATGATCTTTGTAGCTATTGGAGTATACCAAGATATCATCAATAAATACCTCTACAAAGTCATTAAGATATTCCTTGAAAACTCTGTTCATTAGATCCATAAAAATAGAGGGTGCATTAGTCAATCCAAAAGGAATTACTGTAAACTCGTAATGCCCGTACCTTGTTAGAAATGCTATCTTCGGAATGTATTCCTTCTTCACACACAAATGATGGTATCTAGATAGAAGTTCAATCTTTAAAAAGTACTGAGCTCCATGAATTTGGTCAAATAAATAATCAATGCGAGGTAGGGGATACTTGTTCTTTATTGTTATAACATTGATCTCCATGTATTCAATGCACAACCTCATAGATCCATATTTCTTCTTAACAAAAAGGACAGGGGCTCCCCATGGATAAAACAATAGGGAGAATAAATCCCTTAATACCCAATTCCTCTAACTGTTTCTTTGGATAACTAATTCCACAGTGGCCATTCTATAAGGGGTCTTCGATATAGGCCTTGATCCAGGGATTAAAACAATGGAAAACTCAACTTCTCATTCTGGAGGATGTCCATGTAAATATTCTGGAAACACATCTACATATTCATTCACAATAGGTACATAATCTATTTGAAAATTCCTTTCCTCACCCTCATTCATTTCATTATCTTCCTCCCCAATAATTGAATTTAGTTGAGCTACTGGGGGTGGATCTAAATTAGAATTAGGTGGCGACGATCCTGCTCTAAAGATAAGGTGTTCCTTATCATCGTCATCAGGAATCATAATCTATTTCTTCTTATAATAAATCTTCACATCTTGGTCCAAAATCCAATCCATACCAAGGATTATATCAAATTCAATCATTGGCATGACAATGAGATCAGCAGATAAAGAACATTTATGTGCCTTAATGGGGACTGATTGACAAAACTTTGTGGCAATGATACTTCCCTTATAGATTTTTACTGAAAACACCCTTGCTAAATCAAATTGGAAATATCTAATTTTCTTAACAAACTGGGAAGATATGAAACAATGCGATGATCTAGAATCAAATAATGCATTTTCTAAACTTGAGGAAACCATTAAATTACCTGGCACCACATCTTTTGGTAGCGTCTTTATTTATTTTACAATCACCAGCTAAATGGCCTTTCTATCCACATTTGTAGCATACTCCTTTTCCTTTTAGACAGACACCGGGGTGATTCCTTCCACAATTATAACAAGGTGGAAATTCAATTATACCATTCTTCCTTATTTCCTTTCCCAGAGTGTTCAGCAGATCTCTTCTTCTCTTGCTTTGATTTAAAATCATAAGACTTAGATAAATCCTTTCCTGTCTTAGTTGTACAGGAGGCAATATCTTCATATGATGAGAAGTATTGTGATACTAATGCTCGACGGAGAAATGGTTTTAACCCATAGAAAAAACAATCAATCTTACTTCTTGGGTAATTTATATAATCTGCAGCATGACACGCCACGTTTTTAAAGTTAGCCTCATACTTTGCGACATTCACATCCTCCTTTTTTCTCATACTCAAAAACTGTCTTTCCATATCTCCTAGATGGCATCGATGCAAGTATTTTTCTAAGAAAATATTTTTGAACTACCTCCATTCCTTATTTTATACTTCATAATCTTCCTTCTTGTTTTGTATCAATGACCACCATTGATCAGCATCTCCAGTGAGGTAATAAACTGCCATGACAACTTTTTCCCTTTCACTACTCCCCAAGGCAGGGAATATTTTCTCTAAGGAATTTTTCCATTGCTCAGCTATTAATGGATTTGTACTCCCATTGAACATCGGTGGTTGTTTACTCATGAACGATCTAACATTGATCCTCCATACTCAGGGTGCTCCATATGGGTAAGGTTATTATTTATAACCTTAGTGAGTTGTACCGGTATGGTGATTAGCTGTTCAACACCAGTTGCATCACTAGCTGCACTATAATTATCTTGAGCAGGAGGAAAATATTTACATGGAGTTCGTGCATTGGTACAGTTTCCATTTCTTCCACTAGGCGCAATTTATAAACAATGGCATAAAACAGATTAGTTTATGAATTGAAATATATAATTCCAAACTTCTAAAACAATTAACATAAATTCAACAGTTTATGGATATAATCCATAATCTTAAAAAAAGATTTATTTGAGGAAGTATATACTCATAACCCTTCATAATGGTTTGTAATGAAAATGAGAATTATCCTAACCATATCCTTCAGGAATGTCGTAACCAAGAGTGAAACAAGGCCCGTTGTGGTGCACCAGTTCCCATTCGAGTCATGCTCAAAGTGGTGTTTTCAGGTTTTACCCCTAGGCACATCTGCGCCAGAGACGCTTCTACTTGCTCGTATCTAGACTAGGATGTATTGCTCAGAAAACTCACAAAATCTCTACAATACCAAAATTCTAAGAAGTTCTTCTATACTAATCCTCAAAGTCTATCTTAGGGCTATGTTCTCTAATTAGAGTGTATCTAAATCATGTTTCCATGGTTTGTACTAAACTTCCTATGATACCAACTGTAACTCCACGAACCAAGTTACCTAGAGTCAGCACATTTTTACATAACATTGGCATGATGACAAGGAGATCATGTCTCAAAAGACCGACCAATTTAGTATTATTGGAATCAAGAGTGATACATATGTTAAACTTTATAGATTGAAGAAAAATACAACAAAAATATATTTCATTAGAAGAATCCAAGCCTCCTAGATTATGCCTGTAGGTCACTCATAACTAACTTCTTCATATCTTGGTATAATGAAACATTAGAAAGGGGTGACCTCAAATGCTCAGTAAGGGTAAGTAATATAGCAGAAAATGAAATAAATAATAAGCATGATAAATAATTGAAAACCACATTCCTTTACCAATAATAAACATGAATACATTTATGGAAATATTATGAGCTGAGTAAATAATGCCATAATAAAACATAATCATGGGTATTCTACTAGTCAAATTATCACATGAACCATCAATATTATTTCCATAATGAGGGAATGTATAATGTAAGAAATTCTGAAATATTTTGTCAAGGCCTCGGCCAAGATGTCTAAAATGATTAAGGCCTCAGCCAATACCATAAATCAAATTGGGAAAGGGCCTTTGCCAATTCTACATCTAGTTGTCTCATGAGACCTTCCGATGCATCGAGTAACTATTGCAGGCTCCACCTGTCATTTACTAAGTCCAATACATTCCTCATATGAAAAGGTTTAAACATATCATAAACATTCGTATTAAAACTAGCATACGAAATGTCAATACATTAACCATAAACCATGAATGGTATAAAAATAACACATCATTATTCAAACATATCAGAAAATCTTCATTACAATATGGAAGTTTTGTATCATCATAAATCAACTTTAAATAAACTTAAAATCCATCAAAGGATGTTGACATAGATGAAATCAAAACTATTTGAGAGAAATATCTCTATTTTGAAACCATTTAATGGTCAAATAATTAAGAAATAAAACATTTTATTTGAAAATATCCTTATAATCTTGTAAGGGATGCTTTGATGATGTGATAATGGTGGAAATTGCCGCACCCTCCGTATATGTTAAAAAAACATTTTTGCCTTAAATTTGTCGAAAAGGACAAAAAGTACCTTATTTGGAAAATGACGTAAAGATTCCATTAAAAACACATAAGAATATAAATGAAATTAAACCATTGTCTAGTAAATAGTAAGAATGTTTTCAAATATATTTTTAAGAAACATGGATGTGAATGATAAAGAAGCCCCAATAGATTATTACGTATAAACAACCTCGGATAATGAAGAGATTGTGAAATAAACCCTTACCTTGTTCTTTTCCTTGGTTGATGGTAGGTTAACCACCAATATAATGGTAAAATAATTGTTATTAAATTATAAAATAATCATATATATTAATATGATATCATATATGATCTTTTATCATTGCTTTGTTAATAAAATCTTATAATTATCATCGTTTCGGGTGTTAACTTACTCATTTTCTTTTATATGTATAGTTACATAAGCCATGTTTGTTATGGATAGGTTGTATATTATTCATATACAGAATGATATCAAGTCCTTAAACATTATTTTTAATCATCATATGATTATTATACATGAATGCATACGATGAATAATGAGTCTCTTCGCGTTCGTTGAGACGGTAGTCCGTACGTACGCACGAGCGACAATATCATTCTTTTGATATTAAAATAATATATAATTGAAAGGTATATCATATAGAAATAATAATTATTATGTTATATTTATTATTTACGTAAATTATACATCATTATTATACCCATCTAACTAATAATATATTGAATAACTATTACACCACAACGTGGAGACGGTAGGCCGTACGTACACACGTATGGTGACATGCCATTCAAGGGATGGATAGAATGATGAATTTGTTTGTTACACAATTAAAATAACATAAAAATATATATAAGATACTCTATTAATTATTTTAGAATGGAAATAACAATTAATGAAGAATTTGAAGAAGAAATGAACTTGAAATAGGGTGGTGAAAATATTACCTCTTCTTCGGGTTCTTCCTATTGATTTGATCAAAAGGGCTACATAGGTTGACTTTCTGATCAAACTAAGGACTTTAGGATGAAGCGAGGGATGTTGGGAGAGTATTTGGGAAGATTATGGATGCTCAAAATGGATTTTAAGGTGTGAATTAATGAGAAGGGGGAGTGACCTTTTATAAGAGGGGTGAGGGGCACCTTTGGAAAAGCTAGAAATATTATTTTATAATAAATTAATATTCAGTTTCTAATGGATAAAATGTATATTATTTAGAGGTTAAGATGTGTATAGGTCTAATACCACTCAACCAATAGGTTTTAGGCAGGTTTGGGTCACTATATTGACCTTATCCTTTAGTTTTAACTCTTAGTTAATTAGTTTAACATTTACCATGTCACTTTGTGTTTTTATATTATATAGTTAATAAACTTACTGTATACGTCCAATCGACCCCCAAGTGGTCCATTAATGACACACCTATCCTGATATAAGTCTGTTGGCCTAACCTGATATTTTTAGGAATTTACTATCAAATAATAATATAATATATGTTTTAAAAACTCTTTTATGTCAATTTTGGCAATATTCAATAATTGATTTCTGATAAAGTCATAAAAAACATTATTAATTTAAAAAAATTAATTTAAGCAATAATATAATGTGATATTAAGCAATAAAATTCATTTATGTCATCAAAACATTAAAATTATATTAATTTTAACATTTAAAATACCAATTATTTGATTCTTTAATTAATAAATAAAATACTACATCATTATTATGTCATAAATAATATTAATTATTAAATGTCTAAAAATTATAAATAAATAACAATTATGTAGGAAATAATTTTATATTTCTAATGAATATTTATAGTCTAAAAACCAACATATATTACCCTATGTAAAAATTGTTTTTCTAAAATATATATGCTTATGTTATTTTTGTATTTATTTTAACTTAATTAAAATAAAGTGTTCCTATCACCTACAAGTGGCTCCATGGGGTCCCAAAATCGACCCAAAGATGCCCATGATCAGAAATGTATCCACTAATAAGGTTAGGACACGTTTTAGGGTAATTTATTTTTATTATAATATTATTTTTTACCTTTATTTACCGGATTTACCCTTTAACCATGGTAAATAAAATATTTACCGAAATAATTATTCAAAATGAGTAAAAATAAAAGTAACCTGTTTACAAAATTTGGACATCATGATTCCAAATATGGAATCCATTTTAAAAAATTCAAGACACAGAAGTGACAGAAATTTATTTAAAATTAATTTCAGCTGTCAAAACAAAAAGCGTGTTTTTAAGATATAATAACTATCAAAAGATTGACACATGTTTATGTCCGGTTTAATTTTGAAATTATGTCCAATGACCAAAATTGTATTAAATGGTAAAAATATATTGTAAATATAATTTAAAACCACTCAAATACAAAATTTATCAATATTAATTATTTTGATTAAAAAAATGTTGTTTTTAATTAAAATTTAGTAATTTTCACTATTCATCAAAATATAAAAGTTATCTGAAAAGTACCAAAATTTCAACATAGGATAAATTAGATACTAAGAATCCAAAAATGAAGTCCATTTTGAGAGATAAAATTTAGAAAATTTAAAAAAGTAGGTATTACTATTCATAACAACTAGTATGATTGGTTGTGGTGTGTGTTAGAACTCGAAGATGCGTATAACACATGCTACAATATTATTCAAAGAGAAGCGTACCATGGAAGCTTGGGGTGTTACAAACGATGCAAGTCTTGATGCACACTTATTGTAGTGAATGGAAGAAAATATTCTCCCAATGCATCACAGTGGCAGACCAAGGTTGTCACACATGAGGAGATTTTGAGTTTGTTCCCCTACTTATTCTAATTCACCTAAGCTATTTATTTTTATTTTTTAAAAAAATTGAATTTTTTTTGTGATTTTAATTAAATTCAAAAATTAAAAAGTATTTGAAGAATATATATTCTATAATTATAAAAACATTAAATAGAAAATAAAATGAATTAAAATGAAATTATATGGTTCTAAGTTAGGTTTTGGATTCCATCATTATTCTACTTTATGATTTTAATTTTATATTCATAAATAAATCATGAAATATCCTGAATAATTAGTATTATTTTATTTAGAAATTGTGAAATATAAAATTCCTTAAGTAATATATATTCCACCTCTTCCTATAACCATGATGAGTGAAAAACTTTGTTTTGGTTTTGAAATCTTCTTGGGGTTAGCTGTATAACTATTTTTTCGTCCACTGATTCACTCAAATCTATAGTGTGAAGATAAAACCATTGAAGAGAATGAAATGTGATTAAATAAATAATAGAAATAGATTGAGTTCCATGTCATGGGGGGAGTTATCCATAGCCATGCAGTCTTCTCAAATATATCACAAAATCAAAATAAACATTAATGAAAATACAATAACACCATGAAATCCATCTAGAAATGACTAGGGTTATCCAACCATTATAATGTGTAAGATGTACCTTGGTGGAATAGGATAAAGAGAAGAAATATGTAACGCCCTGACCCCAGATACCCAGAGTCGGTGCATTACTTCGTAACATTGGCATGATCACAAAAGATCAAGTCTCGAATGACCGATTAGTTTAGTAGCCTTGGAAACACTAGATACATTCACAAACGTTACATTACATCATAAAGTGAAAAACTACAATAAAAAAGTCTCCATAGTCCACACTCATATCCTCTTCTCACAATCCCTGCATGTCATTCATAAAATACTTCTTCACATCCTGGAAAATATTAAAACATTGAAAGGGGTGAGGTCAGATTCTCAGTAAGGATAACAATATTGCGGAAGCTTTCATAAATAAACATAAAAATTTAAGGCAATGTATAACTAAAACAAAAGCCATTTAAACTTGAACATAAACATAATATGGAAAAAGTAAAATGAGATAATTCATTTACTTCTTCACATGGATATTCTACGGGTCGAATAATCACATGAAATATCAATAACCACTTTCATAATGAGGAAATGTATAATGCCAGACATTATGAAACATTTTGTCAAGGCCTCAGCCAAGACGTCTAAAATGATTAAGGCCTCGGCCAAAACAATAAATCAAATTGGGAAAGGGCCTCGACCAATTCCACGTCTAGTTGTCTCATGAGACCTACCGATGCATCGAGGAGCTATAACGGGCTCCACCCGTCACTTATTAAGTCCAATACATTCCTCATATGAATAGGTTTAAACATATCATAAACCATAACATAATCGTATCACATAAAACATGCAAAAAGGAAAAATAAAATTTCCACATTTCAATCACAAGATATCAATACAACACATTGATATAATAAAAACGCTTTCAAAACCATTTTCAATACCAAAATAAAAGAAAGTTAAAACTTTGTATTTATTTTTCATTAAAAAAAATGATGGCTTGTAGAGGAAGCCGAAACTCAAATAATGGTCACGGCGGCGGAGAAGTCGTTGTCGCCGCATAAGTACGGAAAGAAAAACATTCCCTTTTGTTGTTAAAAAAAACTCTTCATATAAAAAAGATTCCTTTGGAGTAAACGTAAAAGTCAAAGGGGTTTATACACCGTATAAAAGAAAGTTGTGTAAAAAACCAAATATGCCTCAATGAAAGGGGATTGAGATGATGTCCTTAAAAAGATCATTTTTTTAAAATAAAGTACATCTATAATGTTTATTCACTATATGTACACATAAATAATGTAAAAATACAAGATAGGACATAATAATATGATGACATAATTTGAAAGTAGGAGATTAACCCAAAGAATAGAAGTTGGGTTAAGATGTTCCCTTACATCGTGTTTGACTTGACTCAACCGTTCTTTAACCTCCTAAATAATAAACTAGAGTTAATATATACCTTATTAAGAACCATTTTAAATTTCATTATCCTTTTTATATCACTTATTACAATGATATGAACATTATGTAATTATTTAAGTTAATAACGGTCGTTTTGTCGATCTTTGGTACTTGAGTCAACAATAAATTTCTTATAATTACAAGTTGTTTATGTGGTAGAATATCCATTATCTCCAGAATTATATTCATGATTTATATGTCATATATATCATATATATCCAGTATATACATTTATTTATAATATTACATAACATTTAGAGGTAAGAAATGAAATGCACCGTTCATGGAGACGGTAAGCCGTACGTACGCATGAACGCTACTTTCATTTCTATTTCGTATTTAATGGAATGAAATCATAATTATATAAATTTATAATACAATTCCAGTATAATATAGTGTATAATACCATTTACTCCATCCTTTATACATCCCACATATGGCATTAACGACTCAAATCACTTTTAGGGGGCGGTAGTCTGCACTTCCTAAAATGAAATTATCTCGTTTACCCATAATGGAAATCATAAAGTATGCCATAAATTAGAAATACAGAAGCATAATTAAAACATAAACATATTATATATCATATATAAATATAGTTACATCTTAATGGCCACCTTTGAAGGTGTTATATGAGTGTTGAACAATCATCATTTTGTGAGGCAGAAATTTGCCATCCACAGAAACCGTATGTTCTTTAACCATTAGATGTAGGTGTGTGTAAGTTTAGCTCGAATCCTTCTTATAAAAACATCCTAGTATATTTAGGATACTGGTTTTGTTACAAAAGAAATTAATAAAATGAGTTTAGGGGGTTGGAGAAGTTAAATAAAACAAAACAACATTAGAGAAGACATTACCTAAAAAAATCGGGTAACTCTTTTTGATTTGAGACAAAGGATTCCTTGGGAAGACTTCTGCCAAAATTGAGGCTTCTAGGAGTAAGTTAGGGTTGTTGGGAGAGTATTTGGGCAGAGGTTGGACTAGCCAAATGGCTTGATGGTGTGAATAATGTGGGAGTGGTGGGGGCCTTTTATAAGTGGAGAGGAGGGGCACTTTTGAAAAGTAATGAAATGTTATTCTATTATACAATGCTTTTCGGATTCTAAAGGTCCCACACTTGTATAATTAGAGGCTAAGGTGATAAGGGTTTGAAACCTCCCCATACAATAGGCTTTGGACAAGTTTATGCCTTGGAGTTTACATTATCTTCTCATTTTATTTAAATCGTTAAATAATGAGGTCATCGCTGCATCATCATGATTTCATAAATAATTTAATTTATTTAATGTATAAAAATTATAAAAAAAACACTATGATGTAGGAAATATTTTTAGCTTTCTAATGAATATTTATAGTCAAAATTGGGACTTGTTTAACCCCACTTAAAAACTGTTTTAGTAAAACAACTCATGTTTGTGTCAATTTAATTTTAACATTAAATAAATATATATTAATGTCATTTTCCAACTAAAGTGGATCCATGGGGTCCCCAAGTTGACCCATGGGTTTTCTCGGTCGGCCATGACTCATCCAATAGGAGTAGGACAAGTGTCAAGCTCATCTCATATTATTAAAACATTATTTTTACCTTAAACAACACTGATTACCTCTAATCGCGATTAAGAACTTAAAATTTACTATTCACCAAAAAATTATTTTAATCTCAGTGAACCAAATTTTACTTCTTAATGACAACCATTTATGTCGGATTTTTGAAAATCAAATCACAGAAGTGGTAATATTTCATTTTAACGAAAAATCAGTTTTTAACAACCACTTAGTGGTTTCACTATTCATCAAAAATTGATGTTTTTCAGAATAAGGCCAAAATTTCACCCTAAGCTATAATTGATATTATGAATTCAAAAATGATGTCTATTTTACAAAATTCCAAAAATATAAGTTTCAAAAATAATTTTATAATTAATTCCCGCTGTTACAACAAATAGCGTGTTTTTAAGAAACAATTTATATCAAAATATTGGCAATTATTTATGTCCAATTTCAATGTTAAATTAATTCTAATGACCACCATTGGATAAAATGGTAAAAATATATTCATAATAATACTTTAAAACCACTAAATATTATAATTTATCACTATAAATTATTTTGATTTAAAAAGTTGTTTTTAAGTATTTTTCACTATTCATAAAAAATTAGAAGTTCACAGAAAAATACCAAAAATTCAACATAGGCTGATTTCGATATTCCGAATCAAAAAATGAAGTCCATTTTGATAAATAAAATTTATAAAATTTCAAAAAGAAGGTATTACTATTCACAACTTCTAGTTTAATTAGTTGTGGTGTTTTAGAACTCGAAGTTGCGTACAATGCAACCTATTGCATTATTGAATGAGAAGCGTATCATAGAAGCTTGGGGTGTTACATTCTCCCCTACTTCAATAAATTGCATCCTCATAATTTGAAATTTTTTCTTTGAAAATAAAAGGTTGAAAATTGAAAATACCATTGTGGAAAACCCACATCAGAAATAAGGTTAATAAATATATAACATTAAAAGAAAGCAAGATAAGTACAAAGGTCACCCGAGATTACCCATTCTAGGATTCTATGAAAATATGGATATGGAGGAGAAACAAACCATCAAGGTCTGATGGAGAGTTATAGAAAACAGGATTAGGAGAAAGTTTAACTACAAGAAAATCACAAACTTGTGATTGGTTAAACGATCATTGATTCCCCAGTAGGAAAAGTTAACCGACAACATTTTTGTTTTGAGTTAACTTTTATAAAGTTGAGGAATTTATTTAGGAGATTTTCTAAGAACGTAAGGGAATATACATACTTGTCATGTAGACTTTCATTCTTTAGTAAATTTTTACCACAAACCCATCTTTCACGCTAAAAGGTAATACAACTCAAAAATATTATATTTATCCTAATTGTATAAGGTTACAAATATTTTCACATACCATTTAGATTAGTGAAATTATTTTGTAATAAACAGGGACTTCCTGTAGGCTAGTGGTAGGAAATAAAGGCCTGTCGCACTATGATTGTCGGTTCGATTCCTGCAGCTTTGTCCGACGCGATGGGTTATGCCCCACCCTGCAGGTTGTCCTTTTCCTAAAACTATAGTATTATAATATTCAAAAATTATCTTCATAAATTTTTAACCTTAAACAATACTGTCCAAAGATCAACTTAATCCCCTCCAACCTTTATAGTTATCCAAAATACCTCTGTCCAGACTTTCTCTAACAGGTCTCTTAATTCCAAAATCAATTTATCAGATTCCCCAAACAAAGTAAAGTTTCTCTTATTGTCACATACTAAAAATATAATTACCTTCATCATATTAAAACCTTACTAAAATCAAAAAGTACTGCAGTACAATCCTTATATATATATATCACATTATTCTAATAACCAGAATATAATCCATGAGTCCAAAAGCACCAATACATTAGTTATTCTGCTTCAACTGTAGTAACAGCATAAGATTGTCCTTGATCCCTTGGCCTTTTCTGAGGTAAGTTTATCTGATGCTTAGGACATTCATTTGCATAATGCCCCATTTCCCTTCAATTGTATCATTCACCATTGATAGCCTCTTTCTTTCTCTTGAAATCACGCACCTGGTGACCTTTTTCTCCACATTTATAACAAACACCCATTCCTTTTAGGCAAGTACCAGGGTGATTCTTCCCACAATTATCACATAATGGAAAATCCTTCTTTCCCTTTTCCCTTTATCTGTCTCTTGTTCCACCGTTCTCTTCTTCTCTTGCTTTACTTTGTTGTCATAAGACTTAGAGAAATCCTTTTCTGTCTTGATAGCACATGAGACAATATCTTCGTATGTTGAGAAAGATTGTGATACTAAAGATAGATAGAGAAATGGTTTTAACCCATCAAAGAAACGATTAATCTTACCTCTTGGGTTATGTAGGTTGGCCTCATACTTTGTCACATTATCATCCTCCTTTTGTCTCAGACTCAGAAATTGCCTTTCCAAATCTGCTCTATGGTCACGAGGAAAGTATTTTTCTAAGAAAATCTCTTTGAACTCCCTACATTCTATATTTGATACATCATCATCTTCCTTTGTGTTTTGAATCAATGACCACCATTGATCGGCATCTCCAGTGAGGCGGTAAACTGCCATGATAACCTTCTCCCTTTCGCTACTCCCCAAGGCGTGGAATATTTTCTCTAAGGAGTTTATCCATTGCTCAGCTACTAATAGATCTGTACCCCCATTAAATGTTGGCGGTTGTTGCCTCATAAAGTGGTCTAATATTGATCCTCCACGTTGCGGATCAGGGTTCTCCATACGAGTAAGGTTATTATTCATAACGTGAGTGAGTTGTCCCAGTATGGTAGTAAGTTGATCAACACCAGTTGTATCTCCAGATCCACAATAATTATCTAGAGCAGGAGGGCAATCCATACACGGAGTGCGTGCATTGATACAATTTCATTTCCTTCCACTAGGCGCCATTTCTAATCAATGGCATACACTATATTTGTTTATGAATCTAAATACATAATTACATACTTGTAAGATACTTAACATAAATTGAACTATTTATGGATATAATCAATAAAATGTTTTCTTTGAGGAAGTATATACTCATAACCCTTCATAGTGGTTTGTAAAGAAAATGAGAATTATCCAAAGCATATCCCCCAGGAGTGTCGTAACCAAGAGTGCAGCAAGGCCCGTTGTCGTGCACCAGTTTCCGTTCGAGTCTAGCTCAAAGCGGAGTTTTCGGGTTTTACCCCTAGGTACATCTGTGCCAGAGCCGCCTCTACCTGCTCGTATCCAGACAGGGATGTATTTCTCGGAAACTCACAACATTCTATAATACCAAAATTCTAGGATGTTCTTCTATACTAATCCTCAATGTCTATCTTTGGGATATGTGATCTAATCAGAGTTTATCTAAATCTAGCTTCTAAGGTTAGTACTAAACTGCCTCTAATACCAACTGTAACGCCCCGACCCCAGCTACCCAGAGTCGGTGCATTACTTCAAAACATTGGCATGATCACAAAAGATCAAGTCTCGAAAGACCGATTAGTTTAGTATCCTTGGAAACACTAGATACATTCGCAAACGTTACATTACATCATGAAGTGAAAAACTACAATAACAAAGTCTCCATAGTCCACACTCATATCCTCTTCTCACAATCCCTGTAGGTCATTCATAAAATACTTCTTCACATCCTGGAAAATATTAAAACATTGAAAGGGGTGAGCTCAGATGCTCAGTAAGGATAACAACATTGCGGAAGCTTTCATAAATAAACATAAAAATTTAAGGCAATGTATAACTAAAACAAAAGCCTTTTAAACTTGAACATCAACATAATATGGAAAAAGCAAAATGAGATAATGCCATTCAATTCTTCAAATGGATATTCTACTGGTCGAATAATCACATGGAATATCAATAACCACTTTCATAATGAGGAAATGTATAATGCCAGACATTCTGAAACATTTTGTCAAGGCCTTGGCCAAGACGTCTAAAATGATTAAGGCCTCAGCCAAAACCATAAATCAAATTGGGAAAGGGCCTTGGCCAATTCCACGTCTATTTGTCTCATGAGACCTACCGATGCATCGAGGAGCTATAGCGGGCTCCCCCCCATCACTTATTAAGTCCAATACATTCCTCATATGAATAGGTTTAAACATATCATAAACCATAACATAATCGTATCACATAAAACATGCATAAAAGAAACATAAAATTTCCACATTTCAATCACAAGATATCAATACAACACATTGATATATGAAAAATTCTTTCAAAACCATTTTCAATACCAAAATAAAAGAAAGTTAAAACTTTGTATTTATTTTTCATTTAAAAAAACGATGGCTTGTAGAGGAAGCTGAAACTCAAATAATGGTCACGGCGGCGGAGAAGTCGTTGTCGCCGCATAAGTACGAAACAAAAAACATTCCCTTTTGTCGTTTAAAAAAAGCTTCATATAAAAATATTCCTTATGTGTAAACGTAAAAGTCAAATGGGTTTATACACCGTATAAAATAAAGTTGTGTATAAAACCAAATATTCCTCAATGAAAGGGGATTGAGACGAAGTCCTTAAAAAGATCATTTTTTAAATAAATTACATCTATAATGTGTATTCACTATAAGTAAACATAAATAATGTAAAAATACAAGATAGGACATAATAATATGATGACATAATTTGAAAGTAGGAGATTAACCCAAAGAATAGAAGTTGGGTTAAGAAGTTCCCTTACCTTGTGTCTGACTTGACTCAACCGTTCTTTAACCTCCTGAATAATAAACTAGAGTTAATATATACCTTATTAAGAACCATTCTCAATTTCATTATCCTTTTTATATCACTTATTACAATGATATGAACATTATGTAATTATTTAAGTTAATAACGGTCGTTTTGTCGATCTTTGGTACTTGAGTCAACAATAAACTTCTTATAATTACAAGTTGTTTATGTGGTAGAATATCCATTATCTCCAGAATTATATTCATGATTTAGATGTCATATATATCATATATATCCAGTATATACATTCATTTATAATATTACGTAACATTTAGTGGTAAGAAATGAAATGCACCGTTCATGGAGACGAAAAGCCGTACGTACGCATGAACGCTACTTTCATTTCTATTTCGTATTTAATGGAATGAAATAATAATGATATAAATTTATAATATAATTCTAGTATAATATAGAGTATAATACCATTTACGCCATCCTTTATACATCCCACATATGGCATTAACGATTCAAATCACTTTGAGGGGGCGGTAGTCCGCACTTCCTAAAATGAAATTATCTCGTTTACCCATAATGGAAATCATAAATTATTCCATAAATGAGAAATAAAGAAGCATAAGTAAAACATAAACATATTATATATTATATATAACTATAGTGACATCTTAATGGCCACCTTTGAAGGTGTTATATGAGTGTTGAACAATCATCGTTTCATGGGGCATAAATTCGCCATCCACAGAAACCGTATGTTCTTTAACCATTAGATGTAGGTCAGTGTAAGTGTAGCTAGAATAATTCTTATAACAACATCCTAGTATATTTTTTATACTGGTGTTTTTACAAAAGAAATGAATAAAAAGAGTTTAGGGGGTTGGAGAAGTTAAATAAAACAAAACAACATTAGAGAAGACATTACCTAAAAAAATCAGGTAACTCTTTTTGATTTGAGACAAAGGCTTCCTTGGGAAGAATTCTGCCCAAAGTGAGGCTTCTAGGAGAAAGTGAGAGATGTTGGGAGAGTATTTGGGCAGATTTTGGCTGAGCCAAATGGATTTAAGGTGTGAATAATGTGGGAGTGGTGGGGGCCTTTTATAAGTGGAGAGGAGGGGCACTTTTTGAAAGTAATGAAATGTTATTCTATTATACAGTGCTTTTCGGATTCTAAAGGTCCCAAACTTGTATAATTAGAGGCTAAGGTGATAAGGGTTCTAAATCTCCTCATCCAATAGGCTTTGGAAAAGTGTAAGCCTTGTATTTTACATTATCTTCTCATTTTATTTAAATCGTTAAATAATGAGGTCATCGGTGCATCATCATGATGTCATAAATAATTTAATTTATTTTAATGTTTAAAAATTATAAAACAAATACTATGATGTAGGAAATCTTTTTAGCTTTCTAATGAATATTTATAGTAAATATTTGGACTTTTGTAACCCCACTTAAAAACTGTTTTATTAAAACAACTCATGTTTGTGTCAATTTAATTTTAAAATTAAGTAAATATATATTAATGTCATTTTCCAACTAAAGTGGCTCCATGGGGTCCCCAAGTTGACCCATGGGTTATCTGGGTCGGCCATGACTCATCCAATATGAGTATGACAAGTTTCAATCTCATATCATATTATTAAAACATTATTTTTACCTTAAACTACACTAATTACCTCTAATCGCGATTAAGAACTTAAAAGTTACTATTCACCAAAAAATTATTTTAATCTCATTGAACCAAATTTTACTTCTTAATGAGAACCATGTATGTCGGATTTTTGAAAATCGAATCACAGAAGTGGTAATATTTCATTTTAACGAAAAATCAGTTTTTAACAACCACTTAGTGGTTTCACTATTCATCAAAAAATGAAGTTTTTTAGAATAAGGCCAAAATTTCACCCTAAGCTATAATTGATATTCTGAATTCAAAAATTATGTCTATTTTAAAAAATTCCAAACATATAAGTTGCATTAATTAATTTTAAAATTAATTCCCGCTGTTACAACAAATAGCATGTTTTTAAGAAACAATTTATATCAAAAGATTGGCAATTGTTTATGTCCAATTTCAATGTTAAATTAATTCTAATGACCACCATTGGATAAAATGGTAAAAATATATTCTAATTATACGTTAAAACCACTAAATAGTATAATTTATAACTATTAATTATTTTGATTTAAAAAGTTGTTTTTAAGTATTTTTCACTATTCATAAAAAATTAGAAGTTCTCAGAAAAATAACAAAAATTCAACATAGGCTGATTTCGATATTCCGAATCCAAAAATGAAGTCCATTTTGATAAATAAAATTTATAAAATTTCAAAAAGTATCTATTACTATTAACAACGGCTAGTTTAATAAGTTGTGGTGTTTTAGAACTCGAAGTTGCGTACAATGCAAGCTATTGCATTATTGAATGAGAAGCGTATCATGGAAGCTCGGGGTGTTACAAAATAAATAATGTAAAAAAGTTGAATGACTGAAGAAATAAGAAAATAAATTTGATGACAGAATAATAAAACACATACATGAAATAAAAAAGAATAAAAAGAATAAGATAAAAAAGACTATCAAAATAAAAAAAATTATTCTGTAAGGGGATTGTTAAAATTATATAATGAATATTTAAATATAGAATGATTAATAAGAATATAAGAGGAATAAAAAAAGGGTGGATCATGATTTAAAGAAGAATTATGATATATGGATTTAATTAATTAAAACTAAATTCAAACATAAAATGAATTAAACTAAAATAGATATGAAAATAAAATAAGAAGAAAATAAAAAATAGAAGAACTAAAATGGAAATTCATCCTCCGCTGTGGGGCTTCTCCAAACCCCCAAGTGAAAACTCCATTGAGGAAGTGGATATCTCTTTCTAATGTAGGCTAATGGGGTAGAGTCACATTCCTTATATAAATCCACTGAAGAAAGGAATATAAAATCCTTAAAGGTTTTTGATTGTTGTAATACCCATGGATATATAGGTTCGTGCTTGATTTCTAGTAATGTATTGATTAGTGGGGCTTCATGCATGGGTATGAAGGGTGTATGAGGGGGGTTCCACGTGGATTTTGTAGTTGAGAATGTTGAATTTAATTTTGAGGTAGCATATAATTTTAATTGGAGCATAAGATCAGGAACTGAGTAGATATTCCCCTTCATATGGACCTTATAGTATCTAGATGAGGTCTCTAGATGGTCCTTGGTGATCAACTAGTAGTGTAAGTGGTGGTATATGGTGGTGTGGATCTCACAATGAGATCTCCCGACCATTCATGGATATGTGTAGGTAAAGCAGTACTGATCACTATGGATGAATGTTATGATGAGAAGTAGAGGTGGGATTTGTATTCTGTCTTAGCATGATGGGTGCATAAGAAAATTAAACCACAGTTTCTACGTCTCACATTGAAAGGAGATATAGTTTCATAATAATTTATATGCAATAATGTGGGATGAAAAGTTAAATTTCCTACACTAGGGTGGGATCCCACACTCAAAATCCCAAAACTATCTGTAGCTCGTGACACATGTGGACAATGTATTTTTTTCTCACCATAAATCTTCATGAGGTTCTCCATCCATGAGCCACTCTAAGGGATTTGATCACTCTTCCCTCAACCATTTCTAATTGACCATCCATTTTGGTTTTGCGACTGAATAGATCTCTTGATTTGGATAAATAGTGTACACCACTAGTTGAAGTTCATATATCTATTAGAATTAAAATTTTATAAAATTAACCTTCTATAGTATTGTAAAAACAAAATAAATATTTAAAAAAGAGAATAATATAATGAATTCCTCACCTCTTTACAAAATAATTCATTTAAAAAAACCAACATAGTGGTTCTAAAATTTAAATGAATCCATATAGAATTTCATTAAATAATTTTAAATTGAAATCCATCATTTAAATACACTATCATTCTTTATCAAAAGTTTCCCAAAACATTATAAAATTATAAAATCATTGTTATTTTGATTAAAAAGTGACATAAATTACATAATTTGTTTTGAAAAATATGCACAAAATATGACTGTGTTCTTGGTAATACAATTTGAATTGATATAATTTGATGGTTTTATATTTTTGTTTGATATCAATTTGTATTTAGATATTATTATGTAAAATTTATACATTTTCATCATAACATGTAATTTTCAAAGAACATTTTTTTTTTCATAATAGTTTTTCAAAACCACTTTTTTAGGTATCTACTATAAACACATACATATAATTTTAAAAATTACATCTTTCCCCTTGAAATACATATCATTGAATATATATCCCTGTTAAATATTCTTCACCTCTAACAAATTATTATGAACATTTATGTTCATAGGGTGAGGGTTACATCTCAAATATTATTTTGTTGAGGAATGTGTTTTTTACAATCACTTTACATACAAATCACTTCAATGTGATTGTAATGTTTTTTTCTTATAACCGACCTTGTATAAATTAAATTTAAATTGTTAAATTACAATTATCTATCTACTTACGCTAAAAAATTAACACCATTGTGATAAAAATCATTGTAGTTTATATTTTTTCCTTTAATGTTCCATTAATTAATCATTTATCATACATTTACTACTATTGGATGAAACTTCCATAATAGTTATCTAATTACCTTTTATAATGTTTTTAAAACGTCTGTGGATTGATTCATGGTTCTTCTTTTTATATTTCAATTATCATTGGTTCAATATTACTTTCCATTGGTTAATCACTAATTAGAATCACAACCATCTTTTTCCAAATGATTAAAAATTTATTCTTATTATCTATATTTTCTTTTATTATGTCCAGAAATGAAATTAAATGAACATATTTAATTTTAAATGATACAAATTATTTCTAATTTATTCCTTATAAGATTATTTCATTATAAAACTATTTTTAAATTTAATATTTTAATATTTCATATATATTTTTTATCTATTCACATGAAAATGGGGGGTTTTCGACCATAAATATCCGTCACTTTTCCAAAAATAGTTCTTTATGTTTTATCTATGTTTATTCAAAAAAATATAATAAGTATATAAAAACATGGGGGTTCATGTATTAGTTGATATTATTTCATTGGGATTCTGTACATAGACTCATAGTATTTCCTTGTTTTGATAATAGTAAAAAACATTAAACTGCCTCCAATAGAGAGAATTATCATCTAAATTTTTTATAAATTCAATGGATTATTCTAAATTATATATTAACAATATGGAGAATATCCCATGACGTGTACACTACTGGTGGAATAATCATTATTCCATCAGGGGTTATAAACCTATCTTCATGATTTTAAATTCCATCATTCTTAGTAAATAATATATATGTTATATCCTTGTGAAAGTTTCATTTAAAGTTCTTATTAGTTATTCCTATTTTATTTTTTGGTGGATAATAATTAATTTTAGTAGTTTAATTTTTTACTTTTATCTATGAACTCATTATCAAGACATATTAATTTAGGATAGCCTCCACTTTATATAGTCATCTAATCACTTGGAAATATTTTTTATTAATTCATTGTCCCCTTTATGAATATTTCTTATTTTATCTGTATAATCATTAAAGTATTGAATCTTGCAATGCAAAAAATATATTAAATATATATATGGATGACTCAATATTACAATATATTATATCCATTTACTTCAATAAACTCTAATATTTACGGAAGAATATGAATTTATAATGGTTATATATTATTAAGAAAAATTTTTAGAACTATAATTATAAAAAAATCCAATAACATTTTCATTAAGAGGTGTATAATTATCTCATGAACTGTCTTCTTAATTTTTATTTTCTACATTACTATTGATATAATTTACTATTTAAAAAAATTAATAATTATTCTAGATAATTGTATATGAAATCACATCATATAGTAAAATAAAAAACTACTATTTTGATGATTTTTTATATGATTTTTCAAAAAATATATAAATATAAAAAACACTAGAATAGATAATGTTTTTCAAGTACACCCATATAAAAATAATTCTATTCAAAAAAATTTATTCCATTGAATCATGTACGAATTCACTATTGTATATCAAAGAAGTTCTATATATTATATATCTCACAATCTATTTTCCATAAATACGTATATATATATATATATTTAACCATTAAAATTTGTACCACTAAATATTGGAATCACCACCACTAAATACTGGTGTGAAAAATGTAAACACAAAATAAATTATTGAAATTAAAATCATAACATATGGCTCTGATAAGACTTATTGTGACCAAGATGAATATATTCATCCTAAGAGGTGTATGTATTGAATTAGGGTACTAACATATTTTAAAATTTTCCAAATTTAGGTTCAAATGTTTGTTGGATCATGATTTCATATTGAATGGATCATCATAAATATATGTAACTCATTATGGATCTATCAAAGCATAAAACGGTATTAAATTACATAGGAAAATTGGTATTTTATTTTTCTCACCCACAATAAGAAACATTCAATAAGATCATAATTATATTTTGTTGACATTTGAAAATACAATATCATAAATTATTATTTGGATATAAATGTTGTCACGATATTTTTATTCCAATGTAAACTACCTTGTTATTTTTATGGATCATGTTGTACCTCTCATGGGAAACCCCCACTTATTTTCATCGACACACTACATTAAAAAAAATTAGCCTATATATACATATTTATCTCATTATGGTTTTATATACACTATGGTATATTAAATATTATTTTTATGTGATAAATTACATTATATATAGGATTTAAGAATAACTACTATGTTATGTTACACATTAATATACTTCAAAAACTATAATGCAATATGATATCGAAGGAACGATATTAGATTTATATGATATTCATCAAATGTCAGATGATAACGAAATCATGATGTGAAGCTCAAGTATTTCTCTTCAACAAGATTTAAACAAAAATTATTAATTTTATATATTAGAAAAATATTATACCAATGTTATCATTTATATGCACAGTCATCTTCTTCAAATTTTCCATGAATAATTTTTTTTAATTTATATACTAAAAAACATTTCATCATATTTCAACCACTTCCTCTAATTTTCTAAAGAATTTCAAATAGTATATTTCATTTTAATTATTCTCAGTTTATTATGTGATGTTTCATTGTTGTCTTCCATGTCTCCACCCTCCAATATATTGCTTCAATCTATTCAACTTATTCTAGTTCTCTATGTCCAAACCATGTGTCCTATATCTTTTAATTTTTTTAACGTTTTAAAATTATTTATATCATTTCTATAATGATAAAACCAAATATTGATCATTTTAAATTCATACCTAATGTTCATGTTATTCTAGAAAATCGTTTATCATAGTATGATCCTAGTCACATCACTGTAGTTATCATTTACCTCATCTAGATATTAGTGTATATACATCCATTATGGAATGATCTTCATTCATACTATAAATCTATAACATAAAGGTATATATATTATAAAATTCTATTGTAATTGTACCAATATTATATACATTTCACCATATATGTAACATGTTGTGGTGTGATATCATTCTTCAAAACAGGATGAACTAAATCCTCAACTAAATGAGATTACAATATCATCTGGAAAAAATCCTCATACAGAGAAATAACATTGGTATTGAATGATCATTTTTTTCTCTCCCACCACTATGGTGTGGTATCCATTTGATCAAATTTTCCACAATAACTATAACTACACCAGATATTCACGGACAATAATTGTGGGGTATCTTCCTCTCATAATCCATATATTTATATACAATCCTTTATATCCCCACAATATTCTCTATAGTGAAACACATATGTTATCTCTAAATCAATGCTCATCCGCTTTTATTATACTCCAACTCATATTGTCTTTATATTTAATATATGTATCCTTGGTTTACCCCTACACCATACTGATTGTGTATTCATTTCATTGTTAATGGTTTTGGAAACATTTAAATCCATATTAATTTATTTCTACATGAATTTGAGTGTTATGTGTATTATTATCTTTTGTATGATCCTCGATATGTTATTCTGACATATCAATAGTTTACTCTTTTATGAGACCATGGAATCATGTTCGTTATCTTCATAACATGAGCATCCAAGAAATTAATGAATATATATTCATAAATTCAATATATATAATTTATTACAAAATATATATTTTTGAGTCTAATCTTATATTCAACCCTTTATAGGGAGAGATATTCTATTCTGATGTGATGTGAATATATGAAAAAAACAGAAACATTCCTCCCCAAATGTTTCTAGCAGGATCCCACTTCATCTATTTTCCCACATTAGTGGTTTTTATGATTAGTTAAAAAATCATTCATGATGATCTTATAATATCAATTCCATTATTAAAAATTCCACGACACCTTCATCAAGTATCAATTTTTTATGAATCAATCATAACATTGTTAAAGAATATCCACGATCAATATATACTGATTCGAACCAAACTGTTAAATAATAATACAATTATTTTCATCAAATGCCTTATATAGTTTCCATATTTATATAGGTGTTCTTGTTATAGTTTAGTGGATAAGTATTTGGAATTTTTTGGGATTTATCTATGATGTTTTTTTGTATATTCTTTTTAATATAGGTATGGTTGGAAATTACCTGGAGACCTATGGATTGGGTAGTGAAGTTATACCTCCAAGGTGGCAAATCTTGTCGACTTATAAAAAGAAATCATAAGATTATGATGGTCTCAATTTTCATTGTTATTCCTATCAAGATTTTTTTTCATCATTCCCTTGATTCATTTTGATGATATTTCTCTTTTGACGAGTTTGATTTCATGAAATAGGGATTCCAAGAACCCATGGATCATGGTGTTTAGTAAAATTGTCCATAATTATTTTATTCCATGTTTTTCTAATATCATTTAAAATTTAGTGTTTCTCATGTTTCTATTAAAACCCCAGACTTGAAATGAAATTACATTCCCTTTTGATATTCTTATATGTGAATTTTAAAATGATTCACCTTTCATTTATTACTTCCAAATTGGATGTGTTTGTGATAGATAAATTTCTATCATTAACTGAAATATGTGAGATTAGGTGTCATGAAAGCTTTTTCTGCTCAATAGGAACACATGTGAGTGATTTTATGTTTATTTTTATGTTTAGTTTATCTTTAATGAATCCATACATTTATGTTTATAACATATATTAGGAACATCATTGGTCACACCATACTGAATTTAATTTTCACACCATTCATGAGAATATTTACAGGAATGGGTATCATTATATTTAATTTCATAGGAAAAATGTTTACAAGGGATATGAATAAAGTATTTATTTATGTTTTTAGAGATTGAAGTTTAAAGATAAATTTGGATTCTTATTATATATCTGTTAGATATTTTAGTGTTTTTATTACATAACTGATTGGACAACTATGAAATTATTCTAATGTATCTATACATGCTTAACATTTCTTCATTTTGTTAAAACATATTTTTATTATGTATTATTGTTGTTTAATACTTAGATATAATTCCTTGTGACTAATTTAATGTCCTATGATTATTTATTTATTTCTCTATTAGTATATGTTTTGAAAATGAGAGTACAATATTCCCAATATTTGAATATATTCTTCCTACCTAATTGTTGGACATTAAAATATAATGAAGTGGCCATCAATAATTTTAGTGGTTTTAGATGAAGCATAAATTTGTGGGGATTCTAAAGGGGAATTACATAATTTTATGTAAATATTTTTTTTGGTTTTATTTCTATTTTAAATTTAGAAGATCTAGATAGTATAATACCTATTTATGGATTTAAAAGGGCATTTTCTCTTATTAAAACATAAAATAGGGAAGCCTATGTTAACAAGGGTATTGTATTATTATTTAAGATTTTAAATAATATGGCATTGGTATAGATTCAAGTATTTATTTCATGTATAATTTTTTCCATTATTTTCTCCCAAGGATGATAAGACTGTTTCCATTCATGCATTCTAATGGGAGTATAACGACACATAACAAGTGAAGTAATTATTATGAGTAAACAATTATCATGAAATTGGAAAATTGGTTTTGTAAAATGGTAATTTGGAATAAAAATAAATTGGATTATATATTGAAAAATCTGGTTTGAATTAGTTAAAATTTAATTTGGGTGTTACTTGGCATTTTCCTGAATGAGATTATACTAGTGTTTTATTTATCTGAAAATGAAAGCATTTTTTCATATGATATTATTGTGATAAATATGTATTTTAATTAATAATTAAAATTTTAAATATTTTACTTATTGATAAGAATATATTAATTAGATTAATTTTGTATCCTATTTGTATTTTCATAATATGAAAAGTGATATTTTTTGAATTAATATGTTCACATCATGTTATAGAAGATATCTGTAAAAATGATAAATAGGAAATTTTATAAATGTATCTTTTCATTAAAAATTTTTACAATTAGTTTATCAATATATTTTTATTAATTGATATTTATGATCATTATATGGATTGGTACTTATTTTATTATAATATCATTGATGATTTTTTCACAGAATGATAAGAAAATTTTTGTTAACATAAACATATTCTCTTAAATAATTATATATTTCTTATAGTTATATTTTTAAATATTATTTTCAAGATAGTCATATCTACACTTGATATAGATATCCATTTATTGAATATATCTCTTCATACTTCCTTATCTGATTGTGACATGTTTTATAGCACTGAACACAAAATTATACTTTAAATATTATATTATATGTTCTTTATATTATTTTAATCAACTATTAATAGCACCTGTTTCCCAAAACCTTCTCACTTAAATCGTTAATTATATCTGTCATTGTTTTTTAATATATTTTTTTGTCCTAGTTCATTTAGTATTCATCATCTTGTCCCAAAATGATAGATCAATTGAAGAACTATAGTGTAATATGGCATTTGGTCTACAACTTACATTTATATAAAAATCAAATATGTAAGGTGTCATATCACAATAAAATAAGTTATTTTATGTTAATCACATATGTGTAATTATAATTTTTTTATTTAATATAATATAGTGCACACTATATTGGCCTTCAATAATTAGTTAATCTTATGTGAGTATGTATTGATTCTTTGATAGGATATATTCCTTTAATATATACACAAATGAGGAAATATTTTACTGTATTTGTGAAAACATTTTATGTGATTTTTTCTAAAAAACTATTGTTTTATTCTATATGACCATTGATTGAATATATTTTATGTTCGTTTTAATGTCACATGTGACGTATTATCACTAACATAATCATTAATGTTCCTGTACAACCCCTTTTTTCTTACACATGCTATATACTAAGATTCCTCTTATTGTGAGTGATTTAAAAAAATATTTTCCTCATATAAGTGAAACACACATGTTGTAATTATACACAATTTAATCAATCATTTTTTATTTATACATGTTCATGAAACTGTGTAATATAATTTTATATAAATATGTCACATATCAATTTAATAGAACATAGCGGGGTTTTATAACATTTTATTTATTTGTAGTTCTATTGTCATTGATTTTTATTTATTTCTTTACATTGAAATTTACAAAAATTCATATGAATTTATAAACACCAAAACATTTTTATTTAATCATAATAATAATAATAATGAAAAATAAATATTAACCAAAAAATAGAGACAAAAAAATAACACATTTTGAATAAGTTATATACAAAAATAATTTTGTATTTGATTAATTTTTAAATAAATTAATAAAATATTATTAATTATTTATATGTTTTATAAAAAAATATTCTTAGTTAAATATATTGATGAAAATATTACCATGTATTTGTAAAAAAATAAATGTTTATATGATCCATTAATAGTAATGTTATTATTATCCAAGAATGAGTAATTATATAAATATATGGGAAATTTAATAATGTAGGAGAGTAACAAATGATAATAATTAATTTCATATAGGAAAATTATATCTATGTGATATTATATATTTTTAGAATATAATGATTTTTTAAAATAAAATGGAACATGAATTCACATATAAGAACAAAATATAAGAAATTATAAATTATAGAATAATTATATAATTCAATTTAAATGATATCAGATGTTATAAATTGGTATGGAGATACTATTATGTGAGTTAATAAGGTATTAAATACTATTAATATTTATTTACATTTTACTATAATTTTTACAATTTAAAAATAATTACACATAAAGAATAATGATTTATGGATGTACGACTATTATTTTCAATAACAAAATTACCCAATTCACCATTTCCTAACATATATATTTTGTTTTTAATTATATAATCCTACCATATTCATTATATGAGAATTATAATACACATTATATTTCATTTTATCACTAGGTGTTATTAAGGATTCATTACCAAGAAGATCAATAATGGATTATTTGACTAAGCAACATATGTATTGTAGACTTCATTGTTTATTTTTCAAATAATCATAAAATACATGTTATGGAAACAAAATTTTGACATTATTAATATGCTAATAACATAAATATAATTCTGAAATAAATCTGTAATTATTTTCTCATAAGTATATATTTTTATTATGTATGAATTTGTATAAACTCAATCATATTATTCAATAATTATTATACAATTTTTTACTAATTATCATCATGAAAAAGGATATCAATATCTAAAATTAAGGATATATTAGATTCAAATGAGTTATTTTTGTTTAATGATAATATATTTGTAACTCCCCGACCCCAGCTACCCAGAGTCGGTGCATTACTTCGTAACATTGTCATGATCACAAAAGATCAAGTCACGAAAGACCGATTAGTTTAGTAGCCTTGGAAACACTAGATACATTCGCAAACGTTACATTACATCATAAAGTGAAAAGCTACAATAACAAAGTCTCCATAGTCCACACTCATATCCTCTTCTCACAATCCCTGCAGGTCATTCATAAAATACTTCTTCACATCCTGGAAAATATTAAAACATTGAAAGGGGTGAGCTCAGATGCTCAGTAAGGATAACAATATTGCGGAAGCTTTCATAAATAAACTTAAAAATTTAAGGCAATGTATAACTAAAACAAAAGCCTTTTAAACTTGAACATCAAAATAATATGGAAAAAGTAAAATGAGATAATTCCATTCACTTCTTCACATGAATATTCTACTGGTCGAATAATCACATGAAATATCAATAAACACTTTCATAATGAGGAAATGTATAATGCCAGACATTCTGAAACATTTTGTCAAGGCCTTGGCCAAGACGTCTAAAATGATTAAGGCCTCGGCCAAAACCATAAATCAAATTGGGAAAGGGCCTCGGCCAATTCCACGTCTAGTTGTCTCATGAGACCTACCGATGCATCAAGGAGCTATAGCGGGCTCCACCCGTCACTTATTAAGTCCAATACATTCCTCATATGAATAGGTTTAAACATATCATTCACCATTACATAATCATATCATATAAAACATGCATAAAGGAAACATAAAATTCCCACATTTCAATCACAAGATATCAATACAACACATTGATATAATAAAAATTCTTTCAAAACCATTTTCAATACCAAAATAAAAGAAAGTTAAAACTTTGTATTTATTTTTCTTTAAAAAAATGATGGCTTGTAGAGGAAGCCGAAACTCAAATAATGGTCACGGCGGCGGAGAAGTCGTTGTCGCCGCATAAGTATGGAAAGAAAAACATTCCCTTTTTTCGTTTAAAAAAAAGCTTCATATAAAAATATTCCTTTTGAGTAAACGTAAAAGTCAAAGGGGTTTATACACCGTATAAAAGAAAGTTGTGTATAAAACCAAATATGCCTCAATGAAAGGGGATTGAGACGAAGTCCTTAAAAAGATCATTTCTTTAAATAAAGTACATCTATAATGTGTAATCACTATAAGTACACGTAAATAATGTAAAAATACATGATAGGATATAATAATATGATGACATAATTTGAAAGTAGGAGATTAACCCAAAGAATAGAAGTTGGGTTAAGAAGTTCCTTTACCTCGTGTCTGACTTGACTCAACCGTTCTTTAACCTCCTGAATAATAATCTAGAGTTAATATATACCTTATTAAGAACCATTTTCAATTTCATTATCCTTTTTATATCACTTATTACAGTGATATGAACATTATGTAATTATTTAAGCTTATAACAGTCGTTTTGTCGATCTTTGGTACTTGAGTCAATAATAAACTTCTTATAATTACAAGTTGATTATGTGGTAGAATATCCATTATCTCCAGAATTATATTCATGATTTAGATGTAATATATATCATATATATCCAGTATATACATTCATTTATAATATTACATAACATTTATAGGTAAGAAATGAAATGCACCGTTCATGGAGACAGTAAGCCGTACGTACGCATGAACGCTACTTTCATTTCTATTTCGTATTTAATGGAATGAAATCATAATGATATACATTTATAATATAATTCCAGTATAATATAGTGTATAATACCATTTACTCC
Source organism: Viscum album (assembly GCA_963277665.1). NCBI lineage: Eukaryota > Viridiplantae > Streptophyta > Magnoliopsida > Santalales > Viscaceae > Viscum > Viscum album. The sequence continues at coordinate 872,019,972 of OY728125.1, forward strand.
ATCCTTTATACATCCCACATATGGCATTAACGATTCAAATCACTTTGAGGGGGTGGTAGTCCGCACTTCCTAAAATGAAATTATCTCATTTACCCATAATGGAAATCATAAAGTATGTCATAAATGAGAAATACAGAAGAATAAGTAAAACATAAACATATTATATATCATATATAAATATAGTGACATCTTAATGGCCATCTTTGAAGGTGTTATATGAGTGTTGAACAATCATCGTTTCGTGAGGCAGAAATTCGCCATCCACAGAAACCGTATGTTATTTAACCATTAGATGTAGGTGTGTGTAAGTGTAGCTCGAATCCTTCTTATAACAACATCCTAGTATACTGAGGATACTGGTGTTGTTACAAAAGAAATGAATAAAAAGAGTTTATGGGGTTGGAGAAGAAAAATAAAACAAAATAACATAAGAGAAGACATTACCTTTAAATCGGGTAACTCTTTTGATTGGAGCCAATGGATTCCTTGGGAAGAGTTCTACCCAAATTGAGGCTTCTAGGAATAAGAGGGGGAATATGGGAGAGTATTTGGGCAGAGAGTGGCCGAGAAAAATGGCTTGAAAGTGTGAATGAGGTGGTAGAGGTGGGGGCCTTTTATAAGAGGAGAGGAGGGGCACTCTTGGAAAGTAAGAAACTTTTACATTATTATACAATGATTTTCGGATTCTAAATGTACCACACTTATATAATTCGTGTAAAATGTGATAAGGGTTCTAAATCTACCCATCCAATAGTCTTTGGACATGTGTAAGCCTTGGATTGTACATTATCTTTTCATTTTATTAAAATCGTTAAATAATGAGGTCATCACTGCATCATAAGGATGTCGTAAATAATTTAAGTTATTTAATGTCTAAAAATTATAAAAAAAATACTATGATGTAGGAAATATTTTTATCTTTCCCATGACTATTTATAGTCAAAAATATGACTTTTATAACCCCATGTTAAAATTGTTTTAGTAAAACATGTCATGTTTGTGTCATTTTTTACTTTAACATTAAATAAAAGGTATTTATGTCATTTTCCAACTAATGTGGCTCCATGGGGCCCCCAAGTTGACCCATGGATTTTCTTGGTCGGCCATGACTCATCCAATATGAGTAGGACAAGTGTCAAGCTCATCTCATATTATTAAAACATTATTTTTACCTTAAACTACACTAATTACCTCTAATCGCGATTAAGATCTTAAAAGTTACTATCCACCAAAAAATTATTTTAATCTCATTGAACCACATTTTACTTATTAATGACAACCATGGTTGTCGGATTTTTGAAAATCAAATCACAGAAGTGGTAATATTTCATTTAAACAAAAAATCAGTTATTTAACTACCACTTAGTGGTTTCAATATTCATCAAAAATTGAAGTTTTTCAGAACAATACCAAAATTTCACCCTAAGCTATAATTGATATTCCGAATTCAAAAATGATGTCTATTTTACAAAATTCCAAACATATATGTTGCATTAATTAATTTTATAATTAATTCCCGCTGTCACAACAAATAGCGTGTTTTTAAGAAACAATTTATATCAAAAGATTAGCTATTGTTTATGTCCAATTTCAATGTTAAATTAATTCTAATGACCACCATTGGATAAAATGGTAAAAATATATTCTAATTATAATTTAAAACCACTAAATAGTATAATTTATCACTATAAATTATTTTGATTTAAGAATTTGTTTTTAAGTATTTTTCACTATTCATAAAAAAATTGGAAGTTCTCAGAAAGTTACAAAAAACTCAACTTAGGATAATTTTTATATTACAAATACAAAAATGAAGTCCATTTTGAAATATAAAATTTCTATAATTTTAAAAAGTGGTTATTACTATTCATAACGGCTACTTTGATTAGTCGCGGTGTGTTAGAACTCGAACTTGTGTACAATGCAAGCTATTGCATTATTGAATGAGAAGCGTATCATGGAAGCTCGGGGTGTTACAATATTACCAAAACATAATTATTATTATCTGTAATAAATTTAATTATAATTAAATTCTAAACCGATGAACACATTTTCTAATTGATCATACAAAACCACTTAATATATATCATGGATAATTACCATTATCTTACAAATATTTTGGGATTTTAAACCAAAAAATACCATAGCGATTTAAGTAAGTTGAATAAATAAAATAAATGACTTGTGAATTATAATAGATAATAATAGTAATGTAATGAAAGTAAAAAATGTTTTGAATAAATTAAATTATTAAAAAAATATCACTATTCAGGATATATATAATATACAAGGTGAGTTTGTACGTGAGGTATGTGGGTTTTTTTTTCAAAACTGGTGCTTTTGAATTTTAAGGTATATCTCTTGTCTCTCTCCCTATATAATCTTATATAAAAGTGTTCATTTTCCTCATAGTAATCTTTATAAATGTTACAATATTCTCCTTTATTTTCCTTTCAAAATGTAATTTTTTATCCATATGTTTAATTAATTTTTTTGGTTTTAAATAAATTTGTGTTCTAACTGTTTAAAAGTTAAATCTTCATGATTTTTTTCCAAGTTCTTGTTAAATGAATTATTCTATGTGGTTGATTCAAGTTATTATTATTATAAATTAATGTAATGATGGATGGTCCTGGCATATTACTCCAAAATTCATTCTGTGATTGTATATGATTTATAGATAATATTTTTCAGGTAATCAAAATGGTTATCCAATCATTATGGTGATTGTAAGTGTGATTTTAATCAGGGATAATATAAGTCATCTTTGAAGAAAACATAACAGTTCTATATATGTTTTAATTATTATATTTTATCTTCATGTGATACAAATTTATTTTAGTGGTATAATGTATGTTTATACTCAATTAAGAATTAACAATTCATATTTCAAAAAAAAATGATTTTATGGAGTTCTTATGTTTTTCTAAGAATCATTCAACAATAATTTATTACATTATTATATCATAGATGTTTTTATTTTGAAATATTCGGTTAAAAAATAACCATTTCATATATGAATATTTTTTATATGATATCATGATTTGTATTTAATAATAATAAATTTTCGTGGGATTTCATAAATTTTATTGTCTAAAGTCATTTTCTAAAATTTCATACCCATGGCTATTATTTTTATTCACATACTATAATTTAAAATAATATTTTATAGACCATATTTTATTTAGGAATAAATATTAATTATAGTTTAGTAAAATTATGTATATTCTTGGAATAAATAATTTTTACTATTTTTTTCTACAAAAAATGATTGTACAGTGGGATATGTATATGTTTTACATATATTTTATTTTCATAATTTAAAAAAAATCTAAATGTAAAAGTTCATGATATTATTAGTGTTATAATATTTGAGGGTTTATATATATATTTGTAGTGGTATTGTTTGGGTTTTTATTATAGGTATCACAACATTATTTAGATAATTTCAGGGATTAATATGATATCAATTGAGTATAAATTATGTGTTATTAGTACAATAAAGGATTTAAAAACTTATGGTTGACCATAATTTCAATGATATAAATACCCAGTATTGGTTTTATAAGGATGGATTTTATGTAGTATGATGATTTGAAGAATGGTTTTATTTTTTTTTCGAGACAAATAGATGTATGAGGTTTAAAAAACCCTTACTATTGGTATAAGATTCGAAATTGATGAAATTATTTTCAATTAGGCTGAAGTGTTTATTTAATTTTGTAAATATATTATTAGTATTATAGATAAAAATGGGGATTTAAAGGGGATTTTTTATTAAGTTGATAAATATAATTTGGTAGAATGATTAGTTTTATTTTTGTGAGGATACATGATTAAGGTACACATTGAATTATTTTGAAAATATGTGATTTCACTTCAATGCGATTAATATTATTTGATGGATAATTTTTATGTTAAATTTTGGGATCCTATATAATTTATTAATAGATAACATTATTATCGTTTTAGGTAAAAAAGATATATATTATTTATGGATAAAGGACAATTTAATTTTTGAAGAATGTGATATCATGGTCTTTCTCATATTTCGGTTGGTAAATTTTTAGGAATATTTTATGGAGTTTATAGGGGTTAGTTTTTGTGTATGTTATCAAATAAAACATAAAATCTCATTGGTTTATATAATGATTATATAGTGTATGTTTATTATTTTGTAGGATAAATGATTTTGGAGATAAATTTTCAATGTATGGTTTCTTAGGATTTTATTAGGTATTATCCTTTATAAAAACTTCTATTTTTTATATATATAAATATAATGAACCATGTTAACATAGTGAGTGATGTTTTGTAAAATTTTTTTGTTTTCAATATTTATAAAAAAATAAAGATGAAAAATATATGAAATTAAAAAAATTAATATGTTAAAATGTTGGTAGATTATAAATCATATCATGTTTTAATTATATACATTTTAATATGTGAAATAATAATTATAAATATGGATAAAATTACTTATATAATAAAATTAACATCCCTTCTTGAATATTTATTTTTAGTTATTTATAAAAATCTAGTTTCAGGAGTTCCTGTAAATTTTTTTAACATTAAAAGACATTAAAATCACTTTAAGATAAATAATATTATCATTATATTATTCATTATTGAGATAACTATCCAATGAATTTTTTATATTTTAGAATAATAACCTCCCAAAGTCAACTTTTTTTGGTATTACTATAAGTGACAATATGAAGTTTTGACAATGTTTCAAATGAGAAATATAATTACAATCGTTTAAATATATTTAAGAGAGGTTGGTATTAGAGTGGCATATATCAAGAAAATTATAAATATTTTTGGATATACTATCATTGAATTTTTTGATCAACCTATTCATATTTGGTTCGATGGTTTTATGGCATTTTTGAATTGATATTTGAAAAATATATATATAAATTCTACGAATTATATATAACTACCTTTCAATAATAAATTTTAATTAAATCAAGTTAGTACATTTTTTCATGGAAAAAAGAAATTATATAATTTATAAAAGTTATTTTCATTGGGTTAAATCATATATTTGATCTAATGTTCCATAAAATATCAGTAATTTACATTGGAATTGGATTATATGGTGATTTTTATTTTATCATCTTTTCTTGGAAATAATTCTAATTAATTTTTTGACACGTGGAAAACATTTTGAGGGAACATGTTTTGAAAGGTTGCGTGAATATGAAAACACAAATATGTTAACAAATAATTTAAATTATTAATATTTATGATATGAATCATTATATTTAACTTGATACATAAATTTATTTAATCTTACATAACACAACATTAACCTAACAAAAGATCATATATAACAATGCTAATTATATAAAATTAAACTATGAATTTAAATTCCAACACATGATAATTCTTGTGTTTTATGTTCTTACAAGAGTTCCAAAATCATAGGGGTTTGTATAAAAAGTTCATATTTACATGAATTAAATGGATATAAACCTATATTTTTATTTTTTATATATATTTCTCTTGATAGTAATACATATTAATATTACATAGCTAATATTTTTAATAGTTTTATCAATCATTTTGGTACTTTTTGGTCATCAATAAATTTATTTTTATAATAAAATATAAAATTTCTCCAATTTTCTTCTAAACTTAACGTATATAATTTTTTATATATAATAATAACAAAGTAAACATTATGGTAACATAATTTACAAATAGTAAAATTAATAAATAAATACAACGTAATTTAAATTTGTTGTAGGGAAATGGTATTTTATTTCCTATTAATATATAGATATTTTAATTAATAGAAACATATGTAATGTTTCAAAGCATCATATAAATTTAGTTTCAATGTAGATATAAATAAAGAATGATATAAAAATTATTTACATTACAAAAGAAATACGATGATCATCACAATTTTTTTTATCTTAAAAATAGAATGGGAAAATATAGATATTCAGGCCATAGAATATAGATGAATAAAAATTATAAAAATTTATTTCATATAAAAATAATTTAACTAAATGGATATAAAATGATTCAGGAGAAAATATTTATGTAATTTAATATGGTGTAAGAAGTCACAAATTAAAATTAATTAGAAGAAATTAAATTTCATAAAACAACTATGAATGTAATATTAAATAATCATTCTTCTTATATAATGATAATATATAATCATGACGTGATGAGATGAGGTTTTTCAACATTCCCAACATGTTTATTTATGAAAAACTTTTATTTTAATAAATTACATTCATATACCAATGAGAATAAATATATATAGAAATTCCATCGAGTTTGGTCAAAAAAGGTTTATGTAATACTCCATTTACAAGAATTTATTGTTTGATGTCCAGTAAATAGTGTAAACATATTCATTATCTTAGAAATGTCATACATGTTCATTACTATTTGTTTTAAAGAACATTTTTATAAGGTTTGAATAAATAATATATCATTCAATGTTTATTCAACTCTAAAACATAAGTATTATCTTATCCTTTTTTTTGATTTTATATCAAATATTCCCCTTACACTTCGTAAAATCGACTTATTACATAAATAAAATATAATTAAGATTAATATTATTCTAAAATGTGTGTTTAATATGTTTATAATAATTCCTTAAATGAATAACATTCATTTTTGGGTTGTTTCAACAATAAAAATTAAAAATTATACTTTATATTAATAGAAATTGTTATTTTGAAATAAAAAAATCATTTATGTTTAAGATTTTTGATCTATTAGTTTTTCATATAAAGTCGTACTTGATTATAAATATTTCAAGAATAATAATATTCCTAAATTTAAATAATCCATTTATAACATTCAATTGATCCAATGAACACTTTTTCTTAGGGAGCATATTGACCAATTAAACAACATATATGGCTAGTACTATTTTAAAAAATCTATTTTGTTATTATTGATCAAACAATATTAAAATTCATGGTCCAAATGGAAAAATCATTCAAATTAATTATACATGAATTAAAATAATAGTAATCATGATTTGAATAAGCTAAATGTTATTATTAGTTAAATAAATTAATAATATTTTACTATTATGGATGTGGAAAATGTATGAGGTGACTTGTGACTTGTGTTTGTGATTTTTCATGAAAATATTTATATTAATATTTTACTGTTATTTTTCACAATTTAGTTCTCAATGAGTGTCCAAATATTTTCCTTATCATCACGTTGACCTCTATAAATATTCTATGCTTTTATATCATTTTCAACTAAATATGCAATGCATAGCCAATTATTTTTAATATATATAATTTCTATGGTTTAATGTGAATAATTTTTAAAAAGGGTTGAAATGAATGTTTATACATATTTTATTCAGGCTATATAAAAATGAATGATTCAATTTTTCTTAAACATGAATTTGTTCATTTGAATTATAGACAATGATAGGTGGGCCTAGATTAAATCCACCAATACATTGGTCAATGAATTATTATTTGCTGAAATTATATTTTTTGTAATCAAATATGTTATTCAATTTTATGGGTGATTTGTATTGGTAATATTGAATATGTTTTCCTATGAAATCAATAAGGATCACCTATGAGCATTAATTAAAATCACTTGATTACATGTGATAAGTTTTTGATTTTAAAATTAATGTGACGTTTATTTTCTTTTTAATGTAAATTTTTTGTATTATTTGGAATTTATTGTCCATGTTTTTAACGTTACCGAAGTAATCAATTTTAATCATTCATTTCCATTATTCTCAATTATAAGTTTATTTTATAGAATTATTTTTTTAGATAATTTTATTTCAAATATCAAATATATTTCATACAATTTAAAGTTCTTTGGTTAAGTGAAATGGATTTTTTCATGGTTTATCAGGTTCTTCGATGACCTATTAAATTTTGTTTATTTTTATACCCCGTGAAATGATTTAAGGAATCATGCTGTATTTTAAATTTTATTATATATTTATTATGTATGATAATGAAAGATAATAACATTAATGATTACATTTAGAGGTTTTTTCCTTGATTGAAATCACTATATCATATAAAAAATGATTTATTGAGAAAAATGTATACTATATTGTGATAACTATGTTATTATAATTATTATATCCCAAACTCACTATTTTTATGTATAATGTTTAAGATATGGATTTCTGGGCTATTCATATCATTGATATGTGGAATTTTTATCAATTATATACTCCGTAAATTGTGGGTATAGATGGTTATTGTCTTTGAAATGTTTGTGTATGACTACTTATAGAGGTAAATAGTATGGTTTTAGGGTGAATTGGTCACGTATGGAAAACAAGAAGTTGCCTATGGGTATTAAATTCTGTGGAGTTGATGGCATCATTTATCTATATAGGTATCAGCTGATTTCTGGTTATGGAACAATGTGGGTTGAATGGTATTCCTTATCTGGTTTTTTTAAAAAATTGATTTTTTGAAAATTAAATGTACTTGTGATGTAAAAAGTAAAGGACATAACATGATTTTGTGGTATTAATCCATGTTTCTGATTATATTTTTTACTTTGAAAATTCTTATTATAGGAAAATAATGAAATGTGTTTTAAATAAATAATTTTTCTATCATAATATAATGTAGGAGATATATAATTCATTAGAGCATCAACAAGAGAGAAATTAGTATCCTTAAAGAGTCAGTGGATATATGGATTTTCTTTAATTATAGAAAATATTCTTTTCATGTCTAATTTTTTGGGTTTAATAGATTGAATAACATTAGGATTAGATCATTAGTGTCCTATATGGGCGATGGATGGCTTATATGGTTATTTCCATCTAAATAGATAAAATAATTGGCGGGAGATGATGGATATGTTACAATACTTGGTAGTTCAATCATAGTACGAGAATTTCATTAAGGTGTTGTATACAAGGGAAAAAATCTTGAGAGCTGGCACATTATGAACATTCTAATCTTCATTTAGTCAGTTCTCAGAAAACATGGGGTGAAAATCACAATTGTTTATTTTTCAACTATGATATTTTCATATAACTTTATGATTTCTAGATGATCTAGTTATATTAGTATAAGAAACCATTGTTTTGAAAATTGGTATCATTGTAGTTATTAAAATAGAATTTACTAGTTGAAAAAATAAGATTATTGATTTTGTATAAAGACAATGTTTAACAATGAGTGTGTTTCTAGACTCTGTATGGCTCCAAATAAAATTATTTAAAATTTGATTATGTAATATGCGTCTTGTATATTGATATGGGTGGGTATTTCTTGTTTTGAGGTGAATAAGTGGGAGAGAGTTGGGAGTAATTTCTTATTTCCATCTTCTATACATATGGCTAGGTAGTGTATAAATGATTTCATAGGGTATTTGAATATGAAAATATGTTTTAAATATCAGTTTAATTCTTTGTGGTTCTCATTATAAGTGATCTTAATAGTGTGACACACATCACAAACTTGTATTTCAAATGATTGATGATATGGGTAATCGAATGGTTTTGGGAACCCGACAACTATCTATATAACAGAATGTGTTTGGTCTCTCGTTTATAGATGGGGGAGTGATTATACTTTAGTTTTTTGAGCATACTCGATTTAGATAATCACCTATGATACTTTTTGATATTTGAAAGCATACGTGGAGTGTGATATGAGGATCAATTTGGGAGAATTTTAACTGATTTTACATAGTCTTTGGTATGTAATCATATAATTGATGTAAAATTTTGTGATACAGTTGATGGGATACAATGATTTCTGAAAGAAATATGTTATTTGACAATATTTTCATCCCCCCGTGGGGTTCTTCTCCTCTAGCAGACCAATCCTGCACATTTATATATATTATCCTTAGTGGATATTGATACATTTACAAATGTTTCATCTTATGAAATTTAAATTATTCACCCTTCTCTTTCACCATTGTTTTTATTCATTTTATATATTTTTTTAATATTATATTTAAAGCTTCATTAAATCATGGGGGAATAACCTAAAAAACAAAAATTCATTATTTGGTGGCTCAGAATAAGTGATGGAGGCTTAACATAACACATTTATAAAAATTATAGTGTTAGAAAATTATCTAATTACTTAATTTATTAATTTTTTAAATTCAGAGGGGAATATTTAGAAAATAAAAGAATATAAATTATCTCTTTCTCAGGGTGTATTCAAGGATCACATAGAAGTAGTTTATTGGATGTCGCCGATGATTTACGGAATAGTTTTACATTTGTTGATATTCCTAGGATTAATATTTATTATTAAATTATAAAATATAATTTATATGTGTTTATAATTGAGTAAGAATTTTTTTGTATGATAATCTGTAATAGGTTATCAATTATAAATATGTTTCTAATAGTATGGATATAATCAAGCAAGAATAGATAAATGAATTAAAATTCATAATCATTTGTTTAGTAGTTTCATTCATATTTTACAATATTTTGTGAGTAAGAATAGAAGTAAAACCTAATGAAGACTGGATAATCTATATAGATGATAGAAGGAACTAATGTCACCAAATATGAGGAATAGAAGGGAATAAATATCTTCTAATTTAAGGAGTATATATTCATGGAGACTATTCTACATTGATGTAGCTAATGAATCATGTCAAAATTTAACTACTCACTAATTGATAGAATGGAGGTAAATATATTTGAATGTACTATTTAATATTGATTCTAGGGAAATTTGATTTTGGAATAAACCCTTTGAATTATGAATTTAATAGAATTGAAGAATGAAGACCCTATTTTAGAGATTGAAGATTTGAGTCAGTAATTAATAAAATAACTTGATGAAAAGATACATAATTTTCTTCTAGATAATGAATAACATCTCAAATACTATAAATGAATAAAATAAAGAGATAATTTGAACATATTTCATTCGATGAAGAAAACATAATTGATGATGATCAGATAGTGAACCACACTGAATAATTAATAATGACCAAGAGATTTATTCCCTTTTAATTTAAAGTGAACTAAAATATATAAATAGATGTGCATCCTTGAATAATTTAAAGTCATGAACATCATAAATTTTGTTTAAATACATTTCAATGTTATAACAACATCACATGAAATGTAAATAAATTCCAGTATATAGTTGTTACATCCACTATCATTAGTTTAGGATCTGCTACTGTATGTTTGAGACATTTGAATCAGGTCAATAGTAGATTAATTTGAGTCATTATTAGGATGAGAGAATGGCTCCATAATGGTTGTTCTAAAATATTTATTGTTATTGTAAGTCATAATATGTTTGTAATGATACACTTTTACTAATTATACAATCTATCGTAGGGTTTCTATGAACTTTTTAATTTGATATGTGAACAAAATAATGTTTATTACTTTTTTAAAAATGATATTACATGAATATATAAATCATTTATTCTTATTCTTTATGATAATATTCTTGCAATGAATGAACATAAAATTCAATAAAGGCATATGAATTTTGAAAAATATTGACAATGATGAAATATGATATGCTCAATGGATTATTTCGATCAAAAGAAATAAGTTGGGGATAATTACTAAAGGCTGTAGAATATGATAATAAAGAAATTGGAATATTCTATATAAGAATATGTGGAAAATAATTATATTGGAATGATTCTAGAACAACATACATTGTGCCATTGGAGTTGATGGAGCCAATGTACCTCAAAAGAAAAAAAATAGACCTTGAGAAATATTTTTAGATGTATTTACTAAATCTAATGACATTAGGTGATGATAAATAAATGTGTCAATATAAATAGGATTCTAATATGATAAATAATTTTATTTAATGAAAAATATATTAGATTAAAAAATTAATTGAATTAAAAGTAGTGAAGTTGAAAGGAAATTAAATGCATAATAATATTAACGTTTAGATGATTGGAATATGTACTTATTTGAACAATAATATGCTATAATTTTCAGGTCTATTGAAGTGAATTTGAATTTTGTATTGCCCAGGATTGTATACATCACAATGAGAGGGATATATGAATCAGTATTGTTATTTTTATAATTTATTCTTTTCAAATAATATTTTATTTTTTGTTAAGATCAGGATCCCTATTTTTATTCTAAATTTTATCATATGAAATCAAATTAATGTACTAAAAATCACATGGGTATTTATAAAAGGTATACCCCTTATTGTGGGTAAATCTAACATCAATATATTTTGGCTGATGTGATAAAAATATGAATTGCAAATATAGATAATAGATTATAAGAATAATAAATATCTTCAAATTCATAATAGATAAACTCACATAATTATTGATTACAAGTATTTTCAATGTTTGGTCTCCCATAGGGATTTTTTGACAAGAATATTACCAATGTTATTTATATAGAATCCCACTATTTGGGAAATATTCTAAAAATACCTGGTTGTTTATATTGGAATCTTTCAACTTCATCATTAGTCATCCCAACGCCACATATATTTCTTCAACTACTTCTTTATAGAGATGTAACATGAACATTATCCTATTTATGTTTCATGTAAACGTAGTTATATCATCTTATAAATCACTACTATCCATTCTAACAGTCTTATAGTCACTAATAATTCTAGAAACACTCCAATCAATCTTCTCTAATATTATTTGTGATGCTGACATCAAAACATTATTCACAACTACTATACCATTCCTCATTATTATTTTGATGTTATCATTTTATATAACATTCATATATAGTATATCATATGCATAGAATTATACATTATCAACATTCCAAAACACAAACATGTGAACCTATAATTTTGTTACTATAAACAAATATTATTGCACATACTACTAAAATGTTTTTATAAAACATAATTAAATTCAAATCTATTGCCTGGGATTCTTGAATACGAACAAAATTTTATTTATTTCTTTATAATTATTGTATATTGTTCACATTACATAACAAATTATTAAAATTACTTCTCTTAATATAATAAATTTACTTCTCCCTCTTTGTATAGATCAAGTGAGAGGTTCTCAAAATTTTCTCAATTAAAACACAATCTTATGATATATGAGTTCCATATATAACCCTTTTTGAAATAGAGAAAACATTTTATCAATGTGACAAGGTGAAACCACAAAAATTGATGGCTATTTACATCATTCTATAAATAATAATTAAGAAAGGGCTCATTCTCACCTTGTCTCATGCTGTTGGGCAGTCATTTCATCCATGGGTTTAAGTGATTGATCATATCAACATCCAATTAGTTTGATCAGAAGTGATGATCAAGATCATGAATATCAATGTTAGTCAATTATTGGATGTCTTAAACATTTTTCCAAACACCATTTATTGGAAAAGCTCATAGACATTGAAGTCTAAGGCTTGGATATGATTAGACAACCAATATCCAAAATATTCGATGGAATGAATTATATATATATATATATTATTTGGTTAAAAGTTTTAGAATGGTTCTCATCCTTTATTAAGAATTTTTTAAGTTGGGAACCTATTAATTTTCATTGTTTCATCCACTATTTGATCTATTAATGTACATTGTACTTGAAGTACTCCGGAACCAGTCCCCTACTAGTATTTCTTCACCAAAAATATTCCAGGGAACTCTCTATGGGGGTTATGAGCCATCGTGTTCTCATGCATAGCTGATGTTATCTTTTATAGTAGATATTCACCCTGTATTAATCCATATATTCCCATTTTTAAGTTTAAATCCTTATAAATTACCCTTGATAACGTATGTGGTTGAGCATTCCTTATTTTGTGGATATGGGTTACCCTATGTTTAAAATAAGTCCTCATAAAAGTATATAATTTCTACGAAAAGTGAAATACTACTTTAAAATTCTACTTTATTCAATAAAATAAAATTATTTTTTATTTTCAATGGACACAACTAAATTACACAATTAATGTGTCATCCATTATAAAAATACTTATTTTCATGGTCATTATAAAAGATCCACATTCAAATATTTATATTTCTTGAATTTTTTATTCCCTCACACATCATCCAATCAGAAACACCATTGGATGGATCTCCTCTATAAGGTATATATTTCTATTCCTTTAATTTGGGAATTAAATTATAAATTTCAACACCCATCAAGAAAAGATAATCATTAATATCACAATATTCATTTTAATTCAAAAATTTCCAAATTCATCACAATGAAAATTAATATTTCTATTTTATTATTCCTTAAATGAAATTTTGATGAAAATGTGCACTCAAAAATTAAAATTAGAACATTTAATTGAACATTAAGAACATATCTACAATTATCACACATATAGGTACATATAATTTCATACTTATTCAATCACCAATTCCATACCATATTGAAAAAACAAGAAACTCAACCATCATTGGTCTCACCAATCCACCCCTTTGGATGTTTTTGCATTTCCCCCAAAAAATTCACCAAGTAAATATGTGAAATCCATTTATTTTTCTTATCCACCTTATTAAAAAACAATGTTCTAGTTACATGTTCTCATATAAACCTCTCTATTTTTTATTCATATACCTATCTTCAAAAAATGGAACCACATTATTTCATAAATAAATAACCTTTTTATCATTCAACTCCTAGAATTTAAGGGAAAATTGGTTTATAATAAAAGAGTTATGTTATTAAAGAATTATAGAAATACCTAAAAAATATTTATCTACCATACCATACTAAATAACATTATACATTTTCATTTTAGTGTATATCTACAAACCTTTTTCAAGACATATTCTTCAGGCATCTTAAAAAATAAATTAAATAATTTCAATTGAAAAAAAGATTACTTTAATTATAACTCCTCATATAAATGATTCATAAGTCCCCGTAGAGAAATAGTTTGATCTGATCTAAGAAGTTATTCAACGGTGATGTTCATACCATAGAATCAATGTCTCTCCCTCTTAAGGGATACACAACTTTCATCATCATATAAATTTATGCACTCCATGATTAACATTACTTCTCTTTAAATTCCCTCCATGTTAGTTTAGTTAAAACACTATATAGTTATAATGGGGTTCTATAATGATTCATAGTTAGATTAAAAAGGATGATATTTTCTCAACCCAGACAGTCTCTTCAATCTAACTACATGTATCTTCATGCTATAACCTCTTTTTACTTTCTATTTGTTAGAATTTTGGGGATTCATGGTTGTTCTATTCTCCCATCTATGTGCCATAAAATCAATAGAATCATAATATTCATATTTTTTCAATTTATTGGTAATTACATCATAAATTTGAAGACAAATCACAATTTTATTTTTAATATATCTAGTTTTTATCCTCTACCTAACATGAAATTATCTTTATTGATATGATATTTTACGTACCTCATTAGGGTTTCAAAATCATCAGCTAAAATCTTATATATTCATTTAACAAAAAAATCTATTAATGTTAACATTCCAATGTGAATATAATTTATTAAAAAAAATTCACCTATTTTATTTTTATCATTCATTACATTAGGATCATGTACTAATAATGTTTGAAGTGTTTTTATACAAACATTAGAACAATATCATTATTAGTCACATATTTTGGAATTTTTTGTTAGGAAATCATGATTATTTATATTCGATTGTATTTCTATTTTCTCAAAATAAACCTATAAATTCTAGGACTATTCCTCCTCCACACAGATCTATCAATATATTTTTATAATTTATCCCCATTAATGGATTTCAACTGTATGGGAGTGACATTTTAGACTAGTAGTTGTAGGATTTATTCCCAAATTTTTCACAATGCCATCAATAACCTCTAAAACATCACATACATAGATTATAAATATTTTTGATGATAAAACACTTTTTTATTTATATACACTCATTACATTAAATTTATTCAATATTGGGGAACTATTATTTCGAAAAAAAATTCCCCCTCAAAAAATCATTATATATATTCTATTTTTGTTTCAATGCTTGCACTATAAGAAGAAATAAATTTATAATAACATGTATAATCATAAATAATTTTTAACTAATTCTATAGATAGGTCTTCAGAGTAGTTTTGCATAATTCATCTTAAACAAAAACTAATTTATCATAGTCATATCTCATTATTATATGTTTTTTTATTCCTGAATACAAAATGTTTAAATGTCATATAGTTCTTCTTTACAGCTAGATTTCCATTAAAGGATTTCAAAATATAATCATTTTCTATAATTTTCACCAATGTATTTTTTATATCTTCAAAAATATCATTCATTTTTTATTTTCCTTTATTGTATTTTTATCAGTCAATTTGGTTATTTTCTTGAGTGGAGTTTTTTGATCAAGACATTCTACATGTTCAAATCTCAACATGTAATCATTTTATCTCTCTTATTCTTTCTTAGCAATTCTTGCAGAATATGCATGCCTTAAATATCGTGGGAAGAACGTTTTATATTCTTCTATTAAACCATAATCATTTTATTCAATTCATGTAGAGGATTTTTTATCAACTCAGATAGACATCCAATGATTCTTATGAATTCTTAATGACTTATCCAACATTTTAGTATCATGTTTTAATTCTTTTTTGGGTCTTATTTTAATGTAGTATTCTTATTCATCATCAATAATACAATCATAAAATTCATTATTTTGATATCCAAATGAATATTTTTAAATATAAATACAATTATGTTACACTAACTAATGAAAACATTTAAATTTTCCCTTTCCACTTCAATACCATTTCGACACATAGGATATGATTCTTTTATAATATATATATCTTACCACATATTTATCGTAATCAATGGATGGTTCCTCATGGTTTTCCATTATCTTAAAACATTCTATTACATTGAAAGCAATTTCATCCTAACATTTCATTTTGAATTTTGGATCCCTTATAAACTCATTATTCAGTATTGTCTTGCGAAAATAAATAATATATAGTCTTAGAATTTTATTTGTAGAAGAAATATTTAGATAAAATATTTTATGAAATTTATACATCATTTTCATGATAATAAATGAAAATTTAAAAGAATCTATAAATCCCTCTATATGATTTACGATATCATTTACCCTGGTGAATTATTATTCAATAGCCTCATCAAAATAATTTTAGATATCTTCAATGTAATCAAAATTTGAATTTTTGATTCTTGGATATTTATATTACCTTCATACAAATTCTCTTGTTTATCCCACATATCCGATTAATTTTTAGTCCCATCACCTTAGTAATCACATTGTTAATCAAAGATTAAAAAATTATATTTATGTAATTCATTAATACATTCAAATATATATTTTCATGATTTCATAAGGGATCCTCTAATACATGTAGGAAAAATACAATTGTTAGGTCTTAAAAAACAACAAGGCCTTATTAAAGAAGATGTGGAAGAACTTAGTTCATCTATCCATAATATTTGATACATATATGAAATGAACACCACTAGTATTTACAGAATTCATATTGAATTTTAATAAACTTCAATAATTATTACATATTTTCAAAGGTAAACTCATGAAACAATACCAATTATTTATCCATTGTATATATATATCACTAAGAAAGGGATGGAGTGTATCACTGATGTAATTTATACAATTTATTATTTTAAAATAAAACTCTTTGATCATTTATGATCATGATACCATACACCATAAAGTCTCAATTCTATAGTATGAAATAATGAAAGAACTAAAAAGAAAATGGTGAATTTTTTGAGATTATAACCAAATGTCGGTTATTAAGTAATTACTATGTTCAGGATGATTCAAGACACAAAATACCCACATGTAATTAAATGTGTTTAGAAGTACTGTAAAAATAAATTTACTAATTATTGAAAAACTCATGTAATGATTGTTCACTAGTGATTAAAGAGGGTCATCTCCAGATGGGATCCTTAAACAGGAATTACACTAGTTTTCTTGGCATTGAATTCTTCTTATTAATAAATATCCATACATGATCAAGTACTTTATAATAGAATCATTCTTTTTATCAATGGTCTCCCCAACCTTCTAAACACATCTTCAACAGATTTTTCCTACTAATGTGTTCTGTATGATAGTATTTTCATATTTCAATTACATGCTGTTATATATTATTTTAAATAAATTTTGTTATTTATCATTGAGATAAAAAATATATGGGCATATTTTTAGAAGAATAATAATGAATTTTTGATGTTTTTAAATGATAAAACCCATGTTTTTAAATGTCTAATAAAAATAATGCGCAATATGGATTATTGAATAAAAATGTGATAAATTGAGAAAAGGCGTATAATTCTGTATTTTTGACAAATTTTAATGTCTTGGGTTTTTTGTCATTTCCAGAAAAATATAATTCCAAATTAAGTGATTAATTCTTTTTCAAATCCTCATATTATTTTCTTAATATTTTTCATCTAGACTAATGGCTGAATCGATCTTCTAGAGATCGTCAAAAAATCAATGAATTTGGATATTTTTTCGGGCGGACAACGTGGATCCTACCACCGTAACATACACACTTTATGGCCTACAACCCTCAAAATGCGTTGGTTACACTTGGGGATGAAATATGACTAAAAGGAATATTCATAAAATAAATTACATGGTGGTTTTAATCCATTACGGCAGACTTTGAATGACATATTTTTGAAGGAAGCTGCCAAGATCCTTCATCCAGAAACAAAAACCGCCAATGAAAAATTCAAAACTCATACAACCAATGGCTAAATAAGATGAAATTTGAAGGGTGAACGACCAAAACATTAATTAAGCTCTGTAATGATGTTTTAAATGCGTTTTGTGTCCAATTAATGGGTCTACAACATGACAAATAGTGGAGCATATA
The DNA here is from genome assembly GCA_963277665.1 of Viscum album. Taxonomy (NCBI): domain Eukaryota; kingdom Viridiplantae; phylum Streptophyta; class Magnoliopsida; order Santalales; family Viscaceae; genus Viscum; species Viscum album. The sequence continues at coordinate 872,038,794 of OY728125.1, forward strand.
AATATTTATACAAAAGGAAAGAAGATCCAACCTCTCAAATAAGTTTTATTCATTTCTAACACCATCTAGGGAACCAAGGAAAGGAGGCCAAGGGGCCTTTTTGGATTTTTAATTATATCTTTATATTTTGTTTTTCCCTTCCATTGTAATGTATTTATCTTTTTTTATTTAGGTTTTTCTCTTTTTTCTTCTACTCATATTCTCTTCCAATATCAATATCATTTTCTCTCTTCCATCATTATAGTGTGATATCTATACACATCCCCATATAAATTAAATAAATCAAGGAATGGTCATGGGGTAAAACTCATGGTGTGATTTATTATTGTGCTTCAAATTAAAATGTTTTAAAGTTATTTGGGGTGGATGTAAGAGTATTGCATTGGTACGATGGTCGTCCACCACGACAGTATTTCAAAATCCATTCATTTTCTTTGATTCATTATTTTTCCTCCCTTATATTTGGAAACCCCTTCATAAAGTGGAGTTGGTGTTTCAATAAGGTATTAAATTCCATATAGTAGAGTTGGGACTTTTTGGGATGATATTCTTAGTGGATGTGTTGTCCTTGTTGACTATTGGAGGAGGTGTGGTTTGGTGTTCTGGAAGCATGTGAAAATCACACACCCAATAAATCAATATAATGTAATACATTAATGATGTTCAACTAGATGGATTATAAAATTAAACTAAAAAATAAATAACAAATGAACATGTTTTATCCATCCCTAGGACCAATACCTTTGTTCTATAATTTCATTATGTATGCATCAGCATCTATATTTAGATTTAACGTTTTAATTTCATTATTTTAATTTCAATGTTTTCCAAAACTCCCAAAACCATTATTTTTAGTAAATTATAAAAAAATTATAATAGGTGAACTAGAATCAGTGATTGAATAGAATACAAACACTCATCAAGTGTGATGACCCTGGTTAGCCATTATGTTGCATTAGGAAAACATAGTATTTTTTTTGGCACGCCCTATGATAGGCGTGTGTCAAAACTGGTGCTGTTCCTGGGGATCCAAACTATTATTTCAATCATTTTTTCTAAATTCACATTTTTTAAATATTTCTCTTTTTTTCATTAAAACATATTGTAAAAACTTTTCCATGATGTATTAAAATTCAATTTATTATGAATAGAAAAATTAAAAACATCTACAGAAGGAAGAAAACGACTAAACTGTGGTTTCCCTCCAATGAAGTGATGATTATCTAATGATAATGTTAAAACAGAAAGAAAGAGGACTTGAAAAATGGATCTCACTTGAAGATTTTATGTCCTTGGTCGATGAGCACAAAACTAACATTCAATGATTCATGGCTTAGAAGAAAGTTCCACAGGTCTTCCCGGATCTCACTTATGTAATCGATGAAGTTTAATCCAAACTCAATGTGGAGGAGAATGAATACAATCCTACATCTAGTGATAATAAACTCCATGAGGAACTTTCAACTCAAGAATAGATTAAATCTGAACCAAATCATGGAGTTGAACCTTTCGATGACTCTATCTCTTTTGGTTTTATTGAATATGAATTTTATGTCACTCCCTCTTGTTTTATAGAAGAATATAGTGTTTTATATGCCATGGAGTATGATGAAGAAGGATAAATTGCACCTGTTGAGGAAGACCAAGATCTCCCTAATGACATTTATCATATACTTGACGGAATACCAAAAGAGATCCTAGAGGCAATTCCTGAAGAACCAAATATAGATTTTGTCTTCCTTAGAAGGGTGGATTTTTAAATTAATACTTGAAATTTAAATTTTGAATCTCCCTTTTATTATTCATTTTATAAATTAAATCTATAGATACAACTAGACATTAAAAAAGATGTTCCATAAGTATCAACTGAAGAGGAGAAAGATCCATACTTCATCCTACCCCCGCCATGTAAGATGTACCACTTTGCGAAGGTAGATGATCTGGTGTACTCTATCTCTGGAGTTCTCCTCAACAATAACAATGAACTAAATAATGGGAATATCCACATGTGGTTGTTTAAGTCAATGAATATCCACCCACCAAAAAATTATGGATAACAGCTGGAACTGCCTTCTAGAGATAGTAACAATTCAAGGCCCAGATGGGGGATCATAAATTTCTTTATCATTACATGTTTTTTATATTTAAAATAATTTTTTATATATATCTTTAATGTGGTCTAGCAATCCTTATCCTTTTTAGATTTTATGACATGATACTCATTATAAAGTGAATAATAAAATTTTTAAGGTTTATATATGGGAAAAGGAAGCCTTAAATGAAGGAAGAGGACTAAAGAATTATTTCCAAAGGGAGTTCATTTTTAATTTTTAATCTTTTAAACTCCTTACATTTTCTAGTCCAAAACATGATTTCAGGTTTAATGTTAATATTGTATGTACACACTTGAATTATTACTTTACATTACTTATTTAAGAGACATGAGTTTCTTAAGAACCCAATGAAGCCATGTTTTAATTTTCAATATTAATGAGATTGAATGTGTAAAATGAAAAATTGAATTTTTAAAATGAATAATAGATATTCAAATGATGACTCATTATTTGAGGGAATTGATTGATTTATTTAAATGAAATTTCCCTTCAATTTTTCATACATTGAATTTCTAAAATTCATGTGAATTGATTTTTTATTATTAATCAGTCCATGAGTGATTGTCCAATATCATATGTCTCATACCCAATAGGATTTCTAGACCATGTACTTCTTATTTATTCTTGAGTATATTTCTTTAGTGATCTTTGGACATGTCACCGACCAGAACATGAATTTGAACTTGTGAAAGCTATTACTCTTCAAACGCACATTTAAAATTATTGAGGTTTTTTTGAAAATAAATTTTTCTTAATTACCTCCTTTACATCAATACTTATTTTATCCCATAAAGACCATGAATGACCTTTATTTTGATCATCCATGTTTAAAGCCATTTTTATCTATTCATACACGACTCTTGGAATATTCATGATATTTTAAAAATGATGTGTGGGGGTAAAGGGAATAATTTTGGGAGAGATGTTATACATTGTAATGAAAAAAGTGTGGGGGTGTTATTTTTGTATTTATAATAGGTTGTGGAATCATTCATTATTCTTCATTATTTTCCCCTCTTGAATTTACATTTTAAAAAATAAAAAAATGAAAAAAAGAACCAAAAATGAGTAAAATCGGTTGGGATTTGGGAAAACCCAAAATCACCAATTTTTAGAACGATGGTCCTCTTATCATACATGGTTAGGTTTTTTATGTGAGGTTTTATCTAATAATAACTTTATAATAAATAAAAATAGTAAAATAAAAAAATAAAAAAATTCAAGAGGGTGCATTAATCTTTCATTATGCATCACTTTGTTCATGACCTTACTTTGAGTTTTGGGATAAGTATGTGTATTTACATTGAAGGGGATAATTTCTTTATTGTTTTTGATATCATGCATTGTACATATGTGATAAACCTCTTCCATGAGCCTTTATTTTTTCCATCAAATCCTACCAACCTGAAGCCTTGGAGTTTTTAAAAACTCTATTGAAATTTCCCTATGATTTTATGTGCCTTTTATCTTTACAAAATGGAGATAATTGTTCTTTTAAAATATTATTGATAAGGTTCATGTTCTCATGATTTGAGCATAACTCTACTTGAACTATATCATGAGAGATGATAGTTAAAAATCAAGGGTGAGGTAAACTATGAGGTGGCATTTTCAATAATAATGAATTAAGAAGCGTGAATAAATTAAATAAGAAGTTTCATAATTTTCCAGTGGAGAAAATAAAAATATATGAATTAATTGATTCTTTAAAAATTTGGAAATTAAATTAATATTTTATGTGGATTTTTGACAATTTTGACATGACATTTAATATTGATTGATTTTATTACTTCGAAATTTCAATATTGTTAATATTGGTGTCCTCTAAATTCAATGATGAGATTTTATGCATGAGGTAATGCATGGTTTATGTGTGGGAGTATTTGATAGAGCAAATATATGTACATATTTTTTCTAAAATAATAATGGATTTTTTATGTTTTTAAATAATTAAACCCATGTATTTAAATGATTTATAAAAATAATGGGAAATATGTATTATTGAATAAAAATGATCTAAATTGTGAAAAAGTATTTAATTTTGGGTTTTGACATATTTTTATTTTAAAGGTATTTTGGTCATTTCCAGAAAATTACATTTCCAAATTGAGTGATTCAATTTTTTATATTCCTTATTTTAATTTCTAGATTTTTTTTCTCAAGACCAGTGGCTTAATTGATCTTTTAGGGGCCGTAAAAAATCAATGAACTTGAAGATTTTTCGGGGAAGACAGTGTGGACCCCACCACCGTAACAGACATCTATCTCGTCCTACACACCGCTAAATGTGTTGATTTTACTTGGGGATTAAATAGGATTAAAAACATCATTCATAAAATATATTAAATTGAGGATTGAATCCATTATGGTGGCCATTGAATATCATATTTTTAATGGAAGCTGTCATGATTCTTCATGCAGAACCAAAAAATGCCAATTAAAAATTCATAACTCGTATAGACGAGGGAAAAATAAGCTGAAATGTGGAGGGTGAAAGGCCAACAGATTTATGAACATATTTTATGAATGGGATGATGCATTTTTTTGCTAATTAATGGGTCAACAACATGGCGACTTATGGAAGATAAAAATATTTATATATAAGGGGAAGAGCTCCTACCTCTCAAATCATTTCTATTACTTCTCAACACTATCTGGGGAACCATGGAGAGGAGGCCAAGGGGACATTTGGATATCTAATTTTTTTACATTTTAGTATTCCTTTACATTGTAATGCATTTATATTTTTTATATTAACGTGTTTCCCTTTCTTCTCCAACCCATTTTCTCTTCAGATTTCAATCTCATTTTCTCTCTTACATCATTCCATCACGATCTCTATGCACTTCTCCACAGAATATTACTAACTCAAGGCTTGGACCTCATGAGGAAACACAATGTTTTCATTATAGTGATTGAATTTAAAATGTTTTATATTTATTTGTGGTGGATGGAGGAGTATTGCATGGTTGCAGTGGTCGTCCACCATGACCCTATTTCAAAATCTATACATTTATGTTTATTCATTATTTTCCCTCCCTTATATTAGGAAAATACTTCATACGGTAGAGTTGGGGTTTCCTGAAGGGATGAAACATCATATGGTGGAGCCTACTCTTTTTGGGATAACATTATCAGTTGATGTGTTATTCTAGTAGACTATTGAAGGAGGTGTGGTTCAGTGTGACAGACACATGATAAAATCACACACTAAATAAATCAATGGAAATTAATTCATTAATTAGGTTTCAAAAAATTAATTATCATAACTAATGTAAAAACTAATAGTGAATGAACATGTTTTATCCAACCGTAGGACAAATACCTTTCTTCCCTAATTTCGTTCTACCTTGATCTACGTCTACATTTTGATTTATGTTTTCAATTAATTATTTTAATTTCACTATTATACAAAACCCCTAAAACCATCATTTTTATTAAATTAAAAAAAAACAAAATGAATTAGAATAGCTGAAATAGAATCAATTATTGAACCAACAACAAACTCTCCTCAAGTGAGACGACCCTATTTAGACACTATGATGCATTAGGAATATGAATTTTCATTATCAACACACTATGATAGCCATGCGTTCCACACATTCTAAGACTCAATGATAATTCTAAAACCAACATAGTCAATAATCTATTATCTTCTTTCAAATACCATATTCTGATGTTGCATCACATTTTTGTATTGATTATTCATACTATTTTCAACTTCCCACATCATATGACACAGATATATTATATATCATAAGCATATAATTATTTATTTTGGACTTTTATTAACCTAAATTAATGAAGATAACATTTTTTGAATGAATGAAAATATTATTGAATGTACATATAGACAATTTTTATGAAATTTCAGGCAATCAAAATGTTGTTAATTAAATTCATCTAACGTTATATTATTTACAATTTTATATATAATAGTTATTTGTAACATATATTGAATCACTCTTTATATTCCCTCAAGAAAATTCGTGACATGGATGTCTCCTTATTTTCATAATATAAGTGCAGTGTGATCAGATTCGTCTCACTTAATAACATGGAATAAGATAGGTTTTTCTCTATCTAACCCATTGTATAATTGTGTCTATGTAATATAATTTTTACTTCAAAAAAACCACATGAATGGAAGCTTATTTCCTATTAGAAATAAAAAATAAGAAAATTATTTTAAAGGAAAAAAACTATTCTATTTCATGAAATATAATATAAATGTGTACAATATCTCAAAATTCTCAAATGAGCTAATGAAAATGAATAAAGGATTTATGGAATTGGCTATTCATGAAGATATCTAACTATTTAAACACAATATAGATTCTCATGTGATCTCCTATTCCTCTAACAAGTATAATTTTATGAGGTATTCCTATTAATAGACTATAATTATATTCATTTTCTGTTTTTTTTCATTAGAAATGGGAGCCTCTCACAGATGGAGTTAAAAATCACATGTATCAAGTTATGAAAATTTATAAACCTCTAGGACTACATGTGATCATTGTTTTATTCTCCATTCAAAAAATGAATAATAAATCTATTCCACAAAATTATGAATCCCCCATAAACTCAAAATTTACATTCTATGGAAATGGGTAACATGACAATGAAAACATGAAATCCTTTTTTATAAAACTAATCATTACATGATATGCAATTAATATCATGATATAACTCCCTTAGAATCTTGATATCAATCTACTATCTTGGATGAATGATTATATTCCTTATACTTCATTTTTATATGGTAGAATATTATATTTTTCATAATATAATTTATACATGATTGAGAATGCAGGCATGGATTTAGTTGAATGAGAATATATACATCTCTTCAATTTGATCACCATATATGATTCAGATCATATACTCTAGTGTTTTCTGGACATCATATGTCTTGAATAGTGATGAAAATTTCATACAGAGGGAATCATGGTCAAGGATGAGGATGATGGTGTAGAAATGATCAAGTGGATGAGATTCAATCAAAATAATTACATATGTTATATCTATATTTTTTATTGGGTGAATGGTTACCATTGGGTTCTCTTCCCACACCCAACATTCATTTCATATAAAATATTATAATAAATGTTTTCATTTCATCTCGTATTTGATATATCACTATGGTCGACACCTGGAACACTTTCACACCATGACCCTATGGTTTTCTTATCACATTGACTATCCACGGTCACTATCTGTGGGTATATATCAATTTAGTCCTCATGCATATTCTTTATTAATTTATATAGATACTATTCACCCTCCATGACACAATAGTTTCCGACCCTTCAGTAGCTCTGATGTTGTTTATACTTGATCTTTTATGTGTTTTAGATTGCCTTCTTGGGTGGTTATGGTTGGAAATATTTTTTTTAAAAAAAATTCCTACATAAGTATAGAATTTAGAATCCAAGTGAAATCATTATTCAAAAAATTTCTTCATTAATAATATTAAAATAATATAAAATTTTTAATGTCCTTCAAAAATCATCCAATGTTAAGTTGTCAAGATTCCTAAAAATAATTATTCATATGGCCCTAATAATAAATCTTCTTGAAATAAATTTTTACATGTTTTTTTAATTCCGAAAGCATAATCAATTCAGAAAATTCATTGTATGGATCATCTATATAAGTTATACTCATCCATACCTTTTTTTGAATTATTATATAAATATTAAATACCTTCAAGCCCAAATAAGATTCAATTTATCCTTATGCATGACAAAGCAAATTTATAATAAATCATCACAATGTAAATAGATGATTTCAAGGTATTATTCCTTCCATGAAAAAATTTAGATAATGTTTACTATCCCAGTACTATCGGAACATGTCATTAAACATTAAAAATTGATCTATAATAATCTAAATTTGAGATACACTTGTTGAAATCCTTATTTAATAAAAAATTCCATACTATATTGAAAAATGGAACTCAGTCTTTAGTTGTCTTAATAGACTAAAAAAACCACAACAATAATAATATAGGATGTAGATCAAATTGAAGTACTAATGGATACAATTGATTAAATTGTGTGGTAGAATAGGAAAAAACAAATTAAGGGATGAATGAATTCCTATTCAAAATTTCTGAAGTCTTCCAAATTATGTTGATATGAATATTATAGATGTCATCACCTTAACATAGTGAATTAACAATAATTTTTGAATGCTATGATGGAATTTTTAAATTTCAAAATTCATGATGGAAATCTAACAATTCAGGATGATATTTACATGTTGTTTTAAATGAGTTTTCAAATGATATTGTTAATATTTGAAAAGAGATTTGACACCATTATTTATAGGATAATTGAAATGATAATGATTAAATTTATATTTATTTCATGCCATTACCATAATACATAAACATTAGTTTTGGATACCAAAAGGTTATATTTTTACATGATACACTTCCATTTGGATGTAACCCTACAAATATTTAATCCTAAGCACAATGCCCATATATAAAATGGATTCATGAATAGTATGTTTGAGAACCCGTATAATAAGATATATCAAAAGAATCTATATTCCTTATATGGGACTGAAACATTTCTAAGAGACCTTACAATGGGGTGTTTTCATGGGGGCCTATTAAATCGTTAAAAAACGTTTTATGCTGAATATTTTATATCTAGAAAAAAAATATACTAATTAATTACTTCCCAAATACCTTTTGATCCTACACCCCAATCGTATATCACTCATAGGTAATGAGGGAAGGTATCATCATATTGATATAGTTGCATTGGCTATCTATAGGTTATCAACTTCCTATACCACTATTCTATTTTTCTTCCACCCCAATTATTATTATTCATATGAATCAAGAAATGTTTATAAAAGGCATAATGAATAGGATGTATAATCGCACTTATTATTATTTTTTTACCTCAACATCTACAACACATGTGGCACTCACGGTTTTCTATTAGATCACACCCAAGAGAGTGTACATGAGGTATTTTAATGTCATATCACATAAATAATTTAGGTGTAGGTAAGATGTTTCCTAGGAAAATGTGACCTCATTTGGGAAATCATAATTTATGAATGATTTTTAATGGGTTTTTTATGGAACTATAAACAACAAATGATTCTATATCAATAGGGACATGGTTTCCAAACTCAAGGGCTCAATAGGTATTTTGTCCCATGATGACCACAAATTCACATTGGTTGATATAATGGGAGGTTGGTCTCATCACACCCTTTGGAGGGAATTATTTCTTACTATAGGACCCTATTATAGATTTATGATATGTTTTGAAGCCTTCATTAATTCCCATGTATGATATGGGTATTCTGAATGTTAGAAATCAATTATTAGCATGTGTAGAATGCAGAATCATCTATAAATGTCCGAGGTTATTCATCAATTGAGATATCTTTGTGTATATAGTGTTATCCATTGATCATATCCACTAATATACTACATGGGAATTCATTGCCCATTATTACAATGATTCTAGTTATATTGCCATAAATTGGGGAATTCTAGAGTTTATAGTCACCCGGGTAGATGAATGTCACTCTAAAAATTATCATCAACCAGGTATATGAAAGTTGTTATAATGTTGGGATCACATCCATAGATGGGATTCTTATGTATCCTTGTGAAAGGAACCATAACCCACATAGTTCAGTGTCACTTAATATGATGCATTATATCCTTTAATGTTATGCGATAAAGATCTAACCGTACAGTATGATGTCATTTTGTAAGGGAATCTATGAAGAATGTTCCTCGTAGATGTTTGGTGTTGGACTTAACCAAACTAGTACAAGGAAAAATTAAGGGGTATGATCTTTCATGTTTAGTCATACCCTACTAGGGATATTCCACAAAGAAATAGGGTTGATTTAGGTTGTTGGGTTTAAACATTTTAATGAATTCCTACATATCCCTTTTGGATGGAAATGAAAGTCTACATAGTTAATTTGGGAAGAACACACCAATAGAGGCTCCCAAGGGTATGTATCATAGGGAAATATGGCCCTTTGAGAAGATATGTTAAGGCTTATTCTTGAGAAGGATATTTTCTTTGAAGGGACCAAGAGGGATGTTTTTACTTATGGTGATTTGAAGGCATAAATCGAGGTTTACTTCTAAAGAGGATATCCATATTATAGAGATAATTATTACAGATTATTCCTTTAGAGGATTCCCATTAATCATAGACCCTATGAGGGTTTCCTATGTCTCTAGGTTAATAGGAATTAGATATCTTTTAGTTTAATAATTTTTGTGCATTGTGTGGATGTTATTATCATCACTAACCTCAAAGACCATTTGAGTCATGCTTTGTGTGAGAAAAAAGAAGATGTAAATGATTCAAAAAACAATAAACACATTTCCTCATTTGAATATGGAAGAGGCTGGGGCTATGATAGAAGAGTATAGGGAAACGAAACATCCCTATATTCAAATTATATTGAATGATAGTCCAATTTTATGAAGGAATGAAGGAGAAGGATGTTGAGAAGAGTGATTCTAAAACCTCATAAATGAAATTCTAGGGGATTACAATAGGACAATTTTCCTAAAATGTGTCTCTTAGTAAGGGAGTTAGATGACACAAATCAAAAAGAAACACAAACCTAATCCTCACCATCCATACTACGGTCTATAGGCTTCAGATCTCATAGAAGAGAAGTGACGAGCAATGTCCTTTCCCCAAAATCTAAGACAAGTAACTCCTGAACACTTTACCATGGGTAATGTTCCACATGACCTTAGAAATAAAATTCTAAAGATTTCTTGAGGGTCCTTACCCTATTATAGAACAAGTGTGGGATGCCAATGACAATTGATATCCAAATCCAAATGACAGACACACAAATTTTTCTTTTCCCAATGATCGGTAAATTAGGATGTCTTGGTGGGGGTTTTAATTTGGTCACTACTGTGAAATAGAACCATGGAAGGAGTGTCCCTTCCAATGGTGGAATTGAATAGGGTATAAAGGCTGCCTCATGTAGGTATAATGGGAATATGCTCAACATAAGTGTACCATGAAGGTCATAGTAGGAATTGAATATTCTTCAAGTAGGGTAAAATGACACATGTGGGATGAATAGGGATTGGGAAATAGACTAAAGAGGGATAACACATGCACAAGTAATTAACCTATGAACCCAGGTACACCTCTGGTGTCCTTTAAAGAGTCTCTCTCATGTCCTTGGACAGGGAGAAGGACCTTGTACATTTGAATTATTCATACGAAAGAAGGATCCTCAAATTGGTGTCATATTTTAGTCCCTAATGGGACCTTGACATTTTTCATCACTTTTAATTATCGTGTATATTGTGTTTTATATTGATTCAAGAGAAATTTAGAGGACCTGGGTGAATGTGTTGTTCACTGAGAGCTCTAGGGTTTCTTTTATGTTTTTAGTTTTTTAAATGAGTAGACCAGGGTTCCAATTTATAGGCAAAGAGGGAACATGGTAAAAATATTTTTTACCGTGTAGGTATTTAGTGCAGGTATGTGGTGGGAACCTTGTTATTAGGGGTGAGAAAATAACATGGTCAGCTAGGTCTGTGGTCAAGCTCCTCCTCATAGGTCTTCTTTATAGGTGGCCACACTGGTAAGAATTGTATTGGTCGCATGTTGTATAGGTGTGCAACATAGGTCCCTGACATATCTTTAGGATCTTTTATACCTAATATATCCAATTTACTCTTCATAATATGTTTTTATTCCTTCATTAAAAATTATTTTCAACAAAATACCCCTTCAGGATTGAATTCGACTAAAAGAGAAGGGTCTAATCTTGAGGGAAAACCATGGGAAAAGATTATGAAGGATAGACATTTGGTCACACCGTTACTTTGAATAAATTTCCCATGATGGTAGTCATCATACATTTTTGGCCCTTATCGGTAGAATAGGGCTAAAGCTCCTATAAATACCACCTTTTTTCACTTTCTTCACTCTTATTTTTCAATTTCAACTCTCAAGACACAGATTTTTCTTCTAGCTGCATTTCATTGTGCTCTTGCGAAGGTCCCTGGAATGTTGTCTTGAGGTATAAACACATTAGAAATGGAGTTGAGGAGAGTCACTTTGTCGAAGGAGATATACATAATGACCACGTTAAGGAACTTACTTGGGGTACTTTGATGAATTACCTATGAGGGGTACCTTATTGACGGTGCTGGATCTGGATTTTTCATATTCCAATTTTTTAATTCCTCTATCTTTAAAAATTAAATTATCTCAGGTCAATATTAAAACATAATGAGAGAAATTGGTGATTTATTGTAGGTTTATAAATGTCTATTTTAATGAATTCTATAGAGGAAGATAATCTTCAATATACTGAGATGATGAAAGACATTAGACTAGACTATTATGACACCATTGAGTGTACTTTTCTTTAATTGGTGATGGGTTTGATTCCATATCAGCACAAGTATCCACAAAGTGACTACCTTCCACTATATGGGAACGAGATTATGAAGCATTCAACTGTTCGTGCATATAATAATTATTTCCCAAATACTTGGTTTGTGAACCACATTAATTCTTCCTATGTTAAAATCTCTAGGATGGGTATTCTTATTAAGGAATGAAGAGTTCCTATTGGATTCATTTTGCATAACAATAGTTTTAATCTTGATATGAAAGATCATTTAAGAAATTCATGGCCACATTGCTATTATTCAAACTTTTACATATAAAACTGATCAATCTCATGGTTGAAAATATGACTTGGATCTTCTCTCTGTATGGGGAGTGAGACCAGAATGTCTGTGGGTGTTTTTGGTACCCCAAACATGAATGGAGTTCTAGAAAGAGTTTCATCACGTTCACATGTATGAGGATTTTTGGATAGGTAATACCTCTGTTTAAAATAATGATATCATTAATTGATTATTGATTTGATGGATTCTACAAACAAATTATTTTGATTTGACACATGGTGAGTTCGATATCAGTTCATGGGATGTCTACCAAATATTTGGGGATCCCATTCTAGGGTAAATGTATAATGAATTCATTATGACAATGAAAATATGGGATGATGCCAAAAGAATGCCACCATTTTCCCATAATCTATTTAAAATTATGAAGAAGATAAATAATAATAAATATCATCATCCTAGTACTAATATCTCTGTGTATGTGTGGATGTGATCCTTTTTAGAACAAACCAAAGAAAATATTCCTACATGAAGGCATACTACCCATTTCCCCACTATAGAAAATCGGGAATCTTCAGTTTTGGTTTGTCCCATATTTCGGAAGGTTGACTACAAAAATTTTGGATACAAGGTCATTCCCAAGACTAATGTAATTGTATTCCCACCTAGATTCCTTGCCATATAGATAAGTATTTATCTACTTTCAGTTGTTGATTCTGATGGCTGTGCAAAGCTCGGGACTTTCATTGTTGAGGCTATGTTAGTAGTGGGGATGTATATTGGGATGGATTTCCATGTGTTAGAAAGAATATATCACAACCTATTGAATTTAAACAATGGGAAGGATCTATATAGGCTTGCAGGAAAATTTCAGGTGTTGTTGGGATGGATTGTAGCACATTTCAGTTCATATTTGGTGCTTAATTTAGATAAGATCACTAGTGGTTGATTAACCAGGAATCTACAAAAGTTTTCCTAGATTTAGACTTTTATCCTAAAGAATGGGGAGGTTTAAAAAGTAAGGGATTGTATAATGAGACTTTAGTTTCACTCTATATCATAACCCACCAACCAGAAATTTTTTTGTTAATGTTATGGAAGATAATTACTAGTACACTGTGTATATGATAACATTCCAGGACATTGTGTTTGAAACCTGCACAAATTTTGAGATTATCTATGATGCATATGTTCCTTATTTTTTTCTCACCAATTAAAATTTCTTCGACAATAAAGAACATTCTCTTCCACATATGTTAGGAATAAGAAGTACCTAATGGTTTCATGAAAATTATAGATTTTAATGGCTCTGGAGGGGTCCAAGTTTTCAACCTTGATACCCCTATTAGATCCATCAATTTGACTGGTGGAAAAATATTTCAAACCCTATGTTTCATCATACCCTCATGGGGAATTGACAAAGTGCACAAATTATATAGAGTCAATGACTAGTACTGGTCATGGAATGTGTGGATGAATTCCAAACCCAAAGATGACGTAGAGGATCCAAAAACTTCAAAATGTTCTTATAGAACATCCACCAAGAAATCCATGGATGAGGAGATGACACCCCCAGTTCCTAGGTGATCTAGTCACCATCATCAAGAAGAGGTTTCTATTTTTACTCCTAATTTTCCTGAAAAAGAAAGGGGGTATGAAGAGTCTTTTCATCATGAAGGCCTTGATTTTTTTCCTACATCCAACAACATAAAATCTACACTATGTGAGACTCATGTAAATCTACTATTGAGAAATAATGACTCATAATCGTAAGGATGCATGTGATTTTCTCCAATCCTTCCATATAATTATTGGGTATGGTGATATTAAAGCACCTTCTAATTGTCATATGTAATATAACCAAGCTGAATTAATGTATTATATCATGGAGCTAGATGAATTCATATATGAAACCAATGATAGAGTACCTACCTCAAACAAACTATCCATTAGGATGGATCATTGAGTATTTGAAGGAGTAATTGTTCACTATGGGAGGAATTGGACCTTTATGTTAACATCACTGTTGTATTTTCGTTGTTTAATTTATATTTCCTTCTCTTTCATCCACCATCTCTAATTTTTAGGGGTTTATTTAATTTTTGAAACAAGATAAGAATAATTAGCAACAAGAGAGATTAATTCATTGAAATATGTTCTTATGGGCACACCAATTGAAATAGTGAATGAGGCTATCAAATCCCTATAACATTCTCCCATTTGGAGGACCATGATAGAGTTTATGTTAATATAAATTCTTCAACCATTACCTCATGTATCCTCTACTAAGTAGAGTACAACAATCTCTCTACAATCAAAAGAATGAAATTGAATGAGGGCATTAAATATGGCCTCATGACTATTTCAAAGTGAATATTTCTATTTCTATATTGTATTACAACTTTCGTGACACCCATTGATGACAAAGGTCATATTTAATTAGAATCCGCATATATTTCTTCAATTAGGAAATTTAATATTTGTCCGTTAGATATTAATAATAATTCCCTAGGGGAAGTATATATTTGTATTGATAAATTTTTCATCATGATGGATGAAGTGCCAAGGGATGCATAAATCCCAGATCCTATATCTAAAGGATGTATGATGGTAATGTTAATTTCATATTTACTAATTTTCGGAACCCTATGTTGTTTGTAACATTCCTCTCATCATAATATTTTTGATATATTCATGCACCATATGACTCTATGGTGATCAATGCTGATATTCATATTTTTTCTATGAGGGAGAAATGGGGATCGTTGGAAGTATAAGGAAGGTTTAGGTGTTGATCCTAACATAGTATGGACGTCAAAAATAATTTCAGTTAAAGAGATGGAAGTTAAAAATGTCAGTGGATCCAGTGCATGTATTGATGATCATTTTCTAGATAACATAAAAGGTGAGGATTATGTTGTATAAAAAGAAGTGTAGAGTGAAATAATGGAATCTCTTAATCTAGAAATTGATATTACGGGTTCCATCAAGATATGTGTGGAATTTCATGAGGAAATGAAATGATTAGAGTTTTCTCATTCCTTCATGTTACATACATAGTTCTTCATTAAACTAATATTTCACATCGATGTTCAAATTCTATTTCATTGTCTACAGATAATGTTGATGATTCCTTTACAGAACATGGAATTCCACTACATCCTACCTCTATTGACTTATGATAAATACTTATTGAGAATCGTGAATTAGGAGATTCTCGATAGACTTTGATCGTGATAGTTGAACAAGCTCAGAAGAGTTCCCATCCCAAAAAAAATCTTGTTCATACTTCTGAATATGGGATTATTTGGGAAGAATCTACTAAAGTAGTTGACATATTACTAGTTAAATATCACTAACTATCTTGATGATGCTCTATTACTGCTACTCTTTTGAATCTAATAATGATTCTATTTTATCATTTAGTATTATCCACTTCTATGGCTATATTTGAAGGTAGAGTTTCTACTTTGGAGTGACCAACAATGGATGTTGAAGCATTTGCTGCTTCGAATGGAAAGAGTAATTAACTTATTTATGTGAATTAATCCCATAATACAACCAAACTCTTAGAATTGGTTATAATTACTACATTGATACGATTTTTCCCTTAGTATCATATGTGGAAGGAAATGGCTGATTATTTGAAGAATGTTCTCTGAAATTCCTTTAGATGAGTTTCCTTCACATTTTGTCTGACTTCTAGTACTATTTAGCATAGTGGGATTTAGTGTATTTTCCAATCGTACAATATATATTGGGGTGAAAGTGGAAATTTTCTTAGCGCATAAAGATCATAAAAATTGGAAAGATATTATAAATTACAAACTTCTCACCATCATTGAGTGTTTTTGAGCTATATTATACCTTCTATAGGCTAACCGAAATGAAAAATTGACAGATTTTAGATGATAAATAAAGGTGAAATCATTTGAAGTTTCATTCCTTCAATAAGAGGTGATATGCCTTTAGGAAGAGTTGGACACTTCTCAAAATCAACTTAAACAACTACACCAAAAATTAATAGAAGCCTAATTAGAAGGAGTAACAAATATTGAGGCAGCCATGAAAGAACTTCACAGAGTTAGAAGTGACTGATGTTGGTTGAATTATAGAGCATCACCAAATGGCTGATAGTGCATAAGATAATGTTCAAAAAATTTGGATTTATGTCTAAAGCAACTTATAATATAAGATAAACAGACTCTACTCTATGGATGTTCCTTTTATTTTTCATTATAAATGAAAAGGATTTTCTCTTCAGTCTTATATGCCTTTATCCCTTCCATCTTCCTGTATTCATAATGTTAAATCATATTCTCATTTCATTCAATCTTTATATCAGTTAATCATAATTACAATGATTAGTATGGAGTGCGCTCTAATTTTTTTTACAAATGCCAAGGTGCCTATTGTGCATAGTTTTACTATTACTAGGTTTGTACAGAAAACACTATAAACATTATGTCTTTTCTGTGATAACCATAATACATTCCTAATATCAATATAGAAGAGACATAGTTGTTGAGACATGGATTTTTTTAATTCGTTATTTTTTGGGTTTTCAACCAATATGTAATTTTTTTTTTGGATTTTTAATGAATTATTTTTCCTAAACCACATTGAGTGTATGTATAGCGAGATGAGACATGAATTTCGGATAGAGATCCCTTTTGATGTTTTTAATCCCACAAGTATTTTTTATCTTTTTTTGGTTGTTTAGTGCCATGCATGTCAGACTAAAAGGGATAGTTTTTTTAGGTTGAACATCTTTGAACACCAATTCTTAAATTAAAACCCAAAAAAATCATGTTGTCTAGGAAAGTTATGATATTATTTAGATACATCCAATGGGAATCATGAGAAAATTTTGAAATCTTCAAATCTGAAACATGGTATTCGAGAACAGCGTAGGTCTCTCATAATAACAAAATTACCATTTGTCGAAAACCCCATTATAAGAGAAGTTTTATGCAAGGACAACTAGGGCATGTATTTTGTAGTCATGTAGCGGTATCCTTAGGTTAACATTCCCCTCTTTTGGGAGAATTATGTAGGAACAACTGGGGGAACATAATACATATATGGGTAAATGAGTTTTCAAGAATTATGACATTATCTTACTAATGAAAAAAATTTAATATTTATAATTTGTATTTCTCAATAGTATAATGGGTGTATTTTCTATGTAAATTCGTTAAATAATAAATGAATCATCAATACTGGAACATGAAAGGAATTAAAAACAACTCCTACACAAATTTGATGTGTGGAGGGGTGTATTTTTTCATATAGGGGCCTTTTGATATAGTGTTATTCAGTTTATTGTCATCCTGCCATGAAAATATGGGGGTCGTGTATTATAATTTTTAGTAACATGGAAATTATGATGTTCAATTTAAATTCATGAAGTAAGGAAACTTTGGGTGATGTTGAATTTAACGTCACGCAATAATGACAGTAAGTTGTGTAGTTTAATAACACACAACAAGGATATTATAGGAGTTGTGTATTAAATGTATTATCATAGAAATATTGTGATTTATAGTTTAAAGTCATACATCAAGGAAATTATGGGGGATGATTTAAGTTGTTTATATTTGACCAAAGTTTTGATGATTCTATGATTCTGGGTAAACTATCTGGAAATTCACTGCTATATTCATGTATGAAAGAAGAAATTTTTATGTTCTGATTTGGGGATTTATAGATCTGAAGGGTGGTATGGGAAAAAATTGAATGTGTCATTAGATAAAGTCTCCCCGAGAATGAAATTATCACTAGTTAACAAACTCATTATAAGGGTTGTTTTATGAAATGTGAACTGGGGAATGTACAACATAGTAAAGCAGTGGCATCCTTTGGATGAAAAACTCATTATGGGGGGAAAATATGCGTGGACAAATATGACATATAATATAAGGTTAGGAATAATATAAATAAAGAATTTATACATTCTATTGCTAAAATACAGTATTTTTTATGGATATTCATGTTTTTCCAAGAAAAGAGATTGGTTTCTAGAGAAAGTACCTAAATACAGAAGGGGTATTTCAAGATAGAATTTCCAAATAATTTGGGACATGGATTCTATATGATGTTTTGAGCCCAAACACAAGATGTTTGGTGTCTTAAGATTTTGGTCATATGACTAGGACCCTAATATTATGGAAAAATGGATGATTTGTGGCCAAATGGTCCTAGATTATTCTAGTATGATTTGAAAAAGTGAATGGGAAAAGATTAAACCACATTATTTCATAATTTTAGGTTAGGAGAAAATATATGGGACAAATATACTATATATTATTAATGCTTTATGTGGTTTATTATACCATTTTCATAGAATAAAGGAACAAAAGTGGCTTTTCCTAAGAATAAAGTTACTAAGGTTCAAAAAACCTGTTATGAGGTCTATTTTAGGCAATCCCAATAGGGGTGCACACTAGATTTTCAAATATTGGAAACCTTAGGATAACATTTTTGTTATTTGGGTGACATATGCAAGGCCAACTGGGGCACATATATCATATTCAGGTAATAGAGCTCCCAAGTATCAGACATTCTACCCCCAGAAGACAAAGAACGATTTTAAAAATATTAAAGAATAAATTATTAAGAGTATGACATGGAAAATGGGAAATGTTCAACACATAAGGTAAGTATTTGGTATAGATATTTTCTATGAATTTGGAGTCCCTTTCATAGATCTGACTCATATGTAGAATCAGGAAATCTCTTATTTTCTTCATGGGATTTATAAAGAGAGGACCCCAAAATAAAGTTGTTTCATAGATTTTCGATTCTATGTTGGAGGGTTCAATTTTATTTTAACCCATTACTGGGTCTAGTAATTAAGGCATAGTATTCACCATGTATCACAATGAGATGTTAATCCTGAAATCTAAGGTTCTAGAGGCACCATGTTGTTTGAAGTCATCCAGAGAGGACATTTTCTGTGTAGTTTAATATCTTACATAAAGGAAGGGGTGATTCTGATATGAAAAGAAATATTGTGGATGGACCAGGTTGTAGGACACAAGAATCACTACATATCTTTTTAGAGAATGAAACAATCCATAAAAAGATTTAATAGATGTGAGTTCATTTATAAACTGGGAACTCATATCATATCTCCCCATATATATTGTACTCTTACATGGAAGATTAGGTACTTTTTCTATGTTTTGATGTCTCTGGACCCACGATTAATGATTTGGATTTCACTACACATATCAATGAGAACAAAAATCAAGCCACAAATAGTTCTTAAATAAAGGTCTGAAACCCTGATTTTAATTCATAAGTGAAGGATAATTGGGTTCCATTTAATATGGATTTATACATAATATGAGGACTCATATTGAACATCCACCTATATATATGATTCATAAATGGTGGAAAGTGGAATTATATTCATCATTTTTTGATTGGGCCCATGAATAAGAGTTATGGAATCACTAAATATCTCATATTAGTGAGAATCATGCCACACTTAGTTTTTGAACATGATCCATGTCCACGTATGATCCATACACAAGGAGTGGTGGATTTTAAATTGAAGCTGGATAAGGGGATAAGACCAAGGTTTTACTATGTATCTCAATAAGATGAGAATGAATCCACATTTAGTTCTTTGATTTCAATATAGATTAATTTCAGGCGGTAAGGATGAAGGTGAACTAATGTGAAGTGATGGAAACATTGTGGTTGGGCCTAAGAATTAAAATCTTGGATTCACAGTGTATCTTATAGGGGTAAGAATCAAGCTTCACAAGGTCCTCGATTGTAACCTAGTGTTGTTCTGGTTCATGAAATGGAAATAATGGGGCTTAATTCTTAATCATAGATGGACCTAGAGCTGGAGATCTGGTTGTCACAATGTCTCTCAATAAGATAAGAACAAATCCACATATAGTTCATGAACAAGTTTTTTTCCACACAAATCAAACATTTATGTGGGAAAAGGGACATTTCATAACCTTACCACTAATGGTTGGTCCTAAAGAGTTATATTTAGTTTTCATCATGCATCTCATTGTAATGATAATCAAATAATAAGTCTTGGAACAGTTCCCTTTAGAGTTCAGTTTCATTCTTGGGTTAATGAATAGGGGATTTTCTTTCCAAAAAACATGGATGGAATGAGGATTACAGATCTTGGGGTCACTACGTATCTTGATGGAGTAAGAATCAAGACACACATAGTTCAAGAAAATGATTATTTTATAGGTTTGATTCATGCTCAAAGAGGGTGATAGTACGTTATTAAAAAATTGATACTAGACCAAAGATATGTTATTTAGGTGTCACGACATATATTTTCGGTGTAATAATCAAGCCACACATAGTTCTTTGAAAAGTTCCCCACACCAATTGAGATTTTATTTTAGGAATGAGGCATTAATATTTTTCATGTATTTTCAAGAATAATGGTTGGGTCTAAGATACATGATAGTATGAGAATCAATCCATATATTCTGGAAGAGTTCCTAGTATAAAATCAATTCATACTATGGTAAAGGGAAAATTGTTTCTTCTACGGTCATGGTTATGCATGTTATGGGAAGTCTAGGAAACACTACATATCTAATTTGAATGTGAATCAAGAAACACATAGTTATAATCAAATCAATCAATTTATAATCATGCGGTTAGGGTGTTGGTAAACTTACATAAAAGAGACATTGTGGATAGACTAGGTGACAAGACATAGGTTTCACTACATATCATGTTGGTGGAATAATCAAACCACAAATAGTTATTCGAAAGTAATTCCTTATTAATTTCTAATCCAAACACATGGATAAATGGATATCATGTCCCACTAGGGTGTGTAAATGTGGTGTGTGAGGCTTACTCATTAAATCTACTCATATTTGGAAGGAAAAAATGGATTTTCCACTCATATTACATAGGTGATTTCCTAATGTCAAATAAGATATAGTTCAACTATATAGTTTAATATGATGTGGTGGGGGAAACATGTTCTATGCAGTTTAACTTCATGCAATTTGGACCAAATTTTGTGGAGTGTATAATCATGTAACGTGGATGATAATGCTACCTAGTTTTACTTCATGCAACATGGATGAAAATGGTTCTATGAATTTTAATATCTTACAACATAGATGAACTCAATGTTATTTCACAATGTATTTCTCTATCAACATAGCATTGAATGGAGTGGTAGTGAGTTCTCCATCCATTGAGATTAAAGAATAAGTTATATTAGGGTGGACATTATGTATAGATTATGGTCCCTCTCACTTTGGATCTATCATTGGAGGATTATTTCCTGGAATCATCGGTGTCAAAAGACAAATACCAATTCTCTACGGAGGAATGAACAAATACACAACTTCTTGTTAATGTCTTGTGCTATCCGTTTTTGATAGACCTCCTTGTGGTGAAATACGTTTAATATCATTTCATCCAGTCACTCCATATCATCTTATCATTTATGGGATTGATAATATGTGGATATCTGGTCACAAATATCCATACAGAGTTTTGGAATCCATACATAAAATTGAAAGACTACATCTATACTATACACCAATGAGTATGGGGTTTCCCATGTAGTGGTATGGGTAGTAGTCTGATAAGTCCATAATGCATGAAATATGTTACCAAGTCAAGATTTATTATCTTTATCCAACCTCTTCTAGAATATGTTTGAGAGAGTCTTATTAAAACCTTTTATATGTCCATTGGACACTTCATGATAATGGGATGAATCGTTGGATTTGATATTGTATTCCTGATATAGCATCTCCACTGTAGAAAAAAGATTGTGAATTTTTCAATAAAAATAGTTTGAGGATGAACGATTTTTGGGATGATGTTATCTTTAACAAAACTAATGATGATTTTGTATTTGACTTTCTTGAGGTGTATTTCCATATCCTATTTGGAGAATAAATTGGTAGAAGCTAGGATATAATTGAACATCATAACTGTATCTAGAGGATATGATCCAAAATAATCCATTCCCCATGTGGAAAATGGATATGATTGTTTAGTTTTAAATAGATTATTTGGGGTTGATGGTTGAAATTGGAATGCACGTAGCAAGGTTGAAACTTCATAATGAATTTTGTGTCATCAAACATCATAGAAGACCAAAAGTATTCAATCCATTAGATTTGTTGAGAAATAGTACACCCTGATTGATGGGTACCACAGAATCTTGCTTATAATTGATCCATAATTTCCACAGTCTCTTCTCCATCGACCCATTTGAGATTCAATCCATTAGTGCCTCAGTTATAGAGGACTCTCTAGTAATATGGGCCTTCACATTGTGTTAAATTATCCACTCACTGTCAGATCAATTCTCTTCAATCCATGTATGGTGTAATTACTCCAGCCAGGTGATATTCCACAATGGGTGTTAACCATCCTATGGTAGGGATAAATGGATGAGGGATGATACCGATTTCACTATTCTCTTCTGCTCTAATCTAAACAAAAGGTAGATCTATTTGGCGATGGGGATGTTTGATGATTGTTTCATCCTGATATGAATTTTCCAAATATGTACATTAATTTTCCAATTCATTTTTTTTGAGAATTATATAATCATGGGACGTGATTCAATGTTGGTTCTAAGGGAAATTCTTCCATTAACCCTTAGAAATAATCACATAGGTGAACTAGATATTCATTTTTAATTGCATAATCCTTGTTTATCTATTTTATTATCAATTCAAAATCACAATATAGCTCTAGTTGATTCTTAGGTACTTGGAGTTTCTACTCTAGGTCTACAATGAAAGCCTGATATTATTTCTAATTGTTGGTGCCACCTTCTGATAACATGAAGGATTATGGTAATACAACTTTTTATCAGGAGATAAGAACAACTGCAAACTAGAATTTGTTATGCATAGGGTCTTATATTACATTTTGCAATGAAATTTGGGAATCATCATCAAAATTCATCTCTCATATTTAGGGGATATATTGAAAATAAAATATTTCTTCATCTGTTAGTTCAATATTCAATAACATCTCTTCTATAGATGGGTTATCTGGTATTTTCTTCGACTCCTTTCTAAGGCACAAACATTATATCAATCTACTACAAGACAATTCCAACCATTTCAGGTTCCCTGTGGGAATATTATGACTAAAGATAAATTTTACTGAGTTATTTTGAGAGACCAAATGGACCTCATTGTGCAGAAGGTAGTGCCTCAACTTCTGAACTACAAATATTAACTCCAAGAATCTTTTCGTAATATAGTAATATCGATTATATGTTTCTAAAATCATTTGAATTAGATATTCATGGTATTTTTTAGTTCACGACATACATTGTTTAGTGTGGGTAAAGCACTTGTTTATCACACCAAGGATATCATATACATAATGAGTGTATTTCTGTCAATATGTGGTTTCAATATCATCAGGCTCAAGAGGTACTTATTTAGGTCATAAAATGGTTCTTGGATGTCATTGGTCCACTAATATGTGACCCCTTTATATGAATTTTTTGATGGAGAACACATTCTATTGAGGTTGGCTATGATGAACCAAATGTTGTAAATGTCTCCTTGAAGTTTTATCAACCCTATTAAGATTCTAGGATATGAAAATTCATAAGATATATTTAGTCTTCCATGGATCAACTTCGATGCCATGATGACATAAAACAAATCCAATAAATATTCCCATGGTTCACCTGAAAGAACATTTCTGGGGGTTTTTATTCAGATTATGAGATTGAAGCATATTGAAGATGTTTTCTAGGTCAGATAGGTGATCAGATCATTTTTGGTATTTGACCACTAGATCATTAATGTATCATTCAATAAAAATTCTCATAAAGGGGTTGAATATGTTATGCATATCACGTTTATATGTGGCACCAACATTTATCAAGATTATGGAAATATCTTAATAATAGGATATTCCACAAGGATCTCAGAAAGATATTGATTCTTCATATTTTGGGGCCATTAACATTTTATTATACCTAGTATTGAAATATATGAAATAAGAGGCATGATATCCATATGTTGTAACAATTTGGATTTTTTTAATTGAACTGGGATGTCAACTTTGGGGAAATTCCATTTATAGTTCTCTAAAATCATGGAAAACTATTATTTTCACATTCATCTTTTTAGGGAAAATATTTTCTAGACATTTGGGGTATCATACATGTCCGATGAAGTCAAACTTGATTATTTTGTCCACTTTATCCTCAATTTTAAATATGTGAGTCATGAGTGTCCTTTTGAATGATTTCTTTTATATGAAATAATATTTTTGTATTCCTAAATGATGGGATTCCATATTGGGGTCAAGTCCTAGAATCTCTATGTAATTCTT
This sequence comes from Viscum album, assembly GCA_963277665.1. NCBI lineage: Eukaryota > Viridiplantae > Streptophyta > Magnoliopsida > Santalales > Viscaceae > Viscum > Viscum album. Next base: position 872,063,931 of record OY728125.1, read on the forward strand.
AGAAAACACATCTCGGTGCTACATTATAAAGGAGGTATATTCCTACTATTATTTGGGAGTCATGTACACACTAATTAGGGTGGGGAGTGGATCTTATTCATTACCTTGAATTATTTCTATGAGTTCATCCATAGTGGTGGAGACACCTTCCTTAAATTCTAGATGAGTGTCCCAGATATCTTCTTATTATTTATCTTCATCCTTCTCAGGATTCACTTTTTTTACTTCTTAATAGAGAGAAAATTCCTAGGAATGATGTGGGGAGTCATCATTGCACATCCATAGGATGAGGCCATCATTTCATTCTCACTTATTGGCATGAAAAATTCTTGTATTTATGATGTTGAAAAATGGATTAATAGTGAATCTAATTCCCTTATCTTATAGTCATGATATATTCTTCCACTTCAATTGATAGAACATAAATTTTTTGATACTCAAGGGAATGAATTAAGAAATTATCATCCCAGATTTCATTATCACCCGATGACATGAAAACATATTTCTTGTCATTGTGCCCAACTATTATGAATGACATTATGGAAGCTGATGAATGAAAATGTGAATTTTGAACCCCCATTTCAATTTTATTTATAGAAATCATGTAATCTGCACTGAGATGATTGAATGGTTTAGATGATATCATCTTCAAGCCATTTTGGGAATTCATTCAGGCAATATCATTATACATTGATTTCTTCCCTTCATTATGACAGAATACATCATCAATGTATTATGTCACAAAAACGTTTAATTGGGAATTGTCACCATACAACGTCCCAATTTGAAAATTGTTTGAATATTTGAGACATTTTTCGAATGAATAAGGAATGGATGCATTTCGATTCATCCATGTCCTTCCCAGTTGAACATTGAAAGATTTCTCATTTCAGACCACCATGAACTTTGATTTGGATATAATATCATTGAACTTTTTTGTGAGTGTGATCTCCCAGTTAGGTTATTGAGCATTCCCCTCATATCCGTATAACATCTGAGTGGAGGGAGACAAATGAGATTCATTGAGACCTAATTGAGGAATTTTATGAACTAGTATGAGGATGAATACTGAGCCATTATCAATAAAGGATCATTAGATATCAATGTCATTTAACATTCTTGAAATATACAAGTGTATGAAGTGACCTTGTATGATTGCATCCTCATCTCATTCGGTGATGGAAATGACCACGTGGAATTCTACATGATCATTATCTACATGACAAATTTTAGCAGTAGAGACCTAAAATTCTAACTCATAAGGGTTTGACAATGCCTCCACGAGTTCTTACCGATAGTCTTTTGATAGAATTATAACATCTATGATTGAAAAAATAGAAAGAACATGGTATAGTTTCTTCAAACCATCATCCTATTGATCCAGAAGTGTGTGTTTATTGGAGTGGAGATTCCCTTTTATAAGAACATTTGTAGATAATGTTCCTGATTTGGATGGTCCATTCCCTGGTATAGGAGCTGGGAGTGTTCCTATTCATTTAGGATTATACCATATTAATCTTCAAATAAGGTGGGAAGGTGGTGGCATAAACTCTAATCAGATTTCCAGGATTATCAAGTCAGGGAATACCTAGTCATGTGTGTAGGAAGTGACACCTCATTCCCTTTGATCTTAATCTAGAGATTTCCCTTGGGATTCAGCTATATAAGTAGTTCAAGTAGGGGTTCTGTTGAAGAAGTGTTTTCTAGAACAACCATGTTTTCCCTTATATCCTCATCCATGGAGAAATATTCCACCAATTCCATAATAAAGTGCATAGAAATTAGATTCATGATAAGAATCATAAATTGGGTAAGGATCTATTATGTAAATAACATTAACAAAACCAATGATCAACTCTTTATTTGATGATGGTTCTTCATAGAGGGTCAATTCATTTTTTTCCATTTGGTAGGATGGTTCTTGTTCTTTTTAGATGGTTTATTTGAAATCAGCAATGTCAAGAACATTACTGGGCTTGGAATAAACACGTATTCTTCTTTTTTCATCTTATACCTTCCTCTATGTTCCATTATTGGGGATTTCCATTCATATGATGAGGCATTTGATGAACCTGAAATTTCTACATCGAAAGTTTATAGAGGCACAATTGGCTATTTCCACAGTGTTTATAGAATGGCATGATCTTGATTGATTGATTTTATAATCCTACAATAATTGAACTTCAATTGATTATTTCTTTTTTACTTCTTTATACTCTCCTTCCTCCTTTAGATTGATAATATATTTTTATCCACCTAGGATGGTAAATGTTTTTGTTGTAGTTTATCAGAATAAACCATCTTTTCCAGATGGTACTTTAATACAAAACTCTCTGGGAAGGGATTCCCTAAAAGTTGATAAAAAGGGAAATAGTTTAGGAGATCCTTTTCACCCACTATTTTAGGCTTCTTTGAATTTGGAAACTAGACAAAGTTGTTATTCAAAGTTGAGATGATGTATCAAGGGAATTGGTAATTCTGAAAGTAATATAACTTGTTCATAAACTCCTAAAACTAATATCTCATATGATGTTTCTGTTCCTATTGATGTGGAGTTTATTACTATTAATGCTTGGGTTGTGGGGGACTATGATATGGTACACGATTTGAGGTAGGAGCAGGTATATGGTCCTATATAAGTGTAACTAGAGAAGCCTATACCTTTCCTATTCTCCTTCGCTATGCTGATGGAATTACTCGAGATATAGAGGTGGTCATTGTGATAGAGTTTTCCATCTGTTGAGAAATCACTACTAGAACCTAAAACACTCCTGTTTATCAGACATGGATCAATGTTGTGCTCAACTCATCACAGATATTTTATAGGCAGATAAGTAATACATCATTATAAGGGAGAGGTATGTTCAATGAGTAAGTCAATCCATTACACTAATTAATGAAGCTTGCCACTCTTTCATTATCTATTTGTCTGTAGTTTGTGAGATTGGAGACTATTGTCTTCGGCAGTGTTGATATGAACACGAAGAGGAACTTAGGATAGAGATCTTACCATCTAGTGATTAATTGGGGATGCAAACTAAAATACCACACAAAATCTATCCCCAAAATAATCTGAGTTTCACTAATTCATGTTACTCTGGTGTCCCATCATAAAATCATATAGTGAGAAAAAATGCATTAAGTGTTGTTATAGATCTCCCAAGCCATTGAAAATCAGAAATGTTGGATTTCTAGTATTTTTTTGAGGAGGGGTTGTATTCAACCATTTGGGATAAGCCTTTTTTTTGGATTTTCTGGCACACTCCATCCTTCCATTGGGTCCAATTGAGTTGTTAATGACTCAATGGTATTCATAAGAATTCGAGGAATATATAGCTGAGTTGGGACCTAAATAAGTTCATCATCTAGTTCTTTAATAGGTTAAATGACTATAAAGACCACCATTAGTGGAACCACTATTATTAGTCATGGGTAGCCAATAGGTTCTGGTCTATAAGGATGTCTCTGACCATCTTTTGGTGGTGTACATAATGGAGTTAATTCTTGATATACTATATTATCATCCAAATATAATGTTGTTTTATGTACCACATTGATTGGATGATCCCTTTTAGCTTCAATTTTTGAAGAAAACCCTATTTTCATAGGTTTCAAAATTAGAATTATGAGATGAGGGTATTCTTGTGGATAATATACATCAACAAGATTGCCTCAGATTATCTATATGTTGAGTCTTCTCAACTCTATTATTTCCTTGTGTGGATAAGAAAGTAATTCCTCTAGCGAAAGATTTTGGCCATCTCTGATGGGAAGGAGAGACATGGTATGATTCTTACCTTTTCCCATATTAGTGTCTTTCAATGATGTAGAGTTTAACTATTTAAGGGGATACCCAAATATCGGGCGAGCCTTTAGTTTGAGGAACACACAAATTCTACATTCATTTTGGTGTGGACCATCTACAGAACATGAATTTATTCCTCTAAATCCCCTAAAATGGGCTCCTTAACAAATGGATTTTTTGTGACTACATTAATTATATACATATATGCATAGTGAGATGTCGACATTATGTTGGAAAATCTATGAGATCACCTTATTTTTCATCCTCCATGAGACATAATCCTTTTCTTTTTTGTTACCCTGGGGGGTTGTTTAATGGATTGTGATATGAAGGGAATCTTCAAAGAGTTCAGTCAGATGTATTCCAAGTGATTTCACCAGATCATGGGATGAGAAAAATTGAGAGGATTCAATTTGTGATATCTTCCATTATTGGTATAGAACCTATTTTTTTGAGGAGGAGATTTTGGGGTGAAATATACCCAACCTAGAGGGTTGGAATTGTTCATCTACTTCCTTAAAAACCCTTTGGTATTTGTTGGAAAATCATGGGGGTGGGTTAAAAATCTACTCGACTTGTGGTATGAGGTCATTACCCATATATTTTGGTTAATATTACTAAAATTGATCTTATATTTTTTTGGATTATGGTCTGAACATTGGATGGGTGCATAATTCAGTACTAAAAAAATCACCTATTTCAGAAGGCCATTGTTCTATTTCCAATATTTGAACAATATGATTGATGGAATCCTCTAAATGGGAATTATTATGGATATTCTCAAAATCATGATATAAATGTATCTCAACATCTTAATCTATTTAGGTCTGACTCAGACGAGAGTTTGCAAAGGTTTATTCATGTTTTTCATGTCTATACACATGAAAAAAATATATTTTTGTAGTCAACACGTGGAAATAACATTGTATGAGGACACTTTTAGAGGGATTTGAAAGCAGGATAGTGTAGTGAAATGAAATGATATATTTACACCCCATACTGTGATACAATAAATATATGAGGTGTCCACAATGGGTATTCAAAACCTCATCAATTCATTGATCCTTGCACATTTATGGGCTCCCTACTCTTTTGCTATTTTTGGATTTCATAAATCCAAGAGATATGTTAGTTCAATTTTGTGTTGAAACCCATATCTTACTTATAAATGACTTTAAAAATCATAATATAAGAATTGATTCTCCATTATATGATGTAGATTCCTCCATATATTGAGGTGGATATCATGAATACTATATTATTCCAACATCTCTAGAATGTTGTTATGAGAGGTGCAAAAAAGCCCTAATATGATAGGTATTCCATTATTAGTCACTTTTATCCTCATTATCAATATATCCTCTACATATTTTGGTAATGGTTTCTCCACTTGATTAGAACAAAATTTTCATGTTACTGTCTCTTTATCAGACTCAGCAAGATCGATAGAGAGTACATTAGTTGAACTAAAAGGGATGTGGGACAAGGGTGGTTTAGATAACAACAATATCCTTGTTCTATCTTCAAATAGGTAATGCATTTTACATTATAGTGACACGATATATGAAATTATTGGCCTTGAGTTTTCTAGTTCTTCATGATAAGAGGGATTTCTTGTTAATACATTGTAAGTTACAGAATTATGATGAAATGTGAATCACTACTAAGAAGGGAACATTCATAGTGAATTATATTATGGTAATTATGATGATGGTGTTTTATAGTAAAGAGAAGAACCACATTCTCCTTGGTCTTCTGGACACATGGAGGGTTGGTGTAGATCTCATCAAGAGTTACATCTCATGATTGACCATATTATCTTGAAGCTAGAATTCATGAGAAAGTGTCTAGTATGGACCATCAAAATTATTTATAATACTATCATAATTTTAAAATTAGAGGGTAGGATATTAATCTTTAATAGATAAATGTATGAGGGATTCATGAAATCTATCATTAATCAGAGATAGATTGTAAATCGTCTCTTGATTATCTTACTACATTGGATGAGGATTATTCTTGGATGCCTTCTTACAAGTAGATGGGTCCACTTACTGGGAGAAGTCATTATAATGGGAAAATGTATGTGCCTACCATGGAGTGGCCATCAAAATAGGCCAGTTATCTCTAATTGGAACTAGTATATGTTCCTTATCCCGTATTGTGTATGATATGGGGGATTGTTCCGTATGACCCTCCTTGAATGGTGAAGAGGTATGTATCTTCTCAGGTGTGACATGATGATGAGACACCCCATGTATGGGGAAATAGTTATGTATCCATCCCATGGGAACTAATTTGGCCACCATTATGATATTATTGAATGTTTATAGGATATGGGTAGGGGTTTTCATCTACTCTTTCACTATTTTTTGGATGTTCTTAGTGCCTTCTATGTCTGGAATGGGAAAATATGTCCATTCCATATCGAGAGAAGGTGTATGTACCTAATATTTTCCTCCCTTTTCTGTTAGTGGATGTTGATAGTAATCGTGTATGGGGGTCGAGAATTCATTACTCCCTGGATTGTCATTATATCTTTTTTGACTAATTGTTCTAGGTGATACCATATGTGGCTTTGGAAAGGATTGAAAAATGCTGGTATGTGTCTATGAATACTCATCGATTGACACAAAACATGATCGATAGACCTAATTTGGTTCTTTTGGACGAGTCCCCTAGAAGGATTTGTGAGTGTAAGAAGGTGTATGTTCCTGTTTGTAGGTTGTTGTCGTATTTGGTTGGTGGGATTATCTGAATTCCACTAGGAGAATCTAGTATCTAGTGGAGTGAATGAAGATGGTTCTATGTCACCACTCATGGATTTACACCATACGTTGTTAGTGAGATTATCTAGAGGTGGAAGGGATGTGAATCAAATCCCTAGTGGACAATGGTAATCATTGATGGACTATCTTGTATTCCTGGGTCTGAGAGACTTGGGCCAGATAGCTAAAGGTGATACCCTCATCATGTTGAGGGTTCACTACCTTGTGGTGTTTGAGACAGAGATAATTTGAAGGAGCCTATCAAAAGGACCCCAATGTCTTATGGATGAGGTCATATATGTGGCCTCCTAATCAACCTCCCTGAAATGTGGGAATGATTGGTTGTTGCGTTCAACGGATATTATCCTGAAATGGATGAAGACAAAAGTTATTGTAGTTTTCTTCAAGACCACTGGTAATCATTGACCATATGACTAGGGGTGATTTTTAATATGAAGGGACTATCGAGAAGTCTCCAGGGTCGAGATGGTACCATGATGATGGTACTCTTAAACCAAATCATTGGAGACCCAATGTTAAAGACACAAAGTCATTGATGGCATCCTTAGTGAAGACAAGGATTAAGCATGAACAACAATTGATGAATTTACTTGTGTAAACATGAAAGAATCCATTTGAGTGAAGGACTTTCTTGGAAGGAATTACCTATATATATGAAAAATACAAACAATGAACTCGGGAAAAGCATTTTTTGGATGGATTCATACATGATTGATTTCTCTACCTAGACCACATTTCCTTCGAGAATGGAATAGACCTAATAGGTAGGTAAAACTTTCATATTGGTTAAAGATACACATTGGGTTCCACACATTCCAATTTCCCACAAAAATGTGACATCATTGGAAAAATCATTATTTCAAAACATTTTACAATTGGTTTGTTCATGGAACCAAAAACACCCAATGGTTCTATATCCTTATGAAATTTCATTCGAAAGGTGAGAGCTCAATAGATATTTCAAACCATTATGGGAGGTCGGGATCATCACACCCTTTTGAGTGGAATTATTTCATACTAAGAGAATCTCTTACTGATTAAAGATACGTTAATGAATCCTTATTAATTACATGTATGAAGTGGGTTATCCCTATATTATCAATCAATTATTAGCATGTTTAGAATTTAAAATCATCCATATTTATTATATTTTCTTCATTAATGGACATATTTGGGTGTATTCAAGGTTTTAAATTGATGGAATCCACTTATATAATAATAGAGAATTCATTGTTCATTATTATGATGATTCTAGTTTTCCTTCCATTTTGGGGGCACTATGGGGTTTATGGTCGTCAAGGTAGAAGAATGTCCCTATAGAAATTATCATCATCAAGAGAGACTGAAGTTGTTTTGATGTTGGGATTAAATCCATATATGGTATTACTACATATCCTTGTGAAATGAATCAGATCCAATGTAGTTTGGTGTTTCTTAATTGGACATATTTTATTGGTCAGCTGATAAGGAACCAACTGTATAATATAATGTAATGTGGTAAGAAAATATAAGAGGAAGGTGTCGAGTCAATCTTTGGCGTGGGGATTACAACTATGAAATCCGTAGAATAGAGAAGGGATATGTGCTTCCTTGTTGAGTCAGTCCATTCTGGTGATATAGACCAACATAATAGGGATTGTTTAGGATTTTGGGTCTGAACCTTAAGGAGTCTTCCTACATATCCTATTAGGATGCAAAATCAAGGCCTATGAAGTTCATTTGTTAGGGATCACTCTTGCGGAGTCCGAAAAGCGTATGTATCACAAGGAAATATTTCCTTTTGAGATTATAATCTTAGGAGTACTATTGAGAAGGTTATCCCTTATGATGGGACCATGATGGCTGGTTTAGAAAATGGTTATTTGAAAGTTTGACTTGGGGGTAACTCTTGGAGATGATACCCGGATTAATGGAATTATTATTATGGATATTCCTATTGAGGATTACCATTGATCTGGACTCTATGTAGGTTTTTTGTGTTACTTGGTTAATAAGAATCAGTGTTCTCATAGTTTTATCATTCTGGTGGATTGTATGGATGTTGTGATCTTCACTAAATTCAAAGCCCATGTGAGTCATGCTCAATGTGAGAAACAAGATGATGTGAATGATTCAATAAACTAAACACACTTTTACTCTTTTGGTGATTGAAGAGTGAAGGTATAAGATAGAAGCTGATGGTGATACGACACTTCCATCTCTTCAAATTATATTGGATGAGAGACCAATATAAGGAAGTAATGTAGGTGAATGTTGTAGAGAGGAGAAAGACTAAAACCTCATTCATGAAAAGAAAGTGGATTACACCAGGATGGATTCCGTATAATTTTTCACATAGTTATGGAGGAGAATGAAATATGTCAAAAGTAAACAATAGTGTAATACTGACCCTACCTAATACGAACTGGATGCTCAAGACCATAGAGAGAAGACGAGACAGGTAGATTCCTATACCCAAAACTTTTGACTTGGAACACCAAAGCACATTCTCTTGGTTAAGGGACCACGTGATCATTTTGATCCAAATCTATTAGCACCCTGAGCATCATTAACCACACATTGAACTACTGTGGGTAACCCCTAACCATAGGACTCTAAATCCAAAGGAGATACATGCATCTTTGACTTTTCCAAATGACTTGTAAATTAAGAGGTATTGGTAGAGGTTTCAACTTGGTCCTTTTCAAGAAATTGATCCAAGCCATGAGAGGCTTTGAATAACAGTTAATGGTAGGCTTTCATAGGTCCCGAGAATAGATTACTGCTTCAGTTGTACCACACAGGTCCTTGGACGAACTATAATGGCTTCATGTTGGGTAAACATGGCTAAAATGGATGAATATGGCTTGGGAAATGGACTACTTTTTTGTTAAAACTTGGGTAAGGACTTTACCTAAGTACTATAGGTTTCCACTTATGTCCTTGGAAGAGTACAATGAAGGTCCCTTATTAGGGAGAGGGACCTCTTTCATGGGACTTCTTCTTATTGAAGAAAAATCATCAAATAGTTTTCATATTTTAGACATTAGGGGACCTTGATCTCTCTTATACCCTTTTAATTATTCCTCATATAGTATTTTAGAGAGGTAACAAATAAATTTTGGGGACCTGGATGAAGGTTATGTGAAATGAGAACTCCAGGGACTCTTCCATGTTTTCAGTTGTATGAATGATGATTCCAATGGTCCTTTTTATAATCGAAGTGGGGACCTGGTCAAAAGATTTTGTGTATGTACGTCTTTAGATCAGGTTCATAGTGAATCCCTTTTACGTAGGAGAGACAACATAACATGACCATGTAGGTCCATGTTGAAGATCCACCATGTTGATCCTCTACGTAGGTGGATTCAGTGTAAGGACTTTTGCTAGTTGTATGCTGTATAGGTGTGCGGTGTAGGTCCCCATTATCTCTTGAGGTTCTTTGGTACTTAATATATCAAAAATTAACTTTATAATATTTTCTCCTTCATTTATTAAAAATTCATGCCAACAGAATCATAAAGAATAATAATTAATTCTCTAAAAGGTAATAGTATGTTATAGCTTATGGAATAAGATTGTATTAATACTTATATAAATTTTATAGGTACTCTATAAGTGATATAGAGGATCAAAGATTCCATGAATTAATGTTTTAAATTTCTGTGTCCACTAATTAATTTCAATGGATATTGAAATAGCCCTTTCTCATCTACTAAATTATTAATATACAATGTCAAATCCAAATGAGTCGGTTTATAATATTAAAATTGAAGATGTCCATGGTTAGTGGTTTTCATGTCCAATGATCCATTTTATTTTATAAAGAATTTTATGGGTCTATCCTAGATAACATGAAATCATCCTAATAATGGTGGTGTAATGATGATATTTTTCTTTGGGTTTTAACATTTAACTTTTAAATATAGAGGATATTATTCAAATTTAAGGAAATTTTCAATATTTGTTTGGTACAAATAAAGCAATATATAAACCATATTTCGAAAATTTAATTTTATGTGCATGGATTCATTATTTTACCATTATGTTGGGGTTCTTTTAATGTATGGTTTTATAGAATCTAGTTAGGGTATGTCATATGGATATATTAATGTGTATCATTTCCTTGTTTTCTATATCTATAATATTGCATGAGAATGTGTTATAAATTTGAATTCACATAATTTATGGCACTGTATTGTGTGTTTTCATGATCGTGTAGTATTAGAGATGTATATATAAGATATAATTTGTTTTCTTGGGTAAATATGGTTTAGTTTATTTATTAAGAGAGGTATATTGATTGAGTTTACTTATCTATGTTCAGTTTGTTAAGACTATATATTTTTTATGACTAGAGGTAATTTTATCACCCTATGAGTTATTTAGGTTTGTGGTATGTTTGGGTTTATAGTTTATATTGACCTTGGTCTTGGGTATTTATGTTGGCCAATTTAATGGATATCCCATAATAGTGTGTCACATATGGAATATTGGTTAGTTTTATGTTATATTATAAGCTATTTATGCCATTATTTGTTGTGTTTCCTATCATAGTTCATGTGTAATATTATGGGGGATCATTATTGTGACATATAATACATGGTATCAAGTTATAATTCCTTATTTTTCTTTTTTCTCAAACATTAGGATGATGAGCATAGAGTGAGATGATATCAATTTACTATTCTGTGTGGTTTCCTTGCATTCTGATATTATATAGATTCATTTTTATATATTGTTCTAGTTTTGGGGAGCATGTTCTGTTATTATATGGGAATTAGCAACTGAGATAATGGTTTGGAGTTTTATCAATCAGTTGTTTTCATCCACCATTTCATAGGGATATCCCTAGATATTTGGAGGATCCCTTATTAGTCCTTATAACCTATAATTTCTATGTTACACATTTCAATTATGGATTCCCAATACATGGTTCCCTATATATATATTACATTTCCCTAATTTAGTTCTTATTTTTAATGATTCTTATAGATCCATTATCAGTATTTACTGAAGAATGTGGTGGTCAATTTTAATGTTTTTCTAGATATCATGTGATGATTTAACATGATTTCTTTTATGATTTTTTCTATTTTATTCATATATTGTTCATCTATATAGTATATAATTGGAAATAAACCAGGAAATCAATGGTGGTCCATTTTGGAATTAATAATAAAACATTATATGGAAACCACATAGCTTTCATAAACCATTATTAGTGATTTTTCGGATACATAGATTATATTCAATCTAGCTAGAGAAGTTGGATGATTTTCCTAGAGAATAGAAAAACGAAGGACTCTGGGGTTCATAATATATTCTCCTTTAGTTACGTTAGTCTTCTATTTATTCTATACTTTATTAGTCTCATAAGAGATCATAGTGATATATGTAATCATGTTTATCATTATGTTATATCTTTATATTTTATTGATGTTATATATATTTTATGGCTATATTATTTCTAAAATTCCTTACACCAAGAACGATTTTATATGATTATCTAGTTAAATATCTATAATTTCACACTGTGATACTAATTTTAAAAATGTATATATAAATTTTATACCATATGTGTCATAATAATTAGTCCAAAATATAGTTATACAATGTCACGATTTCATAATTAACATGAAAAAAAATATTGTGATGATTCTATTATGAATATATTTTTATATATAATTTATGTGAAGATAATATCCATGAAATAATGGATTTTTATGCCTATATATTGGTATATTATGATTCTTGCCGATCTTAATCACCATATTCCACACACTTCCCAATAATTAACTAAAAAATTTTCTATGATACCACTCTATAACACCTTGACATAGAATCAAAATTTTGGATATAAGATCTAGTGTTCCATGTGGACTAAATCATATATCTAGGTCACTAAATGCAGTTTACAAGAAATGATGGGTAAAATAATTCATATGGAAATATTTTCCACCAAAAATAAAAAATAAAAAATCATGGAAATGATTAATATCATTTAAATTAATATTATTTAAAATATAATTAGCATTATTTACTAACTCTTTTACTATATAAAAAAAATCTAATATTAATATTGAACACATGAGATACAAGATTATATGAACATATACTCTTTGAACGATGACAACAATTGTAACATATATATAAATTTTTTTATAAGTTTGTTTCTTAGAAGAATTATATATTTTTATTATATGAATTATAATAAATTATCTCAACATCCCAATCGAATTCCACTTCTAGGGGAGGAGTCCAAAATCAATAGGATTCCTACAATAACTCTAATAGACGTCTATATTATATATTTAAAATATTTAATTCTCATAAATTATTCACATATAAAATAATAAATATAAAAAAATATATTTAATAAATACTTTTTCAATAATGAGTTACCAAAAATGGATGAAATAATAGATTTAAATATTGAATTTTTATAATTTTTCAAAAAAACATTCTCATGCATATTATTATTTCTATTATATAAAAAATATTTACTTCAATAATTATTATATTAATAATATACCATTCATTTCTTAACTAGATTAAAATACTTATTTTAATAATCTAAATAAATATATGTATTTTTTTATAAAATCATTTTAAATCTTATATTCTTCTATGGTTCAGTGAAAACTTCTCATTACCCCCATTGAATTCTAGATGATAAAGAAATCAATAGTGTAGTACATCAATAAAATGATAACATTATATGTTATGAATCATATTTTATATTTTAAAAACTCACACCTATATTAATGACATTTATGTGAAATGTTACACCACACGATTCCACAATACACTTCTTTAATTCAATAGCTTGTGTTGTAAGCAATACTGAGTTCGTAAACACCATGATCTATTAAAATTGTCATTTCAGTATTGGGTATGAATATTAATAATCACTTATTAAAAAATATATATTCCAATATAATTTTAACATTCATCATCAATTTTTATTAGACATTATATAAGAATAAATTCAATTTATCTAATAAAAGAAGTATTTTTCAAAAATATGTTGTTTTAACACATTTTAATGGAAACCCCATTTTAAATCCAATACATGAAACTTTATTATATTAAAGTTTAAAAAATAAAATTATTCATTACATGTGGGAAATAAAAATTTAATTTAGGCAAATTTTTGGAATTTTTTTGATAACATTAACATTTTATTGAATAGTGCAAAAAATGAATTTAATTGAAAACATAATTTTAATATAATATATTTATATTGTAATATTATCTATTTTATTGGTTTTAAAGTATAACTAGATTATGTTTTTAATTTAATGTAATTTTGGCCTTTGTTATTATTTTCACATTAAAATTATATATAAACACATGGAAATAGTTTGATGGTTTTTACTTTTGAAAACCCCATATTGTCATTTTTTCAACTAAGATTAATTTTAATTTTATTACTAAAACTTCTGTGTTTTTAAATTTGAAAAATGGATTCAACATTTGGAATCAGTGGATTCGAATTATATTAAGATGTTAATCATAATTTTTTTGAATATTATGAATAGTAACTTTAGTAATTTTCATACTACTGCGGTTAAGGTTTAATTGGGTAATTGAAGGCAAAAATAATTTTATAAAATTTACAATAAAACTAGTCAAAAAAATTGGATGCCTAAATTCTATCTTTATCACATATGTTTTGGAATTAAATCATTTAATGGACCATTTCCCATGAATATGACATAAATCTTATTAAAATTATTGAATGTGAAAAAATTTCACACTCATTTATTATAAGTATAATTATTTTAATGTAGAGATATACAAGAGATAGAATCTGTTAAAAATAGTCTAAAGAAAGCTAATCATAGAAATTTGTTTAGAATATTTAGAGATTAAATAATATTAAAAAATCTAAAAATTAAATTCTAATTAATTAATGGAAGAAACAAATTTTATAGTTATCTTAAACAGGTTAGTGACATAATAATATTTCTATATCGTTGTTATCATGTTGGAATTATGTTTCTAAAAAATAAAATGCTGAATAGTATTAAAATTGACATAATTTATATTTAAAAATAAATAATATTTTATTAAATGATATAAGAATCACAAAAATATAATGTTCATCCAAATAATCTAGATAATGTCAAAAAAATCATAAATTATTCAACTGGGGTTCAATTGGAATTTTATAGTATCTATATTAACCATATAGTGTAAAAATACAAGAAGACATGGTAAAAGTTAAAATGTTAACTAAGGTTTAAATAAAAAATATAAGGATAATTTTATGACAAAAACATATTTTAAATTCATTTATGATGACATTTAGAACCATAATAATCTTATAATTGAATAATATTACTTTTTAACTAAGTTTAATTTATAATTAATTTATATTAATTTAATATTGAAAGAGTTTCCTAAAGCGTCCCTCTGCTCTCTCATAGAAGGGAACTTCTCCTTCTCTTTAATTTACAACTCTAATTACATTTTGATCATCCAAACACTACATATTTCCTCTTCGAACTTTTCTAAACACATCCTAGATTACATAATATGATCATAAACCCATCCTATGGATTTTCTTTGTTCAAATAAAAAGGGGATACCCGAAGAAGATGTAATTGTTTTGTCACCTCTGTCAAAGGTCTTTTTTATAATTAATATGTTTCTTTTTAATACCAAATTAAATAATCTAGTATAATCCATATTATGAGATGATATTTTAATCATGTAACAACCATATTCTATATTTTAACCATCATATGAATAACAATATCACCATGCTTGTGTATGTATAGTTTACCATCTCTACGCCTTGGTGTAATTTGTTATTCAAAAATAAGTTTATTTTGATGAGTATAGTTTTAAGTAAAATGGTTATAAATAAGGATTATAACATGATAATTGTTCTTTAAAATTAATATACCATCAAATTTCTTACCATTTAACCATCAAATGAATGATATTGTCACTTGTGCGTGAGTATGACCTACCAACTCCATTATGTAGTGAGAATAGTTCTCGGTGCTAACTATTCGAAAATGATTTGAAAATTTATATTATGTGTAAAAATAATAATTATGAATTTCATATAATTCTTTGTATGAATAAAATAAATTCTATTTATAACAAACACGGCTCCACACAAAACCTCCATAGGAAAATGATGCAACTAACACCCAGAACAAAGGTAATACTAAAACATTATTATCAAAATGATATAATATGATCAAATAAGTTGTCATAAATATGTATATTGTGTGGGAATAATTTAATTGCATGTTTTAACCATTATAAATGGGCTTAATTCACCCTATAATAATGTAAAGTATAAGGTATAGGTATATTTCAAAATCACATTATTATTAGAGATTGATTATATGTAAGTATCCATTTGGAAATAATTATAATAGAGGTATATATTTCCAAATATATATTTCAAAATATTATCTAAAATTTTTTAATTTCATTTTCACCCATATTTGACTTTTAATAAAATGTTTTGAATGGAATCTTCCCATAATTTTCCAAAAGAGGAACTTTATAAAATTTTCAGCAAAGAAAGTTATCTAACATATATTATGAAAATAGATATTTTCCACCATTATAAATAATTATCATTTTGAATATTTACTTATATTATTACATGTTTATTTTAGAAATAAATGTTTTATTTTATAATTGTATGACTCTAAATGATTTCAATGTAATAAATATATATTTCTGTTAAAGAGTTTTAATGAAATTATTAGATTATTTTCGTCTATTTCAAAATCCTTTGTTTTATATTATGCTTAATTGAGACTGATTTGTTAAAATAAAAGTATAAATATTTTGTTGAATGGTCTATGATATATTTGAATGTGGATATGCTATTTAGATACCATTCTTAGTTTATGGTTAAAGTATTCATATTTCATATACTAGATTTTAATATGAATGATTATGTTTTTTATGTTTAACCATTTTTATTTGAGGAATGTATTGTACTTATTAAGTGATGGGTGGGCCCCCCTATAGCTTGTAGATTAATTAGTAGGTTTCATGAAACAAAATAGATATTATATTTTCCAAGGCCTTACCGATTGATAAGATTCTTTTCATGAAGCCTTTAAAGTGTTAGATTCTTGGCATGGAACCCTGAGAATATTATATTATTGGCATAATGCCTCGATGGTATGTTTAAGATTTCATGAATTACGAATTTCCTCATTATGATATTACTTATTGATATTACATGTGATTATTTTACTAATAGAATATCCATGTGAAGTTTTAAATAGAAATAAACGATTTATTATGGCCATGTTATGTTAATGATTGTGTTTAAAAGGATTGTATATCAGGATTATACCTTTACTCAAATGTGTTTTCTTTTTAATGAATGCTTATACTTTTTTGTTTAGCCTTACTAAGCATTTGAGCACACCAATTTTTTAATTTTTATTTTCCTAATATGCCCAGAAGTGTATAATGATTGATACTCAGAGTTAATGTAGATGAGTAATGGAATTTTCAAAGAATTACCTATCATTCATATTATGTTTTAAATTATAATTTAATCTTAATTTTTGTAATCTATTTTCCAATACTAGTAAATTGATCGGACTTTTGATATTTGATTCTTTGTAATCATTCCAATGAATAAAATAATACATTGACTCCATGATTCAGGTGTTGGGGTATTACAGAAAATAGATATCCATGACTTTTATAAAATAACAAATATCTTTTTAAACCACCCCCCATTTTCAATTCATATTTAACCATGCCAAACTATTTAAATTTTTAATTTTTATATACTATCAAAATAATTATAATTATTTTAAAATAAATTTTTTATGTAAAATTAGTAATGTCTATTAAACATGTAATTTATATTAAAACCCATATATGTTAAAAAACATTAATATTTAATTAATAAATATATTTTTATGTTCATGTTTTTTAGATAATTGATAAAATATAGTTAATAAAAAAATTTAAGAAAACATTGAAATTTATTATTTATATTGTAACAAACAATTAAGTCTTTACATTCATAGAATTTATATAATTTCAGGGTTCATGAAAACACCAATTTGATGTGTCTAAAAATCCATTCAAAAAATAATGATATCTTCATCGATTTATCTATATATTAAAAAACAACATTTTTATATGATAGAGAAATAAAGAGAAATATAGTTGGAATTAGACTATGTGTTAGTAATTATTTATTATCTAATCCAAAAACCAACACATTTAATCCATTGATGATATTTTAGAAACTCAAAAAATCAATACAAAAATTATCAATAAATTTTACACAGTTGATTTTAATATGAGGAATGAGAAATTAGTTGGTCGAAATGAGAATTAAATTTTGATACTAAATAAATTATCCATGAGTTTACAATCATCATTAATGAACATCATGATCCCACAAAGAATGTGATATCCCCATTGATAGTGTTTTTTAATAATTATCAATACATTTCATGATATTCATAACATTTGAGATGATTTTGGAAGAATTGAGAATATTTTTAGATGGGGTAATGTATATAATGTTAATATGTTAACATAAATATCATTTTAATCATTAAATATGATATCCTAGTTCCTTAAGAACATTTATAGAGGGAAATTGGAAATATTAAATCTTAGAATCTTGAAATCTTATAGAATAAAATTATGTGATGTTATGGGATGCGTAATTATTACACTATCTTTTTATTTATATAGGTATGTGAAAATGAAATCATTAGTAAGTGTAATATGTTTATTAGTAAGAGTAATTTTGATGTTTTAAAATGATTATATGATTAATGTTTAAGGATATGAAAGTGTTCCCTATAGTTTCAATCGATACAAGAGATATTTTTAGTATTCCAAAAATATTTAATATTAGTTTTTGTGCGAATTGTATGAAAAATTAAAATGGTTTTATGATGATATTTATTAAATAATTTTCTCATTATTATCTGATGGGTCATGTTTTAATATGTTAATGTTCCTCAGATTAGGGGGTTATTTCACATTGTGATTGATCTCCAATGTGAAATTTTATTTCCATTTTTACATATAGTTCATGAAAAATATGCTACTGGATTTCTTGATGTTTTTTGATTGAACTAGTAATGTGTTAATGATGATGTATTGAAGAATCACAAGTTAATATTTTATTTATACATTTTAATAATAATTGGTGGCCTATTAGTAATGTGAATATGAAGGAAATTATCATTATTGGTTGATGGTGATATTGGATGAAAAATTTCAAATATGGTTTTTTAAATCTCTAATAGAGATGGGTTGAGTTTTAATGTAATATGTAAGTGAAAAATATTGAGATATTTTAGGAATATTATTATAAAAGTTAAAACATAAATTGATATATATTTAAAATATGGGGAATGAAATCTTATTTTTATTTTCCCTAGAAGACACATACATTTTATATTTGTCCTTCTACAAGATGTTCAATTTTATATAATAAGTTTGTGGTTATAGAGAATGGTTGGTGTTAAATCAAAATTATGTTGAAGGATAAAACATTTACCATTACATTATCTTATTCATAAATTGGAATATTTGATTATATGGCAATATAACAATTATGTTTTATCATATTATAATAGATGACATACTATAAAAGGGGTTGAAATGTATTAAAAAGATATACTAAAATATTTATCCACCTCAAGTATTAATACTATTGGATAATTTAAAATTTCATTCAAAAAATAGTCAATAAACTTTAACAATACACAAAAGGGATGTTAATCCTTTAGTAATATAAATATATTTTAGAAAAAATATAAAAATAAAAAATTTATTTCAATTTTAGATAAAATAGAAATATTATAAATGGGGTGTTGATTCAAAATTGTTTGAAATAATGTATATTATAAACCATAAATTTATAAAAATTATAAGGATATTATGTAGTCCTGACTCAAAGAATAATAAATATTAACCAATTTAAATGTATATCTTCTAACCCACCATAAACCCTCGACATAACCAATTATAATTTATTAGTTTGAAAACCCTTACAATATTTCTTCTTACTTGAAAACCATAAATCAAACTGAATGATAGTAAATATTCTGACACAACCATTATGCTTTGTTTTTCCTAATTAAATAACTAAATCTACATGAATCAGAAAGAAAAATGATTTCAAAAAAATATAATTTATATTTAAAATTATTTTCCCATATATTATTATCTATTAATATAAATGATTAAAAAGAATTAAAATTAGAAACAATATCCAATGAAAAATAAGTTTGTTATGTGAAGCAATTGAAATTACATAGAATAATATAATTTATTATCCTTCGAATCATAAATATATAATACAATTTTCCTAATAATTATAAATGTTAATAATGTACATCATATATGATTATTTCTAACTAAATTAGAATCATATTTATCATCATCTTAAGAACTCATGAACTATGAACATTATCCAATGATGTTTGTAAGAACCCTATTCTTATTCCCAAGGTACGTGTTTCTTCTTTTCCTTTTTGCTTGAGTGTTTTTGAGAAAACAAGGGAAATGGGTGGGAAAATGCCAAATTTATGGGTAAACGATGTTTACTATTGTATACACACCCTGTACATCGGCTGTGGGAGATTAGAAGGAAAGGCACGTAGGTTTTTCCATAAAAAAAACTACACATCGTGTACATCCATATACATGCCAACTACATTAGTCGCGTGGGATGAAAACAAAGGGCATGTATAATTTTCGGTGATTCCAGATGTAATAAATTTATATACTACATGTACTTAATGTTACACGTTGTGTAATCAGTTGGCAGAGGAATAAGGTGGTTGTGAAAATTAGCCAATATAGGAACAATTACTAATTAAAGTACACGTCATATACTTTCAAAGTACACACCATGTATCATGAAATTTTTCATAATACATGGACTGGACTCCTCATTCAGTAGATGTGGTGGAAAACTCATTTGGAGCTC
The DNA here is from genome assembly GCA_963277665.1 of Viscum album. NCBI lineage: Eukaryota > Viridiplantae > Streptophyta > Magnoliopsida > Santalales > Viscaceae > Viscum > Viscum album. The sequence goes on from OY728125.1 coordinate 872,084,476, forward strand.
AATGGAGAAGGATGAAGCTTGGTGGAGTTCCCGACCACACACCGGGAATCAGATGCTTTTGTCGTCGATCACGTTTGAATCTTGCGGGTTAGTTCTTCCCTCTTCCTGAGTCTTTCTTGAAAATTGCTTCTCTAAAGGATTTTATTTGAGTTTGAGTGGGAAATGTTTTATCCCAGATCTACGCCGTTCTTGGTATTTTTTGGAGGTTCCATTTGTGTATATCGATCAGGGGAGATCAAGGTAGGTGGTCTGATGTTTAATTCCAACTGTTATGTGGTTTTTATGTACCATTGTGCTATGCACCCAAGTTTGGGGTGTCGTATGACTAAGGGAATTATTAACTAAATACCTATAGTTTCCTTGGTAATTTAATGAATATGTGTCACTACTGTTTGGGATCATTGCTTGGATCCAGGGCCACCCTGTGGGAGCGTTCCCCCTGTTTAGTCATTTGGCCAGCATACCCGAGGGTATGCGATATTTATAACTTGTTTTATATCTTATTTAGAGGAAATTTTTTGTGTTTCTTGCTATGCGTTTGGCTAGACCCATTTTCTTGCTTAGCCTAAGGGCAGTGTTGTGTTTAGCCTATGGGTAGTATTCGTTATCATAAGGGAAACATTTCTTATGCCAATGGGAAGTACGTTCCGTGCCTGCGAGCAATATATCGTATGCCTATGGGCACTATTCGTTATTCCTAAGGGAAGTCACCTATGGGTTTCGATTCTGTTTACCTGAGGGTAAGGATATGAATGTTTGAGGAATATTTTTACATTGAATATTTACTATGGTGATTTTACTTATTTTAATTTCCAAGACAAAGCACATGATTTTAAGTAATTAAAATGGAAATGTAACTGGTAGATATAGTTACTTTTGACTACTTCCTCTTTTACAACATTTTATTATTGCACACTGCTTTTGCACGTTTTCATTGACAGTTGGGCATAGGAATTTGGTGGTTGCCTACTGGGATTTATTTCTCACACCCTGTTCGGGTCATGTCTTAGGCCCAAACAGATTATATTACTGTAGGTGTTGATAAGGTAAAGAGTCCCTATACAGGTACTTGATTGTGGTAGAGGAGTAGGAGAACATGGGACTGAGCTTAGACTTGCGATGCTACTGAGTTATTACTACACTATTTTTTTTCCTTTTTTGTACTTGTACATTGTATTGGATTATTCTAGATTGTAGTGTATCCTGTATTGGATGATTTGTATGACTTAGAGACATAATGCATCATCATATCTATATGACTGTTGATATCCTTTACTTCTATACTGTTATCTATTTCATATGGGTATTGGGTACTACATCCATTTTTGTATGTTTATATCGATTATCGTTGTACTACACTTTGACAAATGAGGGTATAGTTTCCCCACTATCAGAACTAGGCCCTTGTTGCTAGTCGGAAGCCTCTAGTAGCTATGAAAATGCACTTGAGGTCATGTGACCAATCGGGTTCCTGGCACCTGTTGTGTGGTACCCGGATCTGGGACATTAAAAAATGGTATTAGAGGAGTTTCTTTTTGTTGACTTACAGTTTGAAGCCTAAAGTCTGGGATAGGATGGAATTGGTAATTGGTAATAAGTTATTCCCAGGAGCAGCTAACCCGTGTACAGGGAAAATCCAATCCACATCGTTTAATTGCGATTTATGTGGTTTTGCAATTTTACAGTTGAACTAATTTTCACCGTTGGGTGATGCAATTGTGGTGTGCTATTTATATTTAAATATTGGGTTCTATTTAGTTAAAACCCTCTGAGAAGAGGGTATTCCATCTCATGCATCATTTAGAAACATGTCAGAATCACATTCCATGCATAGTTTCCATGCCATGGTGGTGCATTAGAAATTTCATGTTTTTGTTATCGATGTTTTTCTATGAAATAGATGTTGTTGTGATAGGTACCTTGTTAGAAATACCTTCTATTTGATAGGGCATTGGTACATGTTACAATGGAGTTTTTGGATACTAAACATTGGTTCATGAGAAGTATGGGCTGTCTTGGACTGGAATTTAATAGATCATGATCCAACCTTTTTTTGTGTTTTGTATTATAAAGTGAAAGTTCGAGTGCTAAAATTTGATTTGGAGGGAGTATGGGCCCCCATGGATCAGAATTTTGAATACTGATGCTTGAAATTAAAGTAAAAGGGGCTCCATAGTAGTTTCTGAGGTGTAATGTCTGGTAACCCAGACAACATGGCGTGTGGTTTTATGAACACAAGCCATGTACTCTTCTGTTCAGGAAGAAATGAAAAAAATTTAAGTACACACCATGCACTTTAAGTAGATGCCGTGTAGTTTATAACTGTGTCATAGGACATGTGGGTAGACACATGAGATTGGGAATGTCTTGCAGGAACTCGCCGTGTACACTTTGAACACGCCATGTAGTGTCAGCAGAGTAGCCGGCCGTGTCACTAACAATAAAGGGGAGTTGGGGTTTTTTAGTACCCGACATGTCTGTCTGGAACACACCGTTTAGTTTAACCTAGGTATTCAGGTCGTGTCACTAACAAACATGAGCCGGTGAAGCTTGAATAGTACACGCCGTGTATGTGTTGGGCATGCCGTGTAGTTTTAACCAAGGAGAGACCGTGTATATTTGGACATGTGGATGGGGGAAACAAAGTGGTGTACATGCCATTTTATGGTGTAACACATAGTGTATTTAGGGTTGATAAATGCCCAGATATGCATCAGAACACGACCTTGTAAGGGCTTATGGGTACACACCGTGTGAACATTATACATGCTGTGTTGTCTATTTTTGTCAGTTCTTGTGTTTTCTTTCCCATTTTTCATGGTAACTTTTAAATGGACCAAAGAACCTCAACATTAAATTAATATAAGGCGTGTGCTTCACCTAGTAGATTCATGCCACCGAGACAACCATGAGTTGTACACCAAGAGAGCAGCAAATATTATACTCCAGATATGGTAGGCCATGGGCTACCGATGAATCCTCCAGCAAAGCCAGATGTGGCACCAGCCGTTATACCAGACATAGGTGTGGCTGCGCAGTTCTGTGAAGGCTTTATGCGGTTTATGCAAACCTCCAAGGGAGCACCACCAGCTACCACGTCTATGGCAGAGCTGGCTTTTATATTCCAACAGTTGTATCTGCGTATGTTTTCAGTGGATGGCGAACCACATGACACAGAGTCTTGGCTGGGTTCAATGCAGACTATCTTCGATCATCTAGAGACGCCTCCAAGGCACATGTTCAAGATCACTACATACATGCCACGTGATTCCTCCAAGCTATGGTGGGATGATACCACCCAGACCGAGAATCACTGAGTCATGGCATGAGAAGATTTTTAGGCAGTCTTCTAGGAATTGGTTTCCATTGATGCTCAGGGCAGATCGAGCTCGAGAGTTCATGAATCTGTAGTAGGGAACCCTATTAGTGATGGATTATTCTTCCCACATTAATAACCATTGTGCTTCACACCTGTTTTGGAGGGATATGAGGCGTTGAGGGATCGACTCTTTGAGGATGGTCTTCCATATGACATCCAAGCACTGGTGAATGTTTTTAGGTTGCCTACAGTGAACACTATTGTGAACCAGGCACTAATTATTGAGCAGAACCTGTGAGAAGCTAGTGGTGCAGGCTAGGGCGGTTTGGCACCAGTTTTTGGTACTATTTCTACCAGTAAGAGGAAGAGACAGATGGATTCCTCTCACAGTGGTAGTACTAGCTAGATGATGTCTTCAGGTGTACAAGTTATGTGATACTAGTGTGGTGGATAGGGGAACAAAAGACCTCAATGTACACTTGAACCACTGGAGTATTGAGATTACGGTAGGATATGTCATCGCCATAATTTTTGTAGGGCGTTTCCACCAGTGGTTAGTGAAGGGAGATCTGTGCAGACTCTGTGTGCAGGAGCATGACCAACAACTTTTTACCAGCCAAGGAATTGGAATACGTTAGAACATTCAGGCCGAGGTGGTGGTCATGGACATGGTATCCAGACACTCGGATCTTAGAGACAGCAGGGCGGGTTAGCTATGGGTAGACATGTTGTGTCGTAGGGTTGCGACATTGGGCATGCATATGCAGTGAAACAGACCCAACATAAGCATGATCCCAGAACATCCACTATTAGAGGTACTATTTTAGTTTCTCTTGTTTTGTGTTCAATACTTTTTGATACTGGTGCTACACATAGATTTATATATGTGCCCGTTGTAGAGAGCCTGGGGCTCTATGTTTCTACATCTTATGATTCTATGGTGCTGGAAACTCCATTCAGGAGTTAAACAGCAGGTGTGCGTCAGCGCAAGGAGTTCCCTAAGAGGTTGAATGGTGTCACTTTCTATGGGACCTCTACGTCTTATAGATGACGAGCTATGATTTCATTCTCCAAATGGACTGGTTGGTACCTTTTCAAGACATTGTATATTTCTATCGGTGCAGGGTGAGTTTCACGTCACCAGAAGGTGGGGAGTTTCTATACAATGGTGAATGAGATGTCCAAGAGAGAAAAGCTAGACCCGAGCATTGTGGGTGAGGTGGAGTGACATCCTAGAATGCGAGTTTATATCTAGATGACCCAGGAACATGTCCTAAGGATTTCCCTCCATTATCTGATCGTTTCAAGGATGTCTTCCCCAAAGAATTTTCCATTTTTCCTGCGGAACGAGAGGTGGATTTCTCTATTGATCTTATTCCAGGATCTACACTGATATCAATTCCTCTTTATAGGATGGATACGCCAAAATTACAGGAGCTCAAGAGGCTATTAGAGGAGTTGCAGGAAAAGGGTTTTATCTGACCCAATACTTCTCCTTGGGGTTCACCGGTCCTATTTTCTAAGAAGTTGGGTGGTACCCTCAAACATTGTGTGGATTATCAGAAGCTGAACCAGTTGATGACCAAGAACCAATTTCCCTTGCCATGGATTTATGATCTTTTTTATTAACCTCTAGGAGAACAACTATTATAGGAGATTTATTTGAGCTCTGTATATCATCAGTTACGTGTTAGACTATCAGACATACCACTTATAGCTTTTCGGAGTAGATACGGTCTATATGAGTACTTGGTCATGCTGTTTGGACTCATGAATGTGACAATAGTTTTCATGGATCTGATGAATCATGTGTTTCACAAATATCTGAATTCTTTAGTGGTAGTCTTCATGGACGATATCTTGGGGTACTTTCAATCTTGATACAACCATGCCATACATCTTGATATCGTATTGAGTACACTAAGAGAGCATCATCTATATGTTATGTTCGCAATGTGCCACTTTTGGATGGATCATATACACTTCTTGGGTCATATCATCTCAGAGGCAGGAGTTGCAGTAGATTCGAAGAAAGATAGAGCGACAGTTTCTTGGGAGAATCCTAAGAACGTGTTTGAGAAATTGAGTTTCATAGGGATGTCTGATTACTATCGGATCTTTATACATGACATCTCCCGCTTAGCAGTTCTATTGATAGGTTTTACAAAGAAGGGTGTAAAGTTCGTTTTCTTAGAAGCCTACGAGATAACCATTCAAGAGTTTAAGGGAAGGTTGACATCATCAACAATCCGGATACTTCTAGAGAAAGGGACGATCTATACAGTTTACTGTGATTCATTAGGTATTGGGATGGGTGTAGTGTTCATGTAGGGTGATCGAGTAGTTTTGTACGGTTCTTGATAGTTGAGGCCACCTGAGAGGAATTACCTGACACATGATCTCGAGTTGGCTGTTGTTGTTCATGTGTTACCTTGTTTGAGACATTATCTATTGGGATAAAATTTTGTGGTGTTTAAAAACCACAAAAGTCTTAAATACATATTTACTTACCATGACTTGAACTTGAGACAACAAAGGTGGGTTGAAGACCTTCAGTCCTTCGACATTGAGCTTGCCTATACACCTGTTTAGGGTACTGCCGTAGCCGATGCACTGAGTAGGAGGACACAGTTACAGGTAGTGCAGGAGGCCAGCGGTGAGTGGCAGCTCATAGATTTCTTCTCTGAGATGCATTTAGAGGCACACTATAGTTAGGGGCGAGCCTATCTTTCTTACTTTTCAGTGACTTCTACCCTCCTGGATAGAGTGAGGAAGTGACAACTATCAGATTCTGAAGGCCTAGTCCTAAGGGAGTTGGTGGAAAGTGAGGGCCCTCCTCCTTGTTGGACGATAGGTGATGACGAGGTGTTGTGTATCCATGGACGTGTCTGGGTTCGTGGCTATATACATGAGGAGTTGATGTGGGAATTTCATTCTTCATATTGGGTAGTTCATCCTGGGGTTACAAAAATGTACCGTGACTTGAGACGTCAGTATTGGTGGATGGGTATAAAATGAGAGGTAACTGGTTTTGTTATGAGATGTTCCACCTATCAGAAAGTAAAGGTGGAGCATCAGAAGCCAGATGGACTGTTACAACCATTACCCATCCCGGAGTAGAAATTGGATAATTTCATGATGGACATTGTGACCGGGTTGCCGAGGTCACCTTGAGGGAGTGATGCTATGTGGGTTGTTATGGATAGACTTACGATGTTATCTCACTTATTTATGATCAAGGAGACCTTCGGTATTGATGAGATCAGGATGTTGTGTATCCAAGAGGTATTACACCTTAATGGGGTCCCTAATTATATTAATTTAGATAGGGGCGCCTATTTTACATCTCATTTCTGGAAGAGATTTTAGAGGGAACTGGGTACACAGGTGCTTCTGAGCACAGCTTACCACCCTCAGACTGATGGCCAACTAGATCATACGATGCAGTTGCTTGAGGACATGCTACGTGCATGCATCCTAGAGTTTGGGGGCCTTTGGGAGAAGCATATACCCCTGGTCGAGTTTTCGTACAATAATAATTTTCAGTAGACTATTGAGATGGCACCTTACGAGGATTTATATGGAAAGCCATGACGATCACCTTTGTGATGGTTGGAGGTAGGTGAGGCATCTTTACTGGGACCACGTATCATGGAGGAGCCTTCAGAGCAGGTCCAGTTGATACCAAAGTGGATGGATACTGCACAGTCTCATTATATATCTTATGCGGATCGTCATAGATGACCCCTGGAGTCCGTGGTCGCGGATCAGATTTTCTTGCATGTTTTGATGACGTTGGGACACAGGAAGATCAGGAGACACGATAAAACTTCACCGAGGTATGTGGGGCTGTTTGAGATTCGGGAGAGAGTCAGGACGGTTGCCTATCAGTTGATGTTACCATAGAGGTACCGGGAAATGCATGACCACTTCCATGTATCTCAGCTGCGCCGTTATCACTCAAACCCATCTCACATTTTTCAGCCTGAGGATGTTGAACTTCAGGTCGATGCATCCTTTGAGGAGAATACGATTCATATTATTTATAGGAGGACGAAGGTTCCCCGAGGCCGGTCAGTTCCTCTCGTGCGGGTTTTAAGACAGCCTAGACGAGTGCAGGATGAAACCTAGGAGAGGGAGATTGAAGGATGTGATCAATGGCCAGAATTTATCATTGATTTATCTTCACCACCCTTGGAAGGGAAATTTGGGGAGGAATTTCTTTATGGGGGGAAGTTTTGTAAGAACCCAGTTCTTATTCTTCCGGTATGAGGTTCTTCATTTCTATTTTCCTTAAGTGATTTTGAGAAAACAAGGGAAATGTGGTTAAAAATCCCCAATTTATGGGTACACTCCATGTACTTTTGTACACATGCCGTGTACTTCAGCTGTGGGAGATGAGATAGAAGGGTGCATAGGTTTACTAGTAAAAACAAACTACACATTGTGTACTTCCATATACACACTGTGTACTTTGGTTGTGTGAGGTGAAAACATAGGGCCTCTAGTCCTGTCGGCGATTTAGGATGTAATAACAATCTACACGCTGTGTACTTAGAATTACACACCATATAATCAATCAGTAGATGAATAGGGCGGTGGTGAAGGGTAGCTACCAGAGGAACAGTTAAAAAGGAAATTACATGTTGTGTACCTTCAAAGTACATGTTGTGAACTTTTAAACTACACACCGAGTAGTCATGAAATTTCACTTAAAATAGGAAGTAGCCACCTAATTCAGTATAGGAGGTAGAACTCTCATTTGGAGCTCGAGGGAGAAGGCCGAACTTGGAGGAGCTCCAAACCACACACCGGGAATTAGATTTTTCCGTTGTTGATCACGTTTGAACCCTGCAGGTGAGTTCTTCCATATCATGGAGTATTTATTACCAATTATTAATCTAAAGGATGTTATTTTAGTTTGAACGAGAAATATTTTATCCTAGATGTATGCTATTATTGGTCATTTTCGGAGGTTCCATTCGCGTATATCGATCAGTGGAGATCGAGGTAGGTGGTATTATGTTTAATTCCTACTGTCATGTGGTTTTTGTGTACTGTTGTGCTATGAGCCCATGTTTGGGGTCTCGTATGGATGAGGCCTTGATTAATTAAATACCTATAATTGCAATGATAATTTATTGAATATGTGTAACTGCTGTTTGGGTTCATTGCTTGGATCCAGGGACACCCCGTGGGTGCGTTCCCTCCTGTTTGGCCATTTGGCCAGGATACCAGAGGGTATTCCATATCTATAACATGTTTTAAGTAATCATGAAAGGGACTTATATTTATTACTTGATATGATTTGGGCTCGACCCGATTTCTTTCTTATCCAGAGGTTAGTGTTGTGTTTAGCCTATGGACAGTATTCATTAGCCCTAGGGTAACATTTATTATGCATGTGGGCAGTACCTTCCATGCCTATGGGAAATATCTTGTATGCCTATGGGCAGTATTCGTTATGCCAGGGTGTAGTCACCTATGGGTTTTGATTCTATTTACCTGAGTGTAAGGATGTGCATGTATGAGGATAATGTTAACATTTTATATTTACTATAGTGATTTCACATGTCGTACTTTCCAAGATAAAGCACAGGCTTGAGTGTAATAAATAATTATTAAAATGGAAATGGGATTGGTGGAGATAGTTACTCTTTAGTACTGCCTCGTTTACTACATTTTATTATTGCACACTACTAATACACATCTTCACTGATAGTTTGGAACGAGCCTTTGGTGGGTTCCTACTAGGATTTATTTCTCACACTCTGTTTGGGTCATGTCTTGGTACCAAACATATTATATTTCTATAGGTGTTTATAAGGGAAAGAGTCCCTATACATGCACATGATTGTTGTAGAGGAGTTGGAGAGCATGGGACTGAGCTTAGGATTGTGATGCTGCTGAGTTCCTGCTGTACTGTTTTGTTTTCCTTTTCTGTACTTGTACATTGTATTGGATTATTATATATTGTAGTGTATATTGTTTTGTTTTCCTTCCTAGACTTAGAGACAAAATGAATCATCAAATCTATATGATTGTTGTTATATTTTACTTCTATATCATTATCCATTTCAGTTGGGTATTGTTTACTGCTTCTATTTTTGTATGTTTATATATATTGTCGAGGCGCTACACTTTAAAAAATTAGGGCATAGTTCCCCACTATCAGACCTTGGCCCTCTCTGCTAGTTTGTAGCCTCTGGTATTTGGGGAAATGCACTTGAGGTCATGTGACCAACCGGGTTTGGGTCACCCATTGTGTGTCACCCAGATCCAGGACATTACATTGTTTCTCCAACACTGACATAGTTCATATGAATCTATTGAATATAATTTGGGTAGAAAAATCCTAACATATAATATATAACTTTCATAAATAAGGTTACTAAAAACTAATTATACACAATAAAAATAGTAAAAACAACCATTAAGTTAAGATGAATTAAAACATTATTTTATGAGATTTTTAAGACGAATGATAAAGTCGGTTTATAGCTAGAAAATATATCCATTTTTGGAAACCAAAAACAAGTATGGAAATTTTATAAAAATTATCATTAATAAAAATTTAGTTAAAATGAATTCCAAAAATAATATATAATTGAAAATTCTCAAATCTCTCTATATATTTTCTATTTCCATTTATTTAATATAACAATATTCTCATTATAATTGTGAAAAAAATTCATCTATTATATTTCTTAGCCAATGTTAAAAAAATAATATCACTTTTCCCACACATACCTAATTAAAAACTTTTTCTAAACATTTGACCCCTTTTCATGTTTTAAAAGGATAAACAAAACTAAAATAGTAAAATATTTGAAATATACTCAAACATAAATATTAATTTCTATGAAATTAGAATAATTAAAAATAAATTGATAAATAAAATAAATATTAATAATTTTCCCACACATAATGCTATATTGAACATGATTTTTGATATATTATCATTTATCTAATTCATAGATAAACCATGTTTTAGAAGAATAAAAATAATAAAAAATTTCTATTATAACTTCTCGATACATTCCATTTAATTCACACATAGTCTGAATATCTCAAGATTCCTTCTTTAAAGATTATCATTATTGTATTTCGTAAAAAAAAATTCTTAGAATTTTTGATATAAAGTAGGAACATTCTAAAAAACATAAGTAATATAAGACTAATCATCCTCAATCCAATAATATATAAAATAGTCTGGTAATATTCTTATTAAGAATTATTTTTTTTATAAATATAAATATATTCTTTCAATTCATTAATAGCATTTCTTGAAATAGAGGTCTCTTTATCCAATAAAATTGTAGAGACTAATAAATCAAATGTGTATTCTATTAACCATATCAAAATATCTATATGGGAAAAACATAAAATATAGTGGATTTTGGATAAACATATATCTTAACCAAAATTTCAATAACTGAAATATATATTAGGCTTGATGGTAGGGGAACTTCCTTTACTATTATTGTAATAACATATGCTATTTTATCCATTCTATTTTGATTGGATTTTCAAAATAAATCCATCCTTTTATTTAAGGGTAAATGAACATAATATGTAATTACCTACATCATTTTATACATTTCTCGAAACTATTTACCAAATATAATCCATTTTTTCATCATGAGATAGATATAGAACTCTATCTATCAATTTTTCAATTTATCTCTCTATTAATATTCATTCTTAGTAAATATATTTTTTCCAAAAAATATAAACATTTGATAATTTTATGTAGAACAAATTCATGATTCATTTTAGAAATGGTCTTAATGTTTTTGGAAATTTCTTAAAAACTCTTAAAAATTCCATGATCATAAACTCATTCCTTGAATAGATACACAATGAAGAAGATATTCAAAATTCACATATATTTTTAAATATTTAAATTTGTTGTTTCATAATCTATAGTTCTACTATAATATAATAAAAATATAAGTTGATTTAATATTCATATATAAAATAGAAAATAATAGATATAAAAGTATTTTTCTACAATATATCATTACATTGTTTCTTCAGAAGATGAACCATGAATGCACTAAAATAAAATAGTACCTTTAGGATTCAAATGTTCAATTTGAAATTATTTTCCTTAATATTAAAAAAACACAACATTAATTTAATTTATAAAGTGACTTAGATATCCCTATATTTTTTTGAGAATGAATATGGAGTCACACTCTCTAAGTAATCCGATTAGTACCATTAACAAAATATTTTAAAGAAGAAACTCAACTCCAAAAACTCAAAAACATAAATTTTTTACCTCAATATATTCATAAAATTGATGATATCTATTATAATCAGATAATACACATATATAATGGTTCATGAAATTCACCTATTGACATATTCTTGTCTCACCCTTAATAATGGAAAACATATTTTAACAAAGATACATACTACTTATAATGGATGTTATTAAATACCCATTCTAAATATATTTATCCTAAAAATCCTAGAAGATGATTCCATTCATTAAAATTGAAAATGATGATTTCTTTATAATTTAATTTTTTTGTAAACTATAGTGATTAACAAAAATTTCAATGAAACCACATTAGAACAATCAGGGTATTAAAAAGAAATTTTTGAACTACTAAGCTACAGACTATCAAATTTATCCCCTAGTATGAGAAAATTTATAGAAACAAACAGAATATCGAAATAATAAAAAATTTATATCAACAAATATATATATATATATAGATTATTTTTTATTATTAAAACACTTTTTAAAATTTAAATTTAAAGAACATGATATAAATGTAACACTGTCAAAAAAAAATATTTTATACATGTAGGTTGATCACATTATTTAACAGGGTACCTCTAAATGATATGATTAAATGTAATCGAACATTTTTTATGGTATCTACAATGTCAATTTCATGAAATAATATTTACAAAAAGGATTATATACAATTAATTTTAAAAGGGAAATATCCCATGATGATTGTAGAATTATTTCGAAAACAAAAAATATAATTGAATGTTATCAAAATAAAAATAAAAAATCATGCACAAGAGAATTTATAATAGATAAAGTAAAAAAAATTAATATTTGAAACATAATTAAAATTATATTCCAACCAAAATTATGTTCCATTAAACATAAAGACTTAGTAAAAGTGTTTAATTGTTGAGTATTTGGTGGATTGTCTGAATTGATATAATTGCTTTATAAATTAATTCCTTCAATAGATAGGCCTATATAGGTCCTTATGAATTTATGAGAACTTTTAGATCCTTCATTAACATTGATCTATAATACTCATAATTATCCAATTCTGGTGAGATAAAATAAAACATTTTTTGAAATATTAACAATCATTATGTTTATAATGTCCTGTGAAATATATATATCTTTGATAAAATGTTTATAAGGATGGATGAATAATCTCAAAATAATTCTAGTTTTATATAGATTAAATTAAAGACTGACATCTATGTGTGAAATTAGACCATTTTGGAATCATTCATGAAGGATATCGTAATTTTCCTGGTACTATATTCTCGTGTCACTTGTAAAAATTATTTTTGTTTGGTTGTGCTGGTTTAGACCTTGTTAAATGGTCATTCCAAGGGTTTTGGGGTGATTCTATGAGGAAATATCCATATTAGAGATATTGTATAAGAGGATTATTTATGATGATAATTTACAATATTAATATATAATTTGTGGAATAAATAAGTGACTTAAATTTTATGAAACACAATGAATACCCCATAAAGTTGTATTTATGGCATAAATCACCAATTTACACCCTAAATCTCATGGGCATGGGAAAAAAATAATGGTGTGAATTACACTTTATTCCCCTCATCCCTTTAACTATATGTTAACTCCTTCTCCTAAATCATTTGTTACACACAATATCATTAGATCATCAGTCATGAAGATTCACCAATGGCGATTCCACGATTCCCCTTGTTCATTTATTGAATTATTTCACCATTACAAACATTATATTCATGTGAAATAATATGTCCAATTTTTAAGGAGTTTATTTTGGCATTGTTTTTTTATATTTCCTTTCTAAATTAAATTGAAATATTATTAAAGTTTACATCTACCTTTATAACATAGGTCATCGATAACAATTTTCAAAATGTTTGGAAATTTATATATTGTTCTTTTGGTGCTGAACACCAGACAATCTAGGAATTTATATTAAAATTGATGGATCCCGAAAGTAATGGATGAAATATGTTTCTAAATATGTTAGGATAAAATATAATCATTTGGTGATTTAAAACCTCAACAATAACCATCTCCTTTAGTGGAATCAAATATATTCATTAGTGACTTATGTTTCTCATATTAATAAAACACTACAAAGGTGTGTTTGTCTTGTTGTTGGCCAATGAAAAGTTAAAAATTAAGATTAAAATTGATTTGTGGTATGGACCTAGATATGGAAACATGGTTAATTATATATTAATTAAATGAACAATGAATGGTGATACAATGTAACTTGACCCTTGATAAACTAATGTGTAGAAATTAGATTATAGATGGCCTTATTTTATAACCATTAGTTTTATAATAAATATAAATTAATTTCATTAATAATGGGAGTGGAAAATAATATACCTCCAGAGTAAATTTATTTCATTATTATTTTTTATAAGGATAAAAATTTCCTTGATTATTATTCGGAAGAAATAAAAAATACCTTTAATATTATTTACTCATAACAAGGGATATGAAATTTCATTGGTAACACAATATTTTGTCATAATGATTAAAAAATAGTATTAGTAAATACATTAATGAGAGGGAAAGGGAGATCATAGATTATGGACAAGGGTCTCTCTATCTCTAAATCCCTTTGTGTAGAACCCCCCTAAGTCATGTCTGTGCACATGGTTGACATGTGAATCTATTGCCGTTGTACCCGCCCAAACAACTAGATTGCCCAGTGGAACTACCCAAGGCACATATGAATTAGACTAACTGATAGAACTAAATTTTCCCAAATCCTCTCATAGGGTCCAATTTTTTTAAATACGGTTTTGGGGATCCTCATTTTCAAGAAGGAAAATAATGATGAACCTCTAATATTTTCTCACCATATTCATTCACTCAACTACTCAAGAACAATTCAGGTAGTTATTTTAACATTTAGATATGATATAAAAAATGGGGATAATGAAAATAAAGTCCTTCTATGTTTGAAATTGAAGAAAAATGTGTGTGGAACCCTTTCCCAAAGTTAAAAAACACTAAAATGAATGCCCATTCAAAAAATTGGGGCATGCATGAGATCCATCAAGGGAAACCTGAGGAGACCCTTGAGGACTATGGTAAATTCTAAACTATGTTCTTTTCCAAGGTGGTGCATCTCCTGAACACCATTATATCATGTTGGCTTACCTGTGAGAATCTATTCTAGAATGCATAGGTATGCCCTCCATAATACCTCCATAGTTCTCCCATCCTTCACATGAGAAATCAACAACTGAAGTCATATTTCACGCCACTAATGGAATGGTTCCCCTTATTTTGGATTCATCTTTTAAGTGGGACAAAATTAAATCTTCCACTAAATAATTATGTCTTTAAAGTCCATATTAAGGGTAACCCCATCATGTCTCACATTAAGATATGCATTATTTCTATCAGAATTGTACCACACATATCCGACCTAATTATTTTGGTATTCATAGTGCTTTTGGGTATGTATTCCTTTGGTAAAGAGGTCACTGACCTTGGATGTAGTGTGAGGGATCTCCCAATCTCACAAATGAGGTCTAAATCCTCACCCTTACCACAACTTCTCTTGGAGTAGGTTCCTTTGGTTCCATCATAGAAAGAATGGTTCAGGTTTTACTATCCCTTTGAGTTGTAGTTCATTATCCTCCTCCCTTCCGTACATACTAGTTTTAGGTAACCCATAATAGATTATTCCCCTAGACATTTTGGAAATATCTAATTTTTGTCATTACATCCTCCTTCTCCATTTGGTGAGTCATAAATGACTGTCTATGGTTCAATGGTAAGAGGTAAAGGACAATACAAAGGAATTTCTTCTTATCTAGTCACCCCGAACTCTTCCACAAGCATAAGGAAGATCGTGTTGTTTAAAGAATCTTTTGATTCACCATGTTTCTCACATTCTACCATTTTTCACCTGCTTTGAAAAGTTCGATATGATCATGACTACCAAAAAGTTAGATTAATTTCGTAGAATAATATCTATTTATGGATATTACTATAACATTTCTTCTGAGGGCCTCTATAGGTATGGATCCTCAATTCCATGTATCTATTCATATTGAATCTCTTATGGACTAAGCCCCTAGTATTTATTTCTATAGATGGCACCATTGCTCTTATTATCTGTCTGGGGTTGTACCCAGATATATCCTTAGATGTAAATATTCTAGTTACCCAAATAAATGAAGATATGGGAAAATTAAAATTCCTCTCTCTTGACCCTTGGGATATTATATTCATCCACAAGAAAATAAATCAGATTGTGTGGTTTCCTAATGCTACGACTACCTTCTGTCTCTCGCCTCAAGCATGAATAACATGGGATTATAGGTTGAATGTGTTTAGAAAATTTTAATAATTGTAAACCATTGGGACTCATATTATATATAATCCCTAATCAATATAATCACATAGGCCTTTTAATATGTGTAAGCCCCAACTAAATATTCTTGAAGGGAAATATTCTCCCATGATAAAAACATTTAGAGGTGCTCTATAGGCATCAGTATTCACAACTGAACTATTTTTTCTTTGATTCCCATCAAAATGGGATACATGATAATCTTACATGATTTCTAAACCCAACACCCAAAACTAGCCCTAATTCCCCCTACTCTATATTTACATTAAATTCATACCAAAGTTAGGTTTTAATACCCCTTTCTAGGTTCCACAAAAATCCTTGGCGTAAGTCGCAAACCTTCATTGACTAAGGACACTTTCTACTTGATAACTTTTCAACATCACATTAAAATGCATGGTTTGGTCCTCATAACATGACCTTAAAAAGTATGATTTCTCTTGATAAATTTCCTTGAAAGACATGGGTTCTGATTACTTTCACAAGGTTACAAAGGAAGAACATATCACATGATCTATCCCAACATAAAAACAACTCTCATCACATTGGATGATGATGCACTTAAAAGAACCCCACAATGTTGTCCAAAACTATAATCATAGTAATATATTAAATAATAATATCTATTACACTCATTAAATGGTAGAATTTATGGATATCTTTGGATACATATAGATATCTTCATCGATTATGAACAACAGGTACATAAATGATGGTTCTTATTCCCATACATATTGAACGATATATTGATAATTCAACGGTGTCTCATATTATACATCGTAATTAATGAAGTATTTATTTACATATCATAATTATTTAAGAAATTTTTAATTTATTAAATAATTCCACCCAAAATAGGTAGATGATCTATACCTCCCATCCTCTCGACCAATGAAATTCCCCAAGAATTGTTGGAAAATATCCCAATAACATACTATCTTTAGAAAGAATGTCCAACTAAAGGAATTTTTTGGTGTTTTTGTCTCCCTAAATTAAACCTGTTGAAATTATTTCTTGAATTATAAACCAACGCAAATAATTATTCAAAATTAAACCCCCCCCCCCAAAAAAAAATTTAGTGCTAGATTTTCATCGGATATAAAAAATGGTGAGCCCAGCATGAATAATTAACCATGATAATGGTTTCACCCACCTGACATGTCAATTTTTTCTCCTAAAATTAATGAGTTACAGATATGAAAATTGATTATGAATTTGTTAATTCATTCATTTTCTACATTAATTGGGTTTTTTATTTGTGTTTTTCACAAATATTTTAAGATTTTTCAATGAAAATATCCTTTAATTTCAAATGAAATCACAGAAGTTGTCGTATTCATATGTGATAGATACCATTCATATTGGGCCCTGCCACTATCAAAGGGAACTTTCATAAATTCAACATATCCATCATTGGTTTTCAGATTCAATAGTTTGGGAGTACTGCTAGAATCGTACCATCTTGACCCAAATTGTTTCCCTACATGCCCTCAAGATTATATATCCCCACTAGCCATCCACTCAGAGATGACCAGTTATCCAGTATAGATATTAGTTATCGTTGTCTCAATCTTTTTTTGGGTGCATTTCCCTAGAACATGGAAATTAGCTCAACCATTACCTAATGAGGGAAGGCCATGTGTCCACCAATGGCCTCACCTAGAAGAAACATGGATCCTTCAAAGGGGGTCATTTTAGAAACTGGTTTCACCCACACAATGTGGTTGTGAATCTTAAAAAAATGAGAGTAATTTCCTTAGGAGTTATACTAAGGTCATCTATGCTTTGGCACCATGAAGGTACGCTTAGGTAAGTCACCATTCAATAGGAAATAGAGCCACCCCAATATCCCCTCTATAGAATACCACCAATCATATTTTTTTAAAAAACAACGAGCATGAATATACACTTCCCTACATAATCTAAGCCTACCACTATCGTCCTATAGTTGTGCCCAATGAATCTCCCAATTAAAATTTGGCGGAAGACAATGGTAATGAACAAAAACCAACACACTCAAATCAATCCCTCAAGTAGCCTCTCCATGTAGTGTCCACCAAAGTTCCTAGGTTGATTCTGGTAGAAATCTATGAGGAAGTATACACACCTACCATCACTTATCAAACCTACCAATGGCCTTGTCTGGAAGCACCCAGAGAAGTTAGTCAGAATGTCTCGAAAAATAATAGTGTACTTACCCAACTCTACACCCCCACACTTGAGCTCTATTGGTATCTGTTGGTATGAAATGGAGTACAAGATCATCCACATACCCCTATTCTAGACACATAAAGAGGATATATCCACATTACAGTCATTTATGTCACCATGAATATCCTGAAAATGGCTAAAGGGTATGAACAAATCCCTACCCACATCCCCCAAACATGTCAGAATATTATAATAAAAATAGCAGTGGCAATAGGTTGTACACAAAACTCTATCCTAGAAAATAGGTTGACTCTTATGAATATCACCCAAGTGCAGAAGAAAACCTCTTTTCTCATCCATGGTGTTCATGGAAAATACTCTACTATGGTATATAGACAACTAGGTTGGGGACATACACTTATTTCAACAAGAGGTAATCAGCCCACATAATATCCACATTAGGAATATCATAAACCATATCAAAATTTTAGAGGAATACTAGAATGATTCTATAAAAAATGGTATATAGTTAGAAAAGCTTAATTTCTTAAAAAACATTCCCCAGAAAGTTTCCATAGTTTCTCGAAAGAGGAAAATTAAAAAAAGCCTCACCAAAGCTAACTGGAAAATGAAGATCCAATATATAATAAAAATTTTCATAATTTTGGAGTCCCTAAAGCCCCTATAAGTTTATCAATGGTAGCTTAAAATCCAAATCTCTCAGTACCAAATCATGAGAAAATAATAAGTAATTTTTATGGTCATATTTTAATGCATCACAATGAAGTCATACACAATGTTCATAATCTAATTGATCTCAAGAGGCTATATCTTTATGAGAGTTAGGAAATCCCTCCACATGTCCAGAATATGAAATAAAAAGAAATAGTTTCTACTACATTCATCCACCCTAAATGTCCTCCCCAAGACATCTCATATAGGGATCATCGTTTCGGCTAGTTGTAAATCCACATTGGTCGTCATCCCCATTATAGAATTCACAATGAATGTTCAATCCACAACAGTGTTTTACTTCATCCAAAAGGTCATACCATTGGTGCTTTAATGAGTAGAATTTCCTCCTATCATGAGGCAATTAGGAAAATGAGTCCAGTCATGTTTGATGAATTTTCATCGAAGTGAAATCATTTCCGATCTATAATATAACCCATGGAGTTGTTCATTATCCATATCAACTTTGGATCACATTATTTCCAAAATTACAGAGTTTTTCCCCAACAATATTACTGCATATGATATGTTTGTATGAAAGAACCTGCTTTAGTAGTATCAGGTTGAGGAGCCTTGGGATAAAGACAAAGAACACACATTCAACATGAGAAAAATATTGGAAAAATATAAGAAACCAATAACATTTTAGTTATTGTCCTTCCCATGGATTAACATTCAATAGGTATTTACCAAAGTCTATGTGCACCAAATCTGGATTAATATATGGAACACTCTTCATCACATGAGAGAGAATGTAAAACCACTTATTGAGTAACATTATCAGGTCATGTTAACATAATTGATGAAATTCTAAATTGAATTGAAAGTTCATTGGGATGTAAAACATCCATAATTGGGAAACACAATACATATCTTCAACATGAATTAATCATTACAAAATAAATATTGTTTTTGTTGCTTGTAGATTCCCCATAATGTTTTCATATTTGGAGATGGGCTGAACAAATAGAATTTCAATTCACTGTGCTCCTCAATTAACAATATCCTCCAAAGTGGTCATTAAGAATTTTCATCACTGTATGGATTCATTAGAAAATGATCATTATTCAGAACATAAAATAAGCTCTGTAATAGAAGTCGCCAACCAATTCTCATGGAAATTAGTATAGAATATTGAAATCCATTGAAAAACTATTTCATTAGGAATATAAAAACATCGAGTAGGACACTTTCTTAAGGGAAGTCAGTCTCTATATAGAAAAAATGCCATATATAGTGGTACTATCTTCAAAATTGGTGGTTTAGGTGAAAATCATATGATGAAACCAACCAATTTTTGAAAATGACATAATAAAATAAGGAAGATAGGTGTAGAATTTTCTTCCATAAAAATCAATGAGAATCCCTTATAAGTAGGGTTGTGGGCCTCTTCATCACAACATTAGAGGATAAAAAACCATTCTCAAAGAGTGGTAGATGTGAATTAAGAATATTCACATTCCATAGGGAATGAATATTTTTCACCTAAGAAACCCCTCCAAAGTATAAGTTAGTATTCTCAAAATTAGCAGGAACACTAGAGAATAAATCATATTAGTTATTATATTCTAGTGATTCGATATCCTTGATTGAAATATATGAGACAGAATTTTCTAGAGAATTTTTGGATCAGAATTGGTAAAAAAAATACAAATAGATCTAAAAATGCAAGGGATAATCCCTCAAGAAGGGCGAAGAAAATTTTTTTCTGGTAAATATATTAATAAAGGGCCTGCAATGAGTAACACATTGGTGATTTTTATTAACACCACAACTGAAGATCATACTACAAAAAAGGACCACATTGATGATATGGATGAAGAAGTATTATTTGATAATGTAAAATAGACATAAACTATTGAAGGAGGTGTAAGTACCCACAATCATTTGCTTTCCCAAAATCCACGAGTTCCCCCAACCAATCCAGTATTACCTTCATAAATATTACCCAGAAAAGAAAATAGAAAAGGTAAGGTAATTACTCACCAAATACTTTAATAGGTTAGACACCATTAACCTAAGGAATTTTTATTATAAAAAATAGGATTATATGAAGGAATTTGGAAGAATTAATGTGGAACAACTTTGAGGCATTGTTATGACTAAATGCATTGTATAGGCAGATCCTCAACCTGCTATCTTAGTAAGAACACCTAAAAAAGTAGGATTATCCATATGATCTAAAATAAAATCAGCGAATACACTCAGCATGGGATACCAATAACTGATATACATGGATCTCAATGAAGTAAAATGTTATTTACCTCAGTATGACACATAGATTGAATGTGGTTAAGAACATACATTCAGATATCCCCCTATTGGTTACCCATGATAGATACGAGAATGTCATCCATATTTGTCACTACTTATTACTACAACTATTTAATATTTTACTCAGCCATACATTCTTCATGGGATCTGGATATTTTTAATTGACTAACTGATCGATTGTATGTTATAGAAGAATTATGTGTATTAATACAGTTAGAAAAGAAGATTTACCCCGAATGTGTGATTCCTAATCTTCCACTACCAAACACTAGGTGCCCAAAATTTACAATTTTACATTGATCGTGGGACCCAATAATGAATTTGAAAAAAACTGCATCTCATTGTGACTCCATAATGGGCACCACTGAGAAAAATAATGGAGTGAAACATAGTTTCTTTGTGAAATCACTATATTAATAGTCCTCTATTTAGTAAACTAACTTTTTTTCTCGATCAATTATATGGTGGGAATATATCGATTGGATGTATCTCATTCAATTCATCTCAATGCTACAGAAGATGATAGTTTCGGACATCTCAAAACTGAAAACAATAGTACAATGAGAGAGTTTCATAATTAATTTCTCAGTGAAAGGCGTTGGTATACACCTTAAACATAATACTTAGTCAATAAGACTTGTGGTCCCCCTGTATATCTAATCATCATGATGAGTTACAAAAAACTATCATCCTTGTGAAATACAGAGGCAGGATTAAGGAATGTTCTTCTATTTCTAAATTAGTTAAAGACACCATCTCTCAATCCAAGAATAATTACTGAGTAATTCCCTCAACTCATGGAATGATAATGTGTAAATCATAGGCTTCCATAAACACACACAATACAACACCTACACTTAATCAAGATCTAAATCCTACACCTTATTTTTTGCTTCCCCATCCTGAACATCATAAACAAAACCCTCATCTCTAGGAAAAAAAGAAGATTTAGTGGAGGAAATAGTTCAAGGAGATGAGGAACATGCTCTTATATTATTGAAAATAAATCAAGTTCTTTTCAACTTCATGTTATCATTGGAGAACAAATTGATCATGTTGGAGAATAAAAAGAAGGCCATAGAGGATGGTGATGAAGATCGATTAATTTATTTTCACTTATATTTAGTATTAATGAATAGTATCCAAGAATTCATTGTTTTGAATAATGTTCTGAAGAAAATGGTGGACTCTAGATAGTTTATGTTGAGAAAGTGACCTGTACAAGTAGCATATCTTTAAATTTATTCTCCAGAGGATGAGGGTGGATAGATGGAAGTTGGCACAAAGGGTAAGAAGAATTTCATTGATTAGATGGTCATAAAGAATATCCAATATACCTATGATTTGAAATATCTTACTATACCCTAATATTCTTCCTCTACATCATAGCCATGTCCATTGGATTCGCGGACAACAAAAATATATTCTTCCCTGAAATGAAATTTCTATAAGAGAAATAAGCAGACACATGAAGATGAATCTATACAAAGGCTGTAGATGGATTTGACACTATCATACCTTAGTCCTTTAGTCCCAAAAACATGTTTACCTTCCCACCAAAGTGTACCTCATGATTCAAGACACCAGATGAATTCCATTTCATAAGAGGTTTATATCTTTTGATCCATTAATTTCATTTATTTAATGGTTTCCTTATCCGATGATGAATTTGATTATTAAATCAAATTCTATAAACACGATTGATGTGCTAGGGGAATAGGAAACCAATGATGGGGATATAAGGGAATAAATAGTTGTGCTAGAAGTCAACACATTGGTCACATCCTCACTTAGACCATCTATACAACCAAAACTCATGGGATAGCCATCCATCTATCTCAGTTGGAGGAAGAAAGTTTCCCCACACAATTCACAATTTTCCATTATTCAGCCATCCTAGAAGTTAGACTATAAGGTAATCCGTTGAAGATTCACCCGTAGTGTGTATGTAGAATAAGTCAACCTAATACAAAAAAAGAAGAAGAACATTCATATCATGTTCCTAGTGATGATCCATTTTCATCAATTTATTCAGTTAATAATTTTCCTATAGAAAATAATCCCCATGATAGGAGGTAGAGACCATTAGACCAAAAGTATCAAATCATTAAAACATTGGCCCTGGAATTCTCCATGTATTCAAACATGGATGAACAGATTCAATCAATAGACCTATAGGAAGGAATCTTATAGTCTTTGTCAACCCCTCATGAATTTAATGTTGAAGTTGTTACTACCAAAGTATATCATGAGGAAAATGATCCTACAATATTCCATAAAATCATTTATTTCATAGACCATGACAAAGATGGATTCATATTGGTACATGATAGACATTTCAATATACTTATCAAGATAAATGTCATTGAAATCCTTGAATCCTTCATTAACAACATGTTGGGAGTCAATCTCATTCTTATCGGAACACCATATATGTTGGGTTACAAGGGATCACACATGTCCCCTCCACTCTAAAACTCTATGGTTATGAAAAAAAAATCCACATGGAAAAATAAATCATTGGACTCAATTTTATGATATCTTTTTTGGATCATTATTCATGGTTGTTCGGAAGGATATGGGCATCAACATTCTTTTAGGAAGGCCTTGGTTACATCAACACAGGGTCATTCCCATATCATTCCACTAGTGCCTCAATATTGCATCAATTATCAAATTGAGCCATTTCATGGGAAAAATTCCACAATTTGATCATGTGATTCACAAAATAGTGATGAAGGATTATACAGGAGGAGATAAAAATGACCCAAGACTGATGATGTTTCTTGAATAAATTCGCAAAATGGTCTGGAGATAATATTAGCTAATCATTTCAGGCATCACAATTTAGATCACATCATGACCACCAATCTAATTAAAGTGGTGGGTTTGAATTCAAGCACATTATATGTGAATTCCATGACATCATTCATGAAAACTAAACTCAGAAGCACTAGAGAACTCTCTACTATCTAGACATACATAAAATTCTTGGTGAAACCAACTTCACTATACCCACTAAATGTCAAAAAGCCATTTCATCATCATCACAGTTGGAAGTAGTTGTTTAATGTATTGAATGTTGAAATATTTAATCCTCCCCAAACACTTATAAAATTTATTAACCAATTATTTCCTAAGAAGGAGATGAATGTATAAAGAATGAGAAATGGGAAGAGTAGGAAGAGCTTTGGGATTCACATCTAGCATTTGAGGAAGGTGTCTCTACCATAGTTAATGGAATCATTGAAATAAATATGTGTACAATTGAATAACCACAACCCACAATGATCTATATAGACATGAATTATGAAAAAATAAGTATATTACTCCTTACAGAAGAAACATTGTTACACATTCATCTATAATTTCACTTAAATTCCATGCCTTGACCCTTAGGTGAACACTCACCACTTTTTCCTTCCATAAGACAATCGAGGATTCAAACACGCATCTAGAAGGACACATCAAAATACCATATCAAAAATTGAGGCTAAAGTAGACAATATTATCAAGTTCAACATCATCTTGGAATTTCAATATCCAAAAAGGTTATCTAGAAATGTACTGATAATGTTAATGAATATGAAAATCATGGTTTTCATTGGATTTTGAGATCTCTATAGGAACTATCTGAAAAATGATTTCTCAATATTTATCATGGAATAACCGGTTGCTGCAATTTTTGAGAAAAAATACCTCAAGACTACATTGAAACATTTTTGGTTTGGTTGTGTTTTTTGATGATGAAGGTTTTAACGGTTAGTTGTCGAGTTCTATATATATTATTGACTATCAAGGTTGACAAAGAACCATGAAAAAGGAAGTAAATATCTGGAGATGGTACAAAACAACAGACACAAGGTGGTTCTATTTTCTGGTGATTTCTAATGATTTTGGGTCCAAAATTTGGAATTTGGTGAGCATCTCTACATTTAAAATTCCTAGAATATGTCATCAAAATATTGAAAAGGTATGAGTTTTTCAAGTATAGGTCTTATGAAGTGGATATCGTAGAGACTATAAGAATATTGACGATGAGATCTGCGATTATGATGGGTTTGTGAATAGCATATGTGAAGAGCATTGTGGTGATGACACAAATAAATTGATGGAATTTTCTGTGATTATAATGAGCTCTGTGATTCAAAAAATGTACTGGTGATTTGTGATTTAGATAGAATTTTGGTGGAAATTTCTTAGATTTAAAATTTGAGCTAATGTGGCACTAACATTCTGTGGAAGGATCTCGAGTCAGTGGAATTGCTTATAAATAGGCCTTGAACCCCTAGAGATATGTTGAGAGATAAAATGGAAAACATTAAGATCTCAATTTTTGAAGGAGATTCACAGAGAAAGGATCTTCATGAATGAAAATGTAACTTACAGAGGCAATTATGCTTTGTGAAATGAAGGTACGCTGGGAAAGCGAGTTTGGTTTTGTGGAAGACATGAACTTTGAAAAGGATTATTTATCATTGAAAAATCATAATGACTAGTGTGAGCTCTACAAAGTATTGAGATCTAAAATCTAGGGAGCTCTGTGATCTAGTGTGCGTTGCAAACCTATGAGCTTAGTGAACCTGTGAATTCTGTGAAGAGGTTGGAGAATTGTGAAGAATTGAATCAAATTTTCAAAAGTGGGAGCATTGAAAATGTAGGGTTCAATGAAAATATTATTCAAAATTGATTGTCTACTATTTATAATAAAAGTGTTATTCATCAGTGGATGAAAGTGGAACTTCAACAAAGAATCTATCATAAATTTAGTATATATTCATTAATGATAAAGAAGAGACCTATAGGTCTATAAACTATGAGTAGATATTTAGAAGAAGCAGTGATATAACATTAGTTGTTAGAGAAGTGACTTCCCAAATTGTTAATTGTTGTCTACTAGGACATATAGTTAGTCCACTTCAAACCTGTAAATCATAGTGTTCTTATAGTGGATTTGGTACGTCAAAAAATCATTTGTGTATTCTCCTTGGACATAGCCCAGTGCGGGTGAACAAAGTAAAATTGTGGTGTCATGTGCATGATTTAATAATCATTCATACTCTTCAAGGGGAGGATAAAGATAAGAGAGTTTTGTCTGACAAATAATCAAGATCAAAGGGGGAAGAAGTTTTAATTTGTCATACCCTGATTCACCCACCCCCTCTCTAGGTATCTATCATAGTCGACCTAATAGAAATGGTTTTTATCAATATATATCCTTAATTTATGGATATTCATGGTGAAACCCAATTTTAATGGTCTATGAAGATGAGGATTCCACCATTTTAGGGACCCTAGATTTTATTTTTCTATCAGTTATTTCCATTTGGCTTAATGAATGTCGGTGCAATATATAAATGTGACAAGCATTACTTATTTTATCAAATCACAGGTATGCTTGTTGAAATGCAAATTAATGATATTGTGGTTATGTCCCAAAATCATTTTAACCACCCGATTGGTCTGTATACCATATTCGTAAAAGTACCTTAATGTAGCTTGAAGAAAAACCCCTTGAAACGTGATTTTTGCATAACCTTCCGAATCTTTATCAAATTTTTTGTATTCCTTCATGGAATCAATGTTCACCTTGAGGAAACTATCGTTATACATATAATATATACATATATAAACCTCAATGAGTTAAGAAGACTTCAAGGAAAGTTGGAGTGCCTTTGGTACATTATAAAAACCCCACAGGTAAGTGCTTTACATTAACTAATTTGACGAAGGAGTGGGTCATGTATCAATGGAACAATGAATTTCAAGAAGTATTTGAAAACATCAATATTTATCTCTTGATCACCCTGGTTAAAATACATTAATTTTAGATAAAATTTCTTATTATATCTGTTACAACTCTAAAGTGATCCCTAAGATCCTTCATCACAAAAAATTGTGATGCTGGAAATGAAAAAAAGTTGTGTTATCTTAGTCAAACCATTCCTACCACTAAAAATTAATAATCATATATCAAAAATGGTTTTATCGAATAAATATTTATAGATCTTAAAATGATACACTAATTGAATCATCACGATATACTCTTAGTGTCTCATAATAATTAAATAAAAAATATCATCAACCTTCATATTCATACTAGATGTTTTCCCAAGAGGGTGGTTATCATGTAGTAGTTTGATACATATTGCGTGCTTCAGAAATTATTGAATAACCTATCCATGGAATATATTCATGAATAACACTCGTCTATATAATCAATATTGTTAAATACTAATTTTTTTATGAATAAGTCTTTCCTATTCATGATGACCCCCATACAAGCAGGATTTATTTTCACAGTGCCGCTAAAATCCCAAAAAGTAAGGGAATTGAAGACCCCAAGATCAACAATGTTTGGTTGGGAGTTATACACATCTCTCCAACAATGGAAATTTTTTATTAATCCTTTGTATTGATATAAGGTTATACTAACAATAAGGAAAAATATGAAGACATTTTTTTAACCCTATAAATAGAATTCCAAATACCAATGGACCATCTAGAGGTGAAATTCCATTCCGAGTTATTAGTCAAACAAATCAACAGAGATAATAGTATAAAAAAGAATAGATAATCCCACTTCTTCAATATGACATATGGTTAATTGAAATTTTATCTATGGAATGAACATTGATTTATGTCTACAGATCGTGGAATACCCAAGAATGTGAATTATAGAATGTAGCTACGAAATTAGAAGATCCAAACTAGGATGGAAGGACAATCAATGTTGCATATCATAGAATGGTTTTTCCTTTTTGATCTTGTCATCATTGGAGAGATTAATGAGATTAGTTTTATCCATGAGAAATATGGTCCTACCAGTGGGTGGATTATACCCATAGTGGACTACATTAATAGTGGCTTACTCCGACTTGAAAAAGTTAAAATATTGAAAATTTGATGGTGAGTAACCAAGTTCAATCTTCATGATGTCCCAAATCCCCAAAAAGTCTACTATAAATGATGCTTTGATGGAGTCCTTCTCAGATGTATTGATGGAAATGATACTACTTCGCTCATTACTGAATTAGACTAGAGAGACTGATATTCACACAAGTATGGATTCAAACATTCTCATCAAATCTAGAGGATTGGTTACTACGAGTGCACTATAATAGAGGACTACACTAACCTAACAAAAAAATACCTATCGATGTATATTCAAACATCATCCATAAATCCCAAAGATTCTACACACATCAAAATACTCCTGGCCATTATCTATATTGGGAATTGTTGTTCTAAAACAATATTCTCATGCCACATCCAAGGTATTAAAATACATCCAAACTATTACTATCTTATTCTCTAAATGGTACAATAAAATACCGCTAAAAGAATTTATGGAAAATAGAATAATAATCTTTGTAAATGAAAGATTCATTAATAGATTTTATTTCCCTCATGTAGTACTAATGGAAGATGACTATAATTCCTATTTTTATGAGATGGAAAAGTTATTCCTGAATTATAATATCATTTACAACCACTTTTCCTGCTATCATGTAGTGACTAATGGAAAGATATGGGCCTTCAATATGACCATGTGGGACATACTCCATAATATTGTGTATAATGATAACAATTATTGTCAAAATATGATCTTTCACTCATTGGGGGAGTATTGCACTAAAACACATACACCACAAGGGAAATCCTGCATTCAATTTTATAGGGAACGGAAGCAGTCCAACCCATTGAGGTTCAATTTCCATCACTCTTTATTTCCATCCATGGTCAGATATCCACGAATGAGAAATCATGGAAATTACAAGACGAACATGAGTGACTCTATGAGAGAATATTTCAAACATTACATAAGTTTATGGTCCCTAAAAATTGAATATTAAATGATTATAACAAGAAAAACGTCATATATTCGTTCCTATAATGGGAAATTATATCGGTCCTAATAATTCTGATGATACCTAGAAAGAAGAATCCAATTAATGATCCAAACATGATTGTTACATATTCCATACACAATTTCCATTCTAACAGAGCCTATTAATCTATCACAATTTATGTGGAGATCATTATTACCCCAACCAATGAATGGTTTCTCAAAAAGTACATCATTAGACAACATGGAATTACATCTTTGTTATAAGACACCAATCTGTAATGTTGATATTTTTTAGAAAGACCTTAAAAACAATGAACTATTATCAATTTCATAATAAAATAAACTAATGAAACTACTTAACCTTTTTATCACATTACACAACATAGTTTCACAGTCCATGCAGTTGGACTTTGAACTACATAGTACATTATCTTTTCTACATCATTTGCAACTGCACATTTCATGTCCCTATTGCATGATGTAAAATTGTGTAGAATTTAGATCCTTGTTTGTGTAAAATAAAACCATCAGGGGTTTTCCCCTCAACAACTTCATTCAAGAACTAAATGTGTATTTATTCTCATTCTAATGTGATACATAACAACACATGTATCTCTATCCATGAGCGCAGTCACATCAAAATGAAATGGCCCTCCCTATGTATAGGCCAGACCTAAACATGGAACCGTAAAGAACTACTTGTGGCTTGATTATAATTCTAAATGAGAATATTAGTTATTAAATTATCATATATCATGGGCTCAACAATCATTTTATGAAATAAAAATGTCCTTTTTTCCTTAGGTCAAAACAAGATTGATGTGAGAAACCATTCTATTTAACAACTACATGTGGATTGATTCCTACCATTATATGATATGTGGTGACACCCAAATTTCCATTCATGGTTCAATGTGCTTGGTTCATCATCTAATATGTTTTATCACCATTATCCTAACTACATGATGCCAATAATCATGGAATTCTAGAACTACAAACAGCTTTATTATCATTTAATGAGATACTTATGGATGTTTTGATCTTATATCTTGGTCTTTACACCACCTGTAACGATGTGACAATTACCGATCCTTGATCTCCTATATATGGTAAGATGGTCCATTTACATTTTTTAATTCTCACATTGAGTATAGATCATATTTTCGTTGGAGTTATTGTAAGGTTATCTCAGAAAAGACTAGCATATTAGTGAATTATAGAGTTATTATGGCTCCAAATGGAGGAACATAAATGGCACATCATGGTTCCTTATTTCATGATGTTAAATTGAAGGTTGTTGACCATTTCATGACATATAACTTCACATGACTAGGTACCATAGTTGATTTGATCATTATATTTGGTGTTGGAATCCATCCACACCTGCATTTTAAAACTACATGTGGATTGATTGTCATTTTAATGGATTCCATAATGACTTCAAGGATTTTTGGATTGGGAACAATCACATGTCAAATAATAATTTCCCTATTTTTTTCATGTAATTTGGGGCTCCATATTCATGGGTCCACATAGTTAATAGAGATGTCCCCTTCAATATATTATTCATATCTATGGAAGGGTATATTCACTTCATGTTCAATTTTGGTCCAAATGCTTTTGTTAATCAAAATCTTATTCCTTCGACACATCATACTCCAAATATAATAAAATTTATAATCAGAATGATATTTCTCCATCCCTCAATTACATAATTTATAATACACGAGGAATACATTATTTGACTATATTGTAACATGCCCCATTTAGTTTTTCATACCTCACCACAAAAATTTGTGTCCTATTAGACATAGGAATTATTTCGACTATTTTGAAACATGCCCCAATTGGTTTTTCATAATTTCACCCCAAAAATAGGTTTTCTATCTAATGGTAAATACTCCATTGGGAGAATGATTTTCCATCTATGTATTCCCTGAAAATATTATTCCAAAACCCTCTATTTTAATACAATCCATGATCAACCCTCATATATTTATCCTATTCCACTTCTTCCAATCCATAAGCCACCCACGATCTTGGTTAAAAATTACCTCCCTCATGTGTGATGTATAATAAGAAAATAATTTCATTGAAGGCCTCATATTACATATCATTTCCAAAGTAATATGTTCATAGCCATAAGACCCAAAACTACAAGACATTATATCATTCTAATCACATGATGTCTGACAACACTATTTTTCCTCTTCGCATGATGTTAAAATTCATGGTCTCTCATTGAAATAGGAATCATTTGATTCTCATTCGACAGAGGTATGAAATAATTCCAATTTCATACTTCTTAGGCCTAGGCATAAGAAACATGTTCCCCCTTCCCTACATATTGTTTGTATATATTTCTTAGGTTATTTTGGTAATGAATTGATCCCTTTTTATTTTGACTCATTTTTTCTCCAACAAAACCCTATGTCCATTGAGAACAAAAACTCAATAATCCTTCATTGGTCTTTGAAAATACAATATTTGATTCTATAAGACATCGCATTCTTGACTTTGTTGTAACAATTCTATGTAGGAATTAAAAAAGTATCCCCAAATGGTATAATCAGCCCATGGATAGCATTTTTTGTCTATAATGTAACATACCGAAGATGGATTTGAAAAAATTTACCCATTAAATAGGTCAATCTACCAATAGATCATTCATCTTTACAAAAAGACTCTTATATATCTATAACCCCAAAGTTGTCACACTTTCCTGCATTGTTATCCCATATTACATATCAGATTCTAAATTACCCAAACTACTACATACAACATTCCAACACAATACCTATAAATGGTGTATCATCTTAAATCTGATCACCATGGAATGATCAAATAATAATATTTTTGTAAATTCAAAAATGGCCTAAAATTATATCCTCTAACTTCCTAATTGTACAAATTTAATAACCATCTCATACCATCCTTATTAAAAAAAGTTATCTTGTAGAAAAAATTTATCAACTTAAGACCATTAAACTATATGGTCCATATACTAGTCAAATGAAATTAAACTACATGATATCTATAACTTTGTCATAGAGGGCCATTCCCACTCGGATGTAATTCATTTAACATAATTCTCCCTCTTCCACTATATCTATATTCATTTTTGATATGTTTCCAACATAAGACAAATTCCAGTAAAGACATTCACATAATTTTCAGATACCCTACTATGGAGAACTATACTTAATAGTCATGAGAAATATGGATCTTCAGAAACATCCTATCCATTGATAATAGAATATTGATATATTGGAAAACTACTTTTTATGACAATGTAGTAACACACCATAGTTGGATTTGTATAAGTCACCAGCGAAATTACTAGGATGGTCATCTAGAGGATGTAGTTAATGGAATAATGTAGTAACATTCATGGTTAATTCACCATTTTTGGTTACCAATTTAATAAGACAAGGGAAATTATTTACAACCTAAAACACAAGTCCCATTATTCCAGCATTCAATGCCTTAAAAATCCATCAAAAAGTGAGACAATACACATGATGTCAATAAACCACAAAGGGAAACCTATATAAAATTTGGGTCACAAATACCTAGAACAATAATCTCTATGGTTTTATAAAGAATCGATAAGTTAAAAAGATAAAATGAATGGAACATGTTTGGAAGAAAACATGAAAAGTGAGGCCTAAAAAGTAAGTCTTTATTACATTGAATTTTTTAAATAGGACTTAGAAAAAAATTTATCGTATAAAAACAAATGATGAAATATTTGTAGGGTTGATCATGCGTATCTAATTTGAGTCAAACTAAACTCACTAGGACCCTAGGACAAGAAAAAAAATTAGATTACCTCCTATTACCTATAAATATGGTTATGAAAAGTTTATGTAGAGATGGTTTTGTAACACAATCAAGATTCAATGTTTTATTATCGTTAGAATAAGAAAAATATGGGTGAAGAGATAGATGATTTCTGATAAAATATATTTTAATTATGATGTAAATAAAATTACTAGAGCATCCAAGAGTCATAATATCTATATCATACTCTATTAAAGACCATAAACATATCCCATCAATTGTTTATCAAACACCAAGCACCATTAATATCATATCAATGATCAACCAACTGAATAGTATCAGGTTTCTTATCCCAGTTGAGATCTTCTACCTTGATCACAATTGTTGTTATCCATCCCACTTGTGATCTATCTTGTAAAAGGAGATGTTGTTCAAACACCCCATGGAGACATCTAGTTCTTGATAAAGACACAATATTTTAATGGCCATCTAATTATTTTGTTTCCTTTATTTCTTCGATTTGTTGGAATGTTTGGGCTTTTCATGGGAAAATTCTTCTTGGATATCATAAGTGATAATGAGTACATTTTATTTGAGAAGGATATATTGTAGATCGTGTTTTCACTCCAATTGGTTGATAATATCCCTAAAAATGTATATATTATATGTTAAACAAATCCTCTATTATAGAGCATGTTGAAGAGGAACAAAAATAGAGGGATTCATGATGGTAGTTTTTCAAAAGCCATCTCAAAAATTATCTTTCAGATAAGAACCTAGGATATAAAAAATGAAGTAAGAAGTAAATTTTTTACATCAAAATTAGATTTGGAGAAACATCCAAAGAGATAAATGTATTCATGGATTAGTGAACTCAATGAGTCACATTGCCTTACTCCCTCCAAGATTATAACTATTTCTATTCTTGATATGGGATGAATTGGCATGGAATCCTATCCATTAGATAAGGATATAGAAGTTGATGGAACTGGAACATTAATAAGGATTAAGGTTAGCCTCAAAAGGGTATTAAATTGAAGAAGTAATGGATGATTAAAGGATTTGATTATACTCCACTAGTGACTGGTCAAAGACTTAGATATATTACTCCCAAACATTCCCATCCTCACTGACATGATCTAAGAACTCTTGACGGAGACAAATTACCAGAGTTGTCATAGAGTTCACCATGGGAGGCTCATGAAGGGTCCCAAGATCCCCTTAATATGGTTCTCCCCTAGTAATGGGAGCTGGATGTACATTGAAATCTTGATAAAAAATCATCATTATAATTTTTTCTATGGATAAATCAACAAATATCAAGTATCCCTGTTTAAAAAATAGTCATAGAACTTGGATGAACAAAAATAAAGAGTCAAACCTATCCATTTATATTTTAAATTTTTTATGCTCTTATAAATATGTTCAATGATTATTATTCTCCATCATTTCATTAAAATTATTGTCATGGATTCTCATGATAAGAATTAATTCCCCAAGCCCCAATGTAGTCTCACCTGTGGGGATGCCTAGGAAATTATACTGAAGACCCAACACAACACCATCTTATGATGACTTGAGAACCTTAACAACTTCATTAAGAACATACATAGGGTTAGTAATGGTCAACATAGGGTCCAACAGAGTCTGAGATGAATATGAATTATCATGAGGAGTAAAAATTCATCATTCGGCATATGAAACCATGTGATATTCACTTGAAATTACAATAATCCTATTCGCACTCTTCAGTGGTAGGAGTGGATAATATGCCCTAAATCCTTGACACTTCTTACAATAGAGATGCCTCATCAATTTTAATCTACATATTTTGTAAATTTCATCCTTTTTTTAAGTATCCTCATCTATATGTACCATCAGAGATGAATTAGAATGTTATTAATCAACCATATACATGATTATAATTTTTCTCTATATAAACTGAATGGAAATAATGTCGTGAGGACCTTCCATCGTTGATGAGGTGATTATCCAAATACTTAAATATCAGTTGATCTTTATTTTTTGATTGGGTGAAGATATTTCTTGAATTCTCAATTCTACGAATTGGGGTGGTAGTATAAATCCTCCTCCAATATGATGGTCCACTAGATTTTTTACCAATGAAACATCTCCCATTTCACAAGTTGATTCATCAATTCATAGTGTGGGTCCACTCAAGCTGTACTTTAGTGATGGGAACTTGACTGATTTACACTTCACTCACTATAAATCAAGGATACCATTCCATCTGTAATTTTTTTATAAAAATGAAATAATTAAAATAAATATAAAAAAATAAAGGAATGATATTGATCCTTTGGATCAACATATTCATTCCACTTCTCAAAATATGTGTTGTTAACCCTTTGACAACCCCCAAATCATCATTTCCCCCACCTTCCATGTGGTAGAAATCTGATTGTTAATTTCAAAAAAATATCTAACCCATGATTTTGTATTCCCACCTAAATGGGATTATTCTGGTATCAATGATTCAATAGGGCTTGATCATTTCTAAATTTTGGAATCTTCAGTATGACACAAAAGAGAAATCACACATCCTTTCAATTAGAAGGAATACTCTGCTGAAATTGGATTGGTTCTAGTCACACATATTTGAAGGGTGTTGTGGCCTACTACAATGATGACTTGATAATCATTGATTTCAAAATCTTTCTAACTCACTCCATCATAGATTAAAGATAGTAAAATAGAACTTGGGTCTACTATCAGTGATGATAGTTGTCTATCCTCATCTCAACTATAGCTGGCATAGCTCTTTTGATCACATACTTGAGACTATAATATGCATGGGGTCATTTAGATGAGTTTGTAACATAATTATTTTTACCCTCTCGGGGAGACAAAAAACTCATTGGAGATGATATAAACCATTCTAGAGGATTTGGGGCGTTTCTAACTCACTTCCAATGCATGTCTGTTTTTATATATCCAAATAGAGGGACATATTTTCTTAACACTCTAAGGGGATAAAATACAGTCCATTCCTCGAACTATCATAAGGTCAACCCAGTAGACACACTCTTTAGAGGTAGTTTAATTATATATTGAGCCATTTCCACTAATATAGTCATGCACATCTATTAGTCCACCCTTAGATGCCTCAATATTCAAAATAGGCACTGGAGGTGACCCAATTTAACTTTAACAGGAACATGAAATAGAAAGAAAATCTATATGGATCATAACCTCAAATATAATCAATCATTCAATTTCTGTCATCAACACACCATATCTAAAAAAATCCCATATGATCACCATTTTAATCATCACTTACATAATCATTTACTGTCCTAGTAGGTGGGTCCCCATTTGAAAAAATATATACTCCTTGAACACTGACTAAAAATTTATTTTTTATAATCAAATAACTTATAAGGAAAAAGTTAGAAACCACCACAGCCCAAATTACAACCAAAGAATCAAATCAAAATCAACCCAAAAAACAAGCTCTGCTTCTTCTCAGATATTAAAAAATGTCAATAAGACCTCACCAATAAAAAACAACCTAGGCCCCCTTAAATAGATTCATCCTTTTCACTGTCTTAATTTGCATTTAGGACAAGGGATGAAAACTAGAAATAAAATTTACAAATGGTCAAAATATGACCCTCAGAACCTCAACTCCATGTAATATGGAATATGAGTTTAATTGGGTTGTGACCCATCACCACAACACCTATAATGTCCATGAGATTTTTGAAGCGACCTTCCATATCTAATTAAATAATAGGAATCAATGAATCTTCACTATGATAATGGCATCTATCCCTATTTTCTTCCCCTATTCTAACTTTGATGCAATTAAAAATGTCCCCACCATTAACCAGTTTAATATTCATGGATAGGAAATATATTAAAATTTAACCACCTGTCTATGATGCCTTCAAGATTCATCTTTTTAGGAAGTCCAATCTCATGATTTTACCCCCATCGGTCATACTCCCCCTTCCCCATGTTAGGCCAAAATTTTCCATGAGAGCCTCACTTCTCCATTTTGGGACACACGATAAGATGCTTGAAAGTGGTTCTATCCAACTATATGTATAGAAAATAATTCATCCATGATTCCAGATTGATTTTCCCCCACAAAAGGGTGTATCTATTTTTAATTTCTGGAGCTATCTTCTGTATATTTAGAGACAAAATCAGAATCCTTTAAGCAATTACACCTTGAAATTTTGTGTGTTGAATTGTTTATACATATTTCCAAGTAATGGAGCCCCATATATCTTGTATACATCCCACATGATAATATCAATTTCTTCATTAATTGGGTGGAAGGAGTTCCTGGGTGCACTCCATCTACTTAACCTCTTGAGAATGAATTCAAGAATCATGTATATGTATGTCTAGGCCACCTATCCAACATTAAAATTCCCCCACATTCATATATGTGTCAAATATTTAATAGTTCTGACACACCCGTCACACCCACATCCATTCGATTTTTGACACCCCCTATTAGGTGGATTTCATGGTAATCCCACCAGCACTTTAACTATTCCATCTAGGAATCCTAGAAATTTGATGAGTAAATGTGAAACTTAAATTAATTAATTTGAGGAGTCAAATATATAACAAAATGTTTGTGATGCATGACACTTGCCATAGAAGAGGTTAATACTTTGATGTATGTGTCCTTGATTGAGATATTTGATGTAGTGAATTTCAAATATTTCTGTGTCTAATAAAAAGGATTATACATTTTATGCTCTGGAATGAATAACTCATTTAGTTTACAATGGAAATTTTGTTGAAGATGGTTACTCTTAAGGGGCCCATGGTGAAACTTCTTCAAATATTTCTCTATGTCTAGTAGTTTAGTTTC
This sequence comes from Viscum album, assembly GCA_963277665.1. Taxonomy (NCBI): domain Eukaryota; kingdom Viridiplantae; phylum Streptophyta; class Magnoliopsida; order Santalales; family Viscaceae; genus Viscum; species Viscum album. Next base: position 872,122,047 of record OY728125.1, read on the forward strand.
ATGAATATCATAGTATATTGGATTGAATGATTTTATCATCCCCAGATTCGGTTTCCAACTTCTTTATCAAATAAAATTAATATTCCACATGGGCATAGTACCAAAATGGAAAATAAAATATTTTAATTGATGTCAGGACTTGGTTTGGGGATAAAATTATTGAAACATAGAAATTTGGACAATTCATGATCCCATGAAGGGTTCTCACCAATGTGACATCACATGGATACCCCACACACATAACCTCACATGGGTTCCTTGCAAAAATGTATGATCCATGAAGGTAGGTGTATAACTGGTCTGTGAGAATATTGATTTAGAAAATTAATCTTAATAAGAAAATATAAATGGAATACTATATCCATGAGTCCAGTGGTACAAAATCATGAGGATTTTCTGTTGAGACTGGTGCCAATATATATAGATGTGGGAGCCCGTGTGGGTGATCTACATCCATAAGCCTCCTACATGAAATTCCTACGTGGATAAACTGTGTGTATGAATTGTTTGACCCATAGTACATTTTTTATCCCTTTACATCAAGATCAACCCATCTTCTGTAAATTAAATTCAATCTTGAGAGGGGTGTATTTTTGGACTCTCTATTTCATTACATGGATGAAAATGTATTAATGGATAATACCATAATGAGATGAAAAAGAAGAGAATAAAAAAAATAAATTGGTCACATCCTTTTCTGAATACATTCCACAAGTTCCCCAGGAGTAGCATCAGTGAACAGGGATGACCATGACATCTAGTGGCACTGCACAGACCCAGACTGTTAGGTCACCTAGTGGCACAACACACTGTACATGTGCATTACCATGTAAGAAATACCTATTTAAGAAAAAAATATTCACCCAAAGGACCATATCTTCATATAAATTTGGAATTGGGGACCCTCATTTTTCAGTGGAAATTAATAAATATACCACGATGCTCTCCTCACCATATTCCTTCTCACATGCCCTAAAACACCCATCAAGTTCCTCTATAAAACATGAGATAATAGTAAAATAGACAGTATGTGAAAATAACTTCCTTACAGGATCTGAAATACAAGACACATGTGTGAGGAATAATTTCCCTCATATTTAACAAACAAAATCATGAAGGCTCTTTCCAAAATTTGGGGTCTTCATGAGATCCTTTCATGGAATCCTAGGGAGACCCTTGAGGCTTGGACTAAATACTTGACCATGTGATGTTTCCTAGGTGGTCCATTGAAAAAAATCCCTCATCTCACATCAGCCTACCCGTGAAAAGATATTACAGTCCACTAAGGTATACACTGCTCAAGACCTCATTTTCACACTCAGCCAACAGTGTCGTGGGACACCTCTCAAGCCCCATTTCAAGCTACCAAGTGTAGGGGTTTTCTTACATTTTAATTCCTCATCTGAGAGGGACCAAATTGAAACCATTAATGAAAAATTTGGACTTGAAATACCTTAATACTAGGAAAAACAGTTAATTGAGCATTTTTATATGTATTCATTCTGTAATAGATGTATCATACTTCTCCCACCTAACATTAATCATCCTAAATGAACATTTCTCTATGTATTCATTCAGTAACAAGGATCCCAACTGTAGTGTTAGTGTTAGGGACCACCCAATTTTGAACATAATGGATAAGGATTTTCCCTTCCCTCATCATATCTAGAACCTGGGACATTTTGTTCTAGTGGGGAGAGATAAGATTATGCTTTCATTTCTCTTTATGGTGAAGAGAATAATCCTCTTATATTCCCCAAGAACCACTTTTTTAGAATGCACCATAGAGTTAAACCTACCCTTTATTGTAAGACAAATAATGATTCATCCCATACTCATTCTCCATATGTGTAATTAGACATGAATATCTAGGGTACAATGATGGTAGTTTTTGGACACTCCAAATCCCTTTTTTATTCCATTATCTCCCTAGTATGTTACACCAATAATAATAGGTTGTGTAGTTTTCTAATATTCCACTTATTCTTTTTTTTTCATTTCTAATCATGAATAATATATTAATTGTGGTTTTCCATGATCCTATAATCTGCATATTTAGATTAATTTCTTAGAAAAATGTATATTTCTGGATCTCCATCATTCCTTTCGTCAAAGGTCCTCCATATGCATAGATCCTTGAAGACATGTATCCTCCAAAATGGAATCCTTCATTGGGTAAGACCCTAGTATTTCTTGCTAAAGGTATCCCATTTCCTTCTATTTTATTTCCTGAGTCATATCCGAATTTACAATTAATTGTGAAAATATTTTTTACCCAAATTAAAGAGTATAGAGGAACATTCAAATCCCTCTATCTTTCCCTTTGGGATATAGTATCCATATACTATCAGACAGAGTAGATTGTGTGTTTCCCTAGAACTACCACTCCCTCATGATTCTTAAACCAATCATGACACAGGTGGTCATAGAGGTTGGTGGTGGTCACGAAATAAACATAATCGTCATCTTGTGGGGATTATTTTTATATTATCCTCAATTGTAACAAATAAAATGTGAATCCTCATAGGTGTAAGAGCCATCTCAATCTACTAAAAGGGCCATATTCCCATGTGAGAAACACCTCCATATGTACTCCATTGGCACATGTATTCAAAATTGAACTATGTGTCTTTTCAATTCTATCAAAATGGGAAATGTGAGATGCAACTCAGAGGTTCAAACTCAAAACCCTAAATTAACCCTAATTCATCATGGGCCGCATTTTTAGTAGGGTGATATCCATCACGGGAGTCCATGCCCCTTCCAAGATCCATAGTCTACCTTAGTATATTTTTCACACAAAAATTTTACAAGGAACCTTTCTCCTAGATGTCTTTTCCAAAAGACATTAAAATTCATTGTTTTTTTCTTATCACATGACATTGAAAGGTATGATGTTACCCATTAAGTGAAACCAAACTACAGGGGTTTTGATTCCTTTCATGAGGATATGTAGTATGACCATATCATTATTTCAATCGTTATATAAATTTAACTCCAATTACTTTGATATTGGATTAAAATTCATGGATATTAAATTGTTTTTGATAAATATTCAAAAATATTAAAAATATACAAGCTTGAGGATAGTAATATTTTAGTGTCCTTAAAAATAGGGTAAATTAATAATCTATCTTTTTGAAATTACATTAACATATATCTCAAAATTTAACACCTTTAGAACTCCTAAATAATTTTTTTTTCAATACCTGGAGAATGGAATCATAAGAAATTAGAGATCTTAGGTTGTCAATAATGATAAAAAATGGATATATATATATATATATATGAATAACATGAGAATAAGGAGATGAGAATAATATAATTACATTATAAGATCACAGAACGTATATCGAAGATCATATACATGAGATATGAAATAAATTTCGGAAATTTACAATACAAGAATCATATGTGAATCCATAGAATAAGACATGAAACCATAAAATAGGAATAAGACACATGATTATGGAAGACACCTACACATTTAAAAATGTTTTTCATTGATGTCATGGAATAATTAAAAGGCTATATTAGGGGAATGTATTCACTCCTAAGACTATCATGGTACTCATGGTTGTCTTCAATGTCTGAATTAATAATCATTGTACACTCCCAAGCCCATATTAGGGGAAAACGTCCTTTACTAAATAAACTTAACTCTTCATTATTTCCATGTTAATATCATGAGATATAAATAATTAAGAAATAAAATTGGAGGGAGATATAGTTATGACCCATCTCATAATGATATCATATATACATGTTCTACAAGATCATAAACAAAAATATCATAATCTAGGATATGAAATGGGTATCATAAACATGTCAAAATATCATAAACTATAGAAAATATATAGGTTTCATAAAAATTTAATTAAAGAATAACTTGTGAAAAGATGTTGGTTTTATTATAATATAACCAACGAAAGTGAAATGGGTTTTATAAAAATGTAACTCATGTTAGAGAACAAAGATTCATAGACATCATTTCATCAAAACATATACATAGAAAGAATATGAATGGAACACTTGAATCAAATTCATAGTAAGTAATGAGTACCCCCAATGGATATCTATTATATGTAACATAATTTTGAGAAATATTTTTGAAAACCATTCAAAAAAAATATGCCTTATTTTTAAGTAAAATAGTTTTTAGAACACAAAACCGTTGAATATGATTTTCTATGAAAATAAAACTGAAAATTTATAATGGAATATTGATAACATAATAAATTTTGTTACCTAAACAATTATAGAATAAATGTGAACAAATTTTGAGAAACCTTTTCCTTGAATTTTTTTAACGAAATCTTGAAATATATTTAAACATTTTTATTTGAAAATAACATTAATATTTTATAATATAATCTTTAAAATAATTTAAAATAAATTTTAAACACAAAAATTTTTTAAAAACCTCTTTCATTGAGGATATATTCAAAATCATTGAATGTAATGAATATTAGGAAAAAATTCATAAAACAATTAATGTTGTAAACATGTAGATGATGATTCAATTAAATTATTGTTATTTACGTGGATAAATTATTATATAAAAACATTCTTTTTATCTTATTAAAAAGTTTTGAAAAGATCTACGATCATAAAATGACAAAGAAATTTCTTTTAAAAAAATTTAAATTTAAAAAATATGTAAATATTTCCATTGAATACCAAAGGATATTTTTAAATAAAATTGGGAACATTTTTAGAACACATGTTTTTGAAAGAACATAGATTTCCGAAAAAAGAGAGTGATAATTTCATAATTTCTTGAAGAGATTTTGTTAATTATATTGAGTACCAAAGAGAGTAAAATTTGTGAAAATTCTGGATGTTATAAAGAATAACTAGATGATAAGATATTTCATCATATTTTGTGATAGATGAATCAAAATATGTGATCAATACACCCATAATCAAGATTAATTTTGATTGTTATGGGATAATTGCAATAAACTCATACAACATTTGTAACTTTGATTCATATTACCTAAGAGATAATTAAATTAAAATAATCTTACAATTTCATGAAAATAATGAAAGTTATGATAAAACATGTAAATGTAATGTATATGCAAATTTTAAAATAGTATATTACCATAATATAAGTTGTGTCTCAATGAAGGAAATTTGAGACAAAATTACTTTACTAATTTAGTATCATTTGAACCATAAAACACATGAAATAGAGATAATAATTTGGTAATGTAAATAAATATAAATTTAATGACATTATTATTAAAATACATTCACAGGTAGTATATAAACGACATAATAAAAATATGTTATGAATATATAATATATCTCATATAAATAAAAGATAGATGAGGAAAACAATTCCTTTTGTCTTCAAATTTTTCTTCTACATTCCAACCTCATGTATAATAAATATGTTTTTTAATAAATATAAAATAGAAAAATATTCTTATATATAATTCCATATATTATTTTATAGTGACATTATTTTCCTAAATGTTAATAATTTCGTGATAATGCAATGTTTCATGCAATAACCACTTTGTTTTTTCTATATGTTTTTACTTTTTATTCTTGATCCTATTAATTTGATCATGACTTTATTATTTCCATATTTTATAACATAATGTAAATATAATATATATTCAGTTTATAATTATTTATAATAATCTATAAAATATTGAAATATTAAATAGAATACATTTTTCATTGAGAGGGTAGGTCGTACGTACGAATAAACGATGTTTCCATTTTCTTATCATATTGAAAGAAATTAGGTAAATAAAATAGGTGTATAAATCTATATATTATCCTTTCAAAAGAATTGTTATGTTATATATAAAATAAAATATTACTAAACCCATCATTAATACATTCAATGTAATATGTGAAGGAATTGTGTTTCATTAGTGAGAAAGTAGACCACATATCCACAAACAATGATATCCTATTGCCACAAAAAAGAATACATGAAGAAATGTGTTATATTATAATTCCTAAAGAATAAATACATCATAAATATGAATTAATCATATAAAAATATTAATTCCATAATTATTATCAACCATGAATGGTGTCAATGGAACAAAAAATGACATCAGTTAGTGAGGTGGTTGTAGCAACCCAAGCTTTCATGGTACACTTCTCATTGAATAATATGATAGCTTCTGTTATATGCTACTTCGAGTTCTAGCACACCACGACCAACCAAAATAGCTGTTATGAATATTAATAACAACTTTTTTGAAATATTATAAATTTTAATTTTCATAATGGACTTTTATTTTTGGATTCTGAATATCAAAATTATGTTAAGTTGAAATTTTGTTATTTTTCCGATAACATTCATATTTAGATAAACAGTGAAAAATACTAAATTCTAATTAAAAAACCTTTTTAATAGAAATAATTTATTACTTTGAATTTGAAATTAGAGTTGTTTTAAATTATAATTAGATTATATATTTACAATTTAGTGTAATTTAGGTCATTAGAAGTAATTTGACATTTAAATAGTATATAAACATATGTCAATCTTTTAATAGTTTTTACTTTTTAGAAACAAACATTTTTGTTTTGACAATGAGAATTTATTTCAAATTAATATCTACAACATATGTGTTTTGAATTTGGAAAAATAAATTTCATATTTGGAATCAGAAGTCCCAAATTGGGTAAATATGTAACATTTATTTTTAGGAATAATTTATAATTACTTCGGAAATATTTTATTAACCATTGTTAGAGGATAAATACTATAAATAAATGTAGAAAATAATATAATAATAATATAAAATTACCCTAACACATGTCCTAACTCTATTGGATGATACATGTATGACAATGGGCATCCATGGGTCAGTTTGGGGACCCCATGGAGCTACATTTAAGTGATAATGAAATTTTATGTTAAATAATCTAAAGAAAAGACAAAAATAACAAAAGCATGTATTTTTGAGTAAAAAATTTTTATATGAGGTTATATAATTGATATATTAAAATAAAATATTAATTAAATAGATAAATCTATTTCATATATCATGATATTTTATTTACCATATTTAGACATAAAATGAAAATATTTATATATGACACAATAATGATGTAATATTTTCCTCATTAATGAATAAATCAAATAAATGGTATTTTAAATATTAAAATAAATATAATTTGAATGTTTTGATGCCATAAAAGAATTTTATAGGTGAATATGAAATGTTATTATTGATTAAATTTTATGTTTTCAAAGTAATCAAGGTGTTATGACTTAAAAAAACCAAATACTAAATACTATCAAAATTGACACAAATGGGTTTTTAAAACAAATACTATATTGTTAAATGATATAATAGTCCTAAAAATATAGGGTTTGGCCATAAGATTTTTATTATAACAGATATGTCATTAATGAACCACTTGGTATTATCTTGGAATTTTATAGTAATTTTATTAACCATATATTATAATTATTCAAGAATACATGGTAAAAGTGAGACTATTTAGCTAGGAGTTAAATCTACATTATACAGTTAATTGGGTGACCAAACCCCATCTAAAACCTATTGGTTAAGATTTTTTCTACTGATCCCCACTTTATCATATAAATAAATCATTTTTGGAGCCATTATAAACAAAATATGATTGAATAATAAAATAATATTTCAATCTTTTACTAAGAAGACCCTCACATCTCTTATAAATAGGGTACTTCCCCCTCTCTCAAAATCACACTTCCAAATACATTTGGCTCAGAGAAACACTACTCTAATAAACTCAAAACTACCCTCAGTTGTACCTAGTGTCTATACATTGATCAGAAATCCATCCTTAGGATCCCTTTTGGTAAACTCAAAAGGAAGCACTCAAAGAAGAGGTAATAATATCACCATATCTTTTAATGTTCTTTTATTCTTCCACATCCTCTTTCTTAGTAGTTTTAATAAAAAAAATAATAACTCCATTAACTTATTCATAATTTTATTTTATTATAAATATGGTATGGCCATATTAATTATTAAATCCATCTTATGAATGACAAGTCATCGTACATGCATACGTATGGCTTACTGTCTCCATGTCATGGCGTAGATTGTTATTCAAAAATTTCATTATTTGTATGGGTATAATAATGAGTATAACATATGTAAATAATAAATATAATATGTTAATGATTTTTTATATATGATATAACATCAATTTATATTCTATTTCACCATCAATAGAAGGATATTTTCGGTCGTGCGTACTTACAGATTACCGTCTCCACGAAGGCGATGAAATTAATTCCACACCATATCCATTCAAGAATAATATTCATTTTAGAATAAAAAAATAATGTTTAAGAAGTTTATATTATTCAGGATATAAATCAAATATATCAAATCCTTAAAAAATATGGCTTATATAACCAATCATATAAAGGAAAATGAATCAATTAATACCCGAAATGATGATACTAGTGAAATGTTATTAACAAATAAATATTAGAAGATAATATATGATATCATATTTATGTATGTGATTCGTGTATAATTTAATAAAAAAAATTTAACAATTATATAGGTGGTTAATTTACCATCATCCAAGGAAAAGTACATGGTAAGGGTTAATTCTACAATCTCTTTATTATCTGAGGTTGTTTATACATGACCATCTTCTGGGACCTCTTTATCATCCACATTCATGTTTAAGAAAAATGTATTTCAATACATTTTTACAAGTTTGTAGATTACTTGTTAAATTCATTTATACCCTTTTTTTTAATATTTATACAATGTTTATAATGGAATATTTCGTTCATTTTCTAAACTGTGTCCATTACGACCTTTTCAAAAAAATTAATGAAGGAATGTTTTTTTGACATATACGGAAGTTGGGGATATTTTCCACCATTATAACATATTATAAGGATCCCTTAAAATCTTATAAGAATATTTTCAATTACATGACTTTTAAATGATTTGAAAATAGAAAGAGATTTTTCTCTCAGACAGTTTTGATTTCATCTATGTCAACATCCATTAAAGGATTTGAAAATTGTTTGAAGTTGATTTTTTTATTATACAAATATTCCATATTGTATTGATGGGTTTGTTATATGTTTGACTGTGGATGTGTTATTCTTATACCATTAATGGTTTATATATAATTAATTGATATTTTTATTCTAGTTTTAATATGACTATTTATGGTATGTTTAAACTTTTTCATATGATGAATGTATTGGACATAATAAGTGACATGTGGATCCTTCTATAGCTCCTCAATGCATCGGTAGGTCTCATGAGACAAACATGTATTTGGCACAAGGCCTTGAAAAAATGTTATTTGTAGTCTTGGTATGTGTCCTTAAATATGTGGTTATGATGTCCGACATTATTTACTCCATTATTATGAAATTTGATATTGACATTGAGTATGATTATTCTTCTAGTAGAATATATATGTGGACAAGTGAATATAATTATTCAATTTATATTTTCCATATTATGATCAGTGTAAGTTTAAAATATGTATGTTTTATTCATATACATTGCCTATAATGTTTATGCTTATTTTTGAATGTTTCCGCTATATTGTTATCCTTACTGAGCATCTAAGCTCACCCCTTTCTATGTTTTATTTTTCTAGATGTGTAGAAGTATTTCTTGGTTTTCCTGTATAGATAAGCTATGAGATAAATGTGTGTTCATCAGGGAAAAAATTTTATTGTTGTTTTTATCTCATTATTTAGTTTAAAAATTATGTTTGAATCTAGTACATCAAAAGATACTGAACTAATATGTATTTCAAGACATGATCTCTTGTGATCATTCCAATGTTATGTAATAATGATCAGACTCTAGGTAACTAATGTCGGGGAGTTACACATGGTATCAAAAGATGTTTTGTACAATCCATGAAGCTACATTTATAAAAACCTTAACTAGAGAACATTATCCTCAGATTTAATTGGAATATTAATATAGAATAACTTCATAGAATTTTGGTAATGTAGAGATTTTGTTCACATGACTTTCATGGTATGTGGATTAAATAATTTACTCAGGTATAATTGTCCTATAATAATAGATTCCATTAAATTATTAAGATGGAACCATATGATGTGTTATATGTAAATTGATTTCACACACTAACTTGATGGATGATATTGGTTAAGGAAAACTTGTAGGCCCAGATCATGTTGAAGAAACAATGGAAATGGTGATGATTATCCAAACACACATCAAAGAAGCACAACGTAGACACAAGAGCTATGGTGATAACTGAATTAAGGATTTTTAATTTCAAGTATGTGATCATGTTTTCTTGATTTTATCTCTATGGATGTTTGTTATACGTTTCAGTACAAATGGAAAATAAGTCTCAGGTACATCAGACCTTTTGAAAATGTAGAATGAATTGGAGTTGTAGCTTATAGTTCAGAAATGCTGGCAAGTCTCTCCAAATTTCATGATGTGTTCCACATATATATATATTGAAAAAGTGCATTCCTAACCCAACACATGTACTCACCTACGAAGAATAAAACTATAACCCAATCTATCTTATTATAAAGAGCCTGTCAAGATTTTTGATACTAGAGAACAAGTGTTGAGAAATCAGATGACTCGTCTGGAAAAAGTCATATGGAGAAATAAGTAGATGGAAGAGGCAATGTGGGAACCTAAGAAACATATAATGAAGAACCTTAAAAATCATTTTATTTAGTAATATTCTAGAAATTCTTAGGTTGAAATTATTTTAAAGAGTCGAGAATGTAACACCCCAACCTTCCATGGTATGATTCCCCTTTGAATAATGAAATAGCTTGGGTTGTACGCAACATGGAGTTTTAAAACACCATGACCAATCAAACTAAATGTTATGAATAGTAATACCCACTTTTTAATATTTTATAAATTATATTTTTTTAAAATGGACTTAATTTTTTGATTCGGAATATCAAAATTAGCTTAGGTTGATGTTTTGGTATTTTTTAAAAATATTTAATTTTTGATAAATAGTGAAAACACTGCTTTATTGTTTCAAACCATCTTTTTATTTAAATATGAAATTATTTTATTTAATTATTTTTTTAAAAATAGATATGAAATACCTACATATGTTCAATTTAATTCATTGGAGTCATTTTATAAAAAAATTATATGTATAAATTTTTATTAAACTTTTTACTATCATTTACATACCGTCTAGACACGTTAGAAAATTTTCGTAAAACATAATTTTACCTCTTATATGAATTTAATTACAAAAGTCAAAGAGTAATGATTTATAAAAGAAAGTAAAATGTGGTTTAATTAGATGAAAATAAATTTTGGTGACTAGTAACTTTTGACATTAATTTACCAAATTTCAAATTAAATTGTATAATTAAAGGTAAAAATAATATTATGATTACCATAACACGTTTCTTAAATCTATTGGATATGTTTATTTCGACTAAAAACAACCTTTGGAATAAAATAAGATCCATTTTGTACACTTTTATTATATTATCACATTTATTATAATTTTATTTCACGAAGAGTTAGAAGTTTTAAATTCAATTTTTAATAACTAAACCTTTTTTCATATTGGGTTAAACATAAGATAAATTAGACTATAAATATTCATTGGAAATATAAAAATATTTTCCTACATAATATTATTTTGTTTATAATTTTTGGATTTTAAATAATTAAATTTATTTATGACACGATGATGCTGTTGTAATTACCTTATTAATGAACGATTAAAATAATTAACATTATAAATATAAAAATAAATGTAAAATTATTTTTTTGATGAATTAAACTGAATTTATAGGTTAATATGAAATTTTAGGGTTTGATTAATTAATGTTTTTTGAAGTTATAATGATGTTATGACTTTCAAAAAAAAACAAAATACCAAATAGTGTCAAAATTGACATAAATGATATTTTAAGACAAATAATATATTATTAATTTATATACTAGTACAAAAAATATAAGGATCCACCAAATAAATTATATAATAAAATACATTTAATTAATTAACCACATTGAGTTTTATAGTCATTTTATAGTATGTTTATTAACAACTTATCATAATAGTACATGAATATGTTGTAAATGGTAAACAATTTAACTAACAATTAAATCTAAATGATATTTTTAATATGGTGATCTAGACTAATATAAAACCTATTATTTGGGAGTTTTTTGACCAATACCAACCTTAAAATCTAAATAAATTACTTTGGAACCATTATAAACTAAATACGATAGTATAATAAAATAAAATTTCTAGGTTTTCTTTAAGTGACCCTCACCTGCCATGTAAAAGGGTACTTCCCATTTTCGTACTTTCACACCTCTAAAGCCATTTGGCTTGGCCAAACCCTGCTCACATATTATCCCAAATACCTTCATATCTACATAGAGGCCTTAATTGTATCAGAAATACATCTTAAAGAGCCTTTTGGATCAACTCAAAAGGAAACGGTCGAAGAAGAGGTAATAATTTCACCACTTCTTTCAAAGTTTGTTTCTCCTTCCACTTCCTCATTCATTGTTTTTTCCATACCAAAATAATAAATCTCATACTTTATAAATAGTATGATGTTATTATAAATATGGTACAACTCTATTCATTATTCAATCCATCCTATGAATGACAAGTCACTATACATGCGAACATATGACTTACTGTCTCCACGTCGTGGTTTATTTATTTATTCAAAAAATTTATTATTTTTAGGGGTATAATAATGAGTATAACAAATGTAAATAATAAATATAACATGCTAATTATTCTGTATATATGATATACCTTCCAATTAAATACTATTTCACCATCAATATAATGATATTGTTTCTCATTCATAAGTACAGAATACCGTCTCCATAAACACGATGAAATTTATTCCCCATCACAAATATTCAAATATAATTTACATTTTTAATTAAAAATAATGTTTAATAATATAATAGTGTTCAAAATATGAATGAAATAAATCATATCCATGAAAAACATGGCTTACATAACCAATCATATAAAGGAAGATGAATCAATTAACACCTGAAACGATGATACTACTGAATTTTTATTAATAATAGAATATTAGAAGATCATATATGATATCACATTTATTTATGTGGTTCTTGTATAATATAATAAAAATTATTTAACTATTATATAGAAGGTTAATGTACCATCTATAATTGAAAATAAAATGGAAATGGTTAATTATACAATCTTTTCATTATCTGAGGTTGTTTATACGTTAGTATCAACTAAGACCTCTTTATCATCTCGATACGTGTTTCTTAGAAATTTATTTCAAATAATATTTACTATTTCCTAGAATATGTGTTAAAGTTATTTATACCCATTTTTTACTTTTTATAAAATTTTTATAAGGTAATATTTCAATCATTTTCAAACAAGGTACCTAACAACCTTGTCGACAAAATTAAGGAAAGATTTTTTTTATCTTATACGATGGTGTTGATATTTATTTCTATTATAACACCTTCGAAACAAACCTTACAATATTATTAGAATATTTCTAATTACATGAATTTTAAACTATTTCAAAATAGAAATATATATTTCTCTCAAACATTTTTGATTTCATCTATGTTAACATTTTTTTGATGAATTTTAAATGAGTTTGATGTTTATTTATTATGATAGAAATCTTCCATATTGTATTGAAGGTTTTGTTAAAGATTTTACTGTGGATGTGTTATTTATATAGCATTCATGGTATATAGATTATGTATAGACATTTTTATGCTAGTTTTAGTTCTATTTTATATGTTATGTCTAATCCTTTTCCTATAATAAATGCATTGGACTTAGTAAGTGACGTGTGGCGCCCAATATAGCTCCCTGATGCATCGGTAGGTCTCATGAGACAAACTAGTTTCTTGGAACAAGGCTTTGAAAAAATATTATTTGAATTCTAGGCATGAGGCCTTGACTATGTGGTAATGATGTCCGACATTATACATTTTATCATTATGAAATTGGCTATTGATATTGCATGTGATTATTCGACTTGTAGAATATCCATGTGAATTAGTAAATGGTATTATTTGATTTATATTTTCTATATTTTATGGATGTTTATGTTCAAAAGGATTATTGTTTAGTCTTATACATTGCCTTTAATGTTTATGATTAATTATGAATGTTTATTGTATATTCTTATTCTTACTAAGCATTTGAACTCACCCTTTTTTAGTTTTTATATTTTCCAATATGTTAAGATGTATTTCATGGTTGATCTGTCAGGATAAACTAAGGGATTTAAGTGTGATCAAAGGGGAAAAAATTTTGTTGTTGTTTTTATCTCATGATGTAATGTAAAACTTATTTATGAATCTAGAACTTCCAAATATACTAAACTAATCGGTCTTTTGAAACATGATCTCTTGTGATCATGCCAATTTTATTTAATAATGCATCCACTCTAGATTGCTAGGGTCTGGACGTTACAGGGGTACTCTGCCGTACACACAAATGATGAGTGTGTGTAACGTTTCATATAAATGTGTGTGAGTATTGGTAAAAAATAATCACAAAAAATATTTTTATATTTTTTATACTCTGGTTATTATAAAATCATTGAATAATAAAAGTTTAGGTGGTTTAGAATGAAATAAATCAGAAATTATTATGGAAGGATGTTTCCTCTTCTTGGGGTAATTCAAGTTTGTTTACAAAAAAAGGATTCTTGGATGTCTTTATGCCCAAATTTATGCATTTAGTATTAATTTATGGGATTTTGGAGAATATTTGGTTCCATGTTGTTTGATACATCTATATTGATGGGTGTGAACAAGTCAATGGTGTGTTCGCATTTTATTATGGAGGAGGAGTGGAATTATTGTAAATATAAAAATGTAAACACTATTTAGAGTTCTCCCTTTAATTATATAACTCCAATAAATATTAATATTAGATCTTGGGGAGGACATGGTCAATATATATCCATAAAATAGCTTTTGTAAATGTTTATATATTATTTTCCCCCATAATTAATATTTAATCAATAAGAAAACTCATTATTAAATTAATCGCAATAAATAACTTTAATTTCATTCACTATATTGTTTTCTTTAAAAAATTATTTTAAATGATTAGAAATTAAAATATTAGATTATTAAAAAAATATAATCCATTTTTTCGAATTAATGTGAGAGAATTTCATGATAATAATTTAAAATTAATTACACATATAGGATTAGATAATGAGTTTTTTATGTGAAAATGTTTAGAAGATTTAAGCATTTTTATATCCAATTTAAATGATAATTTTTTTCTAATACCTATAGTGGATAAATTTATGTATATTTTTATATATTATTCTTTATAAAATCTAAAATACAATTCAACTTTATCAATAAATTATATGAAAATGCAGTTTTTAAATAAAATCTAGAATTTTTAACATTCATCCAAAATAGAATGAACATAGAAAAATTATAAAAATTCATAGTTATATATTTTTTATTTTACTAACTCAAAAATGTAGATTATTTTATCATATATAATTTATAATGTTTCAAAATTTATATTTAAAATAGTTATGGAAATAAAGTGTAGTAAAATAACCCTTTAGAAAAATATATATCATTATACAAAATATTTGTTCTATATTTATATCATTTCTTGATGGAAAAATATTATTTATTTATTATTGTATATATATATATATTTTAAATAATTTATCTAAATATGTTCAATTAATTTATCGTGGTTAAAAATGCTTGATTATATAACTATATCATTCTAAGAAAACATTTTCAATATTTTCCAGTGAGTTTCATTTTGATTTTTAGTTAATTTGTTCACAAATAATTCTTATTATATAAATAGGTATACCATATTGTTAGGATTTAATTTTTATTTTTCATAAATTCAGTTATAATGGCTATGAGACAACAAACAAAATTTAATAGTAATATTAATAGTATATTGAAGATTGGAAAAATTAGGTCTTATTTGTCATGAATGTTATCTAAAATACTCAGAATTGATTGCTACACAAGCCAGACATATTATTGTATGCACCTCATGATAATATATCATTTTCATGTAGTGTATGATATAGTTGTTGTTGTGTAAAAATAAACAAAAACATGGTTCTATGATATAAGACAATCTACATTCTATGTTGCATAAAATGAAAAAATATCAAAAATATCAAATTACTTTGAGAAACATATTTCAAAAAATCTTTGGGAGATACATTCTACCACCCATATCAAGAATTCCTCCCTTAGAATTCATCTAGGTCATCAAAGGTTTAATAAGTGAATGCCCCTTTCATAAAAATCCACATCATAAAAATCAATACCTAACCATAATTTAGAAATGATAATTTAGAAAAATAACTTTTTTCCAATGTAACTCATAACAGTATTCCCACATAAGAGTGAATGGGTGGAAAGTGAAAACATGGACATGTAAGAGATATCTGACAATCATGTTTTGATAGAGAGTGATAGAGAACCTTGTTAGGAAAATTTTATAAATGAGAAATCCATAACCCAAAGATGCTTAAAAAAGGCCATCGATATCATTAAATAGAATGATAAAAAAATAAAATTTTATTTAAATACCCTTTTCCTAAAGTTGAATAATTTTAATGAGAGGATATAATTACTTGATTTTAGTAAAAAATCACCCTTCTTCTATTCATTAATTTACACATCATCTCTTATTTTATGAAATGATGGTGAATTTTCATTCACAAGGAATTAAAAATCATGATATCTATAAATATAATGATAAGTCATACAATTAGTCTTTAGTTGATACCACATCAAAAAATTTAGCATAATTTATCCAATATGAATAAATCCTCATATGAAGATATAATACTTTAATCATTAAAACCTCATCCAAAGATTATATAAACAAATCAAAAAATAGTAAACCCGATAAATCTTTTGAATAATGAAGTTCAAAAATATTAGAAATAATGAAACTAAATATTTTCAAATCAGTGGTAAATTAATCACCAATATATAATAAATTAACTCTTATTCGTCACATACAAGTCATGTTAATACATTCATACTTTATTATATATAATCATTTTAATAACCTGTGTTGCCTTAAAATGTTCTGAAAAAATTCATGATTTATTACTCTAATGACTATTAAATATATTTCTCAAATCTAAAAATTTATAAAATTCATCCAGGATAATTTAGAACAATTTTTCCAACAATTATTAATAAGTTATGAGGTAATCAATACCATCAATTTTTTTTATTCATATCCAACATATCTTTATTCAAACATCATTATCTCAAGATTATAAACACATTTAGGGTTATATTTCCTTGAATCATGTGATTTCTATGAATATAAACTTTATATTAAATCAATTTTCTAGTCATCTAAACACATCAACATATTCTGGTAAATCCTTCCCTAAAAACATAAAAATCACCATACTAATATATTTCTCTATTCGGGAAAAAATAATGAATCCAAACACATAAAGAGTTTTATTATTCAACATCATACTTAATTAATTAACAAGGAAACCTAATCTTATTAGTTGATACATATTTTCATTCGCATTTTACCTATGGTATCATCATCATCAGTAATATAACCATTACTCATACCACCTTGTAGATTTTCTCAACGATATTTGCAGTCAAGAATTTGATATTAATAATGACCATTCCATTCATATTTAAATAATTCCTCATTTTATAGTACCATACGGAGGACAATAATCCCATATAGTACACTAATTAAACATTTCATTTTTATTTTATAGTTACATTCTTTGTTTCCTTTATTTCCATGGGAAAAACATCTGCATGTTCCTCTAAGACATCCATTTGGGTGTTTCTACCCACATTCTTGATACCAAGGAAACTGAATATTATTTCCTCCATTATCTCTAATACTATATTTGTTAAGAAATTATTTCCTTATCTTCCATGGTGAAGATTCGATTTGATTAAGGTACATATTTTTAATCATGTTTTGTGAAAATTGATTAGGCATGATCATAATTCCCTCCACTCCAACTATAATGAAATTTTACTTCTCATTATAATTTTGATCATCACATTAAATTTTTACTAAGTTCCTTCTTATTCATTCCATTGAAAAAAACTAGAAACAATAGTTTGATAAAAACTGATCATAGTGAAAAACCATATAATCATGAAAAATCAATTATTGAATGTCTATATTTTGATTCCTTCTTTAATAATTATCACAATAGTATTATTATTATTTTCATTTATATACATATCCATATAAAATAACTAGGGATCACAATAATTTTTTATCATCATAATTTTTAAAGGTCTAATAAACCATTCTATTGATATATATTTTATTTCTGTAGGCATTACATAAATATATATAAAATCATATATATGATTATTAAGCATATTACAAAAGCACATTCGTGTGGGTTGTATTAGTTTACTGTCTTTGGAAACATTGATATATGAACCTCTATCTTTGTGAATGATTCTCAACAAGTCCCTTAATGATATTCCGGATTAGTAATCCAACTAAATAACATTATTCACATCATAAGGAAGAGAAACAATATGATAGAGCTTAGATGCTCAGTAAAGGTATAAAATAGAGACATGTAAGAATAAAATTATTATATGTAAATGAGAACAAGATCATAACATTATAAGATCACACCCTACATATCAAAGATTGTATAAATGAGTTAGTTAATAAAAATTTATAGTTCACATGACATGAATCATAATGGATTCAAGAGAAAAATCCATGAAATGAAAATATTGGAAAAAGAAATAAAAGTTTAGAAGAAACAAAAATATATAAGAATGATATCTACATTATTCAAGGATTAATGTAATATCCATCTTATTATAATGGTTTCACTACCCAAGCCATATTTGCAGACATGGTTCACTCCCATAACCATCTTAGTAGTCAATATTTACTTCGAAGGCAATCATAGTGGAAAAATAGTTTTACTAGATAGAGCTCAT
Organism: Viscum album; assembly: GCA_963277665.1. Lineage (NCBI taxonomy): Eukaryota > Viridiplantae > Streptophyta > Magnoliopsida > Santalales > Viscaceae > Viscum > Viscum album. Next base: position 872,141,021 of record OY728125.1, read on the forward strand.
TCCCGATTCTATCTATTTCTATATGATGAGATATAAATCCTCACCCATTGAATTGGAGTTATATATAGGTCCCACACATATGAATATTCAATCTATCATATGTGTAACACAGGATAAAAAATATATCATAACCAATTATGTGAACAAGGTAGTATAAACATGACTTCATATCATTATTTTTGAAAAATAGATAACTTTTATAATCATATAATCAATGCATATCCCATGATATAATGTCAGTTTCATTAGATTATAACCCATGAAATAGAAACATGTTTTATAAAAATATAACACATTAATGAGAAATGTGGTTCATAAATATCATTCCATCAAAAAATAAAGAATTAATAAAAATAATATTAATATAACCCTTCGATAATATTCTCATTAGGGAAATATTTACAGCAATGAATGTCATATTAAATTGAACAATATTTTTAGAAATAATTTTAATTTTTTTGGGAAAATAACCATTTTTATTTGAAAAAAAAGTTTTTAAAATTTAATACCTTTTGAAAATTAATTCCTTTAAAATGACCTTCAAATATTATAATGGAATATTGATAACATTTGGAAATCTTTTTTCCTTGAAAAATTAAAAATGAGAATGAATTTTTATTAAAAAATCATCATTGAAAACATATTAAAGAAGCATAAAAAATTATAAAACATTTTCCTTATAAAATAACCATAAAAACATAAAATAGAATTTTGAATATCTTTTATTAGACATTATAAATATAAATCCTTTTGGAAATTTTTTTTTTTGAAAACCACATTAAGTACAATGAATTACCAGAATATCAGTGAAAATTTTATTTCTAAAAAAATAAACATTATAAAATTTAAATGAATGACTCAAATAAATGATGGTAAAGAGGGTTGATAATACTTATATGATGAAAATTATTTTTTCACTGTAAAAAGTATAGAAATGTGTATTTATCAAAAAATGACAAGAATAATCATTTAAAAAAACATTTTATAAAAAAGGTAAAACATTGTTGAAAATTTATATTCTATGTAAGAGGATAATATCATAATTTTTTTTATAACAAATTTATAAAACATGGTTATTGAGGAACCCAAATTTCTTACCAAAGAGAATGATATAGTTAAATTTTCTTATAACATATTTTTAGTTACCTTGATTACCAGATATTGAAGAAATGGTACCAGTACATGAACATATCATGAATAAATAAAGGGTATTAATTTTTATTAGAGTATAAGAGATATTTATCATCTGATTTCATCAATGTATGTATTATTGTAAAGAGTCCCAAAATGATGAGATTTTAGCAAAAAAAATCTCACAACATTTGTAAATTTTAATCATAATCCCTATGATTAAATAATATAAAAAATACTACAATATCATTAATGTAATTAAATTCATGATTAAATTTTCAAAAATAGGTATACACACCGTCAAAAATAATATTGATGCATAACATAATATGTGTCTCAATGAAGGATAATTGAGGCAAAATTACTTTACCAATTTGGTAAATTTGAACCATTATACCCATGAAAGATAGATCATAAGATGTATATGTAAATAACCATAAATATTTATATATGAGTAATGTAATACATTAATGTTTTTTACATACAACAAAAAATATGAATAAGTGGTGAATATAGAATATGTCTCATAGAAAAGAATTTGAAATGAGATAACAATTACCTTATGTCATGACTTTCATCATACAATATCAAAAATTCTGTACAATAAATATAAATTTATTATACATATTCCAAAATAAATATTCTTATATATCATACCATAAATTATTTATTTGATAATTTATACTAACCATTTATTTAATGTTTCATGTAAATTTTACATTTCGGTTAATAACGAATTTGTTTTTTGTCTATGTTTTGTCCTGAAATATATGATCATATTACATAGAAATTATTTCCTTGATTAAAGAATTTAAAAAATTTATTTAAATATTATATATATTCATTATATCAATATTTATGATATTATATAAAATATTTAAATATTAAAAAGAATACACTGTTTATGGTGAAGGTAGGATATTCATATGAATGAATTCTGTTTTAGATTTTATATCATATTGAGTCAAAGGGAGTAAATGAAATATATTTATATATATAAATTATCAATAAAATATAATTATTATGACATTTATATATATTTTATTATTACTAATCTGATCCTTAATAGATTAAATGTAAATTTTGAATGAACAACAATACTTTGAGGAGCTGGTTGTCCACATATTCACAAATGAAGTTATTGTATTCCTAAAAAATGGAAATCACGAAGGTATGTGCCATATATTACCTCTAGACGCATAAAGTCATAATAAATATCATATATATCATATGAAAATAGTAATTATATAATAATTACAAAAATTTGATGTAGGTAATAGAATAACAAATGACAATGGTTTGTGAGGTGGTAGTATTCCATACACATAAACGAGGATTCAAAAATTCCATTTTATGGAAGTGTGTTTAAATATATTTTGAAAACATAAACATAAAAAATATAATTTTATTTAATATATTGTGATTATTATATAATTATTTAATTATAATAATTGAGTGGGTGGAGAGATAAATAAAAAAATTTGTTTATGGAAGGATGTTACCTCTTATTTAGGTAACTCTGTTTAGTTTTCACCAAAGGAATTACATAGAAAATTGTATGAAAAAAATAAGTGCTCTATAATGAATATAGGGATATTTGGAGTGTATTTGATATTTTTTATTGGATAAATGTCTGGAGAGGTTTGGAGAATAAATGGGGTTGAGTTCCCTTTTTATTATACATGAGGAGTGGTGATCTAGTAAATATAAATTGGTAAACATCATTAAGAGCTATCCCCTACATTATGTGCCTCAAAAAATGGTTAGTTTTCATTAAAAATATGATATGGTGGAAATATTTCAATTCAATGGATTTTGGGAATTTATATAGGTTATTTGAAACTTATGTTAAATTTTATTCACTAAGTAGACTAGTTTTTTCCTTAACCACGATAATTAATTTTAATTACTTTTACTAATCATTTTGTTAAAAAATATTGTTTACCTTATAAGAAATTAATAATTATGATTATTTCAAATATTTTATCAAATATTCCAAATTCTAATCACATATATTTCAAACAATAATTTAAAATAAATCCCACATATAGCATGAGACAACATGTTTTTAAAGTGAAAATGTTCAAAAGATTGAAGTGTTTTTATATCCAATTACATTGTGAAATTGGTTCCAATGAACTAAATTGGATTAATTAATTTATATTGGGTCTATTTATTCATTAAAATAATTTATATAATTTATCTATATAAATAAATTAGACATGTCACTACCCAACCAAAGTCAGTGATCAAACCCAAACTACGCCAAGTATGCCTCCATAGTCCAAGGGTTGGAGGCTAGAACAAAAGGAATATATAACATGGGGAGCAATTTTCCTATGTACCATTATGTGAACACATTAAAATATTTATGTAGAATTGTAGATGAAAATAAATAATATGCAACACAACTATAATGTAAACTACAGATGCATAAACTCTAGGGTATACAAGCGTAAAAATGTGAAATCTAAAATGTAAAGTGGAAAAAATACATTCCCAATCAGATATAGGTGAAAACATGAAAAAATAGGAAAATTAAACTACTGATATTGTAGAGATCTTAAATCTCATGACGCAACCACCGTATGTGGTCCAAAATACATTTTATCCCAATGTTCCTCTGATGACACTTATAACCTATCTATCATCTGTAGAAGACATGAATTGTGTGGGAAAAGACCATGAATAGGTGAGTATATACATACCAAGTTGAGTACCCTAATTCTAAGGGGGGGGATGAAGCAATATAAGAGGAATAAAAATATAGTAGATACGTGATACATTCAATGATAATATCTCAAGCCACACCAATAGTAAAGGTAACCTTGCCCAAACACAAGGGTATTGACATGATGAGTAGATTTACAACAAGCCAATTCCTTACCACATTTAGAATGAGATTATATGAATACAACCATGATAATATATACATGGAAATAACATGGGAAACTCCACATGCTTTCACCTCCCATGAAAAGAGAATTATTAAATCCATGGTGTGAATACAATATAATATATATATATATATTCTCAATTATGAAAATCCCAAATGAGAGTGTAAGATGATATCCACCATACAGCTCACCCCTAGATGAAGAGTAACCAATACTTCCAAAAGTATATAAATTATTCCTAGAATATCATACATATATCCAGATGTAACTGTCCAACTAAAGCCATACCTCTTCAATGATCTGTATAGTCGAGGGGCCACAATCTCTAGGTATAGAACCCATACCATGGTATAATAAGAGGAATTCAATCTGATAGTCCTTAGGAAATCAATACCCTAATCTTCTATATGGTACCACTCAGAACATATTGAGGATTCCACTACAAGTGGTTCAACTTATTTTTCATTAAGGAATCCATTACCAATCTCTATAGGAGTGTCAAATTAGTAGTTGTTGGGGACTCTATTTCCACACTATACTAGAGGGTCAACTCCGTAGTCATCGATGACTAAACCTCCCAACTCTACTGGAGGGTCAACTCAAAAGTTGTTGAGGACTCCATTCACCGACTCTACTATAGGATTAACTTGGGAGTCATTGATAAATCAACTACCCACCTATGATGGAGAGTCAAATTGGTAATTTTTGGGGATTCTATGGCATATCAATACTAGAGGGTCTACTCGGTATCCTCTGGTGATCCAATATGATTACTTCTATCATTGAGTGTTGGTTAACAAATCATCATTCAAAGAAAATTCCAAATCATTTCTCGAAAGACAAAACCAAGGGCACTATTCTGTGCTACAAAAAAAACACTCAGTATAGGCAACCCTTGGGACAAAATATATGTAATGACCCAATATTTTTTAATGATAGTTGTTTACAAAATTTTTTTGTTATATTATTAGACCCCAGAACTATATCTCATTAATAAAGAAGTGAGTATATTGGAATGTGACCTTTGTGTTGGACTGTTATGTGACCATTGGTCAATTATGATTGTTTGTAAATATGACTATTTGAAACAATACTATAAATAACAACATTAACGTTATAATTGGTATTATAAATAGAAATGATAGTGGTAAATTAAAAAATAATGTAACACCCTAGTCTTCCACGATGCGTTTCCTCATTGAATAATGTAATGGCCTGTGATGTAAACAACTTTGAGTTTAAACACACCATGACCAATCAAACTAGCCATTATGTATAGTAATAACCATTTTTTTAATTTTTTAAATTTTATTTTTCAAAATGGAAATCATTTATGGATTTGGAATATCAAAATTAGCTAATGATGAATTTTTGTTATTTTTCTAAAAACTTACAATTTTTATGAATAGTGAAAAACACTATGTTATTGTTTAAAACCAAATTTTTATTTAATGAATTATTTACTTTATTTAAATTAATATTTGGTAAAAGTAAATAAATAATACCTATATATGTTCAATGAAATTCATTGTTGTTATTTTATAATAAAATTAGATTTATAAAATTTTATTGAACTTTTTACTATCTATTATCCACCTTCTAGGCACATTAGAAAACTTGCATAAAATGATATTTTACCACTTTTATGAATTTAAATTTAAAAATCTGAGAGGCACAGTTGATATCAGTAAATAAAATGTTGATCAATAATATTAAAATATTTTTTTGGTGAATAATAACTTTTGACTCTTATTTACCACGATTAAAAGTAAATATGGTAATTTAAAGTAAAAGTGAGATTATTATTAATCTAACACATGTACTTATTCTATTTTATAATTTTATTCGACCAAAAACAATTTTTTGAATAAAAAAATATTTTTCTGGTCCACATGGATTAGATTAGGACATTTTTTATTATTTTATTTCATGAAGAGTTAAAATTGTCAAATTCAATGTTTAATAACTAAACTATTTTTTATATATGCTTAGACATAAGACAAATTCGACTATGAATATTTATTATAAATATAAATATATTACCTACATAACGGTATTATATTTATAATTTTTATATATTAAATAATTAAAATTATTTTTGACACAATGGTTATGTAGTAATTACCTTATTAATGAAAGATCAAAATAATTGATTTATGAATATCCAAATAAATATAAAATGAGATATTTAATGAATTAAACTAATTTTATAGGTTAATATTCCATTTTTGAGTTGATTACATCAATGTTTTTGAAGTTATAAAGTAGTTATGACTTACACAAAAACAAAATACCAAATAGTGTCAAAATTGACATAAATGAGTTCTTAAAACAAATACTATATTATAAACTGATATAATAGTCCTAAAAATCTACAGTTAGACCAAAGGACATATATATATATATATATATATATTTAATTAAGCACGTGGTGTTCTCTTAGCATTTTTTTGTTTGTTTATTAAACAATTATTAAATTACTACAATAATTCGTGCTAAAAGGTATAAAATTTAACTAAAAGTTAAATCTATAATATAAGGTTAATTTGGTGACCTAAACCTATCTAAAACCTATTTCTTGAGGTTTTTTGACCGATCCCCACCCTATCGTCAAAATAAATCATTCTTGAGCCATTAAAAATCGAATATGACTATATAATAAAATAATATTTCAAGGTTTTCCTAAAGTGACCCTTACCTCACTTATAAATGGGTACTTCCCCTTCTCTTAATTTCACAAATCTAAAGACATTTGTCTCAGCCAAATTTGTTCAAATATCCTCCTAAATACCCTAAAATCTATATAAAGGCATTACATTGATAATAAATCCAATCAAAGGAGCCCTTTTGATCAACTCAAAAGGTAACGCTCGAAGAAGAGGTAATAATTTCACCACCTCCTTAAAAGTTCTTTACTTATTCCACTTTCTCATTATTTGTTGTTTCCATACCAAACAGATAACACCAGTACCTTATACATACTATAATGTTATTATTTATATGGTACAAACATATTCATTATTCTATCCATTCTATGAATGTCAAGTCACTATACGTTCATACGTACGACCCACCATCTCCACGTCGGGGTGTAGTTTGTTATTCAAACACTTCATTATTTGTATGTGCATAAAAATGAGTATAACTAATTTAAATAATAAAGATAACATGTCAATGATTCTTTATATATGATATATCATCCAATTACATACTATTTCACTATTAATATAATTATATTATCACTCATGCGTATGGATGGATTATCGTCTCCACGAATGTGATAAAATTCATTCCCCATCATAACCATTCAAGAATTATTTTCATTTTATAATTAAAAATAATGTTTAAGAACACTATATAATTGTATATATAAATTAAATACATTATATTCATAACAAACAAGGCTTATATAACAAAGCTTATAATGGAAAAATAATCAGTTAACTCCCAAATCTATGATTCTACTGAAATATTATTAACAAAGTAATATTTGAAGATCATATATGAAATAATATTTACGTACATGGTTATTAAATAATTTTATAAAAATTACTTAACTATTATACAGGAGCATAATGTACCCTTGACTAAGGAAATGTATAAATTAAGGGTTAAATTTACAATCTCTTCACTATTCGAGGTTGTTTATATGCGAGTTTCTACTAGGACCTCTTTATCATCCACATCAGCATTTCTTAAAAATGCATTTCAAAACACTTTTACAATTTCCTAGACTATTTTTTAAATTAATTTATACCACAGTTTGACTTTTTATACAATTATTATAAAGAAATCATTCTGTCATTTTCCAACAAGGTCCTTTAAGACATCTTTGATAAAATTAAGGAATGAATGTTTTTTTAACTTATACCACAGGTGCGGTGATTTGTTGCAGTTATAAGACTTCCTAATCACCCCTTACAATCTTAAAAAAATATTTTAAATTATATGGCCTTTAAATGATTTCAAAATAGAATTAGATATTTCTCTAAAACAGTTTTGATTTCATCTATGTCAACATCCTTCGATGGTTTATAAACATGTTTGAAGTATATTTATTATGATACAAATCATTCATATAGTATTGACATTTTTGTGATATGTTTGACTATGGAATTGTTATTTTTATATTATTAATGGTTTATGGATAAATTATTGGCATTCTGTATGCTAGTTTGAATGTGAATGTTTATGTTTTGTATAAAACTTTTTATATGAGGAATGCATTGGACTTATTAAGTGATATATGGATCATTTAATAGCTCCTCGATGCATAGGTAGGTATCATTACACAAAGTACTCACTTGGAACAAGGCTTTGACAAAATATTATTTGTATTCTTGGATGAGGCATGGACTATGTGGTTATTTAGTCTGACATTATGCATTTCATCATTAAGAAATTGGCTATTGATATTGCATGTGACTATTTGACTAGTAGAATATCCATGTGAATAAGTAAATGGAATTTTTTGATTTATATTTGTTATATTATTCTGAATATTATGTTTAAAAATATTATTTTTTAATCTTATACATTGATTTTAATGTTTATTCTTATTTGTGATAGTTTTCAATATATTGTTATCCTTACTGAGCATCTGAGCTAACCCTTTTCTTTGTTTTATTTTTTCCAGGATGTGAAGAAATATTGTATGGTTTATCTACTGGGATAAGCTAATGGATATAAGTTTCTTCCAAGGGGAAAATATATATTTTTTATTTTTTATCTCATAATGTAATGTGAAACTTATGTATGAATCTAGTACATCCAAGAATACTAAACTGGTCAGACTTTAAAGACATGATATTTTGTGATCTTTCCAATGTTATATAATAATGCACAGACTCTCGGTATGTAGGGTTGATGCGTTATACTTGGTATCATATAATGTTTAGTAAAAAACTTGGATGATAGATTTTGAAAGATATTGATTAGAGAAAATTACCCTAATATAAACATTTCGGATTAGTATAGAAAAATATCATAGAATTTTGTTAATTTAGAGATTTTTTGAGTTTTTAATGAAATACATCACTGTCAAAATATGAGAAAGTACAGGCAGCTCTGGCACAGATATACATAAGAGAGAAAATTCTGACAAGGAGTTTCGGGCTTGAACCGGTGTATCCTGATACATGACAATGGTCCTTGCTGTACTCTTGGTTATGACCCTCCAAGTGGATATGTTTTGGATAATTCACATTTTATTTACTAACCCTTATGAATGATTAAAAAACATATACCTCCACAAATAATTTTTTATTATTATTATGGATTATATTCAAAAGTAGTTTAATTTATGTTATGTGTTTTAAAAGTTTGTTATTATGTATTGTGATTCATCAAATATTCTACTCTATGTCATTGTATGGAAATGGTGCTTAGTGGAAGGTATGGAAACCCTATCAATGCACATAATCCATGAATGAATTTCCCTCCTACTCAAAAAAAGTATAGTGTAGCTGGTGATGCAATTGTTTCTGATCAGTTTATCACTATACTAGGACAAGTAACTCTGGTAATGAATAATAAACATACCTGTATGGAGCACTCCGATCCACACAATGGAGGATCACTGTTAGAGAAATTCATGAGGCAATAACCACCGATGTTAAATGGGACTAAAAATATATTTGTAACTAATTAATGGATAAGTTGTTTAGAGAAAATATTTCTTGCTTTGGGGAGTAGTGAAAGGGAAAAAGTTGTCATGGGAGTTCATCGCCTCACGGGAGATGAAAATCTATGGTGGTCATTAATTCAATACATGGAGGAGGATGAAGAAGTATCAAATATGGAAAGGAAGGTGTTTAAAGAGAATTTCATAGAAAATTACATTTATTGGTGAATATCGAGCAGATATAAAAAAAAATTCTGAGTATAAGGCAATAAAAGGATGATAATGTAACAAATAATGTGAATAAATTTACAAGATTAGCAAGGCATGCATCAAATTATATACGTAACCCAAGGAGTATGATTAATCAATTATTTGATGGGTTAAAAAAATTTCTCTACTGAGACTTAGTTTCACAATCATTATCATAATACGAAAATATTGTCTCACGTGCTATCAAGATAGAAAAGAAATTCTCTAAGTCAAATTACTTTAAAGTAATGTAAGAGAAGAAGTGATCGGTGGGACACTCATGAAATGGAAGTAAAGGGAATATGGGAAAATGTAAATATCTATCTTATGGTCAATGTGGGAAGAATCACCAAGGTACTTACGTGTAGGGAATGCGAGTCTGTTACAAGTGTGGTGAAAAAGGCCACGATGGTCTTGATTGAAATTGAAATAAATAGGCTGTCAATCTTGAATACTACTATTTTAGTGAAATGGGGCATTATGCAAACGAATATCTTAGGAACCCAAGAAACATATCTTAGAAAATTCTATGGTTTTATGACCACTACTGTTGTGTTGAAGCTCTAAAAGATGTGGTGGTAGGTAATTTAATGGTTTCCTCAAATTTAGCCAATGATTTATTTAATTTAAGATCATCGCATTGTTTCATATATTACTATCCTTCTAAGAAAATTAGAAATTTCCAATTTGATTTAACAAAGGAGTTGTCAGTCAAAACTCCCAAAGGATGTATCATTACATCATTGTTTTGGGAATCAGTTACCATTAGGGAATATAAAAGTTTTTTATCAGCTTATCACATCGTCATACCCATGTGTGAATTTGGTATAATCTTTTATATGGATTCTCTTTTAGACCATTATGCAAAAATTTATTATAATAAGAAGGAGGTTACAATTTTCAATGATGATAAGGTGTACCATATCCTTAGAACAGAAACGTCACCACCTAATTCATATCTAGATTCACCCCCAGTAGCTCAACTAAATTCAATTATTGGAGAGGAAGAGAATGAAATAAATACAGATGGGGAAAGGACTGCTCAAATAGAATACAAAACTATTGAGCAATGATATATTGATGTGTTCCTAGAGTATGTACTAGAACATCCTCCAGATTGATAAATTGAGTTTTCCATTGATTTAATTCCATGTTCATGGCCCATATTGAAGACCCCTTATAGAATGGAGACTATGGAATTAGTGAATCTAATGAAATAGCTAGTGGAATTGAGCAATAAGGTATTTATTTTCCCTAGTTTTTCTCTATGTGGATCCTATGTTCTTTTTTATGACGAAAGATGGATTTATGTTGTTGTGCATTGACTACAGGGGGATCAATGTTATAACTATAAAGAAAAAGCATCACCTACCTCAAATTGATTATTTATTCGACTAACTTCATCGATATAAATATTTTTCAATGATTGACCTTCGATCTGGATATCATCAGTTGTGAGTGAAGAATGAATACATTTCGATAATAACATTTCAAACTGGGTACAGACATTCTGAGTTTATCGTAATGCCTTTTGGATTGACTAATGCACCATCTATTTTCATGGGTCTCATGAACAGAATGTTTGAGGAATATATTGAGGTCATTGTAGTGGTATTTATTGATTATATCAAGGTATAATAAAAAGGATAAAATGATCATGAAAATCACATGTTCACTATTTTGAAAACCATCAAATGAAATGAATTATATCAGATATTTAGCATGTGTGTATTCTAGCTTTAGGAAATTTCTTTTTCTGGGCCATATTGTCTCTAAGGATGGAATCTATATTGACCCTTCGAATACAAGATAAAGAAATTAATGGTAAGCAACAACAAATATAACTGAGTTACGTAGTTTTATTTGTTCAGTAGTTTATTATCAGTGTTTCATCCATAATTTTTCCTGATTGGAAAAAAATTAACCAAGCTCACACATAAAGGTGTTAAATTTTGTTTGGAAAAAATAGTGTGAAGAGTGTTTTGAATAAATGAAGAGAATATTAATCAATTCTATTATCTTTACTCTACAATCGAGAAATGATGGGTTTTTTATTTATAGTGATGTTTCAATGAAAGGACTTGGTTTTGCCTTTATGAAGGAAGACATGGTTATATCCTATGCATCACGATAACTAAACATTTATGAACCAAACTATGCCACCCAAGATCTTGAGCTGGAATCTATAATATTTTCTTTTATGATATAGATATATTCTCTATATTGTAAATTTTTTTAGATATATACCAATCACAAGAGTTTGATGTATATTATCTCACAGAAAGAACTCAACATGAGGCAAAGATGATGGCTTGAACGTCTCAAGGATTATGATTTCACTATACACTATAACCCAGGGAATAAAAATAAGGAGGAATATTATTTAATTAGAAAAGATCTGGGAGTTTTGAAGATGATGAGAGTTGAAAGTGATCCTATGTTCAGGGATCTAGTAAAAATGGCTTTGGGAATAATCCTGGAATGTAAAACATCAATAATTATTCAAATGTCTTCCAAACAATCTTTACTAGAAAGGATAAAAATATCTTAGACTAATAATGAAGGGTTTCAAAAGATAATTAATGTTGTGAATGATGGGAGATTGATTATCTTGGTATATGAAGATGGAATTTTGAAATTTGGGAATAGACTTTGTGTTCTTGATATACTTAATCTAAGAATGGAATTGTTGGATGATTCTTATAGCTCCAATTTTCTTATACACTCTTGTAGAACTAAGATGAATATTGATTTGAAGGAACATTTTTTGTGGGAAAACATGAAAAGAGAAATTGTTGATTATGTGTCAAGATGTATGGTGTTTCAAGAAGTGAAAGCTGGTAGAAAACATCCTAGTGATGTCATGAAACCTCTTACCTTACCTCAGTTGAAATGGGATGATAATATGATGTAATTTTTCATGGGACTACCAAATACTCATAGAAATAATGATGCAATTTTGGTCATTTTTGATAGTCTTACCAAGTCAGCACATTTTCTACCTATAAGGAAAGTTTTACCCCTTGAACATCTAGCAAGACTACATATTAATGAAGTTTTAAAACTTAATGGAGTAACCCTATCGATTGTTTCTGATTTTGATCCCGATTTTACATCATGAATCTAGAAAATTGGTTAGAATACCTCGGATACTGAACATTGTTTGAGAACTTCCTACTGCCCTCAAACTGATGGAAAATAAGAATGGACATTCAAACCTTAGAGGACATGTTGAGATCTTGCTCACTTGACTTTCAATGTATGTGGGATCAGTATTTAACTTTGTTATAATTTTCTTATAATAATTGGTTCTATTCATGTATTTAAATGGTAGCATATGAATTGTTATATGGAAAGATATGTCACACACCAACTTTATGGGAATTTTTTTGTGAAAGAAAACATGTAGGCCCAAATCATATAGTGGAAAAAATGGAAAAGTTGAAGATTATCCAAACCCACATTAATGATTCTCAAAGTAGGCCAAAGAGAAATGCTGATCACTAAGGAAGGATATCGAATTTCATATAGGTTATCATGTTTTCTTGAATATATCTCCATGGAAGGGTTTTATACATTTTGGTAGGAACGTTAAATTAAGTCACAGGTACATCATACCCTTCAAAATTCTAGAAGAAATTGGGGTTGTAGATTATTGTTTCGTAATACCGCCACGTCTATGAAATGTTCATGATGTGTTCCACATGTCATTTTTGAAAAAATAAATTCCTGACCCAACGCATTTACTAACCTATGATGAAAAATAGCTGGAACCTGATCTATCTTATTGTGACGATCCTATCAAGATTCTTAATACAAGAGAAGATGTGCTGAGAAACAAGACAACTCTTCTGGTAAAAGTTCTATAGGTAAATCATAAGATGGAAGAAGAAACGTGGGAACCTGAGGAACTTATAATTAAGAACCACCCAAATCATCTTATGTAGAAATATTCTATAAATTTTGAGAACAAAATTATTTGTATTAGGGTAGAATGTAACACACCAAGCTTCCATGATATGTTCCCCCTTTTCATAATGCAATAGACTGCGTTGTATGCAACGTGGAGTTTTAACACAACATGACCAATCAAACTACCAGTTATGAATCGAAACACCCACTTTTTGATATTTTATAAATAATATTTTTCAAGATTGAATTTATTTTTTTATTTGGAATATCAAAATTATATTAGGGTGAATTATTGGCATTTTACTGAAAACATTCAATTTTTGATGAATAATGAAAAACACTGCGTTATTGTTTAATATGGACTTTTTATTTAAATATATATTTATTTAATTTAAATTTATTTTATTTTAAAATTTTCACCACCCGTCCCTTGGGGCCCATGCTATGACTACCCCAAGGCTACCCTCCGTAGGCCAAGGGCTGGTGACTAGCACCGAAGGTGTATTGCATAAAACTGGGAAGGCATTGACTTTATAACCTGTAACACACACAACAAAGCACACAAAAAGATATGAACTCAAGTAAACTGAATAGTAATAAATGGAGTAAAGTGTGTAAAAAGGGCAAGAATACAAGCCCAACTAGAATTTATAAGTAAAACTTGAAAGTATAAGATGACAGATAGGTGAAGAGCAGCTCATGGATCGTCCACCACGAATCCTACCTAAAGGGTAAGTACATCTCACGAATGGTCGTCTCTGTAGTTTTCCTTATCAAATGTCCAACATTGAGCTACCTCTAGTCTTGGTACTCTCATCCTCAGTCTGCGCTGTTCGTCGTGTGCCCCAAACACAACAGGGTGCAGGCATAGCCTGTGCATGGGTGAGTATAACGATACTCAGTAGAGACCCTGAGACCCTCAAGGTCTGAAAAAATACCCAAAGAATAAACCAAAAATCATTAAAATGAACTGATAACCATACATAGATATATGTCCATACATATACCTAAGTTATCATGTATACCCATTTCAGTAATGAGGATATCACGGAGTCCAACTCATAGCCCAAATCTCAACTGTTCCACATAGGAAGGAATACCACGAAGGTTAGAGCCACACAGGTACAGAACAAAGAAGAATACCACCAAGGTATTACCACGATGGAATGTACAACAAGGTATTGATTCAGCTCACACAAGGTATAACATAAGTACAATAGTAGAGATGATTAGTTGTAACTACTGAATCATCTTACTCTATTAAGAGTCTCTCCTACTAACCCACATAGGATCGCTCGTTGATGATCCACACAGGATCGCTCGGTGCTAACCCACATAGGATTTCTTGGTGGTGACCCACACATGATCGATAGGTGATGACCCACACATGATCACTCAGTGCTGACCCACACAGGATCCCATGGTGCTGACCCACACAGGATCCCATGGTGCTGACCCATAGAGGATCGCTCAGTGCTGACCCACACATGATTTCTAGGTGCTGACACACACCGGATCGCTCAGTGATGACCCACACCGGACCTCTAGGTGCAGACCCACACTCGATCTCTAGGTGCTGACCCACACAGGTTTACTCGGTGCTGACCCACACATGATCTCTATTCATTATTCCCGTCACAGCCAGCTACTGGGTTCCTGCCATAAGAATTATTATCTCTAGGAGAGACTGCTTCTATAGCCACTAGACGATATTCCAACTACCACGAAGTCCCATGAAGATGTATCTCAATGGACCACCACGTCATAGGGCTCTCAACGCGATTGATGTCGCATCAATCAGATGCTCGGTCTGTAAGTTATTTTCCTTTTTTTCCCAAGGGCCCAGTTGGATTCGTGATCAATCCAACCCGACAATATCCAAGCATTATCCAAATATTTGGAGAGGTATATCAAAGGGACATTCTCTCTCTATAGTTTACAGTGCCATTGAAGGTTTGTCAAACAGACTCTTGTTTCCAATGATATGGTCGATAGAGCATAAATGGGTCGAAGTGTGTCTAGGTCTTGTCCGAATGGGTTGAACTGACCAGTCCTGGACGGTGATGTGGTCGTGGAGCGGCGCAAGGTCACGTGATGGGATGTCTGACCGGGCTATGGAGGGCCACGAGGCGGCAAGGCCGCGGGGGCCATGGAGGCCCGCGTGGAATAGAGTTCGTGGCGGAAGGGGGGCCGTAGGGCGGCGGAGGCGATGGGGTGGGGGAGGCCACAGGGCGGCGGAGGCCGCGGGGTGGCGGAGGCCCCAGGGCAGTGGAGGCCATGTTGCGATGGAGGCTGTGGGGTGGCATCGAAGCATCGTTGCCTACGTCGCTACTAGCGGTTGTGCTGACCGTCGTTCTCGTTCCCCACTGAGGTTGGTTGCCATCCTCCTCCATTGCGAAGAACATAATGATTACAAGATTTGTAGAGAGGTCCGTCCATGTATGTTTAGACTGCACCCTCTACGTTATAGCAGTAGAAAGTGGCTATAATCTCTTCCTGATTTTTACGATGATTTATCAAGAATGGCTAAGGGGTTGAAATTCAAACGACCACCCTACATGGTTTGTTTTTTGATGTCTATGAGGAGGGAAGAACAGTCATCGATTGAAGACATACCATGTTGGAGGATGTCCAGGGAAGGAATTCAAAGACGTTGGAGAACATCATCATTATTTGTTGGGGAAGTGTTCTTCATTGGTGAAGAAGAATTCCTCCAAAATCTCTCCTCTTACAAATCAGTTCTCACAAGTCCACCCCAGAAATGAAATGGACAACATAATAGAATATGTTTATCTATTTAGTTTGATGGAATAATTTCAAATTGTCTTAATTATTTAATTGATGAGTTGGTATAATTAATCAAGGGGTTGGCACAATCAATGTGGGGGAGCTCAAGATGGTTCCCCACATTTAATAGGGGAGTTCTAGGGTGGTTTAGTCTCAGGTGTTCCTCACCACCATAAAACACATGTGGGAGGTTTTAGTTCCGGTTGTCCCCACCTTTAAGGGATCTACATGGGAGGTTTCAACAAAAATAAAAATAAAATAAATGTTTACTTTAATTTATTTCTATTTCCATGAAAAACCAAAATTCTATCTTTTACCCTCGACCTTTTGTGGTCGAGGTGAAGATCCCCTTAAGGGAATAATGGTCGTGTGAGTTCAGCGGTGCCCTCCGATTTCAATTTTGAGCTCAGTTCAAAATTTACAAAAACCCACTGGTACCTTTAATGAACATACCCAAAAAAGGTTTGGAAATTCATTCCGGGAACTCCGGGCCTCAAAATAATGCACCATAAATTTTTACTGACTCTTAAAATTCAAATATAATTAAAAAAAGTACATGGAATATCCCAGTATTTGCATTCTCCCACGGCAGGGCTTTACGTCCCCATAAGCCGCAACTCAAAACTAAAAAAAAGTGGGGGTACTGAGCATGAATCTAAGCCTCCCACTCCAACGTGCTCTCATGCAGGTTAATATGCTGCCAAAAAATTCACACCAGAGGTATCAACTGCCCATGAAGGATCCAAACCTATCAATCCACAATCTAAAATGGAACCTCTGTAAAAGTTTCCCCCTCATCAATGTCCATCTCTCCATGTTCGATGACTTGGGAAGGGTCGTGCACATATCTCCTTATTTGGGATACGTGTAAAACGTCATGCACCCAGTGCAACGGAGGTAGAAGAGCTAAACTATAATCCACATCTCCAACCCTACTGAAGACATGGAAGGGTCTGATGAAACTTTGGAGATAACATTCCACATCAACCAAATCTCTACAATCCTCATCGAGGTGAGACTGGTGGAATTACGTGGTCACCACCCCCGAACTCTAGAGGTCTCCGTATTCTGTAAAAATAAGACTTGTGCCTAATTTGTGCAGTATTCAACCGCTCCTGGATGATTTTCACAATCTCTATGGTAGACTGTAAAATCTCTGGTCCCACTAGTGCGAACTCCCCTGTGACAGTACAACACAAAGGTGATCTTCCAAGTCACCGGTACAATGGCTCAAAAGGTGACATCCCAAAGGTGGAGTGACACCTATTTTTGTATGCAAACTCCACCAAAGGAAAGTGATTCTATTTACTATGACTGAAGTCGAGGACATAAGAACACAACATGTCATCAATATTCTGAATGGTCTGCTCAGTCTGGCCATCCGTTTGAGGATGGATGGTGGTTCTCCAAAAAAGTTGTGTCCTGAAAGCCTCCTGCAACCCCCTCCATAGCCAAGTTGGGAAACTTGAATTACAATCAGAGAAAATTATCAAGTGTACTCCATGTTTTCGCACAATATCATGCACATAGAGGCATCCCATGCTCTCTACTGAACCCTGCTCTCAGATCAGTAGGAAGTTGGATGAATTGGTGAGTCAGTCGATGATCACCCAAATCAAATCATGACCTCTGGATGTTCGTGGAAGTCATGTCACAAAGCCCATAGATATCCAATACCACTTCCACTCTGGGAC
Source organism: Viscum album (assembly GCA_963277665.1). Classification (NCBI taxonomy): domain Eukaryota; kingdom Viridiplantae; phylum Streptophyta; class Magnoliopsida; order Santalales; family Viscaceae; genus Viscum; species Viscum album. The sequence goes on from OY728125.1 coordinate 872,159,314, forward strand.
CTCTAAAGGCTGGACCAATCCTCGTGGCACCTGATGCACCGCCTTCACTTGTTGAGAAGTGAGGCACTGAGATACAAACTCTGTAACTTCTTTCCTCATTCCCAACCACCAATGTTGTCGTCGGAGATCCTGGTAGATTTTCTACTACTGGATATACCTCTAGAGGGGAAGTTTTGAACACCCTCAACAGTTCCTCTTAAAGTTACACTTGTACCATGGTACGTCCTATGAAGAGGATGACATGCTCCCTACCTTAAAAAAATTAATCAAGTGCCTATCATGTTGATATCTGAGCAGGTCGTGTCTCGTAGTCAGTGTCCCCACACTGCACCTCTCTGACTCACTAAAGAAGTGGGGGAGAGACTATAAGAGAATGAATAAAATGTGCTCCATCACAATCCACAAAGGATATTTGCAAATAGGCCATCATCTCCATCGCCTCTCCTAGAATCTGTATACTAGACCTCCTGGTAAGTGCATCTACTATAACGTTCACCTTCCTGGGAGTATAGACTATCTCGAAGTCATAGTATTGGAGGATGTCAAGCCAATGTCACTATCCCAGGTTCATTTACTTCTGAGAGAAATATACCTGAGACTTTTTTGATCCGAGTAGACTGTAAAATGATCTCCCATCAAGTAATTTTGCCACATCTTCAAGGCGAAGACCACTACTAGTAAATCCGGGTCATGGGTGGAGTACTTCTTCACATGTTGTCTATCCTACCAACAACCATATACGATCACTGATCTATCCCACATCAGGACATATCTGAGCCCAGTTCCTGATGCGTCGCAGTCGACTACATACGTTATACCCTCCACTGAAATCCTCAAGATAGGGGCACTAGTCGGCCTCTAACTCAGTTACTGAAAATACTGCTAGCATCTCTCTAACCACATGAAGGGTTGGTCATTCTTCATCAATGCTAATAGTGGTGCTACATCTCTGTGGGAATCTGGCACAAATCTCTGATAGTATCTGTCCAAACCCAGGAATCTTCATACCTTTTTCACACACTTACATGGATCCCAAAAAATTTCCACCTCAATCTTCACTGGATCCACTACAACTCCAGCCTCCAATATGACATTTTCCAAAAAGTGAACCTCTTGGATCTAGAACTGGCACTTTGAGAGAATACCATAAAGCAGGTTCTCTCAGAGTGTTTCTAGTACTACTCTCAAAAGATAAGCATGATCCTCCTCAGTAGTCGAGTAGATCAGATTGTCATCGATGAATACTACTACAATGCATTCAAGGTATGGATAAAATATCATGTTCATGATTCCCATTAACACTGCTGGATGATTGGTCACGCCGAACAGAATGACCAAAAACTCATAATGGCCACACTAACACCTGAAATTATTCTTCTTTACATACTCATCTCATACTCTAAGACGGTGATAGCCTAATATGATGTATATCTCTGAGAACCACCGTGATCCCTTCAGCTAATCAAAGAGGTCATCAATCCTAGAAAATGGGTACTTGTTCTTTATGGTCACAAGGTTCAGGCACTAATAGTCGACACAAAGTCTCAAGCTCCCATCCACCTTCTTGACGAACAAAATTGAGGCTGCCCAAGGAGAAATATTGTTCCCAATGAACCCTTTCTCCTGTAAGTCCTCAAACTGTACTCGTAGCTGATGAAGCTGTGTAGGAGACATCTGATACACTGGTGTAGATATTTGGGTCTTCTCAGTGTACATATCAATGTAAAAGTACACCTCTCTGTGAGGAGGTAGAACCAAAACATCATTATGGAAGACATCCACGTACGGGTCCACCACTACAGGATAACTCAGGCTCTCCACATCAACTGCTCTGACGGTAATGATAACCAACTGATGAGTAATCTGCTGAACCCTCCTCTGATTAAGTCCATCATGTGCTGCAATGGCTCTCTTCTCACTGGTGATGGTAAACCTGGTCCAATCCATGCAGAAACACCACACATTTCACCAAATACCGTCAATCTAAGCATGGAATGTCAATAACCAGTGCATACCCATGATGACGTCGTAAGGCCTTGACACAGCTACTAAGAGATCCCAGTCGAAGCTCTCACCTCTTTGAGTAAACTCACACTGCCGGCACTAGTACGTAATTATCGAATCCTCTCTTTTAGGAGTCTTTATCCATAAGGATTGAGCCAACAGATCTGTTGGAATCTATGAGCTCCAAACATGGGAAGTGGAAATAAAATAATGACTGCAACCTGTGTCTATATGTATGACAACTATGGTTGAGTAGACACAGATCATACCACGTATCATCTCTAAAGAACCATGGTCATAGGTCTCAGCTTCCTGGAGATGAGCTCACCATTGTCCTCCTTCTCCCTATGGTTGGGGTGGACCACCTGGTGGTGGTGGTGGTAATATCTCGAATCCTCACCCAAGGTCATCTGCACGACCAGCTCCTCTGCAATGTTCGCCTACTACCTGTGGACAACCTCATTCAATCTTCTATCTCTGCAAGGGTGGTCCTTTGACCATCTGATAATCAACCATAAAAAGGGTTGGATAGTCGAGAGCCATGTTACCCTACCTGCTGTATGCGTAACACTACCTGCTCTAGGCATGATAAGATCCACCTCAGGTGCCCCGTGCAACCGGACAAGAATCTTGTGGTCGTCTACCTGTAGGTATGGTCCTCTCGGACCTCTACGACATCTGTCTACTTCCAGCTATAGAAGACACCACTACGTGATGACTGGTGGTTATTCTCACTACTAGCGACTACTCAATAAGAAAACTCTCCACTAAGAGGTCTCTCTTTAACACCCCTTCATGCGTCGTGAGACTAAGAGAAATCATTAAAGCCCTGATCTCACTCCTGAGTATCGGCTTGAAGGTTTGGGCCCTGAAGAATGGGTCTCACACCATATAAATGGATTAGCGTGAGAGGTCAGTGAACCTCACTGATTACTAAGTCACAGTAATGATACCCTACTGCAGATGAAGAAGCTCTTATATGCGCACTGTGCGAAGAGTCGCTGGAACAAAATCTTCCCAAAACATGATCTCAAAGTGTGCTGAGTGAAGAGTCACCACATCCTAAACCTAGAGCACAAAGCTCCACAATCTTTCTACTACTGCCTATAGATGGATGGAGGAAAGGATCACCATGAGATCAGCTAGTGTCCCTACTAGTCAGAAGACTCTCACCACTACCTCCATCCAATCCTCAGCTACCTATGGGTATGTATATCCCCTGAAATAGGGTTGCCTCTGGTGATGGAACTCATGCAACATGCTAATGCAGCATGCACCCTCTGCTGCTAGGGCTGGTGGCATCTGTGGTCCAATGAGTAATGGTACAGCTGGTGCCTCTACCGGAAGAGGGCCCTACATCGAGGCCTCATCGCTCGGTGGGATATTAGTACGTACTATATCTAGAACGCTAGATGGCTGTCTGTGTGGAGGCATCCTGAAAAGTAACAGGTGTTCCACTATCAATATGTTATACCTGGTAAGATGACTCAAAGAGTTCACAAAGAAGACTTTTGAAAACACAAACGCAATCAGTGTTTTCACACAGTGAGTCAGAAATCAGAAGTCTTGGTCCTGGTGTATAGATACTTCGGTCACCACACCTACACTGGATTCCCTATACTGATAACCACACTCAATAAACTTACAAATTTTGTTGTTAAAAGAAATATCAGAGTCATTTGTTCAACGGTAGAACCAACTCATCTAATACCAATTTTTTTGACCCGTCCCCCGGGGAGCATGTTGTGACTACCCTAAGCCCACCTTCCATATGCCAGAGGCTGGAGACTATCATCGAAGGCTTATTCCCTAAAACTGGGAAGGCATTGCCTTTATAACGCATAACACAAACAACCATGAACACATCAAGATACAAACTCAAGTAAAATGAATAGTAATAGAGTGAGAAGAGTAAGTAAAAGGGGCCAGAATAGAAGCCTATCTAGAAAGTACAAGGAAAACTGGAATGTAAAAGATGACTGTTAAGTGAAGAGAAGCTCCTAGATCATCCACAATGAATCCTACCTAAAACGTATGTACAAATCAAGAATGGTTGTCTTTGTGGTTCTCCTCGTCTAAAGTCCACCTCCGAGCTACCTCTAGTCATCGTACTCTCGTCCTCAGTCAGTGATGTCTGTCTTCTACACAAAACACAATAGGGTGCGGGCATAGCTCATGAAGGGGTGAGTATAATGATACTCAGTAGGGACACCAAGACCCTCAAGGTCTCACAAAATCCAAAATGGATAAACCAAAAAGCATGAAAATAAACTGACAACCCTACTTAGGTATATTCCCATACATATATCAATGTCATCAATCATACCCATCTCAATAATGAGAAAAACACAGATTCCAACTCAATGCCCAAAGCTCAACTATTCCACATAGGATGGAATACCATGAAGGTAAGTACCACATAGGTACTCCACATAGAAGAATACCACCAAGGTATTACCATGAAAGAGTGAACCACAACGTACAGACTCATCTCACATTAGGTATAACTTATGTACAGTAGTTGAGATGAATAGATGTAACAACTAAATCATCATACTCTGTTAAGAGGCTCTTCCACTGACCCCCACAGGATCTCTCGTTGCTAACCCACATAGGATCACTCGATGCAGACCCACATAGGATCGCTCGGTGCTAACCCACACATGATCACTTGGTGTTGACCCACACAGGATGGATCGGTGTTGACCCACAAAGGATCGCTATGTGCTGACCCAAACATGATCGCTCAGTGCTGAACCACATTGGATCTCTAGGTGTCGACCGCCACAGGATCACTCAGTGCTAACATACAAATGATCTCTAGGTGAATACCCAAACAAGATCACATAGTGCTGACCCAATAGGATCACTCGATGTAGACCCACACAGGATCTCTATTCATTCTTCACATCACACCCAGCTACTGGGTTCCCACACTAAGCTTGCTCGTGTCCTGGAGAGTCTGCTCTTCAAGCCACAGGTCGATACTGAAACTATCATGAAGTCCCTCAATGAAGTATCTCAATGGACTTTCACATCAAAGGGGTCTCAACACGATAGACGATGCATCAATCGGATGCCGGGTTTGTAAGTAATTACCCTTTTTGTCCCGAGGGCCTGGTTGGATTCATACTCGATCCAACCCGACTGTATCCAAACCTTATCAAAATATCAGGTGGTTTATACCAAATGGTCTATCTTGCTCAATGGTTTATAGCACTATTGATGGTTTGTCAAACAGACACCTAGTGCCAAAGTTATGGCCGACAGAGCATAAATGGGTTGAAGTGGGTCGGACTGACCTAGCCCTACCCTGTTTCGGTCGGCCCGGACCAACCTGATGATTCAAGCCTAGCCCATGCTATGACATGACCAGGGCGGTGCGGTGGGCACGAGGGTGGAGAGGTCATGAGGGCGGTGAGGTCGTGGGGATCGCAAGGCCGTGGGGGGGGGGGGGGGATGAGTTCATGGGGAATGCGAGGCCACGGGGGCCATGGGGGCGCAGGGGCCATGGTGGGCTAAGGGAGGTGTGGTCGCAGGGCTCACAGAGGGTTGCAATGTGGTGTGGCCTCAGAGGGACGTGAAGAGGTGAAGTCACGGGGGCCGCAGATGCCAGGGGGCAGTGGGGGTTGCTGGGCGGGGTTGACTGCCGGCAGCGGGGGCCAAGGGTGGAGGGGGCCACGGGTGGCAGTTTCCGTGAGAGGTAGGGGCTGAAGACGGGGGGACACCGGTGGCGGAGACCGCAGGGCGGCACCATTGCACCATCAATAGTGTCGCAGCTGGCGGTGGTGTCGGCTGCTGTTCTCGTGGCCCACCAAGGTTGGTTTCCATCCTCCTTCATTATGTAAAACACAATGATTAAACATAATATTTGCAGAGAGGTCAGGCCATGTTTGTTTGTCCCGCACCCTCTTCATTATAGTGGTATCAATTGGCTATAATCTCTTACTTATTTTTAGGATGAATTATTAAGAATGGGTAAGGGGATGAAATTAAAACCACCACCCTACCTCGTTTGTTTCTTGACGTCAATGAGTAAGGAAGAACTATCGTCGATTGGAGACATCCCACATTGGAGGATGTCCCGAGGAGGAAGTCTAAGACTTTGGAGAACGTCAGTGTTCGTCATTAGAGAATCATTCTTCGTTGGTGAAGAATAATTTCTCCAAAACCTACCCTCTTGACAATCATTTCTCCCAATTATACCCCAAAAATGGAATATCCAACATAATAGAATATGTTTATCTATTGGTTTTGTTTGAATAATTTCAAATTGGATCAATTAATAGATTGGTGAGTTGGTATAATTAATAAAGGATGTGGCATTGTTAAAGTGGGGGTGTTCAAGAGGCTTCCCGACATTTTAGATGGGAGTTCAAAGGGGTTTTAGTCTAACATGGTCCCCACCACCATAACCCACATGAGGGAGGTTTTAGTTCAGGTGGTCCCAACCATTAAACCATCCACAAGGGAGGTTTCAAAAAAATGACTAATAAAATAATATTTTATTTTATTTGTATTTCTATTTCCATGAAAAACCCAAATTCTATCTTCCGCCCACGAACTGCTACGGTCGAGATGAAGATTCCCTTAAGTGAATACTGGCACAGGAGTTCAACGGTGCCCTCAAATCTCAATTTTGTGCAATGGTTAAAAATTTACAAAAGCCCACGCATACATATACTGAACATAACCTAAAAAATGTTAAGAAATTCATTTTGGGCACTCCTGGCCTCAAGATCACACACTGTCAATTTTCATAGACTCGTAAAATTCCCATATAATTAAAACAATATTTACATGGAATTTCTGGGTCTTTACAAAAATATATACATAATACCTATATATGTTCTATTCAATTCACTTGATTCATTTTATAATAAGATTAGATATATAAAATTTTATTGAACATTTTACCATCTTTTACCAACCTTCTAGGCACGTTAGTAAATATTCATAAAAATTAATTTTACAACTTCTGTGAATTGAATTTAAAAATATCTAGAGACATAGTTGATATCAGTATGTAAATTTTGGTTCAATAAGATGAAAATATTATTTGGTGAATAGTAACTTTTGACTTTTATTTACCACGGTTAAAAGTAAATATGGTAATTAAAGGTAAAAATGATATTATTATTACCCTAACACATGTACTTATTCTATTTCATAAGTGTATTTATACCAAAAACATTTTTATAAATCAAATAAGATCCATTTGGTCCACTTGTATTAGATTTGGACATTTATTATTGTTTTATTTAAAGAAGAGTTAAAAGTGTTAAATTCAAATTTTAATAGCTAAACCATTTTTAATATAGGGTTATACATAATATAAATTTGACTATAAATATTCATTAGAAATATAAAAATATTTCCTACATAATGGTATTTTATTTATAATTTTTACACATAAGTAATTAAATGTATTTATAATAAAATGATGGTGCAATAATTATCTAATTAATGAATATTTAAAATAAATGATATTATAAATATCAAAATAAATATAAATTGAGTCTTTTTAGGAATCAATCTAAATTTATAGGTTCATATGAATTTTTTTGGTTGGTTATATCATTTATTTTGATATTATAATGTTTTTATGACTTGCAAAAAAACCAAATGGAAAATAGTTTCAAAATTAAGATAAATGAGTTTTTAAAAACACAATTTATTATGAATTGATATAATAGTCCAAAAAATATATAGTTCGGCCATATGAATTTATTAATAATATATAGGGCATTAATAAACCACATTGGGTTATATTGGCATTTTATTTTATTTTTATTAACAATTTATTATAATAATACAAGAATACATGGTAAAAGTTAACTATTTAACTATGAGTTAAATCTAAAAGATAAGGTTAATATGGTGAACTAATGTAAAGACCTGTAAATTTCATTGGAAATTTTTTCTTAATTTCTTTGGGTTTTTTACAAGTACGCAGTTTCTGAAGGCACATGATTCTGAGGCCCGGTGTGCCCGAAATCAATTACCGAAGATTAGCTTGCCTATGTTCAGTGAACGAACAAAGGGTTATCCAAACATTTGAACCGGTGCTCAGAACTGAAATCTGAGGCACTGATGAAACCACATCGCCGATAATTGCTTATGAACTCTTTTTTAGAAGGTGTGTTTGCTCAGGAGGATTTGTTAAAAATGTGAAGAATAAAAATATAGTTGTTTTACAATTATATTTTTCTTACTCTTCAGATGTTTTAAGTGTTATGGGAAATGAAGTTGTGAGGATGTTTGGGTGGGGCCAACACGATCCCCCACCTCCTTCAATTTCCCTAACACTTCATTAAACCCCCCTCTAGCAATTAATTTTGTAACTCATCCACTCTTCCACATTAATTGCATGCCAATTAAATGCCTAATTAATTTGAAAACATAAGTTAATTAATTTGGTGAATTCAATTTTGATTTTTTTAAAAGTATGGCATGAGTAATAAAATAAGGAAAAGGTTTATTTTATTATTGTTGTATCGTTGTGAGGAGATTTTTGTAGAGGAGGGCTCTAGTCTTGAAGAACATCGTCTTCCACGTTGAAGAACACGAAGAACGCCGGAGCACTAAAGAGAGACGGCGTGCTGATCTTTCCTTTCATTGTAGCTGGTGTGAGACGTTATCCTATTCATTGACGCTCGCCAATTCCATCATCTAAACCACCCCCTTGACGTCGTTCTCCAGCTATGATCATCGTTTGACAACTTCGTCGAGGTAGGGGATTGTTTTTATGTTTGTGACTTATTTTGGCATTCATGGTTAATTTTCTTAGCCGCCTATTATCAAATTAATGGGAGGAGGTCAGACCACACAAACATGGTCGATCCTACTCACCTTTGTTGTTGTTCACCATCGGGGTTTGGAATGAAGGCGGTGCGGTGAAACGGAACCACGCGAGATCGAGGAAAAACGCGGTGAAGGAGCGCGACGCCGTTGAGGCCGAAAGAAGCCGCGACTGGATTCGGGCCGCAGCGAAGGGGCACGGCGCCGACGTGCCGCGCCGGAGAACCATGGAGTGCCATGGTGGGGGGGGGGGGGCGTGGCACCGTCGCACCGCTCTGGTTAGACAAGGGCCGCGGCGGTGCAGTGGGCGGTGACCAGAACCACCAGCCGCCGGTGCTACGAGGGGGGGGGACCAACGGGTCCCGCGCGACACAACCAGGAGGCCGTTATGGCCGGCCGAATCCTGGAAAATCAGGGGATTGTAACCCCGACCAACACAGCAAGAAGGACCCCCCCCCCCCCCCCCCGCAGTTCCACCGTTCGGTTCGAAGGAGGTGGCAACTCCACCCCTTCCGCGTCCGCTCAGCACGGGGGCACTCGGACTGGGCCTAACCGGCTGGGCCAGGCCAGACTTCCCTCGCCGGGTCGGGCCACCCATGCTAGGCTGGACCCCCGCACTGGACAGGGATGCACCGGCTGGGTCGGGCCGCGCCATCCGGGCCAGGCCGCGCCCAACCGGGCAGGGTCGGACCGGGCCCAAACCCCCTATTTTCGGATAGATCCGTACAAACACCCATAACATGGGCTACGGACCTCCGATTGACGTAACGTCAGCTGCGATGCGATCCATGGATTGAGACGGTCCATTCAGTATATTACACACAAAATTTCGGAAAACTTTGTGTATGTCTGTGTTGGTTCGAACACGAAACCAACTGGGCCCTCGGAGCGGAAACACTTATAACTTGAGCTCCGGACATCCGATTGAAGTTCCTTTAGCTTTGTTGGATTTCACTTAGTGAGACGGTTCGTTTGGCTTTTGCCCCTCGAGTTTTGGATGCAGTTGGAGTATGGTCGGGTTAGTTTTGACCTAAAAACCAATCGGGCCCCTAGGACGAAAAAGCCAATAACTCTCAGTCCCGGTGTCCGATTGAGGCGCCGTCTTTCGCGATGAGTTCCTTTTAATGAGATGAAACATTAAGATACATCAAATCCGGACTTCATGTCTGTTGATGTATCGACCCCTCTTGGCTCGTGGATCGGACCCTCCCAGAATCGAGCATGCTGTGTGCGGGAACCCTAGAGCTTGCAGCGACTGTGACGACGATGACGACTATACTGAAATCCTCTATGGGTTTGGCAGCGATGAAGACCTTACTGGAATCCTCCGTGGGTTATATGGCGATAAATAATATTCTTGAATCCTATGTGGGTCCGGTAGTACTTGACATCTATTCTTGTATCCTATGTGGGTCTGGCAGTATTAGACTCTGTACTTGTATCCTATGTGGGTTCGACTGAGTAGCTGGTCTTGTATCCTGTGTGGGTCTGACAGCTTAGATTAATCAGTGGCTACATGTGATCATCTCTATCATCCTGTGAAGAAGTATACCTGTGTGAGCTGAGTCTTGACTTTTAATCATATATCTTCGATAAGATTGACTTGCATTCCCCTATGGATTGGGTTGTGCATTCCTATGTGGATTGAATTGTACTATCCTGTGTGGATTAGATTGAACTTGGGTTCGGATGTTGGAGCCAAACTGGAATTGATGACTTAGGTATATGTATCGGCATATACATAAGTAGAGTTGGTGTTTACTTTATGATTGTATTTTTACTTTGTGGATTATCCTTCGTGGATTCTAGGAGACCTTCGAGTGTCTTGGGAACCCTACTGAGTAGTGTATACTCACCCCTACATGGGCTATGCCCACACTACGTTGTGTTGTATGCAGACGACAGACATTGCTGATCATGGTAGGAACTCATGGAGGTGGACGGTACCTGGAGGTGGATCACTGGACGGTACGTACTCTGAGTGGATGGATGGAGCCAAGGATTAGAGGGGACTATATGTAGCCACCCTTCTGGTGGGATTAACAAAAGACAGCTCAGACTCACTACTTTACTTTACTGTTGTTGTACTCCCTTTTTCAGTTGTACTTTACTTTCATTTGGGTTTGTATTCTGGCCCATTTACATTCCATCACTTACTTTTGTACTCAGTTTACTTAGTGTTTACTTAGCTTGCATACTCTATGTTGTTTGCTTTCTTTATAAAGGCATTGCATTACCTTTTTATAGGGATTTACGCCTTTGGTGCTAGTCTCTAGCCCCTGGCCTATGGAAGGCGGGCTTGGGGTAGTCACAACATGGGTCTTGAGGATGAGTCGTGACAAATTGGTATCATAGGGGTTCGGTTCTACCACAGAACTCAGGTCTCTGATCATTATTCGTTGTGAAGTAGTAGTGTTAAGGGTATTGAGTGTGGTTATCAGTTTAGGGAGTCCAGTGTTGGTGTGGTGGCCGACGTATCCATACACCAAGACCGTGACTTCTGATTTCTGACTCAATGCATGAAAACATTTATTGCATGTATGTTTCAAAAGATCATTTTGTTATTACATTATGTGAGCTCACCAGGTATACTGTTTTGACCATGGAAAAACATTCTCTTTTCAGGATTACCTCACGATGGCAACTAGCTAGGGTTCCGAGCTTTGTACGAGAGTACAGCCCACTGAGCGACAAGGCCTCGATGCAGGTCCCTATTACAGTGGAGGCACTGGCGGTACCTCTACCCACTGAGCCACCGATGTCTCCAGCCACAGCCGTTGAGAGTGCATGTCACCATAGTGCACTGCACGAGATTTAGCATCATAGACTGCCCAGGTTCCGTGGGGAGATGGACCCTCAGGCAGCCAAGGATTCGCTGGAGGCCGTTGTACGAGTTTTCAAGATAGTGGGGACACCAGATGACCTCATGGTGATCCTTGCAGCGAGTCTCCTACATGCATCAACATGTAGATTGTAGAGATTGATGCTCCAGGTGCACGATGAGGCATCTTTACGTTGGATTGACTTCGAGAGCCTATTCCTCTCAGATTTCATTCCAACTAACCTTTGTGCGGTGTGCATTCAGGAGTTGCTACAGATGCAGCAGGGCAGCATGAAGGTAGCCTAATACTCGGTGTGATTTACTGATCTCTCATGCTATTCCACGGACATGGTATGATAAGCCTTCTTCTGGGCCCGAACATTCGAGCAGGGACTGAGGCATGAGATCAGGGCTTTGATGATCTCCCTCAGCATTTCGATGTAGGAAAAAGTACTGGAGAAAGCCCTTCTCGTAGAGAGATTTCTTGCTGACCCTACACCAGCAGCGAGACCTACTGCAGGACAACACATAACAGAGTCTTCTGCAGCTGGCGGTTGACGAATGTCACAGGGGTCCAGGCAGACCAGACCATCAGGCAGATGACCTCAGGACACTGGCTTAGAGGTGCGGGGCACTCAGCACAGAGCCAGCCTTCTGAGGAGCAGACAGTGCAATGCGTGCGGTGGGCAGGGCCATATGGCTCGGGACTGCCCGACCCGACATGCAGACAAGCATCAGACCGTGTAGGGACCACCTAGGCAGAGGTAGAGGTTCGACCGTGGCGGTCCGCAGGGAGCAGGTGGACGAGGCAGAGGAGATGGCCGAGCAGCAGGTGGTGGGTGACGCTTTGAGGCTCTACCACCACCACCACAAGGAGGTTCACCCCGACCACAGGGAGCTGGCGGGTAGAGACAGGCTCAGCTTCAGGCAGCAGAGCCCTAAAACCATGGTGCAACAGAGATGATTCGAGGTACTATCTGTGTCTACTCCACCCTTGCTGCAGTTCTTATAGACACAAGAGCGATTCATTCTTTCATTGCTGCTACCCTTGTTCAGAGCTCAGATATTCTGATGGAGCCGTTGGCTCAATCCTTACAGCTAGAGACTCCTATGAGAGCAGACTCGACGATTACACACTGGTGCCGGCAATGTGAGCTTACTCTAGGGGGCGAGAGCTTCAGCTTGGATCTTCTTGTACTGACATCGAGGCCTTACGACGTCATCTTAGGTATGGATTGGTTATATAAAGTCCATGCTTAGATCGACTGTATTAGTCACAAGGTGTGGTGTGTTCGCACCTATGGGAGCAGGTTCACCTTTACTGGTGAGAAGGGAACCTTTTCATCATAGGACGGACTCACGCAGAGGATAGGATAACAGATCAATCATCAGTTGGATAGCCTCATCAAAGGAGCAGTAGAGGTGCGAAGTCTGAGTTTTCCTGTAGTGGTCGATTAGTATGAATAAGTTTTTCCTGACGACGTTCTAGGACAACCTCTTCGCATAGAGGTAGACTTCTATATTCACCCTGGGCTTCCCTGATTTTGTTCGCCAAGAAGGAGGATGGAAGCTTGCGACTGTGTGTCGTTTACCGTTTCCTAAACCTGGTGACCGTGCGGAACACGTATCCGCTACCAAGGATTGATGAACTGTTTGATCAGCTAAAGGGAGCACGATGGTTCTTGAAGATAGACCTTAGGTCATGCTATCATCAGCTCGGAGTTCGAGACAAGGATGTGTATAAGACGACCTTCAGATGTCGGTATGGCCACTATGAGTTCTTGTTTATTCCTTTCGGTGTAACCAATGATCCAACAGTGATCATAAGTTTGATGAACATGATCTTTCAGCCTCACCTCAATCGATTTTTCGTGGTCTTCATCGACGATATATTGATATACTCGACTACTGAGTAGGATCATGCCTACCAATTGCGGGTTGTACTGGGCACACTCCAAGAGCACCAGATTTATGGTATGCTCTCAAAGTGTTAGTTTTAAATATGTGAGGTGCACTTCTTGGAACACATCATCTCTGAGGTGGGAGTTGTGGTGGATCCTACGAAGATCGAGGCATTGTTAGCATGGGAGCCACCCAGGAGTGTGACGGATGTGCAGAGTTTCTTAGGTCTGGTTGGGTTCTACCTAAGATTTCTGCTAGTCTTTTCCAGAGTGGCATCACCACTTTCACCTTTGACGACGAAGAGAAAACCCTTCTTGTGGTCAGATAAATGTCAGTAGGGATTCCAGGAGCTAAGATAATGATTGACCAGCGCACCCATCTTGAGGCTACCAGAAGAGGGAGTAGGGTATGTAGTCTACTGTGATGCATCAGGGACCAGACTTGGGTGTTTCCTGATGTAGGAGAAGGTAGTGATCGCCTATGGATCATGCCAGTTGAGGCAGTATGAGCAGAACTATGCTACCCATGATCTGGAGTTAGCAGCAGTGGTCTTTGCTCTAAAGATGTGGCGGCACTATCTTATAAGAGAGTGATTTACATTATACTCTGACCACCAGAGTCCAAGTACATCTTCTCGAAGAAGGACCTGAAACTGAGACAGTGGTTATGGCTCGAGTTCCTCAAAGACTATGACTTCGAGACAATCTATACTCCTGGAAAGGGGAACATAGTTGCCGATGCTCTCAGTAGGAGGACGAGCATTTAGCTACTTGGGGAGGCAACAGAGCAGCTAGCCACTTTGCAGATATCCTTCATGGATAGAGATGGAGAAGCCTTTCTACAGTCACTCACAGTCACTCCTCCACTACTACAGCGGGTCAGAGTGGCACAACGTGGGGATGTTGACTGTGAGACGCGGTGTGCACAGATATCCTCAGGACAGGTATCTGAGGGGTTCTCTATGGGAGGAGAGCACATCTTACTTTTCAGAGGACGTACCATGGTACAAGTTTCATTACAGAAGGAGGTGCTAAGAGTTTTTCACACATCCCCTTTAGTGGTACATCCAGGAGTGGTGAAAATGAACCGGGATCTCAGACAACAGCACTGGTGGCCATGTATGAAGAAGTCTATAGTAGAGTTCATTTCTCGATGCCTCACCTATCAGCAGGTGAAGGCAAAGCACCAGGTACCATGAGGCTTGGTACAACCCTTGGAGGTCCTGGAGCGGAAGTGGGAAAAGATATCTATAGATTTCGGGACTGGACATCCACGTACTTCTAGAGGTCACGACTCTATTTGGGTGATTGTAGACCGACTCAACAAGTGGACTCACTTCTTACCTATCAGAGACCCGGGCACAGTGGAGAGCTTGGGATGCCTCTATGTTTAGGATATTGTATGGTTCATGGTGTTCCATCATCTATCATCTCCGATTGAGAAGCTCGCTTTGTTTCCTGGCTTTGGAAGGGGTTGCAGGAGGCATTTGGGACGCATCTATGTTTGAGCACCGCAATTCACCTTCAGACGGATGGTCCGATGGAGAGGACCATTTAGACTCTCGAGGACATGCTCCGTACATGTGTCCTCGACTTTGGTCATAGCTGGGAGGATCACCTACCCTTGTAGGAGTTTGCGTTCAAAAATAGCTACCACTCCACCATCGGGATGTCACCATTCGAGGCATTGTACGACTGACCTTGCAGATCACCTCTGTGTTGGACAAACCCTGGGGAGTCAGTACTTGTGGGACCAGAGCTAGTCTAGGCCATGATAGAGATGTTCCAGGTCATCCATGAGTGGATGAGGACAACTTAGAGCCGACAGTAGTCTTATGCTGACAGGAGGTGGACACCACTAGAGTTCAAGGATGGCGACCACGTTTTCTTACGGGTCTCACCTCGGCATGGATTACGGATATTTGGTCGGGGCAGCAAGTTATATCCGTGCTTAATCAGACCATTCCAGGTTCTCAATACGATTGGAGAGGTGGATTATCGCCTGGCTCTACCACCTCAGTTGCACCGTGTTCACGACGTCTTCCACATATCTTAGCTGAGGAGATACATGCATAACCCGACGCATATCATCAACCATGGGGAGCTGGACCTTGATGAGAGGGCGAATTTTTCAGAGGTCCCGGTGGAGATCAAGGATCAATATGAGTGGGTCCTACGTGGGCAGTCGATTCCTCTTGTACGCATCAGGTGGCAGCATGAGAACCTCCATGAGAGCACTTGGGAGCGGGAGGCTCAGATGCATACTCAGTACCCTCATTTGTTCCCCTAGTTTGTGATGTATCTTTATGGGGGCGTAAAGCCCTGAGGTGGGAGTAATGTAAAGACCCATAAATTTCAATGGCAAATTTTCCTTAATTTTTTTGGGATTTTTATGAGTACGCAATTTCTAACAGAACCTGATTCCGAGGCCCAGTGTGCCAGGAATCAATTTCTGAAGTTTACTTCGGGTACGTTTAGTGAAAGAACGAGTGGGTTTTCCAAACTTTTGAACCGGTGCTCGGAACCGAAATCCGAAAGCATCTATGAAACCTAAGCGCTAGTAATTTCTTAGGAACACCTTTTCCGAAGATGCATTTTCTCGGGAGGAGTTGTTAAAAATGTGAAATATAAAAATATAGTTGTTTTACAATTATATTTTTATTACTCTACTGATGGTTTAAGTGTTATGGGAAAGAAAGTTGTGAAGAAGTTGGGTTGGGGCCCACACAATCCCCGACCTCCTTCAATTTCCCTAACACCCCATTAAACCCCCCTATAGAAATTAATTTTGTAACTCATCCACTCTTCCAAATTAATTGCATGCCAATTAAACGCCTAATTAATTTGACAACACAAGTTAATTAATTTGGTGAATTCAATTTGAATTTTTTAAAAGGTTGGCATGAGTTATAAAATAAGGCAAAGCCTTATTTTATTATTGTTTTATCATTGTGTGGGGATTTTTGGAGAGGAGGGCTCTAGTCTTGAAAAACATTGTCTTCCACATTGAAGAACGTGAAGAATGCTGGAGCACCAAAGAGTGACGGCGTGCCGATCTTTCCTTTCTCTACAGCTGGTGTGAGATGTCATCCTATTCTTTGACACTTGCCAACACCATCATCGAAACCACCCTCGCGACGATGTTCTCAAGCAATGATCATCGTTCAACAACTTCTTCGAGGTATGGGATTGTTTTTATCTTCGTGACTTATTTTGGAATTCATGGTTAATTTTCTTAGCTGCCTGTTATCAAATTAATGGGAGGAGGTTAGACAGCACAATCACGGACGATCCTCATCCCATTTGTTGTTGTTCACCATTGCGGTTTGGAACGAAGGCGGCGCGGTGCAACGACACCGCGTGGGATAAAGCAAAAACACGACAAAGGAGCATGGCGCCGTCGCGCTGCGCCGTTGAGGCCGAAAGAAGGAGCGACCAGAGCTGGCCGCAGTGGAGGGGTGTGACACCGATGCGCCGTGCCGAATAACCATGGAGGGTTGCGGTAGGGGTGAGCCGAGGCGGAGGGGCGCGACACCGTCACACCGGTGCAGAGGGCTGCGGCCGGAACCACCGGCTGCCGGTGCTACGGGGGGGGGGGGGGGGGGGGGACCTACGAGTCCTGCACAGCCCAACCGGTCCGCCGTTACGGCCGACCGGATCTGGGAAAACTGAGGGTTTGTACCCTCGACCAGTGCAGAAAGGTGGAACCCCCACAAGTCTGCCGTTCGGTTCGAAGGTGGTGGGGGCTCCCCCCTTTCCGTGTCCGCTCAGCACGCGGGCGCCCGGACAGATCCGTTCAAACACCCATAACTTGGGCTACAGATCACCGATCGATGCACCATAAGTTGCGATGAAATCCTTGGATAGATATGGTAATTTAGGTATATTAAAATCAAGGTTTTTGAGAACTTTTTGTATGGACGGGTTGGTTCGAACACGATACCTACCGGGTCCTCGGAGCGGAAACTCTTATAACTTGAGCTCTGGACGTCCGATTCATGTTCCGTCGACATTGTTGGATTCCTCTTAGTGAGGTGGCTATTTAGGATTACTCCACTCGAGGTTTGGATGATGTTGGAGTACGGTCATGTTGGTTTTGACTAAAAAACCAAGTGGGACCCTGGGATGAAAAAGCCAATAACTCTCAGACCGGGCGTCCGATTGACACACCGTCTGTCGCCATGAGTTCCTTTTGACGAGACAGAACATTGGGATATGTCAACTCCAGAATTTATATTAGTTGATTTATCGTCCCCTCTTGGATCATGGAGCGGACCCTCCCGGAATCGAGCATTGTGTGTGCGGGAACCCAAGAGCTGGCTGCGATTGTGACGACGATGACGACTGTACTGAAATCCTCCATGGGTTCGGTAGTGACGACGACCGTCCTGGAATACTCTGTGGGTTCGACGACGATGACTACTGTTCTTGTATCCTATGTGGGTCTGACAGTACTTGACTACTATTCTTATATCTTATGTGGGTCCGGCAGTATTATATGTTGTACTTTTATCCTATGTGGGTCTGACAGAGTAGATGGTCTTGTATCCTTTATGGGTCCAACAGCATAGCTGGTCTTGTATCCTGTGTGGGTACGACAGCTTAGATGAATATGTGGCTACATCTGATCATCTCTATCATCCTGTGAATAAGAATACATGTGTGAGATGAGTCTTGACTTTCAATTATTATCTTCGATATGATTGACTTGCTTTCCTATGTGGATTGGGTTGTGCTTTCCTGTGTGGATTGGGTTGTACTATCCTGTGTGGATTAGATTGAACTTGGGCTCTGATGTTGGAGCCGAACTAGAATTGATGACGTAGGTATATGTATGGGAATATACCTATGTAGAGTTGGTTGTTACTTTGTGATTGTATCTTTCCTTTGGGTATTATCCTTCGTGGATTGTGGGAGACCTTCAGGGGACTCGGGGTCCCTACTGAGTAGCAAATACTCACCCCTGCACGGGCTATGCCCACACTACGTTGTGTTGGATGCAGACGTCAGACATCGCTGATCGTGGTAGGAGCTCGTGGAGCTGGACGGTACCTGGAGGTGGATCAGTAGATGGGATGTACTCAGAGTGGACGACTAGAGCCGAGGAGCAGAGGGGACTATCTGTACCCTTCCTTTATGTGGGATTACTAGAGGATGGCTCAGACTCGCTGCTTTACTTTACTATTGTTGTAATCCCTTTTTTAGTTGTACTTTACTTTCAGTTGGGTTTGTATTCCGGCTCATTTACTTTCCAGAACTTACTTTTTTAGTTAGTTTACTTAGTGTTTAGTCATCTTGTGTAATTTTTGGTGTTTGTTTTCTTTATAAAGCCAATGCCTTCCCTTTTTATTTGGATTTACGCCTTCGGTGCTAGTTGCCAACACTTGGCCTATGAAAGGCGAGCTTGGGGTAGTCACGACACGGGTCCCAAGGATGGGTCGTGACACCTAATCCTGTTTAAAACCTATTGGTTGAGAGTTTTTCCACTCATAAACACCTTACCCTCGAAATATATCATTTTGGTGCCATTATAAACTGAATTTGATTATATACTAAAATAATACTTCATGGTTTTCCTGAAGTGACACACACCTCTCTTATAAATGGGTACTTTGTTTTCTCTTCATTTCACTCCAAAAAATCAATTTATCTTGTCCAAACCCTACTCCAATATCCTCCCAACAACCTTTAATTTTACCTAATGTCCTTACGTTGATCATAAAGCCATTTTAGGGATCCCATTTGATCAACTCAACAGGAAACACTCGAAGAAGAGGTAATAATTTCACCACCTCTTTCAATGTTCTTTTATTCTTACACTTCCTCTTTCTTTGATGTTTCCATACCAAAATAATAACTCCAGTACCTTATACATAAAATGATTTTATTAAAAATATGGTACAACCATATCCATTATTCAATCCATCCTATGAATAATATGTCAACATACGTGCATATGTACAGCTTACCGTCTCCAGGTCTTGGTGTAGTATGTTATTCAAACACTTCATTATTTGGATGGGTATTATAATGATTATAATTGATGTAAATAATAAATATTAAATGTTAATGATTATTTATATTTGAAATACCATAAAATTACAAAATATTTCACCATCAATAGAATGATATTTTCGTTCGTGCATACTTACAAATTACTATCTCAACGAACGCGATGAAATTCATTCCCCATCATAACAATTTAAGAATAATTTTCATTTAATAATTAAAAATGTCATTTAAGAACAAAATATAATTATGTATATGACTAAAATACATAATATTCATAACAAACATGGCTTACATAACCATTCATATATAGGAAAACGAATTAGTTAACAACTGAAACGATAATACTACTAAAACATTACAAACCAATCAATATTTAAAAATCAAATATGTATCATATTTATGTATATGGTTCATGTATAATGTAGTAGAAATTATATAACTATTATACATGAGGTTAATATACTCTCATCTATGGAAAAGTATATGTTAACGGTTAATTATAAAATTTCTTCATTATCCGAGTTTGATTATAAGTGAGTATCTACTGGGACCTCTTTGTCATCCAAATCTGTGTTTTTAAAAATTTATTTCAAATTTTTTTTACTATTTCATATACTATGGGTTAAAGTTATTTATACCATTGCTAAACATTTTATAAAATTTTTATAAAATAATCATTCCTTTGTTTTCCAAACAATGTCATTTACGTCCTTTTTGAAAAAATTATGGATTAACTGTTTTTAACATATACAGCAGGTGCGGCTATTTTATGCCATTATAACACCTTCGAAGCTTCTCTTAAAATCATATACGATTACTTTTAATTAATTTTTTTAAATTAATTCAAAATAGGATGAGATATTTCCCTCAATTTTTTTGATTCCCTTAATGTCAACATCCATTGATTTATTTTAAACTTGTTGAAGTAGATTTATTATGATACAAATCATCCATATTATAGTAATTTGTTTATATGATTGACTGTGGATATGTAATTTTTAAAACAATACTTTTTTATGAATAAAATATTGACATTTATTATGTTTTTTTAATATGAATGTTTATGTTATGTTTAAAACATTTCATATGAGGAATGCATTGGTCTTAATAAGTGACGGGTGGAGCATTCTATAGCTCTTCATTGCATTGGTAGGTCTCATGAGACAAACTAGTGTGTTGGCACAAGGCCTTGACAAATATTTTTTTATTCTTGTCATGAAGCCTTGACATTGTGGTTATGATGTACGACATTATATATTCTATCATTATGAAATTGTCAATTGATATTTCATGTGATTATTCAAAAATTATAATATCTATGTGAATATGTAAATGAAATTATTCAATTTAAATTTCCCATATTATTATGAACATTATGTTTAAAATGCTTATGTTATATTTTTATACATTGAATTTAATGTTTATTATTATTTATGAAATATTCTGCTTTATTGTTATCCAAACTAGGCATCTGTTCTCACCCCTTTCTATGTTTTAAATTTTCTTGGATGTGAGGAATTATTTTATGGTTGACATGTAGGGATATGATAAGGGATATAAGTGTGTTCAAAGGGGAAAAATGTTGTTGTGGTTTTTATCTCATGATGTAATGTAAAACATATGTATGAATCTAGTACACCCAAGGCTACTAATCTAATCAGTCATTCAATACATGTTCTCCTATGATCGTGCCAATGTTCTATAATAATGTACTGACTTTGGGTAACTACGGTCAATGAGTTACAAAGAAAGAAGAGTTGATGGCCTCCTCAAGTAAAATCCTCCAATACAAAGTGAATTTGTCAGATCATGGTAAATAGGTATCATACTTGGGTTTCATACTTATAAAATCCTAGGCCAAGCTTCAACATGTTAATCCTGAATGAAATCGCCTACAAGAGAAGTTCATGTTAGTGGAGGTTACCACTTGGGGGAAGTTATCTAGGCCACTGAAAAAGTCCCTCACCATCACAAACCATACCCATAGGACTTATGATGGTGTTTTATGGTTTTATGCGTTGAGCCCCTCTTTATATAAAATGTAATTCCTTTGTTTAAATAAAATTCTTATTTCATCATTTCCTTTTTGAGAAGAGTTTTTTCTTTGAAATTTAGATGGAATTTGATAAATTGATTTTTTTCTATTTAAAATTGTACTTTTTAGATAGTTATAAATTATTATATAAAACAATGGTTTTGTTAATAATGTCTATTATAATGAAATAGTTTTATTAAAACACTTATTTATAATATCAAATTTCAAAATAATTTTATTATTTTGAAGTACCAAAATTTATACTATACCTATTACTATGCATTTTTTATCCGGTGTTACTTTTAATAAATATTTTTTTAGAGTTGAAAACTAAAATTATAATATTTAGATAATTATAATGATAAAATAATTTTCATTTTTTAATTTTTATGGTTAATATTAGTTTACAGTGAACTTATTATAATTTAATAATTTTTTCGGTGAATATTACAAATACAATTATGAGTTTTCTGTGTGTTTAATGAAAACAAAATTATGTAACATGAAAGTTAATATTATATTAGAATCTTCTAAATTAATATATTATATTATATGTCTCGATTTTACTATACCATGGGAAAAACCACGGGCAAACCAATGATTTTGTAAATACTAGAACTGAGGTCTCCTCACAAATTAATAAAAACTCCCATACTTTTGCTAAAAATACCTGACCATTAATCCATTATATTTAATTACAAATTCTCTATAATCATATAAAATATTTTATTACCTCCCAAGGAGTCATCCATCCCCCATGATCTGGATTTTTACATTTCGAAGTCACTTTTAGAGGTAAGATAATCTACCATCCTTCTATTTTCATGGACTCCATTATGTTATGCCTTAAAAATTTCTATTTTATTATGTTGGGATATGTCATTAAATATCCCTATTTGTGTCAATATTATTTAAAAATGATGATATAACCCTTTTTCAAAAACTAAAAAATGTTATGAATTTTTATGTGATGTCGTTAGGCTATCGAAATTTCATATGGGAACTCTCAACATCTATTTCCTATCATGTATCATTTTTATACGGTTTTCATCTGAAATTTACATACCATGTACTTTTGTACAATTTAATAGAAAAAATTAACTATTTTAAGATTCATTTATTAATTGGATACTCTTATCCCATATCTTTTTAATGTTTTCTAAAACAACTTTTCATACCAGTTATGTTGTCGGATTTTCATCACAAAATTTCTCCCTTTTTATCAAGAAATTATATTATTTTTTGTTCTGAATAATAAATCCTATATCTTAAATAGGGTTCTTCACATAAATGTAATGATGATCTATTTTAATTTTGGGATTAACATACATGAAACCCGCCTTCCTTTATGTGGGTTTAAAATGATAAATGGATCATATTTTTATGCACTTTATGAAATACAAAAATTTAGAAATGAAACCCATTTCTTTTACTGTATAAGGTTTATTTGTTAAATGATTTATTATGGTATTTGTAGATCACATTAATTAACACATATTAAGGTTTCACCCTTATAATGATTCAATTCATTGACAAAATAATTTAATCTATAGAGATGACTAGTTTTACAATACCTTGGTGAATAACCTTGGGAATAATTATTACACCATGGGGATGGACATTGGTGTTATTCTTATGAATGTATAAATTAAGTTTTGTTTCCAAATTTACATGTTAATGTTCTTGTATTTTTTTATTATATTATTATTTATCATTCACTTATGATATTCCTCATGTTATTTTTGATATTCCTCATGATTATAAGTAAATTGTTTCCCTTATTATCTCTTACTAGGCCTTTAGATCCCCCTTTCAGTTGATGTATGTACCTTTGTTATGAGATGAAATAAATGGACTTATGATGAACCTTGAGGAATACCTTCACATGTAATAGAATATTTTTTTTTTGTTTTCATGCATTATGTACTTTTTTGTCGAGCATACTAATCCTTAACCGATTCTCTTTTTAAAAATTCAATGTAATGTTTTGTAAGACAAAGGCGGGATTCCACAATTCAAGTACAAATAAAGAAGAAATCAAAAATTTATTTTTCCTAAAATTAAACCAATTGTTACATGGAGATTGAGGGGACTAACATGACCTGTGGTTCCACTCCCCGACATGTCCATGTCCTCAGAGGTAGATGACTCTCAATCCTTATATCATCCCATGCCATGTAGGTGGACAACACTGTGGGTCCAAGAAAACTAGAACCATGCCTTATGCTATCGAGAATGACAATATTCAAACCCCATTTCTCTGTACTCATGTACAAGACCCTATACATGTTTTTATACTTCAAAATATGATCATGTCTATTTAATCCACCAAACATGGTTTCCATCTAGGGAAGGGGTGCATGACATATAGTAGGGCTACACGTCGCTCCAACATTATGATTTCCCAAAACCCTTTCCACCTCACATAAGTGGATGCATTCCATGTGTTCATCCATCTACATATTGTGTAGTTTGGTTTTCTCCATAATTTGGGATCCTTAATCTGTATAGAAAATATGATCTCCACCTTTTATTTTGGCCTTTAATCCACCTATGATTTGTGAATATAACATTTGCAGATGTTTTTCAGGCCCTCTATTGCTGGAAATCAAATTCCAAACACCCACAATGGTTTTTTTGTTTGTATAAGATATCTTTAGACCATTAAATATTGATTATATTTTACATATCATTGAAACATTCAAACAAGTTTCCCAAAAACCCATGATATGGTCTTATTCCAATGATCTTAGTCATGTTTATCATTATTTCATGATTCTAGTGGTCTGATCGGTATTGGTATTGATAGGAAATGATGAGCTGGGAATGTAGGGTCCCACCAGTGACAAATGTGAAGAATTATGGGGAGAAAGTCACAAATTTTTTTATATTAACAAGGAAAATAATTCTTGGCCAACAGTCAATAATTTTGATGCTGATGTTAGATAACAATTCAATAAACAAATTAAACGAGTATGTAAGGACATTATTAATCCATAATTTTCATAGATACAAGAAAAATGAATTATCAAATCAATATATTTTATGAAAAGATAGTAAATCTCCAATTGGAAAGTCCATCATGGAAATTATATTTTTTTCAATGAATAACCCCAATAATGTTTTAATGAAGGGGTTACATTTTCTGCATTCCAATCTTGTCCAATACAGTGTTTCATCATCATCCGATGTGATTCGACAAAAAAGGAGGAATTACGAGATCCTAAAATTCTCTTAGTATTTATGAGGATAACCCTAGATAATTATTCAATATTTATTATTATATAACCCTTAACTATGTTAAGATGAAATAATTAATTTATCAAAAATTTAATAATTTCATTGAACATACCGTGAAGAAGAAATGTGTCTGAACGCCCTGTGTCGTCCAAATTTTGGCCATGACTAGTGTAAGCAAAAAATTCTTGACTCAAACATGATCTTGATTTTCTGATCCAAACATCCATTTAATAGTTATCATATTTTATTTATGAATCTATTAATGCGCAATATAAAATATATTTAATATTTTTAAAAAACAAATTTTTGGAACAACGGTCCTAAGAATCAAATTCTATCTCGGAACCAAGATCTATAAATATCGAAATATATATATTAATAATCCATACAAGTAAAAAAAATATGGATCTATATAATTACATCCACCACTATTTTCATCTTGAAAAATATAATATAATTAAGAAACTCAAAATATTGAGCACTCACATGCATCTCTCACTCCTAGGATCTCGCCTGCATGTTCTTATGCAGCCACAACATGTAGAAAAAGGGGATAGTTTGTTGATATAAGGTCATTTACAGTAAATCCTTGATCACTATTGGGTTCTGCACAAAGGTTGTCCCATTTTTGATGTCCAACTATCCCAGTCAATAACATGAATAGTGTCATGCACATGTCACCTCAACTATGACACATGGAAAATGTTGTGAACCCGCTCTAGTTATGGTGTTAGGGAAATGTGGTAAGAAACCATTAAATATATCTACATGATCTTGAAGGACCTAATTAATTTCAAATAACACATTCCTCCTTAGCCAAACCTATGTAATCATCATTGTGGGGAAACTCTATGGAAAACATGGTCTCCCTAGTCGAATTCCAAGGCCCTATGATTGTGATCTATGTAAGAGTTTTTTCAACTCAATCACACCCTCTTATACTTTTTAATGACATGGAAATTTATTGTTGTCACCTTCACCATCAATATGCCCAAAAGTTATCACTCACCATACGTATCTAATACAAAGGTGACCTTCATGTTCTACCATACATGGCCTCAAAAGGGTTTTTTTTGACGGTAGAGTGGTCTCAATTTTTGTACGCAATCTCTATAAAGGGTTAGAGATCCTTCCATAATTGGATTAATTCTAACATTAAATCCCTCAACATATCCTCTAATACCAAGATATTTTTCTCAATACTCCCATAATTATTGAGTTAAAAGTTTGTATTCAACCTCATTTGTGTCCAAAAATCCCCCTACATTACCCTCCAAAATCTTGAAATAAACCACAAGTCATGATTAGAGACATCCTCCAGGTAACCCCATGAAGGAGATTGATCTCCCGTATGTACTACTTCCCAACACTCTCCACCAAAATCTACTCTTTTATAGAGATGAAGGGAATTGAAATCTTGATTTGGTCATATATCACCCAGATGGAATCAAGGTACAACTATATACATGGTATCACTATAAAAATGTCTATATATATGCCATCCCACATCCACTAAAGGACCTCAAGGGGAAACAACAAACCCACCCCATCATGGTTCTCATCCATCACCAGCTGACGTGTGAGGCATAAATAGAAGAAATCATCTATGATACATCTCATGACAAGACACAAAAATTTCTATTGAAGGTATAAATACATCTTCCCATATCAAGATGTAAAACTAGGGGATAGGTTTGGAACTATCACATTATCAGCTCCACATCGTGATTAGAACCACCCTCCATCCCAAAAAAAATACATGATTACCTCCTTTAGAATATCCATATTGTGAGACACATGTTTATATCTAATCCTTAAATACCTCATATTAGATATCTTATATATGAGACTCTCACACACAATCGAGATGTGGAGAAATAAACCCCATCGAAGTTATAAAATCTATACCCTACTACTCCATAACGGTCAGTTATAGGGAAGAAAAGCTCTCTAAGTCTCCATACACCAAGAGAACAAAAGGAATCCTTTTAAGCGGATATACTAATATGTTTCCTTTTCTAGGAGTATATACTATCTCAAAGTCAGATTCTGAAAGGATCTCCCACCAACTAACGATATCATGTTCAGGTCTCCATGGATGAGGACACACCTGAGACTTTGGTGGTCCGAGTAAAAAAAATTACATCCCCAGAAGGTATTTCCTAAAGATATTCAAGGAGAATAATACACCCTCCAATAGTAGGACATGATTCATGTAGTTCTTCCTATGGGGTCTTAGCTACCCTAATCCATATATGATAACTAACTAAAGCTACATCCCCACCAATCCAAGACTATCCCCTAAGGCATCTCATTACAATATGAACTTCACACCTTTCTCTAGTATTATCAACAATATATAACTCTTCATCCTCGTACTCAAATCATCAAATTCCCTTTGGATGTTCTTAGACTAGGTAATTGGATTCCCTTTCCATGTCATGGTGGCCAATGTGGGTGAAATTCTTTAAAATTCTACTACAAACCTCTGGTAGTACCACACCAAATAACGAAATATATTCTCCAATGACATGTTCTTGGAGGCTACCAAAAATTTCAAATATCTATATTTTCATGGTCCATAGATAAAAATTTCTCTGAAATGACATTACCCAAAAAGTAAACCATAAGAATATAGAAATAGAAAATATACATATCTCAATAAATACGTTTTCTTAATGATAATATAGAATCATACTCAAGTGCTCTGCATGTTCCTCCACTAAAGAAGATTATATGAGTATGTTATAATTGAAGACAACCAAAACTGGGATAACTATGCCCTGAATAAATTTTTCATCAGATCCATAAATTTAGAATGGGAATTATTCACCACATAGGGAATAACAAAGAACTCATACACTATAAATCTGTCTCCCAGAGCCTGATAGGGTCTATCTGGTATGTCGTAGAATATTTTACAAGAGTTATAGGAGGAATGTAAATCCAAAAATCCATCTCCCACATTATAGGTAGTCTTTGAATGTATTTGTGGAATATGTACATATAATTCTCCACATCTAAATTAACATATATGCATGAAGTTCCAGTTGTTCTAATGGATATACTCAAAACCGTTGGATGATGTGATGGATCCCCCTACTTGCAAAACCGCTCATCCCTCCATGAGATCACTCTCACCACATAAGGAGAATCTCATCCCATTAGTTCATTAGAATTTTTCATGTTTATGGTATAGAAAATCTATCCACGTTCCTTGTAAATACAATCCAAACCCAAAATTAAATCATATGGTTCCATTTTGATGACAAAATGGTCCCTCAAAAACCTATCTCTTATAATAAAATTCACTCTCTAGTTATAAATAATTTACATAGAATAATTTTTCACATTAAGTGGGGCTAGTACCTAACCTGGGATCTTGTTATCATTCACCAAGAGTTCGTAGATAAATTAATGAATGGAATCTATGTCAATTAATGATGTTGAAATAGTGGGATAAAGACATACTGAACCTCTAATATTATTGTGCATTGAGGGATCCTAATCCTCTATAGCATTAAACTATTTTTGACATAGAAAAACATCTCCCTAATCCCAACATGGTCCTCTTAGTGGTGGTGGTGGTGGTGGAAGGATGTCATAATATCATCTACCATCCGTACCTCTTATTGATCCTCTTCCAGCTCTTCCTCCATAGTGAGCACCCTATTATCACCTTTGAGATCCCTGATCATTATGTTTCCTATGCTATGGATTTCAATAAACAATATTCTTTTGAAGATTGGAATGTCTGTTTTTGATGTCTCATACAATGTGACCTTGAATATCATAAGAATATAATTGCCCCTCCCTTGGTTACCATGGTGCTCTATATGTTCTTGGAACAATGTGAAATCATGCATAAAAGTCTTTGTGAAATGGATTCCTATATTGAGATCCCATTGAATCCCCCTACTACCTATTGTATATGATTATACATTATGAAGGCTACTTCGATCTCCCTCTCTCTTTCATCCCAATGAAGGAAATTTCTATATCACTAGTTCTTGCTCTAGCACCCTATCTTGGTTGGGGATGCACAAATAAACCATGATTGCATGAATCTCTCTATTGAGAACCTAATAAAACATCAATTCATAAAATTATCCATCACATATCATGTCAATAGAGTTTCTCGTATCGTCTACGAACCATTCTATGTACTTATGCAACATCATTACTCCCTGATGCATCTTCTGAAGCTTGTAAATTTGAACCAAGCACACCATGGAGGGTTAGTAGTCCTCACAGAATAACTACATGAAGTAGGTCCATGTGAGTGTCAATTCATCTTTAATCTATGTAAAAAGTCACCAACCTATCCTAGGTGATTAGTGGATATAGATGGCTACATGCATTAACACCTTATCTATCAGGATCCAAACAATCCTAAAAATATGGACCATCGATTATAGGCAATCTTCATCGGCATGAGGATATTGCTCTTTGGGGAACCATAAGGGCCAATGGTTCTATAATTCATGGATCAAATTAAACATCTA
Organism: Viscum album; assembly: GCA_963277665.1. Taxonomy (NCBI): domain Eukaryota; kingdom Viridiplantae; phylum Streptophyta; class Magnoliopsida; order Santalales; family Viscaceae; genus Viscum; species Viscum album. Next base: position 872,188,633 of record OY728125.1, read on the forward strand.
GTGTCTTCATCCTCCTCTACTATAATGATATAATACTATATAGGGGGTGTTTTTACTTCCTTCCCACATGGAGGAAGAGGTTTGTGGGATAGACAGTCAACTGAAGGCCCATCGTTCATAAGATCATCCTCACAATCCGGATCTGGTATCCTAGATGGCCATCATCATGGATGAATATTGATATTTATCATGACATACCATGGTCATAGTAGCATATATATATATATCAACAATTTAGTGGTGTTGACTCAATAAGGACAATAAAATACTCAAACATATATGATGCACATACCATTGATCCTTACTACCAAGGTCTCGATATGTCAAGTTGAAAAGCATGTGGTCAAGGTCCTAGTGAATTGATATGTTTTCTGCATAAAACATCCTTGGATTACATGGTCTTAGAGATGCTTTCATGAAACATTTACATTGTTTTCCTAAATCCCAACCAAATCATTCTAATGGGACTCATCCAAACAACATCTTAAGAAATGAACATATTCAATTTCCAATCATCAATGATCGAACCCATGTATAGGATCGATTCAAAAATACCCTAATCCCACCACTATAGTCTAGGGGATGGATACCAGTGATAGAGGAATATATAACATGTGGTGTCCTTTTCCTATGTACCTTTATACATACACACATAACTATCTTTATACAAAAGTGTAGATGAAAAAAATGTGAAAATGGATGTAAAATTACACAAAGCATGCATAACATCAGTGTCGAACAAGATTATCCTTGTGAAAAATGAAAACTAAAGGGAACAAATAAAATACAATAGAAAAATAGATCCCAACATGAAAAAAGTTTAAAATTAAACTACTTACATATTCCAACTCATGAATCTCAAGCTGTGACCATTTTACGCAGTACAAAGTACTAGGAATCCCTAAGATTCTTTAAATTCACCGTTGACCTATACGTCATCTCAATAAGAAACTACATGTGAAGGAAAATCCCATTTAGAGCTGAGTATATACATACCATTTAGAACACACCAATATATGACTAGGGAGAAGTAATGGATACAATGGGAAACAAAAATAAGTAGATACAAGATACTTCCAGGAGAATATATTAACCCTAAACAATAGTGAAATTATCCTAATCGTAACACAAGGTTCATGACATGGTGGGTAGATGAAAAACATTTCATGTATTTAGCACATATAATAGGATAATAGAATCATCGAACCATGAGAAGCTAAACACCAAAATCACCTGACATACCACACACATCTCCTTCTCACATGGAAATAGAGTATCCTAATCCAAGGTATGAATAGAGTATAATATATATATATATATATATGATTAGTCAAAATAATACCAAATAATAGAGTAAGGTAATCAACATCTCATATCATAGTCAAAGTAGAATAGTAGCCAATAATTGAAAATGTCCTTGAGTGATGCCCAGTGTCTCACACGTCAGTCAAGAAGTAACAATCTCGGTAAAACCATTACTCATAACTATGTTGTATCATATAATGACCAAAATATCTTGAAAGAATAACCATTCCAGGGAAACAGAAGGATGGATCAACTCTGATTGTTATGAAGGACCTGCTTCCAACTTCTACAAGAGTGTACCACGTGGTACTGATCTAGGATGCCACAACCCAAATATATTGGAGATTAAACTCAGTAGTCATAGAGGATTTAACATCCCAAATCTAATATATGTTAATCTTAGTAGTTTTTGAGGACTCCACTACAGAGCTCTACTTGAGGGTAATCATGGCAATCGTTGAAGACTCCACTACCCAGCTCTACTATTTGTAATGACCAAAACCTTTGTTAATAAAAATTTCTCTTCATATAATTAAAGGTATTAGTTTGTAAAATGGTTATATAAAATATGCACTGCCTTAGTTTTATGTTTTTGGATTTTAATGTTCTAATAAGAAATTTTACCATTTCTAATACATTCATTGAATAGTTAGTACATGATTAGTTAAAATATTGGGTATTAACAAATACAATTTACTCATACAAATGATGTGATAGACTCATCAAGTACAATTTCTCCGTATAAAGCCCATTTTTCAGAGCTAGGAAAGAAGGTGGTGTCACTGGGATTCTCTCTTGATCAAACCCAAGTTGAGAAACAACAAGTTAAGGTTGAACAGATCATCCTTTGGGAGAAGTGGATGTTGATAAATATTATCACCATAATAATGTTATTCGAGACACCCCAAATGTGTGTCACCATCGCACACATTACCCTTAGGTCTTATGCGGGTGTTATTAGGGGGAATGTTAAATGAACCTAACACTAAGATTATGTGCATTATTTTTGTATTGAATAATGAATATTCATTCATTTTAGTTTTATTACTTTGTAAAAAAAATTTAATGCACAAATAATATTTTTAGTTAATATTCAATTAATAAATCTATTTTAATAAATTAATCGATTTATTGAATTTAATTAAATTTTAATTAAATATTTCTAATAAATTAATGTTTCTTAAATATAAATTATCCTATAATTTTGATTAAAAAATCGATATTTTAAATAAGGTTTGAAAGTTGTATTTTTCAAAACCCATTAATTTTGGATAAATGTCTATTATTATTTTAAAAGTAAAAAATCACATTTTTTAAAAATTATTCAGATAAAATGAAAATTATTTTTTTAATTAGGACAAATAAATTATCCAATAGTGACTTTTCATAATTTTCTGTGAGAGTGGAATTTTTGGCTAAAAATTAAATACCTTTGAATTATATAATGTGTTTTATGAGACCATAATGACTAAATAGTGATGTAATAAAATAATATAAATGGGTTTTTCAGCCAATATATGTTTTAACATTAAAATAATGTGATTTTAGGTTTGATTTGTTTTATAACGCTTTATTGGACTCTCCATGGATTATAAAATATTTCAACATTTTAAAACTTTTTCTTGAGAGTTTGACTCACCTCCACATTACCAAGACAAATATTGTAAGTAGTACACCCATTGGCCTTTAACATAATTGTTTCAACTCCCCTTTTCCAACAACCATGGTAACAACCATAGAATGGTTTGTGATTGAGATTAGTTTAAGGTATAGTGTCCAAAACATAAATAAAAAATAATTCCCTCCCTTTTCCAATATAAAACCACCTATGATCGCAGTTCCCTTCATTCAAAACCATTTGATCTCAACCAACCACTGAAATCCTTTATCTAGAATCCTATAATTGTCTTCTATGCTCCCACGACGCCTCTTTGGAGCCCCTCATAAGCCTTTGGGCTCTCACTATCATGTAAATGATTTCTTCATTTCTCATTTTTGTCCAGATTTCATTATGTTTTTTACAATGTTTAATTTAAAAATGATGGGGTATGATTTAAAACCTCCCTAATAATTACCTTATTATTTTTGAATGATTAGATGCCTCTTTCTATCTCATTAATGCCTCCCATGTACACCTTTTACCATGCCGAAATTCCGTAATGAATTTTTTTCTTCTCATTTACATTCAAGAAATTATTTTATATTATGCATCTAAATTCAATTACAAATTTTGGGAAATGTATATATATAAACCCCCATACTTTACATTTCCTATACATATTATAATATAACACTTTATCTCTCATCAACCATTTTTATAAATTATTATATCACACCGTTATGCTGCCAAAATGAAACCGTGATTTTCCAAGCCAATGTCATTGTGTAGTGAATACCATACCCATTTCTCTATCAAGGGTATTCTCCATTACCCACTATTATGTATTGATTATAGAGTTTTATGTAATTATTCAACATTCCTTTGTTATGGAATAAATTATGATGTTGAAGGATTCCATGTTGTATGATCCATGTGGCACACTTATGCATGAAATGAAATGATTAAGAAGGGTGCACCCTGGTCGCACTCCAATGCATTGGGTATTGAATAATATCATGATATGTAAAGTTCAATGGGGATTTACTCATTCTAATTAAATTTTAATGAGGGTTTACTCATGCTCCATGTGCAATGGGACTTGTCTCATGCTAATATCATATTAAATATTGTTTCCACATTTCCATGTTATGACAATCATGTTATATCATGCCATTATGGTCGTGTTTTTATGGAAATCCATTGATATTATGATTGTCTAGTATTTACTATATTAATAATGTTATAACTTTTTTACTCTATTGCTGGGATTTATGGCTCACCCTTTTCACTTGAATGTCCTCAGGTTATCCCATGAAATGATAAGTACCGAGGAATGTTGTGGTAATGTAATGGGTGTTTTCAATTAAGATGTTTTGTTTTATTTTCTATGTTTTTATTTAATGTTACAAATTTTCCAAGACACTAGACCTCATGATCCTTAGACTTTTTATATGTTCAATTTTAGTTAACAAATCATGTTTAAGTGTATAATTATGAGTAGGGAAGTTATAGATTATTATCAAATGATATGTTTAGTAATTTTTGTGATTTGGATTAGAAAACACTTGTGAAAGCCATAGGGATAAGAAAATATATAACCATGACCTCCCAAAATTTTGTTGAGTATTGAGTAAGTGGTTTATCACGAAAATAAATTCATGTTTAAATACATGCAGGTAATGATGGATCTGGCACAGAAGTGTCTAGGGGTAAAACCAAAAAACACCACTTTGAGATTGACTCAAATGAGAACCAATTCACGATAATGGGCCTTGATACAGTCATGGTTATGAGACTCCTGGGGGATATTCTTTGGTAAAATCATATACTTATAATGATCCATTATTATGGAAAATAATAAAAACCCCTAAGAATATATGTTAGGAAGTAGATCATAGAAAACATAGATTGATGCCTATAAATTTATAAGATCAGGAAATAAATGTAATTTATAAGTCATTCATTTTTTTCATTGGATTCGACTTTATGTGTTACCTCTTACTTTCATTTTATTCCAGCCAATGGCCAGTAATAGGAGGAATCGGGCTGACAGCGGATGTGAGGATCAATGTGACGACCATTCTAATGAGATTCCCAATGCAATGGGAGAGGGAATCACATATGTTTTCAAGATAAACTCTCTATTAACTCATGTTTTGTATATAAAAATTGATCAAGAATAACATTAACCCCCCCCCCCCCCCCCGAAGAAGGAACAAGTTGAAATCAGCAGCTTTAGGAGACAAAGGTATCTTGCTTTTAATGGATCATCTGATCCCTCAATCATCAAACAATGGATCAAATCCATTGAGAAGATCTTCTCCATCCTTCAATGTTCTAAAGTAGAGAAGTTTCTTCTGGATAATTATCATATGGTGGGTGAATCTGATCATTGGTTGAAATAGATCAAAAATAAAAATCCTGAGGAAGAGGTCGAGGTGTTGTAATGGAAGGATTTCTAGAAAAAAATCGATAAATTGTTTATGTGCACCCACCGACTTAAGATGGAAAGGGACTTCTTTACCTCATGAAAAAATATGAAGAATTAGTCATATCATATGAGGAAAACCTCACAAGGCTATCATGATACGTCTCTAGATCTTTCATTACCACCAAATACAAGGTTGACCGCTTCTTTGGTGGGCTAAATCCTAGCTTACAGAAAGACCTAGTGATTCGTGACTTCGAGATCTGTGAGGAATGTCTCCAATGTACCATCATTGTCAAAACGGTGATTGGAAAATCATAAGGGTATCTTGGGGATAAGAAAAGTATGTTAGACATTAATTCTGCTCATCCAATGGATAAATGAAATGGTACTATGAAAATCCAACACCCCACTTACCAATGTTGCAAAAAGAAGCACCCCATAAATTTCCTGAAGGGGAAGAGGAAATGATTTAGGTGTGGAAGAGTAGGGCACCTTGCCATAAAATGTTAACATGAATAACCTGAGGCTGATAAAGAGGATAGGAATGTGTCATTAGACCCTCAACGCATAGTTCAATGCTTCAGATTCAAGGAACCAGGGAACATTGAAAACTAGTGCCCTAATCCATGTGATTTTGGAGGAAACCAACAACCTCCAAGGTAGCAAGTGCTATCTTTTTCCACCACTACCACTGAAGTGAACCCTGATAATGAAGTGGTGATAGGTATGCTAGTTATTCATTAATGAATAGTGACCATTCATTTTGATAATACTCCTACACATTATATTATATCCCAAAATATTAGTAAAAAAATAACAACACCACCACCAATAATGGAAGTAAAAATGTCAGGGAGAATGGAAAATTTTGAAATCATTGTAACCCATGAATATAACTCCTCCCATGTCAAAAATTGTGGATTGATCTTCCCAGAAAACCTTGTCATACCCCTCAAGTAGAATTTGATGCAATTCGTAGCATGGATTGGATTTCCCTATATAGATCCAAAATAAATTGTCAGGTGAGGGAAATCACTTCCCATATGGTGAATCAAACTACAATTCTGTACACGTGCATGGAGGTGGATGAATCTTCCATAGAACCATCATCTCAATAATTGATATTATTTTCATATGAGCTCAGATTTCTGGATTAGATGATTGAATCCCAGTATGAAACCACACTTCAAGAAATGCCAATATGTGATGGAATTGGCTGAAGTGTTTCCCGAGAAATTGTCAGGACTTCCTCCTATAAGAGATATTAAATTATCAATTTATCTTATACATGGGGTGATTCAAATATCATAGCCTCCATATTGAATGGATTTTATTGATCATGAGGAGTTCAAGAAAGAACTATTGGAGATACATGATAAAGGGATTTTACGCCTTTTTGCTTCACCAAGGGGTATAACAATCATATTTTTCAAGAAGATGGATGGGTCAATGTGCCTTTTCAATGATTATAGTGAACTCAATAAAATCCTGGTAATGAACAAGTATCCATTAAATCGAATTGATAACTTGTTGGATCAACATTGTGAAGCACAATACATCTCTAAGGTGGATTTACAGTTCTGATATTACCATGTAAGGGTGAAGAAGGAGGATATCCACAAGACTGTATTTCATAAAATATACTGACACTATGAATTCATTGTAACTCATTTTGAAATCACTAATGCTCTAGAAATCATCATATAATTTATGATTATTGTCTTTAGATATTACCTAAAAAAATTGTCGTAGTCTTTATAGATGGTATTCTAATATACTCTAAAACCTTGGTGGAGCATGAGGAGCTTCTAAGCACTGTACTAGAGACATTGAAAAATAAGAATCTCTTTGTAATGTGTATAAAGCGATAGTTATGGTTAATGTATGTATCATTGTTGGATCATATCATCACAGGTAATGAGATATATGTGGAACCCTCCAAGACAACTACAATTGATGGGTGGTTAAGGAAAACATCAGTAATGGATATCCATAGATTCGTGGTGTATGTTTAATATTATCACTGGTTTGTGATAAATTTCCCATGATTTTCCACCCCTCTAACCAAGATAACTCGGAAATGAGAAAAGTATTCTTGGAGTGATTAATTCAAAGTGAACTTCATGTTGTTGAAAACGAGGTTTATTTCTGCACCCGTGCTCACATTACCCACAAGAGGATAAATTTTTTAGGTATTTAGTGATGCTATGAAGAAGGGCATGTAATATCTGTTGATGAAAAATGACAAAGTCAACGCAAATGAATCAAGGAAATTAAATGTTCGTGAGAAAAAATATCCAACACATGATCTGGAGTTGGTTGTAGTAATCTTCACATTACAAATTTTGTGACATTACAACTTTGGGGAGAAGTGTGAAATATACACATATCAAAAAATCCAAAAGTCTATATTCACACAGAAATAGTTGAATATGATCCAATGAAGATGGTTAGAGCTGATCAATAACTATAACTGCTCAATCCATTACTAGCCTTGGAAAGCGAACAAGGTGGAAGAGGCTAAATGTATAAAGGACCCATGGATTCTATCATTGATGAAAATTGAAAAGGATCCAATCTTCCTTGATTTGATGAAGATGGAAATGGGAATTATAAAAAAGCTAACATAATCAATAATTTCATAAATGATTTCTCAACCCACTCTTCTATAATGGTTAAAGGATGCTCAAAAGGATGATGTAGGAATTCATAAGAATGTGGAAACTATCAGAAAAGGGAAATCCCTAGAGTTCAATGTCAATGAAAAACCAATTGTGCAATTTGGGAAAAAACTATGTGTTCCATCAAATCCAAAGTTAAGGAATAAACATTTGGATGAGGCACAATTTTTGAATTTCACAATTCACATAGGAAAGACAATGACGTCTCTAGATATCTATGATTATTAATGGTGGGATAACCTGAAGAAGGAGACTAATGAGTACACAGAATAATTCCTGGAATGTTATCAATTGATGGTTTGGTGGTAGAAGTATAAGGGGATGATACAACCATTACCCATAGTTGTTTAGACATGGGATAACATCACCGTGAACATTGTCTCCAATCTTCTGAATTCATCCAAGGGAAACAATGCTACCCGGGATGTTGTGGATAATCTTATAATGAATTCACAGTTCATTTCAATTTGAGAGGATTTATCATTGGATCAATTATCATGGATAGATATTAGAGAAGTGTTAAGGCTATATGGAGTACCACTATCGATTATATTTGATTGAGATACAAGATTATCCTCTATGTTCTGGAAGAGTCTTCAACATGCTCTCAATACTGAACTGAACATCTGTACAAGTTATCATTCTCAAACTGAAAGTCTATCTAAGTGGACAATCCAAACACTTGAGAATTTTTTGAGATAATTCTCAGTGGACATAAATGGAGGATGGGGTCAAACATTATCCTCGATTTGAGTTCTTTTAAAACTATAGTTTCCACTCAAGAATCCAAATTGCTCCTTAAGAATCTTTTTTCGGGAAGAGGTGAAGAACACCATCATGTTGGGATGATATTGGGGAGAAAAAAATATTAGGTCTAATATGGTTTATGAAACAATGAAGTTGGATAAGACTATCCAAGAAGGAATTAAAGCTACTCAGAGTCGACAAAAGAGCTATGCCAATAATTGTCAATGTGACCTAGATTTTGATGTCGGAGATTGGTATTCCTCTACATATAACCATTGAAAAGTGTTATGAGATTTTTGAATAAGGGAAAGGATATTCTATGGTATATCATGCTTTTATTATCTTTCATCACATTAGAGAAATGGCCTATCAACTAGAACTCCCACCAAAGCTATATCAACCACATGATGTATTCCATGAATAATTCATGAGGAACTAAAAATCTTACCCATAGCATGTACTCAATAAGAGGTGGTACCCTTGGATAATGACCTTCCATATGAAGAAAAGATGGTGAAGATATTATATCGTAGGAAAAATTTCTACAAAATAAGATAATTCCCCATGTCATGGTGTTGTGGAAAAACCACATGTTGAAGAAACAATGTGGGAAATGGAAGAAGTAATAATGTAGAGTTACCCGCGTCTATTTTAGTGTGGGAAAAGGAAATTTCAAGGGAAAAAATTCTTAAGGGGGGAAGATTGTAATGACCCAAACATTTATTAATTAGAATTTCTCTTGATCTAATTAAATGAATTATTATGTAAAATGGTTATATAAAATATGCACTTCCTGGATTTTATGTTTATGGTTTTAAAAATACCATTACAAATTGTTATCATTTCTAATATAGTCATTGAATAGTGAGAACATGATTAGTATAAACATAGGGCATTAACAAATTGAATTTACTCAGACAAATGAATTGATGGCCTCATCCAACAGAATTGCTCTGTACGAAGCCTAATTTTCAAAGCTCATAAAGAAGGTGGAATCACTGGGATTCCCTCATGACCAATCCCAAGATGTGCTTCCAGACATTAAGTTGGAATTGAATCGCCTAGAGGAGATGTGTAAGTTGATAGAGATTACCACCCGAGTGATGTTATCCGAGCCACCCCATGATTTTTTCACCATTTTACACCATACACATAGGTCATATGCATGTGTTAAAAGGGGTTTTTTACAAGACCCTAGAACTATGATTATGTACATTTTTTTATATATAATAATGAATATAAATTCATTTTAGTGTAATTACTTTGTAAATAGTTTTTTAAGCACAAATAGTATTTTTAGTTAATATTTAATTAAGAATTAGATTTTATTGAATTAATGGGTTTTTGAAATGATAATATTTTAATAAAATATTATTAATAAATTTCCATTTATTGAATATAAATTATTCTATAATTTTTATGAATAAAAATGTGATTTTTATTATAGTTTGAATGATTTTTTTTGTCAAAACCCATGAATTTTAAATAAATGCTGGTTTATCTTTTAAAATTAAAAATTCACATATGTAGAAATTATTTAGATAAAATGAAATTTTTTTTAGAATCAGGATGATGAAATTATCCAATGGTGTATTTTTTGTAATTTTCTGAGATAGTTTAATTTTTGGGTAAAACTGAAATAACGTTTAATTATATAATGTGTTTGTGACATTATAATTACTCAATAGTTATGTAATAAGATACTATAAATAGTATTTTATATGAATATTTCTTTTTTCCATGAAAATAATGTAATTTTTTTTGTTTTATTTATTTAAAAATGCCTTAGTGGGCCCTCCAAGGATTAAAAATATTTTAACCTTTCAATATGTTTTCATTGAGAGTGTGGCTCACCTATACATATATATGCCTAATATTTTAAACAGTTTGACCATTGTCCTTATTAAATAATGTTTTACAATCCCCTTTTCACAAAACCATTGGAAAAAAACATGTTATGGTTTGTGGTTTTGATTAGTTTAATGTGTAGTGTCCAAAACCTAAATAATAAAGAATTCCATCCATTTTTCAATATAATCCCACCAATGATCCCACTTATATTCTCTTAAAACATTTTAAGATCAAGAAAACTCTGAACTCCTCTCTCTAAAATCCTCCCAAGGTTCCCCAATAACTCATTAAACCATTATCAATCCCCACCCAAGCCTTTGGAATCAGACATCAATGTATGTGATTTCTTCATTTGTATTTTTTGTCTAAATTTATATATGTTGTTGTACCATTTTTTTCTCAATTAAAAATGTTGGGTTATGATTTATCACCTCCCCCATACATTAATTATCATGTTTGAATGATGGTATTCTTCTTTCCTTCTCATTAATTCCTCCCATGTAAACCTGTTACCATGCCAAAATTTCCCAAATAATTTATATCTTCTCATTTACATTCACGAAATTATTTTATATTATGCATCTAAATTCCATTACATATGTTGGAAAATGAATCTATATGACCCCCATTACATTAAATGTTATGTACATATGATAAGATACCCATTTATCTCCCATCAAACATTTTTATGAATTATTATGTCACACTGTTTTGCTATGGAAACTGCACACCAATTTTCCAAGCTAAAGTCATCTTGTAGTGAATACCTTGCATATTTCACTATCAAGGGTATTAAACTTTACACACAATAAATTACTGATTATGGAGATTTATGTATTTATTCTAAATTCCTTCATCATTTTATAGATGATGATGTTAATGATTCCATGTTGAATGATCCATGTGGCACACTTATGCATGAAATGAAATGATTAAGAAGTGTGTGGAAAGTTAGTGCTCCAATGCATTGGGTAAATAATTGTATTTTGATACATCAAGTGAAATTATGGTTTACTCATGTTAATCCATGTTAAATTTTGGTGAAATCATTCTCCATGTAAAAATTGGCCTTTTCTGATGATAAAATCATGTTAAATTTTGTTGGTACATTTTAATGTTATGATAATAATGCTATATCATGCCTTTATCTTGATGGTTCTCTTGCGCTCTATTGATATGCCTATTGTATAACATGTTAAATATTCAACATTTTATGCCTTGTTTAATCACTTACTAGGGTTTATATCTCACCCTTTTAACCTATATGTGCTCAGGTTATCCCATGCAATGCTATGTACATGGGAATGTTGTGGTCAGGTAAAGGAATTTTTAAATAAAGATGTTGTGTTTTATGTTCTATGTTGTTATGTATTGTTAGTAATTTACTAAGAAACAATACCTATTTATCCTCAGAGTTTTCTTAAGAGAATGTTTAAGAAATAAATCATTTTTAAGTGTGTAATAAAAAAACAGGGTTGTTATAAAATTAGTTTTCTTCGAGGACACCATTGACAATATATATTAAAGAGATCACTATTTAATCATTAAAAAGTAAAATTTCGAACTCTACTAGAAATTCAACAAGATAGTTTTTATAGACACTACATCCCATATCTATTGAAGGACCAACTTAGTAGCCTTTGATGATCCTGCATCATTGCTATCATTATTAATCATTTAATAACCAAGAGCTGTACTTAGAACATTCCACAATGTATCTCTAAAGCATCATCAAAGGGAAAATTCTCATTCAACTTGAAATAACACTTATGATGGGATACTCATTAGTAAAAATATGAGATCAAATGAAGAAGATAATGAACATTAATGATTCCAATAATATAACCAAGGGGTACAGAACATGTGAGGGGACCCACATGGAATGGTGTCCCACTCCACCACCAAGCCATGTCCCCAGTGGTACATGTATCTCAAGGCCTATAGATGCACAATCAATGTTGGAGGACTAAATGTAAATCATGGGATACTGGGAAACAGACCATGTGTTGTCAAACGTGTCTACATACTAAATCATTGTATGTGTAATCAGATACAAGGATTTTTACCTTGCCATGTACTACCATAGAGGATCTCATCCATGTCTTAAACGACATGTGTTTCCAATCCTGGTAGGGGTAAACTACACCTAAGAGGTAAATATGGTGTTCCAACATAATGATTGTCCAAAACACTAGATCTCTCACATTGGGGATAAAAACCATCTGTTTCTACATTTATATGACATGTAGTATAGATTTCACTATAAAATCACATTTATGATAAAAACAAAAAATATTATATATTATCATTATTTCTTCGTTTAATTCGCATGTGATCTATGGATCTAACTTCAGAAGAAGGATTCCAGATTTTTGGGGGATGGAAATCCAATTTCAAACACCCATAGGGGTTTTGTCACACTTCATGTTTTCCATGGGCCCTCCAGATATTGATTATTTGTCTACTGATAATTTAAAGGATAACCCAGATCTCTCAAATATCATTGATGTGCTATTATTTCATCTATCCAATCCTTTATTGTTGAGTTTTCTGGATTTTTGGGGTCCAATTAGGCTTGATACTACAAGGTAATGCCGAAATGGGACTCTATTGTCCAACAAAAAATGAGAATGAAAATAATTGGGGAAAAGGAACTAAATAAAATTTATAGTCATTATCTAACCAAATTTTCTTACACAATGATCATAAATGCTGATACTAAGGAAAAATAATAGTTTAATAATTGAATTAAACTGGTATGTAGATCATGCTTAGGCCACAATTGGTTCAAATCACTAAACAAGGTCTAATCAAATCAATTTATGAAATAAATTGGTCATAGTTGCCGATTGATGATTCCTACATGTATATTGGATCACTCAAAGTCATTTTATGTGCCTATTAATTCTTGAATAATTTTGTAGCATTCTCTGTGTTCTAATATACTCTAAATAGGAATTTCATCATCATCTGATGGAATTCATCAATAAATGAGGAAGGAGAGATATTTAATTATATTAGGGTTTATGAGGATTAACTTGGATAATTCTTATTGAATGTATTCTTATATAAAATTTCACTGGGTTAAAATGAAATAATTAATAAGACAAAAAATAAATTATTTCAGTGAATGTGCCTCTAATAAAAATGTAGTATGAAAATCCATTGAGGACCCATTTTAGGTTTCACCAAGGGTAAACACTTAATTCTAAACTCAACCACAGTGTTAGTTTTCTGTTATACTATTCAATTTTAGAGTTATCCATTTTTCTTTTAGAAAATGTCCACACAGAATAAAAAAATATATTTAATATTTTTATAAAATTCGTTCTAGGTACACCAGGCCTCATAATTGAAAGAAATATTAGTTCTATGATCCGGAAATATATTTTGAAATAGTTCAATGTTTCTTAATGAAAAAATCGATTCTCTATAAGAATAAATGACATTTTAAATTCTAATTCAATATTTTTTACTATTCATTCAAAATTAAAACTTCTCCAAAAGCAAATAAATTCATATTAAGATAATTTTGACATTTCACAGAGATAAATGATGTTTTTAAATAGAAATTTTGTGTTTTAAAATTTTTATTTTAAAAATCCATTATATTAAAGGGTGATAAAATTACCCTTAAAAAATATATATTTTTGTGTAAAATTTGTTTTATTCCAATCTATTTTATAGAAAACACATAATATGAACATTAAATAGTATATTGAGTAATATTTATTTAAGGGTATAACTAAAAATGAAACATAACACACACTACACAAAAATATACAGTTCAAATAAATTATTTTGGGGAATCGACCTCAGGACTGCCGCCCCGAACCCCACCCTCCCATTCCACCCCAAAGGGTAGTGGGGGAATAGTTTAGTGGGTAACATACACAAACACACACACATATATATCAATAAAATCATTTATCAAAATTGGATTGATTAATTTAATTAGCTAAAATGTTTTTTGTTGCAAAAATATAGCTTCAAATTCATATATTTCCTATATTTTCAAAAGGGTTTCATTTCCATTTCTAGGTAAATTGTCCCAAAATAAATATTCTTATATACATGTCTATACCATATTTTCATAATTTCATTAATTTTATTCTTTAATTCCATTACAACAGATAGTTGAAAAATATAATATTTTTTTAATAATAATATTAATATTACATTGTATTTTGGTAAAAATGGGCGTTGCATGCCACAAAATTTATCCATGAAACTGAGAATTATGTGTCAAATTTAGAAAAAATTGTTTTTCATGTACCACAAGATAATATAAGTGTTTTTTATAGTTTAATATCAAATTGATGTTGCTTACAAAGAATGAATAACATGGTGTGTTCATATAATACAAGATATATTTGGTGATGCATCAAATGAAAAAAATATTAAAAGGATACAATTAAATGAAATAAATATATCAAATTTTTTTGGGATGTTACTACTATCTCCCTAGCTGTTGATACACTATAGAGAACCCCAGAGTGTGTATCTAAATAATGATTATGATAAGAAATAGAAAAAGAATCAAACGTATATTCATAAAATGGTATAACTTTGGAGAACCATCTATACAAACATATATTATCACTGATGAAGAACATTGGATATATATATATGGATACAATTTCCATGAATTATAACAATTTATTGTTAGTTATCTGTTGGATTACATTATAAATGGATATTAATGAATGATTCATGGACATATCATACTAATTGAATAGTGTCTCAGAGTATGGAATATTTCTCTAAAAAAGGATGTAATGAGTTTTTCGTCCCATCCTCTCGACCAATGCAAGTTCCGAAGCCTTTTTGGCCCATTTCCATATATCCTCCCTCCTTTTGAATGTAGGTTCATATAAAGGGATCCATTGAGGATTTCTAGCATCACAAATGAATCTTGTTGGTAGCCATTCAAAAATAATGAAATTAACATGAATGATTTTTTAAATCTAAACACACAATAACTAGTAAAAAAATTAATGATTTTAATAAAAAACATCCATAATAGTTACTCATAATTAATGGAAATAATATTTCTTAATCTCTTGTTTTAATTAATGGATACAATCTTCTTTTATGGATTCTATAGAATTAATGTAAATATATTTTATTATATCTCATTTATAACATAAAGACATTATGTTCATTAATTTTGATTTGAAAATTATAGATATGGTGATCCCTACATATTTTTTGGAACTAAATGATATTTGATCCTTTTTTATTACTAAAATAACGAATGGTCAATGGAATCTCAGAATAGTCTGAGGAACAAATTTTCATAATCTTTTCCTATGAAAAAACTAAAAGAGGCATGGATTTATTTAGTTTATTTATTGACTTTTATATTCAAATATAAAAATATATATAAACCATTAAAAGTTTCAAACTCTATTTCTATCATACACATTTGGATCACTGATTATCAATTGGACAACATTCATTGATGTAGGTTGGGAAGAAGAAGAAAACCAGACTATGGATGTATAACATTATGTACTATGATGGAGAATGGGTGAAATGGACAAATCTTTTTTTTTCAGATACTATTGGATATAGGTTATCTCTATCTTTTTATTTCGTATTATGTTTACTATTGTATTTCGATTTCCTATTTTCATTAATCCTCATTTTGAATATAATCTTAAAATTACCTTGTATATGACCCTATGTATTCAGTATATCAATTTCTCTTTTTTGGGTGTTCACTCTTTCTATATCAATTATAACATTAAATACCCTAGATTATAATAATATTTAACCATTATGATGAACTCTGTTAAAGAGGGTATAGTCTTTCCACCATTACATAAAGGAACATCATTACTAGTCAGTAGACTTTTGAATATATGGAGGTGCGCATGAGAGCATGGGTTTGAATATGAAAGGAAAAATATAAGTAAATCAGGTCTGGGTTGGGACAATGTGGTATAAAAGATGGCCTTTTACATTAGTCCTACTTTTTGGGGATGGTAGATAGAATATTATGAATGTGTTGAAATTTTTTAAAAATCTTATTCTTCGGAATAGTTAACCCATGCATAGCGAAAAAATCAATGTTTCATAGGATGATGCATAATTTTCTAGTTATTCCTAATACTAATGTACTGGTTTCAATAATTTTTGATAAACATGACATGTATAGTTTGTTCTTAGTTTTATAATGGATTAATTTTTATCCTTCTCCTAGTATACAAAATAAGTGTTATATAATGAGTCATTATAAGTATCATTGGATTATATTTCATGTGTATTCCACACAATGAATTATTTTCACTGGCATTATGTAAAATAGGTTGTATTTCCTTGAACGATATTTTTGTTATTTTATATATATATATATAAATGAAAAATGGATAAAAATTAGTTAATTAATGTGTCTTTAATAATTGAAATGTTGTTCCTCCTACTACTTGATAAGATGAACATAATTAACTAAAAATCACATTTTTAAGCCATGGACCGTTTGTCTCCCATGATGAAACATTAGTGGTTGTCATCAAATGGTTTTGATTCATCTTAAAGAGAACATTCCTTCATAACTTGCAATTGGTACACTGTATATTAAACCCCATGTTAAGAGATATGATGTCTTATCCCAGACACTACAATTGTAGTGGTTTGTTGGGAGTGTCTCTTGGGAACCATTATGATCTTCAAAATTACTTAAAAATTGATATAGGATATAAAAGGATGTTTTTTACTCTTATATTTGAAATAATTTATATGATCTATTCATTTATATATGATCATTTATGTAACAGCCTGAAATTTTATAAAAAAAATTATTCTGTTTAATTTAATTAATGTCTTGTGTTGTACACTACAGCAAAAGGAGCTTGCTCAAAACGCATCCTTGACTTTACTTGCATTACAAGCAATATCGACCTTCCTCGATAGCTTGCGTCGTATGCAATACCGAGTTTCACTAAACAACGATATGCTATTAAGATATTATTAAAAATAGCCTTTATGAATAGTAATAAACGCTTTTCGAAATTTTGTAAATTTTATTATTCAAAATGGACTTCATTTTTGGATTCAGAATATCGAAATTAGCTTAAGGTGATATTTTGGTACTTTTCGGATAACTTTCATACTATGATGAATAGTAAAAATTACTAAATTTTAATTAAAAAGAACTTTTTTAATAGAAATAATTAATAGTGAAAAATTATTAATTTGAGTGGTTTTAAACTATATTTAGAATATATTTTTACAATTTAATACAATTTTGGTCATTGGATTTAATTCAAAATTTAAACCAGACATAAACAAGTGTCAATCTTTTGATGGTTATTATCTCTTAAAAACACGCTATTTGTTTTGACGATGGGAATTAATTTTTAAATTAATTAATGCAACTAATATGTTTTGAATTTGGTAAAATAGACATCATTTTTGCGTTCATAATTTTAAATATATCTTAAGCCTAATTTTTGGTATTTTTTTGGAAACTTTCATTTTTTTGATGAATAGTGAAACCACTAAGTGGTAGTTAAAAAAAATGAATTTTTCATAAACATTAATTTTACCGCTTCTGTGAGTGGAATTTCAAAAATCCGAGAGACACGGTTGATGTTAGTATGTAAAATGTGGTTCAATGAGATGAAAATAATTTTTGGTGAATAGTAACGTTTTACTTTTTTTACCACAGTTAAAAGTAAATATGGTAATTAAGGGTACAAATGTTATTATTATTACCCTAAAAAATGTCCTAATTCTATTGTATAAGTGTAATTCGACCAAAAACAACCTTAGGATTAAAATATGATCATTTAGGACCACTTGGATTAGATTAGGACATTTATTATTAATTTATTTAAAGAAGGGTTAAAATAGTTAAAATCAAAGATTAATAAGTAAATAATTTTTAATATGGGGTTATACATAAGATAAATTAGACTATAAATATTCATTAGAATGATAAAAAGATTTCCTACATAATGGTATTTTATTTTTAATTTTTAGACATTAAATAATTTAATTTATTTATGATACAATGATGATACAGTAATTATCTTATTAATGAAATACTTACATAATTGATATTATAAATACCTAAATAAGTATAATTTGAGACTTTTTATCAATTAAACTAATTTTCTAGGTTAATATGACATGTTAGGATTGATTTAATTAACTTTTGTAGAAGTAATCATTCTTTTATGAGTTTCAAAAAAATCAACTATTGAATAGTGTCAAAATTGACATAAAATAGTTTTTAAAACAAATATTAAATTATTAATTTTTATTTTATTCCTAAAAATATAAGGTTCGGCCAAATGACTTAGATAAGCTTATATATATTAGTAAAACACAAATTTGGGGTCTCTTTTATATATATGGTCAGTTTATTAACTATATAATATAAAAATACAAAGTGGCATGGTAAATGTCAAACTAATTAACTAAGAGTTAAAACTAAAAGATAATGTTAATATATTGACCCAAACTTGTCTAAATTATATTGTATGAGAGGATTTCGACCCATCCCCACCTTATCTTAGAAATAACTCAATTTGGAGCTATTTAAAACCGAACTTGACTTTATAATAAAATAATATTTTTTGTTATTCCAAAGGTGCCCCTCTCCTCCCTTATAAAAGGGCACCTCCTCCCCCTATTCCTCACACCACTTTGAGCCTTCATGCTCGGACAACCCCTGCCAATATATTCTCTACACTTCCCTAGAAACATCCTAGAGGTTCTGGTCTTCTTCAAAGACCTATTTTAGTGCCCTAAAAGGAGGTGTCAAAGAAGCACTTCAAAGAAGAGGTAATGTCCGTTACCAATTCTTTCATCTTTATTTCTTCTTCCACTTCTTCTTCTTTAGTTGTTTCATTATGAAGTAATAACATCAGTATCACTCATATACTGATATGTTATTATAAGTGTGAAATAACCCTATTTCACCATCTATCCATCCTACGGAAAAATAAATCACCGCGAGTGCGTACATACAGAATACCGTCTCCATGCCGTGGTGTAATCTATTTTTCACCACCACCTTACTTGGATGGGTATAATGGTGTAAATAATGACTATATATGACTATTATAAAGTGATACTGATTATGAAATAGTATACATACACTCCAATACAATTCCACAATCATAGGAACAATATCATCACTCGTGCGTACGTACGGAATACCGTCTCCACGATGTGATGCGACTCGTTCTACATGATCTTCATTTCATAATTATTATATAAATTAATTGAATGAATTAATATGATATATATTACATTAATACAATTCTGGAAATGAGGTATCTATAACCTAAAGAGAAGAATAAGAATTTATTTGACAAACACGCAAAAGAACAAAAAGTAATAAACACCCGAATAACTAGTAGTAATGAAATATTACTACTATGAAGATAAGAATATGACCATATATGATATCATAAAAATAAGTATGATTCTGTAATAAGTCAATAACATTATTTAAATCATTATACATGAGGTTCAAACAAGTACAAATCATATCGGACCTATGTTAAGGGAAATATCACAATCTCATTTTTATCCGAGATTGTTTATACTTTAGTATTTTCCGGGGTGTATTTTATCATCCACATCCATGTTTCCTCAATATGTAATATTATTTCCATCCACCTAAAATTGTTTAAATCCAATTTTACCCTTCGGTGAGTTTTTATTAAAATATATAAAAGAAATCTTTTGTCATTTTTCGTACGAGGTACTTTTTGACTTTTCTGAAAAAAGTACGGGAAGAATGTTTTTTTAACATATACGGCATGAATGGATTTTTAAAAATTATTTCCAAGAATCTTCCTTTACATATTTTCAAGTTTATTTTTAATCAACTTCTTTTAGTTTAAAATTGTAAGACATGTTAAGAAAGGAAAAATGTTTTTGAAGTAGAAAGGATATTTTCCTCAAGAATGGAGTTCAAGTGTTTTATCAAAATTATTTTCCATATAAGATAATATAGGGTTCTGATTCTATCCCTATCATTACATTGATTTGATTATGTTGTGATGGAATTATTTTTATGAATTCATTTATCTTATATGAATCGTTTTATGATGTCACGATGTTTAAGAATTCCATTTTTATTACATGGGTTATGCAATGATGTATGATTTATGATTTTTGTGGCACACATAAGAATGGTTTCATTATGAGATGGGTTGGACCTATATCTCCTTCCAATGCATTGGGTAAAGATTTTATATCTCATGAGATATACATGGCTAAAATGGTAGGTTATACCAGTTCAGTGAAACAGGACTGAAACAAAGGTGACTCGGTTCAGAAATGGACTTTGTCCACTAAGATAGTCTTGGCTATGAGTCTTGACTAATAAGAAATGATTCTCTATGATTATGTGTGTATGACACAAAGTTTCATGTTTTAATTTATGATTATTGTGATTACATTTCACTTCTATGATTTATCCCATGTTATGAAATTATGCTCTCTTTTGCAGGTTATGATTTCCAAAATGTTATGTTCTTATGAATATGATGTGATTGATATTTCTTTTGTTTACCCTTACTGAGCATTTGAGCTCACCCTTTTATGTTTTCTTTTCCCCAGGATATACAGAATGGTTTTAGGTTAAAAAAGTGAGATCTCTATGGGAGATGTTGAAGATATTTCACCACGATTAGAAGTTTATATTCCGAGTTTCCAAAGACACTTAACTATTACGATCCTTGTGTGTGTGTTTTTGTTATGTACTAAGTCTTCCGTAAAAGTAATGTAATGTCCATGTACGTCAAGCTTCAGGTCTCTACAGTGGGTATCAGAGGAATTGTTTAGTCAACCTTTGTAAACTAGGATGCGAAAACGTTAGTGAGATCCCTAGAGATATTTCTAAGGTATGTCTAGGGATGTCCCTATGGATAAGTATACGTATAGGATATAGTCCTAAAACTATGGTAATGATATTAGATTAAACCAAAGATGTTAGATATTGAAGTTAATCCCCCATTATTATTATTTTTTCCTCTCACACTATTCTTTTTGGGTTTTAGAAAATGGCTTGAAACAAGATGATTCACAATAATGGAGGATATGATGTATAATGGAATGATATTCTTCATTAGCAACAAAATGAAATGGGATTTGGAAGTCCAAACATCATTATTATGCCGAATCAGAAATCTCATAATATGATCAATAAAGTAGAATTTGGTAAGTTTCCTGACTCAGATAATAAGAGAAAGATGGAGTTTCTTGATGATCATAGTGGAAAGAAAGTTCAATTTCCCCTATGTAAATCATGTGGGAAGAGGCATCAAGGATAATGTTTCAAAGGAACTGGAAGATGCTTTGGGTGTGGAAAAGAAGGACACAAATCCAGTAAGTGCAAAGAAAAATGTTCAGTTAACACCAGGGATGAGGATAATGGTATTGCTACGACATCAACAGTGGTTAATTGTTTTAAATGTGGAATGTACGGGCATTATGAAAACCAATTCCCTAAGGGAAAGTCTCATGAAGAGAATCAGTATGGTCGTATGGGTAGTATTTATGTGAATGATGATGAAGGGACTACAAATGATATGTGAGATGAAAGAATTGTTGAAGCTCGGTCAATGGTTTAAGAATGTAGTGTAATGATTACATTTTTATCATCTGTAATGTTGTATAAGTAATATCATGGTACTATGGAATAAAGAGACATCTAAGGATTGTTACACTGTTGTCTTTCCATGAGTTTTGAAAGTGTATGATTAATGTTACCACTATCCATGAAAGGTTATTCAAGTATTTTTGGAATGTAGATGATATGCGCATAATGAAGGGATAATGAGAAAATTAAATGTTTGATAGTATTCATGAGCTCATGACTGATATAAGGAGAAGGTTATATCATGGTTTGAGTATATAGAATTTTTGGATTTTGGTATGTGGAAAGAGTTAACTTTTGACAACATTCATGTTTTCACTAAGGTTTAATGGGTATCAATTTTTTCAAAAGAATACATCATTAAGGTATTCACATGATTGGAATGTGACCAACAAGATATATGGGGGATAAATGATGGGATTCATATGCTCTGTTGACGACATTTCAGGTTATTGTTTTCTTTATACTATGAGCTTGGACCGAAGTATTTTAGATAAGCCTAAAGATTGGAATGGATTATATTAACCATAAGTTAGTATTGTTTAAGGATAGAACTTTTTTTTGATATTATTTATGTGATGTTATAGTAAAGTAGTTTTAGAAAAAGGACAACCTGCAGGACGGACGACATACCATCGCGTCGGAGAAGGCTGTGGGAATCGAACCCACAACCAAAGTGCGACTGACCTTTATCACCCACCACTGGCCTACAAGAAGTCCCTGTTTAGTAGAAACTAGTTTTATTATATTAAGCAGTATGATATATGAAGTATAAGTCCATTTTAGGAACTATATATGATTAATCTCACTATAGATGGACTTATGTATTTTTTTGATAAATTTTATAACCTTTTGTTTGAGACAGATGGAATGACCCATCATTATATCACATGATCTGGTAACACATCACGAATGAAAAATTAAACATCATTTCTTTAAAAGATGAAGTGGAAATTGTACAAAGAACGATAAACGGTGAGACTATACCAAAATCACGAAAGTATTTCTTCTAATTCCAATTTCATCATCTTTAAGGAAATGATCTTGAAAACCAAAACTGTTGTCCTAGTGATCTTATACCTGATGAATTAGATGGTACCTTAGATCATCACAAATTTATGGCTTTGTGATTACTGGCTTTTCCATAGCAATTTTCTCTACCACTCTCCATTAGAACATGATGGTTAGATTTCTCTTCCATATCTATATTTTCACCTATGTGGAAACCCAGTGATTAGTTTATTTGGGAAATTGTTACATTTCATACATTAGTTTTTAAAGACAAGTTTTGGTATTCCTTTTTACGATGTGGTTTTCTATTAAAGAAACTTTCGAGTAGTAAACCATTTATAACCCCGACGAATTTCGAGGGTGAAATTCATTTTAAGGGGGGTAGAATTTAACAACCCGATATTTTATAAAAAAATATTCTTTTTAATTTCATTAATGTCTTTTGTTGTAAGCTACAAAAAAAGGAGCTTGCTCAACATGCATCCTTGACTTGCCTTGCATTACACGCAATCGCAACCTTCCTCGATAGCTTGCGTCGTACGCAATACCGAGTTTCACTAAACAACGATATGCTATTAAAATATTATTAAAACTAGCCGTTATGAATAGTAATAAACACTTTTTGAAATTTTGTTAATTTTATTTCTCAAAATGGAATTCATTTTTGGATTCGGAATATCGAAATTAGCTTAGGGTGAAATTTTGGAACTTTTCGGATAACTTTCATATTCTGATGAATAATGAAAATTACTAAATTTTAATTAAAAAGAACTATTTAACAGAAATAATTAATAGTGATAAATTATTAATTTGAGTGGTTTTAAAGTATATTTAGAATATATTTTTACAATTTAATACAATGTTGGTCATTGGATGTAATTCTACATTTAAACCAGACATAAACAAGTGTCAATCTTTTGATGGTTATTATCTCTTAAAAACACGCTATTTGTTTTGACGACGGGAATCAATTTTTAAATTAAATAATGAAACTAATATGTTTTGAATTTGGTAAAATAGACATCATTTTTGAGTTCATAATATCAAATATAGCTTAGGCCTAATTTTTGGTATTTTTCTGGAATCTTTCATTATTTTGATGAATAGTGAAACCACTAAGTGGTAGATAAAAAAATGAATTTTTCTTAAAACATAATTATACCGCTTCTGTGAGTGGAATTTCAAAAATCTGAGAGATACGGTTGATGATAGTAAGTAAAATGTGGTTCAATGAGATGAAAATAATATTTGGTGAATAGTAACTTTTTACAAATTTTACCACGATTAAAAGTAAATAGGGTAATTAAGTGTAAAAATGTAATTATTATTAACCTAACACATGTCCTAATTCTATTGGATAAGTGTAATTCGACCAAATATAACCTTAGGAATAAAATATGATCATTTAGGCCCACTTAGATTAGATTAGGACATTTATTATTAATTTATTTGAAGAGCGGTTAAAATAGTTAAAATCAATGATTAATAAGTAAATCATTTTTAATATGGGTTTATACATAAGATAAATTCGACTATAAATATTCATTAGAAAGCTAAATAGATTTCATAAATAATTGTATTTTTTTTAATTTTTAGACATTAAATAATTTAATTTATTTATGACACAAAGATGATTCAGTAATTATCTTATTAATGAAATACTGACATAATTGATATTATAAATACCTAAATAAGTATAATGTTAGACTTTTTATGAATTAAACTAATTTTCTAGGTCAATATGACATGTTAGGATTGATTTAATTAACTTTGGTCTAAGTAATCATTCTGTTATGAGTTTCAAAAAAATCAACTATTGAATAGTTTCAAAATTGACATAAAATAGTTCTTAAAACAAGTATTATATTATTAATTGTTATTTTATTCCTAAAAATATATGTTTCAGCAAAATGACTTAGATAAGGTTATATATATTAATAAAACACAACTTGGGGGTCTTTGGGATGTATATGGTATGATTATTAACTATATAATATAAAAATACAAAGTGACATGGTAAATGTCAATCTAATTAAATAAGAGTTAAAACTAAAATATAAGGTTAATATAATGACCTATACTTGTCTAAATTCTATTGGATGAGAGTATTTCGACCCATCCCCACCTTATCTTCGTAATAACTCAATTTGGAGCTATTTAAAACTGAACTTTACTTTATAATAAAATAATATTTTTTGTTATTCCAAAGGTGCCCCTCTCCTCCCTTGTAAAAGGGCACCTCCTCCCCCTCTTTATCACACCACATTGAGCATTCATGCTCGGCCAAAACCTGAAAATTTCTTCTCTCCACTTCCCTAGAAACATACTAGAGGTTCTGGTCTTCTTCAAAGACCTATTTTAGTGCCCTAAAAGGAGGTCTCAAAGAAGCACTTCAAAGAAGAGGTAATGTCTGTTACCAATTCTTTCATCTTTATTTCTTCTTCCACTTCTTCTTCTTTAATTGTTTCATTATGAAGTAATAACATCATTATCAATCATATATTGATATGTTATTATAAGTAAGAAACAACCCTATTTCACTATCTATCCATCCTACGGAAAAATAAATCACCACGCGTGCGTACGTACGGAATACCGTCTCCACGCCGTGGTGTAATCTATTTTCCACCACCACCTTACTTGGATTGGTATAATGGTGTAAATAAAAACTATATATGACTATTATAAAGTGATACGGAATCTGAAATAGTATTCATACACTCCAATAAAATTCCACGATCATAGGAACGATATCATCACTCGTGCGTACGTACGGAATACCGTCTCCACGATGTGATGCGACTCGCTCTACAAGATCTTCATTTCATAACGATTATATAAATGAATTGAATGAATGAATATTATATTTATTATATTAATACCATTATGGAAATGAGGTATCTATATCCTAAAGAGAATAATAAGAATTTATTCGAAAAACACGCATAAGAACAAAAAGTAATAAACACCTGAATAACAAGTAGTAATGAAATATTACTACTAAGAAGCTAAGAATATGACCATATATGATATCATAAAAATAAGTATGATTCTTTAATAAGTCAATAACATTATTTAAATCATTATACAGGAGGTTCGGACACATACAAAGCATATCAGACCTAATGTAAGGGAAATATCACAATCTCATTTTTATCCGAGATTGTTTATACATTAGTATTTACTGGGGTATATTTTATCCTCCACATCCTTGTTTCCTCAATATGTAATATTATTTACATCAACCTAAAATTTTTTAAATCCAATTTTACCCTTTGGTGAGTTTTTAGTAAAAGATATAAAAGGAATCTTTTGTCATTTTTCGTATGAGGTACTTTTTGACTTTTCTGACAAAAGTATGGGAAGAATGTTTTTTTAACATATACGGCATGAATGGATTTTTAAACATTATTTCAAAGAATATTCCTTTACAAGTTTTCAAGTTTATTTCTAATCAACTTCTTTTAGTTTAAAATTGTATGACATGTTAAGAATTGAAAAATGATTTTGATGTAGAAATGATAATTTCCTCAAGAATGGAGTTCAAGTGTTTTATCAAAATTATTTTCCATCTAAGATAATATAGGGTTCTGATTATATCCCTATCATTACATTGATTTGATTATGTTGTGATGGAATTATTTTTATGAATTCATTTATCTTATATGAATTGGTTTATGATGACACGATGTTTAAGAATTCCATTTTTATTACATGGGTTGTGCAATGATGTATGATTTATGATTTTTGTGTCACACATAAGAATGGTTTCATTATGAGATGGGTGGGACCTATATCTCCCTCCAATGCATTGGGTAAAGATTTTATATCTCATGAGATAGACATGGCTGAAATGGTAGGTTATACCAGTTCAGTGAAACAGGACTGAAACGACGGTGACTCGGTTCAGAAATGGACTTTGTCCACTAAGATAGTCTTGGAAATGATTCTTGACTAATAAGAAATGATTCACTATGATTATGTGTGTATGACACAAAGTTTCATGTTTTAAGTTATGATTATTGGGATTAAATTTCACTTCTATGATTTATCCCATGTTATGAAATTACGCTCTCTTTTGCAGGTTATGATTTCCAAAATGTTATGTTCTTATGAATATGATGCGATTGATATTTCTTTTGTTTACCCTTACTGAGAATTTGAGCTCAACCTTTTATGTTTTCTTTTCCCCAGGATATAAAGAATGGTTGTAGGTAAAAAAAGGAAGATCTTTATGGGAGATGATGAAGATCTTTCACCACGATTAGAAGATTATATTCTGAGTTTCCAAAGACACTAAACTATTACGACCATTTTGTGTGTGTTTTTGTTATGTACTAAGTGTTCCGAAAAATTAATGTAATGTCCATGTACATCAAGATTTGGGTCTCTAAAATTTAGTTATCAAATAATATTTTATGGCATGTGGTGAGAAATTTTTAAATTTGCCTCCAGGAAATCCATAAAACATGAACAATGATGGTGGAAATGATCATGCTGCATATGTGGTGCTTCCTAAGCAAAAAAAATTTCCACTTATACATCCAATTCAAAAACACCCTAATAATCCTAATCAGGGTACCGATTCACAGGTTCAAGAGGTTTTTATGTGGCTAATGTTGTCTATAAATGACATTAATTTTCTATAAAATAATTTATTAGGGATTTCTAGTAGAATTGACCTTATACATTTTTTGGAGAAGGTGTTTGCCTAAACACTGATTAATGAAAATATACCACCATATATATCCCTAATTTTTAGAATATTACTATTAATAGGGGAGTCATTCTTGTATTAAATTTTATTCTTAGATTAAGATAAGATTTTTTGGGATGTACCAATTTTGGAATGTCAACCTCATTATATTATATGGAGGTATATTCAATCCAGTTTTTAAATTTACTTATTTCAAGAGACACTAATAGGAAAATGATAGAGTGATTTTATACATTTGGATCAAGGTATAATTTCTATAATGCACTAGTCATATTGATTTATACGGCACCACTTTTTAACACCGGGTCATTCTAGTGATGAGTTGACTAGGAAAAAAAATTTAATAATGGTCATAGGAAGGACATATTTATGTGGGGAATATTTAAGGTTTGGATATATTATATTAAATACTAATCCAATAACATATCATTGAGTGGAACTCTATAGAATTTACTAATGTTTGTTATGGTAGTTCAGTTCTTAGATAGGGTAGTAGTTCATCTGATGGTATGAATCATTTTTTTTAAGATTTAATGACAGAGCATCCATAGATAGATAATGTGACCAAAGAGTCAGATGAAATGTCATCATTACGTGATGTTTGGACACATAATTCTACTGTATTAAATTAACCCCTTGGCATGTCAAGAATGATGCAGGGTGGTCAATAATGATGGGTATGGCCCTATATTTCTTCTTTTGGTTATATGGAGAGTGATTTCATTGGTTCTAGGTTCTATATCTAGATGAATAGCTCCATGATATGTAAGTAACTAGAGTAATACATTCCATTAAGGCATTGGATGTAGTCTAAATCGAAGTTCTCAGAAGTTTGATTTGTATCACGATTATGGAGGAACAATTCAAGGTAGTCATCTTTTGAGTAAAGATTATGGATTGGGATAGATATATGAAGTAAAAAATAATACTAAATAGAAGTTTTGGGGACTTATATAGATTTAACATCAATTTTGGTGGCCTCTACTTTAGTATCTACCATTTCAGGAAATATATATTTTACACTACTTTATATCTATTTCAATTTTTAAAATCCATGGGAATTAATTATAAAGATTATGTGGTGTGATGGATTTTGATACTTACTTGTGAGTATGATAAGATGACATGAAACAATACGAGGATTCCACACTCAATGTTGGCTGATATAATTTCTTAAGGGGAATAATTTCCCTCAAGATGATAGTCTTTGATACCCTTTATGGAATGGTCTTGTTGATTTTCAATAGGTCATATGTATTTTTAATTTACAAATGTTATCATTTATATATACAGATGGTGGAATCTATAATTATAATGGTGAGTGTGATGTTCATAGTAGTCGAGATACAACTGAGTATAATGGGATAAGTAGTGTGACATGACAGATTTTACATATTTTTTTCAGTGATCAAGGAACATATCAGTCACATTTCCCTCTTGGGGTGGACAATTTTACGGTTGTTGTTTAAATGAATTTCATTGGTTACCTCTTGATAGAGGGGTTTATTTTTCTATTGAGCTATTTCCAAGTGTAGAACCAATATCTATTCTTCCTTAAATTTTATATCCTACATAGTTTAGTGAACTAAAAAAATATTTAATGGAATAGGAATCAAAATGGTTTATTTGACATGATAATTCTCCTTGGGGTTCAACCACTTTATTTTCGAAGAATGAGAATTATACAATTAGGTTTTACATTGATTACCTATTTTTGAATCTAATTACTCATAAAAATTGTTATCAACTAACTCATATTGGTAAAAAAAATTATCAACTCATTTTTGGTCATGCCTTCGGGAATATTGATTTGAGTTTGGGTTATCATTAGTTAGTTGTTTTCATTTTGATATAACATGTAGTTCATTCATTGTAGACATGGAAAATATGGGTATTTGGTCATGTTTTTCTGTCTTGTGAATTCAACTACTATTTTAATATCATTATCAATCTAGTTTAATAACCATAAATCTATTATTTTGTGGTCATTTTCATTGACGAAATCATATTGTAATAAAAAATAAAACTTGATCATGTAAAAAACCATCATATCATATTGACTGCACTGATATAACATAGGTTACATAACAAGCCTACAAAATCCCCTTTATGGACAAATAAATTTCACTTCCTGTGTCACATTATCTCAAAGGAAAGATTATATTTAGACCAAAAGAATTAGATCATTGTTTTTTCATTAGAGAATTCCAAGAACATCATTAAAATATAGATTTTATTAGGGTCAATGATCTATTATGGTAGTTTATTTAGGATTTATCAATAATTGAATCACATCTAATTGTCTTCAAAATGAATGGTGATAAATTATCGCACTATGAATCTTGTGACGAATAAATTCATTTTTTTTGAAAGGAATGCTTACCCAAATCCAAATCGAGATGTTACTAGAGCCAAAAAGAGACAATACTGTCTACAGTGGTTCCTCGTGAATCCATTTGGGAGCCATCTTGATGCAAGACGAAAGATTTATGAAATAGAGGTCCTTGATTATAGGGTATCCTAAGTATAATTGTTATCAACCTCATATTATCATATTAAAGGTTTTGGCCAAAGCCTCATTTTATAAATAATGAAAAGAAAATACATATTTTTTCTAGGTAGAGTGAGACCAATTACATGGTCCAAATGCCCAGTGGGCATGTTTCCCATTACATGGAATGTTGGCCTGAATGTTTTCTCCCAAGTCCCATTGTGTGAATAGAAATACTATAGTTCCCACATTCTACAGTACTTTCCACTGCTACGGTTCATGCACCCACTATAGTTCCCACCTTTTCTTTAGTGCCACCACAACTATAGTAATGCTACAATACATCTACTATACCTATGCCAAATGGGTTTTGAACCACCATTTTTTATGTAGCATTATGAAGATCTTACCATTAAGTCATAACCTAACTACAAAAAAGATTATCTTATTGATATTCTTAATATTATAAAAAAACATTACTTTAGAAAATAATAGTAAAGACCTTTTGTAAATATGGATCCCCAAAAAACATTTCCATAAATAAACTACATCATTCCCCAATATGATATTTATAACTATAACCTTTTATTCAAATATCATTAAAAATATATTTTTTCATAACCAAGCAAATGAAACGTAATAAATTGTAATATTGGATACTCAGTATGTGTAAATAACAGAGATACATAAGCATATCATGAACATAATGGAGTGATAACCTAAAAATTATAATTGTTAATAATAAAATTGATATTAAATATTATAATATTGATCCATATAATATAGATTTTCAGTTCAAAAGGCATGACTTATAATGGAATTAATAAACATTGTCAATGAGAGAATAACATTTTCAAAAGACAAATATTCATGGAATACACATAAGTATATAAAATAATTTCCATATTAGAAAAAATCATTTCCATGGAAATAATAGGGTGATTATTTCACTCCCCAAACAATCATATTAGTAAAGGTTCACTACCAACAACATCATATATTACAAAGTCTCTTATTGAACAGTGTTCACTTACCATTTTTTTCCTATCTATATCATGAGATATAAATCACTACCTAATGCATTGGACGGAGATATTGTTCTCAAGTGTCTCATCATAAAAACCATATTTATGTGTTCTAGATGATATTTTAACATTCATAATAACATATTCCATGAAATAATATGGGGTTCATAAATAATTCTCCATATCATAACCTTTAGAAAATAATCATGATTCATAATCCATTCATAATATCATAACCCATGAAAAAAAAGCGTGTTTCATAAAAATCATAACTTGGTATAAATTTTTGAAGAGAAATTGGATTCATAAACATCGTCAAATTAAAAAGCTAAACCATTCATGTAAACTATAATAATGGTTTCCTGGGATCATATCCTCTATATGGAAAAGGTGGCGTAAATAAATATCATATTAGATAGAAAATGTTTTGATCAATAATTAAAATCATTAAATGAGGATAAAATCCATTCCTCTTTTATAAAAACATTTTTAATAAATTGAAATTATTTAAATTTGAAAATAATATTGATGAATTATAATTGAATCATAAAAAAATCTCATAATGACAAGATGTTACATCACTTTCATTCATGTTCATAAAAATATTCCATTCAATATTTTAGTAAAAGAAAAATAAAAAATGATAGTAAAATGGATTAATGGAAAAATAATGGTTTATTTTTAAAATATAAATAATGGATAAAAATTTTTTCAAATAAAAAGTATAAAAAAAATTGAAATCATTTTAAAAAACATTGATTTAGTAGAACAAAAATTCCGATCAAAGAGATAAATGAAGTCATATTTCCATTAAAATATTTTTTCATTTATTTTAACTATTAATAGTTGACAACTGTACTAATAATTAAAAATTTCATTAATAAAACAGGGATAAAAAACTTATGATTTTCATGAGAGATAGATCATAATAACTTATCATTAAAAACCTAGTCATAATCAATGTAGATAAATAATGAGATTGTAAGCTTAAATCATTACCACTTTATTAACATTAAATCATAATAAACAAGATGGAATTAAAAAAATGAAAATAAAAATTTGTAGAGGACAAATAAATTCGGTATATTACATTTCTACGGGACTATATATACACCTCATCAGTGAATATAGGTTAATTATATAACCGAACTCATAAATAATAATAATTGATACAAAACTCTCAAACTATAAGTCTTGACTTCCATCATACACAATAAAACATTATATATAATAAATATTTGTGTATGATATACCTAGCATAAGAAAATACTTATATTTATATCACACCATAAATAATTTACCTAGAAATCTCAGACAGAGACATGGTCTCTGACCATTTATTAAAATAATGGAAAATTACAGAAATGAAGAATCACAAGCTAGGAAACACAACTGAATGTCATAAAAACCATACTCATCATTATTTCCATAATCTAGTGTTTAATCCATAGTGGCCAACTCCCATTAAAAGTATTCATAATTCTTAAGTGTCTTAACATACTTTCTCCTGAGATTTAACTTTTCCAGATATAAAACCTCCTTAAAATGTTGAGTACCTTTGCCTTTGCTGATGGAGGACCTAGTGGGCATTTGCATTGGCATAAACGAGTAATATTTCCGTTGCCTTAATCTTGTGGGATTGGTCATAACATCTTCCTTCTCTGACGCAATATTCTCTTCACCCTGATGAATGTCACTAGAAGATGTCCATACCCTCCTCTCGAAATTCTCTTATTAACTTTCAAATATTTCTCTCCAATCTCCATAGATAATCACCCACTAGATCTATCATTCACTCCTTTT
This sequence comes from Viscum album, assembly GCA_963277665.1. Taxonomy (NCBI): domain Eukaryota; kingdom Viridiplantae; phylum Streptophyta; class Magnoliopsida; order Santalales; family Viscaceae; genus Viscum; species Viscum album. The sequence continues at coordinate 872,221,921 of OY728125.1, forward strand.
TCTTGCCCGATGAGACAATTTTTATCAACCATTGCTAAGCATTGCTGATTTTTCCTAATTTGAAGATCTCCATGTAGAGCCTTCTGAAAAATATCTTATTCACATCAATATTGTTGGACTAAAAATCAGATTGTATTTTGTCACCATCACTCCTGTGCAATTCTTTTTAAACATGAGAATTCCTTTCATGATTACATTCTTTCCCCAGATTCTAAGTCCCACTTCCATTAAGATCATTAACAAATTCAAATGGTGTCTGTCTAGGAGACATAAAAGATACATATTTCTCCACCACATCCAGATGTCAAAACAATTCCAAAACACCATTCACCAAACCCGCAAAGCAATTTCCAAGTGCAATGTTGGTCACTTTATTTCCTAGAAATGGCTTTATCCCAGATGAAACATTCACCCATCCTCCATTTTCATCCAAAGGCCTGCCAGCCTAAATACCCATAGAAGGGTGTCCCCTCACTGCCACATTATTTCTCTAAGGTTCAACTGCTGGGATCACAACATCCACCATATCTACTATTTTTAACCTCAAGAACTTCCCCAATGGTCCCTTCTGGTTGTATTGCATCTTGCACATTGTTAACCAGACTTCCGGTATTAAGCACAACAAGATAACTCATCAAAGTTTTAGCCACCACATCCACCCTCGGGATAAGAGACACCTCCACCGAATTCAAATGGACTCCATGAACAACTGTCTCACTAACATGATCCATGAAATGTTTCCCTTGCCGATGTTGTAAGTTCCCTACAACTGGTCCATATGATGCTACCTATGAAGCTACCCTTATACCCTGCAAACATCCATTTGATGCCCATCTTTGAGACACCAGGAGAAGTACTCAATCCATGACTCAAATACCACAGACTACTTATTCCTAAATTCCTCACTCACAATAATGAAAAATTAATCTAGTGGAGGCATCGAGAGATCAACTTCAAAAAATATTCTGGGTGAAACTGGATAGCCCACAACCTTAGTTCTACTATCCAAACAAAGATATTGGACAACCAATTTTCCAAGAATATAAATAATGAAAGGGTTCTAGAAAGGAAGTGGTAATTCAGGAAATCTTACCCAGATTGCAGTGGACAGATAATTTACTTTTGATCTTTTATTATATTTATTTTAATAATTCCACGTTAATGTTACGTTTCGAGTAATAACCACATTTCTTTTATTATATTTTTTATTTATTATTGTTTTCATTTTAATTTGATCATTATTTTATTATATCTATCATTGTTACTATGATATAAATATCATATATAAATATTTTATTTTTATTTATAAAAATCCATAATTTTTTTATAGAAAATGAAATACACTATTCCGGGAGATGGTCAGTCATATGTACACAAGAAAGATGTTTCCCTTTAATTTTTGGATTGAATGAACGAATGTTAAACGAAAAAATTATCATTAAAAATTCATTTTAAATAATATAAGTAGATCAAATATGTCAATTAAATCTATAAATATTACCTTCCATGTAATGTCTAAATGAATCACATTGCTTCGCAAAGTATTAGTCTTCCATACACTTGAGCGAAGGTGCCATATTCCCACAAAATATATAGTATGAAGGTATGAGTTATATAATAATTGAATAATTACAATATTATCATATATATATAATATAAATAACAAGTAAAACATTATTTCTATCCTCTAAATGGGGTAATGAAAAAACTACTGACATTTGTTTGTGAGCCGGTTATCCTCTATAAAGAAGAATGATGATTTCTAACCCATTTTGATGGAAATGGAAATTTATATTTTTCATTCCCTAAACATACAAAATATAATTATATAGAAGATATTAGTTTTTTTATTTCATTAATTCATTATAATAATTTTTTGAGGATGTGTATGTAATAATACAATAAACATATATGGATGAAAGATACCCATACTTCTGGAATCCCCCATTTATTTTTCCTAAAATCCATCCTATGAACGATTAATATCCATAATTATGAATATAAGATGATAGGAGGGATTATAGAAAGTAATCTTTGAAGGTATTGGCCAAAGAAAAATGATTTTAAGGTGATAATAGAATAGGATAAGGGGTTTCCTTTTATATGATAGTTGGGTGGAACACACATACATTTTGAATGAAGGAATTCCTCCCCAGTTTTTTCATGTCACAAGGATTCAATTGTGGAACATTGCTAATGTAAAAATAGAAAAGTTACAAATAGGGTCACACAATATATTTTTGGATAGGTTTTAAGATATTTTTAACCATTTCCTTTTTATATTAACCACCATTCAAAGAATCCCTATTTTTCTTTAACCACTATAAATAATTTTTAATGAATTCACTCTTAATTAGGGTAAATAATTTAGTTGATCTTATTAGATGAAATAACATATTTTTATTACAAATACAAAATCGATTTCTTCAAATTAAAATAGTATAACCCTTATTTATCTATCATGTATCGATCATTTAAATTCAGTTCAATTATTTTTTTCAAACCTAATGTAGATTCTTGATAAATCTGTAGATGTTTTGTTGGTTTCCTAGGCTTGTTTAAAGCTCGTAACCATATAATTTTGGGAAAAGTGTTGGGCTACATAGTTATTATAATTCCAATGAACCATTCCTCCTAGTTTTTGTAACAATGTGATGGATAGATAGTGGGCTAAAGAGGGTTGTATAGTTCAAGGAATCCATTCTATCAGAGGTGCATAAATATTGGGTTAACATCCGTTTTTAATAGTTCCAACGAGCATAGTTCAAATTTAGTTTCTTAGACAATGAATCTGAACACTATGTTTCTCCTTTGAGGTACTTCCATGCACATAGTTAGTGCATGGTTTGGTCAACCATGCGTTGAAACACTGTGACACTTGATTTTTAGGATAACAACACCAAAACATCCATAATAACTTATAATTAAAATCCATAATCATTTTATCTTCATTACTTTGCGAATAGGGATTCATCCACCCGTACTATGACCCAAACCTCCTTCAACTATTTTCTTTAATATATTCATTTTATTAAGAAAGATTCATTAATGTTGGTATCATTATATTCTTCCACGTAATCTCTTTCATCCATTCGCTCATTTCATCATTCATATTCCCCAGGATAACTCATTGTAGATGTAGGCTTGTGTGGTATATTTTTAGGGAGATGATCTGTTATTCAATTTTCTTCTAATCTGTTCCAAATTTTTGGAATTATATTGTATGAGGAGAGTTTTTTTACTTTGATGTTGGTGTTCTATGACTAATCACTCAATTATTTCTATTTTAAAAATTTTCATTATTGTCTACATAGTGAGTTCATCAGGAATTTCCAATTGAATTTATATTACATGATTATAATCATTATTTTCATATTATATATATCATTTTATAAATTTCCATTATGTTGTTAGAAGTTGATACCTCAAATCCTTCCACCCAAAGTAGGGTGTTTCATCATTTATTCTTCAGTAGTTTGTTATTACAATATGTTCCACTTTTCATGTGTGATGTGGCATGAAACATCTATAGTAAGTGTTATTTATAATCAATGGAGCCATATTATATATATGTCTTCAAAATTTATATTTTCCATTTATCCCTTCTATGGTACGTGTTCTAATTAATTAATGAACTTTTATGATGAGTATTTTCAACTATAATTATAGTGCACATGAGCCTCAGCCCAGGTGGTGAGGTCTCTCTAAGTGAATCCATGATACACAGGTTAAAAACTAGGTGGAGGCATAATTTCAAGGGTACTATAGTAGTACTATAGCAGTACTATAGTAGGAACTGTAGTACTACTGTAGCATGCCCTGTAGCAGTATTGTTGCAGGTGCTATAACAGTTACTGTTCGGTACTGTAGCAGCTGAAACTATTCACCTTTGGCCACTAGTTTAGGATTGGAGTCCATAAGGCCTTTAGTTCACCCATGGACTTTAGGTCAGTAAGGCTTTGGGGCCACCTCAAGTCCCTCAGGTCCACGTGATTTTTAGTTGGACAGACAGATTCTACAAGGAACCACTCCAGAGGAGGAAAGAGCATGGAACATCCACCAGAGCATGGCTAAACAGAATTTGGATGAATGTGAGGGAATGCCATTTTACATCAGTACCGAGCCTGTGCACCCCTTCACATGGGCATGTTAGCCGAACAGTCATGCAAAGGCGAAGAGCTGATCACGATGCACCTGCTGGGGAAGAACAACTTCAAGTAGTCATAGTCTGTATGATTTCCTTAAAACCTACGGGTCATGTAATGTCTCTATGCCTACGGGAAATGTAATTCCTAAGCCTACGAGTCTTGTAAGGGTTCCCCATATTCCCTTGAAATGGGGGTTATCAAAAAATCAATAAAAAAGAAGGCCTTCAAGCCATTCATTCAACTATAATTATAGATATCACATGGATTTGTAATTTTATAATTAAGCAACATATGAATGAAATTAACTAGAATGCCATGAAATTATTATAGAAGGTATAATAATTAAACTAATAATTAAATATCAAATGGAATTAATAAATGGATATAAGTACTATTAATCCTTTTTTCTTAGTAATAAAGTAAATAAAAAATAAATTAAATTATTAAATAGAATGTTAAATAAATGGGATAAATTAAATAATGAATCATGTGTAAGGTGAATATTCAATATGATCCATTTTTATTTTTATAAGAGTATTATATCTTGATCTATGCCTTGGATTCTATTGGTAATTCCTTATAGGCTCATAGGATTTGATTCTAATTCAATGATTCAGTTGCTAAGAGAGACCCAAAATAGAACATTTTCCATGTCAACACGAATATTCCCAACATGATGAAACAAGATCCATTATATGTTATATAGATATTAGGAATCTTTTGATACACTCCATCAATAAATAATGATGTATTTAGACACTTGGTTCTATAGAATTACCCCATTGGGACAAGTCATTCTTATCTCATTTCACCTTGGATGATATCCTGTGACTCAGTTAGAACCCCGTTGATTGAACAACTTTCATGATTCCCCATGGATTATTTTCATAGAATTTATCCATGCTACATGTTAATACTATGTTGTATTGGACTTTGAGATCATGTATGATTTGGTTATTAACATGCATCCTCTTTCATTATTTTCATTATCAAATATACCTTGGTAATTACCATGGATCCACATTTTTATCATTGCTTTTAGATTACATTTTACACCAACGATCCTAATCCTTTACATATTATAACATAGATAATATTAATTAATTATTTCAAATTAATTCACTAGTTGAGACTGAAGTAGGTATCAGATTAATTACATTAATGTTCTCTCTTTACAAACATATATAAATGCATGGTCACTATTTTAGTTTATATTCACAGTTTGGATAGTCTAAAATCTGTTGGTAGTGGTCAAATAATATGTATCTCATAAAATATCAAGGCCACAATTGGTACACATGAATATTACATGGTTATAAGTGTTGACAAGGGGAAACATCACTATTTGGACACTTGATCTTTCTGGATATATAACATGGTTCTTGGTAGAAAATGGTTAAGTATGAGTTGGGGATGTCTTTATAGTTTTCTTCTTCTTTATGGTTGTTTTTTTATCTCAGGTAATATTTATTTCCAAAAAATATTTTTTATTCATTATAGATACATTAAAAATATTATCATCATTTTTTATATGTTCCAATTTCCTTATTTGGAGTATTATTAATGGTGGATTGGTTAGTATTTATTCTTCTACTATGTTATTAATTTATATAATAATTTCACTATTTTATCTATATATTATATATTATTTGATCTATTTTTACATTAGGGAATAGTTGTCACATAGATACACCCTAGGCACTCACAACATGTCGGTAGCCTCTGGCATATGGGGAGGCGCACTTGAGGCCATGTGGACCACTAGTTTGGGGCACCATTTATTGGAACTCATAAAGAGGCATCACAAATTCATCTCATAAGATTATTTTAATTTCTTATAAATCATACAAAATAGATATAATATTTTGAATACTTTGGAAATTGGTTCAAATATTTTTTAGGCATAGCTAACCCATGTTTGGGGTAAATATTGAGTTTCCTAGAATGATTATTATTGTTCTTTTTTTTGGCTAATTATATTAGATATACTTCGGTAGTTGGGTGACAGATGTGTTTCTGGATGGTTATTTTTATTATTATGATAGGGGATTAAATTTTATATTATTATTGATGATATTAGGGAAAGAAATCATTGTAAAATTCATCATTATAGGCACCTAGAATTCAGATTCAATGCATATGCCCTTCCATATAGGATCATTTCACTACCTTCATTAAGTGTGTTGTTTATGATTTATGAGTGAAACATGGGTTTTTTATATATGATTATTTTTATTAAATAATAAAATTTTAATGGAGTTGGATATTTATTGTGTAATCAAGAATCTCAACAGTTCTTTCCTATAAAGGGTGACGGTGGATTCTTAAATAGATGGTTTTACCCATACCATTTATGTTCCTCTAGTTAAATAAGCTAAATTTTGGATTTGATTAAATGATTTATGGTTTCAATTAATAGGTGTGCATTAGCTCGTGAATTGGAAAGGGTAATTAATGAAGTGAAGCAATTGTATATTCCCTATTACTTTAAGAGACCAAATTCCAAGAGTGTTAAATATAATTCTCATTGGGTTTTGATTCTTGCGATAATGTGTATAATCCCCTATTAACTAGGAATGTAGATATATATTAATTGAAAAATTATATGGGTATATAATTAAATGGACATTGACTACAGATCATGAATTTATAATGAAATTTCTTATACAAATTAAGGAGGATAAATGCAGTTGAACATTCAGTGACTAGAGCCCACGTAAATTAAAATTCGAATACATACAAATATCATGTCCTTCTAAATGGATATATGGTGTACTACATTGGGTAGTGATCGAATAAACATGTGATATTACTCTATTATTGAATTTATATGATTCAAATCTTGTTATGAGGCATGTACATTGAATATGTAGATATATTCTACCATAGAATCCTCGAGTCATGTTCCAGGAAGGTGGTAATGACCATACTCTAAATATGTTGGGCCCTGAGAGATCAATCTTATTTCCCAAAGTGAAACCTAAAGCACAACATATTATACCTGAAATAAGCACTAAATATCATCTTTTCAAGGGTTTTCTATTTCTAATGCAGTTCATATAGGTTGCTCTAAAATGTTCATATACTATTGGTAATTTGACTCATATGTTCTAAAAGTATCATCCTCCCATCTTCTAAGGGAATCAGATGCCTCATGTTAATAGAGACCCCTGGGAGATTAATTCTGGTATCCATATGGGGAATCATCAAATATTATTTAAAATCATTCCATATTCTTCCAGTAGAACATGATCTACACCAGCTCCACCATCAGTGGCTAGAGCAGTTATGTCGTATCTAGCGAGGAGCTAGAGTAGAACTATTAGGAAAATACAATGACTTTTTTGTGGGCATGGTAGCTATTTTTATAATGATTATAACCATCAGAGCATTGATGTCTTGGAAATTCCATTTTTTGAAGATGGATGTGTCTCAAGTTAGTTACTTGTTTTACAACCGATACTAGAAGATCAGAGTGTTGGACTATCAACCATACAATGAACTATTATAGTATCATCTAATATTTAATATTTATTTTTAATAATGGTTTTTCTAAAAATTTCATATCATTATATATTATGTAATGTATTTTCACGGAGATATTGTATTATTATAGTTTGATAACCCTAAAAAACTCATTGGGAGTGAGGTGAGAAGAAATATTCCAATTCATGTATTTTCCCCTTGAAGAAAGCTGTTATCCATTCATAATGGACCTCTCTATAGCTGAGATGATGGGATTTGATGTAATCTTTAGGATGTATAGGTTATTTTCACTATCAATCCTATGAGTAGTACTTTTTTCATAGGGTGTCTTTTACAACACTAGAGAGTAGAAATTATCTCCGTAGGAGTGATAATAATGTCCAACTAGTATAGTTGAACCATATAATCATGGGATTAATGGATTGACCTACCATATTTTTTTCTTTTAAAGGGGGAGTGGGGAATACATCTGATATATTTTTCCCCCACAAAAAATATTTTTTGGTCTTTCATTAATAATGTATTTAGGTCATAACTCATAATATAGAGGTAGAGTTTACAATCAACCTTGTTCTAGGAGAATCTTCATTGCCCATTACTCCTTACATGATGGAAAATACTAAAATTTTAGATCTAAAGAGATAATTGGAAGATCCTCATTCTACATGTATTAGTTAAAAAAAAATCTTTTAGTGGTTCACTTATGCGTTTATCCATGAAAGTGGATGGTACCCATCATTTTTGAATGGATTACCAATTGTTGAAATCAATTATTGTTAAGAACCTGCATCCATTTACCTGTATTGAGGATTTATTTGAATATTTATGAGGAGATATGGTATTATAAAAGGGAAAATTGTGATGGGGGAATCATCTGGTTGGATTTAGGCCATCAATCATACCTCATACAACTTTATATTTTATTTATGATTTGTCTATGTTTATCGATATTTTGTTCATCCTTATTAAAGCACCAAATATTTTAATGGATTTGACGAATACAATGTTACATCCCTATATGGATTTATTTTTCATTTTTTTCATTGATTTTATATTTTTATATTACCATGCACATAGAAACCTTACTGAAAACATTCATATTGTTATAAGTACCCTAAGAGATAATAATCTATTTGATAATCTTGATAAGTTACACTTATGGATCAACAAAGGTCACATATCGGGTCATATTATCTCAATATAAGAAGTATCTATTTAACCAGAGATGGATAGAGTTATAGTTTCCTTACATAATCCGAAGCATGTGTTGGATATATGGATTTTTTTTTGACACTATTATTAATATAGGAATTTAATACATGAATTTCACACCTTGATGAACCTGATAATGGTATTAAAAATACTATTTTCAAGATCTTGTGATAAGGAAAAGGCAAGAAATCCTTTATAGAGATTAATGAAAGGATTTCTTTGGAACAAAATCTCATTCTTCCAGAGCCTCACGTCGGATATATAGTTTATATGATGCATATCGAATCAGGTGGTGATTTGTGCTGATTTGGTATGATAGAGTCATTTCATTAAAATATCTATAGTTGATTCCTCATATGAGAAATTACCCAATACACGACATTAAGCCAACATCTTTAGTCTATGCCTTATGTTTCTAGAGACACTATCTAAGGGGTGACAAATATGTGCTATATACAGACCACAAGAGCATAAAATACATCTACAAGTATAGTGTATTGAATTTTATATTGAATGTATGGGTCAAATATCAATATAACTTCTAATTTTAGCATTCCAATGCACCTAGAAAGGATGATGCATTAGTAGATGAGCTGAGAAAAAATGCTTAGAAACAAGAGATTTCAGAACCTACAGATAAACTGAAATTGATGATCATCATATCTAATCTAAATATGAAGATTCAAGATATTCTTGTGTAGTCTAATATATCATCCACAAAGGTTACCTCTTACCTCTTTTATAATGTGTCGAGTCTGAATTTTTTTAGAACATGAGGGGTAATTTCTCCAAGAGGGTGATGTTGGTGAGGAATCAGAGCCAGATTGTTCTGTTGATGGATATTACATCATCTTTATACATGGGAATTTCTGTGTTCTTATAGATATGAGAGAGGGTCTGATGATATTGTCCTATGATTCTCAGAGGATGTTTATAGAGGAATCTCCAAGAAGTATTATGATATATGATTATAGTAATGGTGGATTGAGTTGAAATGCTATATAGTTTGTTTTATCAATAGGTGTTCCACCAATCAGTATGTGAAAGTAGAGTACCAGGGACTTTATATATTGTTACCACCATTGATAGTACCAAAATGTAAATGGTAAAATGTTTCAATATATTTCATAGTAGTCCAATTGAGGACTCCTCGTGTTAGAGATTCATTTTGTGTAGTCATGGATCGACTAGTAAATGTACCTCACTTCCTTCCCATCTTGGCGACATTCTCAATTATTGATCTAGGAAGGCAGTATATCCTTGAGATCATATGTCTATGCTAGGTCCCTCATTAAATCCTTTAATAGAGGGAATCTCAATTGAAATCATGGTTCTAGATGTAGTTATTGAGATATATCGGTAAATAGTTAATTTTGTGCATAGCCTATCACCTTAAGAAAAATGGTTAGTTGAAATAGATGATACATGTGTTAGAGGACATTCTCCAAACATGCGTCCTTGATTTTAGTGGTTCATAGAAGAACCATATATTTCAAATCATGATACCCTACAATAACAGTATTCAGGTGATAATTCATATTGATACCTATGAGGAATTTTATAGTAGGTCGTTTCAGTCACCCCTTTGCTGGTTAGAGGCAGGAGAGGAAGCACTACCAGATCCTCATCTCATGAAGGAGTCACTGGAGTCGGTTTATTAGTTAAATAATTTTATGTATAATTCTCATTCTATATTGAAATAATATGTTGATCTCCATCGATTACAACTAGTGTTTTTGGTTGATGATCTTATCATCCTATACGTATCACCCAAACATGGGAATAAATTGATATAGAGGTGAGGGAAAATGTCTCTATGATTTATTGGACTATTTAAGAGTATAAAGAGTGTTGGGATGGTATCCAATCAGTTTATATTACCTCATAGGTACAATTATATGATTGGAGTTTTTTATGAATCATATCTTCACCATTACCCTGATGACTCATCTCATACTTTTGATCATGATGAGGTTGAGTTATTTGTTGATGATTCACATGAGGGGTATCATATATGCCTCAATGACTGAAACATGAAGGCTCTCTAAGGAAAATATTCTACTTTAATATTGGTAATATGATAGAATGACCAGGTATAGGGTGATAATTGGGATTAGGTAGTTGACATATGTGCCAGTTATAATGATTTTTTCATATATAGTTTTTTTCATCCCATAGAAGGTGTACTCAAGGATGAGTTCTTATAAGGGGTAAGAATATGGAAACCTAGTTTTTATATCAATTATAGATCCTTTAAATTTTATCTAATTATTTATTACAGACCCTATATGTAAGTGTAAGAAGTTTACAGATGTTTCAAGGGAGTCCAGTTCTTTTTATGAGGTTAGAAAACCCATATAGTAGAGAAAATTACTTTGCCACACAATTAGTAAAAACTATATGAGGTAATCCACAATGAAAAACTAACTATGTGGGGGATAGATAGTGTGACTAAGGTGACCACATAGTTTGTGGAACCCATATAATCCAAGGTCACTCTTTTGTGGTGGTACCTATAGTTTTTAATAAAGACAATGAGAATGGTTGGAACACAATTTATCAGACACTATGCCCTAACTATTCGGGTTTCCTCATGAGGTAGTTCTTTGCACACAATTACTACACAGTTTTGCAGACTATTAGGCCAAAACATGAGACCGTAATTTTGGGTGTAAAATTACCAAAACAACCTTAATGAATTATATTTTTAATCCCTCCTAATTTTCTCTCCATTACACTATGAAGAAGTATTATTACTCTTAAATGAGGTCCCAAACCCCCAATCATCTATGTTTTTAAGAATCCTTATCATCCTATGTCTTATAAGATTACCATTGGTCTTGTTGGATTATTATAGTCATTCCCTTTAATCTTTTTGCCGAGTTTATTATTCTTCATTCCCTCACTGATATTATTTAGATGGAGCCTGATGAAGCACATATTTTAATATATTTTATATTATTAATCATTGTTTATAATCCCACCATAGTTTTATTATATGGGTAATTGTCACATTTTTAGGTTTTAGTGTTATTTGGACCGTAAATAATTTTAATAGATTGTTATCACAAGTGAATTTTTGTAATTTACCATTAAATATATGTTCAAATTTTACGATTAAAATTTAGGTAGAATACATATTTATTTTCCTTCATTTCTGACTTCTGGACCACAGGCTGAATCGACCATCTAGTGGCTGTAAAAATTCAATGAAGTTGAAAAGTTTTCCAGGAAAACAGAATGGGTCCCACCAATGTAACAGAAGAATAACTCCATGAAAACACCTCCAAATTCATTCATTCCAGCTGTAAATGAAATAGGATTCAATATATAGCGTTCATGATGAATTTCAAGTCAAAATACCCTCATTAAGGCATTATGGGAACACTAACAACAAGTGAAAGATGAAACGTCTCACCAGGAAGAAACAATTCAATTGGGTAATAAATTCATAGCTTCGTGAAACGTCATAAAAAATGGCTCATATTTTGTGGAGAGACGAGAAATTATTTGTGGAAGAAATTTTGTTAATGAAGAGACATCAAAATCGATGGTTTGGAGGAAAATACAGTCACAGGAATTTAAAGAATTGAAAATTCGGTTATTCAAATGGACAGATTAAATGTCTCGGATTGAATCGGTCATAAATCATACATACGATGTCCAATAAATCTCATATTTTGAGGGGGAACGGAAGAAATATTATGGAACATATTTTATGATTAAACCTATAACAAATTATTCAATTAATTGGGATATCCATGCAGAATAACATGGAGGATTATTTTGGAGAGAATTCATTCACCTCATCTGCCTATAAATATGTATCCTCACCCCTTCTCAAAGCATTGACACTTATGTGTGGCCATTTTTCATTTTACTTGTTTCCTTCCATTGTAATAGTGGTATTAATTTTTAATATATTTTATCTTATCTTCTTCATCTCATTCTCATTTTTTTATCTTTTTTTCTTCCACCCCGTCCTTCTCCACTGCGATCTCTTATACTCATGATCCGGAGTAACAAACCCGAGGAACTTCACGGGGGATCAATCCAGGGTTGAACCCAAGTATTTGAACATTTATATTAATTGTTTCATATTTAAATAGATTTAGGTCGAGTGGGATCTTTGTGGTTAAGGCGCCTTTGTGTCTCCACTTGCCACCTGAGACTTAGCATTCTCTTTTATAATTTTTTCCCTCGATCGAGGAGGTGGATGTGAAGTCTCTCGGTGATCGTTGAGAGCACTGTATATTAACAACCACATATAAAAGAGGATATTCACACATATGATGGATTGTGTTAATTAATTAAATTTGAAACTAATAATGAGACGATGAAGGTTTAATCTGGGTGATTCTATCGGGAATATCTCCTTTCTTTCTGACATAATTCTATATGCATTTATTATGTTTGCATTGCATTTTCATGTTTAATTTTAGTTTTGCATTTTCAATTCCAATATCTAATTTCTAGTCATTTTATTTCATATATATATATATATATAAATAGTGAATTATAATTTGTGAGTGATTTACTGCAGAAGGCTCTTCAAGAGAACGACCTAGGTCAGCTCTTGTGCTACACTTAGTTATAAATTTTTTTGAGAGGCACACGATAACGCTTCATCAAATTGGCACCATTTCTAGGGATCCATGTGGTTTTAATTAACTATTTTTTATTCACATTGTGTAATTAATTTTTCTTTCATTAAAAAAATAACAACAAAAATCATAAATTTCTAAAACAAAAAAATATATTCTTTGTTCATGATGTGTTTCAATTCAAAATTTTATTCATGGACTGAACAATCTCAGGTGCCAGAAAATGTTTGAAATGAACATGATGCACAATTTCTAGGATTAGTGATAAAGTTCAAAAACTGGAGAGCCAAATTGAATTTATTGCTGAATATGTACGCATATCCCAAGAGAAATCCAAACATGAGCCAAAACTTTAACCAGAACGAGTGGTGGAATTGATTTCACCAATAATTCATTATGTTAAAGAACCTGAGGAGGGTGATAAATAACTTCTAAATGAACTAATCACATCATCCCACACCCAACCATTGCTCGAGGAGGTCACAAAAGTACACATTCCAAAAGATGCACTGATGGGAGGTCAACATTTTTTGGAAGAATCTTAGAATAACTTTGTTGAAGATATCTTGAAACATGATCATCCCATATTTTATATTCAAACATCGAACACTTTCTACCTCTATCTTTCTTTGGAAGGTAAGGAAGAAGACGCACCTACTGGGATTGAGTTTCTAATGGTCATTCTTGAAGAGATCAATTACCAAGCTGAATTACTTGAAAAGGAATATTTCTTTATTAATATTTCATGTTTTAATCTTATTCAATATAAATTGTTTTCTGACATCTCTTCCTTTGAAATTTATGATACAACAGAAATAGAGCAGACTATGGATGTTAAAGAAGAGACCACTCAAGTGGTGGTGATTGAAGAAGAAAAAGATCCAGAGAAGTTGGTGGTGTGACTACCTCCTAAAAAAAATTTCATACCATATTGAGGAGGACACCATCGAAGATAATTGGGATCACCCTTATCTTTTATTCCCTCCCACTTCAAACCTCAAATTTCTTCTTTATTCTTTCCCGGGGATTGGGAACTTTCTTATCTTCTTTGGGGTTCTCTAATTTCAGGTTTTTCTCATGGATATCGGGAATACTCACTTGTGGTGGTTCATCTCAATGAAATCACACCCACCTTCTTATTGGGGATAATCTACTGAAGCTGCCTGACTAGGGGCAGTAAAAATCTAGCACCCGTTTAGGGGACTAATCCAAGCATTATAACTTTTCTTTTCCATTTCTCATTATTGTTATTTATTTTTCTTTTGTATTTTCATTACATTCATGATGTTTTAAAGTGGGTGCTTCTAGGAGCTTAACACAATGAATCCACATCTAAAATAATGTTAGGTTGTATCTTTCCTTCCCTTTGATTTTCTACCATTATATTTATATTTTGTTGAGTTGAAATAAGGGGTAGTTATATTTAAGTGTGTGGGAGTGTCATCCTGCTTAGTTCTTCTTGTATACTTTTCATTTTTTTATTATATTTTTAGGATTTTTTAGTATTAATGAATAATCTTATCACTTTTCACACATCAATTTATTTTGAATGAGTTGAAATGATTTTTGAAATTGTGGATTTTAAATGATTGTTGATGTGAAAATATTTTTCTTGAATTGGATTATCAATCATTTTTATGAGTTTGACCGATTTTTAAAATCCATGTCAATGAAACACTGACTCAAAATATTCTTCCAATCCTGTGAGGTATTCTAATCCACCTTTCCAAATTCTTCCTAATACCCACACTTTTTTGAGCGAAACATGAATTTTGTGTGAGAACTAGAATTTGTGAATAATTATCTTTCAAAGCATTGGATTTCATGGAATGTATTTAAAATGATTCAGGAATCTCTTTGGCTAGCCACATTTTATCTTGAGACCCACCTTAACATTTATCCTTCATAAGCCCTTAGATTCCATGAATTTCCTTATAGGTTTAAGCCACATTAGAAGCCAATTTTTCCTTACCAACCTGCACTTTTAGTATTTTTTCATGGTTATTTCAAGTTTGAGTGTCAGGGAAGGGCTTTTCACGTGCATTCATTGGGATGTGTATCATTTATTGGTGATGTGAGGTGTGTGACTATACTTTGTGCAGTGGATCATAAGAGAATTGGGCATGAGTCATCATTTCATTGAGCTTTATTTGTTTCATCCGTTTCTCCTTCAAAAAATAAAAAAAATAAAAAAATAGAGATGATATCGAATTACTCATTGTAAATTCTTTAATGACTCATTTCCCTCTCAAAAATAAAGGTCATGAATTTTCATTCATTCATTGTATTCAATTTTCAGCTAAACCTCCATGAAAAAAAAAGAAATAGAAAATAAAGTTGTTCCTTTTCGGAGCTTTGGAAGAAAAGGAGAACATAAATGATATCATTCATTATAATCAATTCTTGGCTCATGTACCATGTCATAAAAGGGTTTTTTTTACATTTTCAAGTGGGATTGAGAGAGGGGGTTTCTATTTTTTCCCTTGATTTAATCATGCATTGTATTTAAAAGTCCAACCTCCTCTTTTTAGCCTGAAAATTGTTCAATCATTTTCCCACAAAACCTAAGCCACAAAATCATTTGAAACATTAATTAAATCCTTCATTATTAAATTCATTTTCATGTTTCACACTATGGAGAAATACTAATTTTCACAATCCTATGGTGATACATGCAATTTTCAAGTATGAGAACAACTTTAGATTCAATTACTCTTGACTGAAGAGTACCATAAAATTCAATGTGAGGTAGGTTGTGATTGGGAAATGGATTGATTTATGAGGTTAAGAAAATTTTAATGATATAAATGAAAATTATAGAGTCTTGTTTTACATATATGATACATGATGGACTTCCATTTTGGATAAGATCATTGATATTTTCTCATTTTTGATTGTTGTGTGGATTTTGATTTGGATGTAAGATGATTTCCCAAGAGTGCAATGTTTAAGTGTGGGGGAGTGATGAAGCTCATATTTTCATATATTTTATATTATAAATCATTGTTTATAATCCCACCATAGTGTTATTATATGGTTAATTGTCACATTATTATGTTTTAGTGTTATTTTGAGCATAAATGAAAAAGAGGCCTAATTCAGCAATTTTAACAGATTGTTAACACAAGTGTATTTTGGTCATTTACCATTAAATATATGTCCAAATTTTATGATTAAAATTTTGGGAAAATCCTTATTTAATTTAATTAATTTTTGTCTTGTAGCCCATGGGTTGAATCGATCATCTAGTAGCTGTAAAAATTCAATGAAGTTGAAGAGTTTTCTGAGCGGACAGAATGGGCCCCACCGATGTAACAGATGAATAACTTGGTGAAAACACCTCCAAATGCATTCATTCCAGCTGTAAAGGAAATAGGATTCAATATTTTTCCTTTATGATGAATTTAAAGTCCAAATACCCTCATTAAGGAATTATGGGAATGCTCAAAACATGTGCAAGACGAAACGTCTCACCGGGTAGAAATGGTTCAATGGGTAATAAATTCATAAAATCGAGACATGTCATCAAAAATGGCTCATATCTGTGGAGAGACGCTAAATTACATGTGGAAAAACTTTTTTTAAGGATGTAACGTGTTAATCAATGGTTGTAGGGCAATAATGTCATAGGAAGTTGAAAATTGAAAATTCGGTGAGTCAAATGGACAAATTAAATGTCTCAGATTGAATCGGTCATAACTCCTACATACGAGGTCTAATAAATCTTATATTTTGAGGCTGAAAGGAGGAGATATTATGGAACATCTATTATGATGAAACATGTTGCACATTCCACCATTCAAAGGGACATCCACACGGAATCATTTGGAGGATTATTTTGGAGAGAATTCTTTCACCACATCTCCCTCTAAATATGTATCCTCACCCCTTCTCAAAGAATTGGCACTTATGTGTGGCCATTTTTCATTGTTTTGTAGTTTCCTTCCATTATAATAGTATTATGAAATTTTAATATTTTTTCTCTTCTCTTCATCGTCTCATTCTCATTTTTTTATCTTTTTTTTCTTCCACCCCGTCCTTCTCCACTGTGATCTCTTATACTCGGGATCATGAGTAACTAACCTGAGGAACTTCCCGGGGGATGAATCCAAGGTTGAAACCAAGTCTTTGAGCATTCATATTAATTGTTTCTTATTAGATAAGATTTAGTTCAATGGTGATATTAGTGGGTAGGGTGCCTTTATGTCTCCACTTGCCACCCGAGACTTAACTTTCTCTTTTATAATATTTTCCCTCGATCGAGGGGGTGGATGTGCAGTCTCTCTGTGATCGTTGAGAGCACTGTATATTCACAACCACATATAAAATAGGATATTAACACATACTATGAAGTGTGTTTATTAATTTAATTTGAAACTAATAATGAGAAGATGAAGGTTTAATCTGGTTGATTCTCTTGGGAATATCTCTTTTCTTTCTAACATCATTCTGTTTGCATTTATTATGTTTGCATTGCATTTGCATGTATAATTTTAGTTTTTCATTTTCAATTCCAAAATCTCATTTCTGGTCATTTTATTTCATATATATATACATAGTAAATTATAATTAGTGAGTGATTGACTACAAATGGCCCCTCAAGAGAACTACCTTGGTCAGCCCTTGTGCTACACTTAGTTATAAATATTTTTGAGAGTGCACATGGCAGCGCTTCATCAGAGCCTCATGTACCATATTTTCAGTTCAGTGAGTCATTTATTTTTCGTTTTATTTCGATCCATTTCAAATTATAGGCTGATTGAAGTTGTGGAATGTTTTTTATCTTCATGGTAGGTGGTTTGTGACCCATCCCCCAAGTCACACCATTTTATAAACTATCATCATTGTATGTATATTGATTTCATTGAGTGTTTACATTTATAATTTATATTATATACTTATAATTGACATGGTCATCTTATATATACATTTTTATAAATGATAATCTTGTCATTGGAGGTTCAGACATCAATTCCTTCCAGACCAAGTGGGGTGTTTTCTTATTTATGACCATTTTGGTTTGTTATGCCTATATACGCCATCGTTCGGGTGTGATATCACATGAACCCTCTTAGGTATTTGTTCTTATATAATTAATTGATCCACAATTTTTAAATGGATAACAAATGTATAGTTCCCACTAGACATTCTAAGGTAATTGTTTCAGTTAATTAATAATGATTGAGGATGAGAATTTTAATTAATATTTTTAAATATCACTTTGAATAGTTTTTTTATAACTAAACTACATATGGTTATAAGTGATCAACAATCCATTAAATTATTATAGGTAGTAAAATAATGAACATGATACTTAAATATTTAATGGAATTTAAAATTCATACCATGTACTATTTATCCTTGTCACTTAGTATGAAATGTTATGGAATAATCTTATTAAATTATCAAATGGAATAATTAATACATGGTACAAATTAAATAATGAATTATTTATAATTTTTATATTTCATATAGACTATTTAATCTATATTGGATTGGTAAGAAATGAGTTATACTTTTGATTCAAGGTGGTATTTTTGAGTACTTAGTTCTATCCATTCTGATTCAGGTAGCTAATTAACAATATAGATACCCACATTGGTACATGGTCATTATCTACATGCAGATTCATGAAATTATGTGAAAGGTTCCTTAACTATGTTTAATATGTTACGATTACTTGGATACACTCCTTGGATCTAACATGTTGTTTTCAAACATATGAAACCATGGATTTATCTCATTGGTCCAAGTCCAGATTATTCCATTTTACCTTAGACGAGATCATTGGACATGCGTAAAACTATAACAATTGAATGAATTGGGATATTACCCTTGGATTTCACATGTAACTTGTATCCATGAATTCAGTAATTACATATTTTTCTCAACATTTGAGTTTAATGATTCATTGGTTATTACCTTGCATCTGTTTTCATTATTATAATTTTTAAGGTTGCATTGGATTTTAACTTGGGTACTCTTTTATTATTATCATTATTACAAGATTCCTCATTATACCATGGATCATATTCATTAACATATTATAATGTAGAAGATAATAAAATCATGATTACATATTTATACATCCTCTAGGGCTGAATTAGGAAAAGTGGTATTTACATTATTGTGTTATATATATATATATATTTGTAAACTATTTCAGTTTATTTTTAAATATTTGATGATATAGATATAGTTTTTGGTGGCCTACTAATATTTACCTCACACCTTTTCCAGATAGCCAATGGTACCTTGGAAAAATACATGTATTCAGGTGTTGATAAGGGTAAGTGACCTGCATTTGAAACCAAAAATTTAATTCAAGAATTGGATGTTTGTTTGTTGCAGATGACCAAGTTGGAACATGAGATTATAGGATAATTGTTTTGTACATTTTGATTCCATTTTATATAATGTTTCAAAATCAGAAATTTATACCTTTTTCCTACTATATAAAGACAAAAAATTCAATATTTCAATTTAGTAAATGATTCAGTTTCGAATTTCAATCATTATTTTCTATTCATGGTTCTATTTTTTTTCTTCTAGTAACATACTCATTTATAAAATTCATAAATTATTTAGTCTATTTATTATAAAAAAATTCTCTACCCTGACATGAGGGAATAATGTTTCCATAAAAACACATTAGGACCTGGTGGATAGTTTTTAGCATTATGTATATGAAAAGGAGAGAATGAGGCTATGTGGCCAAGAATTTTGTGGTATATTTGAGTGGAACCTAGTTTTGTATGACATCATATTCATAAAATAGAAAAATTTTAATTTCAAATTACTTTCAAAGATGTGATGATAAAGATGGTATTTAAGGAAAATTAGAAAAATAGTTACTAAATTTGAAAATCAAATATGAATAAAAAATTGACTCCAATGACATAAATTGAATTATTGTATTAATAATTCAACTATATTTATATAAAATAATTTTTTAAATATAATTTATATTTATTAATAAATTAAAAAAAATATAGTTTTCAATTAAAATTCAATTTTTTTAATATTCATGAAAAATGAAACGGCTCTAAAAAATCACAAGAAGTCTTCCTAAGTTAATTCTGACAAGATGAATTAAAAATCAAGGTCATTTTATAAAATTAATTCCCTATAAGTGTCCAAAATAAATTTTATTATGGTTCAATTTTTTTTTGTTTTTGTTAATTTCAAAACACATAATGATTTTAATGAAAATTAAATACTTTTTTATAATTAATTTTTTATATATGATAAAATTATTAATAAAATTTAAAAATTAGTCTTATCTATTCATCCTTATACTTTTAATGTCAATATTATAATGGTCTCATTGGTATAAAAAAATAAATTTTATATCATTATTTTCTTATAACATAGTGTCGTATACAATGCAAGCTAAACCAATGTTTCATCTGGATTATTATTAACATGGTGTTTTGTGTAACACAAAAATAAAATGGTTTTGTGTGTAGTGAAATAAGTCCAAGTAATAATACTTTATTCAAAGAAATTCAAAAAAACCAATGTTGATATGTTATACCCCAATTAAAATGAATTTCTCCCTTAAAAATCATCACTCTATCCCAAAAAAGAAGAAAATTCAATAGAATCATATCCTCATGTTCATGTGTAACTTCTTCTAAATGGTATTTCTTCCACCAAACATTGACCAAGTGTTTTTTATTGATTTATAAAAAATTCACTCTATGATTTATTATATCCACCCTGTGTTTCTCATAATAATTTTTTTTCTCTAGTCGTATGACATAGGAGTTTAGTACATCTGAAGAGTCAAGTATGTACTTATGATTGAAATATTGAACACATAATGGACCTTAGATAGGATTGGTGGAAAAATCAACCAAAAGTTTACCATCCCGATAGAAAGAAAAATTTAAAAGGGATATATATACCATGTTATTAGTTTCCATTTCTACATAAATCTCCAATCCTTGTTCCATGGAGAAATTATTATAAAATCTATTTAACTAGTATCTATTTCTATAACATGATGGAAAATAATTGTATTACTTTTATTAAAATTCTATGATACCTTTATGTGCTGGTGAATTACTTTAACATTTTCTACCACTTCATCATCTTTCTCTCTTCCAAATTTCATTAATTCTTCAACAAAAATATAGAAAATTAAATCTCTACATTTCATTCTATTTAGGGTTCATAAGGATATATATAAATAATTGAGTGAATGATATTGTTGAAATAAAAATCAACATGAGTAAGGTGTCTATCCAAACCATTGTTGATATCTAAAGAAAAATAACATAAAAAATCCCCCATGTTTTTAATTGTTCTATCAGACTGACCATTTTTCTGAGGATGAAACGTGATGCTGAAATTGAACTATATATCAAGAACATACTGATGAATTTTTTAGAAAATTGAGGTAAACATAATTCCTTGATCATACACAATGTATTTTGAAACTCTATGAAACCATAGAACATTCTTTATGTATATCAAATAAAATATGAACCATAGAGAATTATTCTCTGATAGTGATGAAGTGTTCTTACTTATTAATGTGGTTGAATAAATCCTGTATAGAATTATTGCATTTATATGTTTTGGGTGTCCAATGGGAAATTATATGGAGATATTTTTCCATTTCTACTATGGTAAGGGCGAAAAATTTAACATACCCATAATCATTTTACTTTTTGCCTTAACTTACTATCATTCTAAGAATCAATATTCATAATATTTAATATCTCTATTCATGACTTCACACCATAAATACACTTCAAAATAATTAAACATCTTAATACATAATAGATTAAAAGATAATTGAGATATATATTCTTTCTCTAAAAACTAGTTATTCATATTTGGAATAGACAGAATGAATTCATGGTTCTTTAACATTATCATTCCATCATGATCGTGGTATAACATAGGTATATTTATATCCTTCTTTTTCATCTCTAAATCTCCATTATGTGCCTATTTAATATTCACCTGGATATATTGTTGAAAATTCAATTGAGAAAGGAAATAGTCTTCACATTCCTTTAATATTTCCATCTCTAAATTTTTCAAATCCAAAAATGGTGTATCTTTTGTAATGCTCATCACAAATAATCTAGAATGTTCCTCTTGACCCATACAATCAAGAACCATGTTCTCCTTTCAGGGGTTCTAATGTATTGATAAGGTATAATATTTCATCATCTGTATCCATCTATTTATAACATATTTAACTATATTTATTTAAATATATATAATTTAAACTATTATGATCATTGTATTTGTCACACATTTTTCTATAATTGTAATGCATCCATATCTTTTATTTCAAGATAACACCAGTTAACTAAAAATAATGAGTTGGGTAATTTTTCTAATGAATAATCGATTATCATGTGGGATATGTTATAATCACGTCATTATACTAATAAAAACAACCCAATTCTTCTTGGTTGAATAAATATAGATTATGAACCCTTTTACACTACATAGAATTGTAAGAAATGGTGCACCAATTAATATTCTATTAAAACCCATGAAATTTTTCTATACATTCATTTATTTAGAGTAATTTGGCTTCCTTCAAAGTTAACTTGGTCAGAAGATTATATAGCCATGAACAATTCTCTACAAACCATCATTAATATCCCACTAGAAGAAGAAAAAAATTTATCTCAATCACTATTGTTAGTGGGACAATATTCAATAGCTGCCATCATTTATGGATCTACTGATATACCATCTCAAGAGATTATGTGGCCCAATTATAAAACATTTTTTAGAATTTTTTTTTAATTTTTAATTTTTTCATATACTTTCCCCTTCCATAGGGTCTTCAAGAAAACTATCAAGTTGTCTTTTTTTCAATTCCATTATCTTTAAATATAAATGAAAATCACTTATAAATACTATAAAAGATGATCAAGGAATTCTATAAAGAACCTATTAATTTAATCAATAATGATAGAGAGGAGATTTTTAATACCATATGAAATATCAATATATTCATAGTGTCCATACATTATATATAATTATTAATTGGTTATATTCCCATTATTGACCCTAAGTTGAAGATATCGAAAAATAAGGTCAATCATGAAAAAGTATTATTCTCTATTCAGTTGATCAATCAAGTATTCAATAAAAGGTAGACGATACTTTTTATTATGTTTTTATTTTGTTCATCTCCCTACAATAAATTAAGAGTCACATCGATCCATATTTCTCTATAACAAAAAATGGCAGGTGGACCCCAAGGTGAAACACATGACTGAATTAATCCCATGTAAAGATATTCCTCGAGTGGATTCATTAATTACTAAAAATGAATTCGGTCCATTCTATAAGGGCCCCATTAAATTATTGTGGTACCTGGTATGTGTTTTATTGAGAACACAACATCAGGGTTTGGTGGAAGGGTAGGACTATTTTCATGAAATACATCAGAAAATTCCCCCAGGATTGTTGTATCATCATTGTCGAGTTTCTCCCCAACCATCAGAGATAAAATCCCCGTATGAATAAGAATTAATACCTATAAAATTGATATCAAATCCATAGAAAGTTCATACTTATCATTACCTTTATATACGATCATATATTATTTTGGAATTTCAAACTATAATTCTATTCTTAAAAAATAGGATGGAATTTCTATATAGAAATACAATCCATGACCATGAAAACATCTACTTTAACTAGAGGAAGAATGAAATGATTTTCAAGAACCACAATCCCACCATAATTAGCCGTATAATAATCATACACCTAAGATGTGATCATTATACCATTAGGTGTTTTCTCTTACAAATTTACATCTAAGTATTTGTGTGTCATCTTAATTTCCACATAAAATTATTTTGATATGAATGAATAGGTAAATCCCTATTAAAACAATACATTAGTATTTTTTTGTGTATTTTATTTATACCTTTAACTATATAGTCATCATGCCCCTCGTCAAGTTCATTGATCACTGGAAAATCCTTTTGTCTCTCATCTTATGATGGTACAGATGTAGAACAACATCATTGACATTTAGATTTGAGAAATGGTTATAAAATTGAACATACTCCTTAAATTTGAAACACTAGAAGGTGGTTAGTGCATTATATGAATATTTATCACTATTTAAAAAATTAGTTAACTCCTTCCCATAAATTTATCAATTAAATTCTTGATTACTTTCCCTTAAAAACTTTAAACATGTACTAGTACTATTTTGAAACTTTCGATCATGCTTTCTTCCATGCATTGAACATAAAGGAAATATTGTGTTCTTTACTTCTTGGTTATTAGATTTTACATTACATTACATTTTTATCTTCTTATAAAAACATGAGATTAATACATACTATTAATCTCCATTTACATCATGATAGAATATAGAAAAATATATTAATAGCTACTAAATTTTCTTATTGGTAAATTTTTTTAGTGGATTTGTTTTAATATGATGAAGAATCAATCAAAATTAACTTAAATATTGATGATAACACCATAAGAATTACTCATGAGGTTTGAAAAATTTCCCTCGGAGATAATAGTTTATTTATCATAATTTTTGTTTACCTTGTGAAATTCCGTGTCCTTCTTCATTAAAATAATTTAAGGAAAGGTTTTACTGAAAATTAATTCACTGAAATCTGCCCAATATAAGGATTCTATTCATATTATTATTATGTTTTCTCGATAAGGATCAACCATTGATCAGATTATCCTTTGAAATAGTGGATAGAAAATTTGAATTATTCATGATCTATACGCTGTATAGTGGAAAATATATTTTTAGTGGTTTTGATCCATTGTTCCAAAATGAGTGTGTCAAAATTCACACTAAAAATATGGAAGTTACCTCATGGAGGACTTAATAGATTTCACCCTTCCTTTATTTTGTTATAAGTACGACATATTTTATATCTTATAAATTTTGATAGAGTATAGAAATGAGTTTTTTCACTCTATACCTCATAATGTTTGGATTATTATAATCAAATTCAATTAATTTTTTATTGAACTCAACTTTAACATTGTTCATTTGGGTTTAATCTGTTTTCTAATACAAAAGATAATATTTTAGGAAACAATAATCATAACGGGGAACCATATAATCACAGAAATAAATTTATATGATGTCTAAATCATTATAACTTCATTAATTTATATCACATTCTGTTTATACTAGGTCATTCATAATCATCATATATTTAATTACTAATAAATGGTTCATAATGAGATTGTGATTTTCTAAGGCATATCCCCCATGAGTTTCAAAAAAGATGTGAAAAAATGGCCCTTTGTTATATATCATATGATGATTGATACTAGTGGAAATAACCCTATTTATAGTTTTTACCCCAAGTTAAGACTATTATAGATCCACATCCACTTGTATAATCCAAACATAAATGATTTTTTTGAAAACCACTCACTCATTCCTCTAATAGAACTCCAATAAATGTTCTAATACATTTTTTCATCTATAGAATTATCCTTAGAAATTTCCTTGAGAATATCACTAATGATTTTTTTTCCATGTTTCAAAATTTAAAATAAACATATCAGCTAAAACTAAAATTGACAATATATAATTATCTATAATGGACAATAATTGATACATATTAGGGATCTCCAAGGCCGGTTACACCTCCTAGGCATGACTCACCACAAATCCTAGTGGAAGCCCTTTCCACATAAATACTTTAGACAAATAACCAAGCTTCATTCGATGCTCATATTTTAGAGTTCACAAGGATCAAAGTTATTCCTTTCCCATGATACCAACTATATTGACCCTAGATTATCATAATAGATATTACATAAAATGTTTTCAATAATCATTCACTACTATGCATAAGGCATTTCCACTTGGTTTAACATCTATAAAGTGGTTTTTATGGATGGTTTTTGCATGGATTTAACATGTTTGATATTATTTAATATGGTTTTTAGTCAAAAAAGGATGAAGTAGGAAGTCTAGACATTTTGTAGATTTTGAAGGGAATTGGAGGATTTTGGACCCTTTTCCATATCTATACCAGATTGGAGTCTCCCAGATCAAGCACTAGGTCATGAAAGACATGAGATTTCAGTAATTTCAATGAGAAAGGACAATAGCACCATTAATGGATAGTAATCCAAACCATGTTAAAACCGTGTATGAGAAGATCCCATTGACAGAGAGGTCCGCATTGTTGGTGCACAGCTTACCAAAACCCTATGCCCAAAACTGTGTGGATCATTGATGCCTTCTCCTTTTATCCTTTTATCTTTTCATTTAATCATTAACCCGAGGATCCCATTTCTACCAGCTTTTGACCAACTGCAAAAAGGTCATTTCTAATAGAGATGACCTTGGGGGTGAGCCTAGATTATGAGAGGATTGGAGAGAGAATAAAGTAGGGACTGGGTAACTATGTTTTTTGTGAGAGGAAGTTTTTGGAGCAATTGTTCAATGTTTTTTTGTGGTGATTCTGATTCTTCTATTTTCTATTGTAATTAAATCTCTTATGATTTTTAGTAAGTCTATTATCCTTTTTATCATGAGTAGATATACACCCGCTTGTTTTGGGTCTAGAGAAAATGTGGGATTATTTAAACAGTTTTCTCTATTTTTGTGTTTGTTTATTGTCTCCCACATAATTCTCTTAACTTTTGTGTCTTTTTTTCCTGGAAACCCCATATCGGACCAAGAATGGAGTTTCCATGGATCTTTGGGAGAATTAAGGCAAGGATATCCATGAACATTCGATATACATGTCTTTTCTAGAGGGAGGTTTCTAAATTAAGAGTCAGTAGAAATAAATTTTCAAACTAAGGGATTACTTTCTACCGACATAATCAGAACTCACCGGACCAAGGGAGTTCCAAAAAAATTAATCTCAGAAATGTGGGTTATTATGAACAACACAACATAATTGGGAATAAGGTTTAACGTCCCACATAAATTTCCTTCCCTGAAACATTTTTATTATTATCCATTAAAATCCAATTTTATGTATTCATAGATTTGGAAGTTAATTCATAGTGAGTTAGAGAGGTTCATACAATTAGTTCTCATTTGAGTTCCATAATTATGAACCGAAAAATTGTATTGAAATTCAGCATCTTTACGTGGGCAATTTCAAATAAAGAGAGAGAAAATACCATATGGTTTTCTTGTGGACCAACCCCGTACTTACACACTATGCAAGTTATAAGTAAGGGAAGTTAATATGGTGCTGAAAATTACACTTCATAAAAATGACAATCCAAATTTTGGCATCGTTTCAGGCGAATATGTTGTTTCTGTTAATTGAATTGGAGTCATTAAGTTAAAACAAAAATTTCTAATTTCTAATTTTTTTATTCATCTCATTTGTATTTTTCATTATTTTTCCCTTTTATACTGGGAGTGTTGTTTATGTTGTGTAGTCTTGTAGGTATATGTGTGGCTGGGTTAGCCATTCTTATATTGCCGAGTCATCAGAGTTACACCTGAAAGATCTTGAAATCAAAATAACGATGTCCAGATGACCTCATACACATATGGGTGATCACAATGTAAATGATCATGTGTCACATCAATAGGAAGAACCAGTGGCTATCCAATGGGTTGAGAAACCATTCGTTATTGATGGAAATCCACCACTGGGTGTCGAGGAACAGCAGCATCCGAATCCACCAGGGGCTTATATGGAATACCTACTGAGGAATAAACAGATGCCACCGCCTCAGTTTATGTAGGGTTTCATATAGCCTAATCTGTGGCAATATATTCTGTGAGAGAAGCCTCTCTATATTCTTTACAATCAACAGGCTTATTATCCTATAGAGCAACAATAGTTCATTCCCGAATCACGTCAGGAACAAATTCCGCCACACCGTACTCTTATGGAAAATGGATTACCCTCCATTCTAGGAGCGGACATTGGAATAGTAATACCACCGGTACAGGCCCATAATTTTGAGATATTAACCATAATAATGCAGTTAATTAAAAATACAATTTAGTTCGGTGGTTTTCAACTGAAGATCCAAATGCTCACCTATCCAACGTTTTGGAGATATGTGACACTTTCTTGTACCAAGGAGTGTTAGAGGATAAAATATGCCTTAGGCTATTTTCCTTCAAATATAGGGATATGGTGAAGGACTGGATCAATGGGTTACCTTAGAGATCTATTCCTTCCTGGGAGGAATTGGACCCAGCATTTTTATTGAAATACTTCCATCCCTCAAAGATGGTCACCTTAAGGAGTGAAATACCTAACTTTCAACAGCATGACTCAAAATCTTTATATGATTCACAAGAATGATTTAAAGAGATGCTATGGAAATTCTCACACCATAGAATTCCATTGTGAATGTAAGTCCAGACATTATATAGAGGTCTCACAACTAATACAATGTCCATGGTTGATGAAGCTATTTGAGGTAAAGTAATGGGGAAGTCCTTTGAAGATCTTTTTGAATTGTTGGAATACATGTCAGCTAATAATTTTATGTGGAATTCTGAACGAGGTACTCATAAAAGGGTCATTCATAATATAGATTCTACCAACATGATTTCGGCTCAACACGATGTCATCATAAAGAAGATCGATGCTCTGAATCTAAAACATCCTTCTCAAGTTCAAGAGTTCATTCAACCAACATGTTGCGATTGTAGTGACAAACATGTTGTGGGAGACTGCCTTGGGGAAAGTTTTGGAACCTCTACTAGTGACGTAAATTATGTTTCCCAAATAGAGGACCCAATAACTACCCCAAGTAACAAAACTAGGGGTGTAAAGAGACTCAGAATACTAGCTCAGGCAACAACATAAAAATCCTCATCCTCAACCACAATGACCACCTGCTTACAGTCAACAATAGTTTCAGATTCCGTATCTGAGGCAGCAACATGGTAACCAATTTCAGAAAGAAGCATATCTGCAATAAGGGTATAAAAACCCTCGTCATGCTTAACCATCACGACAACCACATCCCCAACATGTATCCCAACAACCTCAGAAGGAAATTACCTCATGGATAGAGGAAATTACGTCTAAATTCATAACTACGGATGAATTAAGATTTCAAAAATAGGAGGTGTCAATTAGAAGCCTCGAGAAGCAGATTGGGCATCTTTCCTATCAGCTCTCTCATAGACAGCCTTGTCCACTACTGGGCAATACTGAGAAAAATCCAATGAATGAGGAAAATGCTATTATTTTACGCAGTTGGAAGGAGCTGATGTTGAAGGTTACTATGATTCAGGGTATCACGCCATCAATGATGTCCACATTATCCTCAGGTGGAGAAGTCTCATCTTAGGAATCTTCCCCAAAACATGAGCTGGGTAAAGTACCGGAAGACCCATAAGATAATGGCAAATAAGTGGTTAAAGCGTATTAACCTCCCTTTCCATTTACATCAAGGATGAAGCAACGGATGCTAGACCATCAATTTCCCATGTTCATGGATGTCTTTTAGAAGCATCACATCCACATTCACCCTACAGAGGCATTGATTAAAATGCCCATATATACGAAGTCCCTAAAATAGATCCTTTTAAATAAAAAGAAGATGGAAGACTTGGGCACCATTCCCCTGACCCCTGAATTCTCTGTGGTAGTCCCATACACTCTCCCTCCTAAGCGCTAGGATCCGGGAAGCTTTACACTCCCATGAACTATCAGACCTTGCGAGTTTGGAAAAAACCCTTTGTGATTTGGGTGTGAGGGTTAATTTAATTCCCTTTAAAGTATTCAAGAAGTTAGGTATGAATGATATCAAGAGAACCCGAGTGACACTCCAACTGGATGACCGTTCCATTAAATACCCTAGGGTATGTTGGAAGACTTGTTGGTCAATGTGGGAAATTAATTCTGTTGGAGGATTTCATTATCTTGGAAATGGAAGATGGCTAAGAGTCGTATTTGAATCGTGGAAGACCCTTTATGGCTATCGGGAAGGTATTAATTGATGTTCACCAAAGAAAGCGGATCTTCATTGTGGGTGATGAGAAGGTTTCATACAACGTCCTCAAGGCAGTGAAACTGGTTTCTCTGACGGAGCAAGAGGATTGTTGTTCCATGAAAACAATGACAGACTACATAGACCTAGAGGAAGATGATATGCGATATTATTCATTAAAAATGAACCCATTCTGGGGGACAACCAAATTGAAGAAAATCAAGAGGAATTAAGCATTATTTTAGGCCAACGTTGCTATTACTGACAGAGGGAATTTGTTCTATATTTATTAGGGCAAGCCGAGGTCGAGCCGATCATACCTTCCATTATCAAGCCCCCCTGGCTCGAGTTGAAACATCTACCTTACTCATTGAAATATGGCTACTTGGGAGAGAAACATATACATTCAATGATCCTAAATGCCTTGCTCTCAAAGGAACAAGAAGAGTCTCTTCTACAAAACCTCCAGAGGTGGAAATAGGCCATTGGATGGATAGTCATTGACCTTTATTGTATAAAAACCTCTGTCATCACCCATAAGGTACTTATGGAGGAAGGGGAAACATCCTATTTTCAACCACAAAGAAGACAGACTCTGCCCCATGAAAGAATTGGTTAATAAGTAGGTGATAAAATTACTAGATGATGGAATTATATACCCCATCTCCGATATCCCATGGGTGAGTCCTCTCCAGGTAGCACAAAAAAGGAAAGGCATCAAGATGGAAACCAATGAATAGAATGAGCTCATCCTGACCCACACAGTTACGGGATGGCAGGTTTGTGTCGAATACAAGAAGTTTATTGATGAAACCATGAAAGATCATTTACCTCATCCATTCATGGATCAAATGCTAAGAAGATTGGTGTAGCATGAATTTTACATTTTATTAGATGTTTATTTTCTTTATAACCAAATCCCTATCCCTCCATAGAATCAAGGAAAGAGTACCTTTAATTTTCCATATGGACCCTTCACCTACCACCAGATGACATTCGGGATGTGCAATGCTCCAGCCACCTTTAAATTTTTCAGGTCATCCATATTCGATGATATGGGAGATCAGATTCTAGAGGTTTTATTGGATGACATCTCGGTATATGGGAAGTCATTCAATACTTTCTTGATAAATCTGAAGATGGTTCTTGAATGATGTGAGCATAAAAATATGGTTCTCAATTGAGAGATGTGCCATTTTATGGTGCAACTGAAAATTGTATTAGTCCATAGAATCTCGATGAAAGGAATTGAGGTGGATCCGAAAATAATTGAAGTTATCTCACAGCTTCCCATTCCCACATCAGTCAAAGAAATTAAGAGATTTTTGGATCATACATGTTTTTATCATAGATTCATCCATGACTTCTCCATGATCACTCTTCCCTTAACCAATCAACTGTCAAAAGATGAAATTTTTGAGTTTGCTGATAAATGTATCACAACCTTCCATATTCTGAAAGAAAAACATTTTTACGCACCCATAATGATCGATCTGAATTAGGAGGATCAGTTTGAACTTATGTGTGATGCAAGCGATTATGTTGTAGGGGCAGTTCTTGGACATCTGTTGGACCATATTTTCATACTGATCTATTTTTACAACTGAGCAATAAATTAAGTGTAGCTTCATTACAACACCATAGAGAAAGAAATGAAAGCTGTGGTTTTTTGTATTTGACAGATTCTACTCATACTTAGTTCATTCTAATGATGTACTCAACAGAAATCATGTCGTGCTTAAGTATTTGTGGAACAAGAAGGATTCCAAACCAACAGTCATCCATTGGGTGCTCCTCCTCTAAGAGTTGGATTTGGATATTAAGGATAAGAATGGTAACTAGAATGAGGTGGCCAATAATCTCTCTTGGTTGGAACTACCCCATTTATGGAGAGAAGAATACTGGGGATCAAGGAAGACTTCACCGATGAGCAGCTATTTTCCATTGGAGTACCACCTTGGCTATGATTTGATGACCTTGAAAATTACTTATCCACGTGAGTTTTCCACATGGAAATATCATTTCTATAGAGGAAGCATTTTTTTTGTCAATGGTAAAGATGTATTTCTGGGAGGGCCCCCTGCTATTCCTCTCATGTGGCAATGAGGTAATCCGTCATTGCATCGTGGATGAAGAGATTCAATGAATTATGAAAATATGCCACTCCTCTCCGATAGGAGGATATCATGGGAAAGATTGAACTGTAGAAAAGGTTTTATAATCTAGAATATTTGGGTCATCCATGCATAAGGAAACTCGTCATTTTATCTCCTTATTTGAACGGTGCCATCAGATGGGAAATGTGGGATATCATATTGGGATGACACAACACCTGATACATGAGGTTGAATTTTTTTACATGAGTTGAATCAACTTCATTGGTATGTTTCCCCCATCTTTTGGGAACACACACACTGTGGAATGTGTCGAATATGTTTCCAAGTGGGTATAAGTGGCGTCAATGACTCATTATATGACTAAGGTCATCTTCAATTTTCTAATGAAAAATATTTTCAGTCGGTCTGGGACCCCACATATGTTGATTAGCGGCCACGATACACATTTTGACAACACTTTCATGAACAATTTTCTCTTAAGGTATGGGTAATGTACAACGAAGGGACACTATACCACCATCAATCCAGTGGTCAGGTGGAGCTGTGAAACCACGAGTTAATGAAAATATTATAGAAAATGGTGGGTGAATCAAGAAAGTATTGGTACAATAAATTAGATTATGCATTATGGGCCTAACAGAGAGACTTTAAAACACCATTGGTTATTTCACATTTCAAGTTGATCTTTGGGAAACCCAACCACCTTCCATTGGCGATGGGGCACAAGGCTATTTAGGCTACCATGGACCTGAATTATGATCTCAAGGCTACAAAAGAAATGATGAAATTCCAGTTATCCAAGATTGATGAGATAAGGTTGGAGGCCTATAAGACTGTGAAACATTACAAGGAGAAGATGAAGGTAGTCCATGACTGCATGATCTCCTGGAAATACTTCCATCCTGGTGATAAAGTCATAATTTTTTAATTCTAGTCTGATGATTTTCTAGCCAAGCTGATGTCCTGGTGGTCAGGACCCTTTATGGTTATTACGGTTTTCCACCCTGGCACAGTGGAAGTTGCTGGCGTGGATGATCGAACATTCAAGGTCAATGAAAAGTGCCCAAATCCTTACTTTAGCATGGAATACATGGTGGGAAGAGTTCCCACCATGAAATTGGTGTATCTCAAGGCCCAGTTATGTTGAGCTTGAGACATTAAACAGAACACTAATTAGGAGGTTACCCAATATTTTAAATTTTTTTGTTGAAATGATTTGTCTATTTGAGTGTGCCTAGGACTGCATGATAGTGTGAATTTCATTTTTGTTTGATTTTTTTATTTTTCCTACTTCACATGTCTGGTTCTTATGTCTCTCCCGTAGAGGCTTTCATCTGTTCCATGGCTTCCACCTTTAAACTCAACAGGATCTCACACACCACTTGTTTTCCACACATGACTAACATTCAGTGGAGCTTTTTTACTTTTGAACTATTTCATATTCTTTACCATTTCCCCCCTTTTCATGCTTCCTTTCCAACCCTTCTATACTTTATTACCTTCACGAGGACCGTTCTCGGTTTTAATAGTGGGGGAGGGATCCCTAAAATGGCACCCCATTTTGATTGATTGTTTTCCCATGTACTTAGGGTATCATGTTTTCCTAGTTGTGTCTAGAGGGAAGTTATAGATTTCATGGGTATATATAAATTAGATAAAAATTATTTTTGTAAATTATCTTTGAAAATGGCTTATATGTCTGGATTGTCAAACCAAGGTTGTTATGTGAGTAACCCATCTAATACATGAAAAAGAAACAATTATCTATTCACTTAGAAAAATAGTTTATTTAAAAAGGATTTCTGTGATGGTTTAATTCGAATTGATGAACCCCTTAAAATGGAATTGAAGTTGTGCATAAGGAGAGGTGAGGTTTCGAGAATTGTTGTTGTCACACTAGTGGATATTATGCTGTCTTAATTCCATGAAATCCTAACTACATAAAACATTTTCATCATGTGTTTACATGATCATATTGGGAAAAATATTATTCTAGTATCTCACCCCACTATAGAAAAAAATATTTGAGATACGAAAGGGTATTCCCAGTAATTTTTATAACCATTCATCAAGTTCCAAATAATGAATGTCAATGAGGGTGGGTGACCTATAAAATTGATATTTTCCCAATTCGCAATGACAAAACCTGGCAATATCTAATCTGAGTGTATAACGAGATGAAAATGGAGGTAGTTACATTCTTTGAGTGAAGAAGAAAACACACTATATTAAGCAAAATTGATTTATGAATGAATGGTTGGTTATTTTGGATTAAGCCTAATTTTTAGCTAACCTCATAGAATTGGAGAACCATGAATTACGAATGATGTAGTTTTTAACGGTAATTTGTTCAAATTTCATATTCATCTAATTGGTATAATTTTTAATTTTTTTCCCGTCTCTTTGGTAAATCCTTGAAAATTATTGTCTATGACTTTGTTTGAAGTCAAACAACCAATATTGTGTGGGGGAGGTAGATGAAATGTTGTGCATAAGGCATTTCCACTTCCTTTAATATCTATAAAATCATTTTTGTGGATTGTTTTTTCCTGGATTTCACAAGACTGGTGTTTTTAATAGGTTTTTCGGTCACTAGAGGATGAAGTACGAAGTATTGGAATTTGGAGATTTAAAATGGAATTAGAGTCTTTTGGACCCTTTTCCCTAACTATGCTGAATTTGAGTCACCCAGATCAAGAACTGATATTTTAAAGACAAAAAATTTCTGAAATTTCAAAGAGAAAGGCAACCCGCATTACCACCTCACAGTTATCCAAACCATGCCCAAACCGTGCGTGAGAAGATGCCGTTGATAGAGAGGTCTGCATGGTTGGCACACGAGTTACCAAAATCATGTGGCCCTTCAGAGAAACTATGTGAGACATGCACATATAGACAGAGACATCCAAAAGGTTAGCGGACGACATACCCTATCCATGCGGCCAATCCATGAAAACCATGTGGCCTTAAAGATTTGAGACATATACTTTCACATGGTTGGAACATGGCCTACCAAACTGTGCGCCCAAAGCGTGTGGACCACATCAACCTTTTACTTTTATCTTCTTCCCTTCTCACCTTATCCTTGACCCAAGGTTCCCCTTTATACCTAATTTTGGACAACATGAAAAAGTCCCTTTCTGGCTGAGAAGACCCTGGCGGTGAGCCTTGATAAAGAGATGATTGGAGAGAGGAGAAAGGATGGGCTGGGGAACTGTGTTTTTTGTGAGTGGATGGTTTTGGAGAACTTGTTCTCTGTATTTTTGTTGTGCTTTATATTATATTATTTTTTATTGTAATGAAATCTCTTATGAATTTTAATAATTTTCTTTTCCTATTCACTATGAGTAGATAAACCCCCTGTTTTGGGGCTGGAAGAAATGTGGATTCGTTAGATCTGGTTTTCATATTCTTATGTTTGTTCATTATCTCTCACCACATTCTCCGATCATTAGTGTCTTATTTCACTGGAAACCCCATATAGGACCAAGAATGGAGTTTCCAAGGATCATTAATAGAATTAAGAGAAGTATATCCATGACCATTAGATATACTTGTCATTTCTAGAGGGAAGTTTGTAAATTAAGAGCCAGTAGAAATAAATTTCTAGTCTAAAGGATTTATTTATACTGACTTAATCAGAACTCACCAGACCAATGGAGTTACGACACAAAGGAAACATAGAAATGTGGGTTATTATGAACAACACAAAAAAATTGGGAATAAGTTTTGACATCCCACATAAATGTATAGACCCAACACATTTTTATGATTATCCATTAATATTCTATTTTAATTAATATTTGATTTTAAAGTAATTTCGTAGTGAGTTAGAGAAGGACACACAATTAGTTATATTTTGAAATCCATCATTATTAACGAATAGATAGTATTTAAATTCCTGATACTCACATGATAAATTTCAAATAAATATATATATATTCAAACATGATTTCCATGTATACTAACCCCTTACTTGCACACTATGCTAGATACAACTTAATGAAATTAATTTGGTGCTGAGAAAAAAAAATTAGAATAGTGACACACCAATATTAGATGATGTGTTATTGGCACACTAGACATACTCAAAAACACCATTGGGTATGTCACCATTCCTATTGATCTATGGGAAACACTGAAAATTTCTGATGGAGATGAATCACAAGGCTTAGTGAGCTGTCAAGGCCCTGAATTATAATCTCAAGGCTGCAGAAGAAAAGATTAAATTCCAGTTAACCGAGAATGACTGGATAAGGTGGGAGGCCTATGATAATGCCAAACAATATAAGGAGACGAATAAGGCGGTCTATGACTGCATGATCTCATAGAAATCATTCCCTCCAGGTGATACAGTCTATCATTTTAATTATCCTCTAATGTTTTTTCCAGGTACGTTGAAGCCCCAGTGGTAGGGACCCTTTACGGTGATTATGGTTTTCCACCAGGGTGCAGGGGATTTGGTTGGCATAGATGATTGAAAATTCAAGGTCAATTGGGAGTGCATGAAGCCTTACATTAGAATAGAAGACATGGTGGGAATAGTTTCTACCATGCAATTGTGGTAGCTCAAATCCCAGTTAATTCAAGATCGAGACATTAAACGTAGCACAGACCGGGAGGTAACCTGACATTAAAAAAATTTTCAAATGATTTCTCTTTTTGAATTTATCTAGGACTGAATGATAGTGTAATTTTCTTTCATTTCTGTTTGTTTTCATTTTTCTTGCATCACATGGTCGGTTCTTATGTCTCGCCAGTAGAGGATTTCATCTGTTCCACTCCAGCCACCTTTTTACTCGTCGGGCTCTCGCACACCCCCAATTTTCCACACTAGATCAACATTTAAAGGAGCTTTTCACTATTGCACTATTTTCTTTTCTTTACCTGTTTCCCTCCCTTTTCATGCTTCCTTTCCCACCCTTATCTACTTTATTACCTTCATGGGGGACTGTTATATGTTTTATGATTGGGGGAGGGAGCCTTTAATTGGAACCCTATTTTGATTGATTGCTTTCCCACATTAATAGGGTATCATATTTTCTTATGTGTGTCAATAGGGCTATTATAAATTTCATGGGATTATATCAAATTTTCATTATGTTAAACAAACACATGCCAAATAACCATAATAGTTTAGTGTCCATAGAACCATGAAAATAAAAAAACATGCTTATAAGTAATCTACATAATTTTCCATTATAATCTTCATAATATCACCATTCTCAGAAATATTATTCATAATAAAAAATTTCATAACCTATATAAAGGAAAAAAACAAATGGCGATCTGTATAAAAAATATATAAGTTAGAGAAATATTATATAAGGGTATGATAAAATTAGAATAACATTATAAAACCATATACTGTTTATCATATATCATTTTTTGATCCCTTAAATAATGATTTGTATTTCATAATTCATTAATAATAAACAAATAAAATTACATGATCCTTGAGATTTAAGAATGTTATAATTCATCGATTTGTGGAATAAATATTTGTAAATAAAATCACTTCCACGATAGTAAATTATCATATAAAAAGATAATATAGTGGAATGGATTTACTCCCCACACCATCACATTATCAAACATTTACCCCCATGACCATTAAGGTAGACAATGTCCCTTAATGAACCAAGTTCACTCCCTATTCCATTCTAATATTTATCATGTGATGTAAATTGTTACCCATTGCATTGAATGGAGATATAGGTATTACATGTATCTTCCTGAAAACCATATTTATGTGGTTCACAAGATCATAAATCATTCTTTATATCATAAACCAGGAAATAAAATAGGGTTTAAAAAATATTCTACATATCATAACCAGTATAAAAGATTAATGTTTCATAACCATTCAATCATAACATAACTCATAGAAATAAGATGTCGGGTTCATAAGAATTGTATAATGGTATATGATATGGATGAGAAACTTGTTTCCTAATAGTATTTCCATAAAAAAATATAACCCATTAAGATAAATAATAATGATGGTATCGTAGGATTATATCCCTTAAAAGAAATATGTAATATCAATGGATGTCATCTTAGATGGAAAATTATTTTGATCGATAATTTAAAACATTTCATGAGGAAAATAAACATTATCACTTGAAAAGAAATTTTAGAATGGAAAAATATTATGAAAAAATTTATCATTGAAAATAAAAATGAATACATAAAAATAAAGATTAAAATTAATTAATTGT
Organism: Viscum album; assembly: GCA_963277665.1. Classification (NCBI taxonomy): domain Eukaryota; kingdom Viridiplantae; phylum Streptophyta; class Magnoliopsida; order Santalales; family Viscaceae; genus Viscum; species Viscum album. The sequence continues at coordinate 872,260,632 of OY728125.1, forward strand.
CATGATGAAAGGATCTTTTTTTCATGTCATACTCATTAAAAAAATATTCCTTTCAAATTTTTGGAAAAATAAAAATGAGAACTATTAGGAAAATGACAATTTTAGTCATTTCAAAACTTTTTTTATATATTCAAACAAGTTTAAAATTTTCATTTCAAAAACATATTAGAATAAAACCCATTTTTTAAAATGTCTATACAAATAATTTTTTTAGAAGAAAAAGTTTTTTTGATTTAAGAGATATATAATGTATGAATTTATAAAAAACATTTTCCCTATTATTTTATATAACAAAGAGTGGGAAATGGAATTATTACTTGAATATTTCATGAATTACTAGATAAGAATAATATTCACATGTTTATTGAGAAATAGATCAAACTATTTTATCATTTGAAACATAATCTCAACTAATCCTAATATTTAATGAGATAGTAACATAAAATCATTAAAACATTGGTAAATTTCAATCTTAATCCCAATTAAGGAATTACATAAAATAAAAAAATTGAATATAATTAATATAAATAATCATATGATATTACATTTCCATGGGTTTGTATATAAAACTCATGAAAGTGTGTAGATTCATATCATAACATATATCTTGAATACAAAATAATGTGACAAGATTCACATATATTACGTATTAACATCCATCATACATATTAAATACTATTATATAAAGAATATATGTTTATCATAATATTATTACAGAAAAATATTAAAATATATATGAAACTATATATGATTTTATGATGACATTTTATTATCGGTACATTAAACATTCCATGTTAATGTCCCGTTTTGGGAAATTACTACATTTATAATCATATATGTTTTTTATATTTATTATTATTCATATTAATTTTATGATGGTTTAATTATCTAAATGGTGTAAAACATGTGATTAGTATCATATATATTTAGAATATTTTTTTTCATCTGTTAAAATTAGTGATATAAAATAGAATACATCGTTCATATAGAAGGTCTGTCATACAAACACAATAATGTTGTTTGTATTTTCTTATAGGATTAAAAAAAGGAAGATAAATGGGTTATTATTATTTTATAATCATTTTAATTTCATATGTATCATATAATTTTTTTAATTAAATCCTCATTACCTTTTGTGTAAATTTTAAATGAATCACTTTTCTTCATAAGGTGGAATCTTTCTTACACATGAGAGACATTTTCATATTAACATAAAATGGTTAGTGTGAAGGTATGTGTGATTTATTAATTAAATAAGTATAATAATTTCAACCATATAAAATATAAATAATTAATCCATAATTTTTACATCCTTGAGAGGTGGTATTTGAATAATTAATGACATCTTTTTGAGAGGTGGTGGTCTGCTCTACACATGAATGATGATTTAATAACCCATTTGATGGAAGTATATATGGTTACTAGTCATGAACATTATGTGAAAAAAATATTAGAATATAGAAGACACTAAATTTTTTATTTAATAATTGTTTAATACTAATGTATGGAGGTTTGGAGAAAAATAAAAACTAATGTTAATAAATGTTACCCCTTCTTTAGGTAACCTCTTTATGATTTCATGAAATGAATTCATAATTTTTTTTAAATAAAAAATAAGTCCTCTAGGATGAGATGATGAAAATTTTTATGTTATTTCAGTATTTCATGGCTGAAAAAAATTTCTTGATGGTGTGAAGTGGAAAAGAAAAGGGGTAGCCTTTTATAAGTTTGGTGAGTGGCATAGTTTTATTTTTGAACGAACAATTTCACAAACATTTTTTTCGTGTAACAAGGCTCCAATAATGGAACTTTATCAATAATAGCTGAGTAATGTTAAAACTCTGAGAATAAAATTGTTTTGGGATAATATTTGGTTTATTTTTAACCATTATCATTTTATTTTAACTACCCTTATTAATCTATTTTTTACCCTAACTGCTATAATTAACGTTAATTTTCATTAAAATTTATTTTAGTAAAAAATTATGTTGACCTTATTAGATTATAAAAATAATTATCATTATAAAATATATAATCCATTTTTTCAAAATTAATTCATATAATTGGGGAAATTTAATTTATAATTAATATCACAAATGGGATGAAAAAGTGGGGTTTTAAAGAGAAAATGTTAATAATGTTAACAATGTTTTTATATCACAATTCAATATAAAATTTATTATAATGGAATAAATTGGATTAATAGATGTATAATTAAACTAATTTTACTATAAAATAAATTAATCACATTATTTATCATTATAAATAAATTGAAGAATAAGAGGTTTTCAATAAAAATTCTATATTTTTTAGTATTTATAAAAAATAGAACGTTTCAAAAAAATATTACCACAAGATAATTTTGATAATTTAATTTAAAATAAGATTTTTATTTTATTAAATTAGTTTTTAAAATTTGTTAATATTTTTAATTATTACCGTTCAAAAAATTATTAAAAACATTTTTTAAAAAAAAAAATTTCAAAACATATAAATATTTTAAGAAAATTAAATAGGTGTTTATCAATATACCTTCCACATAAAATAATATTATTTATATTATTTGAAATTTAATTATTAAAATCCATTTTTCTTTGTTTTACATCTTGGTTATAAAAATCACATTTGAACTCTAATATTAATAATATATCAGGATTTTTTCAAAACTTAGTCTTGTATGTAATGCAAGATAACCTAGTATTATGTGTATAACATTTTTAACTTGTTGTTACATTTAACAAAATATTATCCTAAAATTGAGTTTAAGACAATATATATATATATATATATATTAATTTATTTTCAATAATATATAATAATCTCAGGGTGTTATATAATTTCTCGATGCACGGCCGCATGTTATCCAAAATTAGTTTTTCCTTACATTACTGGTGTCATAATTTAATGTGATGTGGTTAATTATATACATTGACCATAAGTAAAAATTACATATTCAATATATATTACATGAATATTACATAAATATTGTGGTTTGAATACGTAATATCTTGTTTACATTGAACATGCATATATGTTTTGGAATGTAAATTTTGTGACTTATTCATTGAGTTAGAAGTCTCAATCCGATGTATATAAGGAGTCTAATAATGTATATATGTTTTTTGACATGTTTTTTTGTGATTAATTTATAGGGGATTAAACATCATGTATAGAACCTACATGAAATCCAATATATGAACTCTTTAATTCGTGATTGATTGATGATGAGGAAATAGGCTGATGTACCGAGTGTAGTGCTAAGGTAGAGTGTCTTAGGAAAAGTACAACAACCTATATGGATCATTGATGATAATGAGTTTTGATCCTTTCAATGATGTTTCTTGGATCTAGAAGATATATGATAAGAGTTTATTTTAGAGTCGCATGCCACATCTCATGAAGTAAATCCTAATCTTACCAATATGTACCCTGACATGCACCACTCGTATTAGGGGACTAGTATCAAGTGGGAGATAGTTGGTTTCTCTATATAGTGTTCCAGATATCAGTAGGTGAAGGTAGAAAATGTTGAACCCCATGAATTAGGTATCCCATACTCATTTTTGAGCAGTAACATGATTAGGTTACTATATTGTTTTATAGGATTTATGAAATCACAATGAGGTGGTGATACTGTATTAGTGATCCTTGGAAGACTGATGATGGTCACAAATTTCATTCATATTCAGGTGAAATTTTTAGTGAACTATATTAGAGACTATATATCAAGGATATCATACTAATTCATAGTTTTCCATGTGTAATCCTATTATATATAGATTCTCATTTTACATCAATGTTCTAGTAGGATATGTTGAAGGATCTTAGTATATAGGAGAATATTAGTAAAATATACCACCAACAGTGAAATAATTAGACCATGTGTATGATTTAAATAATAGAGGGAATTATAAAATCATGTTTTGAAGTTTTTCTAGTTTCTTAATAGTGAAATTTGTATCATGAATATTCATATTATTATATATCATAAATAAAATTATACATATGTCTCCTAATGATTCCATATATGGTAGGTCATGTCGTTTAACCTTGTGCTGGTTAGAGTCTAGAGGGGAAATGATACATAGAACCCATATCATTCCGTAGAAATTCGAGTATGTACAATATATCTAGATGTGTATATAAATATATTAATATAGAAATAACATTTAATATGATATCCACCCCTATGAAATAGTTATTTATGTGGAAGATCTAGTATTCTTGCATGTTTTACCTATGATGGGATATTAACAGATTTTGAAATAAGGGAAATTGGAACCTTGATTAATTGTACCTTTTAAGATCATAGAGGTTACCATTCAAATATCTTATTGACTTGTTGTTCAATAGAGTTTCCCAACCATGCATGGAATCATCCTAGTATCACATATTTCTTTTTATATATCAGATCTTTCTTATGCCTTTTAACTTGATGTGGCTGAGTGGGATGGTGATATTTATTTTTAGGAGTATATAGTTCATATAATTGATCATTTTATAAAGTATATCTAAGGAAGGATAGTTCTTATAGTATGATTTCTATGGTAGCATGGCCTCATATAAAATTATACATTTGATAGAGACTGTAATATATTTTCATAATGGATATAATTTATCATAGATGATGTACAACCACCTTGAGAAGGCTGACTTGAGGATGATTTGGTTAAAATACAGGTGGTTGTAAGAGCCAATCATTTTCTATGTATATTTCTATTTTTTCCAATTAATAAATTTTTATGATCGTTTAAGTTTTTTTGGACCATGATAAATGATCCTTTATAAACTTTGGGGGTCTTTCTGGGGGGAACAGAAGATATCGAGACGATACAAGAGGGGAGTCTATTTTTTGAAAGGTTATATAATAAGTATATATGTTTTTGTGTAAATTATGAATCTATGCTATAAAAAAGATAGGAAAGTACCAATAAAATTGTTATTTACGTCATAAGTCACCTATTTACATTTAAAATCCCATATTGGTGTCGTAAATACCACATTTCCATGAAAAATATAATGTTTTGAATTTCCGGTTATTCCCCTAATCGCTTTAACTTTATTTTCCTCCGCCTCCTCCATCATTTTTTACACACAACAACATTGGTCTATGGTAGCTAACTAATATATTCAACTGAGGCTTTGAGACTCCTCCTTCATATAATGTATTATTTATGCATTGTATGTCCTGTTAGATCACCCTTGGTGAGTCTTTGATACCTTATATCTCATTTCAATTTTTATGTTTCTATCTTCCAATTTTTCATCATTGGAGATTAAATTCCATATTTTCATAATGATTTTTGAATTATTCATTTTCACATATTTGAGACTTAATTAATCTATGATTGTAGATGATGATTAATATGACTTTATATGATTGGTTGTCTATAGATTTTTCATATATTATTGTATTTTAATAAATTACCTCTACTGGACATCATTCCTAACCTTCTATCTTCTACTTATAAAATGGATGAATCCCTAATGTAATTATGTTAATATTTTATAAATATGTTATGATAGTTGGAAATTATTTTTAGGGCTATAAACTCAGCAAAAAGCATCATGTTGAGTAGATTTGACATTATTAGTCAGGGAATTGTGTTTCCCTTTTGTCCAAATTTTCACTATGGTTTATTTAACTTGGTGTTTTCCAGTGAAAATTTATATATTCTGTAAATTAATGAAATGTGGTATGGACATAATTATATAAAACATGATTAATTATATATTAATGAAAACAAAAGTGAGTAGAAAGATTATTTCACTTAATCCTTGATCAATTTTAAAAGGGTAAATGAATTAGAGAATGGACCATTTTTATTAATATTTATTTGTATGACCCGAATAAAAAATTATTTTGATAATAGGTATGGAAAATAACATATCCATTTGGTACATTTATTTTTGATTAAATTCTATGATGGATAGGATGTTCCATGTTTTTATATATATAGAAATGGTTAGGGGAAATCCCCATTATTAAAAATAGAAAAATAAAACAGGAACCCCTTTTGAACATATTAATGGGAAAAACCATTGGATTCTCATAGGCCCAAATACAACTAGCTGTAAAATTTAGTTCTCCGAGACCCCAGTGGAGTAAAACTCATTACAAAACCAAATCCCCTTTTAAATCCAAGTTTCATATTTTGAATAAATTAAAATGAAATACCATATTAATTATTCATAACCAATGCACATGACATTCCATATTTATTACTTATAATTAAATGAAAACATGTTTCTTAATATTTTGTTTAGAATTAATGTACAAGACATTCCATGTATATTATAGATAAATAAAGTACATGATGTTTCTTTTTGTTCATTTAAAACATGATGTTCATGACATTGCTTAATCATCATTATAATATTTTGTAGGTGAATATCCCTTTAGTTTATTTAGATGTAAACAACATGAATTTTTTTATTTATTTCTATGATGATGAATGTTCATATACATATTGGAAAAGTCAGATATATGTAGTATCAATAGTGTGTACGATGAGGAACTAAAGATGACGTGGGTATGTATAGATCATTTATCAGCAAAACTATTATTATCTTCACACTATTTCATCATAAATGTATATACAGGATTTATAATATACGCCATTTGTGGTGAGATACTATATTTTACTCACACCTTGTTCAATATTAAATTTTTTATAGAGTGTTATGTTTCTAGAAATTCTATTCTCATAATAGGTTATATATAAATAATATTCCTCATTTTCATTCTACCATATTTCTGTTTATTAAACACTTTTGAAGTTATAATTCTCAATCTAATATCTAACCATATAACATTTTCAGCATATGTATGTTCATGATCATTATATTTATGAAATATTCTTGTTCTTCAGTTTGATTACATTGGAATAATGTTATAGGATCTTGAATTTAAACATATGGGTATATGATCAAAATAATCAAAAATAATCGTCTTCTCAATCTTAACATATCCTTTTACCAAATTTTATATTTAATTAATGATATTATAATCTAATGTATAATAAAATTTATAATATGTTTAGTATAAATTTTTCTTTCTCATAGACTCTCACACTTTTGTTGAAATTTGATTAATTTTTTAATGATTTGTTTAATAAAATAATACATCCTTTTATGAGGTTATTAAATATTTATGAATTTCATTAGCCTTTATTGAATTTGGGAAACACTATCACTATATATGTAATCAAATTGATGGTAACTAGCATTGATAATTGAAAACAAAACCACAAATACCTTCTATGTTTTGATGTAGGAGACATCCTATTTATGACAAATTCAATTCGTTATTCCCAAATATGAATCTTAACTATATATGTTTCTCAATATTACATCATGAAACCACAATTTCCTCACCAAAAAATTCGATGGAAATTATTCTATATTATATCTAAAAAACATAGTTACTTATTTCTATATAATCATATAACTACGATTAAAAAATTATATTTTTTAGCCTATTTATTATAAATAAAGCATATGTATTATCTATGCAATACTCATAATAAATATAATTGAATATAAGTGTTCTGTTTGGATTATTATTTCTATTAGATTAAATATATATTTTTTCCATTAAAAAATATTTTTATTATAAATGATTTATTTGTATTGAAATTTAATACCAAAATTTTGATAATATTATATCAATCATTGATATGATACAAAATGGCTGATGTAGTAAAAAAATTATTCTCCTCGAAACCAAATCGAGTTAGCTATAGATATGAAATTTATTCTCCGAATACCATTAATTATAAATTACTTGAGTAGAAACACAATTAAAAGATTTGTGTGTGGAATAAATAATAATTTAACGAATGTAATAAAATTCCAAAAAACAAAAATATATGGTTGAAATAAACTATTTAATGAATATGTATTCCAAAAATAAATTACATAAAAAAGTGTAATACATCACAAATCAGCTACCCATTTAAAAATCATTAGATAACATATATTTATTCATTACACATGGAGAATTTGATGAAATAATTTAATGTATTCCATAATTTAACATTTCAAATGGTATATCTTCTAATCTCCTAGGTTCTCTTAACTTACTAATTTGACTGTACTAGTGGCCAAAATCAATCTACAATGTCTTCTTTCTTAGAATACCTCGATGAACCTAATTAGCTTAAGATCTGCATCTACAAATAAAAATCTATAAATGATTTTCGTAATCCAACAATATTAATGGTTAATAATAAATAATTGATTCATACTAGATATTATAATCTTATTATAATGAAGGCCTCAAATAGTTGTAGGTCTTTCATGGAAGCATAGTTATAAATAGAGATGAATGTTTTATCTATATTAAAATATTTTAAAGACATTAATTGATTAAAAGATAATAGATTATTCATATTCTATTATCCTTATTATCACAAAGATAAATAAAACATTATAGAAAATCATAAATTTTACAAATTTTAATTCATCATGAGAAGATGTAGATTCATCAAAAATATATTCTCTATATTTTGGAAAAATAAAAAATTCAATACATCCTACAATTATATAATTCAATAACTAATAATGTTCCCATGAATTCTGTGAATCTTGTAAAGATGAAAACTCATAACATGGTATTTTATGTCTCTAAAAATAAGGTTATTATAAATTCATTCTATATAACAAAAAATATCAAAATATAAATGTTCATTTTAATATGAATTAAATCATGGTTGTTATGTTATTTTTAAAACTAAAGATAATTTGAGGCTTGGACTCAACAAACCATACTCTTGGGACATAATCATACATATTTTTTTAATTCCTCATTAAAATAGAAGATTATTTATATTTAATTAAACCACTTTTCAATTTATGTATTATAACAGATAAAACATATGGGTGGCTAGTTATGGAACATGAAAAATATTTTATAAAAAATGTTTTCCTCTATGTTAATGTTAGTTATCCATTCCACTGATCATAATAATAATTATTAGATACATGATGACCTCTAAAAAATATCAAATTAAAGACTTATATAAATCATACTAAATATTATATATTAATAGAATTCCTTAATATAATAGGATTTACTTTAATATGAATAAATTTTTTGTATTATATCCTCCCTCTCTATCATATAAATAACTTTATTTTTTGTATGATTCATAGATTTACTATTCCTAATTTTATTAATGAATTTTCCATATTCGATATGAATACTGATGAAAATTAGGGGAATGAAAGTAATGGCACATTGGCCTCAGCCCGGTAGGTGAGGACTCTTATGTGTATCTAGGCGACCTAGGATCAAATCCATGTGGGTGCACAATTTCTAGGTACTTTAGTAGTACTGTAGCAGGTACTGTAGCGGGAACTTTGCAGTACTATAGCAGGTACTATAGTGTGATTGTAGCAGGCAATTTTAGGCACTGTAGCTGCTGAGAATTTTCCCCCTTATGGGCCTTTGGGCCACCAATCTGGTCCTCGTGTCCTTTGAAACCGTCAAGCCACCCAAGCCTTCAGGCTAGTATAGCCTTTGGGCAACCTCAAGACCTTCGGGCCACGTTATGTGAAGATGAAACCAGACAACCTATAAAGAACAATCCCTATAATAAGGATGAGAAAGGAGAATTCAAAACAACAAATGCGATAGGGATTTAAAGAAAAGAGGGTATGGAACCAGCCATTGGGACAAGCCTGTGCATAGACAGTATATTCAAGCCGAACAACCATGCAAAGGTGGAGATCTTATTTCACGATGAAGATGCTGGGGAGGAGCGATTCCATGTAGTTAGTCTAGGTTGTATGTAATTTTTGATGCCTATAGGAAATGATCTCCTCTAAGGCCTACGTGCAATGTAACACTTATTCCTAAAAGCCTTGTAAGGGTTCCACCTCACCCCTTGAAAGGTGGATTATCAAAATCAATAAAAAAAATGAAGGCCTTCGGGACATTAGATGGAAAGTTATTCATTATATTATTTTGTATTATAAAATAACATAAAAAATATTCTAAGATGAAAATATTCTAAAGATATATAAAAATAATTATGGTATTTATTAGGGAAAAAATATGATGGATATGATATAAATACATTTTAAATGTCTATTTTTAGATGTTATAATTCATCCAGATAATTCTATAGATAAATGGTTTTATGGAGTAAATTAAAATATTAAATCCATTATAGGATATAGAGAAATATATAAAGTCTCCATAGTGTTGAAGAAGCTCATGTTAATTATCCTAGATTTATTTTATTCAAATATATTAGTGAATTATCATAGATTTCTTGTTAAATTAAAAATTGGAAAGTTAAATAACATTTTAGATTACTATAAAATGTGATAATCAATTTTTGTAAAAGCTCATCACATAAATCAGATGTAGGGTCACAATAATTTCTTAAAATTTTCTGATGGTCAAATATGAGGATATTTATTAGGTATAAGTTTAGAATATAAGTGGACATGATGACATTAACTAATTACTAATTAAAGACATCATATAGGGAAATTGAATACAATAGTATAAACTATCAATTAAATGTATTATTAATTATAGTGCAGATCAAATTTAGGATTATTGTTTTTTGATAATGAGAAATGATAATTAAGGTGAATAAGGAGCCAAAAGATAATTAAAAATATTTTTTTATAAGGCACTAGCCTTTATTAAAATGAAAAATGAATATTTACTCCAAATTAAAAACAATGAATTTATATATCCTGAATATGATGCTACAAAATAGCTGGATGATATCCAATAAAAATAAAATGTGAAAGTAGGCTTCTAAAAATGTATCATTGATCACAATATTGATGAAATTGTACCCATACATGATGTAGCCCACAATGATATTGAATTTTTTTCTAACTAACATGAATCAACCTAGGTGTATACTCAGAGAATTGTGATCAACATGTCTTTCATTGAGAATGGGTGGAAGATATGGAAATTCAATTATCTATAAGAAAATATGATAAAATAACAAAAATAAAGATTATATAATATATATTTATATGTGGTAAATTATATAAAGAATTTAAACAAAGAGAATAATAATAGAATATCATTGATGACATAAATTTTAACAATATCCTTAAAGATGTGGAAATTAATAGTCACAAGATAGAAAATAATGAAGTTATTATTAAAATGAATAAATCCATGAACAATTACATTGATAAAATCATAGAAATATATAAAATATCTAACATATTTGAAACGTAAGTGTGAGCTAAAAAATATTTTAATGAGTTGTTATATAATAAATGATTAATATACCATGGTTTAAAATGACTTGAAAATGATTAATGTAATATTACTAATATAGAAACTTGAAAATCAGGTGTTTGGTGGATTCCAATAAATATTTATTTAGTATGGAAGTGAAAAATATTATAGAAAATTTAGTCTTCTATAATATAAAGAAGGATAAATTTTCAACGAATTAATATTTCTAGTAAAATATTACCATGTATGTGTCCTATAAATTTTTTTAAAATCCCATAATAATTTTATCCCTGTAATTATGTTATAAAATAACCGAAGAAACAATCGAATGTTTCTCAATGTATCATTTATTATGGGATTTTATTAAATTTAAATCAACATAGATAGTTAACATATAGGTTTTTTGTATAATATGGGTCTATCTATATAAATTGAGTAAATGAACGGAATGTTATAGAAAAAAATTCCTAACAAAATATAAAACAATTAAATATATTGATATTACATTTAAAAAATAATAATTAATATTTAGAGAATTTTACGAGAGGAGACATTCTAAAGAAGAACATTTAGGGGAATTATTTACTATCATTCCATCTCAATTAAATCTTAATTTAATACTAGTGAATATTAACTATTAATAATAAATATAATAATCAATAAAATATTTTTAAATAGTCCTTAATATAATGAAAAACTAAGAAGATGGTTATTTTTATAGTGTTTAATAATCTAATATGATAAATGGATTAAATAAAATAGAAAATATTTTGAACTATGATGGTGAATTAGATACCATTCATAATTATATTTCATCAATGATTAATGGTAGTTTACTAAAAAAACATTAGTTAATATTATTGAAATAAAATAATTTTGTTTCTATTGATTATCAATAGAGTAGTTTTTAATGTATTTAGAATCAATTTGACGATGGGTATGAAGTTATATTAATCTTGAATTAGTTTAATTTAAAAATAATCTATGTTGTATGAAACATATGAAATATATTTCAGAACACTAATAAATTTTTTTCAGGTTAGAGAAGAAAATAAAGGTTTTAATATTAATATGGAAGATGAAAATAATTTGCAATATATATTACATTTTAATCATGGTCAAAATTTATTAGATATTTCATTAAAAATGATTTTTTGTGAAATTTTAAATTGAAAAAAATTACACAACTTTTCAATAATTTCATAATTCAAAAAAATAATGAATAAATAAATGGGGAGAGAAGATAAAAACCCAAGGCTCATTATAGTAAGTCTATTAAAATACTTTTAGATCAATATGATGTTACAACACAAAAATATGTGTATTTTCTCAAAATTATTAATGATTTTAATATTAAAATATGGAATATATGTATGTCTCAAAAATCCAAATAATCAATCATGTTCCAATATTTTGGAGAACATGATAAAAATAAAACATTTTATTCAATAAATATGTTGAGATATATTTTTGGGAGTGGGTATGAAAATAGAAAATTATTAGAATATAATGAGAATAAAGGTATAAATCATGATGTCGCGTTACTATATAAATCATTCTACAAATAATGATAGTTTACTCTATTTATAGATTCATGTTATTATAGAAGAATAAATGAATAAAAAAATTGCGCTAAATTTCAATATATAATCATATGAAATGTGGATCAAGAAAAATATAAATATGAGACACATAATATAGTCTATTATTTCATTCATTATTATTTAAAAAATGAAAATGTAGGGGATACATTTATGTAAAATATAATGATGTAATATTTCATATCTATAAACAAAATGGATGTTTGTATCGATTGTAAAATTGAATCACATAGATAATAGTTGAATGTGGTTATTCAGCCATCATTGAAAATGATGATAATCATAAAAAATATATAATAGACATTTGATGGCATGATGTTTTTCGATATGAACCATCATTATATGATGAAGGTAACATAAACATTCATATTGATATTGTATTTTTTTTAATAATTCTAGTGATTAAGTTAAATACATGAAATTAAGTGGAGAAAATATAATACTACGAATAATTTTTGAAAATGAAAATATAATCACATACATACTTTATTGGTAAAAAATGAAATAATTGTAAGATATTTTTACATAATATAATTTATTATATGGTTGATCCCTAAATACATGATGATTATTTAAAAAATAATAATTCTTTAACATTAAGAATGAAAATTTGGACTTTATTGAGTATAATTGAAACAATATATATTGCAAGCATAGATTAAGGTTAACTAAATAATGTGGTTCTAGAAATATTTTCAATAAAATGTTGGAGGTTTTATGGAATATTGGTAGAATATTTTGTGATGGATATTCAAGAAATAAAATGATTATACTTTGAAGGGATATAATATTCTCTATATATATGTGATTATATAAGGATATTTTGTTTTATTCTATTAAAATAAAATAATAAATTGCATTAATTTTTTAACACACTAGGATTTTAGAATATATTTCTACTTAAATATATGACATTTCAATGATTTTTTATGTTACACACAACAATGAGTTAAAATGAAATGAGATGTACTATTAATACATATAAACATTTAAATTAAAGCCTACACTTTAAAATTAGTTTTATGAGTAGGAAAAATATTATTTTTTAATTTATGTATAAATACATTGGATAAAAAATTATTTGTAAATTAGTAATCAATTTATAATAAATTTTTTACTTTATTCATGGATATATTTTTTCTACAATTTTTATTTATTTATTTTCTTATTGAAATAATAAAAATATTATTATCCAATTAGAGAAATTTTATTATGAATAATTAACATGATTTTCTAAAGCAGCATTTCAAAATTAACTTAAAGTGCAATTTTGTGATATTTTTTTAAAATATTGTGTTTTTAGTTAATATAGAAAAGTTTCCTTTTATGTAAAAAAATTATTTATTTTGATTAAAAGGAACAATAATAATTATATTTATATTATAAAATAGTTTAGTTATCCTTTTGATATAAATATTATATTAATCATAGTTATATGTAATCTAGGTATAAACAAATATTTAGATATAAAAAGGAATTTTTTTTGGAAAACAATTTTCCATCTTTTATTACATGATAAATATTTTTTGAATTTAAAAAAATATATATATCTTGATTCCATGAAAATAGATTCCATATTATAAACAAAAAAATTAATTTTATCTAATAAGGCCAACATAGTTTATTGTCATAATAAATAATAAATACATAAAAAATACATCATTATGGTAGAAGGGTAAATCAGTTTATCCAAGGATAAAATTAATAATATGGCCACCATAATTATTCTAATATATTATTACATGAATATATTTATAACCTTTTAAGCTTCGTATCAATATTTAATTGATAATGAGACAATTTCCTGTTATTGTGACCTACGTAATATTTTAGGTAATGAAAATTCCAAAAACAAACTTTTTTTTCTTTTAAATATTTCTTATTCGATCACATGTTCAAATAAATTTTTTTGGAATGATTAATAATTATTATTTTTATCATTATAAATATTATTTTCCTGCTATTAATTTATTAGTATTTTTAGTAACTAAATTATTACCTTCAATATTTAGTGAACATCAACACATTATTTAATTATCTAATAGAAAAAAATGAAAAAAATGAATTTCAGTATATTAAAAGTAATATAATTTAAGTGATTTATAGTGTTTTATTATTTTTAATTAATAATATATCATATTAGTGACATGATTATTAGTATATTCTAACACCTCTATTCTTTTGATGTATTTATATTCAAATTAAATTTATAGTTTCAAAAATGACATTAATATTGTCTTATAATATTTATTAAATGATTTAATTATCTTATACACCTTTTACATATCAATTTAATTCATATATGTTTAAAAATATATACATACCATTTATGGACTAATTGTTTTGTAGTAACTATATTTACCCTTAATGTTTAAAGACATCATTATCATGTTAAATATAAAAAAGTGTTAAAATTTATTAAAACAAAGATATAAGGATAAATAAAATTTTAAACTATCTAATTTTTTTAAAATAATATAATTTACACCTATTATAATACTGTGATTAATTTATATCAGTTCGAATCCATTTAAACTAGATAATAATTTATATTAATTTTATATTTTATAAAATTCCAAAATCTCCCCTATCCTCTCTTATTAATGGAAACATCCTATGATCATTTACTTATAATTAAAATTCAATTTTTATTAACTGAGACCTATTTAAAACCTTTAATGACATCCCTTAAAACCTCATAGCGTCCTTGGTTTTAATATAAAAACTTTATAGTATGGCTTTTTCTGTAATATGAAGGTTTGTGTCCAAAAAGTTGTATCATTCTAAACTCAGTGTTTTTATCTTATTATTTGATCTGACATTGTAAAAATTAATTTTAAAATTATAATATAATAAAATTATTATACATAGAATTTTTAAATTTTATTATTTCAATTGAATTACCTATATCAATCTCCTCTTCAAATAGTTAACAAAACCGTCGTCTCTGTATACAGTGGAATATCGTCTTGTGAATCGATGTAATTTGTTTTCTATTATCATCTCACATGAATATTTATGGTGATGGATTTAATATATATATATATATCCATGTCTGTTTGTGTGGTATTCATGAAATACTAATCAATTTATCTGATTAATATTTTATATTTTTTTACCTTTCCATTCATTTGAGGAAGATAACACCGCTCCTACGTATTTGTAGACTACCACCTCCAAGAAGTGATGTGATAAATTATTCATTGTCACATTACATTGATGGTATATATAATAATATTTAATAAAATATATAATATTTATTTTATAATGATAATTTTATAATGAAAAAATAAAACTTAGCTTTATTCCATCATGGTCTAGAAAAAATGGTAACATTACATATGCATATGTATGGATTACCACCTCTATGAATATAATGTAGAGACCCGAAGCCTTACGTACATGAACATTACATTACTTTTGCGGAATACTTAGTACATAACAAAAAACACACACACAAGGATCGTAATAGTTTAGTGTCTTTGGAAACCTGGAACGTAATATTCTAATCGTGGTGAAGGATCTCCAATATCTACCATAAATATCTTCCTTTTTTTACCTAAAACCTTTCTTTATATCCTGGGGAAAAGAAAACATAAAAGGGTGATCTCAAATGCTCAGTAAGGGTAAACAAAAGGAAATAAAAATCATATCATATCTTTTTGAAAATCATAACCTGCAAAAGAGATCATAATATCATAACATGGAATAAATCATAGTAGTGAAATGAAATCCCAATAATCATAACATAAAACAAGAAACGTTTTGGCATACACACATAATCATAGAGAATCATTTCTTGTTAGTCAATACTCATTGTCAAGACTATCTTAGTGGACAAAGTCCCTTTCTGAACCGAGTCACCCTCGTTTCAGTCCTGTTTCACTGAACCGGTATAACCTACCATTCCAGCCATGTCTATCTCATGAGATATAAAATCTTTACCCAATGCATTGGAGGGAGATATAGGTCCCACCCATATCATAATTAAACCATTCTTATGTGTGCCACAAAATCATAAATCATACATCATTGCATAACCCATGTAATAAAAATGGGATTCTTAAACAACATGACATCATAAAACAATTTATATAGATTAAAGGATTTCATAAAAATATTTCCATCACAACATAATCAAATCTATGTAATAATAGGTATAGAAACAGAACCCTTTATTATCTTAGAGGGAAAATAATTTTGATAAAACACTTGAACTCCATTCTTGAGGAAAATATCCTTTCTACTTAAAAAATACTTCTCCTTTCTTAACATGTCATACAATTCTAAACTAAAAGAAGTTGATTAAAAATAAACCTGAAAACTTGTAAAGGAAGCTTCTTGGAAATAATGTTTTAAAAATCCATTCATGCCGTATAAGTTAAAAAAAACATTCTTCTCGTACTTTTGTCAGAAAAGTCAAAAAGTACCTCGTATGAAAAACGACAAAAGATTCCTTTCATATCTTTTACTAAAAACTCACCAAAGAGTAAAATAGGATTTAGAAAATTTTAGTTGAATGGAAATAATATTACATATTGAGGAAACATGTATTTGGATGATAAAATACACCCCAGTAAATGCCAAAGTATAAACAATCTCGGATAAAAATGAGATTGTGATATTTTCCCTTACCTTAGGTCCGAATTTCTTTGTACGTGTTCAAAACTCCTGTATAATGATTTAAATCATGTTATTGCCTTATTCCAGAATCATATTTATTGTTATTATATCATATATGGTCCACTTATGACTTTATATTACCCGTTCTTTTGTAAATTAATGTTAAAGTAGCATTTTGGGTAAAATCGTCTCATTTGTCGTTCGTGTTTTTAACTTGTAATTATTAATATGATTACTTGGATCATGATTACTTATATCCAGAATGTAAAACATGATTTATATATAATATATATTCAGAATATACATATATATAATATATTGATAAATGGAATGAGATACACCGTTCATGGAGACGGTAGTCCGTACGTACGCATGAACGCTGTTTTCGTTTCCTTATTGAATTGAATGGAATTAAGTAGATGACATACATATAAATATAAATAAATCTAGTATCATTATTATGTCATATATTTAATTAGTACTTATTATATATACTTTATAATCATTCATGAATGGTTAATCATTGAAAATGAATCTCATCGCGTCGTGGAGACGGTAGTCCGTATGTACGCACGAGCGATGATATCTTTCCCATGGTCGTGGAATTGTGTTGAAGTGTTTGTATACTATTTCAGTATCAATATAACTTTATAATAATCATATATAGTTACTCAATAAACCATTATTCCCATCCAATTAATGTGGTGGCGGAAAATAGATTAGACCACGGCGTGGAGACGGTATTCCGTACGTACGCACGCGCGGTGATTTCCTTTTTCCGTAGGATGGATAGAAGGTTAATTAGAGTTGTTTAATATTTATAATAACATATCAGTATGTAAGTAATACTGATTTTATTACTTTATCATGAAACAACTAAAGAAGAAGAAGTTGAAGAAGAAATAAATTGAAAATATTGGTAATGGATATTACCTCTTATTTGAAACGCCTCTTTGAATCCTCCACTTAGAGAACTATGATTGGTCTTTGAAGAATACCAGGACCTCTAGGATTATTCTAGGGAAGTGGAGAAGGGATTTTGGCAGGGTTTGGCCGAGCTTAAGGGCTCAAAGTTGTGTGACGAAGAGAGGGAGGAGGTGCCCTTTTATAAGGGAGGAGAGGGGCACCTTAGGAATATCTCAAAATATTATTTTATATTAAAGTCAAAATCAGTTTATAATGGTTTCTAAAGGTCGTATTTCGATGATAAAGTGGGGATGGGTAGAAATACTTTCAACCAATAGGATTTAGACAAGTTTAGGTTATTACTTTATCCTTATCAATTAGATTTAACTTTAAGTTAAATAATTTAACTTTTACCGTGTCTTTTTGTTTTCTTACACTATATGGTTAATACACTTACTATAACATGCCAAACGAACCCCAATTTGTTTATTATTAATATATATATATCCTTATCTATGTCATTTGGACGAACCTTAGATTTTAAGAAATAAAATAATAATTAATAATATATATTTGATTTAAATCTATTTTGTGTCAATTTTGACACTATTTGATATATGATTTTTGTGAAAGTCATAACAGAATTATATGTTCGAACCAAGTTGATTAAATCAACACTAAAATATCATAGTAACCTAGAAAATTAGTGTAATTCCTAAAAAGTCTTAAAGTACATTTTTTTTCTATTTATAATATCAATTATGTCAATATTTCATTAATAAGATAATTACTGCATCATCATTGTGTCATAAATAAATTAAATTATTTGATGTCTAAAAATTACAAATAAAATACCATTATGTAGGAAATATTTTTATATTTCTAATGAATATTTACAATCGAATTTATCTTATGTATAACCCTGTATTAAAAACGTTTTAGTAAATAAACTTTTATTTTAACTCTTTTAACTCTTCTTTGAATTAAATAATAATAAATGTCCTAATCTAATCCAGGTGGGCCTAAATGATAATATTTTACACTTAAGGTTATTTTTGGTCGACATACACTTTTCCAATAGGATTAGGACATGTGTTAGGGTAATATTAATATCATTTTTACCTTTAATTACCCTATTTACTTTTAACCCTGGTAAATAAAAGTAAAAAGTTATTATTCACCAAAAATTATTTTCAACTCATTGAACCAAATTTTACTTATTGACATAAACCATGTCTCTTGGATTTTTGAAATTCCATTCACAGAACCGGTAAAATTCTGTTTTATGAAAAATTCAGTTTTTTAACTACCACTTAGTAGTTTCACTATTCATCAAAAATTGATGTTTTTCAGAACAATGCCAAAATTTCATCCTAAGATATATTTCATATTCTGAATTAAAAAATGAAGTCTATTTTACCAAATTCATAACATAGAAGTTGCATTAATTAATTTTATAATTAAATCCCACTGTTAAAACAAATAGCGTGTTTTTAAGAAACAATATTTATCAAAAGATTGACACTTGTTTATGTATAGTTTAAATGTGAAATTACATCCAATGACCAACATTGTATTAAATTGTAAAAATATATTCTAAATATACTTTAAAACCACTCAAATTAATAATTTATCACTATTAATTATTTTGATTAAAAAAGTTGTTTTTAATTATAATTTATTAATTTTCACTATTTATCAGAATATGAAAGTTATCCGAAAAGTACCAAAATTTCACCTTAGGCTAAATTCGATACTCCGAATCCAAAAATAAATTCCATTTTGAAAAATAAAATTTACAAAATTTCAAAAAGTGGTTATTACTATTCATAACAGCTAGTTTTAATAATATTTTAATAGCATATTGCTGTTTAGAAAAACTCGTTATTACGTACTACACACACTATCGAGGAAGGTCGTGATTGCGTGTAATGCAAGGAAAGTCAAGGATGTGTGTTGTGAAAGCTCCTTTTGGTGTAGCGTACAACACAAGACATTAGTAAAATTAAAAATATTATTTTTTCATAAAATCTCGGGGTGTTACATATAACATATTTCATATTTCAATATCATATTTAATTATTTTATAAAAATAAAATTTATTTCACAAAAGGATATTTAATTAAATGTTAATTTTTGCAATATGATAATATAGTGACCACTTTTACTATAATCCACCTACAAATATAATTTTTTCAGATATAGACCAAATATCATTAAAACACACAATTCAAAAATAATAGAAAATGTAAATCATCATATGATGATAATAAATAATAAAATAGAAATAAAATTACAAAAAACAGGTTATTAATAAAGTAGATAATTCTCCTAACTTTGTTATTCCTAACGATACTTATTGTACATGAGGAGTTTGACATGATGTATGTGATTTTGCCTAATGTTCTCTATCATTGATGAGTATATTTTATGTTATTAACCTAGTTAATTTTATATGTTATAGATAATTCTCTTTATCATATTATGTGATGAATTATTTTTTCATCATGGTATTAAATGATTACATTCAAATTATTTAATCTAAGGGTATTGGACTTGAATGTTACAAAGATTTAAGGGGTTTCATAACAAAATTTATTTTCATTGGGTTATAATAAATATCCATTGTCCATTATATTATAAAAATATTTGAGTAATGGCCTATTAATATTTTATATTATATTTATTATTTTTAATTTGAATTTAATTTTTTTACAAATTATAACTTTATATATTAATTTTTCACTCCAATGATATGATATTTTAGAGGGTTTTTCATTTATCATATTAATGAAATATGGAATTATTTTTATACTCATTATGAATAATTTTCTTCAATGCCAATAAACTCCTTAAATTGTTTAAATAATTTTTTCAATTTTATGAAATGATTTATTAAAGAAATATTTTCCCATTATTTACCTTTTACAAAATTAATTACAAATAATCATTTTATCATTTTTCATATCATGTAGTTTTTTAAATTTTTATAAAATTTAACAGATTATTTTCTTATATAACATCAATGGAATTTCTGAACATCATAATCATTCAATCATTTGAATAATCCTTTATATTTTCTCTATTATTCTTTTCTATGAATTTTTTTCTAATATATGAGAAATTATTAATTTTGATAATTGAATTTTAAAGTGAAAATGGTATTTTTGTGAAGAATGTTCTAATAATATTTTTTCGATTAGTTATATTCAAAAATAAAAATGACCATTTATTTTTTAAATTATATACTATGGATATGTTTTAATTCTACAATTCATATTATTTTATTTGTATGGTTTATTATTGGTTTGATTGGGTGATATTTTATCACCTTATATGAATTTATTCAATATGAAATCTTATGTTGATTATGTATTGAATTGTTATTCACCCCTTTAATATGATGAATTCAATTATTTTTCATGGGATGGGTTAGACCCATTATATCCCTGTGATTCATTTGTAGGCCTCATGACATAAAGAAGTTGGGATTTGTGGATGATACATTACCAATTAATGAAACGTGTCTTGTAATGATGTATTGATGGTATGTTAATAATTTTTTTCAATATGCCTTCTATCATTATGATATCAGTTATCTTTGAACATGTGCTTATTTGAATTATTATGATATCAGTGGAGATATTTCATGTTCATGTGATTATATATATGTAATTATTTGACCATAATTAACATATGATAAATTATTCTTTATAATCATATTATTGATTATATAGAATGTGTTTTCAGTTATAAACCATAATGAATTGATTATTTCATATTTTATCATGATATTTTATAGTGTTTGTAACCCATAATAAGAATTTTTTTCCAATGTTCTTTTTTTCCTTTCCCTTTGATATTATGTTGGAATCGTTGAATGAGATCAATTATTCAAAATATTAAACTTCAAAATATTTTATTTTTCTATATTCAAATATAATTTTAAATTATACTATGTGTCTAGTTTAACAAAACTTCTAAATTATTTGGTATTTTGGGATATGATCAATTATGTCTTATGAAAATGTAATATGTTGACCACTGACCCTCAGCTATTTGGGTTGGGGATGTTATAGTATGTATCAGAGCATGTTTAGTAGAAACCTTGGGAAATATATTTAGGAATGCATTCATTATAGAGAATAACCATTAAATCAAATTTGAGGATAAGTCACTGGGTAGTATTACATAAAAAAATATATGTTATGGTAGATATTTTTTCCCTAGAAATGCAACCCTGTAATGAAATTCAAGTGAATGTGGTTTTGTAATAAATTGATCGAGGGGTAAATACTCTAAAAATAGTTAGTTGAGTATAAAATTTCATTATTCGAGTGAAAAATGAGTGGTTTTTACTATTCATCTAATTTTACACTTCTGAGCTATATGATTGGGTTAATTCTCATTTTCTATATGAAACATTATGATGAATTTGAGAATAGAACCTATGGAATCCTACAATATTTGATAGTGATATGGAGTAATCCTAAAGTGTTTAAAAATGATAATTATATGATTAATGGAATATTTAAAGGAAAAGATACTCATTTTGGGATTTTGTGTGATGACAATTTCACATTATTAAAGATATATTATGATAAGTTCGTATAAATACAACCATTTGAATTATTATATTTTTATGGAAAAGGTTATTTGATGAATAATGTATTTTATTTTATAGATTTATGTCTAACAGAATTGGGTAATTTTATGGTTTATATTAACTATAATTATGAGGTAATAATGGTTTATTATAATTTTGGAAGACATGATTTATGATATTGATAATGTTGGTATTGAAATTAAATCGGATGAATAATTTTATTTTGAGGATATTTATCATATTTTTGGGTTTCTCATTGAATTATATTAATATAGTTTAGTTCATTGAAATACTATGTGATAAGGGAAAAATCATTTTATCCAACAACATTGTGATGCTTTAACCAATAACCAATGAGAAACAGTGGTGATGTGAAAAAACTGGCCTATAAGATGTCAAGTTTAGTATGAAATTTCTTTTACATAAATAGTTTTATGGATAAATATTATGTATATTTTTGGAAAACAATTCTATGTCCAAACCTTATTGAAAGATCATTATTTTATTGTGATTTATAAAATATCAGGAGAAATATTATTAGTATGATGTTAATATAACATTAATTATTAGTGTAAAGGATAGTTTGTTAATAAAAATATTATGTTTATAGAGATGAAACATGAAGGGTATGAGGAATATTTTGAGGTTAAATCCTTTTTTCTTATAGAGGTATTGAGGATATTTGGGATATAGGGTTATTTATCAAAGTAATTATATATGTTAAACCATTTGTTTTCTTATTAATTTTTATAGATTAATATATTATTTTATCGTATGAGTTTTTTTTATCTTATATTATGATAACCAATTTGGTTTTTGAATATTGAATGAATAGCTTGTTATTCTCTTTTTGATTGTGTGACAAATTAGATTTTGATCTTAGTGTATCAGGCATAATAATACATTCAACATGACAACACATCACTTTGAACAAAATATGAGATTGCTATTGAAATTGATGAATGGGAGAATGTATAAATTCATGTTACTATAATTTTATACGTTATTTATCTAGATATTAAGAAATTTCCCAAATCATAATTTTTTTTTGAAATTATAATATTACCTTATTGCTTTTATTTTAAAGGAATCGATGGTCTATTCAACCCATAAATGTTTATTGTTTTTTGGCGGTTAACATTCTCATTACCGTGTTCTATATCACTCCATATTTGTGTTTGGAAACTAGTCTTCCATTTAATTTCAATATTAAAAATTTATACGAATTTTTAACTTGTATATTAAAATGAATATATGATATTTCAGGTATCCTTTATGATTTCCACTATCTTTTTTATGGTTATTTTGAACTCCTATGTAAAATGGGTGTTTCAAAAAAATTAAATATCATTGATAACTGAAATAAAATTAAATGAGTGTAATTTATATAATAGTTGTAGAATGTAATGTCATGATATTTTATAATATATATTTTTGGATAAAAATGAATATATAGATATGAAACTATAAGAGGGGGGTGAATTTTATGTTTAAAAACTCCAGAGAAACATTTGTTTAGTATAACTAAACAAATCATATTCAAAAAAAATATTATATATTAAAACGGTAATTGGATAGGGCCTTATGTTCAGAAGAAAATAATATCACAGTCATGTTTATTTTGATATTTAATCCCCATATTTGAAAACATTTAATTATATTCACAATAGAAAACAATGTAACATATTATTACCAAAAAGGTTCATAATCACAATATTTACGATAAATCAGATAAATATCATAAATGGGTTTTCTATTTATTGAATATAAAATAGTATTACATATAAAATAAATGATTTTTAATTGAATCTATTATGATAAATAATATACAAATAGAATGATGAATAAAAAATATCACTTTTTATTAACACAATAGAATATAAAAAAATTGTAATGAAATAATTAATACAATTGAATAGAAATATTTTTTCCCAATAAGGAGGTTATCCAATAAACTATTATAAAGTTCTATTTACATATTCTTGCAATCAAGTCTTTCTTACTTAAAATAGTGTAATCCCTCAATATAGTGATATGGTATATCTTTCCATCTCTGTAATGCCTGGATCAAGAAGATGTTAATCTATTCTATATTTCTATCCCATGAATCCATTGATCTGATGGATCAGATTCTCTCTTTCTAGCCACAGAATCCATCAATTAACCTAATCAGGTTATATCTTTTTAGCCTCAGATTCCCTTTCTTGTAACCACATTAATTAGAATCGAATAATAGAAAATGAACTCTAATATTACATGGATAAGGAACAAGTTGTTTACATGTGTCAACATTAGAGATCAACCCTACACCAGCAAATTGACCATATATCTCAAATAGTTTTTGTTGTGTTTTATAGAATATCTCTTTAAATGGTAAAATAAACATTTTTTTATAAGTGTGCCTCCCAAAGGTCATCATGATCTTAAACAGTCATATTTTCTCTATGATTTTTGGGAAAATAGAGACATATTATACATAAACAGTCATTTTGTTACTAAAAGCATGATACTATTTTTATCACAAATATTAAAACTGAATAAAAATCATCATTTCAATATTATTGTTTTTTTGTGTAAAGAGTAAAATTTTTAAACATGATAAAACTATTTTCCACTTTTAGGATTAAAATAGAAATCAATCTAATGGATTTACTTTCATAGTGTCATTAAATTCTTCTCAATGAGTTTGAATCTAATGATATCGGTTCCAATATAGAATCTTTTTAAATGTTTTGTCAATATGAATACATTATAAAATTATTTTAAGTCAATTTGATAGGATGAATCTAATCACAATCTGAATCATTTACAATAATTTTAATTTAGATTCATGAATACTTTGTTAAATTAAAATTTAAAATATAATCAATAATATATATATATATATATTATTTATTAAATAATGTGTTTTGATTTTTTAAAAAATATGAGTGTAAAATTAAAAAATATACTTTTGACTCAATAATATCCCAATATTTAGAAATCACAAACCACAAACCCAAAATAAAAATTTCTATTATAACGATATGTCTAAAATCATTTATATATATCATATTTAAGAAAACCTATATATATACTCTTATCTCCCCCTAATTTTATAAACTCTTGTAAATATTATATTGAATACGCTTAACTCTCCTATAAGATGAGAACTCCCCTTAGGATAATATTATATTATTTTTAAAGGGTTTCTCCATTTATATAAGGAATTTCTCATTTTCTATAGAAATACCTTCTTATATAAAACGTTATCCCCATTTGTAATTTTCAAAATCATAACAGAAAAAGTATTTTTTATACCTAAAATGTGTTAGAATAAAAAATAAAAATTAAATAATAATGTAATTATTCATCAAAAGGTAAATAAATGAATATTCGACCAAGAAAATAGAATAAATTTTATCAAAATTTATATAGATGATTTTTTTAATGAGAGTTTCAAAAATAATAATAATATAACAATAGTTTTATGAAGTTAAATATCCCTTTAGTGAAATCGATTATTTAACAATTTCTAAAATCTTTTTAAATGAAATCATATATTATTTCCCATTTCCCATGATATCTTAATATGATTTGTTTTCCTTTTCCAACTCTTGAATCATTTCCTCTTAGAATGGAAATATTTCATCCTTTTCTGTTGTTTTTGTTCTCGAAGATTTTCTTCCAAAAATTTACTCTGATTGATCTTTTTGGTGATTATTTATATAAAAACCTCCTAATGATTCATCAAATCGTTAATGTTATCTATATATATATAATGAATTTAAAAATATATTTGTTAAAAAAGGGAATGGTTCACTTATAAATCTGAAATATATGTAGTATGTTTCTCAGAATCACTTCTGAAGGTTTCATGATATCTTATCCTCTTGGAAATATATATGGTTAAACTATTGAATGAAACTCTCATCCCGTCCAATTATTTTTTGAATCTTTCATGATTTTCCTCATGACTCATTATGATCTAGTCAATGCCTCGAGACAGTTTGAAAATTTTATTTTTTACTCTTCCTATGATTTTCAACACTTTTGTATAAAACAATAAAATTAGGTTTCTATCATATCAGCCAATTTAACTTTTATTTTATTAAATCCATGTATTTTCATTATTTTTCCAAAATACAAGGATAATTTTGTCTAAACATTTATTCTGGGATTTAGATTCAGATTGAATTATTCATCTACTTGTTCCAATATCTTCTTTCACAATCTTTCTCTTCTTTATCATAATCTATGGTTAATGAACTCTTTGTTCACCAATATTTTGAGAATAAATTTTAAATGCCTCAATTTTATACTTATAATATTATTCAACCACTTTATCCTAATCTTGTTGATCTCTCTTGGATGATGGATGTTTCTCTTGAATTAAAGGAGACCTTTTCTTCCAATATTACTAACTTCTCATTATTATTTCTTAATTAAGACAATTTTTTGGAAGGCAAGAGATGTCTTAAAAGAATTATTTTCATAATGGGGTTCCTCTTCCTTTTCACATTTTATCTTCATTTTCCTCTTCTTATTGTTATTATTATTCTTTTTATCCCCCTCCTTCTTCTTCTTATTATTCTTAACCAACTTATCCTTTATATTATTTTATTTTCTTATACACATTGACCTCTTCATAAAAATTTCAGAATAGTTTTCCATTACATGAAAATTTTTAGAATCTCTTCTATAAAGAACTTTTCCAAAACGATTTGATTATTGAATGGTAATAACATATTTTTTTATTTTTTACTTGATGTAGGGGGAATTAAAATGAACTAACACTATTTTTTAGTATAATATAACATTTGGTTCAGGTAGAAAAAAATATTTGAAGGTGATTCTATACATTTCAACGTCATTTCATGAAACATTGATTCAAAAAACATTTTATTATTATTAATTTCATTGATATGTTTTTCTAGGACTTCCTCACCATAAAGTACTTATAGAAAAGCATTATATCTTTTAAAACCAACATGTGGTTATCTTTATTTTTTTCTTCCTTTATTTTGCTACACTATTCAATGAATTACACTGAGTATTTCATTTGTTTATTTTATTTTATCTTTAGTTAGTAATATTAATTTTTGGAAGAACTTCTTTCCTCTAATGCTGATACCTTAGTATTTTTAACAAAAAAATGTATCTATGAATAAAAAATATATTTCATCCTTATTGTGACATCACAAGTAAGTAATGAATAATAGATATTTTTTATCTATGTCTATTAATGAACTAGATAGTGTTTTAGAGGCTTAAAATGAAAATAAATCCAATCTTAAGCATGGAATACACTAATATTTTTAAAAGAATGTTTTACTACCTTTTGATGGAAAAACATTTTTAAATAAATCTTTTGACAATTTTATAAGCTATTTTTGTCAGAATAAACTTATTCTTTATGATTGAGACATCAAAATTTACTTTGTGTGAATTTTTTGTATTTTTCGGACAATGTTCATTTTTAATGAATAGTGAAAAACACTGCATTTTACATCAAAACTGATTTTTAATCTAATTAATTTATATGATTAGATTATCTTCTGAATTGGTTTTGAAGTGAAATTAGAATATATTTTTACCATTTAATCCAATGGTGGTCATTGGAATCACTTTCACTTTGAAATTGGACTTAAACTGGTGTCAATCTTTTGATACTTATTGTTTCATAAAAACACGCTATTTGTCATGACAGCCGGAATTAATTATTAAATTAATTAATTTGACTTATATGTTTTTAATATTGTAAAATAGACTTCATTTTTGAATTCGGAATATCAAATATAGCTTAGGGTGATGTTTTGGTATTTTTCTGAAAAACTTCAATTTTTGATGAATAGTGAAACCACTAAGTGGTACTTATAAAAACTGATTTGTCGTTTAAGTGAAATTTCACCACTTATGTGTTTTGAATTTAAAAAATCCTACATACATGGTTGTCATTAAGAAGTAAAATGTGGTTCAATGAGATTAAAATATTTTTTTCGGTGAATAGTAACTTATTAAGTTTTTAATCGCGATTAGTGGTAATTAGTGTAGTTTAAGGTAAAAATAATGCTTTAATAAAATGAAATGACCTAGACACATGTCCTACACTTATTGGTTGTCTCATGGCCGACCATGAAAAGCCATGGTTCAACTTGGGGACCCCATGGAGCCACTTTGGTTGGGAAATGACATAAATAACTTTTTATTTAATGTTAAAGTAAAAATGACACAAACATGAGTTATTTTACTAAAACAATTTTTACATGAGGTTATACAAGTCAGATTTTTTTACTATAAATATTAATTGGAAATATAAAACTATTTCCTACATCATAGTATTTTTTTATAATTTTTATACTATCAATAAATTAAATTATTTATGACATCATGATGATGCAGCGATGACCTCATTATTTAACGATTTAAATAAAATGAAATTATAAAGTAAAATCTAAAACCTAAACATGTAAAAAACCTATTGTATGGGTGTATTTCGAACCCTTATCACCCTATCCTTGAATTATATCAATTTGGGACCATTTAAATCCGAAACACATTTTCAAATAAAGTAATATTTCTTTACTTTCCAAGAGTGCCCCTCCTCTCCTCTTATAAAAGGCCCCCAACTCTACCTCCTCACCCACACTCCCAAATCCTTTGGCTCGGCCAAACCCTGCCCATTTTGTCTCTCCACTCCCTCTATTACTCCTTGAAGCCTCACATTGTGCAGAAGACTTCCGAAGGAAGTCTTTGAGCTCAAACCAAAGGGAGTTACCCGATTTTAAGGTACTGTCTTCTTTTGAGTCCTTTTGTTTTATTTTGCTTCTACAACCCCCTAAAAACTTTTTATTGTTTTATTTTGTATCAAATCCAGTATCATCAATATACTAGGATGTTGTAATAATAAGGATTCTAGCTACACTTACACACACCTACATCAAATGGTTAAAGAACATACGGTTTCCATGGATGGTGAATTTATGCCTCCCGAAACGATGATTGTTCAACATTCCTCTAACACCTTCAAAGGTGGCCATTAAGATGACACTATATTTATATATGATATATAATATGTTTATCTTAAGCTTCTGTATTTTTCATTTTGGGCATACCATTATGGTTTCCATTTTGGGTAAACGTGATATTTTCATTTAAGGAAGTGCGGACTACCGCCCCCTCAAAGTGATTTGATTCATTAAATACCATATGTGGGACGTATAAAGGATGGAACTATGATATTATATATGATATTATACTGTAATTATAATATAACTTTATATCATTATGATTCCATTCTATAAAATACGAAATAGAAATCAAAGTAGCGTTCATGCGTACGTACGGCTTACCGTCTCCATGAACGGTGCATTTCATTTCTTACCTCTAAATGATTATGTAATATTATAAATGCACATATATACTGGATATATATGACATATATGATATATACATCATGATTATAATCCTGGATATAATGGATACATGAACAACTTGTAATTATAAAGGGTTTATTTTGACTCAAGTACCAATGATCGTTAAAACGACCGTTATTAACTTAAATAATTACATAGTGTTCATGACATGGAAATAAGAGATATAAAAGGAATAATGAACTTGAAAAATGTTCTTAAACAAGTAGAAATTAACTCAAGTTTATTATTCAGGAGATTAAAGAACGACCGAGTCAAGTCGGACCGGAGGTATGGGATTTCGTCTCAATCTCCTTTCATTGAGGCATATTTTATTTTATACACAACCTTCTTTTATATGGTGTATAAACCCCTTTGACTTTTATGTGTATACAAAAGGAATCTTTTTTATATGAAGCTTTTTACAAAATGACAAAAGGAAATGTTTTTGTCATACGTATGCGGCGACAACGACTTCTCCACCGCCGTGACCATTATTTTAGTTTCGGCTTCCTCTACAAGACATACCTTATTTTTAAAAGAAAAATAAAATCCATGTTTTACATTTCTTTTATTTTGATATTAAATTTTTTTTCATAATGTTTTTATATCAATGTGTTGTATTGATATCTTGTGATTGAAAGGTGGAAATGTTATGTTTCCTTTATGCATGTTTTATGTGATACGATTATGTTATGGTTCTTTGGAATTATTATGAAGACGGGTGGTTCCGTGATAAACTAAGGGTGGGTGAGCCCAATATAGCTCTCCAATGCATTGGGTAAAGCGAATGAGTGAAATGTTAAGGTTTCTCCAAAGAGATTTAGGTAATATACTGTGATGGGTATTCCAAACGTAACCAAGATGGTTAATCTCTACGTAAGAATGTTATGAATGCCTTAAGTTACCTTTATGTCTTATGATTTCTATGATTTATTCATGATTTGATGAGGTATGTTAATGTGCTTATGTTTTATGGGTAATGTATGATCTCATTCATATGTATATATGTACCCATGTTTCCTTTCCATATTTTTATATCCCTTACTGAGCTTTTTATGCTCATCCCAAGTTTTTTTGAAATGTTTTTCACAGGTCAAGGGAAAGGTACATGATATGATGATAGTGTCAAGGATGTGTCAAGAAAGAATCCATGTTTTATTTTAAATATGTTTCCATTGATGGTAATGAAGAATACTATCTTTATGTAACCAATTAGTTTATATGTGAAATGTAATGCAAGTTTTATGATCTAATTCTCTAAAACTCTAAACCCGAAAAATCCTAAATGTGTAATCTTGTAATAACTCAAGATTAAGTAAGGTTTAAGGTCGGGGCCTTATAGTTGGTATCAAAGGTCAGTTTAGATAAATTTAGGAGTTAGAATTCTATTAAATGATTATCCAAAAATATTTTTTTTGAAATGATATAGCATTTGAAGATTACCATGTTGTTTCATCTAAGACATGATTGTTCAGAATGGTTTTCCATAGAGGAAATAGGGAAGTAGTGCTAGGAAGGAATGCAAAAGGAAATAACCTTCCGAATCAGCATCTTCAGATGGT
The DNA here is from genome assembly GCA_963277665.1 of Viscum album. Lineage (NCBI taxonomy): Eukaryota > Viridiplantae > Streptophyta > Magnoliopsida > Santalales > Viscaceae > Viscum > Viscum album. The sequence continues at coordinate 872,292,548 of OY728125.1, forward strand.
CGGAATTGGAACTGAATAGTTTGTTGCAGTAATGGCGCAGTTGACTCAAGCGATAAATGGCAGTGGTATCCATACATGAGATCAGCCAGATCAACCACAGAGGAACTTGTCAGTGGTGGAACATTTCATGAGGCAACATCCCCCATCATTCAGAGGATCATCTGACCCTGTGTTAGCTGAAGGGTGGATTAAAGCAATGGAGAATATTTTTGATGTCATGGGGTGTTCAAACAATCAAAAGGTTAGTCTTTATATTTACCGTTTGGAGGGTGAGGTATATCAGTGGTGGTCGATGGTTAAAAATATCAGGGACGCTGATGAGATTGATGCTCTCGACTGGGATGAATTCAAAGGTATCTTTCTTGAGAAGTATTTTCCTAAGGCTGTTCGACTTAGGATGGAAAATCAATTCTTGGAATTGAGGTAAGAGGAAGACTCAGTGGCTATCTATGAAGAGAGTTTCACTCGATTGGCAAGGTATTCTCCAAATTTTATCCGAGACCTTAATTGTAAAATCAATCATTTTTACTCAGGATTAAAGTCAAAATATCGAAGGGCATTAACTTCTCGTGAGTTTAAATGTTATGAAAAGCTTGTTCGATGTGCTGAGAAGGTGGAAATGGAGTTTTTCGATGACCAAGTGTTCTACAACAACCAGCAGATGTAGAGAGCGCGGTGGTAGGAGAAAGGTAATAATTCTTCAAAAAAGTCTGATGGTAAGAAAACTAAGTTTCCAGTTTGCGATAAATGTGGGAAAAGGCATTTGGGGGAATGTCTTCTGAATTCGGGAAAGTGCTACCAATGTGGTAAGATGGGACATAAGGCTCGTGATTGCACTAAAAAGGATCAAGGTGAAGGTAAGACCAAATTTTATTTACAGTTAGTGAAATTTTATAAGTGCAATGAGATGGGTCACTATGCAAACGAGTGTCTGACAGAGAGCTTGAATGATGGGAAGAAGTTAGACTACAAGCAGAAAGGGGTGGTGAAATCTTTTGGAACTACTTCAGCAGGTCGTAGGCCATCAAATGAAGTTGTATCAGGTACTTTATTTTTTCAGATTATGCCAGTCTGTTGTTTGATTCGGGGTCTACACATTCCTTCATCTCTGAAACCTTTTCTAGTAAAATGGGAATACCGTCTCAAGAAGTGACTCCTGAACTTGTGGTAAAAACACCTGGGGGAAATGTTGGAGCAAAAATAATTTATAAGAATCTTCCTATACTTATCTGTGGAAAGAACCTACTTTCAAACCTTATTGTTCTACCTCTAGTAGAGTTTGATGTTATCCTGGGTATGGATTGGCTCTCTATTTACCATGCTAAAATTGACTGTAGAGTTAAAGAAGTTTCTTTTCAGAAAGACTTTCAATTTTTGTACAAGAATGAACCCTTACTGTTGATAACATATCAAGAGGCTGAGAAACTTGTAAAAGATGGAAATGAATGTTACCTTGCTCACATCGTTGAAAATAACGAAACTGTTCAGATTAATGATGTGCCAGTGGTAAATGAGTATCCTAATGTTTTTCCTGATGAGTTGCCTGGAATAATACCAGATCGGGAAGTTGAGTTTACTATTCACTTAGTTCCTGATGCTAAGACAATTTCAAAACCGCCTTATCGAATGGCTCAAGTTGAACTCTTAGAGTTAAAGAAACAATTGCAGAAGTTATTGGATAAAGGTTTTATTCGACCTAGCACATCACCATGGGGTTCTCCTGTCTTGTTTGTTAAAAATAAAGATGGTTCTATGAGACTTTTCATTGATTATAGAGCCTTGAATAACATCACTATTAAGAACAAATATTCTTTGCCTCATATCAATGATTTGTTTGATTAGCTCCAGGGAGCTCAGTTTTTTTTCAAAGATTGACCTGAGATCGGGGTACCATCAGCTGAAGGTAAAGGAAGCAGATGTTTCGAAGACTACGTTTCGTACAAGATATGGCCATTATGAATTTGTAGTATTGCCTTTTGGGCTAACCAATGCACCTGCTGTATTCATGGACTTAATGAATAGAATTTTTCATGAGTTCTTGGATAAGTTTGTGGTGGTTTTCAATGATGATATTTTGGTGTTTTCTAAAAGTAAATAAGAGCATGAAAGACAATTAAGGGTTATCTTTCAAACCTTAAAAGAAAAGAAATTGTATGGTAAATTCAGCAAGTGTGAGTTTTGGTTGCAACAAATTTCTTTCCTGGGTCATATTGTTTCTAAAGATGGGATAATCATTGATCCTACAAAAACAAAGGTTGTGGAAGACTGGACAAGACCCACAAATGTAACTGAGATTCGCAGCTTCCTTGGTTTGGCAGGCTATTACTGAAAGTTTGTTAGAAATGTTTCACGGTTATCTAGTCCAATGAATAAGCTAACTCGGAAGGGTGTTAAGTTTATCTGGAAAAAAGAATGTGATGATTGTTTTCAGGAATTGAAAATAAGATTGGTGAATGATCCAGTTTTGGCACTACCTTTTAGGAATGGTGAGTTTGTTTTATACAGTGATGCTTCATTGAAAGGACATAGTTGTGTCCTAATGCAGAATTATTAGTCAATTGCTTATGCTTCACGTCAGTTGAAAAATCATGAGGTAAATTACCCTACACATGATTTGGAATTAGCTGTTGTTGTTTTTGCTTTTGAAAATTTGGAGGCATCATTTGTATGGAGTAAAGTGTGAAATATATACCGATCACAAAAGTTTAAAGTATATATTCACTCAGAAAGAGATGAACATGAGACAAAGGAGATGGCTATAATTAATCAAGGATTATGATTGTACAATTCATTACCATCCAGGAAAAGCAAATAAAGTGGATGATTCTTTGAGTCGAAAAACTAATGCTTCATTAGAAATGTTGTGTTTGGAACGTGATCCTTTGGTTAAGGATTTGATGAACATTGGTATAGAAGTTGTTGGTGCAGGATGATCTTCTATTTTGTTTCAGGTATCAGTGAGATCATCTCTATCAGATAGAATCAAGAAATCACAGAAGCAAGAAAGTGAGTTGAAGAAAAAGGTAGAGCTGGTTCAGAAAGGCAAGTTGCTTGAATTCAATATTGATAATGATTGTGTTTGAGATTTGGGAAAAGATTGTGTGTGCCTTGTGATTCACAGTTGAAAAGAGAGTTGTTATGTGAAGCTCATAGTTCTCTGTTTTCAGTTCATCCAGGCAGTACTAAGATGTATAGAGATCTGTGGGAGTATTACTGGTGGGATGGAATGAAAACAGATATTGCTGATTTTACTGTGAAGTGTTTGACATGTCAACAGGTTAAAGCAGAGCGGCAGTTACCGAAAAGGATTCTTCAACCTTTACTAGTGCCAGAGTGGAAATGGGAGAATATATCCATGGACTTTGTTGTGGGATTACCGAAGACATCTCGAGGTAATAATGCAATTTGGGTTATTGTTGATCGCTTGACCAAGTCTGCTCATTTCCTTGCTATATGAGATACTTTTTCCCTAGATCAAGTTTCTCGTTTTAATCTTAATGTGATAGTCAGGTTACATGGATATCCTCTCTCCATTGTATCTGACCGTGATCCCAGTTTCACTTATCACTTTTGGAAAGGCCTTCAGAAGTCATTGGGTACTGAATTAAATTTTAGTACAACTTTTAATCCTCAATCAGATGGGCAGTCAGAACGAACAATTCAGACCTTGGAGGATATGCTACGAGCTTGTTCAATGGATTATCAAGGAATTTGGGACCAAAATCATTCTTTGGTTGAATTTTCATATAATAACAGTTTTCATTCCAGTATACAGATGGAACCATTTGAGGCATTATATGGGAAGCGGTGTCGAACTCCAGCTTTCTGGGATGAAGTGGGTGAAAGGAAGTTGATGGGACCAGAATTGGTAGAAGAGATGACAGAAAAAGTTCAGCTGATTCAGAAACACATGAGAACAGCTCAGAGTAGGCAGAAGAGTAATGCGGACAACAGTAGGAAGGATCTCTCTTTTGAGGTAGGTGATCATGTTTTTCTCAAAGTATCACCATGGAAAAGTTTGATGCGATTTGGTAAGAAAGGAAAGCTGAGTCCAAGGTTTATTGGACCATATGAAATTCTGGAGAGAGTTGGATCAGTTGCTTACCGAGTGGCCTTACCTTCGAGTTTATCTCAGGTACACAATGTTTTTCATGTTTCGATGCTGAGAAAGTACATGCCAGATTGATATCATGTTTTGTGCCCAGAGGTAGTTTAGTTGCAAGAGAATCTCACTTATGAGGAACAACCGGTCCAGATTCTTGACCACAGGGAGAAACTGTTATGGAATAAGGTGATTAATCAGGTAAATGTTTTTTGGAAAAACCACATGATTGAAGAGGCAACATGAGAATCTGAAAATGCAATGAGGGATAAGTACCCCCATTTATTCGATAAGTAAATAAATTGCGGGGACGTAATTTTCTAAAGGGGTAAGGATGTAACATCCCAAGTAAGTAATGAATAATAGATATTTTTTATCTATGTCTATTAATGAACTAGATAGGGTTTTAGAGGCTTAAAATGAAAATAAATCCAATCTTAAGCATGGAATACACTAATATTTTTAAAAGAATGTTTTACTGCCTTTTGATGGAAAACAATTTTTAAATCTATCTTTTGACAATTTTATACGCTATGTTTGTCAAAATAAACTTATTCTTTATGATTGGGACATCAAAATTTACTTTGTATGAATTTTTGGTATTTTTCGGACAATGTTATTTTTTTAATGAATAGTGAAAAATACTCCATTTAAATCAAAACTGATTTTTAATATAATTTTTTTATATGATTAGATTATCTTTTGAATTGGTTTTGAAGTGAAATTAGAATATATTTATACCATTTAAACCAATGGTGGTCATTGGAGTCAATTTCACTTTGAAATTGGACATAAACTGGTGTCAATCTTTTGATACTTATTGTTTCATAAAAACACGCTATTTGTCATGACAGCGGGAATTAATTATTAAATTAATTAATGTTACTTATATGTTTTGAATTTTTTAAAATAGACTTCATTTTTGAATTCGGAATATCAAATATATCTTAGGGTGAATTTTTGGTATTTTTCTGAAAAACATCAATTTTTGATGAATAGTGAAACCACTAAGTGGTACTTATAAAAACTGATTTTTCGTTTAAATGAAATTTTACCACTTCTTTATTTTGAATTTCAAAAATCTGATATACATTGTTGTCATTAAGATGTAAAATGTGGTTCAATGAGATTAAAATATTTTGTTTGGTGAATAGTAACTTATTAAGTTTTTAATCGGGATTAGTGGTAATTAGTGTAGTTTAATGTAAAAATAATGCTTTAATAAAATTAAATAACCTAGACACATGTCCTACCCTTATTTTTTGTGTCATGGCCGACCAAGAAAAGCCATGGGTAAACTTGGGGACCCCATGGATCCACTTCGTTTGGGAAATGACATAAATAACTTTTTATTTAATGTTAAATTAAAAATGACACAAACATGAGTTATTTTACTAAAACAACTGTTACATGGGGTTATACAAGTCAGATATTTGACTATAAATATTCATTAGAAATATAAGAAGATTTCCTACATTATAGTATTTTGTTTATAATTTTTAGACTTTAAATAAATTAACTTATTTATGACATCATCATGATGCAGCAATGACCACATTATTTAACGATTTACATAAAATGGAATGATAATGTAAAATATAAAACCTACACATGTCAAAAACCTATTGGATGTGTTGATTTCGAACCCTTATCACCTTATACTCTAATTATATCAATGTGGGAACATTTAAATCCTAAACGCATTTTCAAATAAAGTAATATTTCTTTAATTTCCAAGAGTGCTTCTCCTCTCCTCTTATAAAAGGCCCCCACCTCTACCTCCTTACCCACACTCCCAAAGCCTTTGGCTCGTCCAACCCCTTCCCATTTTGTCTCTCCACTTCACTCTCTTACTCCTTGAAGCCTCACTTTGGGCAGAAGACTTCCCAAGGAAGCCTTTGAGCTCAAACCAAAGGGAGTTACCCGATTTTAAGGTAATGTCTTCTCTTGAGTCCTTTTGTTTTATTTTGCTTCTCAAACCCCCTAAACTCTTTTTATTATTTTCTTTTATAACAACTCCAGTATCCTCAATATACTAGGATATAGTTATAACAAGTAATCGAGCTACACTTACACACACCTACATCTAATGGTTAAAGAATATACAGTTTCCGTGGATGGTGAATTTATGCCTCCTGAAACGATGATTGTTCAACATTCCTTTAACACCTTCAAAGGTGGCCATTAAGATGACACTATATTTATATATGATATATAATATGTTTATCTTAAGATTCTGTATTTTTCATTTTGGGCATACCTTTATGGTTTCCATTATGGGTAAACGCGATATCTTCATTTAAGGAAGTGCGGACTACTGCGCCCTCAAAGTGATTTGATTCGTTAAATACCATATGTGGGACGTATAAAGGATGGAACTATGATATTATATATGATATTATACTTGAATTATAATATAACTTTATATAATTATGATTACATTCTATAAAATACGAAATAGAAATGAAAGTAGCATTCATGCGTACGTACGGCTTACCGTCTCCATGAACGGTGTATTTCATTTCTTACCTCTAAATGATTATGTAAAATTTTAAATGCACGTATATAATGGATATATATGATATATATGATATATAAATCATGATTATAATCCTGGATATAATGGATACATGAACAACATGTAATTATAAAGGGTTTGTTTTGACTCAAGTACCAATGATCGTTAAAACAACCATTACTAACTTAAATAATTACATAGTGTTCATGACATGGCAATATGTGATATAAAAGGAATAAAAAACTTGAAAAATGTTCTTAAACAAGTAGAAATTAACTCAAGTTTATTATTCAGGAGATTAAAGAATGACCAAGTCATGTCAGACCTGAGTTATGGGACTTCATCTCTATCTCCTTTCATTGACGCATATTTTATTTTATACACAACCTTCTTTTATAAGGTGTATAAACCCCTTTGACTTTTACGTTTATCCAAAAGGAATCTTTTTTATATGAAGCGTTTTACAAAATGACAAAAGGAAATGTTTTTGTCCTACGTATGCGGTGAAAATGAATTCTTCACCGCCCTGACCATTATTTGAGTTTCGGATTCCTCTACAAGCCATACCTTCTTTTGAAAAGAAAAATAAATACCATATTTTACTTTTATTTTATTTTGGTATTAAAAATGGTTTTCATAATTTTTTTATATCAATGTGTTGTATTTATATATTGTGATTGAAAGGTGGAAATGTTATGTTTCCTTTATGCATGTTTTATGTGATACGATTATGTTATGGTTCTTGGGCATTATTATGAAGATGGGTGGTTCTGTGATAAACTAAGGGCGGGTGAGCCCGATATAGCTCTCCAATGCATTGGGTAACATGAAGGAGTGTAACGTTAAGGTTTCTTTGAAGAGATTTAGGGAATATACTGTGATGAGTATTCCAAATGTAACCAAGAGGGTTACTCTCTACGTAAGAATGTTATGAATGCCTCAAATTACCTTTATGTCTTATGATTTCTATGATTTATTCATGATTTGATGAGGTGTGTTAAAGTGCTTATGTTTTATGGGTAAAGTATGATCTTATTTTTATGTATATATGTACCCATGTTTCCTTTCCATATTTTTATATCCCTTACTGAACTTTTTATGCTCATCCCAAGTTTTTTTGAAATTTTTTTCACAGGTCAAGGGAAAGGTACATGATATGATGATAGTGTCAAGGAAGTGTCAAGAAGGAATCCATGTTTTATTTTAAATATGATTCCATTGATGGGAATGAAGAATAATATCTTTATGTAAACACTTTGTTTATATGTGGAATGTAATGAAAGTTTTATGAGCTAATTCTCTGAAACTCTAAACCCAAAAAGATCCTCAATGTGTAATCTTGTAATAAATCAAGATTAAGTAAGGTTTAAGGCCGGTGTCTTATACATTTGATAATGTCTTAGTTGATAAAAATTATATTTTATTTTAATGAATCATATTTTATTGAAAAAATGAAATGTATCAGGAAATTTTCATTCATATTTCTTATTAGACCAAGAAACATGGAAATATGAAATTTGAGTGAATTTTAATTAACATTCCTTACAGTCAATAGAATGAAACCCGGAATATTTATCCATATCATTTAATAGCACAATATAGAAAAAACACCTAATAACTTAATTTTATATATATCTCATATTCATGGAATATCAAATCCTTCAAAATAGGTGGATAATACTCTATGACATAAGATTAAATGAGTAACTTTTCTGGGACTTTCTATATTTTAAGTAGAAAATTTTCATTTATTTAATTAAAAAATGTTCCATTATATTATGGTAATTTTTGAGTTGATAAATACACTTATCCTATATTTATTATGTCAAGAAAACTAATAGAATAATTCAAAGTAATCTAATCGGTTTAGTCGTAAATATGGAAAAGAAAACATATATATTCTATTATTCTTGAAAAACATGATGGAGTCATTTAAATCATTAACTATATCCAAATAAATAAATTCATAGTTTCGATCTGATTTTTCTATACATAGTGTTTTCCATCCATGAAACTAAATCATTCTATTTAATGATGAATCACCATTTCCATTGAATGATATAGTGGCTAAAATTTTCACAATAAATGAAATAATTTTTTTAATTTTTAGGGAAAATAATATTTTCAATGGAAATGGAATATGCTTACATGAATAGAATCAGAGTCATAATTTTAATCATGGAAGTGATTCATGATAAAAACCTTATATAAGCGATGAGGGATAAAAAGGGGATCCCACATTTATTAGAAAATTTGAGTAACAGTTTCGATTCCAAAGATATCTAATGGATAACATATAATTTATCTGATATGATTGTTGATATTTTATATGATGGATGATTAAAAAATATAAACTCTTATTGATTTAAAAAATATTTTATCATATTGTGTAAATCTAATTAAAATTTAAAAACAATTTTTTAACATAAAATAAATATTGTTGTGAAAAGTAATTCAACATGGAAAAAAACTTAAGGAAAAAAATAAAAATATTAAGACTAATTAAAATGAAATAATAATAAATGTTTAGATGAAAAAAATACCTTTTAGAGTGGAAACATTGATATGATAATCAGTTCTTTCTTATTTTGTACCAAAATAGATTACAATAAAAAAAGTAATACTTGATTATAGTAAGTTTTCAAATGAAAACTATAAATGTATAATTTTTTAAAATAATCCAAAAATTTAATATAAACACTTCCTAATGGTTTTATAAATATATCTGGTAGTTGTTCATGGATTCCAATAAATTGTAAAAAGAATTCACTTTTTTTTTATTTTTATCCCTAAGAAAGGGATGCCAAATATCTACGTGTCTTTCAAAATTTTGACATAAAAGGTTATTACTAAGAGAAAATGAACTTATTTTATCATAAGTTATTTGATTTATTATAAAACTCACGTCATAGACTATGAGTGCATGTTACATCCACATCACCTTAGCATAAAAAACCTCTAGCTTCTGTATATTCGGTTTCAATAGTGGAAAGTTCTACTAAGTGTTGTTTCATAGAAGGCTAATAATCTAATAAATATCGTTTGAAATGAAAGGTTCCATATATACATTTTCTATCCATTCAATAACCACCAAATTCCTCATCTATTTTTTTCAAAATCTTGTAGAGAAGAAAATATTATTGTTTATCCACAGTTCGCTTTAACAAAATGATTGTATTAAATTTATCTAACTACGATTATTTTAGATTTAAATAATATCTAGGATACAATAATATAGAAAACATTATATTTGGATGACTATAAGTTCTATATAGTATAATTCTTATCATACCTCTAATATATGTTTGTTCGACTGGTTTCCCAGTTTCCTCGTGATCAATTTTATTTGAGGTACTTATTGGAATACTAACACATGTAATATTTTCATATATTTTTTAAAAAAGATATTTGATATATATAGGTTCTGATATATACCCTCCTAGTTTTTTGGGAAATTTAAAACAAAAAAAAGTTAAATTAGACATCATACTCATATCAAACTCATATTTCATAAGATTTGAAAATAAATCAGTTAAATATTTTTTAGATGATCCTAATATAATGAAATCAACATAAATTTAAATAACCATAATTATTTTTACATTCCATATAAAAACTGTTTGATTTGAGGTTCCTTTAAAATAACAGTTTTGTATCAAAAATAAATTTAATATATCAAATCTTTCCCTAAGGGCCAATTTTAGATCATATAATGCATTGATAATTTTGAAAATGTGTTTATGATATTTTGTAACATTAAAACCGGGACATTTTTCAATATAAATATCTTCTTAAAAATTTTCTTTAACGAAACCATACATTACATCCATTTGAAAATGTTTTAAATTAAAGAATGTTTTAAAGGAAAATAGAATACAAATAGAGTTAAGTGTAGCTACCAGGGCATAGGTTTTTTATAGTCTATTAACTCTCATTTATTTTTACCATTAGTAACAAGAAATAATTTATTTTTATTGATTATTCCATTTTCATGCCTTTTGTTTCTAAAACCCCATTTTACACCAATTATATAGGTTAATTTAGGTCATTTAACCATGGTATATACATTCTTCCATTGTAATTCATATAGTTTATCTGGAAGAACCATTATCTAATCTCTATCATCTAATTACTCATTAGAAATCTAGGTTCTATGTGAGAAAATAAGTAAAATTTTTCTACATCTTTTCTATAAGGCACATCTGGTCTTTTAGGTTGTCTCACATCACCACTGATTTTACCACTACGATGATTTTATAGAAACAAATATTTTTGATGTTTTGAACCCTATTAATCATCATATATTAAAATATATTACTAAATAAATACATTATAAACAATTTCTTGAGTATTTTACTTTGGAGGAGAATCTTTAAAAAAATATTGACAATCAATAATTTAAAACACATCTGAAGAAGTCTGTCGGGTTTATTTAAAAAGTAAAATGACCAGTTTCATCATATTTAATTTGTACTATTTCTTCAATAGTATGAGAGTTTTTTTAAAAGCATTATATTCCATGGAAGTAGGGTAATATCCTAAGAATATACCTTCATCATATTTGAGTATTAATTTGTTTTATTTGTCTATTTTATTTAAAATTAATATATTTAATCATAACACTATGAAGTATGAAACCCTTGGTTTTCAACCTATTCATAAATCATAGGGTGTTTTATTAATAAAAATTAAAAATAAAACTTCATCTATAGTATAAAAATAATTATTAATATATTATGATCAAAATATTTTAGCAATTTAATATTCAATTGATATGGTTCTTGTAATTTTTTAATAATACAATTCCTTCATTGAACAATACTATTTTTCTAAAAAGTTCTAGGAGCTGAGAAGTTATGAGTAATTCCATTGTTATGAAATAATGAATCAAATTCCAAATTTTAAAATTCGACACCATGATCACTATAGATAGTTATCAATTGATGTTTTTTCAATTTTTTACTTTAGTAAAAATTGAATTTAAAACACCAATTTCTTATATTTTTGCTATAAAATAGAATAACATATATATAATGTATTCACTAACTAAAAATATACATGTTTCATGCCTCAATTAATTCCTATTTGTGTTGAAATGAATATATCCTTTTGCGCTTATTATTAATATTTAGTGTTTGAGACAAGGTATTTCATGGCGCGTAAGGTCTTCTTAGTCAAGTGTGTAAGAATTCTCTTGACGATGAGTGGAAATAATGAATTCTCCCTTGTAATTGAGTACTACACATTTATAATCCGAAAATATCACAAGGTAACCATCATCACATAATTGATATATACTTATAAGGTTTTTCTTAGAAACATTAACAACCAAAACATTTGAAATTGATTATTTTCCAAAAAAGAACAATGTTAGATATACAAACAATATTTCCTTGAGCATTATCTCGGAATGTAAGAATCCTGCTTTTAATTTTCATATTATATTCAAAGAAGTCCTTGTATTATGTCATATTCTAATAACTATCACAATATATGTACCATGTATTATTATTGTTGGAACTTCCTTTGTTTTCCTAAAAAAACTTAATCATTCAAAACATAAACATTCTTGGGTACAAAAATGTTAGAAATTTTTTGAATACATATTTTATTTAAAAATTATGTTTTGTGAAAACAATGGGATTAAATTTTATTTAAAAAATAATTTTTATTCTACTGACCTCCACTTTGACATTTAGTAAAAATATGGGTTTTTTAGTCAATATAATTATTATTAAAAATTCATTTTGAATGAGAGTAACCCATTCATGAACTTGTACCATGAGAACAAATTTGATTATAAATTTTATCAAAATTTTATTTTTCCAATGATAATGTTTGATAGGAGATTATTTATAGGAAAATGTTCATATTTTAGTTTGATAACTAAATTCTAATTCTCACAAATATTAGTTTCAGGAAGAGACTTTTCATTATAAAATATTTTCCCCATAAATTTCTTTTTTAAAATTCATAAAAATATTACCATTATTAGAATTAACATTTCAAACATTTTTTTAAAACAAAATTAATTTCAAATGATTTTTTATCAAGATCTTTTGAAATATTTGAGACTTATTTTTTCAAAAATTTATTTAATAATTTTCTTTCTCATGTTTCTTGTTAACATTACAATTTTCATCTTCTTGAAATTTATAAAATTTAAAGACATCATCATATAAATGTTATTTATTTTATTCAGCAGAATAATATTTTTTATTAGAGAAAATTTAGACTCTCTCATCATCATATTTTTAACTTAATGACATGTATGTTATGGAATCCTAATTGTCTACCATTTTAATAAGACAATGATTTTTAAAATTAATTTTGGTATAGAGACTAATATTCCACAATAAGAAATTTTTATTATGAGATGAATGACTAGAATAATCTCCACCACTAGCACTCCATAAGTTAGTGAATTTATAGAATTGTTCCGTTTTAGCTTGTTATTATTTTACAAATTTATTTCAAAATATCTATAATTTTTTTCATTACTTTTGACCTTTGGAAAATATGATATTATATGTCTAGTTCTCTAATATTTATAACATGTAACTTCTGAGTATTTTATGTCATTTATCTCCTTGTTATATTTATATTAATGATACGGATACTATTTTTTTCATTGTTTCTTGTTCATAAATTTAGAAAGATTAGTTATTCTATTCTTTAAATGTCCAGGATCACTAGAATATGATGGATCAATAATCAATTTTTTTAAGACTTAACCATCTTATCATGATTATGATCTTTTATTGGATTTTAAATTGTAGTTAAAGCTACTACACCATTCTTATTTTTCTTTTTCTCATAAATGCTTTTCAATATACCCTATTATTTCTAAATTTTTCTAAAAATCATCAAGATTAATTATTATGATTATCCTGGACTCATCAACAACTATCCTCTTAGATTCCTGCTCCTTAGGAAATAATATAAATTATTTATTGAATAATAATTTCAACATCCAATCCTTTATACCTCATAGATTGTAAACTATTTTATATTTTCATTACTATCTATTGAGCATTTATAACAAGTTCACTACAGGGAAATTATAATGCTTGTTATAAGATCTAAGAATAGCTCTTCTATTTTTAATTACCATTGATGTTCTGAAATGAGTAATATCTAATTATTTCTAGATATTATTGGTTGTTTAAAAAGATATAGATTGACTATATATGTTTCTTCTCATGGAACTTAATAAAGTGTTTCTCACTTTTCAATTCGACATATAGTCTTTTATTTCTTGATTTGTAATATCTTTGAATTACTTATCATGAATTTTATAATATCTGTTTACCATTACTAAATTATCAACTCTAGTGTTGATCAAAAAATGTCTTCCTTATATTATTTCAGTATTAAAAATCAATATTATAAATGATTTCAGTTATGTTTGGATTTTTTTTATATGGATGTGAAATTTAATCCTACCATCTTTAAAAAATTAAAAAAAAATCATTTTCCACAATACACATCAGTGAAATATGTATTTATATTAAAAAAGGATTATATCTAAATTAGAAAATAATATAAATATAAGGTAACAAATATTAAAAGTGGAATTCTACTCTGACCCCAAAATTGGTGTATTAGTATTGTAGAAAGATGGCTCTAATACTAATATAAGGGTAAAAATTGATATTAATATTGAAAACTATAGGACATGATAAATAGTATGTTTCAAAACATTATTTTATAAATTTAAGAGATTTTTTTTAATATAATTTAAAAAATCATATTAAAAAACGTTATATATATTAAAACAATAATCAAACTAGACCTAATGTTCTAATGAAAATAATATCATAATAATGTGTATTCTGATATATAATCTATATGTTTTTAAATGTATAATCAGAATCAAAACTAAAAATTATATATCAAATTATTCATAAAAAGTATTACCATATCAATTGTTATGATAAATAATATAAATAAAATAAATGTTTATTATATATTTAAGAATACGTAATATAATTCAATTTCATACAAATGAATTATAATTGAAGCTTTGAGATAAATTAAACTCAAATGTATATATTAATACATAATATTAATTTATATTAACAAATTGGAATATTAAATACTTCTAATGCAAAAGTTAATAAAATTGAATAAAATCATTTCATCCTAAAAAGGAGAGTATCCAATAACCTTTGATAAAGGTCTCCTGATTCATACATTCAAAAAATTCAGCCTTACCTATGCTAGAGTAAGCCATAGATATGGTGATTAGATCTATCTTGGTGTCTCTACAAACCCTCTATCATGAAGGTGATGAACACCTATATATTCCTATACCTAGAAGCCTTAAATATAATGAATCATATTATATATTTCTATCCTCAAAATCCCTCAGTCAAGATAATCAGATTTTTTATTCCAAGCCATGGAATACCTCAGTCATTATGAAAAAAATTAGAATCACAAAAAAATTCTATATGATTACAAGGACAAGGAAAAAGTAGTTCACTTGAGTGAACATTAAATCTCTTAAACGTAAAAAAAAATTCACTAGATCTCTTGCAATATATGGTTCTTTTTTTATATTATATATCATCAAATTATCAAAAACCTTGTATTTATAGTCATGCCTCCCAACAGACATCATCATCTTTAACTGTTCTATTTTCACCGAGATTCTTAGGTGGACTTGAACATCTGGAACATCAACAGTCATATTTTAACTCAAAGAATGAAATAATTTTCCATCACACATATTAAAAGTGAATAAATGATATTGTTTTGATAATATAGTATTTTAGCCTAAAGAGTAAAATGTTTCAATATGATAAAATTGTTTTTTGTGTTCTGAATTAAAAATGAAATCAAGCTAATGGAATTACATTCGGACTTTCATTATGATATTCTCAATGAATATAAATTTGATGATATCAGTTCTAATTTAAAAACTTATTAAAAAATTAATTACTATGAATACATGAAATAAATATTTTATTTTCGACTTGATAAGATTAATTTGATCACAATTAGACTCATGCCCATTACGATAATTATACGGAAAATTCATGAATACTTTATGAAATTATATTTAAAAATATTATGTACATAATTGAAATATATATTTTTTTATTTAATAATGATTTTTTTATTTCCAAAACAAATTGAATAGAATATAAACAAATTACTTTTGAGTAAAAACATTTCTATTTAAATAAATCTTATTTCATAGATTTCTTATGTTACAAAACACCATGTTTAAATGAACCATGAAATAATATTTAAAAATTTAAATGTGGTTGTTATAACCTACCTATTTTAATTGTTTTGATGAATAGTAATAATTTTTTTTGAAAACAATGTATAAATATTTTATATAAATAAATTTTAATGGCCAATAAGTACTCACTTTTAATAAATGACTTTATACACTTCAGAGAAAATATTCTACATCAAAAATGAATTTATCTCGTTTGATGAGAAAATATTAGAAATAATTAATATCAATTTTTGAAATTTAATTGTAAAAAATGAACTAATTTTTTTTAAAATAATCCTTTTAATTTAAACATATGGTAATTTCTTTATTTCCTTAAATTTTTTATTTTTCAGTGAATTAATAAAAAAACTAATTTTTTGTAAAATATTCATTTCATTTACATTAAGAATCCTTAGAATATTATTAATTTGAAACTATATTATTATAAGTTTACATTAGATATATAATATATAAATAAATATTTATAAATCTATATTATACGTGGCCAGGGTATGAAATATGTTTTAGAGAAAATATCATTTTTTTGGAAAAACATTTTTTGACGCCCTTTGGGGGATACTCATAAAATAAATTTCTACCTTTTAAAGGAACTGAATATGTTAAAATGGATTCCATATTTTAAATCAACAAAATTATCCGTATTTAATAAGTTAAAATTAATCTCAGGTCATAATGAATAGCCTGCAAATCATTTTTTTTCCATTATCAGAAGCTGGTTTATGGGTTCCGGTACCCCAATCCGGTTTAAGGAAACCAGAAGCCATTCAAACCATTCCAACCTCATACAGATTTTAGCGACATTCAAAATTCAGAAAAAAAAAACCAAAAGTTCAATCAATACCACGTGCCCATCATCACGCAAGCCCGTCACACCCAGCCTCGAGCCGCGCAACCCTGATCAACGATGCCAACATGCCACCGGCAAAACCACATGCCCCACCTCGAGCCATGAGTCCATCTCAAGGAGCGTGTCTAATCGCCGGAGAGACACCAGATCACCACGCGCCACCGCACAGTGGTAAGACGCCGGAGCCATCGCCGGAACCGCACACCAATCACAGGGGGACCAACCCAAATGCTTCAGGACGCCGGAGAGATTTCCGGCTTCGCCACCATCTACACAACCATCGCAAACTTCACACCACAGGCGGCATTGTCTCATCGCCTCCGAGGAAGAAATAAAAACATGGCCAGAGAACAGCCACATACGCAACCATAAAACCATCAAAAATCATCCATGAAATCACAGAACACTCGCAAAAGATAGCGAGAAGAAGAACATCACCAAAATATCAGAAATCACCCAACAGAGAAGATAAAATGATCAAGAAGCAAAGGACATCACCAGATTCAAGCAAAAACCAGCCTCAAACGATCACACGCTATCCGAGAGTTCAAGGCACCTCAGCCACAAAAGGAAAACCAGATCCCGACGCCACCATCCGAAAACTCCACAGAAACAACGCCCTACCTTCGAACGCCCAGATCTGGAGGAAGTGAAAGTCTCGAACCACTGGGCCAGGAACTCGGGCGCTGAATCAACACTGTGCCGAAGAAAAAGCCACCAGTGCGCAAATGACGAGTCAATACAAGGCCGCAACAAAAGAGATCGACCACTCCGGACAGCCAAACCAGGAAGGTGAGGGCGCACTGATCTAGGAAGGGGACGGCGGCGCGAGAACCCTAGTAGAGCACTGGTATTCCCCTTACGGGCTCATCCCCTCCACATAATGAATAGTAATAACCATAAATATTAATCACCACGATAAGAGGGAAAATCATGATAACATTGGATAAAACTAAATGATTCATCCACCATTATACATATTAAATATTAATATATGAATTTATTTTTATTTATATCCCCTTAAGAAAAATATTTAATTTTCCATGGGAAACATTCCATGAGAATTGAAATTTATAATTTTATAACTAATAAAAAATATAATGTCACTTTCTTAAATTTAAATATATATTATGTGTTCACATAGTGTAAAAAGAAATTTTTGAATGAATATAAATTATTATTTATCATAATAAAAATATTATAATTATAAAAAGTTATTTATAATTGTTACATATTATATAATTACATTAAATGTATATGAAATAACAATATAGAATGTCTTTAATTATTAGAATAATAAAAGAAATGATTTTGGAAATTTTAAAAGTAATATAATTTGAGATAGATATATCATACCATGATATTTATAAATTAATTTATCATATTATTGATTTTATATTTGTCTATATTTTAATTGAAATTTTTTTAAGGTATTTAATGTCAAATTAAATGAATAATGTAAAAAATGAAACTAATATTAATTTACAATATTTTTTAAATGATATAAAATTCAGGAAAACATTGTCATTGTCTATGTGATTGAAATATGTTTTAAAATATATTCTATGGTCCAATTATCTCCCATCTATCCTTTTATAGTAAATATCACGACCCTTTAAGAGCTAAAACACCATTATTGTGGTAATAATCCAAAAGGTTAACATGGGTTAAAACAAAGAGACAAGGGTAAAAAACAAATATGAACACGTAAAAAAATTGGATAATAATATTTCAACCAATACTCATCCTATTTTATAACTGTATAAATTTGGATCCTTCTGAGAAATAATATTAATTTATGTAAATTTAATATTTTTATGAAATTTAAAAAATGACACATTGTTTACATATTTAAGAGAAATTAATCTCCCCTTTTTACATATAAAAAGAATATTTTATGATATAATAACTATATAAATAACAAAATTACATCTCTTTAAACATCAAAGTGTCTTTAGTATTATTATAATAACCTCATAGGAAGGTTATTGGTGTAATCTTAAATAGTTTTTCCAAGGAAGTGGTTTTATTCTAAACCGAGTGCTTTTGTGTCATTTCTTTTTCGATATCATTGTTATATTGTTACCCTATTATGATATAAAAAAATAAATATTTATCATATAATGGGATATTATTATGTTATTGGAATAACCTACAACTATGTCCTCTTCCATCTAATTTGAAACAGAACGATCATTTATGTAAATGGTGGACTACCGCATCACGAAAATATTTAATACATCTTCCATAATCACCACTAATGGATGTTTATTATTATGAATTTAATTTATCTATATTAAATTAATGAAATTTTTATAATAATAGAAAATTAATATATCATATATATTTTTATCAATCAATTTATTTAATGATGATAACATCACTCATGTGTATTTATAAACTACCACCTCCATTAATAGACGTTATTAATTTTTCATTACCACTTCACAAGAATTTTATATATATGTATGTATATCAAAGTAAATTAAATGATATTTATTATATAAATATAATATATAAAATTCAATATAATAATTACCTTTAGTTTTCGTGGTCATTGTCAAATGGAATCATTACTTATGCATACATGCGACAAACAATCCACATGATTGTAGCATAGTTAAATTGTCATAACTAGATTTCATCATATTCATTAAAAGTGAAACTAATGTATAAATATGATAATTTTTATAGTATTAATATTCAATATGTGATAGAATAATAAACCATTATTTCATATTCAACCTTATAATACCGTTTTGGACATATGAACCAAATATCATGAATATTTACAAAATGAACTTAATTGGGTATGTAAATAGATATTACAAGGTAATAAATAAAATAACAGTAATTATAAACCTGAAAAATAATTTTATGGAATTATATAATTAATATAAATTATTTATTCATGAAGATAAAGATCAAATGTGAGGAGTTATACCGAAGTGGATGGACTTCATCTTAATTTTCCTTAATTTAGGCATATTTTAATGTTATTAGAATAACATAATTTATATTGTGAATATAATATACATTTACAAGATATATCATCAATCAATAAAAAATAGTTATATTATAAGATAAAATTCATATTATTTAATCCATTGGATTTAGACATTAATGTTACTATGTCGTAAGGGGTTTCATAGCACAGTTTCTTTTAATTGGGTTATAATAATACTTCATTGTATTTGATATGTTAAAAGTATATTTCCAATTTCATATGACTTTTTCTGTTACATATATAATTTTTTATATTGAATCTTATTTTTTAAACACAATCAATTTGATAACTAATTTATCACTTCAATGATATGAATTTTGTAAGTGTTTCTCATCTCACATAATAAGAAAACTGACATTTTTTCTTTACAAATAGGAATATTTTCAATCAACGTCTATATTTTCCTAATATTTTTTAAAATATTGTTTTTAAAATTATAAAAGTATAGATTAAATATATTTTTAACTATGTTTTAATTTTTTTTAAAAAATTAATGAATCTTTTTGTCATTTTCTGAATATGGTATTTTTTGAAATTATTTACAAAAGCGTAAAATGAATTTTGTCTTATATGAAATGAATAGAACTTCCCACAATCATTAATGATCAATGTATAAATGATTCCAATTAATTATTACATGATCTTTTAAAAAATTATTTACTAATATTATGTAATTTTTTAGTTTTAAAACGTGAATATCATAGTGAAAATGGTGTCTTCCTAGAGAATATATTAATGATAATTTTATGATATTTCTATTACTCAAAGAAAAATTCCATTATGTTACAAATTATCTTCTAGAGATATTTTGTTTTGATACCATCACTATTCATTATCTAGATAGTTTATGACTAGTTGGATTTGGTGCAACATAATAATTTCTTATACATGTTCTTGAATATGAATATTTATATTTATTATTGGATTTTTATTCACCTATTTAATATGATGAATGTATTTGTTGTCTAATTTGTTTTATAGGGACCAATATAACTCATTGATAAATTTTCAGGTCTCACGAGACAAACCTATTTTAGAATTTTTTTCAGGGTCATCTCCATTTATGTAAGATGTATTCGAATAAGGTGTTGATGACATGATTATGATGTCTTACATTATTCATTACATCAATATGATATTAACTATTTATAACCATGAGATTATTTTAATTGTTATTATTTTTATGGATAAATTCTAAGTCCATTTTATTTTTTTATATATTCTTTTGACATCATTTATTCCTTCAATATTATTCTCCATGATCAAGTTATTGATTAAATAGTATTTATTTTTCAATTTTCTACCCGATGATTATCATTATGCCTTATCTAATCATGATATATTACACTATATGTAAAATTTCATGATCAACTGATATAACCATTTTTTTGTTTCAATTCCCCCAGATATGAAATAGAAATCATTAAATGAGTTTAGGGATAAAGAATATTTACTATATGTATGTTGTATTTTTTTAAGAACACTAATTTTGGATTCAATACTAAAAGTATAATACCCATACTATTATACTATTGAGTCCATTGGGATGGGGTTGCATGTATCTTATTCCAATATAATAGAGTAACTACTAGCTCTAGGATATTACTTTCAAGGCTATTATAAAATTCATGTGAAGTCATTATTTTTATACTTTAATTTGATAAAAGAATTATGAATTGGAAAACATGATTGTTTAATTTTTATATAAAATTCAATGATTTTATGAAAATTAAATAAAATTTTAATTATGTTTTAATATGAGCCCCAATATAATGGGATTTCATAATATATGAGTAATTAAGATGTACAAAATTTGAAGAAATATATTTTAATAAAAATGATTATATTAAAAATACCCACCCTGATCCACTCATTGTGATTGAATAGGTTGATTTTATTATCTTTACAATTTATTAAGAATGATTGCGTAAAGATTTTTCAACATAAATAAATATAATATTTTATGTTTCCATATATAGTGAGATGAATCTTTTCATGGGTATATAAATTACATAAAATACCTTACATATTAGGACATAATAATAAAATTATTTGATGGATTAATATAAAATATTTTTCATGGATGGATCAAGAGGATGATCTAAAATAATTAAAGTGGTCAAAAAATTAATTACTAAGGAATAAGAAATATATTTAAATGATTATGAATTTTGAAAACAAATTGGTATTCCATTTAATTTTACTACCTTAAGACCAACAATTATTATAATTTATATGATATGTATCAATCTAATCAAATGTATTTAAACATAGTGGATTTAAAAAATATTCTAGAGTGTATTAAAAACACACTAAATTATAGAATATTTTATTACAATAATCTTGAGTTTTAATTAAATTGAATTACATATGATAATTGTCAAGGTTATGTTAATGCTGAAAACTATACATCATTACATAAATTATTTATTTGTAGATAAGGGATGGGATCTAATTATAAGAAACAATCCCCTTTCACATTGAGTTCAATTTAGGAGGAAATTTTTTATTCATCACTAGCCACTATAAAATTGATTTAACAGAATACTAAACTATGATATATTCTTGTTATTACTATGTATGTACTAGTATTTGGTTGCGTACCACAATTGAAATAAAACAATAAAACAATATTATGAAATAATGGTGAAAAAGACACATTAATATTAAATATTAGTACTTAAAGGGGAATGTGTTTTAACGAACATTTTTATGGAAAATTTTTATTAAAAATATAATGTAGTTGATATTTTTAAAAAATATATATCCAAACTGAGAGTTTTTAGAAGAACGTATTATAAAAGGGTTTTAAAAAATTCCATAACAACAATGAGTTATGTACATTTGAATTTATATGCAACATTAATAACATAGATTAGTGTATAAAGGTGTTTATATAAGTTGAATAAGAATAAACATGCTTGATTCTTAATAATTTTAATTTTTTTGAGATTATTATTTCAAAATCATCAAAATTTATTTAATGATTTGGAATATATTAAATTATGTCTGTATCACATATTGAAATGGATTCTAGAAAACAACTATGTATTATTTAATCTCCATAGTTTTATATAAACTGATACTTCAAATATATTAATATTTTATTTATCCATGGATCATTTATTTAAGAATATTAATACAAATAATTTTTACAATATAATGTTATTCATTTTTTAAAATAAATGTGATGTAGAGAATATTTTAACATGGTGACTGTTAGAGTAATATGACATTTTCGTAATATTTTATTTGAAAAATAATTTGGATAACTCCAAAAATTATATATTTATAGAATGCATTAAATGTTGAATTAAAAATAAATTGGGGAGATTATTAGTCATATAAACTATGTGGTTGGGTTTTTTTAACAAATTTCATTATTTTTAAGGAATTTTATAATCATTTAGAAGGGTTTCAAATATTTTAATATGATTTTTAGTAACTAGATTTCATATATTATATGAGCTATAATATTTTTATAACAATTTAATATCATGAAATTAGTAAAAATAAATAATGTAAAAGATACTTAATATTATCTTATATATATATATAATATATTTTTGAGTAAATTTTTTCCAATTACAAATAATGAATTAAAATAATTTTTAGATATTATTATGCTAAATTAAAGTAAATAAAAACCATATAATTGTAATATTATGATATTTAAGTGTAACATATAGGATTTAATTTTCACATTAAATTAGTTTTTTAGAATAATAATGTTAAATGTGTAGTTTCAGTGGATAAATAAGATATTTTAAATGTAATATAATAATAAAAAAAATTCTTTTTTATATGAAATATAAGATTAAATTTGATGATGTTTTGTTTATAATCATTGAATAAATATAACAGTGAAATGGGTTGATCCAGTATTTTTATTATTAATTGTATATTTTTTTAAAGGGGATACAGGACAATTATTCAGAACATTTCACCATAAATATATTCACATTTTTTCATGTATGATTTCTAAAATAACCTACCCCATTTATAGAAGTTTAAATGAATTAAAACATATAAGATTAAAAGATAAGGTATTCACTAATCATAGATGTATTTTTCAATGAATAGTATGAATAAGAGATAACTACCATTTTAAATTGATAATATCATTGATGTTATGACATACAATCATTTGTGAGACTTGTGGATAAATTTATTCAATTAATTTCTACATCCAGAATATATTAAAAATATATTTTAATATGGCAAATAAGTGAGACAATCAAAGACATACTATAGAGAAAATACCATGATAGTGAAATCCCAAGGATGATTTCATGATAAAGTTTAAGAATAATTTTATATTAATCGATTAAATAGAATAATCATATATTTTTATAGTCATAATTCATTATGAATTTATTTTTTATTGTTTAATATGTTATCATTATTTTTGAATGGTTTGATATGGTGTTTCGTTGGATTAACGAATATACTCTTTCCTTTGGATTCATCATGATTATAAAAAGGGATTTTGAGTGTGTTTGAGGAAACAAGCGCAATACATCAGGGTCGTATTCATCTATATTGAATAAAAATATCATCAACATATTTTATAATATTTAGTTTTTTTCAACACTAACTGAGTTCATATATTATTAGTGAATGGACATGATAGAAACCATGTTTGAAAGGAAAGAAGTTTTCAAAAATGATTTAACCCCCCAACTCATGGTTGACTATTCATTTAGATATCTAAATAGAACTTTTCAAACCTCACTATTATGAAATTATATGAATCAATGATCAACATGATAAGTCACCATGGCAATTCAAAGGGAACTATCGAACCCACTAGATGAAAAACCCCAAATGAATATTGGACATGACTAGTATTTGGGTATTGTTGCTGACCAAAACCCCATTATTAAATATGAAAATATCTTTATTAAATATGGATTCCATGAAACATGTTTCCAAGGTAAAAATTCTATTTTTTATACATGGGAGATATAAAATTATTATTTTTAAGAAATATTGGAATAAATTTACCAATATTACATTTTGAATATCCAAAAAACATTATACAAATATATTTTCTCAAAATTATGTTTACAATACCTTATTATGCCTTCTACAGAGAAAACATAGTTGATATTGACAATTATGGTGAATTGAAAGAACATAAGCTATTTAATGAGGTATAGATACCTTAATTTTGAATTTAAATATCTAAATATTACCAAATGTGAGTAGCCATCATGATCAGAAGTGTTTTGAAGCACACTGGGGCCTATATGGAGCTCATAACCAGGTTTGTGGTTTTTTTAATCTGGGGCATGGTTAGTAAAAACTCAGTAGGGAAGGACACATAGTTTGACTAAACCGTGTGAGGATGGACATAAGAGGCATAGAGGCTGAATGGTTTGATAAAATCATATGCGAAGAGGCACACTACCATGTGTCTAGGTCTATAGTTTTAGAAGACATTTCTAGAGGGGTTTTTCATAGTTTACAGACAGTTTGAAAATCATGGAGATAAAGCATGCTGGTTCCCGTTGACAAATAGGAACCATGCATGGTTCATTCATAGTTTACTCAACCATGCACCAAGTTTATGCATCTATGTTATTTTGTGAAAAATTAAGGTTTTAAATGAAATAGTTTTTTTCTATAACCTAACAACAACTTTTTACACAACATAAAAAACATTGCCACGTTCGAATCTCAAAAAAAGAGTCTAAACATGGATTTGACCATAGTTCTTTGTCTGATATCCAATTAAAGCACAATTATTCTCCTTAGGAATGTACCAATTCTATATAAATACCATTTTATAATTTTACAATTCTTAGGGGTATCAATTTTTCTATTTTTATGTAGTCTCATATTCCCTAATTTCGCATTATTTTCCTAGTCATTAGATTTCAACTTAACCGTGATGAATCAAGACATGATACTAGATGATCACTCTACTACAAAGCTAAGTAAGGTGGTCTATACCTTTCATTATTATTTGGTTCTTTTTAGAGTGATCAGTTGTTATTCAAAAAACAATAATTTCTATATTTTCCCCATATATGAATGAGTTAATTGAAATACATGTTATTGTATCTATTAGAGATACAAATTCGATTTTTTGTGAAGAGTTGGTACATGTTGCCAAACCCAGCATAACCATGGGTTTAACCTTATGAAATTTTTTTATTTATTCCATGTTAAAAAGCCCTAGCAGTTTGTTTTGATATTCCTTGTTCAAAAAAATAATAATTAATATAATTAGATGAATGGGATTATTAATGGATGGGTTTAATCCTTTTCCTTGATAAATTAGTTTGAACTGAAATTGTTCATCAAAAATTTATTAAATAAGTTGTGTTAAATGGTGAATATTTATAAATGGGTGGCTATACCCATGTGGATAATAAAGTAAAAATATTTGAATAATGGGTGGGTAAACTCATGTAATGTGTTGAATAGAAAATGGTGAGGGGGTATACCCATGTGACTTGATAAAATATAAAATTAAATCACGAGTGGTATAATAATGTGATGGGAATGATATATGGATTATCTAATTTGGTGTACTAATTTAATGGAATTAAATTAAGTGGTTTATATTAGTTGGTAGATTCATATGGAAATTATTAGTTAAATGATATGAATGAATGATGGTTTAAATATATTACATGGATGGATCTGCATGGATTTGGATCATTGTAGTGGGTACCTTGGGAGTAGTATCCCCCTTAGTTCATAATTTTGCAGGACTCCTCGGGCTTTGCTACCCCTTAGATTTGGATTGTTTAGACTCACATTAGACATTTCAGAACACATTATCCTTGGACTCAAACTAGTACTTTTACTATGCTTCCATCGAGATGCTCATAGTACCTGATGATGATGTATTGGTTGTTGATACTAGGGATCTAAACCTTTGGGGTATAAACTACATTATATGGTAAGGTCATGTAAATCATGATGCATTAATTTATATGGAACAGTTGTGATGTTTTTATATGGTTACATTATACAGAATGTCCATTTGACGAGGATATAAATGGATGTATGGTGAGGCCATGTTATATGTATACATTATTATAGCTTCCTTATTAGGAGGTAATAGTTATTACATAGAGACATGAGAGGATTTTTGGTAGTAATTGGATGCATTATAAATATGTCATGGTATTTCACACATTTGTTACTTCTTAATTACAACTGTTTAGAATACTTACTGTGCTACAAAGAACTGTATTCACAAATGGGTGGTCATATGTTCAGATGTTTTCCTCACACCCTATTTGGTCCTCCATTGGGACACAAATAGATTATATGGTTATAGGTGATAATAGGGTAAAATCCATTAACACTGGTTGCTGATCATTGCTATGAGGAAGGGGAGCATGGGAACATTCTGAGGCTAGCAATGCTACTGGGATTTTTTTCTCTTTTCAGTATTTTGGATATGTGGGTCATATTGTACTATCATGTACAATTTTTTTTTCTATTTTATAACCACAAGTATCATCTGCATCAGTGTATATGAGCCATATTTTTAGATTGTTATCCTTTCCTGCTATGTATATTATGTCTTCTAATATTATTGTTTCTACTATATGTATGTTTTTTACTTCTGTATTGATGTAGATTGTTAATGAAGTTATAGTCTCCCCAATGACACACATAGGTCCTCACTTCTAATCAAAAAACTTAGGTATTTAGAGATATGTTCTTAGGTCCATGTAGCCAACTAGGCCTGGGGAACTACTAAGTAGAATCTAGTTCTAGGATATTACAAAGTAGTATCAAAGAATTTTTTTTTCTAGTTCTTCATAAAATTTTCTGATAATAGACATGGATTAGAAATGAATAGAATTTGGTAATATGCTCTATTTAGGAGTAGCTACCCCGCATACCATAAAAAGACATATTTCCTCAAACAGAATGTCTATTTTATAAATTTTTCCAATTCCAATTGATTTGATTTCAACAATGGATAATATTTTAATTTTTTATGTTACAATTGATGATATTGTGGGATTTATTTCAGTTTCAACCATATGAGATGAGTGTATTCCATCATATGAATCATATATGAACTTTCTAGAGATCACATGTCATGCATTATTCCATTCAATTTAGGATTCTTATCTATTTCATGTTTTTGTTATATTTTATGTGATAGTAGAGCTTTCTATTATAATATACGTTGTGTAGTGGATAAATATGTGACATTATCTATCAATTATTAATGGGAATGGGATCTTATGGATTGGGAAGTAATGTACATTTTGGATCTACTGTATAATGTGAACTAAATAATTTATGTTATGAGTTATATATGATTCCACTTTTGGATCAGGGGGTGTTATGGGACCTCATGGATTGAAACATTGTTGAAAATTTGTTAAATCATTTGAAAAAGTGATTATTAAATTAAAATGAAATGGAATAAAATAGAGAATGAACCTAGACCCAGCTGTTGAGTGGGAAATAGGTAGTGTTTCTAGTAATGTTGTGATTATTTCTTTCATAGTGTTATATTTATGAGGAGGTTGTCAGTAGGCTTGGTTTTATAAGGGTTATTGACTTGTCGAATGCTTTTGAGGATTGAGAATTTCATATATTTAAAAAGACCCTTGTAAAAATGTAATGTCCTATGAGGTTTATATTCTAACGTGTGTGGGTTTTAATGAAATGGGAGCCAAATTACAACTAATAAAGTGCCTGGGTAGATTATAGAATTGTATATGGACACCCATAATACTAAACCATTATATATATGCCCATCTGTTATAACTTAAAATTTATATAAATGTGGAAGTTTTTAATTTTGATTTAAAATCAATTGTTTAGTTTTAAAAAAATCCTCAAATGGACCTAAGTACATCAATTGGGGCATGTTTTTATGAGATTAACGGTTTTTATTGTTCACGCTTCTTATGGATAAACAATTTCTTTTGGTTTTTTTGAAGAACTACGGATTGATTAAAAGGACACTCATAGTTTTCCTTAATTTTTGAAATGAATTTATTTTTTTATTTTCATATATGTGACGGGACGTAAAATGATTTTGTTTCTTTGAAAAGGATGGTTGGAGCGAATTTCTTTTTATCTTGGGGAGATGGTTAAAAATCAAGTTAATTTAGTTTTTTTAAATTATATTTGATGTTTTAAAATAAATATTTTAGATGATTACCAATTTAAAATTGAATTAGATAAATTATTTCAAAATAGAACATGTAGTGATGTCCACTATTATGAAAATCGTGTAAGGGTTGATTAAATCTATCATTAAAATGACATGGAAAAAAATCCGGAGAATTTTTTATAGGTTATTACTTTTTAGAAATTGATTATATGGTATGATTTTGAGACTAGTGAATTTCCGTTGGTGTGACTTTATGACAAGGTCGGCGCTTGTCCTTTTTTAAATAGATATCATGAGTTTGGTAGTCCCATTTGTTAATTGAAACATTTTAAAAGTGTCATAAATAATTTCAGACAAGTGGTTTCATTCAGTTGTTTTTCAGGAGTAGGACCATGAACATTTAAATTATACCCTTTTTGGATGGGTGGTCACTGTGTATTTTACCCTGTTATGGGAACGATCATGAAGGAATTCTTGGTTCAACATGATATACATTCCTTTGGCACGGTCAGGTTCTTTTGAGGTCATATAATCCTATAATTTTTTATGGTGGATTAATTATTACCTTGTCATTCTAGTTAATTGTTTTATGGGATGATATTATTCTGATCCTATTTCATTGTGGGCCATATGAGAATTGATAGTTTAAGAAAGACAACCTTTTGATAGTTTTAAAAAAGTGTCATTTTCTCTATTAAAATTCGGTAGTATGTTTTGGTTTGCATGGTACTCATAGAGTATTAAATGATATAACAAAATGGTTGAGATATATGATTATGAGGGTTTCCTTGGGTTAACACCAGAGTAGAGTGACTCGAGCGTTAAAGAAACAAGGTTTTCCCACTTTTCAAGAGGATTACCATAGATTCATGTGTTCTGTCATAACTGTTGGTTTAATTCCAAATTTCATTCCCAATTCATTGATGTGGTGATCGTGACATAGGAGCATCACACGTTTTTAAAGAGAATATGACCTAGCATGCTTTATAGTGGCCGGACTATCCTATCATTTGACTATTATAACACTCCAATGATGGGGAGAGTTACATCATTTTATTTAATGTATCATTCCATATAGAAGGAGTACAAGTAAATATGACCGTTTAGGAATGGTTGGTCTTATTTATAATCCCATGGGGCTGTTGGTGTTTGAAAATTGTAGTTATTTATATGAAACATGACAATTTGTATGGTTCTTTCAGGACACACCCTTTGGAAACACCATTATTATTATAGGGACATAGGGCGAATATGAGCTTCATTAAAATGAAAACCAGTGTTGGATTAATTGATTTTATTTCAGTTTCCTTGGATTCCTCTTAGTGTATTCTTCTATAATAGATGATCATGTCCCTTATCCTGACAAAATCCCTGATGCACTAAGATAACATTTGTATTACATGATGATGATGTTTTAAATATCATTATAATTGATAAGTGGTCACCATACATGTTGTACATTGGATATGTTGTCATTTAAGGGCTTAGATAGTTTGGGGAGATACTTGGATTCTTGTGTAGTAATTCCAAGGATAGACTCATAGACACCAGTAGTTTCATTCGGACATGACCGCCTAGAGGATTCCAATCTGGGATCAGTCCGTGTTTTGATATAGACATTTTTTATTTTTTCAAAAATATCTTTTGTAAATATCGTTCATGGTTTTACATTCATAGTTTCATAAAATCTATTTTTTCGATATGAGGTTATCCCAGTTTGGTTGACCGACTTGAATGTGATGTTTAAATGGGTAACGGTTCTTGTTATATAGATCTAGGGTAAACCTTTGTTCATACATAGGCATGAAAGTCCAAAATAACCAAGAGGTGGTTTGAGAAGTGAGGGACATTAGAAGACAAGTATGAACCTCAATGGTGGTGTTAGTTGTAAATGTTGAGTGCCTTGGAAAAATTAATTGTGGTTTTTATGGAGTACAACAGTCGTCTATACCAAGAATTTGAGAATAGTCAATTAGAGAGGATTTAAGTTTAGCCTTCTTGCTTGTTGTTTACAACCTGTAAGGGGTTTTTTAGGAAATTCATTAGGTGTTACCATGTTTGGTATGTGGAAAATAATAATATTTATGAAAATATGGATCAATCTATTTTAAAATCATATAGCGTTCTATGGAAGGAAATTTTGACGGTTGAAGTGGGTTAGATAAAAATTATACAATTTCTAATGTTAAAGCCTAAGGTGGGGTGTACCTTTGGTTGAATGCATGATGAGAGTATAAAATAACCATGTCTTGTGTTAAATATTATCAAGTAAGCGTGGTCTAGAATTTTCAGTTGGGAAAACGTGCTTTAGATATGGTATTAACAGCCTAGTGTCATATTCATGAGATGTTATGGAATGTGGGTTATGTGTTTGGAGGAAAAACATGATCATCTCAAAAGTCCCACATTCTATCATTTCAAATAGGGACGCAAGATTTATGACTCACTTCTATAAATTCTTTAGAGTGTGATGGGTACACATGTGTTTCTGATCATAACATAACACCAACAGACTGATGGTCAGTCAGAGCATACATTAAGGATTCTACAAGACATGGTGTGATCCAGAATCCTAGATTTTTGGGACTCTTACAAGAATCATATCCCATTTTTTGAGTTCATAATTATTTACAGTTATTAGGTGAAATTTTAGATGACACCCTAGAAGGAATTGTACAATGGTCAATGATGATCATCACTAAACTAGATAGAGGTAGGCAAGGCATCTTTAATGGGATCATATATCATGTTGGATACTTCTGAGTAGGTCTTATTGATTCATAAGTGGATGGAAACTATACAGATTCTATAATAATAATGTGTTAATCAACATATAAGACATCTAGTGTTTTATGTTGGGGATCTGTTATTTATACATGTTTCATTGAGGTTGTATCATAGGAGAATTGGGATACAGGTTATTCATTTACGGCTATATGCTAGGTCGTTTGATATTTTAGAGAGATTAGGATCAGTAGACTATCTATTATAGCTACCTCAGAGGTTCAACCCACAAATTATGACTTCCACATATATGAGGTGTAATGCTATAATTATTACTTATATAATTATTTTCATTCGGAGGACGCTGAGTTTTAGGTTGATGTCTCAATTGAGGAGCATCTAATTCATATCATTGATAGGAGAAAGAAAGATCTCAAATTCTAGTCAGTTCCAATAGTATAGGATTTATGAATTACTAATCATATATAAGATGATAATTGGGAGTGGGGGGGGAGACTTGCTTGCTCAGTGCCCTAAATTGTTTGTAGACGAATCATTACCATCCTTCAAAGGTAAACATGGGGAAATATACTATAAGGGGGGATAGTTTAAGAAAATGGGTTTTCAGATAAGGTAAATATTCCTTATTTTTCAAATTATACACTTAAATATGGCCAAATGTTAGTACCAAACAAGATCACAGGTGTTTTGGAGTAGTGTGGTGCTTGATTTCAGCTTGAATCTATGATTTGGGGTGTTTTAGCCTGACACATGGTTCGTACAAATCTTGCGGGGTAGTCCTCATATTTTGACTAAATTGTGTGAGGCTGAACATAAGAATAATATGGGCTGTACAGTTTGTAAAAATCATGTGAGAATATTCACATGACTATGCAATAGGGTTTTCTCTTATAAATAGTCATTAATGAGGGTTTTCACATGTTTTTTAAACCATGAGGGTTCCCCTTGAACTACATGAAACATGTAGTGTTGGGACATGGTTTTCTAAACCATTCACCAAAACTTGGAAGCTCTATAATTTTTGGAAATTTTAATGTAGTAATTTAAATATTTTTGTTTTTAAAACATAAAAACCACATTTCATTGTATACATAGAACATCAACACATTCGATGCTCTAAAAGGTGTCTAAAATAGGATTTTATCCTAGTTCTTGGTCCAAGCTAATATTTGAGTGCAATTTTTCTCCTTTAATCAACATTGCTAAGATCTAAATTACTTTTTTCTTTTCTATATTCTTCTTGGATTTCGATTGTTTTATTTGGATTTAGGCTTATAATCCCTAATTTTCTATTCATTTTCTATTCTTCAAATTTCCCCATAACCATGATGAATCAAGACTTGACACTTGATGAACACTCCACTACCAAACTAAGTTAGGTTTTTTGTACATTTATTCAGCTTTTCATTCTTTTTAGAGTGAAATACCATTATTCCACTTGTCATACCATCCATATTGGCCCTAAATTTGAACATTTTACTTGATATAGATGTGATTGGACATAAAAGGGGTGACCATCAGATCTTTTGTGATTTTTTGGTAGTTGTTTCCTAAAATTAGGGCACCCATGGGGTGAACCTTATGAAAGTTCATTTTTTCCATGTTAAGCAACCTAGGGGTGTGTTTTGAGCTTCCGTTATTTAGGAATCTAGTAAGAAATTTTTTTAGATGGATGGGATGATCTAGAGATGGGTTGACTCCATAACCTTCATAAGGTATTGTGAACATGAAATAGTTAATTTTGAAACAATCAAATTAAGGGATTTAAATGGTGAATTCTGATAAATGGTTTGGTATAACCACGTGACTTGTTAGATTATGCATTTTCATTAATTGGTGGGTAAACCAATGTAATGTGTTGAATGGAAAGTGGTGGAAATGGGAGGGTATACCCATACGACATGATTAAATGAAAAAGGAAACGTTGATTGGTATACTAATGTGGTGGGAGTGATATTTTTATTATGTGAGTGGGTATACTAATTAAAAAAATTTAATTTAAATGTTTTTAATGAGGGGTATATTCATATGGAATGGATTTGTTAAATGGTATGAATTAATGATTGTTTAAATAGATTCCATGGTTGTCTCTCCATGGATATGGAATCTGGTAGTGGAGACCTTGGGAGAGTATTTCCCTTGGTTGTTAATTTAGTGGGATTCATCATGGTTTTTTACCCATTGGATCCAGCACTCTTGGACACCCAAATGACAGGTTGTTACATATAATCCTTGGAATCCAACCAGTTCCTTTACTTATTTTTTATTGAGATTATCCTGGGACACTATGAGGATGTATTGGTTTATGAAGACATTGATCTCTCCCTTTGTAGTCTAAAATACATTATATGGTAAGTTCATGGAAATTGTGATTCAACTATTTATATGCAATGTTTGTGATGATTTAATGTGGTTACATTATTTGATAATTCTGTGTGAACAGGATATATATGGATGTATGGTAAGTCAGTGTTACTTTTTTATATTGCATACAGATGCCCAATTATGAGCTAACACTTTTTGTAGGGAGCCTTCAGATTATTTTTGGAATTACTGGTTTCATAATTCATATTCAATGGGAATTCACACTTACATTATAACATTAATAAACATGTTTAGAATACTTCTTGTGACCCTTATAACTGTATAGGCGTCTAGGTGGTCACCTACATGGATTTTTATCTTACTCTATTTTCTGGCCTCCTTGGGGACCCCAACAGATTATATCTCTCAAGGTGATAATAGGGGAAAATGCCCTAAAATGGTTTGATAACTGTTACATTAGAGCATAGAAACACGGGACCATACTAAGGCTTGATACACTACATAGAAATTTTAGCCCTTTTTATTTTGTAATTGTGTGATTTATTTTACCACCATGTACCTATTTTGGATTTTTTTCCAGATATATATATCATTTGCATCATTGTATATGAGCTATCTTTTGATATTGCTATCTTTTCCTACTTTGTATATAATTTCTTCTTGATTAAGTATTTCTTCTATCTGTATGTTATTGAATTATATTGTGGTATTCTATGGTAATGAGGGAATAGCCTCTCAATGACACACAAAGGCCTACACTACAAGTTTGAAGCCTCTTGTGTTTGGGGAGATGTTCTTGGCATCTAGGTCTGGGATGTTACATGAAGTACTTGATTCGTTAATTTAATAATAATTCTATTTTTAGATCATTTTGAATACAAAACATCTTTAATTTAGATAAATAATTATATTAAATTAAAAAAATTACTTAATGATATATTTAAATATTTTGAATTATTTTATTATATATTTGTTGTGTATTATCATTATATAATGATAATAAGATAAAAATACTCATTAATTTAAGAATAATGTTTATATATTTTGATTAAAAATATAAATATCTCGTGAAATATAATTTTAAATTGAAATGAATTAGAATATTTATAAATAAAGAATTATTTTCATTATGATATTTTAGTGATATTTAATGTAATTAGTTATTATATCTAATGAAATGACTTTTATATATAAAAATTTATTTCATGAAGAGGATTAAAATAGTTTTTTAAAATTATAGAAGTGTTATATCAATTATTGAATGTAAAATAGAATTATTATAAAAATTATGATATTACGAACTATGATAAGTTGTATATGATTTTTTTATACCAATAATGGTATGTTTTAAAGGAACATTTGTGATTATAATTGTGTGACTAAAAGGATATTCAAATTGAGTGAGATTAATGACATATATTAAATTTTAAATATTTAATTAATTGAATATAAAACAATTTTGCATTGATTGAATTGACTATAGTAATTTAGGTAAATTATATTAATGGTTTAAGTTATTAGAAAATAATACTAAACATAATAATTATAATGTAATACGGATATAACTTTCATGTACTTATTTTATGAGTATATGGACAACAATTTCTTGATTATATTTTATTATGAGTGTAAGATGAATGATTAAATGTTTCTTGATAATTATGGTTTTGAATATATATATAAAATATTCATAAATAGAATTAATTAATTTTAATATTATGATGATACAAATTCTAATTTATGATGTGTGAGATATTTATATTTGGGTTATTATAGTGGGGTTATTTTAATTATCAAATATCTACACATTATTTATATAGATTTTAATTTTATTGGGAAATATATTTATATTTAGTTCCACTTTTTATTCATATTCCATTGTAGTTTTTTGAAGAAGATTATTATTTAGTGTCATAATAATGAAAAAACATATGAATTTTTATTGTGGTTGGTAAAAAGATCCCCCATTCATCACCATTAATGCTCTCTCCATGATATTGTATATTTTTTTATAAATATTACAATTTATAGGGAACATCTCAAATATAGCACATTTATATTTCAACATACAAAAAGACATTTATATTACCTTCTATTTCGTTTAAAAAGGTACAATCAAGACCATATATTATTATGATAATATGACACTATGAAATAAAAAGATATAAATATTTATGAAAAATAGAATATATACTAGTTTCACTTATATGTATAATATTATGAGATAATAAATGGAATATTATATATAATCTAATAAATAGACCCCAATAATAAACAATGATTTTTTATAGTTGATTAATGGAAAGGGTAGTAGTAAAAATTCACATTTTAGGAGTAGGGCTGATAAAAAATATCATATTGAAACATTCATGTCTCTAATGTGTATTCCTAAAAAAATTAATTTAATTTTGGAATATTATTCAACATGAAAAAAATAAATAAGTAGTAGTGATTGTACTATCATACTGTGAAACCAAAAAAAATGTGATTCAAATTTGGGAAAATTGGTGAAATATAGTGGTATTCAATCTAATTTGATTCTAAGAATAACTATAAATTTATAATCTCACTAAGAATAATTTTTATACATCATCATATCCAAAGAAAAAACCTATTTATAATACACAATACAAAAGATTTATCTCTAATCTGGTAGACCGAAATATAATTCTAATGAAATAATGACATTCAAAAAATAAATAACATTTGAAATTTCAATATTGATTCTTTTAGAACATCATGAATTACATCACAAATAAAAAATTGTTTATTCTATTGTTTAAGAGACATTAAATTTTTCTTAAAAAAAATAATTAATGAGATATTTCATCTAATGAGTATGTTTGAGAAGTCATAAAAGATATCTATAATTCAATATTCTTAGTTTACTACTTCAAATAATCGGTTTTCCTCCCTACCAAATATCCAAAATTAAAGTACGCAATGAACTATTGATTCAAAACTTTGGGTATACTAACCATATGTCTAATACTGAAATATAGGGTTATATAAAAATGTATGGTTTCCAAAACAAACATTCTCATTAAATTTAGGGATATGAACAATGATTATAGTTATCCATAAACCCTCCAAAATAATTAGAAAATATTAAAAATTATATAAATTATTTCACGAATTCTAGAGAAAAAAATATTCCAATATAAATAATAATGAAATTAAAATAATATATATAAATTAGTAAAAAAATGAGTTATTTTGTAGGCTTTTAAACAAATGAGAATTTTTTTAGGATTAAAAATTATTCTCCCAAAAATATCCTAAATTTTTATTATATAAAAACCCATAGATATATAAAAATAAAAATATATATGTTTTCCAAAAAAATCAATAGTGATTAATTTAAATTAATTATTAAAATTATTTTGTGGTGTATTTCCAAAACAAATATATATTTTTTTTGGAATTAAAATGAATTTATATAGATTTATAAAAAAAAATAAAAAACATGTAAGAAAATTATTATGAAAATACAAAAATACATGTTTCCTAAAAAAATAATATGATTTATATAAGAAAAAAAGTAAATATAAAATAAATAATAAATATAATATAATAAAAAAATTTGTTTAATTAATAATTCTATATTATATGAATTTTTTATCATGATTTTTATGAGTTTAAGTTTTATAATGAGGGTAACATTATAGATCATTAGAAGAAGATTATTTCGTCATTGAATCCTGAAAATTATGATGATCATTCTTTAACTTCTTAATAAATATTTATATATTTATTTTCATTTTCCAATCGATTATATAATTAATAATATTTACTGTTTTCACATCATCGAGGTGTCCACCATGTTCACTTTGGAAAAATTATGAGTAGCCTCATAAGACAGAATATATTTCCACCTCACGTAACATAAATAGACATATTTATGGTCCTTTTTTTCATTTATTCTTTAATCATCTGGTTTTTTAGTTTATAACATGTTAATGGTTTCATTTTTATTTGAGGGAGATTCGTGAGGATGTTGTAAGAGTATATATATAGAAAACATTTATTTTGTAGATTCTTAAGATAAAATGTCGATTGTCAATTTATAGCCAAAATTATCCTTGTCATACAACACATGTTCATAGAGTCCGAGGGAAATCAAAATTTATGGGGTAAATACTCTATATACATCATAATTATCATGAAAAACACTTCAATTAGGGGCGAATTTAAATTTTTACCACTATTATATTATCCTTATTTCTTCCTTCTCTATCAATTCTGATGAACAATATCTTCTCGAGATCC
Source organism: Viscum album (assembly GCA_963277665.1). Taxonomy (NCBI): domain Eukaryota; kingdom Viridiplantae; phylum Streptophyta; class Magnoliopsida; order Santalales; family Viscaceae; genus Viscum; species Viscum album. The sequence goes on from OY728125.1 coordinate 872,330,726, forward strand.
CCTTATCCACTAATCATATTCTATTCTCTTCTATGAAATTAAGAGCTCAATATTGGGTTACATTCATCATTTTAGATAGCCAATTGTAATTATATGATTAATAATACTACTTTTCTTAGATTCACTAGAAATAATTAATGATATCATACCGAAATATAACGTTCTCTATTTTCATGGAAGTGTTATATTTTATTATTATCACTCAATCAAGTCCAAATTAAATGTTGAATATGGATGAGAAAAATTATACCAAATATATAAGAGTTTTTCTATACGTTTTCACTATAAATATTTCTGTTTATATTTTTTCTCCATTGTTCATTACGCTACACCATCCATTAATTTATGTTAAAAATTAACATCATAAATTTATCACTTGGCCCATGAATATAAATTCCATATTATATTAGGAAATATTTTAGTTGTAAAACCTCATCCTAAAACATCCCTTTGGGTGGATTTGATTAAATTTCATGATTAATTCTTTTTCCCCTATGACTAAATCACCAATAAGGTGTGTTTGGGTTTAATTTAGCTAGTGATATTTTTTATACTAAATTGATGAATTGTTTTATTTTATGGACTTACATAGGAACTAACTTTTAAAATTATAAATTAATTTAAAAAATTTAAATGGATACACCATGTCACATAACCATTAATAAACGATGTACAATGATGTATATTACACTTAGATTCCCACTCATTACTAATTTCTTATATGTCATAAGTAATATGATTAAATCAGTAAATCATATTGATGTTATTATATAATGATTACCATCTATAATGGACATGAAATTCCAAATTGATTATTTTAATTCATGGAAATGAAGTTCCTTATTAATAAAATATAATTAATGGAGAAAAAATTTCATATTGTGAATCATAATTGTAGGACATGAAATAAATTATTATTTATACATAATAAATGAACATGATATTACTTATTTAATATAAATAATACATGGAAATTATATTCCTTAAGGATTATATGAAAGAAAGTGATATGGTTCTCTATTCTAATTATTAAAATACCAAATAATCTCATGTAGTATAGAGTAGTTTGAAGCATGTATTGTCGTATAACTATCCTGTGAGGAACCCGATCTAGTATGTGTTTATTATATTTGTTAATTTTTATATTTATTGTTACCTTTATAGAGATTTTTTTTTCATAGATTGTATATTTTTAAAAAATACACTTTTTAGTGTCCTATTTTTTTCTCACGCCCTATTTGGTCCCCTAAATGTTACCTCGACAAACATTAGAGATTCACATTAGGTCAAGGGAATGATATAGAATCACCAAAAATTTATATATATGTATACTTGATTTATAAACATAAATATAAAATTATTACACCAAAAATATCCTAGGTACTATTTTCTTTGTAAAATATTGTTCATAATAAAATGATGTGACACTAAAAATAATACATTCCTATTTTACTCTAAATTATTATCTCATAAATCCTTTAATGATCCAAAATTAAATTGTATAAAATATATAAAACATATAATAAATTGTGTTATATAAAAATACCATGACGTTAATTAACATGATAAAGAGTATTCTCTTGTTAGTCATTGGTATAACAAGATATTATAAAAATAGTGTACATAGGTAATATAGTATAAGCATAATATAATTGAAATGGTATCGGTAGAAATTATTAGTATTGTAAATATTTAAGAAAAATAAAACATGAAATCAAAAAAGTTCAATGATATTTCTTATGAAAATCTCACATGGTAGAAATAGTCCCAAAGTGGATTAAGATCACTCCCAAATCTCATAAATGTCGTCTAATGAGACTAAAACATTACACAGTGCAACAGGGTATATATATTTTTATGCCCCATCAAATTATTTTCATGTATATGCAAATGTAATACATATAATAATGTAAATAAATATTCATAAAGACACAGATTCCCCATTCAATGAAATTCGGTTACATAATTATTCCTCATTTCAAAATCAAGAAAAATATATAATGAACTAATATCTTAAATGTGAATAAGGTGCATATTTCCCCATAAATTGCCATGGGAGTGAGAAAAATATTGATGAAATTAACATATATTTATATAATATAGTCATTCAATACCATCAAGGGTTTTTCATTGTACAATATAAATACCATCTAAAATAGTAGTACAAAATCATGGGGAAAATAATCACGCCACATTGAAAATCAATTTTAAAAAATAAAATTCACATAATATTTTCAGAATCATTTTTTTTAAAATATAAAACTATGTATATAGACAAATAGTTAAATAAAAATCAGATGGGTAATGATATTCTTTCCTTATAAGATAAAAAACATATATTTCAATTTATTTAAAAAAATTTAAATTGGCGCATTAGGAAAATGATAAGATATTATTTTTAATCCATTTTTATAGTATATATGGGACCCAATTTATATTGTAAATCATTAGAGACTATTTAAACAATTAAATTTTTTTAAAACATAGTTTTGGAAGGAAAAGATATTTTTGATAGAATAGAGAAATTGAGTTACATTTTCTTAAAAACATTTCTCGACAATTATAAGTAACTTAAAGAGGTTAATCGTAATATTACATAAAAATTTAATAAATAAACATATTATATAAAATATAAATATTTATATTTTTCAATGATCTAATAAAATATATTAATGTAAATAAAAGAATAAATATTCTTGATTAAAATGAGATTGAAGCATAAACCCTTTCAAATTTAATAAAATTTGATTTCTAAACCCCATGTATGAAGTAAGTGAATTGTCACATAAAATACCACTAATTTTTAATTATTAATGATACAAAAAATAAATGGTAACTACATAAACATATAAAATAAATTAGTTGTATAAAATTACAATTTCTTCAAAGAAAGAAGATTTTAGATGGATTTCATTTCCTCGGGTCTAGGTTTGTTGTGTTTGTATTTTATCTCCTATGTAATAAATTCATATCAATTATTATATTAAGGATAGTTTCCATGTTTAATATATTATTATTGAAATTTTTATTTCATTTATTTTATTGACATATTTAACTAATTATTTAGTTATGTCCACATCAAGTTTTTTGGAGATGCTCATACCATTATTTCAAAATAGAATAAGAATAGTGAACACTGTCAAAAGGTTACTTTTTTCATAATATCGATCATTATTTTCATTAAATATTGATCGATTTTATTGATAAATCATAAATTTAAAAATAAATATGAATAATGGTCATGAAAATTGAACTATTTTACAATAATAGAGATTTAGATCATAGGTACGCATGTGTTCTGTTTCCATTTTTCATCAATATTGTTGGAATGTTTTTACATATTATTTTATATTCCCAAAATTGACATAATTTAATAAATATAGTATTATTTACATAGATATACTTACACATACCAACTATTTTATTCAGTAATAAAAAATAGACCACATAGCTTAGCAGGGTGGTAATATTCTATTCACAAAAAAATGTTATCAATTATTAATGGACACTAAGGTAAGAATGTATATGATATATTAATTTTACATGTTGAGTAATATTAAATTAATAAAATATATAAACAGTAAATTCCACATCATTAAAAACCATGGGAAACTACGATGAAAAATGAATTACATTAGTTTGTGAGGTGGTATTGATTTGTACACATGAACAACGATTTTGTTCCCCATTTTATAGAATATGATAAGACTAAATATGATTAAATAAATATAATAACATATAACCATATATGAGATACATATTTTATTGTAATTTAATTATTAAAAGGTAGTTGAATTTTAATAAATAATAATAAATAGAATGAGTTAAATTAAGATAATTACATTCTCTAAGATAAACCATCAATGGGTATTTCATTAAGGACTATGGAGATGGTACTTTGTATTGTACTAAATCTATATAATATGTCAATGGATTTTACAGACATATTTTTTTTGGATTTTTCATGGTTTTTTAGTGTTTTGTTTATGTGAGTTGTTGTGGTTCCCTTTTATAGTTGAAGAGGTTTTGAATTCTTTTAAATACCGGAAACTGTACAATAATGGGAAATAAATCTCATTACATGTGGCCCCAAAATTGAAAAATAAATTATTGAATTATATATATGGTAAATTGAATCCTCTAAAATTAAAATTAAATATATTTTAGTTATTTTTTTCATTAACCTATAAGGTTACTCAATTTTTAAAATATGAATTCATCACTATGGTAATAAATTTTTTAAACATTTTTTCTACATATTATGATGAAAAATTATTAGAAATTATTATTTACTACAAATTAAGCTATCTAAAAAATTGGAATATGTTTTATGAAATTTGTTTCATTAAATTATTAACAATATATTTAAAATAAATCTTTTAGACAGGTCAACATAAATGACTGTCAATAAATGCATATTTCATGAATAAGATGATCTTTTAATAATTTATTTTCAATGTAAAAAAATTAAAAACATTTGAATTTAAAAATAATAGATATATATTCTAAAAATATCATATAAATCATCAACCATTATGGTACATTTTTGTTAGTTAAAATTGAGAATCACAATAAACATTAAAAAGGTTTCAATAAAATTAATTTTAAAGAAAAAAATGAATTTTATTAAAATTAGCTTACAGATGATATATATGTCAATAATTTGTGGAAATAAAAATAAAAAATATTTTTTTTCTTTGAAACCAGAGTGATTACAAAATATTGTTTAAAATTTCTTAATTTATAAAAATTAAATTAGAATTTTAACAAAAAAATGGAATGTTTTACTATTCTTAAGAAATAAAAATTTTGTGAAACATCTATAAAATATGAAAATATTTTAATATAAATATAAATATTTTAAAATTATGATAATTTTATAAAAAAATAATGTTTTAAATGATCCATTAATTAAATATAATGTTTTCTCATAAAATAAATAAAAATCTATTTTAATGGAAAAAATTAATCTTATAAAATTTTATATCATTATAATTTTGAGTGATAATTTATTAATAATTTTAAAGTAAATTTATAATTTGTGTAACCTTTATATATATTTCAAAAATTATTTAATATTATTCATACCCCAAAATTTAATGACAAGTGTATGCAGGCCATGTTTTAATAAAAATAGTTTAATATTATATAACGGTTCATTTAAATTAATTTTTGTGTGTAATGAAAGATAAAAAGAAATAAAATTTATATAAAGATAAATATATTATAAATTCTCAAGTTATTACATTATACCAAATTAAATAAATATCATACTATAAATATGAACTTATGCTTAGTTTTAAAGTGTTGGATATTTGAAATTCCCTTTGTTTAAAACCCAAATCTAAAAAGGGGTTAATAAAACATCTTCTTAAAAGTAGGGAAAGTTAAATATTTTTTAAATTACATAACAAGGTATACAAATTATAGAAAAATTATTCGTTGTGAAATTATAAATGTGGATGAAAACAAAAATAATTATATTGAGTGATAGATAACATTTTTGAAAAAAAAGTCAATGATCAGTTGAATGTTAACAACCAGAAAACCATTCTATTTTGATGAATTAGAAGACCAATAATTCATTGGACATGAATGTAAGAGTATATAATTTGTGTTTCAATTTCCTTTTCCTAGATTTTTATAGATACATTTACTATATATTTGATAACATAATGTAATATCATATCTTGATATATTTTTATCTCACTAATTAATATAATTTATTTGGTTCTGATTTGATAACATTCCACTTTACATGATACACTATTAATTAAATATAAAATATTATTTCTTATGGTTGAACAGAAAAAATTACTTTTAACAGGTCATAATATCTATGATAGTGTAATATTTTATTCATTTATTGTTTTTTTAAACATAATTATTCAAAAAAAAATTTTAATATAAAAAATGAATGTGAATGAATTAATATCAATAATAAAATAATAAAATAAAAAAACTAACATACATCATTACTTAAATAAGTGACCCTACATCAAAAATAAACTCAATAACCTCTACCTGAAATAATTGGTTGACATCAATTATTATCTCATGCCCATCATGTTACATCTCTAAAATCATAATCTGTTTCTTCCCAAATAATCTATTATGTTACGCCAAATGTTTATTTATATATCAAACCAATAACATATTTAAAAAACTATAAATACATTCACAAAAATAATTAAAAAAAATAATATTGTTCCTATAATCAACATCATATTTATCCACTAAAACATTATTTTTAAAAAAGTGCCACACTATCAAGTACAAAACGTAGAATAATAGTTGGTGATACACCATTATCATTTTTTAGGTATGGTTAAAAGCCCCCTGATCTTGCTATATATGATTTATTGTCACCTAGAATTCAAGTTGTTTTTATTCAAACTCTATATTAACACCATAACTATAAAATTTCTCAATGTATTCTTAACTTCTTCAAATTAACATTAAGCATCAAATTATGTTTCTTTTAACCATTGGGGTCTTCTTTAAATGTTATTTTTCCCACAAAATCTAATAATCTTTATTTATTATAATTACCACAACATCATGTACATATCAAAGACTATATTTTCCATAATTATTGCTTATTCATAAAACTTCACCATACCATTAAATCATATATCTAGTTAATTAGTACAATTAATCATATTCTTTCAATTTTAATAAAAAAACTAAATTTAAATGATTTTTAGAAATTTCTTGATAGAACTAATAAAAAAAAGTTTATAAAATGATTATATAATTGAAAAAACAAAATTCTTTAATTAGTCCACTTCATTGATTTTATAAAATATGCCCTTAAAATTAATCTATGTATTATGGAAATTACATGGATAATGAAAATGTCCCCCGCATATATGTCATAAAATTCCTAGGAAAATTATTATTATATAAAATTAATTTTACTAGACTTTTTTAGTAATATAATATCTTATAATCCCAGATTAAATACCTAAATATGGTTAAAGAAATGTTTTCTGAATATATGATAAGGATAGATTGGTGTTTTATGGGTTTATGTCATGAAATAATGGAAAACGGGGCTATTCGGTTCATGTTTCTCATTTAGTGCACAATTAGTAATAACCATGCCCTCTAACCATAAATTCCTAATGAAGGGGAGAATAGTGTGAAGAAACCACATAATGGGTATGGAAAAATCATGAACCCTCAGACATAGACACCACATATGGTTTGATAATGGTCTTTTGAATCTTGTGGGATCCCCAATTAAATGTACGGTTGAGACTAGACTATGAAAGTGGACGGTGCACGTTTTAGCCAAACATGAGTCTAAATCATGCACCCTTTGTGATGTGATATTTTAACATTTATACCTTTTTGGATTTAAGTTATGTAAATCCTGACATACCTCATTTATTCCTCATGTAGCCTAGTTGACAACCTTAGACGTCCTAGACATCCCAAATGGTAAATTGCCTTTGATTCCAAGTTGTTAGGAGTTTCATTATTTAAAAATCGAAACATTGTGTGAGTCTAACACACATGTTACATTTATTTTTTGTATTAGTGATTTTATAGCTAATTTGATTCTTCTTAGCCTCAAAAATACTATTTTCCCAGTTGCTCTTAGGTTGGGATGTCTAATTGTGTTTGAATTTGAATCAAAGTCATGGTTTATATGATATTTCATCTTCATAATAATTATAAGTTGTTTATAATTTATATTCCTTAGTATTTTTGATTATCTATGTCTATATGGTTTGTATGTACATTTATTTTGTTCCCCACATGGGTTTCTAAGGTATAAATTATTAGATGACTAGAAAAATGTCAAATTAAACCCCTCATTAACCCTGTGGGATGCGTTGAGGTTAATTATACTAGGTTATGGGCCGCCCATGTGGTGTTCCAATTAGTAACATATAAACATCAATGAAAATTGTATAAGTAAATATTTATTATATAGAATCTATAATAACTGTGTTGACATGTTATCATGGGTAATTATTTTAAAAATATTAGTAATTGGATTGGTTTACAACTTGTCATAAAGGATTGGTTGGAATATCATTAATAGTTTACATGAATTAAAATAAATGTGTCAAATGAATTATGGATGTAAATAAGATTGTGCAAATGAATGAGGCATGAAATATTTCATGTATTGGATAAACCATTAGTTCTAAAACTTATGTGTATTTTTTTTGGTTCCATGAAAGGTTTTATGTGATTATAGGTTAATAAATCTTGTTCACATAGATAGGTTGAATGTGGGATATTGATTACTATTTTACACCTACATGTTGGGTTAGACAAAGGCTCTAAACCCCAACCTATGAATGAGTAGGATATGGAGTTAGACTTATGATATGGGCCCCAAATGGTAGCATTTGATAAGACTACCTAGGCTGAGACTCCAAGTTAGGGTGATGTTTTTTATTCTGAAATGGATTCCCTAGAGATATATATAACATATATTATTCCATTACGTATATTGATAAAACAAGATAGGATGTATGTTATAAATGTTTTTCCAAACATTTGGATTAAATGACATAAATTTTTTCAAGGAATATTGTTAACTAATAGACCAATTTATAGTTTCCTAACATGGATATTCATTTTTAGTGCATGCATACACAATTAGTTTAGAATTAATTAGTACTGAAAAAAAAAGTATTTTTATAACAGATCAATTGCAATAGGGTCCCGTAGAAAATGTCCAGTCACAATAAATGTAACGCCCCGACCCCAGTTACCCAGAGTCGGTGCATTAATTACATAACATTGGCATGATCACAAGAAAGATCAAATCTCGAAAGACCGATTGGTTTAGTAGCCTTGGAAACACTAGATATATTCATAAGTTTTACATTACATCATAAAATGAAAAACTACTACAACAACATAATGTTTCCACAGTCCACACTATAATCCCCTCATAATATCCCTGCAGGTCATTCATAACTTACATCTTCACTTCCTAGGAAAAATAAAACATAGAAAAGGGGTGAGCTCAAATGCCCAGTAAAGATAACAATATAGCGGAAACTTTCATCAATAAGAATAAACAGTTAAGGCAATGTATAACTAAAACAAAAGCCTTTTAAACATGAACATTCCACATGGTATGGCATAAATAAAATGAAATAATGCCATTTACTTATTCACATGGGTATTCTACTAATCGAATAATCACATGAAAAAATCAATAACCACTTTCATAATGTTGGAATGCATAATGCCAGACTATCATAACCACATAGCCAAGGCCTCGTGCCAAGACTACAAATAAGATTTTGTCAAGGCCTTGTTCCAAGACACTAGTTTGTCTCATGAGACCAACCGATGCATCGAGGAGCTATAGCGGGCTCCACCCGTCACTTATTAAGTCCAATGCATTCCCATATGAAAAGGTTTAAACATAACATAAACATTCGTATTAAAACTAGCATACGAAATGTCAATAATTTCACCATAAACTATGAATGGTATAAAAATAGAACATCCATAGTCAAACATATCACAAAACCTTCAATAAAATATAGAAGTTTTGTATCATAATAAATCAACTTCAAATAATCTTAAAATCCGTCAAAGGATGTTGACATAGATGAAATAAAAATTCTTTTTAAAGAAATATCTCCTTTTATTTTGAAATCATTTAAGATCCATATAAAATAAAACATTTTCTTTGAAAATATTCTTATAAGCTTGTAAGGAAAGCTTTGAAGATTTTATAACGGCGTAAAATAACCGCACCCACCATATAAGTTAAAAAAACATTCTTACCTTAATTCTGTCGAAAAGGTTAAAAAGGACCTTGTTTTGAAAACGACCGAAAGATTCCTTTATAAACCACTTATAAAAGTCAAAAAGGGTATAAATGACTTTAACTCATATTCTAGTAAATAGTAAAAATGTTTTGAAATGCATTTTTAAGAAACATGGATGTGGATGATAAAGAGATCCCAGTAGATTATTACGTATAAACAACCTTGGATAATGAAAAGGTTGTAAAGTAAACCCTTACCTTGTACTTTTCCTTGGTTGGGGTAGGTTAACCTCCTGTATAATGGTGAAATAATTGTTATTAAATTATAAAATAATCATATACAGTAATATGATATCATATATGATCTTTTAATATTGATTTGATAATAATATCTTAGTATTATCGCCGTTTCGTGTGTTAACTTACTCATTTTCTTTTATATGTTTTGTTACATAAGTCATGTTTGTTGTATCTTATTCATATCCAGAATGATATAATGTCCTTAAACATCATTTTTAAATCATTATACTTGAATGGATACGATGGAGAATGAATCTCATCGCGTTCGTGGAGACGGTAGTCCGTACGTACGCACGAACGCTACTTCCATTTAATTTTTATTTTAAAAGAATCGAATCCAAATGATACATAGGTATATTACTATTCCAGTATAATATAAAATTTTATATATGTTACTTAAGTTCATTAACACCATCCTTTATACGTTCCATGTGTGGTATGAACGAGTCATATCATTTTAAGGGGGCGGTAGTCCGCACTTCCTCAAATAAAATTATCGTATGTATATACAACATGAAACGAATAATGGTATTAAATAAAATGGAATTACAGAAGCTTATATATAAAATATATATAATTAATATCATATTTAATTACAGTGCCATCATAATGGCCACCATGAGAGGCGGTAATATGTATTTGAACAATCATCGTTTCGTGAGGCGTTAGTTTGCCATCCACGGAAACATTATGTTCATCATCCATTAGATGGAGTTGTGTGTATGTGTAGTTTGAATCCTTCTTATAACAACATCCTAGTATATTGAGGATACTGGTGTTGTTACAAAAGAAAGGAAATAAAAAGAGTTTGGGGGTTGGAGAAGCAAAATAAATGAAAATAATTTAAGAGAAATCGTTACCTTTAATCTAGGTAACTCACTTTGGTTGGAACCAAAGGACTTCTTGAAATGCTTTCTGCCTAAGGGTAAGCTTCAAGGAGGAGGAGAGGGATGTGGGGAGATTATTTGGGCAGAGTTTGGACGAGCCAAGTGGCTTGAGAGGTGTGAGGAAAAGAGAAGGAGGAGTGCCCTTTTATAAGAGGGGTGAGGGGCACCTTTGGAAAAGCTAGAAATATTAATTTATAATAAATTCATATTCGGTTTCCAAAGGCTCCAAAGTTGACTGTTCATAGGATGAGGTAAGGATAGGTCGAGAACAACTCATAAAATAGAATTTAGACAGGTTTGGGTACTTATATTAACCTTATCTTTAAGTATTAACTCTAAGTTAATTAGTTTCACTTTTACAATGTCTCTTTGTATTTTTATATAATATGGTTAATAAACTTACTATATACATCCAAGCGACCCCCAAGTGGTCCATTAATGATTAACCTATCAAAATATAAGTCTCTTGGCCGAACCTTAGATTTTTAGGAATTTAATATCAATTAATAATATAATATTTGTTTTAAGAACTCTTTTATGTCAATTTTGACACTATTCAATAGTTGATTTTTGTGAAACTCATAACAGATTGATTACTTAGAACAAAGTCAATTAAATCAATTCTAATATGTCATATTATCCTAGAAAATTAGTTTAATTCATTAAAAGTCTCATATTATATTTATTTGGGTATTTATAATATCAATTATTTTAATTTTTCACTATTTTAGTAATTACTGCATCATCATTGTGTCATAAATAAAATATATTATTTAATGTCTAAAAATTATAAATAAAATATCATTATGTAGGAAATCTTTTTATCTTTCTAATGAATATTTATAATCTAAAATCCAACTTATATAACCCTATGTAACAATTGTTTTTCGAAAAGATATATGCTTGTGTCATTTTTGTATTCATTTTGACTTAATTAAAATAAAGTGTCATTATCACTTACAAGTGGATCCATGGGGTCCCAAAATTGACAAAAAGATGCCCATGGTCGACCATGTATCAACCAATAGGGTTAATACACGTTTTAGGGTAATTTAGTATTATTATAATATTATTTTTTTAACCCTTATTTACAGGATTTACCCTTTAACCATGGTAAATAAAATATTTACCACAGTAACTATTCAAAATATCTAAAAATAAAAGTTACCTATTTACACAATTTGAACATCCTGATTCCAAATATGGAATTCATTTTTCTAAATTCAAAACACATAAGTGGCAGAAATTAATTTAAAATTAATTCCCGCTGTCAAAACAAAAAGCGTGTTTTTTAAGAGATAATAATTATCAAAAGATTGACACTTGTTTATGTTCGGTTTAATTGTAAAATTATGTCCAATGACCAAAATTATATTAAATGGTAAAAATATATTCTAAATATACTTTAAAACCACTCAAATTCACAATTTATCACTATTAATTATTTTGATTAAAAAAGTTGTTTTTAATTAAAATTTAGAAATTTTCACTATTCATCAAAATATGAAAGTTATCCGAAATGTACCAAAATTTCACCCTAGGCTAATTTCGATATTCCGAATCCAAAAATGAAGTCCATTTTAAAATATGAAATATATATGATTTCAAAAAGTTGGTATTACTATTCACAACGGCTAGTTTAATTAGTTGTGGTGTGTGTTGGAACTCGAGGTTGCGTACAACACACGCTATCGCATTATTCGAAGGGAAACGTACCATGGAAGCTTGGGGTGTTACATTCTCCCCTCCTTCAAATAATTGCGTCCTCGCAATTTTTAGGGTATTACTGCATAAAAATACTCGGGTGGTTCTTCATCATAAGTTCCTCGAGTTCCCACGTTGCCTCTTCCATCTTATGATTTCTCCACAAAACTTTTACCAGACGCGTCGTCCGGTTTCTAAGCACTTGTTCTCTTGTATCAAGAATCCTGACGGGCTCTTCGCAATAAGACAGATCGGGTTCCAGTTCTAATTCCTCATAGGTGAGTACATGCGTTGGGTCAGGCATGTATTTTCTCAACAGAGATACGTGGAACACATCGTGAACTTTGGAGAGACTTGGCGGCATTGCCAATCGGTAAGCTACAGCCCCAATTCGTTCTAGAATTTCGAAAGGTCTGATGTACCTGGAACTCAATTTACCTTCCTTACCAAAACGTATGACTCCCTTCCACGGAGATACCTTCAGGAAAACATGATCACCGACTTGAAATTCCAAATCCTTCCTTCGATTATCGGCATAGCTCTTCTGCCTACTTTGAGCTGCTTTGATGTGATTTTAGATTACTTTCACCTTTTCCACCGTTTCCTCCACCAGTTCTGGGCCTACATGTTTTCTTTCACCAACGTCATCCCAACAGGTTGGTGTACGACATCTCTTTCCGTATAACGCTTCATATGGTGCCATCTGAATACTCGTATGGAAGCTATTGTTATCGGAAAATTCTACCAGTGGTAAATATTGATCCCACATACCATGAAAATCAAGTGAGCAAGATCTCAACATGTCTTCTAAGGTCTGAATAGTCCGTTCTGATTGTCCATCTGTCTGAGGGTGGTAAGCAGTGCTCAAATGAAGTTCAGTATCCAGGGATTTCTGAAGACTTTTCCAAAATCTTGAAGTAAAACGGGGATCACGATCAGAAACAATTGATAAGGGTACTCCATGAAGTCTCACAACTTCATTAATATATAGTCTTGCTAGACGTTCCAGGGGTAGATCTTCTCTTATAGCAAGAAAATGTGCTGACTTGGTAAGACGATCAACAATAACCCATATTGCATCGTTCCTTCTAGGAGTCTTTGGTAGCCCCATGACAAAGTCCATCGTAATATTGTCCCATTTCCACTCCGGTATGGGAAGAGGTTGCATGACTCCTCCAGGCTGTTGCCTTCCAACTTTGACTTGTTGACAAACCATACATCTTGACACAAAATCAGCAATCTCCCTCTTCATGTTGTCCCACCAAAAATGTTCCTTCAAATCTCTATACATTTTGGTGCTCCCAGGGTGTATAGAGAAATTGGAACTATGAGCGTCATCCAGCAATTCCCTTTTTAGATCAGGTATATTGGGAACACAAAGTCTCTTCCCAAATTTCAAAATTCCATCTTCATACACAAAGTCTCTCAATCTCCCATCATTCACAGCTTTAATCTTCTTCTGAAATTCTTCATCATCGGTCTGGGAACTCTTAATCCTTTCTAGTAAAGATGGTTTGGCAACCATTTGAAAAAGCATTGATGTTTCACCTTCCCTGGTTATTCCCATTTCCATCCTCTCTAGATCCATGAAAATTGGATCCCTTTCAATTCTCATCATGTTCAGAACTCCATGGTCTTTTCTGCTCAAAGCATCTGCTACTTTGTTTGCTTTCCCCGGGTGGTAGTGTATCGTGCAATTATAATCCGTGAGTAATTCAAGCCATCTCCTTTGCCTCATGTTGAGTTCTTTTTGTGAGAAAATGTACTTCAAACTCTTGTGATCAGTATAAATCTCACATTTTTCACCATAGAGGTAGTGCCTCCATATCTTCAAAGCAAATATCACAGCTGCTAACTCAAGATCATGAGTAGGATAGTTTTGTTCATGAATTTTCAACTGTCGTGATGCATAGGCAATAACTCTATCATTCTGCATAAGGACGCAACCAAGTCCTTTCTTTGATGCATCACTATAAATAACGAACCCATCATTCCCCGATGGTAGAGTCAATATAGGAGCATTGACTAATATTCTCTTCAGTTCTTCGAAACATTCTTCACACTCTTTTGTCCAAAAAAATTTAACCCCTTTACGTGTGAGCTTCGTTAATGGGTTAGCCAATCGGGCAAAATTCTGGACGAAACGTCGATAATAACCTGCCAAGCCAATAAAACTACGTACCTCAGTTATACTCGTAGGTGCTGGCCATTCTTGGATTGCCTTGGTCTTAGAAGGATCAACAGAGATTCCATCTTTTGAGACAATATGGCCAAGAAAATAAATCTCCTGAAGCCAGAATTCACACTTGCTAAACTTTCCATATAATTCATGCCTCCTCAGAGTCTTCAAGATAATGCGCATGTGATTTTCATGATCTTCGTAGGTTTTGGAGTATACCAAGATATCATCAATAAATACCAACACAAATTCATCGAGATACTCCTTGAAAACTCTATTCATTAGATCCATGAATACAGAGGGTGCATTAGTCAATCCAAACGGCATTACAGTAAACTCGTAATGCCCGTACCTGGTTCGAAATGCTGTTTTCGGAATGTCTTCCTTCTTCACACACAACTGATGGTATCCAGATCGAAGGTCAATCTTTGAAAAGTATTGAGCTCCATGCAGTTGGTCAAATAAATCATCAATACGAGGTAGGGGATACTTGTTCTTTATCGTTATAGCATTGATCTCCCTGTAGTCGATACATAACCTCATAGATCCATCTTTCTTTTTAACAAAAAGAACAGGGGCTCCCCATGGAGAAACACTAGGGCGAATAAATCCCTTATTACTCAATTCCTCTAGTTGTTTCTTTAGTTCGACTAACTCTACAGTGGCCATTCTATAAGGGGTCTTCGATATAGGCCTTGATCCAGGAATCAAATCAATGGAAAACACTACTTCTCGTTCTGGAGGATGTCCAGGTAAATCTTCCGGAAATACATCTACAAACTCTTTCACAACAGGTACATCCTCTATTTGAACGTTCCTTTCCTCACCGACAGTTATTTCATTCTCTTCCTCCCCAATAATTGAATTAAGTTGAGCTACTGGGGGTGGATCTAAATAAGAATTAGGTGGTGACGATTCTGCTCTAAAAATAAGGTGTTCCTTATCATTATCATCAAGAATCGTAACCTCTTTCTTCTTACAATAAATCTTCACATCATAGTCCGAAAGAAAGTCCATACCGAGGATTATATCAAACTCAATCATAGGTATGACGATGAGATCAGCAGATAAAGAAAATTTATGTGCTCTAATGGGGACTGATTCGCAAAACTTTGTTGCAACGATACTTCCCTTAGGAGTTTTAACTGACAACTCCCTTATTAAATCAAATTGGAAATATCTAATTTTCTTAGCAAACTGGGAAGATATGAAACAATGCGATGATCCAGAATCAAATAATGCATTCGCTAAACTTGAGGAAACCATTAAATTACCTGCCACCACGTCTTTCGGAGCTTCTACCTCAGCAGTAGTGATAGCATAAGCCTGGCCTTGATCCCTTGGCCTTTTCTGAGGTAAGTTCTCCTGACGCTTAGGACATGAATTTGCATAATGCCCCATCTCCCTGCAATTGTAGCACTGAACGTTGGTAGCTTCCTTCTTCCCCTTGCAATCATGAGCTTGGTGGCCTTTTTCACCACACTTGTAACAGACTCCCATTCCCTTCAAGAAAGAACCAGGGTGTTTCTTCCCGCATTTACCACAGGATGGATATTCAACCTTTCCCTTCTTCCCCTTATTTCCATTCCCAGATTGATCAGCAGGTCTCTTCTTCTCTTGCTTCGCTTTAAAGTCATAAGACTTAGAGAATTCTTTTTCGGTCTTGATAGCACATGAGACAATGTCTTCGTACGACGAAAAGGATTGTGAGACTAATGCTCTACGGAGAAATGGTTTTAACCCATCAAAGAAACGATCAATCTTACTTCTTGGGTTGCGAATATAATCTCCAGCATACCTCGCTAACCTTGTAAAGTTAGCCTCATACTTTGTGACATTCTCATCCTCCTTTTGTCTCAGACTCAGAAATTGTCTTTCCATATCTGCTCGATGGTCGCGAGGAAAGTATTTTTCTAAAAACAGATCTTTGAACTCCCTCCATTCCATATTTGATACTTCATCATCTTCCTTCATGTTTTGAATCAATGACCACCATTGATCAGCATCTCCAGTGAGGCGGTAAACTGCCATGATAACCTTTTCCCTTTCATTACTCCCCAAAGCCTGAAATATTTTCTCTAGGGAAAATATCCATTGCTCAGCTACTAAGGGATTTGTACTCCCATTGAAAGTTGGTGGTTGTTTCCTCATGAATCGATCTAACGTTGATCCTCCACGCTGCGGATCTGGGTGCTCCATACGGGTAAGGTTATTATTCAAAACCTGAGTAAGTTGTCCCAGTACGGTGATTAGCTGATCGGCACCAGTTGCATCACCAGCCCCACTATAATTATCTTGAGCATGAGGGCAATCCCTACATGGAGTGCGTGCATTGATACGGTTTCCATTTCTTCCACTAGGCGCCATTTCTAAACAATGGCATAAACTAGATCAGTTTATGAATCAAAATACATAATCCCATACTTATAAAACACTTAACATATATTGAACTATTTATGGATATAATCCATAAAAATGTCTCCTTTGAGGATGTATATACACATAAACCCTTCATAATGGTTTGTAAAGAAAATGAGAATTATCCTAAGCATATCCCCCGGGAGTGTCGTAACCAAGAGTGCAGCAAGGCTCGTTGTCGTGCACCAGTTCCCGTTCGAGTCTAGCTCAAAGCGGTGTTTTCGGGTTTTACCCCTAGGTACATCTATGCCAGAGCCGCCTCTACCTGCTCGTATCCAGACATGGATGTATTGCTCGGAAAACTCACAAAATCTCTACAATACCAAAATTCTAGGAAATTCTTCTATACTAATTCTTAGGTCTACGTGCTCTAATCAGAGTTTATCTAAATCTAGCTTCCAAGGTTTGTACTAAACTTCCTCTGATACCAACAGTAATTCCCCGACCCCAGTTACCCAGAGTCGGTGCATTAATTACATAACATTGGCATGATCACAAGAAAGATCAAATCTCGAAAGACCGATTGGTTTAGTAGCCTTGGAAACACTAGATATATTCATAAGTTTTACATTACATCATAAAATGAAAAACTACTACAACAACATAATGTTTCCACAGTCCACACTATAATCCCCTCATAATATACCTGGAGGTCATTCATAACTTACATCTTCACTTCCTGGGAAAAATAAAACATAGAAAAGGGTTGAGCTCAAATGCCCAGTAAGGATAACAATATAGCGGAAACTTTCATCAATAAGAATAAACATTTAAGGCAATGTATAACTAAAACAAAAGCCTTTTAAACATGAACTTTCAACATGGTATGGCATAAATAAAATAAAATAATGCCATTTACTTATTCACATGGGTATTCTACTAATCGAATAATCACATGCAAAAATCAATAACCACTTTCATAATGTTGGAATGCATAATGCCAGACTATCATAACCACATAGCCAAGGCCTCGTGCCAAGACTACAAATAAGATTTTGTCAAGGCCTTGTGCCAAGACACTAGTTTGTCTCATGAGACCTACCGATGCATCGAGGAGCTATAGCGGGCTCCACCCGTCACTTATTAAGTCCAATGCATTCCCATATGAAAAGGTTTAAACATAACATAAACATTCGTATTAAAACTAGCATACGAAATGTCAATAATTTCACCATAAACTATGAATGGTATAAAAATAGCACATCCATAGTCAAACATATCACAAAAACTTCAATAAAATATAGAAGTTTTGTATCATAATAAATCAACTTCAAATAATCTTAAAATCCATCAAAGGATGTTGACATAGATGAAATCAAAATTCATTTTAAAGAAATATCTCCTTTTATTTTGAAATCATTTAAGATCCATATAAAATAAAACATTTTCTTTGAAAATATTCTTATAAGCTTGTAAGGAAAGCTTTGAAGATTTTATAACGGCGTAAAATAACCGCACCCACCATATAAGTTAAAAAAACATTCTTACCTTAATTCTGTCGAAAAGGTTAAAAAGGACCTTGTTTTGAAAACGACCGAAAGATTCCTTTATAAACCACTTATAAAAGTCAAAAAGGGTATAAATGACTTTAACTCATATTCTAGTAAATAGTAAAAATGTTTTGAAATGTATTTTTAAGAAACATGGATGTGGATGATAAAGAGATCCCAGTAGATTATTACGTATAAACAACCTTGGATAGTGAAAAGGTTGTAAAGTAAACCCTTACCTTGTACTTTTCCTTGGTTGGGGTAGGTTAACCTCCTGTATAATGGTGAAATAATTGTTATTAAATTATAAAAGAATCATATACATTAATATTATATCATATATGATCTTTTAATATTGATTTGATAATAATATCTTAGTATTATCGTCGTTTCGTGTGTTAACTTACTCATTTTCTTTTATATGATTTGTTACATAAGTCATGTTTGTTGTATCTTATTCATATCCAGAATGATATAAAGTCCTTAAACATCATTTTTAAATCATTATACTTGAATGGATACGATGGAGAATGAATCTCATCGCGTTCGTGGAGACGGTAGTCCGTACGTACGCACGAACGCTACTTCCATTTAATTTTTATTTTAAAAGAATCGAATCCAAATGATACATAGGTATATTAATATTCCAGTATAATATAATATTTTATATATGTTACTTAAGTTCATTAACACCATCCTTTATACGTTCCATGTGTGGTATGAACGAGTCATATCATTTTAAGGGGGCGGTAGTCCGCACTTCCTCAAATGAAATTATCGTATGTATATACAACATGAAACGAATAATGGTATGAAATAAAATGGAATTACAGAAGCTTATATATAAAATATATATAATTAATATCATATTTAATTACAGTGCCATCATAATGGCCACCATGAGAGGCGGTAAGATGTATTTGAACAATCATCGTTTCGTGAGGCGTTAGTTTGCCATCCACAGAAACATTATGTTCATCATCCATTAGATGGAGTTGTGTGTATGTGTAGTTTGAATCCTTCTTATAACAACATCCTAGTATATTGAGGATACTGGTGTTGTTACAAAAGAAAGGAAATAAAAAGAGTTTGGGGGTTGGAGAAGCAAAATAAATGAAAATAATTTAAGAGAAATCGTTACCTTTAATCTAGGTAACTCACTTTGGTTGGAACCAAAGGACTTCTTGAAATGCTTTCTGCCTAAGGGGAAGCTTCAAGGAGGAGGAGAGGGATGTGGGGAGCTTATTTGGGCAGAGTTTGGACGAGCCAAGTGGCTTGAGAGGTGTGAGGAAAAGAGAAGGAGGAGTGCCCTTTTATAAGAGGGGTGAGGGGCACCTTTGGAAAAGCTAGAAATATTAATTTATAATAAATTCATATTCGGTTTCCAAAGGCTCCAAAGTTGACTATTCAAAGGATGTGGTCGGGATAGGTCGAAAACAACTCATACAATAGAATTTAGACAGTTTTGGGTACTTATATTAACCTTATCTTTAAGTATTAACTCTAAGTTAATTAGTTTCACTTTTACAATGTCTCTTTGTATTTTTATATAATATGGTTAATAAACATACTATATACATCCAAGAGACCCCCAAGTGGTCCATTAATGATTAACCTATCATAATATAAGTCTCTTGGCCGAACCTTAGATTTTTAGGAATTTAATATCAATTAATAATATAATATTTGTTTTAAGAACTCTTTTATGTCAATTTTGACACTATTCAATAGTTGATTTTTTTGAAACTCATAACAGATTGATTACTTAGAACAAAGTCAATTAAATCAATCCTAATATATCCTATTATCCTAGAAAATTAGTTTAATTCATTAAAAGTTTCATATTATATTTATTTGGGTATTTATAATATCAATTATTTTAATTGTTCACTATTATAGTAATTACTGCATCATCATTGTGTCATAAATAAAATAAATTATTTAATGTCTAAAAATTATAAATAAAATATCATTATGTAGGAAATCGTTTTATCTTTCTAATTAATATTTATAATCTAAAATCCAACTTATATAACCCTATGTAACAATTGTTTTTCTAAAAGATATATGCTTGTGTCATTTTTGTATTCATTTTGACTTAATTAAAATAAAGTGTCATTATCACTTACAAGTGGATCCATGGGGTCCCAAAATTGACACAAAGATGCCCATGGTCGACCATGTATCAAAAAATAGGGTTAAGACACGTTTTAGGGTAATTTAGTATTATTATAATATTATTTTTTTAACCCTTATTTACCGGATTTACCCTTTAACCATGGTAAATAAAATATTTACCACAGTAACTATTCAAAATGTCTAAAAATAAAAGTTACCTATTTACACAATTTGAATATCCTGATTCCAAATATGGAATCCATTTTTCTAAATTCAAAACACATAAGTGGTAGAAATTAATTTAAAATTAATTCCCGCTGTCAAAACAAAAAGCGTGTTTTTTAAGAGATAATAACTATCAAAAGATTGACACTTGTTTATGTTCGGTTTAATTGTAAAATTATGTCCAATGACCAACATTATATTAAATGGTAAAAATATATTCTAAATATACTTTAAAACCACTCAAATTCACAATTTATCACTATTAATTATTTTGATTAAAAAATTTGTTTTTAATTAAAATTTAGAAATTTTCACTATTCATCAAAATATGAAAGTTATCCGAAATGTACCAAAATTTCACCCTAGGCTAATTTCGATATTCCGAATCCAAAAATGAAGTCCATTTTAAAATATAAAATATATATGATTTCAAAAAGTAGGTATTACTATTCACAACAGCTAGTTTAATTAGTTGTGGTGTGTGTTAGAACTCGAGGTTGCGTACAACACACGCTATCGCATTATTCGAAGGGAAACGTACCGTGGAAGCTTGGGGTGTTACAATAAATGGCTCTGAAAATATCATTTTCTACAATAGGTCATTAAAAATGTTAATATTTGTGACGGGCCAAAGACCAGTCACAAAAAACATTTGGCCTTTTTTGAGAAACTTTTATTGATAGGCCAGCGACCAATTGCAAATAGTCTCCCTATTTTTTCACTCTATTAAGAATGACCATTGCAATTATAAATCAAGATGGTTTGTCATAATAACCCCCCAAAATATTTAAAAAATAACCCCTTTTGCGATGAACACCTCCAAATAGTGAATAAATTTAAAAAAATTAAAATAATAAAATAATAATACTCATATAATATTCGTATAACTAAAATAATAATAATAATATTATTATAATAAAATTATTTATAAAATACTATTTATAATATTATATTATTATAAATAAAATAATAGTATTAATATTTATGAAATAAAATTAATTATAATAAAATTATTTTATTTAATAAGAATATTATTAATATTAAATAAATAGTAACAGTAGAAATATAAAAAAAACCTATGTATTCACAAAAAGATAAAAATATATAACTTAATAAAATAAAAAATAAAAAATAATAAAATTGACAATAAAAAACTGTAATTTTCAATACAATATAAAACAAATATTATTTAAAACATTAAATAGTTAATATTACAAAAAATATATATTCAAACGATTCATAATAAAATAAAAATACATCACTGATCAGGAGGAGGGTCGTTTGGGGGAGCTAAAGGAGAAGGTGGTGGGAACTCCATCCTTAAACTGTGAGTTAGACATCACATGTTCTCCATATGCTCTTACTCCTTCTCTTGCTGACATCAACATATCTAATCCTGCATTTTTTGCTGCTACTGTAGCTAAAGGAACTCTACCTGCTACTGATGCTGCCACTAATGCATCTCTTCCATCTCCCTATGCATTTTCTGTATAAGATCACTCTGAGCTTGTAACTACTATTGATACTCTTCATGATATTATGATGTATCTGTAGGATCGAAATAATGATGTAGATGCTCAATATACAGGAGGGGGGTGAATTTTATACATTAAAAAATTCCTTTGGAACCTTTAAAGTTAGTTACGAATAACTATGTTTTCCTTAAGCAAAGGAAAGGGCTAAGTTTAACAAAGTTAAACTAAGAAAATTCACAACACCTCTAATACTAAATGAAAACTTGGAAAGAGATTCCGAAAGTAGGTTCCGGAAATATGGTTCCGGAAATTGAAACTTAATAAAAGATTACCATGTGAGATTCTACCTTAAAGTGTATAGAATCTAAATAAAACAGAGTATAAGTAAGAAAGTATAAGAAATCTATACTTTCCTTATAATAAAAAATGCATCGGAAATAAACAAGTAGTAAAACTACAAGTAACAAGATATAAGTCTTTTAACCCAAAGAGAAGGGTATCAAACAACCATGGATAAAGGTCCCTTGATTTATACTTTCAAGAAAGTTTGTCTTACCCACACCAGGGTAAGCCCTCGATACGAAGATCAGAGTCTCTATCTTGCTATCCCCGCAAGCCCTCAACTTCAAGGTAGTTGGAAACCTCTGTCTTCCTCAGCAAGGAAGCCCTCTAACTTCAAGGTAGTCGGCACCTCTGTCTTCCTATCCCCGGCAGTCCTCGAATATATTCACCAACATTCGGAGTCGCACGAAGCAAAAATTGAATAAGTGGTTCAGTACGCACAAGGCATGAAAAGACTTCTCTCTCTAAAAATCACCTTAGCAGCGTGTGGTCTCTAGATTGATCAACTTCATTGTTGTTTTTAAGTTTTTTCAAATGAGCTCCTATTTATAGGAATGTTTCCAACAGTCTACTCCCTCCTCCAACGGTCATGTTTTCCATAAAACTCAGCGGGACCTGTACACATGTAACTCAACCAATGGTTAATAAGAAACAGAATAGACAACATCGTTTTATAAAAAAACTATGTATAACTGAATGTACGACATCGTTTTAGAATGAAGAATATGTATGTAAAAGGAAATTAATAGTTCAGAGTGTAAGCAAGTCAAAAGTTCGGAGTCTAACCAAAATGAAGTTCAGAGTCTATGTTAAGAAATGTTCGAATTCTGTTTTATAGGAATCCAGAGTCTGGTTTCACCAGAGATCAGATTCTAAATATGTAGTGTTCGGAGTCAAACATCTTAAGAGTTCTGAGTAGAACTGCTTAAAACTTTGGAGTCGAACTTCTTAAGAGTTTGGAGTTGAACTTTTTTTAAGTTCAGAGTCGAAATTCTGAAGAGTTCGGAGTCAAACTGCTTAAAATTTCGGAGTTGAACTTCTTAAGAGTTCGGAGTCAAACTGCTTAAAAGTTCGGAGTCCATCTACTTAAGAGTTCGGAGTAGAACTGCTTAAAAGTTCGGAGTCGAACTTCTTAAGAGTTCGGAGTCGAACTGCTTAAAAGTTCAGAGCCCAACTACTTTAGAGTTCGGATTAGAACTGCTTCAGAGTTTGGAGTCTCGAATTCAGATTAAAACTATATAACAGATCACATCAAGAATTCAGATCCTAAAAACCGAATGCTCCAACTTTTTCATTATGAGGCTCCGAAAATTTGGTTATTATTCTGGTTTTTTGATTTAAGAAAAAAATAGCTATGTATAAGAAAATCTAGGTTAAGGAAAAATTCCTTAAAGAAGTAAAATTTCCTTATTTGAGTAAAAATAATATTTTCTTAAGTATAAGGTGTTTGTGGTTTCAAAACAAGAAGGAATAGAAAAGTCATAAGGAAAACCTTATTGACTCAACAATCTCCCCCTTTTTGGAAAGCACAAACATCCTTTTGAAAAAGTATATAAGAATTTTGAAGAAATTCATTAGACTATAAAAATTAAAACTTATCTCCACTTGTTCATGGATAGAAGTGAATACAACTAACTCCCCCTTAGGCATTGAAACTCTAAGGATTGTATTCTGGGTTTCCAGAGTAGAGTTTTCATTATTGTAAGAATGAATAAAAAATTCGTGGTGGGAATCTCCCCCTTTCTTTAAGGATATTTCTTTTAGAAATTTTCCCATTCTCCTCCTTAGGAATAGTTCTTTTTACTTCTCCCCCTTTGTGATTTTCAAAAAGAATTGAAGGGAATGGAAAACAAATTATTCTACCTGAAACATTAGTATATAATAAGATACAAACCAAACAGATAACCATTTCATTAGAGTTGGGGAAAAATTACAAGAAAAGACAACTACAACAAAAGATCGGAGTGGGTTTATTTGTTTTCCTTTTCCTTTGGAATGAGATGCTTCAACAAGGCTTTGAGTTTCTTCAAGTCTCTTTGATATTTCTCTCATTGCCTCTCCAAGGATTTTACCTTTTCTTCTTGAGCTTTTAACGCCACTGCTTGAGCCTCCAAGGCATCTTTCGGAAACTTCAACAACTCATCTTGCTTTTCCATCTTCTGCTGAAACTCAATCCGGAAATCTCTTTCAGTTTTCCAATTTTGAGATACTGAGTTAAGCTTGCCATTCAAATCCCTGACCTGTTGATTCCGGAAATTTTTCTCCTGGGTCAACTTCTCAAAAATTTCATTAACCTTTTTATCCTCCATTTAAAAAGCATTTTGAACTTCAGCCTGAAAATTATCAAAGTGAACTAAATCTTCGTCAACTCTCTTAGACCACTTCGTTACATTACTACAGGACTTCCTATGCACTTCATAATCGATCAAAAAACTTTTCTGTTCAGCTTCAAACTTTACAAACTTATCCTTTACCATGGATAAAGAATCCGATTTTTGATTCATAGATTGTTGCAGCAACTGGAATCTAGAATCTATAGTTGGAAGAATCGGAATTGTGTCCACAAACTTTCTTAGAGATTGAACCACAAAATCATGCCCGTGGGATGATGATTCCGAATCAGAAAGTCCTTTTTGAGATTCCTCTTCGTTAAAGTTTGCTTCCCTTTATCGGATTTCGGAATGGATTGCACATTAGGAGAAACTTCCTCCGATTCAGAAACTTGAACAATCTGATCTTCATCTGGTAGCTGTCTTTCTTGACCTTCTTCAAGAAAGTTAATCTCATATAATTCTTCTTCATCAAAAAACTCAATCTCTTCGTATTCTTCTTGATGTTGCTTGCCTGATTCCTCATCTCCCTTCCCTGGAGATACTATTTTTTTCAGATTCAGCCTTATAATTCTGAATTTGTTTGATCAAAGTATCTAGATCTTCACTCTCCTCTTCTTCTTCTTCTTCTTCAACTTCTTCCTCAACTGCTTTAGCAACCTCCTTCTCAGATTCTACTATAGGTTCTTTACCCTTGTCCTTTTCCGAAGTGACATAATTTTTCGCTGGAGTTTCTGGTAAAAAAGGTTCGACACCGAAAGTTTCCATAACTGGAAGCCTTTCGGAATCCAACTCTATATCTTTTAACAAAGATCGCACTATATCAGTTTCAGACATATTCTTCCTCAAATCCTTTTCCTTCGCTTGTCTTTCCAGCTCCTCAGCAGCTTTTTCTTTTAAAGCCTTAGCCTCAGCAGGGTCGAGTCCGAATTGAGGATCCCCTTCCTTCCTCATTTCTTTATCTTTCCTCCACTTTGCTGCTACTTCATCTGTATAGATTTTCTGCTTCTTCGGTTTGGGTGGTGCAGATTCAGTTTCATTAGGCTGAGAAACTTCTTCATCAGTAACTACTTCCTTAGACTTTCTCTTCTTCCTTTACATTTTTAAAGGTTCTGGAGATTTTGATTCTTTTTCAGCTACTTCAAATTCCTCCATAGATAGCGGGTAAAATTCTCCGGATTCACTAGAAAATCCCATTTTCATTCTCTTAAGCATATCATCACTGACAAGCATGAGCTTGTAATTCCAGATCATTGATTTGCAGGCAACTTTGAATGATTCTAATCATCGAACAATCAACATAAACAATAAGGTAGGAAACATTATAATCTGAGCTCTCAGATTTCCTTCTTTGATATTCTTGATCGTAACCCAGACATGCCTTATCAGATTTATCTTTCTTAGTTTTACCAAAAAATCTAAGACATAGATATCACTTTTCTTCAGATTCTCTTTGTCTCCTTTTCTCGTAACCAGAAAACCTTGCATCCATAGTAGTAGTATCCTATTATTCGGAGTGAGCCGAGAAATCATAGTAGTTGAATCATCTTTAAGCCCAAGACACTTCAGTTCCTTTTCTTTATCGAAACTTCCTTGCACATCGGGAAGTTTGTGAGAACAGAATTCAGCTTCTCCCTCATATGCTATACCAACCAGGCTTGCTGCCTTAGTGTAAGAATGTTTATAAGTCTTCCCATAATACTTAAAAGAAATCGTTTCTCTGCCATCTTCTACCAGGAAGGAAAGAAACTCATAAAACTCTATCAACAAGTCAGTATAAACCGGATCCTGTTTATCTGACTTTGCAATGCAGACATCTTCCCATCCATTCAGTCTAATATTCTTCGAAATAATAGAATCAAGATTATAAAAATCCAGATGAACTAACCTTTCTCTGTAAACTAACCACTTTGAAATTGGTTTCACAGTTGACATATCTTGTGAAGTTGCTTCAATATACATTCGGAGTGAAGTAAACTGTAATATTCGGATCAGCTTCACAAGGTTCGGAATCGGCCTTAAGAGGAGTAGCAGGGCTTCAAGATGCAAAAGCTTGAAAAACCAATGTGGGACGAGTTGCGGGGTCCCCTTTATATAGGCAAATAATTTGACCATTGGTCTTCCAAAAGTCATCCAATGGTTGAAAATACTTTGATCTGATCTGACGGTTGAGAAAAATTTCGCAAGGAAAAAAAATTGACTCTGATCTTTTGAGGTTTTTAAAGAAAACATTCGGATTTGAGGACAAACTAGAATCCGAACTAAATAAGGAAGATACCAGTAAGAAAAATTTGATTACAAAACTATGAGTAGGAAAATCATAACTTACGGATTGACAAGAAATATTAATTGAAATTGGTAATATTCTTCTTGAAAAAAAACTTCATTATGAAAAGTATAGTACGAAAACAACGTTATGAATACCCCAGTCCGAAAATCATCGTTCCGAAAATTATCAGTACAAAAATTCCATTTTGGATGTTTTTAGTACAAATACAAATTTCCATTTCGGAAAACTTCAGTTCTGGAAATTTCCATTCCGGAAAACTTTAGTTCTGGAAATTTCTATTCCGGAAATCACAGTTTTGAAAAGTTTGAAAACAAACTTTGAAAAACATTGTTATTCTAACAAACAAATGTACTCCCCCTATGAAAAGGAGTTTATTACTGTAAGGAAACTTTTTTTAAAAGAAAGTTAATTAAAAAGGATTACCTTATGGTTATCATTCCTAACATCTGTTTAATGTATTCAAGTCTATCAGAAGGCAAATAATTTGTAAAAATATCAGCCAGTTGGTCTTGTGTTCCGATAAACTGAAGAATGATATCTCCTTTAAGTGGGTGATCCCTAACAAGTGATGCCTAATTTCTATGTGTTTTTCACATGAATGATGTGCAGGGTTCTTACTAAGGGCAAAGGAACTTGTGTTATCACACAAAATTTGGGTTTTAGTAAAACTGAAGATATAATCTGTGAGTGTGTGTTTCATCCACAATACTTGAGCACAAAAACTTCCAGCTGCTACATATTCATCTTCAGTAGTGGAGAGTGCTACATAATGTTGCTTTTTGCAGGACCAAGAAACTAATGAATCTCGTAAGAAATGACATGTTCCGGATGTACTCTTTCTATCCATTCTACATCCACCAAAGTCAGCATCAGAAAATCTTTTTTGAACAAAATTGTTTCCAGAGGTATAAAATAATCCTAGATCCATGGTTCACTTAAGGTAACGAAAAATTCTTTTTACTGCCCTTATGTGAGATTCCTTAGGATTGGATTGATATCTTGCAAATAAGCATACTGAGAACATTAAGTCTGGTTGACTAGCTATCAAGTAATTTAAACATCCTATCATTCCTCTAAAAGATGTTTGATCTATTGGTTTCCCAGCTTTATCAAGATCCCATGAATTTGAGGTACCAATAGGAGTACTTATACTCTTAGTGTTTTCATAACCATACATTTTAAGAAGATCTTTAATATACCTATGATGAGATATGTAGGTTCCTTCTGGTTTTTTAAAAATTTGAAAACCAAGGAAAAAAGTTAACTCACCCATCATACTCATTTCAAAATCAGATTTCATTAGAATTGCAAAGGAGTCGGTTATAGATTGCTGAGTTGAACCAAATATGATATCATCAACATAAATTTGATCAATCAAAACATTTTTCTTATCTTTCTTTATAAAAAGGGTTGGATCTGAATTTTCCTTAACATAGTTATTTTGAAGCAAAAATCATGTGAGTCTATCATACCATGCTCGTGGGGCTTGTTTAAGACCATACAAAGCTTTGGTAAGTCTAGAAACATGATTAGGATGCTTTGTATCTTCAAAGCCGGGAGGTTGTTCAACAAAAACTTCCTCTTGAACATAACCATTAAGAAAATCACATTTCACATCCATTTGAAAAAGTTTAAAATTAAAGAATGCGGCAAAGGCAAGTAAAATACGGATAGATTCAAGTCTGGCTACTAGAGCATAGGTTTCTTCATAGTCTATTCCCTCTTGCTGATTATAACATTTAGCAACATGTCTAGCTTTATTTCTTACTATGACTCCATTTTCATCACATTTATTTCTGAAAACCCATTTTACTCTAATAACAGAAGTCTCCTTTGTTATTTTAACCAAGGTCCAGACTTTATTCCTCTCGAATTCATTTAGTTCATCTTGCATGGCTTTGATCCAATCATCATCACCTAAAGCTTCATCAGTGATTTTTGGTTCTAATTGGAAATGAAATGCTAGATGTTCTACTTCATTTCGTAAGGAACTTCTAGTCCTTATAGGTTGATTTACATCACCAATGATACTATTACTGGGATGATTCTTAAGAAACACCTGATTTGGGTTTTGTAAAACCTGTTCATCAACATAGGGTAGAAAGTCTTCTGGGGTAATTGTTTCAGAAGTATCTTCATGAACAATTTCCTTATCATAAGGTTCTTCTATAAAAGGTTGACAATTAGTTTGTGAAAACACATCCGAGGATGTAGGTTGAGGTGGTTTAAAAACAAAAGGATGTGAATCATAAAATTTTACATGTACTGTTTCTTCAACAGTACAAGTATTTTTATTAAAAACTCTATAAGCCTTAGAGGTTGTGGAATATCCTAAGAAAATTCCTTCATCAGATTTTGGTGCGAATTTATGTAGGTTATATTTAGTATTCAAAATGAATACTTTGCAACCAAAAACCTTGAAGTAGTATAGTATTGGTTTTCTACCATTCCATAACTCATAAAGAGTTTTATTAAGAAAAGGTCTAATCAAAACTCGATTTATAGTATAACAAGCAATACTTACAGCTTCAGCCCAGAAATGTCTAGCTATAGAATATTCACTCAACATGGTTCTTGTTATCTCTTGAAGAATTCTATTTCTTCTCTCAACTACACCATTTTGTTGAGGAGTTATAGGTGCTGAAAAATTGTGAGTAATACCTTTTTTTACTGCAAAAAGTTTCAAAATCAGAATTTTGAAATTCTCCTCCATGATCACTATGAATAGTTTTCAATGGAAGGTTTTTCTCATTTTTAACTTGAGCTATAAAACTTTTGAAATAAAAAAACCTTCAGACTTCTTTTCTAGAAAATAGACCCAAGTAAATCTAGGGTAATCATCAACTAGAACAAACACATAGTATTTTCCTCCAATACTTCCAGTTTGTGTTGGACCAAAAAGATCCATGTGCACTAAATGTAATGAATCAGTTGTTGTGAATTAACTGATTGATTTAAAACATTATTTTTGTTGCTTTCCATATTTACAAGGATCACAAACTTTAGAAGAATCAAATCTGAGCTCCGGTAGATCCTTATCTAGCTTCTTCTTAGAGAGTTTACATAGGTTCCTAAGATTACAGTGACCTAGTCTTCTATGCCATAACAAGGAATGATCTTCCACTACACTTAGGCAAGGTAAATCTTGACTCCTAAGGTCTTCTAGGTTCAAAGTGTAGACATTATCTTGCCTATTGGCTGAGAGAATAAATTCTTCCTTGGAATTGTGAACTAAGCACTTATCATTCCTAAAATTCACATGGTAACTTTCATCACATAACTGAATTATGCTAAGGAGGTTGTCCTTAAGACCCTTAAAAAAAAGAACATTTGAAATCACGGTTTTACCAAGAAGAAAAATATTACCAATACCAACAATCTCTACCTTTGAACTATCTTCGAAAGTTACCTTTCCGCCTTTCATTTTGATAAACTTTTCAAAATATCTTTTGTTACCTGTCATGTGCCGGGAACATCCACTATACATGTACCATGTGTTGTTGCTGGTACTCTCTTTATTTTCCTGAAATCAAGAAGAGTATTATACTTTCGGAATCCAAACTTGCTTGGATCCGAGATTTCCAGATAATAAAATTTTAGGTACACACATTTTCTTAGAGAAATAAGCTTTGTGAAATCCTAAAGATTGGGTTTTGTTTAAGGAACAATTCTTTGCCCAATGACCACCACATTGACACTTGGTACAAAATGGGGCACTTTGAGGAACAAAATAATTGTTACTAAAAATTGGTTTTTCATGGGTATAACCAAATCTAGATTTATGTAACAGCCCAAGATTTTATAAAAAAAATACTCTTTTTAATTTTATTAAAGTCTTGTGTTGTACAACACGCATCCTTGACTTGCCTTGCATTACACGCAATCACGACCTTCCTCGATAGCGTGTGTAATACGCAATACCGAGTTTCACTAAACAACGATATGCTATAAAAATATTATTAAAACTAGCCGTTATGAATAGTAATAACCACTTTTTGAAATCCAGTAAATCTTATTTTTCAAAATGAACTTTATTTTTGGATTCGGAGTATCGAATTTAGCCTAAGGTGAAATTTTGGTACTTTTCGGATAACTTTCATATTCTGATGAATAGTGAAAAATTACTAAATTATAATTAAAAACAACATTTTTAATCGAAATAATTAATAGTGATAAATCATTAATTTGAGTGGTTTTAAAGTATATCTAGAATATATTTTTACACTTTAATACAATGTTGGTCATTGGATGTAGTTTCACATTTAAACTAGACATAAACAAGTGTCAATCTTTTGATAGATATTGTTTCTTAAAAACACGCTATTTGTTTTAACAGCGGGATTTAATTATAAAATTAATTAATGCAACTTTTATGTTATGAATTTGGTAAAATAGACTTCATTTTTGAATTCGGAATATGAAATATAGCTTGGGATGAAATTTTGGCATTGTTCTGAAAAACATCAATTTTTGATGAATAGTGAAACTACTAAGTGGTAGGTTAAAAACTGAATTTTGCATAAAACTTAATTTTACCGCTTCTGTGAATGGAATTTCGAAAATCCGAGAGACACGGTTAATATCAAGGACTAAAATGTGGTTCAATGAGATGAAAATAATTTTTTGGTGAATAGTAACTTTTTACTTTTTTTACCACGGTTAATAGTAAATAGGGTAACTAAGGGTAAATATGATATTAATATTACCCTAACACATGTCCTAATTCTATTGGACAAATGTAATTCGACCAAAAACAAACTTAGGAATAAGATATGACCATTTAGGCCCACTTGGATTAGATTTGGACATTTATTATTAATTTATTTAAAGAAGGGTTAAAATAGTTAAAATCAAAGTTTAATAAGTAAATCATTTTTAATATGGGGTTATACATAAGATAAATTCGACTATAAATATTCATTAGAAAGATAAAAAGATTTCCTACATGATGGTATTTTATTTGTAATTTTTAGACATCAAATAATATAATTTATTTATGACACAAAGATGATGCAGTAATTATCTTATTAATGAAATATTGACATAATTGATAATATAAATACCAAAATAAATGTAATTTAAGACTTTTTATGAATTCCAATAATTTTCTAGGTTACTAAGATATATTAGTGTTGATTTAATCAACTTGGTTCGAACATATAATTCTGTTATGACTTTCACAAAAATCATATATCAAATAGTGTCAAAATTGACACAAAATAGTTTTTAAATCAAATATTATATTATTAATTGTTATTTTATTCCTAAAAATCTAAGGTTCGGCCAAATGACTTAGATAAAGATATAGGTATTAATAATATACAATTTGGGGTTCTTTTGGCATGTTATTGTAAGTTTATTAACCATATAGTGAAAGAAAACAAAAAGACACGGTAAAAGTTAAATTATTTAACTTAGAGTTAAATCTAATTGATAAGGTTAAAATAATACCCTAGACTTGTCTAAATCCTATTGGTTGATAGGATTTCGACCCCTCCCCACCTTATCTTCTAAATAAGACCATTTGGAACCATTATAAACCGATTTTGACTTTAATATAAAATAATATTTTGAGATATTCCTAAGGTGCCCCTCTCCTCCCTTATAAAATGACACCTCCTCCCCCTCCTCCTCACACCAAATTGAGCACTCAAGCTCGGCCAACCCCTGCCATTTTCTCCTCTCCACTTCCCTAGAATAATCCTAGAGGTCCTGGTCTTCTCCAAAGACCAATCTTAGTTCCTTAAGTGGAGGATTGAAAGAGGCGTTCCAAAGAAGAGGTAATATCCATTACCGATCTTTTCAATTTCTTTCTTCTTCAACTTCTTCTTCTTTAGTTGTTTCATGATAAAGTAATAACATCAGTATTACTTACATACTGATATTTTATTATAAATATGAAACAACCCTAATTCACCTTCTATCCATCCTACGGAAAAATGAAATCACCGCGCGTGCGTACGTACGGAATACCGTCTCCACGCCGTGGTGTAATCTATTTTCCACCATCACCTTACAAGGATGGGTATAATGGTGTATTGAGTAACTATATATGATTATTATGAAGTAATATTGATACTGAAATAATATATATATACTCCAATACAATTCCACGATCATAGGAACGATATCATCACTCGTGCGTACGTACGGAATACCGTCTCCATGACGCGATGAGATTCATTCTCCATGTTAACCATTTAAGAATGATTATAATGTATATATAAGAAATAATAATGAAATATATGACATTATAAAGCAACTGGATTTATGTATATATATACATATGTATGTCATCTACTTACTTCCATTTCAAGACAATAAGGAAAGGAAAACAGCGTTCATGCGTACGTACGGACTACCGTCTCCATGAACGGTGTTTTTCATTTTATTTATCTACCTATTATATATATATATATATACTGAATATATATGATATATAAATCATATTTTATATTCTGTAAGTAAGTAAATCATGATATATGTAATAATGATGTCAAGAACAACAAGTCAAAACACCTATGATAAATGAAACGATTTTACCCAAAACGCTTCTTTAACATGGAATTTACAAAAGAACGGGTAATATAATGTCATAAGTGAACCATATATGATATCATAACAATGAATATGATTCTGTAATAAGTCAATAACATGATTTAAATCATTATATAGGAGGTTCGGACAGTTACAAAGCAAGTCGGACCTAAGGTAAGGGAAAATATCACAATCTCACTTTTATCCGAGATTGTTTTTACTTTGGTAATTACTGGGGTGTATTTTATCATCCACATCCATGTTCCCTCGATATGTAATATTAGTTCCTTCCTTCTAAAATAGTTTATATCCAATTTTACCCTTCGGTAAGTTTTTTGTAAAAGATATGAAAGGAATCATTTGTCGTTTTTCGTACGAGGTACTTTTTGACTTTTCCGACAAAAGTACGAAGAATGTTTTTTTTAACTTATACGGCACGAATGGATTTATACTGTTTTATAAAGCCTTATTTTCATGAATCTTCCTCTAAAAGACTTCATGACTATTTACAATAAAATCTCTTTCTTTTAAAATTTCATGATGTTTTGTGAAAAGAAATTGATTTTGAAGAAGAAAGGATATTTTTCTTCAAGAATTCAATTCAAGTGTTTTATCAAAATTATTTTCCATCTAAGATAATAAAGGGTTCTATTTATATCCATATTTTTACATTGATTTGACTATGATGTGATGGAATTATGTTTATGAATTCCTTTATCTTATATGAATGGTTTTATGATGTCATGTTGTTTAAGAATCCCATTTTTATTACATGGGTTATGCAATGATGTATGATTTATGATTTTGTGGCACACATAAGAAAGGATTCATTATAAGATGGTTGGGACCTATATCTCCCTCCAATGCATTGGGTAAAGATTTTATATCTCATGAGATAGACATGGCTGGAACGGAAGGTTATTTCGGTTCAGTGATACAGGACTGAAACGAGGAGTGAACTCGGTTCAGAAAGGGACTTTGTCCACTAAGATAGTCTTGGCAATGAGTCATGACTAACAAGAAATGATTTTCCATGATTATGTGTGCATTCCACAAAGTTTCAAGTTTTATGTTATGATTATGGGGATCTCATTTTCAATTCTATGATTTATCCAATGTTATGATATTATGAGCTCTTTTGCAGGTCAAGATTTCCAAAAGCTACGTTCTTATGTATATGATGTGATTGATATTTCTTTTGTTTACCCTTACTGAGCATTTGAGCTCACCCTTTTTTTTTCTTTCCCCAGGATATAAAGAAAGGTTTTAGGTAAAAAAAAGGGAAGATCATTATGGGAGATATTGAAGATCTTTCACCACGTTTAGAAGATTACGTTCTGAGTTTCCAAAGACACTAAACTATTACGATCCTTGTGTGTGTGTTTTTGTTATGTACTAAGTATTCCGCAAAAGTAATGTAATGTCCATGTACGTCAAGATACGGGTCTTTATAGTTGGTATCAGAGGAAAGGTTTAGTCAACCTTTGGAAACTAGGATGCGAGAACTTTAGTGAGATCCCTAGAGATATTTCTAAGGTATGTCTAGGGATGTCCCTAGGGATAAGTATACGTATAGGTTATAGTAATAGAATTACGCTAACGATCATAGAATTAAACCTAAGATGTTGGATATTGAAGGTACTCCCCCTTTATTATGTTGTTTTCCCTAGCATGATTTTTGCCTCTCACACTATTCTTTTTGGGTTTTAGACGATGGCTGGAACCCGAAGGAACCGTGTTGATCAATGCAATGGACAATGCAATGATTTCCCTCCTGAACAAACAAATGTTATGGGAGATGGAGTGAAAAATCTTATTGCTATACTTACACAAGCTATGAATCATTCTGGACTTCCAAATGAGCAGAAAAGGGAACAATATTCTATTGAGTCCTTCATGAGGCAACTTCCACCTTCTTTCAGTGGGTCTACTGATCCATTAGTTGCTGAACAATGGATTAGTACTACTGAAAAGATATTTTCAGTTCTGCAATGTTCTGAACATGATAAAGTCATCTTAGCAGTATATCGTTTGGAAGGTGAAGCTGATCAATGGTGGAATCTTATCAAGAATACGAGGCCAAGAGATGAAATTGAGTCCATGGAATGGGACGAGTTCAAGAACTTGTTTTTCAGTAAGTACTTCCCTCGTATTCTTCGAACAAAGATGGAGAAAGAATTTCTTGAACTAAAGCAAAGGGACGATGAATCTGTTGGTACCTATGAAGCAAATTTTACAAGACTTGCAAGGTATGCTTCTGGAATTATCATCCAACCTGAAAGTAAAGTTGATCGATTTTTCTGTGGCTTAAAACCAAGTCTTCGAAGGGCATTTGCTATAAGAGACTTCAGTAGCTATGAAGAAATTGTGCGTTGTGCTATCAAGGTAGAAATGGAAGTTGGTGTTACATATCCATCTCATGGTTTTGACAAGAAACGAAAGATGGAGTTCAAGGAGAAATCTCAGAATAATGGTGAAAAGAAGATGAATGTTTACTTATGCACAAAGTGTGGAAAGAAGCATGGTGGAGATTGTCTAAAAGGGACTAGAAAATGTTTTAAGTGTGGAAAAGAAGGTCATCGAGCAGCTGAGTGTCGAAGTAATGGAAAAAGGGTTTCTAATGATGTGAATAAAGCAAACACTGCAGAGAACGCACCGCCAACACTTCAATGCTTCAAGTGCAAGGAAATGGGGCATTATGCTAATAATTGCCCTAATCCAAGGGTTAGTGATGATCAACATGAGCAACCACTGAAGGCAAAGGACAAAGGGAAATCACATGCGATCACTATTGGCAATGTTGAATATGACAACGATGTGGTGGAATGATTAAGTGTTTATGTAATGGGATTCCAAAATAATGTTGTATCATTAAGTATTGCAATATTTATTGATGTGGTATTCAAAGTGATTGAGATATTTTTTTTTGGAAATAAGATGATATGCACATAATGAAGACGAGAAAATGAAATGTTTAATAGTATTCATGAGCTCATGATTGATATAAGGACTAAGTGATATCATGGTTTGAGTATATAGAATTTTGAGGATTTTGGTATGTGGAAAGTGTTAACTTTTAACTGCACTCATGTTTTCACTAAGGTATTCAAGAGAATACACGATTAAGGACTTTGAATGTTTGGAATGTGACCAACAAGACATATCTTATGATATGTGGGGATCAACGACAGTATTAAATCTCTGGTACTCGTTGTCACTATATTATGAGAGTGGACTGCAGTACTATGTATAAGCCTAAAGATTAGACTGGATTATGTTGGACATAAGTTAGTATTGTTTAAGGATAGAAGATTTTCGATATTATTGATGGGATGTTATAGTAACGTAGTTTTAGAAAAAGGGCAACCTGCAGGACGGGCGACAGCCCATCGCTTCGGACAAGGCTGTAGGAATCGAACCCACAACCGAAGTGCGACTGGCCTTTATCGCCTACCATTGACCTACAGGAAGTCCCTGTTTAGTAGAAACTAGTTTTATTATATTAAGCAGTATGATATATGAAGTATAAGTCCATTTTAGGAACCATATATGATTAATCTCACTATAGATCGACTTATGTATATAAGTTTTGCTAACATTTTGTTTGAGACAGATGGAATGACCTATCATTCTATCACATGATCTGCTAACACTTCACGAATAACAAATTCAACTTCATTTATTTAAGAGATGAAGTGGAAATTGTTCAAGGCACGAACAACAGTGATATTGTATCAAAATAAAGTAAGTATTTATTCTAATTCAAATTTTCAACTTTAGAGAAATGATCTTGAAAACCAAAAATGTTGTCCTAGTGATCTTATACCTGATGAATCAGATGGTACATTAGATCGTCACAAATTTATGGATTTGTGATTACTGGATTTTCCATAGCCATGTTCTCTACCACTCTCCATCAGAACATGATGGTTAGATTTCTCTTCCATATCCATATTTTCACCTATGTGGAAACCCAATGATTAGCTTATTTGGGTAACCATTACGTTTCATACTTTTGTTTTTAAAGATTGGTTTTGATATTCCTTTTTACGATGTGGGTTTCTATTAAAGAAACTTTCAAATAGTAAACCATTTATAACCCCGACGAATTTCGAGGGCGAAATTCATTTTAATGGGGGTAGAATGTAACAGCCCAAGATTTTATAAAAAAAATACTCTTTTTAATTTTATTAAAGTCTTGTGTTGTACAACACGCATCCTTGACTTGCCTTGCATTACACGCAATCACGACCTTCCTCGATAGCGTGTGTAATACGCAATACCGAGTTTCACTAAACAACGATATGCTACAAAAATATTATTAAAACTAGCCGTTATGAATAGTAATAACCACTTTTTGAAATCCAGTAAATCTTATTTTTCAAAATGAACTTTATTTTTGGATTCGGAGTATCGAATTTAGCCTAAGGTGAAATTTTGGTACTTTTCGGATAACTTTCATATTCTGATGAATAGTGAAAAATTACTAAATTATAATTAAAAACAACTTTTTTAATCGAAATAATTAATAGTGATAAATCATTAATTTGAGTGGTTTTAAAGTATATCTAGAATATATTTTTACACTTTAATACAATGTTGGTCATTGGATGTAGTTTCACATTTAAACTAGACATAAACAAGTGTCAATCTTTTGATAGATATTGTTTCTTAAAAACACGCTATTTGTTTTAACAGCGGGATTTAATTATAAAATTAATTAATGCAACTTTTATGTTATGAATTTGGTTAAATAGACTTCATTTTTGAATTCGGAATATGAAATATAGCTTGGGATGAAATTTTGGCATTGTTCTGAAAAACATCAATTTTTGATGAATAGTGAAACTACTAAGTGGTAGGTTAAAAACTGAATTTTGCATAAAACTTAATTTTACCGCTTCTGTGAATGGAATTTCGAAAATCCGAGAGACACGGTTAATATCAAGGACTAAAATGTGGTTCAATGAGATGAAAATAATTTTTTGGTGAATAGTAACTTTTTACTTTTTTTACCACGGTTAATAGTAAATAGGGTAACTAAGGGTAAATATGATATTAATATTACCCTAACACATGTCCTAATTCTATTGGACAAGTATAATTCGACCAAAAACAAACTTAGGAATAAGATATGACCATTTAGGCCCACTTGGATTAGATTTGGACATTTATTATTAATTTATTTAAAGAAGGGTTAAAATAGTTAAAATCAAAGTTTAATAAGTAAATCATTTTTAATATGGGGTTATACATAAGATAAATTCTACTATAAATATTCATTAGAAAGCTAAAAAGATTTCATACATGATGGTATTTTATTTGTAATTTTTAGACATCAAATAATATAATTTATTTATGACACAAAGATGATGCAGTAATTATCTTATTAATGAAATATTGACATAATTGATAATATAAATACCAAAATAAATGTAATTTAAGACTTTTTATGAATTCCAATAATTTTCTAGGTTACTAAGATATATTAGTGTTGATTTAATCAACTTTTTTCGAACATATAATTCTGTTATGACTTTCACAAAAATCATATATCAAATAGTGTCAAAATTGACACAAAATAGTTTTTAAATCAAATATTATATTATTAATTGTTATTTTATTCCTAAAAATCTAAGGATCGGCCAAATGACTTAGATAAGGATATATGTATTAATAATATACAATTTGGGGTTCGTTTGGCATGTTATAGTAAGTTTATTAACCATATAGTGAAAGAAAACAAAAAGACACGGTAAAAGTTAAATTATTTAACTTAGAGTTAAATCTAATTGATAAGGTTAAAATAATACCCTAAACTTGTCTAAATCCTATTGGTTGATAGGCTTTCGACCCCACCCCACCTTATCTTCGAAATAAGACCCTTTGGAACCATTATAAACCGATTTTTACTTTAATATAAAATAATATTTTGAGATATTCCTAAGGTGCCCCTCTCCTCCCTTATAAAAGGACACCTCCTCCCCCTCCTCCTCACACCAAATTGAGCACTCAAGCTCGGCCAACCCCTGCCATTTTCTCCTCTCCACTTCCCTAGAATAATCCTAGAGGTCCTGGTCTTCTCCAATGACCAATCTTAGTTCCTTAAGTGGAGGATTCAAAGAGGCGTTCCAAAGAAGAGGTAATATCCATTACCGATCTTTTCAATTTCTTTCTTCTTCAACTTCTTCTTCTTTAGTTGTTTCATGATAAAGTAATAAAATCAGTATTACTTATATACTGATATGTTATTATAAATATGAAGCAACCCTAATTCACCTTCTATCCATCCTACGGAAAAATGAAATCACCCCGCGTGCGTACGTACGGAATACCGTCTCCACGCCGTGGTGTAATCTATTTTCCACCATCACCTTACAAGGATGGGTATAATGGTGTATTGAGTAAATATATATGATTATTATGAAGTAATATTGATACTGAAATAATATATATATACTCCAATACAATTCCACGATCATAGGAACGATATCATCACTCGTGCGTACGTACGGAATACCGTCTCCACGACGCGATGAGATTCATTCTCCATGTTAACCATTTAAGAATGATTATAATGTATATATAAGAAATAATAATGAAATATATGACATTATAAAGCAACTGGATTTATGTATATATATACATATGTATGTCATCTACTTACTTCCATTTCAAGACAATAAGGAAAGGAAAACAGCGTTCATGCGTACGTACGGACTACCGTCTCCATGAACGGTGTTTTTCATTTTATTTATCTACCTATTATATATATATATATATACTGAATATATATGATATATAAATCATATTTTATATTCTGGAAGTAAGTAAATCATGATATATGTAATAATGATGTCAAGAACAACAAGTCAAAACACCTATGATAAATGAAACGATTTTACCCAAAACGCTTCTTTAACATGGAATTTACAAAAGAACGGGTAATATAATGTCATAAGTGAACCATATATGATATCATAACAATGAATATGATTCTGTAATAAGTCAATAACATGATTTAAATCATTATACAGGAGGTTCGGACAGTTACAAAGCAAGTCGGACCTAAGGTAAGGGAAAATATCACAATCTCACTTTTATCCGAGATTGTTTTTACTTTGGTAATTACTGGGGTGTATTTTATCATCCACATCCATGTTCCCTCGATATGTAATATTAGTTCCTTCCTTATAAAATAGTTTATATCCAATTTTACCCTTCGTTAAGTTTTTTGTAAAAGATATGAAAGGAATCTTTTGTCGTTTTTCGTACGAGGTACTTTTTGACTTTTCCGACAAAAGTACGAAGAATGTTTTTTTTAACTTATACGGCACGAACGGATTTATACTGTTTTATAAAGCCTTATTTTCATGAAGCTTCCTCTAAAATATTTCATGACTATTTACAATAAAATCTCTTTCTTTTAAAATTGCATGATGTTTTGTGAAAAGAAATTGATTTTGAAGAAGAAAGGATATTTTCCTCAAGAATTCAATTCAAGTGTTTTATCAAAATTATTTTCCATCTAAGATAATAAAGGGTTCTATTTCTATCCATATTTTTACATTGATTTGACTATGTTGTGATGGAATTATGTTTATGAATTCCTTTATCTTATATTAATGGTTTTATGATGTCATGTTGTTTAAGAATCCCATTTTTATTACATGGGTTATGCAATGATGTATGATTTATGATTTTGTGGCACACATAAGAAAGGATTCATTATAAGATGGGTGGGACCTATATCTCCCTCCAATGCATTGGGTAAAGATTTTATATCTCATGAGATAGACATGGCTGGAACGGAAGGTTATTTCAGTTCAGTGATACAGGACTGAAACGAGGAGTGAACTCGGTTCAGAAAGGGACTTTGTCCACTAAGATAGTCTTGGCAATGAGTCATGACTAACAAGAAATGATTTTCCATGATTATGTGTGCATGCCACAAAGTTTCAAGTTTTATGTTATGATTATGGGGATCTCATTTTCAATTCTATGATTTATCCAATGTTATGATATTATGAGCTCTTTTGCAGGTCAAGATTTCCAAAAGCTACGTTCTT
The DNA here is from genome assembly GCA_963277665.1 of Viscum album. NCBI lineage: Eukaryota > Viridiplantae > Streptophyta > Magnoliopsida > Santalales > Viscaceae > Viscum > Viscum album. The sequence continues at coordinate 872,372,844 of OY728125.1, forward strand.
ATGTATATGATGTGATTGATATTTCTTTTGTTTACCCTTATTGAGCATTTGAGCTCACCCTTTTTTTGTTTTTCTTTCCCCAGGATATAAAGAAAGGTTTTAGGTAAAAAAAAAGGGAAGATCATTATGGGAGATATTGAAGATCTTTCACCACGTTTAGAAGATTACGTTCTGAGTTTCCAAAGACACTAAACTATTACGATCCTTGTGTGTGTGTTTTTGTTATGTACAAAGTATTCCGCAAAAGTAATGTAATGTCCATGTACGTCAAGAAACGGGTCTTTACAGTTTATTTCTTAAAGGTCGTATTTGGGAATACATTTTATCAAAATTTTCGTTACCATGGGTAATTTTTGATAAACACTTCTTTAAGGAAAAAATTTCAGACTTGAGTTTTATAACCAAATTTTTATCCTCAAAATCATTAGTTTTATAACTAGAGATGGGCTCGAAAACATTTTTCATAGAAAATACGTTTTCTAATTCTTTAGAATGTTTGTTCTTCTCAGAACATACTTCCCCAAGATTTTTTGAAATACTTTCAAAATCATCATTTTTCCTATCAAGATCTTTAGAAAGATCTGATATCTCTTTTGTAAGAATATAATTCCTAGAGTTTTCCTTATCAAGTTTCTTATTGAGCATGGAATTCTAAATTTCAAGAAGTTCAGCAAACCTAGAGACTTCCTCATAAGTAGGTAATGTGTTTTCTTCATCAGAAGAGGATTCTTCATCAGAAGAGTTATAATATTTACTATCATTAGAATTTAAATAATCCTTGGTCAATGATTCAGCATTTTGTACCTTAGCCATAAAACAATGATTATCAATAGGTAATCTGGCTATAAGACCAAAATTATTCTGTCCTGAAGATTCATAATCAGAAGATTTATCTGAGGAATCACTACCACTGGTACTCCAGGTATCATTAGCTTTCAGAACTTTCTTAGCATTGTCTTTATAATACTTCTTTCTGTTCCTATCTGAATGCATTTCTATCCTTTCTTTCTTTTTGAGAGAAGGGCAATCTGGTCTAATATGTCCAGCTCTCTTGAATTCATAAAAAGTAACTTGTCCATATTTTCTATCTTTCCATTCCTCTTTCTTGTACTTGGATTGGAAATTTCTCTGGCCAACTATCTCGTTCATCCTTCGAGCAAGATTTTCTAATTCATATTCAGAGACTTCACTCTCACTAGATTCGGATTGGAAAATGACTTTCTTAGAGTTGGATCTGGTTACTCTCTCAGGAGTCTTAGATTTCATCTGATTTGAAGTTGTTTTAAAAGCAATAGTACCATTTCCATTCTTCTTTTTGATGTTTTTTGCATCTCTCTTCATTCTTGTCTCATGTTGTAGAAGAGTTCCAAATAACTCATCAAGAGTAATTTGAGTGACCTTCCTGTTCTCATCTATAGCTGTTCTTTTGGATTCCCACTCATTGGGCATAATATCAATTATTTTATCCACAAGTGCTTCATCATCTAAACCTTTATCTCCCATAGACTGTAAATTGTTGACGATAGTCATAAATCTCTGTTGAACATTACAGATTGGTTCACCATAAAGAATGTTGAAGCCATGATATTCAGCTCTAAGCATAGCTCTCCTAGTCTCAATCACTTTAGATGTTCCAAAGTGTGTAACCTCTATCTTCTTCCAGATACAATTAGCTGCTTCACAAGAAGAAATTTGGATATATATTTCTAGTCATTTAACAAAGTAGAGTATTGCGTACCTTATAATTGAGTTGATATTCTTTCTTTTCCTAGTTAATAAAATTTCTAACTTCCTTATCATGAATTTTATAATCACCAGTAAGTATAACAAAGTTTTCCACTCCAGTATTGATAACAAAAGTCTTCATTCGATCTCTCCAGTATTCATAGTCATTACCATCAAATATCGGTGGTCTTTTAGGATTTTGATTATCAATTGAACCAAAATTAATTCCCGCCATACGTAAAATAACATTGGATACACAAACTTGTTAGAAAGAAAAAAAATCATAATAACAAAGATCGGAATGGGAATGTTCGGAATGGGAATGTTTGAAATGGGAATGAAATGAGCAAGAAAAACTTATTCGTAAGTATAATTATTTCAGAGACCACCTCTGATACAAAATGTAGGATCGAAATAATGATGTAGATGCTCAATATACAAGAGGGGGGGGGTGATTTGTATACTTTAAAAAATTCCTTTGGAACCTTTATAGTTAGTTACTAATAACTATGTTTTCCTTAAGCAAAAGAAAAGGGCTATGTTTAACAAAGTTAAACTATGCAAATTCACAACACCTCTAATACTAAATGAAAACATGGATAGAGATTCCGAAAGTAGGTTCCGGAAATATGGTTCTGGAAATTGAAACATAACAAAAGATTACAATATAAGATTCTACCTTAAAGCGTATAGAATCTAAATGAAACAGTGTATATGTAAGAAAGTATAAGAAAGTTATAATTTCCATATAATACAATATGCAGCAGAAATAAACAAGTAGTAAAACTACAAGTAACAAGATATAAGTCTTTTAACCCAAAGAGATGGGTATCCAACAACCTTGGATAAAGGTCCCTTGATTTATACTTTCAAGAAAGTCTGTATTACGCACACCAGGGTAAGCCCTCGATACGAAGATAGGAGTCTCTGTCTTGCTATCATCGCAAGCCCTCAACTTTAAGGTAGTTGGCAACCTCTATCTTCTCAGCAAGGAAGCCCTTGAACTTCAAGGTACTCGGCACCTCTGTCTTCCTATCCCCGGAAGTCCTTGAATGTAATCACCAACATTCGGAGTCGCACGATGAAAAAACTGAACGAGCGGTTTAGTATGCACAAGGCATGAAAATCTTTCTCTCTCTAGAAATCACCTTAGCAGTGTGTGGTCTCTAGATTGATCAAATTCATTGTTGTTTTTAAGCTTTTTCAAATGGGCTCCTATTTATAGGCATGTTTCCAACGGTCTGCTCCCTCCTCCAATGGTCATGTTTTCCATAAAAATTGGAGGGACCTGTACACGTGTAACTCAACCAATGGTTAATAAGAAACAGAATAGATGATATCGTTTTATAAAAAACCATGTATAACTGAATGTAAGACATCGTTTTGGAATGAAGCATAAGTAAGTAAAAGCTAATTAATAGTTAGGAGTGTAAGAAAGTCAAAAGTTCAGAGTCTAACCAAAATGATGTTCGGAGTCTGTGTTAAGAAATGTTCAGATTCTGTTTTATAGGAATCCAGAGTCTGGTTTCACCAGAGATCAGATTCCGAATCTGTAGAGTTCGGAGTCGAACTTCTTAAGAGTTCAGAGTAGAACTGCTTAAAAGTTCGGAGTCGAACTTCTTAAGAGTTCGGAGTGGAACTTTTTAAAAGTTCGTAGTCGAACTTATTATGAGTTTGGAGTCGAACTGCTTAAAAGTTCGGAGTCGAACTTCTTAAGAGTTCGGAGTTGAACTGGTTAAAAGTTCGGAGCCCAACTACTTAAGAGTTCGGAGTCGAACTGCTTAAAAGTTTGGAGTCGAACTTCTTAAGAGTTCGGAGTCGAACTGCTTAAAAGTTCGGAGTCCAACTACTTAAGAGTTCGGATTAGAATTTCTTCAGAGTTTGGAGCCCATAATTTGGATTAAAACTGTATTACAGATCACATCTAGAATTCAGATCCTAAAAACAGAATGCTTTAACTTTTTCATTAGTAGGCTCTGGAAATTTGGTTATGATTCTGGTTTTTGGATTTAAGAAAAAATTGCTATGTATAAGAAAATATAGGTTAATGTAAATTTCTTTAAAGAAGTAAATTTTCCTTATTTGAGTAAAAATAATATTTGCTTAAGTATAAGGTGTTTGTGGTTTTCAAAACAAGAAGGAATGGAAAATTCATAAGGAAAACCTTATTGACTCAATAGTATCTCTATGATATCCTCTCAAGATAGACACCAACATCATATAAGTTCCATACAGACCCACAATGGTAACATGAATATCGATACCCACAACTCAGCCTTCCTCAAATCCATACTGGGTCGCATGTATCTATGTTGCCTCATCAAATTGGGGGGGGGGGCACTCGTTTGACCATCTGTCTCAACCTAACTCTCAACATATATTTCAGACATAGTATCTTCATGTAACTCCCTCAATTTAAATTTAACTATAAAATAGTAAAAATATTATTTTTAGTTTAATTTAAAACAAAAAAACTTATACTGACCACAATCTGATGCTGGAGAGCACCTACAATATCCTCAGTGTCTGGATAACTACACATCCTTATGTTAAAATAATACTCCATAATATTGAGCTGCATGACTGCCTATATGAATATAAAATAAACCATTTTTATTTAATGTAATATACAGTCTTTATGAAATGTACTTACTATAATCTCCTTATGTGTATTGAATGTGCGAAAACTAGCTCGATGTGTCACCTTCCATCTCCATAAATTTTTCCAAGCTACGGATGATCTAATCTATAATCGCATACCTAACCAGTGTCTATATAATTCATCCCAAACCTAAGATAAAATATTATTAGGTTGGTGGATGCAACATTTCTCATCAAACTTTTATAATCCTGCTTTCTCCATTGCATTCCTTCTAAAATTGTGCAAAAAATGAGTGCAGTGTGTATGCATAACTCCCTACCATGCCTTCCAAATAGGCTCACACATGATCTCCTCAATGGGATACCATAAAAACTATAAATAATATATTATATCTAGTTATTAATTTAATAAATTTCAAAATAAATATTATTTCTATACTTACTATTAAATGCTTAAACATACACTGCTAAAAATTGACCAGAATATGATCCCGTTACAATCATGCATCAAAAAATATTGAACAATATTATTCTCCCCTTTCCAACCTCTATATGCATAAATCATTTATAAAAAAGAATAATTAATAAAAAAATTGGAAAATAAATTAATTAATGAAAACTAACTAAAATTCATAGGTAAACATATCACATAAAGCATGGATCAAACCCAATATGTGGACGTCGCTTGGGTATAGGGAAATGAATCATCATTCCGATAAGAGCAAACCCCCTCCAGGTGCCCTCAGAACTGCCAGCAATATGAGGGTTGGTTGATTCGACCTCCATCTCATCTAAAGGTAGATATCCATCCTATAACATACGAAATAAATAACTGTATATCTAAAAAATGAAATCTTTATAGTTGAAAATAATTGAAAATAACTAATATATATATAGATATATATTATATGCGAATATAATCAGCATTCAACTATGTCAATGTTTAACTTTATACTCATATGTATATCTATTGATGTCAATGCCTTCATCTTACCCCTCAACATCATTAATTTCCTTATTAGTTTCAATTTCATCATCTCTTGTCATTTAAAATTCATTTGTTACATTATTAAACAATATTCACAATCATCCCTTAAATGTGGGGTGTCATAAATTATATTCATGTAATATAGGGGTTTAGAGAATTCTCATGAAAGAATTATATTCTTTTCAATTCAATAGAATCACATTCACTTTAAGTAAATTTATTATTTCAAGATTTAATTTTTGTAATGCTCCACCAATCACCCAACTCCATTGATGAAGTGCAGAAATTGACCTAATAAATCTGAAGTTCTTGATGAAATAACAAAAAAAAATTCATTTACACCAAGAATACTATTATATTTAATATTAATGAATATATGGATCAGATCATCATTTGACCCTCTCTCAGTATCCTAACATGGACATTTAAACATTGTTATATAATGTTTTCCTAAATAACACACTTCAATGATTTCATCCATCATGCCTTAAAAATCAACATCAGTTTCACTATGATGAGATACTCTCCGGAAAGAACCACTATTCATTGTTTTTTTATTCCCCATATGTATCTATATGAAATTGATAAGCATTCACAATATATGAATTATATGATTTAACCATTTTGGTTGGTGGATTATTCAATAAAGATAATCAATTTTCAATCTTATAACCATGTTTATATAACTAAAAAGTTTTAAAACAATTATCCACATAAAATATTCTAATATTATTTTTTATTTGAAATAAAAAATAATTTATGTTACTAGTTTGTGAAACAAGTAGGAATATTTTTTATGATGTTCTTCAAGAAAAGATACTATAATTTTTTGAAACTATTTATTTATATGATTATCATATAACCTAAAAAATATAATATTAATTTCACCTTATAAAATTTATAGATTAAGTTATAGGAGCACTCAAAAAACAAATGGTGTCATTTCATAATATTATAGGATTATATATATATGAGATCTGTGATTTTCATCATCTTGAAGCTATTGTTAATAAACTCCACTGAAGCCAAGATTGAGCTTATTGAAAACTGATAATTGAGTTATCATTTCATTGTCAACATTTTCCTCATTACGTACCATGTGTTTTTTTTGAGAGAAAATCATATTAAAAGTAATGAGAGCTAAAAAACAAATATCCTCTTAAAAATAAGCTTTTCCAACTAATCCTTCATCATATACTTTATTCTGTACTTTTTTCAATTTCATCATGCATCTCCCAAATGTGTACATCCAACGGAACTACAGAGGACCTCTACATTTTGTTTCATGTTGAAATATGTAATATCAAATGTTCAATTGAATCAAACAAACCTTGTAGGAATATTTCATCTAGTTTATATAAAATTAAAATGACATATTCTTGTTGTTTTTATAAAATATCATAGTCTTTTGATGATGTACAAACATCTCAAAAAAAATTATATTTTGATTAGTTCAACCCAAGACATTAGATTAAACAAAAAACATCACTCAATTAGCAGAATTATTTCAATTAATATATGACAATCATGAATATTAAATCTATAAATATGACCATTTCTGACACATCTATCCAAATTGAATGCATAACAATTTTGACATATCAAATATTTAGTCCACTGTCAAAAATAATAAACAACTCTCTTTGGAAAATGTATAATCTAAATTTGGTTTCACTAACTTCTATGATCTTAAATTTTCAAATATTTCATGTTCCTGTCATGCAAATTTGGGGAAGATTTAATCGTGCCTTCACATTTTCATTGGTATTATGTGGTGTATCCAAAACTATATGCAATAAAATATCAAAAGAGTTCTTTTGAATATGCATCTCATCCAACATGTGATGGAGAAACAAATTAGACTAATATAGTAAATCTCAAAAATCCTCCATTTTATCCAATTGTGCTCTTTTCCAAACCCATCAAATTTCAATTTGTATACTTTTTGCCTAAATGTGAATAGAGTTAATAAAGAGAAAATTGATTTCATCTCTGTACTTCAGATCAGTTTTAGAGGACCATCTTTATCAAATATTTGTTTGTAGAAATGTTATTAGTTTCTTTGAGAGGGATGATCAACTGGAATAAATTATCCTTGAAAGTAGAAAAAACCATGTTTTTTCTATTGATGAGCATAAACGGTTTTAGGTTTATCATATATTACAGACATGATTCTGGAATTTTTGTACACCATCCAAATAACCTTATATATCTTGAGAATTCACTAATTTACCTCATCAATGCATCTTTTAGAATGAAGTTTTTTCCACAGAAACATCATATGTACAGATAAAACTACTCTACCGTGACTTTAACTCATCAATAAATGGCTTCAAATAAATATCGATATTCATTTTTAGATGACATGTAATAAATAAGGTCAAAAAGATATATGGGTCCTTTATCAAAATATATAGAGGTAAATTATACATAGTTATAAAGAATAACCAATATGAATACTGATTACATTATGAACCAAATGGACAAAAAACATCAGTAGAAAGACCTAATCGCACATTTCAGGATTCTAAATCAAAAGACAGATACACATGGTAAAACGTTTTCCTTGAATAACCATTTGGGGGATTATATAATCATGTACTTGTTGAAATGTTTGTTTTGTTCCATGACATCAATGATGATGTCGTGTGAGACATAAATAAATGTCTTAATCTATATATGAGTGGGAAATATATCACTTTTTCTATAGTAACATATCAAAACTTCCTTACTTGAGCTACTGAATACCTTTATTTTCCACATGTAGGACAATTATCCAACAACTCATTTTCACCCTAATATAAGGTGCAGTCATTTGAATATGAATGAATCTTATGATATCCAAGACCCAGATTACAAACCAGCCTCTTTCATTCATTTAAAAAGGAAGGAAAAAACTTCTATCAGGTAGATGTGTTTTTAGTAAAGAGAATATTTAATAAAAAAACTATTTACATTCCATTATCTAATTTTATTTCCATAAAAATAGAAAAATCTTCAAAAAATCTTATCTTGAAAATAGGATATAAAGAATCCTTTTTAGACCTCAGCAACTCATATAAATGATATGGTTCAAACTCAACAATTAAATAAACATCAACACATGTTTTATTTTGGTAAATAGATTGAACTACCACATCAAGTACTAAATATAGAAGTTGTGCTGGATCTAGAAACAGATTTTTAATATCTTCTCTCAAACTGTGTTCAACACATTGATACCAAAAAACATAATTTGGTTGAAAATGAAAACTTAATAAATGAGTTCCAATGTTTTCAAATGCGTGAAATGTCCTCAAAGAAAAGTTTTTATAAAGACACTTAATTGTCTCACCTGATACAAAATTTAGTTTTGATGATGCAAAAGACAAAAAATAATGATCACCGTCAATATATACAGGATATTAACCTGAACTGTTTGTTTTCCTATGATTAGTTATCCAAGAACGATCATCTAATAATTATAGTTTTCTACTTCCTCAATCCATATTTTTTCTAAAAACTATAAAATAATTAGTTATTTTTTATAATTAGATATAAGATAAACATTACCAAAAAAATACCATTTAATTATCTTCTCTATCAATTTAAAATAATTTCTATTATTTTATTATTATTTATACTATTTTTTATGATTTTGTAATAATATATTTTTATTTATAAAAATTTAAACTATTTACCACTTTTAATTATTAATTTCAGGTATTTTGAACATATTACTGATAATTACTACTTCCACAACATCCAATAGACTAGCGGAAACTCTTTATCTTGACAGCTCATCCCCTTTCAATATTCTATAAAAAAAGCACTATGAAAATTCTCTTCCAACATACGAATACTTATTTTTGTACGCACTAGGTTGGAGAGCTGGTTGGCCTCCCCACACTTCTATCCGTGCACTCATGCATATGAAAATAAAAATATTTTTACGTTAAATCAGACTATTCATATTGATTTAATTCATAAAAAGTTGCAAGGGGATGAGTTGTTTGGAAAAAAACCTCTTTTTTTATGACGACCCACCGCCTTGAAACATACTCTGAAATAAATCCTGATGGAAAATCTACACTGATGTATGTCTGAGTAGCTTTTTTAATGATTTTAGTTGAAGAACGTTACATGGAACTAAGTCTTCTATCAAATGGTATATCGCTAATTCATTGGAAATTTACCATTTTATGAATCTACTCAATTTTACTATGGTTTATTCTTATTTATGCGTATTAATTCATATTTATTACTATCTATACTTAATTATTACTAATTATTCTTATTTTTTAAAAATTATTCATATTTATTACTAATTTTTTATAAATATTAATAATTATGCCTATTTATTACTATATATTTTATTTATTATAATTTACTACTAATTGTTATAATTTAATAATATTTATTCTTAATTATTAATAATTAATTCAATTTAATAATATTTATTCTAAAATATTCCTATTTTCTCCTAATGTTTCTTAATTATTCCAAATAGAAATATGTTTTTTCTATTTATCCTTATTTATTCTTATTAATTCCTATTTCTTCTTATTTATTCCAATTTATTCCAATTTATTCTTCTTTATTCCTAATTATTCCTAATTACTCCTAATTATTCCTAATTATTACTAATTACTCCTAATTACACTTAATTATTATTAATTATAACTAATTAATACTAATTATTACTAATTAATACTAATTATTACTAATTATTTCTAATTATTACAAATTTTTACTAATCATTAATAATTATTGCTAATTGTTATTAATTTATTACTGTTTATTACTATTTATTATAATTTATTAATATTTGTTGTTGTTTATTATTATTATTACTATTTATGACTATTTATTTACATTTATTAATATTTATTACAAATTATATCTAATTATTCTTATTTTTTCTTAATTATTCTCATTTGTCAAATTTTTTTCAATTTTTTATTATTTGTTCCTTATTATTCCTAATTATTCCTAATTCTTCCTTTGCATTCCTAATTATTCCTATTTATTCATATTTATAATTAATTATTACTAATTATTACTACTAATTATTGTAAATTATTTCTAATAATTGCTAATTATTATAAATTATTACTAATTATTGGAATTTATTACAATTTATTATAATGTATCGCCATTAATTACAATTAATTATGATTAATTACATTTTATGACATTTTATGACATTTTATGACAATTTATTATAATTTATTACAATTTTTTACAATTTTTTACAATTTATTACTATATATTACTGATGTTTTCATTTTTTTCATCTTTATTACTAATTATTACTAATTATTACTAATTATAACTAATTTGTAGAAATTATTACTATTTATCTATATTTATTACTATTTATTGCAATTTGTTTACTAATTATTACTAATTATTATTATATATCACTAATCGTTACTAATTATTACTAATTATTACTAATTATTACTAATTAAAAATAATTATTACTAATTATCTCAATTTAATTCAAATTATTTCTATTTATTTCTATTTATAACAATTTATTTCAATTTATTACAATTTAGTACAATTTTGTACAATTTATTAAATTTTATTAAATTTTTTTACATTTTATTAAAATTTATTAAAATTTATTAAAATTTATTAAAATTTATTCTTATTTATTCATATTAACTCCTATTTATGAATAATTACTCTTATTTATTACTAATTAATTCTATTTATTACAAAATTTTCTAATTTATTTTTATTTATTCTTATTTATTACTAATTATAACTAATTATAACTAATTATTACTCTGTATTACTATATATTACTAATTAGTACTAATTATTACTAATTATTACAAATAAATAATAATTATTACTGATTATTAATAATTATTGTTAATTATTTCTATTTATTACAATTTATTAAAATTTATTTTTATTTATTTGAATTTATTAATATTTATTTCTAATTGTTACAAATTATTACAATGTATTTCTAATTATTAAGATTTCTTACTAATTAATAAAATTTAATACTAATTTTTACTAATTATAGCTTATTATTACAATTTATTTCTAATTAATAAAATTTATTACTATTTATTAATAATTATAACAATTTTTTACAATTTAAGATTAATTATTTTAATTTATTACAATTTATTGGATATTTTTAATTTCTATTACATATTATTAGTAATTATTAAAAATTATTACTAATTATTACAATTTAATTCTAACTATTAAAAAGGGTTACAAATTATTACTATTTATTTCTATTTATTAATAATTATTGCAAATTATTACAATTTATTAAAATTTATTTCTAATTAACACTTATATCTAACTATTAATAAAAAATACGTAAAAACAAATATATAATTAAAATTTAATTAATTTATATCTAATTAACAAAAATTATAAAGAATTTAAAATAAAATAAATTGACCAAACAATAAAAAAATAGATAAATACCTTGAAACAGCTGTTTTCAGAGTATCAAAGTGTAAAATAATTCTCCGATTTGAAAGTTTAAACTATAAAAAAATTAAGAAGAAAATTTTTCTATAGAGAAAAAGAGAGTGTCAGAGTAAAGGGTGAAATTAGAGGAAGAAAAGATTGGGGTATTTATATGTTTGATTATTTGCGATATGAGTATTTGTGATGGTCCCCATCGCAAATATGTTTTCCCTCACTAATTGCATAAGGCTATTCTAAAAGCATTTGGGAGAGGGCCTGTTGCAAATACCACGTACTCACAACGTATTTGTGATAGGGTAGTGTCCCTATCCCAAATACTAAATACAACCACCAACTATTTGCGATGGGAGTAGGAACCTGTCACAAATAGCCTTACACGTGGATTTGCGCGTATTGCGCGCCAACCCATTACTGGCAGACAGTATGACCACGTAGGAAATAATTGTTACTTGCGACCTGGTAATCAGTGCGTCGCAAATAACCCATTGTATATATCCATTTTTCGGTAGTAGATATTTTTTATGAACAATTGTTGGTGGCCTAATGAGTTGTTCTCGCACCCCTCTTGGACTTTTGTTAGGTACCTGAGTATATTTCATGGTTGCGGGTTCAAACCGGGGAAGAGGCCCCACGCTTGATGTTTGAGTTTGGGGTGGGATGTGCATGGGTGATGGATCTAGACAAGGAATCATGACCCATTTTAGGGAATCATCAGTATTTTTTATTTTGGGGTTTCTTACACATGCACTATATGACACGAATATCATTTTGAAAGTTGACTGAATGGCCTGAAGGCCTACTTTTTTTATTTTATTATGGAAAATCCGCCTTTTAAGTGTTTAAGGGGACCCCAAACATGACCTGTAGGCCCATGGCACATCGCCCGACATGACCAGAAGGCCAATACATGACCTCAAAGCCAGGAGGCATACTATACCCATTACATGACTTATTGGACCAACCCACTAGAACTTCCCCTCCACAACTTATGCATCATTAATCGCTTAACTCCTCACATTGAATTGCCAATCAGATATCATAGCCTCGTACAAAGCTGGACGATGCCTGGTCTCAAAGGCAATTGTCATACCCTATCATTCTTCCAATCTGGTTAGCTCTGCTTCATGTGGCTGCTACTCTTTACTCAGATCCTCTTATAGGGTCTTTTTTGTGTGAACTAAGATACTCTATGGTCTTTGTGGGTTGAAGGCCATGAGGACCGAAGGCCTTTGATGACCAAAAGGCTTTGTGACTCGTAAGCCAAAACCGGTGGCCCGAAGGACCAAATTAGGTGAATAGTTCTGGCTTCTACAATTTTGTACAATTCCTGCTATAGTGCCTGATACAACAAGTTCTTCAGTATAGCTATCGTACCCCAGAAATTCTACTCCTTGTTTTGAACCTAGGTTTATTGGGTGCCATATAGGAGCCCTTACCACTTAAGTACGGGCTTGTTGGCTCATTTTGACAGTTCAGTAGTAGGTTGTACCAAATATTTGGAAATTATTTTGAAAGAACACTTTTTTATGGTTCATTTTTTCTTTCATTTCATATCCTATATGTTGTGTCATACTTAGATAAAGATATTATAGTCTCCCTACGTGTTCTCTTAGACCCTCTGTGATAGTCAGCTGGCTCTGGAATAAGGGGATGCACGACTAGGTCATTTGGCGACCCGACATGGGGATCCAATTTAGTGGCCATTAGATTGGGGACATTACAAAGTGGTATCTAAGGGGTTTTATTTCCATTGTATTACTATTTTGGGATGGTAGATAAGATACTATAATGTTTCGGGCATTCCCAATGAGCTCTTACATGGAAGTACCAAATCTATTTTTGAGGGAAAACTAATTTACCCTAGGGTGGGATTGTTTATCTTAACGGGTGGTGTTATTGTTTAATGAAAATTCTCTATATGGTAATGCACTTTTTTCATGTGAAAGTTTTATGATATTATTCTCATGGATGAAATAGAATGAGGTTGTGAATTAATGTATCAATTTCCGCACCTAGGGATATAGTTGGCCTAAATCATTGTAGACACACACGGGGAAGCTATGTTGGATGTGTGGGATGGGATGAACTAAACATATTTATGAAAATTGGAAAAATATAATGTCAAATAAAGATGATAAAAATTTGTTAATGGATTAAAATTGAATGAATTTTCAAATAAAAATCCATAATAAAATACTACAATGGGTTAAAACTATTATTTGTTTTAAATTGTAAATATGGGAAGATGCCTCAATGGGAAAATTTCACTTTTTTAAATATAAAATTACTAAAAGGGAATTTAATGAAAGAAATTGTTCTTATATGAGTTTTTTACCCCATGATGACCATGACAGATGGTAAGGATGGATAAGGGTTGTGATATAGACACATCTATTTCTGTTTGTATGGTGTATGAAAAATGGGTTTGTGTGGACAATGTGCATCCTTCTTTTGTGAATCTGTGGATTTTTTTGTTATGTGTTTTGAGTTATGTGTTTGAAATTATAGGATAATTCTAGGATGATGTCATGTGTTGGTTGAGAAAAAAGAGGATTTCACTACGATCTCACATCTAGAAGTGGAAAATGAGAACCTGGTGATCTAGGGTAATAGGGGAGATTATATGTTCCATGATAACATTTCACATTTTATGAAGATGGTGGAACATAATCCAGGGAAGGCAATTCCGACTATGATTTAGATAACTAGAGACTTTCAGCTATAACACCATCAGAATTTTGCTGGAGTGGGTGTTCAAGAAGAATCTAATTTATAGATAGAGTACATTCAGAAGATTCATGATCACTTATAAACTCATCCGGATAATAGAGACATTTTCAAAGATTAAATGTTTCAAAGTTGGGTAAATATTTATTGGGATTTCATAGTTCTGACTCAGCAGGATGATTATATGGTATGGTAATTTTTCTTTGAAATGTTTTTGAAAAATTTCTCTTTAGAGACCATGATATTGGAAAATGTTTTGGAGAATATAACGATGACCCTAGGGTCCATGATAGTGATGGATAATTTTGGCCACTTCATCGACCTGCAACGTTGTATTCCCTCTTGGGTTGAGGATGTGGTGGCAACATCTAGATATTTATAGAATGGTTTTGTATATGAGAATATGTCCCACATGAATATATTTCACTTAAAAATGGTTGTTGAAGTGGTCGATCAAGGTCTTAATTTAGAAGTAAATCTAAAGGATTATTCTGGTGGTTGATATGTAGTTCTACTTTGGTGATCTATTGGTGCGGTTTTCAATGGTAGGAAGTATGACATTGATATTTTACACCAGTGGTATGAAGGATAGAGTTGATAGAAAAGTGATGTATAATCTCTAGGTTGTGATTGAGTTCCTTAAAATCGGTGTGGTAGGTTGGGGTACAGGCATGGTCTATTCATTCCACTGACCACTGGTTGAGTGTTGAGCATGTGGCGGGTTTGGGACGTGAAGAGGCTATATAGGATACATTGATAGGTGGGAAATGATAGGGGTAGAGGCCAATTGGGAGAGTGTGAAGTTGGTTAGTCACCCCATACAATGCTATAATCTAGGGATATAACCATCATAATAGTTGGAGTAATGTATTTGGTACTCTATAATGAGAGCATCCATATAAGAGGGATGCTACTGCCCAAGAAACATTGATCATAGATCCATATATAGTGTAGGTCAAACTCACAACTTTCAACCGTTACATGGAGGTGATGAGGCATGTCCATTAGCAGTTTTGAGGTATGATTGCAATATCTTCCACATTTTCTAGTGCTATATTTAGTTGAGGTGCCTCAAATTATATATATATATATATATATATATATCCCATTTTTGAGTTATTGTACCTAGATATGGAGAAATTTGTGGAGTTCTTTTTATTAATACACCATTAGGGATGGGAGGAGAATATATTTGGAAATTTAATGGGTATTCCCTTGAGGTTGGTGTGTATCGATTTTTATGGGACATGTTGGGGCTGGGGATATTGATGGTTGAACTGAATTTGGCCATGGATTGGCCAGTGTTATACATGGACATATCGACTGTTACTATAATAGGGTAAAATTTACATCCCTAATGTTTAGTACATATGTTTGTTGTATGGAATGGGATATCTGAGAAGGCCATACAGGGATAGTTTCTCAGTAGTTGGGTACACTCATAGCCCAAGTGACATTTCTTATGCTTGAATATGTGGGAGTAGAGCATCATGTCTCTCTATATTTAGTGGATCGAATTCATTATGTATTTTCTAAAAACATATCAAGGTTTCCACCATGAATGATGATTAGTTCATGATATAGTTTCTATTGGAGGAGATCCTATTTCAATACCACTCTATAAAATGGAACCAGTAAAACTCTAAGGTCACAAAACCTAGTTGGAAGAACTTACGAAAAAGCGTTTTATTTACCTGAGTATAGCCTCGGGGAGATCTATAGTGTTTTTTTCTATGAATGGAGATGGTTTATTGTGGTGATTTTTTTATTTTTGGATGCTTGATTGGGTGAATGTAAATAATATATATACCCTTTTCGTTGAAACGATGACCTTTTTGACAATATCATGTGTTATTATATGTTCTCAAATATTTAATTAAGAGAAGGATATCATCAGCTAAAGGTGATACACTATAATATATCATGAAATTCATTAAAGAGTAGGTATGATTTGTACATGTTGATAGTGAATCTATTTAGGTTGACTAATGAGCCATATGTATTTATGGAACAGATGAATCAAATTTTACACATGCACGTGGATCAGTTTGGATTTATCTTTTTTGATGACATATTCACGTACATAGAACTCATGACAATTGTTCCAAACATTTTTACATCATTATCTATACCCTTAAAAATAATACTGTATAATCCAATCCGTTAATGTGTAATTTAAGGGTTGAAAAAGTGCACTTTATAGGTCATATAATCTATCGGAAAAGTGTATCTGTGGACCCAATGAATTTTCAAGATGTTGTTTCCTTGGATAAGAAAATAAATTTTGGTTATATCTGAAGTTTTTTTGAAGGCTATTATATAATGTTCATCATGGAATTTCCCTATTTTTAACACCAATTTACGGATTGGCCAGATTGGCATCTTGTATCAGTGGTATGGGGTTTATAATAATGCCTTCTAGAAGTTAGGGAAGGCCTAAAAACTTCATAGATTTTAATTGTACCTAATTCATGTATAGAATATATATTTTTTTCTAATTCATCTGGTGTTGGGGTTGGGGTAGTATTGATTCATGATGAATGGGTTGTGGAATATCGATTACAGTAGTTGAGGCCTCATGATCAAAATTACCCTATGCAAGATCATGAATTTTCTATCGTGGTTTTTTCATTAGTGTGTTGGCAGAATTACTTATTTGGAGAGGGTTTTATGGTGTATACCCTTCATAAGAGCATTATGTACTTATTTTACTAGGGAGATTTGAATCGTTGGTATTGAAGATTTGTGTAATACATGTAGTCCATTGATATTGACCAATTTTACACACCATGAAATAGAAATAGTGTTCCAAATACTATGATTCATAATACTCAAAATCATGATGTTTAGGAATCCAGTTTTGAGTGAGGAATGATGGAATTATTTGTTGGGATGCATTTAGAGGTGTAAAATGGGAACAAGAAGATATTCCTAAAAAACATAATAGATGAATCAAGCATTCGTTGATAGATTAAAGAGAAACTGTATGAGGATCCAGAGTGAATCTATATGTGGTAGAGACATAAATGTTTGGTGTTACCTTCCAATTAGATTGTTGGTGGTGATTAGATCATTTAAGTTAGTAGTCGTTACATCATTCCTACTTTTTTTTGGGAAGAGGCGATATATGAGTTTCATGCATCGATGTGGATGGTGAATAACGGATTGAAAAAAATATATCGTGATTGTTTCCGAAAATTTCTACAGGGCACGTATCTATATCTCATTTGGAGGAGGATGTTTTGATGTTGCCCCACTTTCCCACTTTCCAAGGCGAGTGGCATATTTCACTTGTTTAAGGATGTTTTCTCCATGCAAAATACCGGACGATAGGATGTTAGTCCCACATTCTTTGGATTCCTCCTTAGAGCACGTTACCCAGTCCGTGTTTCCCCTATAGACTTAAGATGATGTTTTTTAATTCTTAGTAGTTCCATGTCTTCATGGATTCAAGTTAATTATGATTCTTCTCTCAAGACATTCCTAGGGGTCCACCCAAGGAAGAATCCTTCGTTTGGGGGGAGTAGTCAAGTTGGAAATTACTTACATGTCTTGACACTGGAACACTGATGCATATGGGTTTCTTACCCTTATGATAGGGCTTCCCAAGGGAAAAAAATCCTGAAGAAGCCCACATCTAATGAGGGGAATTTTATTCCATAGTTATTTCTATGAGGTTTTCCTCAGGTAACCATGTTTAACACTGGGTATTCAGTGAGTATAATATCAATCAGGGATGGATCAGAGTTATGAAAAAACTGAAACAGTGGATCATATGGGTGTATCTTCTAAAGGGAACACTAATAATGGGGCTAACACCTGGTTAGTAGCCCAATTGCTATTAAGAGCAGCGAGAAAGTGGGTGACATGATCTCACCAGGATGTAACAGCCCGGGTATGTATTAGGAAGGATGTAGATTTTTGAAAGTGATTGGAGAGTGAGATGTATCCATCATGAGGATGACGATGATGTTGGAATTGATCCTAAAAGATACTTCCAACATATCTTTGTGGTAGGGAATCAATGTCCACGTAGTTTGGTGTGGCGATGGGGCACCTGAAGAGGTGACCCGAGATAATGGACGCATGGATGGGACCCAGAGGAAGTTCAACCTTCTGGTTGGGTCATGATATTCTTAGGACACATAGGGTCAAGGGACAAGAAATGATTAGTCATGGGTGATGGGATTGAACCTCAATGTGTCTTCCTATGATCCCTGTCTTGGAAAGAATCAAAGTACATGTAAATTATGATGGGGGAATAGAATTGGGGTGTACACATAAGACAGTGACCCGATGGTATATTAGGGCATACATGTTGTTAGTATCCTGGGTTGGTCTGATGCTAAGGTGGTGGACTAGAGATGTGGGTCTCAAAAAAGGGGACTACAATGTCATACTAAAAAATGGGGTTCACAACGACATAGAATTGGATATTTATCACAAAGGCTTACCGTTGGATAGGGATGACAACAACATACCATTGGATGGGGTACACAACAACATACCCTTGGATAGGGAATACTATGACCTACCTTTTTATGGTGTACACAATGGATTACTATCGATTGGTGAACACAATGGCATACCATCAATTACAGAACCCAACAACTTAGCGTTGATTATGTAACACAAAAGCATACCATCGATTGGGGAACACAATGACTTATCGTCAATTGGGGAACACAATGGCTTACTGTTGATTGAGGTTGGACCATATGGAGGCTTCCTACATACCATTCCTAAGATAAAATAATCAATGCCCATGTAGTTTGAATGGGTAGAGTTTAATGTTTTGTAGGATTAAAAGGGGAATATAGTCTGAAGTCTTGTAGGATGAGTATGGACCAGTGTGAAGTGGCTGGGACTGATGGGTGTTGGGCGTGAACCTCATGGAGGCATCCTCCTTACCTTTCCTAGGAGACATGGATCAAAATACATGTAGTTTGGGAGTGTTTGGTGAACCGATGGGAAGGGGTCAGGACTAGTAGGTCTTAGGATTGATCCTAAGGGAGGCATCCTTGGTACCTTTACTTGGAAAAGATCAATGTACGCATAGTTCAGAAGTTTTTGGTTAACTGACGTGAATGGGGTCAGGACCATTATGTTTTTGTCTTGATCCTCATGTAGGCTTCCTACGTACTTTTCCTTAGAGAGGATCAGTGTATCCATAGTTCAGAAGTGTTTGGTGAAACGAAAAAAGGGGGTCCTGACCAATAGGCATTGGTCTTGAACCACAGTTAGGCTTCTTATGTACCTTTCCTTGTAAAGGATAAAATTCCTTGTAGTTTAGGATGTTTTGGGGATTACACTAAAGGGAGGACCAGAAAGGATTCCATTGTCAATGCTTACTCTAATCCCACATGAGTCATGTTAAGTGTAAGAAACAATAGGTAGCAAGGACCTGATGATAACGTCTTGAAAGGTGCATCCATGGGATGTGGAATGTGGATTACATGTGGTTAGCAGCCCAAAGAGCAAACATGGGAATAAATATGGTTAACATCCCAGGGGGATTGAGATTTGGAGGCCCATTGGAGACAAAGCCTAGAGGGAGAGGGATGAGATAACAAGGTCACTATTACCTCATCACCTTGTAGACTTTGGTACTGAAGAAGAAATGAAGAGTATGGATACTAACTCTTACAAGAAAGGCTTGGGGATTACACGAAAGTGGTTACCATTCCCCAAAGACATGCACCAATCCATCAAAAAGAATCTCATTCCATGTGAGGAAGATTTCAGGTTCGTGGAGACCAGTGGGTGTAGAGAATGTCTGAGGAGGTTCACCCTGTGTGGAAGGCACGTACAAATTCCACAATTTAACATCATGTGCTAAGGATTATTTTACTTTGATGTTTAACATCATGAAGATAGGAAAAAGGGTTCCCTCCACACCGCTAGGACATACATAACTAATACCCACCCACCATTGGGGAAGGGAAGTCATCAGTAATGTCATGGTGATGGGGTGTTGTGGAGTGATCAACTAAGGATCCCATGATAGTGTGGTTGTGCAAAAAAATCAATAGTCATTAGCATGTGTAGGAAAGAAGAATAATTCTATGAAACAAAACGTAAATAATCACCCAAGGGATGTTGAAACCACTTCATACAGACATGGCGGGTCTTACGAGAAAAGGGTTTGTAGAGCGAATGGGTTCCCAGAAGAGGCCTCGTGAAGATCTGGTGATCCATATAGTAGATAGGCTTTTCCAAAGGTTATTTTTTGCAAAGTGGAGTGTCATATCCTAGGCATAGGGAACAGGTGCACTTGGAGGGTTCTTCACGTGCAGAAAGTCTCTCATATCATAGGGAATCACAATGCAGGGGTGCCTTGTGAATCATAGCACTGCCAAGCAGTATACCTAGCGATATATAGTGATCCTACCTTAGCATGTGGTTCATATGTTCATGGAAGGTATATTTAAAATCATGAGTGTATTGAGAATACACTAGTCTTTTTAGGGATCTCCTTCTCTAGAGATGGATCATGGGCTCCATGATGATAATCTCTTCTTGAAAAGGGTTTGTGTTTAATCCAATTGTAGGGTAATTCACGATGATAATGTACATTGAAAAGCACATTTTTTACAGAGCATAAGGTGATTAGCGATTTGATAGATGAGAAGGAGAAACATCAGAGTATCCATCCTTTGGGATTGGGGGAACCCAAATATTTTCAGGCAAGAGGCAGTGTGATGCAGGGATCGTGTGATGCAAATCCATGTGGCGCTTTGTCATAACCAATGAAATTACCACATATTTGCTTCATGGTGGCTTCACAAAAATCTTTTATATCGCAGAGCCACCTCCCACTTTTCTTCGTTTATTCTTCAAAAATTTCTTTCTGATCGTAGATCCTCCCACCTATTTACTTTGCGGCGGCTTCACAAACATCTTTTGGATCATGGAGAATCCCGCCTCTTTGATTCTTGGAAGCTTCACAAATGTATTTTGGATCGCATATCCTACTTCCTATTTGCTTCGTAGAGGCTTCACAAACGAATTTCAAATTGCCGATCCTGCTGCCTATTTTCATCGTTGTGCATGCAAAGGGGATGATTTTTCACAGGTCATTGTTCTTTGGGGCTCTACAAAAATGCTTCATGAGTCATCCTCATTGGAAGTGGTTTCCTCTTAGTGAATTATATTTCTTTATATTTATTATGGAGTGAATAAATTCCCCTCTTAGACATGAAGAGGAGGATAAAATAGGGGTCTATGTCTGAGGGTCAATCGCCCAAACAATTTGGTCAATTAAAAAGAAGGCTCGCAAAGGAGGGTTGTGAGGTGGAGATGATACAAATGGATTGAGAGCACTATGAAACTTGTTGCGACTGGTTTCTACACTAAGCATAAGGGGTCGTCACCTATAAATTATGGAGGCTGACCACTCTTTTTTCCTTTCTCAACTCTGCATTTTCGTAAATAGTGATCTCGATTCGCGAAGCTTTGTGCACTCTGGGATTGCTCTCTAAGATTTGGGATTTATACTTCATGGGGAACAACGAGTCTTTTGACTCTATGAGGGTGCACTTTGTATCTTGTGACGGCAAGGTCGAGGGTAGGGCTCCATGATTTTTGGCTAGGACCGAGCCTCAAGAACAATCATCAGGAATGAGCTCTACAAAAGAACATCGCAAACCAGAACGAAAAGGGTATAGATTATAAAAATATAATGGCTCACCTGGAAGCTTATGGTGGGGGGGGGGTCCTTACGGATGATTCCTGGTGGGATGATATGGTGAATAGCTTGATCATTGGGGAATTCATTTGAAGAAATTTGCATCATGATTCACTAGTAGAGTTGTTGTTAGAGAGGCAAAAAAATACCCACCCTGCAAAAGGCTTCCTCTATACGACATGTTTCTGAGGGATGATGTCTTCATTCTGGATACAATTAGGGACGAGCGGACATACTGGTTGGGAGCACACCACGCTAGAACCAGTGGTTTAGTGCGGCCAAAAACCATACATGGGAGGAAATCACACCTGTTAACATCGATTTCTTATAAAAAAATGTGAATAATGTTGATGGGAAGGTGTTGCAGCCAGTGACATCTCCCCCATTATAGCAAATCATCCCGAATGAGGCCCTAGGGAACCCGAAAAAGGGGTGGAATGACGAGTTGTATCTGCACCAGGATGACAATTTCATAGATGATTGGGTCTTGGAATATATGGTATGTGCCACGTGCGAGTTGTTCAGGGTAGATTTGAGGAAAGTGGGACTACACGAGGCGGATTGGGCTGACCAATTCTATATATACCAAATGAAATAGTTTTATGCCAGAGCTACTGGGCAGATTTTTTTCGAGGACCAATACTTTTCATTTGCACCATGGGGAGGTCGGCATCAGCCTGTGGGACCTCCAACATATCTCGGGGGTCCCAATAATGGGAGAAATGTATAATGAGTTCCTCCATGTTGTGAGCACATGGGAAGATCCAGAGATAATACTTCCATTGGCCAGGGCATTGATGAACATGGTGCCAGTGGAGCACAAAACATTCAGTGAGGGATGTCCATTTTAAATGATGGTTCAAGAAGTTTGTGAATTTCCTAGAAGATGGTTAGTTCCCTTTGAGGCCTCAGACCTACCCAAAGGGGGTTCAATGGGGAAAGGAGAACTCATACCGGCGGCTCTTGGAGGACAAAAAATGGAAAAACTTGGGATTCCATGTCAGTACGGAGCAACAACTGGTTTTTAGGTTTTCTTCATTCTCCAAAAAACTTATCTATATTTGTATCTTTCTATTGAGGAACACAAACCCGGTCATGTGATATAGAATGTTCATTATGGAGTCCGTGATGGCAACTAGGGGATGCATCAACCTCAGGATCCCGATGCTCACCATGTTATTTAATATGTTGTGGCATATCAGCAAGGGAATGAATCCTCAAGGGATATGTGGGTCGTTTCACCTTCTGTATGGGTGGATAACATTGAACATTAGGGGTATCTACAAATATCTGAAACACATCTCCACTCCAAGATCATATTTTTACCCAACCATTTTGAATGATGTGTGAAGCTTTCTGACTAAGGTAACACGACAGTTGGTGTTGAACTAGCTCTAGAAGGTGGAATAGTTAAACAACCACCCATTCTCATTGCCAATAGGTGTGTTCAGTGATGAAGTCCATGGAACGGAAGAGAATCGGTCCTACCTCTTGTCTATTCAGGGTGGAGTCCTAGTGGAATAGGTTCACCAAAAGTCTCTCATTGATCTATACACCCCACACCACTTCTTGAGATTGTTTCTATGTATATAGTGGGTGACCCCATGGGTCTACATGGGGGTGCTCCATGAGGATCCCTCATGTGTGAGGAGGCAAGTGTAGATTATGTTCACGTGTGAGGATGAGAAGATGCGGAACGAGCTGCCTCTGCCCACAGTAGTCTTCGGTCGGGTGAAAGTGTATGCCATGATCTCGTAGGCGGCCTACCCAGGGGAGATACTTGTTTTAATATACTGTCTAGTTTATCGAAGGGATGTCTCTCTAACTTTGAGGCCATATCCGGAAGGAGGACATGATGTCTTGTGGTGGAAAGGATACAGTGTCGATAAGGCATGCACTAGCTGAATGGGGGGTAGTAGCAGTGGAGCAAGCGGTCCCAGAGGGATAGAGTTATCCAAAGGGGAGGCCTCTATGGAGAATTCATAAGATATCGACCTAGGGATCATGGAGGTGGCTGCGCCATATATACATGCCTTAGAATGTTGTCTTCCCGGAGGCATGGGGAATCTCAGATGTCAATCGTCAATTTATCAACTTGTTTGAAATGTGGCAACACCAGAACCATCTCTGGATGGAATTTTTGGGGATCAAACCTATCAGGGTTGGCTTTGTTGTATCCTAGGTAGAGGGGGAGTAGTAACTAGCTGAGATGGAGGACATTGGGCACTCCCAGTGTGCTCTGCATTCATTGAAAAATTAGGTAAAGGTGTTTCTGGATCGAATGGACACTATATAATTGTCTTTTTTTGAATTATTACAATGCTTCCCTCTATTGCATGAATCAGATGAGTCTTGATAGGGGGAAGAATCTGATGGAGGGAGCCCTTTAGAGGAAGGTGACGTCAGCGAATAAGACCCATAGTTGGAATAATATGTGGAGGCCCTTGTGGTTAAATCCAAACCCCCCTAGAGCCTTCCCTCGGGTTGATTAGGACTTCTCAAATAACATTCGAACTCTACAGGAGGGACTCATATTCAAAACCCGATCCCTGCCAGTAGTAGATGGAACTGCTAGAACTTCAGGGTCTTCACCCAAGGCTATGATGATCATAGTGTCGAGAGGTTACACGACACCAATGTTTGTCCTCTGAAAACCTTAGGACTTCCCGAAAATATATGGAGGGCCAAACATTGAAGTTCCAATGGGAACAAACCTGGAAAGAGACCAACTTATTGATCACTGTAAGTATCCTCCACAGAATATGTAACTGTCATCCATCGATCAGATTAACTAATGCTTGTGTGCCTCTTGTATGCACAGTTTTCTAAATGGCATGTGCTACCTTGGCATGTTGGACTAGAGCTCATGGAAGTGCCTTTCTTGAAGGAAAACTAGTGGTCATGGAAGTGAGCATTTGAAATGACCAAGATGCAGTTCATCCAATAACGGGAGGGACCGTTAGTAGTTCAATGCCTGAGATCATTGAGGTGGTATCCGACGATGAGCACCAACCAAACTATACAGGTCCTAAAATAACTAATCAGACACAAGATCCTAATCATGCTAATGAGTTCCTCGAGGCATTACCCACATATGACACTGTCGATCTCAAAGACTGAGATGATATGGTATATGAAGAAGAAGACAACAAGATTGTCCATCATCATTCATAGAAGCTGACCAATCGATTCATAAGGGATATTACTCAAGTGCAATGGATAGACATGATAGAGAGTCTTTGTTCCTAGATTTGAGAGCTATCCACTGGGGGAGTAGATTCCCAGCATCCCCATATAGTCATTTGAGACTTCAGGTCAGAGACGATTTGGGAGCTTGACTATGGCCTTGGTGTGGGCTGGCAGAGGAGGAAATCAGTGAACATCAGGAGGCTTACAGAGTTTTAAGGGGAGGTTCAGAATTTGCGGGCACAAGTGAATGAGCACTAATATTTTCTCAATTCACAATCAGAGCTCAGGTCACACTTGAAGGACCAATGGGAAGAGGTATAAGAATTAATTAAAAACATCTAAGGAGATGGCCACAATTCAAGCAGACAAAGAGTGGGATTGGGTTTCAGTAAAAAAATTACACCCCATTGCTTCCAAAGAAAAGCGGTAAGTAAATAGGTGGCAACAAATCCTTGATTCCACAAGCCAGAGAGTGGAGGAACTTGAACACTATATCGAAGATGTCAACCAATCCATGGGATAGGTTGATCCTTAAGTGTTGTAATGATTATAAACCATCGAACATACATTAATGATTTAATTTTTTATGTGGGATGCATCTATGAGTTCCATTATTTGTTTTGTCCTACTTCATGTCTACCACATTTGTGAATCATCTGGTGATCAATCCCTAAGATCACGTGGGTCGGTCCTGGTGTGGGATACAAGGGATGAACACCACATTGTTCCATCAGAATATGAGTTTGCTGACCAAGATTCAGGAACCCATGGTATGATCAACAAATCTAGACCTCTAAGAATAATGTGGGAGGCTTGACTTGAGGAAGAAGTTATCATAATAGTCAAAGTGCCATTTTTTCAACGTGCACAAGTGCACGAGTGAGGTAATTCTAGCAGCGTTGGAATAAAACCAAACATATGAGAGTGGAAAGTGTGAATCACAATACAAAAAATTATGAACATAGTAGGGATGGTGTGACAATGAAGGATTATTATTGAGCGTGTTTGTCAAACAATATCCTTATTGTGTTATCCTGAAATAAGGATAAAAAATGTGGGCTGATCACCGACCATATTTGCAATATGGTGACTGACTTGAAATGTCATCCATTAGTCTTCCAAAATGTTATCCCAGGATAGTAGGTGTTCCATAGGTCGACCATCTATACTGTTAGGTGGTTACATTGAACATAAAATAGGATGAGGGTCTGAATAAGGCACATGAAAAGCATAGAGGGTTGAATGATGGGTTTTTAAATGGACTCTAACACTCTTGAAATTACACCAACATGGTGAAAACACATTAAGTGGGTGCAACAGTCTGATCAAATATCAAATTTCCTTTTAAACAGAACATCTTTGGTTAGGACCTAGAATTCCTTCTGGTTTTACTTCATACCAAGGAGTACAGTAGACATGTTTTTTAACGTCATACAGCATGGATGGTGCACATAGTATCGAGGTCACACTGCTTGGACCATGATCGGGGCTCTGAGGTAAGATGGGTAAATGACCATGAGGCTCGACCTGAGATGAAATACCTAGGAATCACTACATATATCATGAGGGTGACAATCAAGACAAGAATAGTTAATAAAAATGGAGTGGTTAGAGACCAACGATTGTAATGGAAACCCACTCTGATTAGGAAATTGGTGCATTCCATAGTTAATATGGGGAATATTGAAGTAGTTATGGGTATATCCAAAGTTTATTGTTATGAATTTAGGACACATGTACTCATGCAGTTTAACATCATACGAGAGGACAGGGAGATAAGGTGGGAGATCTCAGGAAGGGAGTATGTGATGCAGTAGCTATAAACCTGTCACGAATAAGGACATAAGGATTCTGCAACACACCATGTATCCCAAGTGGGTTCTTTTTAGATCATGTGACCAAAGGTAAGAGATAGGTTAGGCCCTAGGCAAGGTACCTCGTTGTTCCTACGTACACCATAAGGATGGGAATCAAGCCGCACATAGTTCTGGAATCACCATATAATGTCATGCGGGACGAAGGGCTTGTGTGGTATATACGAACCACTACCAGCCCCACAAAAACTAATAAGCCTATGTGAGTCGTTCTCAATGTGGGAAACAAGAAGTATAAGTGATATTTTCTGGTACGAGAAGGCGCAAATTTGTTGCAATGTAATTCTAGGTGAGTGACATCAAAAAATTATTGACCCACCTCCCTAACACACATAGAGGTGCGTAGGTGTAAAAAGTTGTGCTGGAATTCCAAGAAGTGGAAGGATGTGAATCATGGCCCCTGAGATAAGGATCACAATGACAGCAGTGTGATGATAGTGGATAAATTTTGACCCCATTCGAAACAAAGAATTTGTTTTTTGTAAGCCGGGAATTGGGACACACAAATGAGGTTCGTCCACTAACCATATTTGAAATGTGGGACCTATCACAAATGTTTTCTAAGGTCTTCATGGGAGTTAGACCAAGATGGTGGGTGATCCAATGTGACTTGAGACTAGGCCATAAACTACGTCCTTTCAGCCATGGTAGAGGATGAGGTTCCAAATAACGAGCTCATAAATCTTGGTAATGGAGAGAAGGAATTTCTATGTGAAAATTCCACACTTTTGGATCTTTGTCACGATGCATCTGAGTAAGATAATAGGACAAATCAAATAGAGGGATTCAAATCCTCTTCCAAGGACAAGGGTCCTGGGGTCTCACACTCCTTGCTTAATGTTGTAGAGTGGACCATTAAGAGGGTACCTGATTTGATGGACTGTTCATAGGCTGGAGAAGTAGTCGATCCTTATGTGTAGTTCCCTTAGGGAGGTCTTAGTTTAGGGTCGTAGAACTCGTACCAGGTTGGGAAGAGACAAGGGAGCTACATGGTGCAGTTGTCTCAAATCCTGACCCAAATGAGATACCAAGAGGTACTCACCACACGACATACATCCAATGGAGTTCCGGGCAAGGGGCCAAAAATGGAGAGGGATTTATGATTCTGGGGGATAGACACACAAATAGGTTGTCCAGTCATTCCTAAGTATCCCATGAGTATTGGAATAAATCCATACATAGTTCTCAAGGATGTCACATCGTTTAGTGTCCTCCGACCAAGAAGGTTAGATCTTAGTTTAAATTTCGTAGAGCATGGACCGTAAAAAGGCGGAGGGAGTCACATGGTTCAGTAACTACAAAACAATTATGTGAATGAGGACATATTCAAACACAATTCCATTTTATCCCTAGGGAAATTTGAGGTCTATGGACCAAAACTGAGAGTTGGGCTGGGCCCCTAGGTACAAGTTCATCGGCATTCCTACATACCCCATTATGATGGGGATCAATCCATACATAGTTCTAGAAGTGGCGTTGTAGGGTACGAGTTCCAAGGACAATACTGTCGTGTTGGTTTGGTCCACACAAAAAATAAATTGGCATTAGATAGATAATTTTTCTTCATTTAGGATGGATGTGAGTTTTTTTGTGAAGTGATAAAACTAGGATAGAGAATCTAGGTGTCTCTATATGAATCATGCCACATATAGGATTTAACAAATGGAATGTTATAGGACCGATTCCCAACATGATGTCCCCTCGAGTGAGGAAAACACAATGCAGTGACATTTTTCTTCATGTTTCCAGGACAATAATGACATATTGTTTAGTCATATGATAGGACCTAAAAATGCATTTTAACGTGATGCAATAAATATGCAACAATTTAATATCATGTGGGACTAGGCTGCATTGTTTAAGGTCATATGGCTTAGAAACATATAGACAAAATGAGGTTTGGGGGGATGTTCATGAAGTGATGAAGCATACCCGATGTGAGTGAGTACGAGATCCACACCACACCACATGAAATTCCATGGAGGAAACCTCGGGCCAAGGGGCCGGTAATGGTAAAAAATATGGAGCTAGACCTATGGACCAAACATCTATGTGTTTTTACGTATCCCATGAGGACGAGAATCAAGACATATGTAGTTATGAGCATGGAGTTTAACATATTACAGGGAGAGGGGAATGAGATATTAGCTCCTAGAAGGGAAGTATGTGGTGAAACTATTGCAAACCCGATGTGAATGATGAAATTATTCATACGCCAAACCACGCAATTCCATGAAATCTTGGGCCACAAGGCCAAATAGAAGATGTAATTAGAAGAACCTAAGCTAGATCCAAAGACGTGATGTTCCGTCATTCCTATGTATCCCAAAAACATCAGAATCAATCTATTTGTAGTTCTAATAGTTACAGTCTATACACCTTACAGACAAGATATAGAAGGAAATTTTAGTTTAAGGTTATAGAGTTCAGACCATTAAGGAGAGAGACCCTTCCATGTATGTTCTAACATCGATATGATCCCTATGACTAGGGGAGTTAAACTCGGTGTGGGAAACAAGGGTGGAAAAGGCCTTAGAGAAACATGGAATACACGCGAAGGGGAAATCCATGTGGTGATCTGAATTAAACCTTATAGTAGATTTTTCCTCCTAATGTGGAAATAAGAAACGAGGGATAGCACCAACAGAGTCAAAATTCCACTTCTACATAATGGTGTGGAAAATGATGGGAATCATGCAACTGACATTTTGGGATTGGTGGTGTTGGCATGAAGATGGAGTATAACCATTGACCGTGTTCAAAACACAACATCCATATAATGTGACCAGATATGGGAATAAAAAAATGAACATCAACCGCTGACTACTTTAACAATGCAGGAATTTTACCAATCTTCCATTTGAGGTCCTCAAAGAAGTTTTCCTGAAATGATAGGAGATCCCTTGGGCCGGGCATCCATTACAACCTACAGTCCCTATGAATGTGAATGATGAAGGAAACCCAAATGATGGGGCGCGTGAAGCCTGAAAAATGGGGAAAACATGCATATGTATAATCTGACACTCTATTTCCTGAACCAATGTACTCCAGCGAACATTTGTGAATTTCCAAAGAGGGTTGAGGGGCCCCACATAAGATAAACCGACTCAAACAGATGAGTGTAGGATAGGGGAACAAAGAGTTCTCAGGAGAAATAGGTATGGTGTGTTGTTGTTACAAACCCAATGTGAATGAGGACATAATCCCATACAACATCGTTTACCTCTCTCCTAGAAGTACTAAAGCCAACGGGCCATGATGATAAGGAGGATTCAAATAGATTGTTTAGGACCAGAAGACTAAATGTTCGAATAGTCCTATGTATCCCTTATGTATGGGAATCAACCATTACAATTTTCTAGAGGATGTTGCATAGTTTCAGATCATGAAAAAAGGAAACAGATAGGGAAAAGGTACCTCAATGGGAGATGTGTTTAGCACGACAGGAAATCATACGTCAATGAGAACATAAGCCCATGCAATATTGTAAAATCTTGATTTAGATCATCAGAAAAGGGGTTGACATGGTTGGGATATCTAATATAGAGTGTCCCAACCATTTTTAAGTTTAACGGCATGCAGTTATGATGATGGTGCCCTTAGATTATTGTCATAGGGCTCAGGCCATAAATTACTAGTTTAATTTCATATGCATGGGACATGTGAGTGGATACAGATAATCAAATTTCATGAGGAAAACCACAAAACATAAACAATGATAGAGAATAATATTTGAATGTGTTTGAAACACAATATCTGTATTTGTGTTACTAGGGAATGGGGGAAACAACTGAGCATAGACCGTAGAATGAATTTGAAACATGGGACTTGTATCAAATTTTCATTATAAATCCTTAGGGATGGTGGACCGAAATGGTTGGATAGCACTTGGTCCTAGCATCCATGGCGTTCATGGTTCCTTTTGGATATGAATGATGATGGAAACCCAAATTATGGGACACGTGATGACTGGTAGTACTTGTGCATGCGAAAAATATGATAGATGAAGTAGGGATGTCTCAAGGGGACATGTGTGGTGTGGAAAAAAGAGCTTGATGTGGATGAGGACATAACTCTATAAAACACCACACAATCCTAGGTGAGATCTTGGGCCAGGGGGATGAAAGGGTCTAAGGACCAGAGGTTGGGTGTAATATCCATCTATAGACACATGACCCCTTGTGTAGGTATTATCATACCAAATATACTAAGACCACATGATCCATGATCGGTAGTGGAAACAAGTAATAGGATTAGTCTATCCCAAACACATGTGGGGGTGGAAGTGAAGAAAGAAAATTAGGTGGGGTCTGTCCCGACCAGAACAATGCTCCCGCCCGAAACAGATGGATGTTTGAAGAGGTACCGTGATAAAATGGTTCACTACACCAAACATTTTACAATTATAGGGAGGTGATAATAATGGAGGATGGTCATTGATCATGTTTGAAATACAGAATCAATATTGTGAGTACTGAAATGGGAAGGAGAAATGGGTTTTGATCACTGACCCTATTCACAATGTGGGACTTGTGTCAATTTTTCACTCGAAATTCTTGAGGATGTTGGCCTAAATGGTAGGAGAGACCTTTGTACTAGAATCCATGTTGTTTGGGGGTCCTTCTAGAAGTGAATGATGATGGAAATCCAAATTATGGGATGCGAGGAGCATGAATATACCTATCCATCTTAATTGCATGGGGGACGATGGAAGAAGAAGATGTCTCCAAAGACAGGAATACATGTTGTTGTGATGATGAAATCAACATGAATGAGGAAAAAATCATACACCACACATTTTTTGACTTGAGAGGGGATATTGACGTGGGGATAGGCCTACAAATGAAATTTCCCAGTGTTCTTACATATTCTATAAAGATTGGAATCCAGCCACACGTAGCTCTGAAAAGGGCCAGACAGTTTGGCATTGTGCAGTGATGACATGGGAGGATATAAGAATGATGAAGTTCACATGGTGTGATCATCAAAATCCTAACTTGAGTGGGGTCTATATACCCCTACACTACACCATGAAACATCCTCCAAGAGAACTACCCCTGGGGTATTCAAAGAGAAGAGTTTGGTGGATGGACTCAAGAAAAGGTGTCTGAGCATTCTTACATATCCCATGTTGATGGGAATCAAGCCATATCTAGTTCAAGAAATTTAGTTTTACATATTGCAGGATAACATATAATTTAATTTCATGAGGGGAAAAACCTTTTAAAGTCATGTTGGATTTTGTTAAACAGAAGAAGTATTTCTTGAATAATTTGGCATTGGTGGGAGGATTTATATGCTCGCCATCCATGGTGACTAGGTAGTACATGCCTTCGGGGTAAAATAAGGGAGTGATGTAAGGTCTGTTCCATCTGGGATCTAGTTTGTGTGGTTTCCTACTAGGTATCGTTGGTTTCATTAGGGCTAACAAAATGTTACCTTACATGAAAGAGTGGAGGTGAAAATTCTTGTTTAAATCTTGAGTAATATTGTTTTGAGGCATTTATAGACTATACAAGGCACAAATCATGTTCTCGTCAAGTGCATCAAATTCATCCAGACAGATTTCTACTACATTATCTAGATCTTGCTGATCTGAGACACCTGTGCATAATAAAGGTAACTAATTCTTGATGGGCAGGACAACCTCTGTTCCATATACAATGGATTATGGGGTCACTTGTGTGTTATTATGAGTCATCTTCTGATAACCCATAGGGATTTGGGGAGCTTCTCTTCCAACTCTTAATGTTATGACAAAAAATATTCTGTAGAATGTTGGAGAGGTTTTTTTAACTCCTCAATCTACCCATTTTCATCAGAATTATATAGGGAGGTATGGTTTGAAAAAATGTTGAACTTGGAGAACAATTTTCTTTAACTCGGTTGCCCAAATTTGGTGTCTATATCAGTTAGGATGGCACGTGGGACTCCAAACTGGTATATGATGTTTGAGCTCACAATGTCAACAATAGAATGAGACATGACATCCCTGATCAAAAATACCTCTACCCACTTGGAAAAGAAATATCTAGCAGTTCAAATGAACCAACATTGGCGGGCTGTCGCCTGTGGATATGGTCCCATGACATCGATTCCCCAAACCGCATAGGTCTAAATTACACGGAATTGTGGAGAGGCTCAGGCAATCGATGCAAAATGTTCAGATGAATTTGGCTTGCATGGAACCTCTTGTAAATATCGATGCAGTCATTAATCATGGAGGAAAAGAAATACCCTAGTCTCTGGATCTGGTGAGATAACTTCAGTGTTATTTGATGAGCACCGCAGGAACCCACATGAACCTCTGGCATGACTTGGGAAATCAAAAATCCTTGAATGAAACCGAGGAGAACACCATCAAACCCACACTTATAGAGGTTCCTCTAAAGAATGGGACCACTCTAGAGGGTAAACTACAACATGGGGCATTGAATCTGCTCATGCTCGGCTTTATCTACTGGGATATTGTTGTGATGGATATACTTGATAAAGGGGTTCCTCCAATCAAAAGATACATCCGACACTATTTCAGGAGAACATGGGGGTCATGAGGTCGAGGATACGATGGTAAAGTGGATAAACTATAATATATCATCATCATCTAGAGTGGTAGGGGAAATGAAACTCTGGTGTACCACGTGGATAATCAAAGCCTCTTGATTAGGCTCCATAAAAGATGTAGATAAGCTGGCTAAAGAGTCACCTTGACCATTATGGGATTGAGGGACATGGGTGACTTCTGACCGAGATGGTAACTAGGCCATCAACTGGAAGGTGTGTCCCAACAATTGTATGAGCTCTGGCTTTCTGATGACATAGTCACTATTTATCATTTTGAGGACTTGTTCAGAGTCCCCGTTCATATTCATGTGGGTAAATTCTATCTTGGGGGACAACTCGAGGCCAATAATGTGATACTAGAATGTCATCTAATTGTTGGTGCAGCCTTCTAATAGTAGGAGATAATACGGTAGAACAACTTGTGTTGGGGTAATGAAGACAATACCCAAAAAAAACTATTGTGCCTGGGGTCATTTACCCTTCTTCCATTAGGGATCGAAAAAGCTCCATAAAATTTTTTTCCATCATGGAATGGCTTGGTCTACCGAGAGGATTTCCTAATCAGAAAAATCAAGGTCGAGAGACTGGTCTACAAGAGCTGGATGGGGGGAAAGGAAATCCTTTAATGCTTTCCTTTTAATATCTTTCTAAGGGATGAACCTAATGTCGATATTCTGGACGATCACTACCCACTAAGCTAGATGGACTGACATTATTGGGCGGTTCAGGATGTACTTCTACAAATCCACCAGGGACATCAGCTATACATCATGGTGATGTATATTATGTCACAATTTTTGTACTGCGAATACTAGCTCAAAGAAGCTTTTTTTGATAGGGGAGTATCTGGTCTCTATATTGAGGAGAATACCGTTGAGATAATAGAAACTATTCTCGGATCCCCCACTACTCTTCTAGGAGAGAAGGGAACCAAGATATTGTTACAGGGTGGTCACATAAAGGACCAGTGGATCTCCAAAAATATGTGGCATTAGGACTAGTGGTTGTAATAGGTACAACATGATTTCCACAAAAGTAGTGTGAAATTATTCATCCAACTGATATACAACGCCTTTCTTCATGAGTTGAGAAAAGGGCCTACAGTTTCCAACCAAATTCATGATGATTCGTTGTATAAAGTTTAAGGTGTCTTGAAAGCCTCGAAGCTCCCAAATTTTTTTTAGGGTAGATAGTTATATAATGTCCTCTATCTTCTCTAAGTTGATCTTCATGCCCCTATATCTGACAATGAAGTCAAGAATGTTACAGAGGTGACCCAAAAGGCACACATCAAAGGGTTCATCTTAAATTTTTGGAAAAATAGGAAACCAAAAACATTCTAAAGTTCCTCGAAATAGTTCTAATCCTCATGAGATTTGACAAAAAGATCTTCCATGTTGAATTCCACCAGTTTCCTGAGGATCCGATTAAATATGCGATGCATTTTCCACTAATAGGTGTAATCTGCATTCTTTTGACCAATGGGAATGACATGGTAGAAAAAAGTACCTTCTGGTTCCCTAGAGGCTATAGAATCCTCATCCTTAGGAGCAATTTGGATATAACTATACAAGGAAAACCCATCCACAATAGATAGTTCACCGAACCAAACAGTGGCATCAATCAACAACTTCATCCCAGGAAAGGTAAAATCATCCTTCAGATAATGACCGTTGAGATCCTGGAAGTAATTACAATCCCGGATTTGTCCATTCTATTTCATGACAATAACATTGTTGACTAGCCATTTTTGGTACTGGAAATCCTTGAAAAAATTGTCACTGATGATCTTATCTACTTCGACCTTGACCATGGCAACGTGAGAGGGGTGCATTTTCTGGGAGGCTGCCTAAACCCACAAAGATGAGCTAGGAGACCGAGGCGGAGGATATCTAACTAGGGATCTAGTCCTGACATTTCATTATATCTCCGAAAAATAGATCACAATGTTTGTTGAGGAATTACACATACTGTTGTTTCTCTTCGATATGCGTAGCGACACTAATTAATGTGCGATTTGGATCCATCTCACTACCAGGGTTCACCTGTACCGGTTCATCGACCGAGGTTAAGATAACCTCTTTGAATGAATGAGGTGCATCCTCCAAATCCATTTTTTCACTTATAGAGTAATGATCCTCCATGGGAGGAGTTTCCTCTAATCCAACTGATTCTGATAGGAAGTCGGTGCCAGCCTAAGCGGCGGTGGACACTGCATCGGGGACTCTCGTGCTTCCAAAACCATAACGACAAAATATTTTGATCCGATCCCATATTGAATTCTGGCCAAGGGACCATACTGCATGATATTGATGAAATAGTGATGGTTGGATTGATCTGGTTTATCCCAACCAGGTAGAAAAAGAATATACGACGTATTTTAGTTTCCATGGAGCAGACATCCCGGTACATTATAAGGGTAGGGGGCTTTGGGATCACCCTAGCATGATTTGTGTTGGAATGAAATTTGATCATCCAGTGTCGCATAGACTTGGGAATGTGCTTCCCCATCATTTCAAAAAAATCAAATAATTTACTCATGTCTAGTGTCGTTGCCTCCACTCAACGGATCAGAAAAATGTAGGCATCATAAAGTTCTATCCACAGGTCAATCAAAGTCGTAGCATGTTCGACCTCATTAGCCTAAATCTTATAGTCCCTTCTCTTGTAATATTCAGTATCCATGTAGTGGGATTCAAAAGAGGAAAGTGGAGACATATATCTTTGAATTATTCCCCCTCAACAATTAAGGGAGTACTTGTGCCACTGGGGATACGATAAAAGGACTTCTGCATGCAGGGGGAGCTATGGCCGGCCCATCAACACATGACAAGTGATGTCCTAGGAGAAAACCATGAACTCTGTGATGGAATCTAGGACATTGAAATTAGTCCCCAGGAAAATCTTGTTGACTGGTGTCTGTTCTATACTATCATAACCTTGAATTTTCAGGTCATAGGGGACAAAGGACATCCTTATATAGCCCCATATTTCGGAGTGTCCGGGTTGAGATTAGATAGATACTAGAGCATGTGTCAACAAGGAAATGAAAAACCTTGACTCCATTGAAATGACCAGAAATATACGGTGGGGGGATGTTACCCTATATGGGGGTTCCATCATATTCTAAAAAGAATGAGATAATGTCCTGGAATTGGACATGATCGATTACCTCAGCCTGGAAGACTTCTGCTGCTAATACCTCTTTTTTGAACTAGAGGGGGATTCCATAAATCATCAGTATGGGATTCACGCATATCTGTCGATAGGTGAAGGGAATCAAAGATGGAGATACTTTCTAGAATTGTGGAATGATTAATGATGACATGATACATCTGGTGATAGGGGCAGTAGTTGTGGCAATCAGTTAGATCTTCCTCTTCTAGCCTTCTATATTCAAGAAAATATAAAATCCCTTGTTCAAAGGAACATAAGAAATAGATTGGAACCTAGGCTTCATTAAATGAGAGGGTTTGGTTTCTCCTGCCTGGGAAGAGGCTATAGGAGCTTGGATCCGATGAGGGGATGGATGAGCCTATCGATGAGGTGGAGCCTGGTTATCTCACATGAGTGGTGGTAGCTCGTTACACGGGGTGCCTTCTGATTATGAGGTTGGAGCTGCTGGGATGGAGGATACACATGAGGTGGCAGGCCTCTACAAGATTGAAGAGGTAGCTTCATCCGTAATAACTCCATCTTCTTGGGGGCCTCTATTTGGGCCATCGTGGCAGGCTCAGCCTTGGTGGCCCTCATCACGAGAATTATAGGAGGCAACAGACCTGCCTGATTGGCCTTCTGTAAGGATTCCAGTAGGATCTGGGCCTTATCATAGAAATTCGAGAATCCCTAGAGGTAATTCTAGGTAATTAAAGGGGGATAAGTTCAGTCTTGAAATTTCCCACACACATTTTCAGTAGTTTTTCTTGATTCAGTAGCATGTCCAAAGAGAAGGTGAGTCCTATTCACTGGGCGACAAAGTCTGTGATGCACTCATTAGGCCTCCATTTGTATTTGAAGAGGTTGGAAATACATTTACTTTGAGTGGTGGAAAATAACTTCTAATTAAATTTCTTACAAATATATTCCCATCCATCTACTCAACCAATGGGTATATAGTTTTACCAGACAATCCAATTCCCTTCCAATGTTTTTATGAATCCTCGGATTTTTGGGGATTCTTACTGTGCTGGAGTTCCCAGAAAGGGTCCACACCTTGAGATGAAGTGGTCTAGATGGTGAAACGCATTTCTTATCACATTGAAAGGGGAGTTGGAGGGAGATTCTAATCTTAGGGGTGTTGGAATATCATCCACCAACACCAGATATGGCTTTCCACTATGCGACATTTCCACCTGTCGAGTCCTCATTTCTTCGAGTCTTTAAATCAGTGCTGCCATTGGATCATCGGGATGGGGGTTCCTATCTTGGCAGGTATCCCGGAACACCAATGCATTGGAAGGTTCTTTAACATTATAATATGGTTTAACATCTCGTGGAGTGGATGATGGGATGACTTGCAGAGCAGCTGGGGGAACCTAAGCTAGGTCCTAAATATTCTCAGGATGATCGAGTGGATTTGGTGACACATACCACACCATCATTCCATAAGTTTTGGCATATATCATTTTTGAGTAGGTAGGATGGTCAGGGTCACCTATAGGGAACTCTTCAGTGATAAATTATGTCATCCTCTGCTACCCCAACCGAGGATCACTATAGTCTGGCCATCGCTCCGCAACACATTCGGGAAGGATGTCACCAACCATCTTCTTGTGCTCTGTGATCTGTTAATGGAACACATATTTTTTCTAGATCATCTCCCATATTCTACACCAAACCAGATGGTTCAAAGTGTTTGTCAGCTCTGTGGTTCTATTTACCTATATTTGGATTTCGGTTGAGTACCAATGCCTTGGTGTTCCCAATAAGACCCAATAGGATTCACTACTGGCAAGTAACCAGTCACGATAGAGCCAATAGTTATGGAAATACCCTTGTGGTGTATGTTTTGTCCATGTATATCTGTCTCCATATCTCCCTTTGATGAATCATCCATGTTAACCATGACTATACTTGGAGGAATATCCTCGATATTGCCTGCAATGTCAGGTTGGCATCAGAGATAACTAAAATAGAGGGACACGTACTTCCCCCAACCATGGATTTTCATGTGGGGAGAAGTCTACTTGATAATCTTGTGGAGAACATTAAATATCATAATTCATCTTTTTCGGAGCTTCCTAAGACGACAATGTGACTCTGGATGTTGGGCTATGGGGAGTTTGACCAAATCGATCAAATGACATTGTTGAACAATGTGTTCAGAGTCTGCCTAACACTTGGGGTATACCACACATCGATAAATATGAAGAATATTATTCTCCCATAGGGTTTGGATAAAATATCTAACCACCTCCTGGATGAGTGATTTTGGCACACTAAAATTCGGTGCTTGAACTGGAGAAAACATCTCTAGGAAATGGTCCGCTGTAAGAATGTTCCACATGCTCATCATCTCGGACTCAGGGTCTGGCCCTAGGTTGCCCCACTCTACAAATAGAGGTGTGTGGGGGAAATGGTAGTGGTTATGAAGTATACTTTTGAGATGGTAGGTTGGATAGGGGAGAATATGGTGAGCGGGCTGACAAGCTGCCGCATCTCAATCTATCATCTAATGAGTGTAGTGACATATCCCCCACATCGCAATAAGATGGGATGGAAACAACAATTTCATGTGGAGGGACTACAGATTCTGGTGGTGGACGATGCTATTTCTCATCCACCATCGTTTCCCATAACAACTCTATGTGACCTCTGGTGTAGATAGAGAGTGCTCCTGGTGATGATGGTGGCGATTTCATGACCATACCCTAGGGAGATTCCAAATTTTTGTCCTCCTAGATGTTTATGCGAAGTGTGGTAGGTATTCAATAGACCTACAAATTCAGAAGTATGAGGATGATATGCCTTTTCCCTACCCTAGCTCCCAGCACAGAGGATCAAGGTGATGGTTCCATTGCTGAGTCATATTCCACCACAGAATATGAATGGTAGACATGATTAATCTCTGTCTGAATCTTCTTGGAATTCTTTTTATGGTGCTGGTGACCATCCCTCCTACCATAAGATATCTCTTTAGTACATGGTATATTTTTGGTGTGAGGAGGACCCTTATCCTATCTAGTACTGGGGAATAGATGACTTCTTCCTGAGTGAGCTAGGGTGTGAGGAGCACTGGGGTAGATGTAAAGGGGAACATAGGGAGGACCCAATTCCCCTGGCTGACACGATGATAGAATCTACATGGGCAGTTTTGTAGCATGTAGGACCTCCGCTAGAGCTGGTGGGAGAAAGGTTAGGGCCTCCATGCTTATTTCCCCTGGAGATGTTGGTGTGAGGAGGGTCATCACACTTTTTGATCAGAACACAGGTAGGACCTCTATGTTGGGTGTCTATAATGTGAGCCAAACCTTTTCCTCTCTGGTTGCTGGGATGAGGAGGAACTTCGTCGGGTACTGTATGCACGTGGGGAAGACCCTCATGCTAATGGTTGACCATATGGGTAGCATCTTCATACCATTGTCTTACGACCAGAGAAACAACTCCATACATGAGGTTTTGGGTGCGAAGGAGGCTTCTATACAGAGTGATATTATAGAGAGAAACTCATTCAGATTGAAGCCATTGTGAGGAGGACCTCCATATCCATCATAGGAGTGGGATAGATCTATGGTATTATTGGTTATAGTACAGGGAGAACCTTCATATTAGGTTTCCATGCCATGAATCGGCCCGCGACGGGTGCAACCTGCTTCGACGAGCATGAGAGTCGACCCAGCCTACTCGTTGGGCGGTTGGGGACTCAATTCGAGCCACGTGTATGGGTGACCCTACTCATCATAAACATAAGATAGATGGTAGGCATCAACGGTGGAACGAACCATGGAAATCTTTGACATTGATGACCGTAGGTGGCCATTCTCCTCATCCGGTGCCCAATGCTGGTATCAGGTTAAACAGACTAGGACCACTGGTGTAGGTTCATAACTTACCTAATCCTCAGACTGTGGGGTAAGGTGGAGGCGTTGATGTGACCTTGTGGGAGCCCTCCTCAAAGTCCTCTAGAACTAAATCCCAATCGGCCTAGCCCGAACATCCCTCAACTCATCAGCATATGGGAGGGATTCATCCAAGCATTCTATGGAGAGGCTCCCAAAATAGTTATGTGTCATAGTGGGGTGTAGAGGCTCCCTACCAAGCCCTTGGGGGCGGTGGTGGTGATGAGACACAAAAGCCTTTATATCTTGATGGTCCATATCCTGGGTTGGGATAATCCCCTCCGACTCATATTTATAAATGTGGTCATTTTTCAAACTTCTATGAATGATTACAGAAGGGGATATGGGGTGTGGGCTCCAAGAAACTGTGGGTTTGGAAGCTGCCGTAGAAGTGATGGGGCCACATGGGATGGTCGTGTTGACGTTTCACCTTCCCCTGCATCGGTGGGTGGGCAGTGATCGATCTCCTATCATAGAAACATTGGTCCTTCAAAGCAGGGAGATTTAACATTAGTACCGATAGAAATAATGTGACATCTAGTGCCCCAACACCATTCTATTTTCCATGGCCGGTAAGATGGATCCACACAAAAAAATTCATAGACCAGGATGTCCAACATTACACTACCCCAATTTCTAGTGAGTTTCATGCTAGGACCACCATTTTATTGGTGGGACCTGGTGCTAGATACATGGATCAGGTGACATGTCAATCCATTGATGTCATGAATGCTACAAATCTCCACATTGAGGATAATAACTTCATGTAGGGTTGACCATTTCTGTTTTTGATGATTTCTTTGGGGCGCACATATGTCTCTAATTCAAAAGAGGTCACACAACTATTTCCATACATTCCATATTTCCAAAGGATAGTGGCATCCATCACTTGTTCATAGAAGTTTTCATCATGATTGAAAGGGGGTGATGGAATTTTGGTCCCTCCTTCCGTGGATTCCTCCCAAGAGCTTGTTACCAAGACTGTGTTTCCCTCATAGAAAAAAGATGTTGTTCATAATACACTTCTTTTTTCCATGTCTTCATTGAGTTCAGTTACTTACACAACTTATGTCAGAAACATCCAAGGGGTACAGCCCAAGAAGCAACCTTGCGTCGGGCGGAGTAGTCACGTTGGACATTGTTGGTGTGTTTCGATTCTGGAACACTGATGCATCTGGTTTTCATCCCATAATGATATGGATTTTCGAGGGAACTGAATCCTAAGGAATACCACGACGAATGTGAGGAGCTTTATGACATTGGAATGTATCTAAGGTTTTCCTCAGCTTCCCATGTTTAACACAAGGTATGAAACATGTTTAACCTCTAGTGACGACTGATCAGACTTATCGGCACACTGATAAGAGTGGATCGGATGGATGAAAACCTTAGATGGAGAAACAATACTTGGGAAAACACATATTTAGTAGCCCAATTAATAAATAGTGAAGTTAGAAAGTGGGTGACATGATCTCACATGGATGTAGCATCCCGAGTCAGAATCGGGATGGATATGGATTGCTGAGAGTGGTTGGGGAATGAGATTGAACCATTATGAGGATGATGAAATTATTTGGATTGATCCTCAAATATACTCCCTATGTATCTATGTGTTAGGGAATCAATTTCCATTATGTTCATTGTGGGGATGGGACACATGAAGAGGTGGACCATGAGAATGGACACATGAATGAGACCTAGAGGAAGTGTAAACATCAGGCTGGGGAATGATCTTTTTGGAAAACAATGGCTTGAGGGACAGACCGGGATGAGACATTGGTGATGGGCTTGAACCTCAGTGAGGATTCTTAAGTACCTTGCAATAGAAAGGATCAATTTTCATGTTTTTTAAGATGGGGTTATTGAATTTGGGTGTACACATTAGACAAAAAATCGACGGTATTCTGGGTCTTATTCGTGGTTTGCAACCAGGTTTGGTCTGATGCCATGGGGGCATACCTAAGATATGGGTCCCAACAATGTGGACTACAATGAAATACTAATAAATGGTGTTCACAAT
Source organism: Viscum album (assembly GCA_963277665.1). Lineage (NCBI taxonomy): Eukaryota > Viridiplantae > Streptophyta > Magnoliopsida > Santalales > Viscaceae > Viscum > Viscum album. The sequence continues at coordinate 872,415,727 of OY728125.1, forward strand.
ATCTTACTACTAGATAGGGATCACAACAACTTTCCATTGGTTTGGGATGAAAATAACATACCACTGGATGGTTTTCACCATAGCTTACCGTTGGATAGGGATCGCAATGGCTTACTGTTGGATGGGGTACACAATGGATTACAATTGATTAGGGAACACAACGATATTGTATTGATTGGTGAACACAATGGATTACCATATATTGGGGAACACCATGGATTACCATATATTTGGGGAAAATGTCATACCATCGATTGGAGTTAGACCTCAGGGAGGTTACCTATGTACCATGCCTGAGATATAAGGATAAAATCCCAATTAGTATGAATGTGTACAGTTTAATATCTTGTAAGATGAAAAGGTAAATACAGTTTAATGTCATATAGGATGAGGATGAACTGATGTGATGTGTTTGAGACTAATGGGTTTTGGGCTTGACCCTCATGGAGTCTTCCTACGTACCTTGATTAGGAGACAAAGTTCAAAGTCCACATAGTTCGATAGTGTTTGGTGAACCAACATATAGGGTTTGGGACCAGAAGGGGTTGGGAATAAACCTCTGGGAGGTTTCCTACGTAATTTTCATTTGCATGGATCAATGTATGCGTAGTTTAGAAGTGTTTGGTGAACCGACGTGAAGGGGTCTAGACCAGTATGTGTTGTGCGTGAACCTCAGGGTGGCTTCCATGGTACCTTGTATTTATAAGGATCTATGTCTGTGTAATTGATAAGTGTCTTTTGAACCGACATGAAGTGGTTCGGGACTAGTAAGTGCTGTGTTTGATCCTTAGGGAGGCATCAGACGTACCTAGTTGTGGAAAGGATGAAAGTCAACTTAGTTAATGATGGTTTGGGGCTTACACTCTAGGGTAGCCCAGGAAGGATTCTAGGGTCAATGCTTACTCTAATCACATGAGAGTCAGGTTCTGTGTGAGAAATAAGAGGCATCAAGGACATGATGATCATGTTTTGATAATTTCATTCTTTGGAAGTTGAATGGTGCTTACATGTGGTTATTGATCAAAAGAAGAAATATGTGCTTAAATGTGGCTAGAATCCCATGGAGATGGAGATTGAGAAACACTATAGGATGGTGTCCTGATGGTGAAAATTCCTAGATGGATAGGGAAGAGATAATGAAGGTCCTTATTACCCTCTTGCCTCTTAGTCTTTGGCACCGAAGAAGATAGGATGATTAGGGGTACGACCTCAAATAAGAAATACAAGAGGATTCCACCAAGGTGGATTCCCTTCCTCGCAAACATACACTACTCCAGAGAAGAGGATCTCATTACATATGAGTAATATTTAACTATTGTGGAGACCAGTGGGCATAGAGAATGTCCAATGTGGGGCACCCCATGTGGAAGTCATGGGGTGAGGCCATAGTTTAATGTCATGAGCTGAGGATGATTGTGATTAGAAGATTAACTTCCTATAGCTTGGACAAGGTAGGTTCACTCTGCACCCCTATGACATACATAACTAATACACACCCACCCTTTGGGAATGTAACACCTAAGTAATGACTTAGCGACAGGGTGTCTTGGAGTGATTCATTAAGGGGCCCATGCTTGTGTTGCTATGTGAAGAAGCAATATCTGTTAGAATGCCTATGATAAGAAGCATAAGGCTAAGAAACTCAACATAAAGCATCACCCAAGGGAATATTAAATCACCCAGTATAGACATGGAGGGTCATATGAAAAAACAGGATACAGAATAATGGGATTCACAGGAAGATGCCTCATGATGCTTTTGTGCTCTATGTAGTGGAGGGGATTCAAAAAGGGGTATGCTTCGCGAATTGGAGTGGCCTAGCCAAGTCATAGGGCATAAGTGTAGATGGAGGGTTCTTTGTGAAGTAGAAAGGTTCTCATGGGGTAAAGCTTTGTGAAGCAAGGGTTCCTTGAAAAGCATATCATTGTGAAGAAGCATACCTCATAAAGAATTGTGACCCAACCTTAGCATGTGCTTCACATGTGCATGGAAGGTACTTCACAAATCATGAGTGCTTTATGAAGACCCGAGTCCCCTTAGGGATCTCTATCAATTGAAAAGTCTTGTGGGCATTGCCAAGGGCATCCCTGCTAGATGAGGGGTTGTTTTAAGGATAAAGTAAAGGATCTTAGTGATTCTAAAGTACCTTGAAGAGTTAATATTTTAATGAAAGAAAATTATTAGCAATTTAGATCTGAGAAGGGGAAATGTCAGAGTATCCATATTTGGGCTCAAGGAAAGCCCTATATTTGCAGAAAATAGGTGGAACAAAGACGGGATCACATGATGTGAATCCATGTGGTGCTTTGTCATATCCGTGGAGCCTCCCACCTATTTTATTTGAAGAGGCTCCGCAAAAGTCTTTTGGATCCCAAATCCACCATCTTCTTTGATTCATGGCAGCTTCGCAAAAATATTTTGGATCACGGAGCCTCCCGTATCTTTTCTTAATAGTGGCTTCACAAAAGTCTTTTAGATCGTAGAGCCTATAACTCTTTGCGTTGAGGATACTTCACAAACGTCATTTTGATTTTGGATCCTGCTACCTTTTTGCTTTGTGACACTAGCAAGGGGACGGAATCACACCAGCTGCGGTGTTGTGGGACTCTTAGAATAGGATTCATGAAGCAGCCTAATTGTAGGTAGTTTTCTATTAGTGATTTCTTTTCCTCTCTCCATATTTTTGCACCAACAGTGATATTCATGGATAATATTGGTTCCTTGGTATAAATAAGGATGTTTCTGGTTTTATGATGTGATGCTACACATGGTAGCATATGAAGGCTGAGAATCAATGAATGATTGATTTCTTATAGGATTTTCCATTCTGGAATGAATACAAGATGATGTGATGATTTATTTTGTTGTTGATATTCTATGTATACCTCAAAATAATGATGAAATATAGTTAATAGTTGATTGGTAAACTAAGGACACACATATCATACCGATTCAAATGACCATCACCATTTACTTGTTGGGTGAGTTGTATGTTCATTAGATAATTTGGTTGTGTGGGGTATCATGAGATATTATTTCAGATCATGTTCTATATTATGCATTACACATCATTTAGGGGTTCTAGAAGTTTTAGGTTACCCAAATTGTTTTTGGGAATGGATTTCTACCAGCAGATGGACTGTAAATTGGTGCAAACTATTCAGGTGGTAGAGGGAAATTCTAATAAAAGGTACCCTTGATTTAGGTTGATCATTAGAAAAGAACATGGTTATTATTTAGTTTTCATATTGTAATAGTTTTTAGTAATAAATTAAGATAGAACAATTTTTTGTTATACATGAGTGTCTATTTAGATTTTCATTATGTTGGATGGATAAAGGAGAATCGGAGTTTATGTGACTCATTCATATGCAAGAGAAAACAAAATAGGTTCAACTAATAAAGAAATGTATGTCTATCAAATAGAGGAGTAAATGGTCTGATGTGGATCGAAATCATAGACATAATTATTTTATATAGGGAAATATTATGATTCTTCAATTTCCATAGATGTTGGGTCTCAAACAAATATTGAAGCAAGGAACATTGGAACCCAATTATATGTGGTCGTTTAGAATAGTTGATAGGATTAGACCAGTGGTATACTGATTAGATGTTCCATAGTGGTATTGTTTCATGCATAATATTTACCATGTGTAAATTCATTAGTAGTATCTCTTTGACCAATCTCGTGTGGTTAATGGGGAAGAGGTCATCCTTGGTAGTAATATATCACTTGAGTAGAATCTGGTTCGTTTTGTGGATCATAATGAGAAAGGAATATGAGGAAATATTTTTTTCTGGTTCGAGTGTTATAGAAGAAAGGAAATGTTCAGGAAGAAACCTGGAAGTGGGATATATATATATATAAGAATAGTTGACTGATCACATTTTTTTGTAGGCTCAGTGAATCATTGTAATGTTGTTTGAGGATGGTTTGTTAAAAGTGGAGGAGGTTGTAATACCCCCAACATCATTTAGTCATATATTTTCTCACAATTATGGTTTTAATACATTAGAGTGATTAAATAATTTTTTCATGAGTATATGTGGAGGATCAAGGGTGTTCTGTGGGTTTAGGACATGAAATAAGGGATAACGGGTCCATTTAGTGCTTGTTCCTTAGTTGGTGCATGGTTATTAGTAATCCTGCTCCCAAGCCCTGATTAACTACATAACGGGTAGATGGGTTGAATAAAACCTGAATGGGGAAGATGAAATGTGTGTTTAAAGAAATATCAATGCCACATATCTAGATAACGTATTTTAAACCATGAGGGATCCCCATGTAATCACACATCTAGGACCAGTCGTGGACAAATGTTGGCCTATGGCTGGCACACGGTATGGCCAACCCTATGGTCAAATCATGCACCACATTAAAATTTGGATATTAAAATTTTACCCTTATAGGATTTAATTTATATAACATAGTATTTTCCAAATTTCATCCTCCTATAGCTCTACTGTTGAACCAAAACACCACAGACATCCCAAAGCATGATATTCTACAATTACATGGAATTTGGAGAAGCATTAGATGTGAATTTATGATACATGGGATTTTGACCCTCCACATCCATATTTATTTTAGATAAGCTCTCGTGTAGTCACTCCACTTCTTCTAAATCCCTCAAACCTGATATTTTTTGTGGATCATAGTTTGGGGATATTAATGGTGTTGAACTTGAAGCAATTTCTAGGTATAAGCAAGTGTTCATCATTGGAATCATGGTGGGTGGTCGACAAGTTATATCTCTTGGTCTTGATGGTCGTCTAGATTTATGTGGTTGTTCAATGGTGTTGTTGTGTTCCCCATATAGTTTTCCAAGGTTGAAACAGTTGCATGATTTGAAAAATTACAAATTAAACCCCCCATGGACCCCATGTGATGTGTTGAGGATTTTTTTTCCGAGTTAAGGTCCACTAATGAGAAGTGACACTTATTGAAAATAAAAATCAAAATTAAAAACGTATAAGTGAGTTTTTAAAACATATAGACCATAATAATTGTGTTGAAATTTTATCGTGGGATATGATATGGAAATTAATTGTGATTTTGTTTATTCTTAAAATGAAATAAAGGGTTTTTTGGAATATTTGGAAAGAGTTAAATGAATTATATTAAATTTCTTAGAATATTTATGGATATAAACGTGGTTATTTAAATGTGAAGGTAATGATTATGATTTATTTTATGAATTGATTAAATAATTAATCAGGAATGTTATAAGTATTTTTTTTATTTTTTGTTGAAATGTTTTATGTGATGAAAAAATAATAAATTATTCGAACATTTCTTGGTGATATTTTGGTTATTAACTAATGTTTTACACCCACAATTCAGGTTTTGATAAGGATATAAACCCCACCCATAGATGCACGGGTTAAGAAGTCAGATTGCGGTACTAGGACTTCAATGGATGCGTTGGATGAAACTACCTTGGTTTAGGATCTATGTTAGGGTGATGTAATTGAATATGAAAGGGTTTCCCAAGTGATATAAGGAATGTTGTTGTATTTTCATAAGTTCAGTGGTTGATTGGCATATGTAACATGTAATAAATGCAATTACAATCATTTTAGAATAAATGATGTAAATTGTTTATGTGAATATTGTGATCTAATTAACTAGTTTATATTATATTACCTTTTTATTCAATTATTTTATATTCATAAACTTTATGTTTAGAATATAACTCTTATAGTCACCATTTATGGAGGACTAATAAGTGGTAATCACTACCTACTAATTTCATAATTTGGTACCTAAGATGATTTCAAGGATTTAGGTCAGGACAAGGGTAGAGGCCCCATGATATATTGTTGAGTTGGTTATTGGATATACACAGATAAGAGATCCATACTTGGAGCCGAGACCTCTTTTTGGGGATTCATTAGATATCATTATTTTGGTTTTTCATACACATGGAACTATATAACATAACATAAAAATTTTATCATTTGATTGTGAGTATGTACCCATTTATGGGAAATGTTTGGTAATGCACACTTATTATTTATGGATTACTGTATAATTCAATTCTTACCATATTAATTTTTTATACTATGATAGAGAAGTTATTTTCTCCCCATGTGTTGCTTTGGACCATCTATACTATTTGAAATCTTCTTCCACATGACAAGGCATGCCAAATGTCATCTGAAAACCTAAATTAGGTAACCATTTTAAAGGACGTCGTGTTGGGGATTCTACAATTTATTTATTGAAAAAATCTCTCAAATATTTTATATATTATTATAGGTTCTTATTCCCAATTTCATGAAATATATGAAATTATATTTTAATTTCATTATAATAATTAAAACATAAACTTCCAAAAGATTCCATGTTTCTTTTATTTTATGTGTTTGCAAATTAGACTATCTTTCAATTGATAATACTAATTTTAGATAGCACATTTGGCATAATACCTTGATGCTAAATTTAAATTCCCATTAGTCTAGGAATCTTATATAGAAAAATAATTACCTTTCACATCACATTAGTTGTTAGAATGATTTCTCATATTAACATTAAATGAAAAAAAGGAATAAAACAACATGAGGATTAATTAACATTAAAATGGGATAACATATAATCATGTAAGGAATAATTAATAAAAGAGAAAGGTATATTGACTTATGATTTTCAACTTTTCAATCTAGGTTATCCATGGAAATGTTTCATATTAGTTTATCAAACCTAATAATTTGTTTTTGTACTTCGTAATGGCTTTTAAAGAGTATGTGAGTTTCCAAAACATGTATATCTATAAGTGTCAAACTAGTTGTTTGGTAGTGCCTATTATAATATACCACATAACACATGAGTCATGCCCAACTGTCTTTTTCTGATATTTTACCCCTATGTATATCTATTTAAAAACTATTTCAACATTTAGTTTCTAGGTGGGGACATAATATCCCAAAAACCACTTATTCTATACTTCACCGTGATTCATAAATATTTTTCTATACAAAGTCTTATATATAGACATATCCTTATACTTACCCCTAGGGTTCACACTAATGGATTATCCTCATACATTTGTAGGTCAACTAAACATATTATTTGGTATAGAATATAGTGAATCAAGACTTTTTTTCATATTATTATATGATTAATACACATATATATCCAATAATTAAAACACAAAGATCGTGAGGTCTAGTGACACATGAATACTTGGTCTCTAATACATCAATGTTAAAATATATGTAAAAATTTTATTTTTTTCTCTATAAAAAGTTTATACATGCATTAAAACTCATAAAATACAAGGATAACTAGGGGAATACATTAAAAAATTGGGTGGGATAAAAAACCACGTATGAACATAAAAATGGTAAAGGGGAAAACATGTTTGTTAACAATATAACACGATATGATAAAAGTTATTATACATGAGTAAAAAAATAGAAACATGGAAAAATGGATATGGTATCATAATATCATCAAACAATAGTAAATGGGGAAGTAACATAAAACATGACTAAACCATATGTCAAGGATGAATTCAAATACAATATCACATGTTGGACAAAGCCCAATAATTTATGGGGTCACTCCCTAATTCGATACATGATGTATCATGTGACTAAAATTGGACCCAATTCATTGGATGGATATATAATTCCAGGATCACCCATAATACATAGTTAATGTGCACATATATTTTTTCAAAATATTATAATCAATTATAAGTCTTTGAAATTCTCATTACCAATATTATAAAAATGGGTTACATAATCTTTTCTCTTATCAAAATCAAAGGAAATTTCATAAAGAAGGTATTTTATAAATGAAAATAATGAATGTACTAAAATATAAATTGAAGGGAGTGTGAGAGAGGTATATATTTAATATTCATGTATATATATTTGAGAAAAATTACATAACATTGAAAGTTTTTTTCTTTTGATTAATTGAAACATAATTAAAACGATAAAAAAATCATGAATAAAATCCCCATACAACATTGAAAGTAACTTTTGAAAAACATAAATTAAAATTATATTTTGGAAATAAATTTAATATAAAAGAAACTCAGACATATATAAATTAATTGTAAATGAAAATTATAGTGGGTAATTTTTAGCATTCGGTATAAGTTTGGAAAAATTAATTTATTAATTTTTAAGAAATGTCATAAAAAGAACCATTTAGAAAATGAATTGAATATTAATTTTGAACTATTTTTTAAAATTAAATCATGGGTCAAATCAAATTTATTTAATAAAAATAAAATATTAAATACATAATTTAAATATCTTTTAGAAAACATGGACTTAGAAGGAAAAATGATTTCTAACCGAATAGATAAATGAATTCACGTTTTCCTAAAAACATTTTATCAATATTCTTTATTACACATGAGATAAAGATGGTAATATTACATGAAATTTTGATTAATAAAAATAAGATTCTAATTTTAATAGGGTTATTTATATATGACCAATTAATTTCATTCAATATAACTTCTAGCCTAAAGGTGCCGATTAAATTGAGAGTGCATCATAAACCTTTTTTGGATGTTAAGAATCTTAAAAAAATAAAATTGAATACAAATTTTTAATTATATAATATTTAAAGGGTCTATATTTACACTGCATAAAAAATTATAGGTGTATAAAATAATTAGTTTCTCAAATAAGGATGTTTTCAAAAGGAAACCATTACCTCGAGTCCAAGTTTGTCATATTTTTTTACCTCTAGTATAATAAACATATAAAAATTATTTTTTTATTAGGGAAATTTCCTTAGATTTATATAGTATATTTAAACCATTTAATTAATTTATATTAATAATTTCATCAATTACATAATAAGTTATGTCTATGTCAGGTGTTTTGTGGATTCTCAGTTCTTTATTTCAAAACAGTGTTAGTGTGTTGACTGTTGAAAAATGACTCTTTATATTATAATATTAAAACTAATAGTAATGAAATAATTAATTCTTTTTTATGTTAATTATACTTTTATATATGATAATGTGTTAATATAATGAAAAAATTAAATACATTACAATCTTGGAGATTGTAAGTCATACAAACGCAAGAACAATGTTTCAATTTTTGATATTCATGATTGATAGGTGGTAACTATTATTTTATATTTAAATAATTATCATAATATCAAAAATAATATATTAAAACTTTAAATAAATTTACATATACCATCCATGTGATTCAGTGATAAAAAATAATCACAACGCTTTGTGATGTGATGGTCTGCTAAATACACAAAAAGTGATATCTTTCTTAAATAGATAGTTTTATATAGAATGATATGATATTTTATATTTATATAATTATGAATATGTAATTATTATCATATATAAACATTAAATTCATCATTATGAATATCTGGGATAAGTGGTGATGGGAAATGAACACGAACGACATTTTAGTTTCCCGTATAAGGGAAGATACGAAGAATGGATTTTAATTCATGGTGAAAAGCAACATCTATGAATATATTTGATAATATTTTTGTTATATTGATATTGTTAAAACATAATTGAAGGTGGAATGGTAGTATAAAATTAAGGGGCTATGGGAAGATTAATGTTGTCTCTTAGAAGAACCCTAATTGGATCTCGTATTAAGGACTATATGGTTGGTCATTTGGGAATAGAAAAATCTCTATAATGTGTCTGATTTTTATGTGTATATAGTTTTGAAGGGTTTGGTCGATTCAGAAGGCTTTATAGGTGGGAACATTAAGGTAAGTGGTATACCTTTTATAATTTAAGAGGATATGAATTCTTTTAAATACCCAAAACCATTCTATAATTTGAAGTCACTCTAATCCCAATTGATTAAAAAATTTAAAAATGTAGGAGTTAAGGAAATATAAGGCCCATAAAAAACGTAAATTCAAAATAAACATTTTTTAGACATGTTTGTGGATTTAAATTTAAGGATACTAAAGAGTTGCCTTTTAAAAGTTTCACCATAAACACTGGGTTTTTTATTGTTTTTACTACTCATTATAACAATAATAAATTACCATATAATATATTAAAAAATTTAAAGATTAAAAAAAGGTTGAATCAAATTTATCAAAATTAATTTATATAAATTGAATAATTTTATTTAAAATAAAACCTACAGACCTTTCAAGAAAATAGTTTATCAAGAAATGCATTTTTCAACAGATTGTTTTATTAACAATATATGTAAAGTAATATTACTTAAATTATATTAAATATGTATTAAATGACATATAATTTATAAATTTAATCTAAAACATTCGTCAATATAGGTTATTTTAATTAGATTAAATGTTGATACATTATTCACATTAAAAGTGTTTTTAGATAAATGTGTTTTAAATCTAAAAACTAAACAAATATTAAAATCCATTCTAAAGATGGATTAAATGGAATTAATTGGTTTCAATATATCTAAAGTATAAATATGTTAATTTTGAATAATATAAATGAATAATGTCACTTTTAAATTAATTTATTTACTATAAAGATATTAAAATTTTAGTAAAAATTGTTATTTTTCACTATTCACTGAAATATATATATATATATAAATTCTAAAAATTATCCAAAAAATATGAACATAATTTCAAATTAATATGATGATTTAATATATTATTTTAATTTTATAAAAAATCATATCTAAGATACCCAAGATTTATTTATAATATTTTCTATAAAAATAAATAAAAATCAATTTTGAAGGGAAAAAATTTTATGTACAGTATGATATATATATTATTGTTGATTACTTATATATTATGAATTTATTTAAATATTTATATTGATTATAAACAGTAATACTTTTATAATTTAATTAATATTCATTATTTAATCGATTTTAATTTTTAGGTTATATCAGTCTCATTAAAATAAAAATATTTTATTAATATATCCCTCTTCATTTCGACTCAGTGATGATTTTACAAAAATATATCAATGAAATAAAATTTATTCACAAATAAATATATTTTATTTTTTTGGGTTCTTAAAAAATAGTATGACTATAGATTAATGATATTTTTTACTAGTTCATAGTATTGGAGAAGATGATGAAGCTTGATCTTGTGATGCAGTTAGAGATATATTTTGTTCCTTTTTATGGGCTTGTATAACCGTAATTATTTTTTATGCCTTATATAATTTTTATATAGAATCATGACATCATGATTTTTTATGATTTAAAATATTGAATTTTACTTATTATAATAATCTATATAATCATCATTTATTGTTATTTAACATATTTTTTGGTTATATTTTTAAATAACTATTATGTTCCATTAGGATGATTGTCCTAAAGTATCCCCCCACACCATTATTGATCCCTGTTCTTGGTCAAAAACCACTAGAATATGGGTAGGCACCCTTGAGGCTATATGAAAAACTAGGTTATGATACTTAAGGATTAACATGACCTATGATGTTACGATATGACATCAGAGTTATTTTTATTTTTATATTTGTTTTACAATTTAGGTTATTAGACTGAAGACAAGGCAGTGACACAATTTATTAATGATCCAATACATGGGAGTATCAAATCCACATATATGAAAAAATCATTATTTCATAGGATGGATCTTTTTGTTTCAATTTTTGTCATTAAAGTCATAATGAATTCACAAAAATATAACAAACATGAATTGAATCATTTATTAATGTTTTGATTTTTCACCCCTAGTTGAGTACTATAAGGACATATTCTATCATGTATATTTCATTGTTATATTGAATAATATTTGATGTATTTAACCTAGGTAAATAAGTTTTTATTTAACCAATGATTCTTCTGGATGAATGGGATAAGTAATTGTCCAAGTAAGGTGTCTATATTAATCTAAATTGTTTTTTTCACATATATTTATGATGTTGCATAATTAACCAATTATGGAATGTTTTAGCCTTAGACTATGGGACACAGGAGCTGAAACATGTGTGGTTGTAATTAAATTGATGAAAATTTAAATTTGTAAAGTGTAGGGGAATATCAAACATTATAATCAGGATGAAAAAAATAAAACAATTATAAAGGTAAAGTTATAGTTACCTAAAATTCAAGCTGAAATGTATAAATAATAATAATTCATAATATGGGAATGTAAGAAACATCTAAATGTCCCCCAATGTATATAAAAATTTATAAATTAATAATAATAATTCTTAAATGAAGTTTTTATTGTTAAATGGGGATTCAAATTGGAAAATAAAATAATTTTACTATATGATATGAAATTAGAATCCCATATTATAGAACATTTGCAATCATATATAAGGCATTGGCCTAGAACTGTGTTTATTAATCATTTTTTGTAGAGTCTCTCATATTCTATTATTTTATTCTATGTTATCATGACTTGGATTTCTGATAAGGTGGATCAGTATTTAGTTTTATATATGAATTCTTAGTACCTATCATATTATTCTTCCCATGATCATTATATAATAAAAAAATTCAGTTTGGTGTTTAAAATGGTAGTAATATGCATCCCCGATACCTTTAATAGGATTATGATGAAGGTGGCATTAGTGGGAATTGATCCAATGGAATTACCTCACCTAGTTCCACTTGTATTAGCTACTATTATAACTAATCTCCACACCAATATCGCTCATTCAAGAGGGTTTACTATGATATATGCCGACCATATATAGAATCCCATTGACTAAACCTTATTTTTAGAAGTTTTTAAATGATTTTTAAGAGAGCCATAAACATATTTTCTTATGGGATGGTGGATCATAGGCTTTTGAGTTATGGATATAGGCTAAATCTTCGATAATTGGAGATTCCTCCCAAGAGGAAGGCCATGAATGTGGTTTATATGCTTCTTGGATCCACCATGATTTAGTAGAATTTATAAAATTATGATGACCAACACACCTGGTGGGATTTTCATTCCATTTTCTATGATTACATCTACCAAATGATGCTGAGATTAGTGTGATCTAGGTGAATTATGTTTCTATAATAGGATAAAATATTAGTTATGGAATAGTTATCTTATTTCACAAAGATCTAATTAATTATCCTTACACTTTTTTATGTTGATTTGTATAAGGTGATATAATTTGAGGATTGTTTTAGGTAGGCCATCCATTCTAAGGTATATCTTTTTCATTATACCATCTTATTTGAAATAGTGTTCCATGAGTTTATCTCTGAGTGTAATATTAGTGAATTCAAAAATGTGTGTAATGATAGTTCATTTTTAAGGCATGATTATAAACCATTTGGTAGTGTAATTTTTTATTTAGATCATTCTCATGAGGGAGTAGTAGTCAGAGTGTTCACCCTGGTAACTAGGTTACATATTATCAGTGTGGTATGTCAGGACACCTGATTCCCCAATGCAGTAAGGGCCAAATGGAGTGATGGACTTATGGTAGGTTGATACAACATCATTAGTTATATAGTGCCATTATTTTAGAGGATAATGGGAGAGTATATGCAATATATCATTAATATACACTATTATCATCAGCTCTATATCTAGAAGACGGATGAGATATTATTTGTCTTTCAGTCTAAGGAGGTAAATGTGGCTAAGGTATCCATACATCTGATGTGAAACATAAGAATACTAGACCCGATCAGGGTAGTATATTAATATATTTGGGCCAAGAATTGGGATATAATTATGAATTATAGTATACTCCTTTAGAGAAATGTTTTGGCCCATCTATTACTCATTGTATTATATTAGTAGATAAGACAATAGTGTATGTTTCATTTTATACAGTTTGTCCACATTAAATCATATTTTTGGTTATCAAAGAAAGGCTTATCCTTGAGATTGAGAATTTTTATAGATTGATGAAACTAAATAATTCATTGGGAGTGTGATTATAATGTGAACATAAATTCAAGGATTGGCCCCGTGATGTTGTAGCTAAAAATTTCTTCAAGGTAATTTTAACCCTCGATATGATTGGTTTTGACATCATTTTTTGTATGGACTAGTTAGTTAATTACCGAGAGTATATTTATTTTTGTCACAATTTTCTGTAGTTTTTACCAATAGATGGAAGTATCTATATTCATAAATCCTAATGTAGTTTTTATTAATACTAATTTGGATGAGATTACAGTGGGTCAAGCATAGTGTATTCCCATATTTCTATCATTTTCAAAATTATATTTGATCACATCAGGAAAATTTTTATAATATAGTACACAACATTATGGATGTATTCCCCAATCATCTTTTAAAGTAACATTCCCTGAGCGAGTCATTTTTTACTGTTGGTATACCCTCAAGAGATGTACTAACATTCTCCCCCCCCCCAATTTATTTGAAACTACTAATATTTAATTCATTAAAAGGAATTTATGGGAATTGTAATTAAATGGTTTTATATTACCCAGGACATATACATGGTGTTCACCCATCCTTTTTACTGAAATATAAAATATAGTCCATAATAATTATGATGAATAAAGATTGTTCAATTAAAATATAGTTAATACCTAGTATTCATTACCTCATATAGATGTGTTATTTTATTATCTCAAATGTTCTCAGTTTTTCTAAAATCATTATTTAAGGTCAAAATATTATTAGTTACCAATTTATCCTTTATATATATGTTATTCAACCATCTTTATTGTGTATAGCCTTAATGGGTACTTTTTTACACCATTCGATGTTACAAATAATCCAGTAGTCATTATAGCCATGCATAATTAGGGTTCTCACCCATACATGGATTCCTCTGTAGTGATTTTCATTGTTGTTATCTTATTGTATTCTCAAAATGCAAATAATTATGATAATAACCTTAAAATAATATTTAATTTTCATTGATACTACCATATATATGATAATATCACAAAAATACACTTCTAGATTGAAAATTATATCTTCTGGGGTCACATCATATTATAATCCGGGGTTTCTATAGAACATGACAACGTGAAAACCATGGTTTCATGGGAGTAGCTGAAGAAATATTATACATAAAGAGTTTATTGGAGATATGTAATTATTATAGAATTTTATTCAGATTTATTCACACCATGATTCATTCATTAAAATGTTGAAAAGGATGGGTGTTAAATTTTATTTCTGTTAAAATTATTGAAAATTCCTTTTTGGAGGTGAATATAATACTTAATTCAGAACCAATACGAGTTCTACAAGAACCAGTTTGAGGATATATTGTATATTGGGATAAATCAGGTATAGTAATTTGATCCATTCTAATTCATGTGGATTGAGTAATGGTATGTAGGTCTCAGTACTTGAGGTCACATGATTGTAATTACATGACACATAGTCTTGAACTATCTATACTTCTTCCCATAGTATACTTCTCTAGGTACTATTTATTTGGATAATGGTTTTTCTGTATATAAATTTAATTATATCCTTAATTAAATATTTACTAATAATTAATTTAATCACAAAAATGGAGGTGGGCGGAATAAATGTAATCTTTAAAAGTTGTGCTTTAGTATACACATGGAAGGGTTAATGCAGTGGTTGATGATCTGAATAGGAAGACATAGACACAAGTAGTTCCAAAACTCTAATTGTGAGTGGAATGTATGGATATCATTTTGGATATTCATGTTGTGATTTTTGTGGTCCCCATATATCATATTATAATTGATTGAATTGTTACTTATTCCCTTCTGGATTGACTAATGATGAGACATTATTTTGATCCAACAAACATGGCCCTTAGGTAGAGTGTTTCAGGTGATGACCCACCTCCTGAATATTTTTTTGTTAATGATGAGATATTTTATATTAATGGAGGGGTATGGGTACCTAGGGACATGTGAGAGGAACTTATATGTGAATATCATTCCTTAAAATGAGTGGTATGTACAAAAAAATGAAATTTGTATCATTATTTACACACATAGTATTGGTAACCTGGTATGAATAGGTAGATAGATTGTTTTGTTACTTATTATTCCATTAGTAAGTATATAAATTAAGTAAAATAGTGGTCTTATAAACTTTTACATCCATTAACGATTCTAGAGTTGATAAGGATTGATGTCACTATTAATTTCATGATTGTGTTACCAAAACCCCCTTAAGGTAGTGATGCTATATGGTTAATTATTTATAGACTCTGGACGGGGGTCCACTTCTTCCCTTTAATGGAGTCCATCACTATAGATGAACATTAAAGGATATATTTATAAGATATTATATGAATTTATGGGGTCCTATACATTAATGTATCAAATAGGGATTATTGTTTTTGTTATAAGATCGGGAAATGGTTGTAAATGGATATGTATTGATAGGTACATATGATTATAACATGTCACATTTTGATTGGTTATATATCAAATAATGATTTATAGATGTTAAAGGATATGCTCTAGGTTTGAATAAATGAATTTGGAGGATCATGGGAGTGACATTTACCTCTTATTTAATCCAATATTAATAGTCTCTTCCAAGTTAGTGTATATATTCCTTTTTATGAAGACCTGTAAAGTAGGTTATATCCATCACCATTGTGTTGGTTAGAGTAAGGGGATGCAGATCTTTGTGGGCCATGTCACATTATTGATACATTGTAATTGGTAAAATATGTTGAAATTCATATAATTATATCTCAATTTAGGAAGAACAAATATGTCAACATTCATCACTATCCTCTTTAGTTTTAGAGGGGAGATCAAGTCTTCATTCATGTTCTACCTAGATTGGGTCATCAAAAGATTTTTAGAATATGGAAGACAGTTTATAGATATGTCAGTCCCCTTTATATCATGGGGAGAGTTTGGATAGAATACAATTAGTTATTTTACCCAGTAGCACAAGTCTATGCGTGATATCATCCAAGTTTTGCATCTTTACTTTTATTATTAAGGATCATCTATTATCAATCATACTAATGAGGATGAGTTGGAAATTGATGTTATTTTTTATGTTCATCCAATTCATATTGACAATAAGAGCATAAAGTCTCTTGGAGGTAGGAAATTTTTCTTATATAGTTAATATGGTTGCATGACTATGTATATTCCAGGAATAAGGATTTAGAGGCTTACATCATTTCTATTTGGCCAAATTTAATATAAAATGAAGATCAAATAACCTCAAAATGGAAACCCATGTAATAGATTAATTATTGGAGGTTGGTTTTAAGACCCCATAGTTTCTCGATGGATTCGTCATTAAAATTCATCATTGGTTATTTGGTCTAGACCTACGGAAAGGGTTTATTTTCCCATTGGAGGAGATATATAAGGAAGCATAAAGTCTTTAACAAATACAGTAATTTATTATTTAGATTGTCAATTTACATTGTGAATTTTCAATTTTTCCTTTCAAATTATCATCAAAATTCCACAAAAGGTAATGAAGACCCCATGAAATGGGAATTATTGACCAAAATTCCATAAAAATGCCATACATACGGGGTGATGTGAAAGTGGTAAGGGTTTTATGTTATAATCTCATCTTTTGTTGATATTTCTCATGATTCTGCATCCAATAATTAAATAGTATGAAACATACCTAATGAAACACATGATTTTTTTTGTAATATGGTTATTTATGATATTTTCAAGTAATAGTATATTTTTCCATACATTGTTAGTGACAAAATTTGGAATTGTTTTCATGAAAACCGGACATTATTTATCTCTTCGGTCAAAAATATATTTTCTTCCGAAACCGTGTTCTGTTACAATGTATCCAAAAAAATTAGCAATATATAAATAATTTGTAAAAGAAATTTATACCCATGATTGAATTTACTTAAAAATGTTTTGAAAATAATTTTCTTTATTTTGAATGCAACTCTTTTATAACCTTATTATAATGAAAAAGGAATGCAGTTATTTAATTATATGGAATATATATAATTACCATTCATCATGATTTTATTTTCTTTTAAAATTCATTTTGAAGTCTATAAGGATAATTTTAATGAATTTTTTTCCATGTATTTAAGAAATTGTTACTTTTTTTAGAAGGGGGTTTTCCAATTTGAAGGGAATTTTTTCTCAAGAATATTTTTTAAAGATATTTTATTGTCTTACAATTTTTTAATGAATTCAAAACATTAATCGACATATTATCCACGAGGGATATTTTGTATTTATATCTTCAATTTATATTTAATGGATGATATATTATCAGTTTAATTTAGGATGTATAATGTTATTACCATTCATCATTTTAGCAATAAGGGATTTTTATTATCACTACTTTAAATCATGACTTTAACAACAATAAAATTTATCAAGATTAGCAAAACATTCCTATAATGTCTGTTGTTAATAGAACTAAACAATAAGTGTTGATAAAGGGATCCCTTAAAAACCTATTTTTAGTGATGAAAAAGCAATCCTTTATCATCGCTTTAATTTAGGTCTAATAAAGGATACCGATTATTAGATCATTATTAGCACTGATAAAGGTCCTCAAATACATGAAATAATTAATGAAATAAAAATAAATTTTTATATAATTTCATTAATAAAATAATTATTATTAAAAACAAATAAATTGAATATACATATATATAAATTTTAAAAATCAGTAAATACTAAATATTAAATATATAGGTATGTAAATTAAATAAATTTAAATAATTAAAGACATAAAAATTTAAAATAAATAAATTTAGAAAAATCATAGAAATATTATTAATGAAATATTATTTTTATTAAAATAAATAATTTTAATATAGGTATTTAAATAATATAAACACTAATAAATAGTATATATTATATATAGATATATGCAATTAATAAATTGTATTAATTAAACATAAAAATTTAAAACTGAATAAATTATAAACACAATTTTTTTTGAAAATATTATTACTAAAAATTATTAAGTATAATATATCTATGTATATTATTAAAAATAGTAGTAAATATTATATTTTAAATATATATATTACTATAATTATTTGAATTCTATTTAAAAACATTTTAATGTCTTATGAATTTTTATGGTTGTTTTTATTTTTCAATTTAACATCTATCGAACGTCAAGTGTTACATTGATTTCACACACACACACATATATATATATATATATGTATGGATGTTTGTATGTATGTATGTATGTATGTCCTATATATATCTATGTAATTGATGCATTTTTATATACAAGAACAAACAAAAAATTATTTACGCAATATATTGAATCACATAAACCTAATATTTATGTAATTTCTTAAAATTTTAGTATATTTAATAATTTCATTATAAAAGTATACATTAAATATAATATATTTATAATCATTCAATTATATTAATTTAATTTTAATACTATTACAAATAGGGTAATTATTTTTAATATTGCCTATTTTTTTAATTTATCATATATGAAACAACATGTGTTACATTGATTTAATGTACATATATTTGTAATTAATTTTTATACAAAATGCACACAAAAATATATTTACACAATTAATGAAATATTATATAGAAACACATACACCTAATATTTATGTAATTTATTTAGATTTTAGTATATTCTATAATTTCATTATTAATTGATAAATTTAATATATTATTTTTTAATCAGTAAATTATATATATTTATTTTTAACACTATCACAATTAAGTAATTATTTATGAATTTTTGATATTTATTAATTTATAATTTTATTTTTGAATTTTATCATTTTCTACAGTTTGTTTATATATATTTATTTACTATGTTTTAGTATTTTAAATATATATTCATCTTTTCATTAATATATATATATATTTATATATTTACATATTTTATTAATAATATAAATTTAAAAAATACACTTATCCATTTTTTTCAATTTTTTTAAATGTACTTATTTAGAATTATTCAATTTCACTAATTTGAAAAATTCATGTATTTAAGGATTTATTTCTACTATTTGTGTTAAAAATATATTTGGTAAATAAATATGTATAAATAAATAAATTTATAAATTTATATTTACTATATTTATAAAATTATATATTTTTTAAAAATACTAATAAAAATTAATAAATTTTTAAAAAATTATTTATATAATTATTAATTGATAATTATATATATTTAATAAATATAAAGTTATAATAATTTTTTTAAATAATTAAAAATATAAATCCTTAATCAGTGATAAAATGTTAACACTGATAAAAATGAATTTTATGAGTGTTTTTTATCATTGAAAATTCTCGTTCTTTATCAGGGAAAAATTGCATTGACAAATATCCCTTTTATCGGTGCACAGAAATTAAATGTTAATAAAAAGAATATTTATCAGTTATTTTCTGAAAGCACTATAACGTGTGTCCCCAATTTACTTAAAAGAACACGATCAATGAAATAATCACTTGGGATTCTCAAGACCACATGGAACTCCTTTGCTGCTGGTGAGATTCCTCTACATTCCCTCGGGAAAATCAAGGCTATAATTCAATGTATGTTATTTTATGATTTTCCTATATCCTTGTTTGGTTATATGGATTCTCTTTTCTCATTTTTGGTGTTTTTCTTATCTATGATAATCCCTACATCTTATCTCATCACCAATGAAATATAATAAGTGGTTATATTTCAACATTTCCCCTCAAAGAAATTATTTTTGAAGAAAGAGATTGTTATTATCATATGGTAAGGTCAGTCAACATATGTTTTTGTGCCAGCATGGATAAATAATATAGATTTGGAACCACATGCTACATTAATGTTATTGTTATCTATTTCCCTTATCATGGACTGAATTCTTTAGTGATCGAGAAGTGTTTTTGAGGAGATTTGTTGACCTTAATTGGGATCTACTTAGGTATAATGGGTAAAAAATGTTTCAAAATAGAATCAGAGTGACACTGGGGATATTGGTATTGTTTATATCCAATATAAAAAACATTCTATACATAATGCGTAATCCATACATTTTTCTTGATATCATAATTTTAGTGGATACTTGAGTTACCATATGATGTCTATGATTTTTTATGTTTTCCAAGAACTATCGTCTCGAGTCTCATGCCCCTTATTTAAGAGTTGATAAGCAGGAATCAGTAATAATATATGGAATGTCATGTTTTTATGTGTCTTTATTAAATTTTTTTGACATTTAATTATAAATTTTTATTATTAGAAACATGAATAATAAATAAATAACATATTTTTATTCAAATATTAGTGATGATTAGGTTTATATAAATTCTTAAATGATTCAGTATATATAGTAACCCACATTATCAATACTATTATTTAGTTTTTTCAAACTTATATTTTATAGAAGGCTTATAACATCATTTAAATAATATTTAAATTAAAAAAAAAGACTTTTTAAAAATGAAATGAATGATAGATAGGGGAAGTGGGTTCACTTTTAATACATATTATTTTGGGCCTATTTGTAAAAGATTATTATTTTTTAAAAGTGGGAAATTATTTGAATTTGTATATTAATTTAGAATATGTTACCACTTTCACCCCTATATCTTCATAAGAAGGTGTAAATGAACATCTTCTGTATGCTAGAACTTATATTGATCCTCATGTAATAGAGGTAATTGTCAGACTACTTCAAGAAATGTAGTATAATTTTCCATGATGGGAACATATAGTATCTATTGTTCCACTAAGAGTTTGTTGTAATAAGTCATAATAAAAAATTTATGATTGAATATCATATTAGCATTTAATTTACATTTTTAATAAAATTATATATCAATACTATGGATAAGTTATAAAATTCACCATTTATAGGGATGTTTGTTGTTGGAGGGATCTTAAGACATATTAAAAAATACCCAAAATTTGGTTGTGAGGAATCCATGATTAGATAGAAGTGATGTTGAATATAGATATGGTGAGATTCATTTCATCAAAAAAATTAGATTGGATGTATTACAATTACTGTTCAATTGAGGAAAATTTTGTCATCACTCCATCTATGCAGGTTACTAGGTAACTTTAATCTATATTTTCTCTTTGATGCGAAACTTTCCTATCGATGTGGTTTTTTGGGGAATATCCAATGGCCCTTTTGAGATCTTCCTTCAATTCTAGGTATTTATATATGATCAATAGATTATTTTTGGCTAAGTAGTCGACGGAAAATGCTATATAGGGTTACTCTTATTCATAGGTACGATAATAGTATGTTATACACTTATTGATGGTCCAAAGAAACATATCCACCATATTAGTTATTTATGAGTGTCTTATATTTCATCTGGGATTGAAGATAGATGTAACATCCCAAGTAAATAAACAAATATGTCATTTTAATTTTAATTAATATTTTGTTAATTAAATATTAATATTACCTTAAAGAGGTTTCTATGTTCGGTGGCATACTCGATACACAACAACAGGTTTCTTTGACATCTTCTTTTGACAATACTAATATAATATTATTATTTTAAATGGTAGTTAATGCCTAGCCAATGGATTGGCAGGAAATAAAATAACTAACAAAAATATGATTATAAATTTTTTTAAATGATTTTACACTTATCCAATAAATTATATTGCATTAAAATGTTAATGAATCCAATTTTAAGCATAAATACACTAATATTCTTTAAAAGTCCGATTTACCATCTTTTGATGGAGATCCCTCATTGAATATGGTTTTATATACATCTATATATTATATTTGATAAAAAATATTATTATTTATATTCAAGACATTAAAATATAATCTGGATTAAATTTCGGTATTTTTCTGATAAAGTTCATTTTTAATAAATAGTGAAAATACAGTACTTTAATTCATAAATTCCTTTTAATCTAATTTATTTATAAGGTTATATTTTATTTATTATTGGTTTTAAAGTATTAATATATTATATTTATACAATTTCGTCCAATTTTGTTCATTGGAATTAATTTCACTCTAAAATTGGACATAAAAAAGTGTCAATGTTTTGATATTTATACTTTCGTAAAAACACGTCTTTTGTTTTGATAGTGGGAATTAATTTTAAAATAATTTCCTCCACTTATGTAATTTGAATTTGGAAAAATTTATTCCATATTGTGAATCATGAGGTCCAAATAATATCCAAATCATATTGAATGATACACCGACGACCATGGGCTTCTTTGGGTCGATCTTGGGACCTCATGGGGCCACTTGTGAGTGATAATGACACTTTATTTTAATTAACATAAATAAAGACAAAAAATGACATAAAAAATATCTTTTAGTAAATTAATCTTTACAAAGGGTCATATAAGTAATCATTTACACTATAAAGATTCATTGTTAATATAATACTATTTCCTACAACATTGTATTTTTTTATAATTTTTTGACATCAAATAAATTAAATTATTTATGACACAATAATGATGCAGTGTTTACCTCATTAATAAAATATTAAAATAAATAATATTATAAATATTAAAATAATATCCAAAACCTATCCAACTTTATTTGATGATTTTACTTCAACCATGAGTTATCATATCTTTGACTATAATATATTTTGGATATTTAGAAACTGAAAATCATTATGTTATAAAATAATATTTTCATACTTTATTAGAGAGCCCCTCCCCCTCTTTTAAAAAGCCCTCAACTCTAACCCATTCCACACACCTCTCAAGAACCTTAAACCTTCCATAGTCTACCCAATTAATCTCCCTACATACCCCTCCTCCTCTTAGATGCCTTAACTTATGCATAAGGCGCTTAAACATATGCTTTTGGTTTAAACCAAACAAAGTCACCTGATTTAAAGGCAATGTATTCTTTTATGTTCTTTTGCTTTATTTTAATTTTCCAACCCCCTAAACTCTTTTTATTACTTTCTTTTATAACAAAAAAATTATCCTAAATATAATAGGATTTTTTATGAAAATTATTCTATCTACACTGACACACACCACCATCTAATGGGTAATGAACATACTCTTTCCGTGGATGGAAAATTAACACCTCATGAAATAATGATTGCTCAAAAATATCATACTTATTCTCATGGTGGCCATTAAGACAGAACTATATTTATATATTATATATACTAATATTATGTTTTATTTATGTTAATGTATATTCCATTTATAACATACCTTTATGGTTTCCATTATGGGTACACGTGATAATTTCATTTGAGGAAGTGTGGACTGTCGCCCCCTCAAAGTGATATGACACGTTAATGACATATATTGGATGTATAAAGGATGTATTTAACGACATTATCTATGATATTATAATGGAAATATAATATAAATATGTATCATTATGTTTTAATTCCATTAAATTAAGAAATAAAAATTAATGTAGCGTTCATGCGTACGTACGACTTACCATCTCCATGAACGGTGATTTTCATTTCCTGTCTCTAAATGTTATGTGTTATTATAAATAAATACATGTATTGTATATATATATATATATATATGATATATATGATATCTAAATTATGAATATCATTATGTATATAATGGAATTTTGACGACATGAAAAAATTGAAATTATAAGAAGTTCAATTTTGACTCAAGTAACAAATATCGACCAAATGAACATTATTAACATAAATGATTAAATAATGTTTATAACATGGTAATAAGTTATATAAAAGTAATAATAAGCTTGAAATAATATATTAAGAAAGTATAAATTAACTTTATATTTTTATTCAGAAGATTAATGAATGAACTGGTCCAATCAGACACGAGGTAAGGGACTTCATCTCAATCTCCTTTCATTGGGGCATATTTTTTTAATACCTGACATTATTTTATACAATATATAAAAACCTTTTAATTTTCATTTCATTCAAATGGAATATTTTTCTACAATTGTTTTTACTAAACAAAAAATAATAATAATAATTTTTAAGGTAAGTAGTGACAATGACCTTTCCATCACAACAAGTATTATTTGATATATGACTTTCATAAAAAAATTTAATATTTTTAAAAGGAAAATAAATACCGTATAATCATTTAGGTATTTTGGTATTGAAAATGGTATCGAAAATGATTATGTTATGTCAATATATTTAAATGATATATTTTGATTATAATTTAGAAATGTTATCTTTTATTTATGTTTTTTTATGTTATATGAATTTGTTATGGTTCTTGGAAATTATTTATGTATACTGGTTGTTCTATGATAAATCTAGGTTGGGTGTCGATGAGATTTCTCTCCAATTCATTGGGTAACATGACAGAGGTAAACTTGAATGTTTCCTATAAGAGATTTAGGCAATATAGTGTGATGGGTATTCCAAATGTAACTCCCTACATAGCTATTATAGATAAAATGTAAGTATTATATGGATGTGACAAGTTACCATTATGATTTAGGATTTATATGTTTTATTCATAAATCTTATGATTTCATGAGGTATGTTAATGAACTTATGTTATGTATGTAATGATGAACTAATGTTTTTTTTCGTTGTTTTATAACACTTACTGAGCTTTTTATGATTATACCATGTTTTGAAATGTTTTTCAAGGGACATAATTATTAATAAGGTCAAGGGTGAGATTAAGGAAAATTCATATTGTCTATGACATTGAACTAGACATGACTCTTTTTTATTAAGAGTTTTTATTTTTATGAAAAAATGGAAACTGAATATACATGACTACTTTGTAATACTTGAGATGTAATGTAATAGTTATGGTCTAATAATGTAAAACTATAAATCAGAAAATATCCTCAATATGAATTAATCATTTAAATCATGATTATGTAATGTTTTAAGGCCAGTTATTTTTAGTTGGTATCAATGGTCAGTTTAGATATCTTTGGAAGGTATGATATTTTTAAATTAAAGTAAATAAACTAATTTATGGTAAGATTAATGTGATATAGCATTTACATAACACCATGTTGCTTCACCAAAGATATTTCTATGCTTAGAATGGTTTTCCATAGATGAAATATGGAAGCTATATTGGGACAACATCAGGAGGAAGGAAACTTTCCAAATCAGTACCCTGAGATGGTCAGAATCAGAACTGAATAGTTTGTTGTAGTGATGGAATAGTTGAGTCAGGATATAAATGGTGGTGGTATCCATACACGAGATCGTGTAGATCATTCACAAAGGAACATATTAGTATTGGATCATTTCATGAGTCAACATCCCCCATTATTTAGAGTATCATTAGACCATGTGCTATAATATTTGTGAATTAAAGCACTAAAGAACATTTTTGATGTTATGGTGAATTCAGAACATCAAAAGGTTAGTCTCACAGTTAACCATTTTGAAGGTAATTTTGATGGGTAGTGGTCGATGGTGAAAAATATCATGGATAATGAGGAGTTTGATGCTATTTTTTGGGATGGATTCAAAGGTATGATTCCCAAGAAATATTTTCCTAAGGTGGTTCATCTTAGGATGGAAATTTAATTAATGGAATTGAGGCTATAGGATGACTAAATGTCTACTTTTGAAGAAAAATTCACTCGACTCTAAAGGTATGCTCCAAATTTCATATGAGATATTGATAGTAAAATCAACCATTTTTACTCATGATTAAATCCTATGTATCTAAGGGCTTTATCTTCTCACATGTTCAAAATTTATGAAAAACTTGTTCGATGTACGGAGAAGGTGGAAATAAAGTTTGTCGATGATTATGGGTTTTTTGAAAAACAATAGAATAATAGGTCATGGTGGTAGGTGAAGTGGAAAAAATCATCAAAAAAGTCTGATGGTAAGAAACTTAAGTTTACAATTTGTGAAAATTTTGGTAAAAAGCTTGCTGGTGAATGTCTTTGGAATTCTAGGAAGTGCTACTGATTTGTTAAAATGGGGAATAAGGCTCGTAATTACACTAAATAAGGTAATGCTAATGTTAAGACAAAATCTAGTTTACAATCAGTAAATTTTTTTATGTGTAATGAAATGGGTTTTTAGGAAATTGAGTGTCCAACGAAGAACTCAACTGAGGGAATGAAACTAGAACACAAGCCAAAATGGGTGGTAAAGTCCTTTGCAACTACATCATCTAATGTCGGGCCATTAAATGAAGTAGTATCATGTACACTGTTTTTATGATCAGATTATGACAATGTGTTGTTTGAATCAGGGTCTACACATTCGTTTATTTCTGATAAGATTTCTAGTAAATTGGGAATTCCATCTCAATATATGAATCCTCAACTTATTTTAAAAACACAGGGAGGAATTGTTGAAACAAAATGAAATTATAATAACCTTCATGTCTTTGTGTTCGCAATGAATCTACCTGAAAACCTTATTGTTTTTCCTCTAGTTGAGTTTGATTTTATTTTGGGTATAGATTAGATTTCTGTATCTCATACTAAAAATGACTGCAGAGATAAAGAGGTATCATTTCAGAATGATTTGTCGTTTTTGTACAAGAATGAACACTTACTTATGATAATATATCAAGATGTTGGGAAAATAGTGAAAGATGGAAATGAATGTTACCTTGAACTTATTGTTGAAAATGAAGGAACTGTTTAGATTAATGTTATGATAGTCATAAGTTAGTGACATGATGTTTTTTCTGATGTGTTGCCTAGTATTTTAGCTGATCAGGATATTGAATTTACTATTGACTTAGTTCCTAATGCTAATCCAATTTGAAAACCCCCTTATCAAAAGGCTCTAATTGAACATTAAGAGTTGAAGATAACATTTTAGGAGTTATTTGATAAAGGTTTCATTCGACCATGCACATCACTATGGGGTGATAATTTATTATTTGTTAAAAAGAAAGATGCTTCAATGAGAATTTTCATTGATTATAGAGTATTGAATAACATCACTATTAAGAACAAGTATCCTTTTACTCATATTGATGATTTATTTGATCAGATACAGGGAGCTCAATATTTTTTGAAGATTGATTTGAGGTCAGGGTACCATCAATAGAAAGTAATGGAAGTAGACATTCCAAACACCAAGTTTAGTACAAGATATGGCCATTATGAATTTGTAGTTATACATTTTGGTTTAACCAATGAACCTACAATATTCATGGATATTATGAATAGAATTTTTATTGAGTTATTTGATAAGATTTTGGTTGTGTTCATTGATGATATTTTGGAATATTCTAAATGTATAGAGGAGCATGAAAGTAATTTAAGGGTTCTCTTGCAATCCTTAAAATAAAGGAAACAATTTGGGAAATTAAGCAAGTGTGAGTTTGGGATACCAAAAAATTCCACTTGGTGGTCACATTGTTTCAAAAAAAATTCACAATTGTTGATCCTTCTACAAAATGTTATTGTAGATTTTCCAAGACCCACAAATATAACCGAGATCCTTAGTTTCCTGGGTTTGGCAGGTTATTACCAGAGGTTGGTTGAAAATTTTGCACAGTTATCTTGTCAATAACTAAGTTAACTCGAAAAGGTGTTTTGTTCATTTGGACAAAATATTGTTATGATTGCTTTCAGTAATTGAAAATTATATTAGTGAATGATCCAGTTTTGGAACTACCATACAGAAATGGTGAATTTTTTATTTATAGTGATTCTTTTTTAAAGGACTAGGTTGTGTCCTTATGCAGAAGGATCTGATAATTTCTTATGCTTCATGTCAGTTGAAACCTAATGAGTTAAATTAACCTACACATGATTTGGAATTAAGTGCTATTGTTTTTTAATTAAAAATTTGGAGCATCATTTTATGGAGTAAAATTTGAAATATATACAGAACACAATAGTTTAACGTATAAATTCACTCGGAAAGAATTGAACATGATACATAGGATATTGTTGGAATTAATCAAGGATTATGATTTCATGATACTTTACCATATAGGAAAAGAAAATAAAGAGGGTGATGCTTTTATTTGAAAAATTAATGCTTCATTAACCATGATATCTTTGGAATGATATCCCACGATTTTTTTATTTGAGAAAATTTGGAATAGAAGTTGTTGGTGTAGAAAATTCTTATGTTTTGTTTCAGGTGTTAGTGAAATCATCTCTAATAGATAGAATAAAACAAGCGTATAAAAAATATAGTGAGTTACATAAAAAGGTAGAGTTGGTTCAGAAGGGTAATTTTCCTAAATTTAACATTGATATTGACGGTGTTTTGATGTTTGAGAAATGATTATGCATGCCTTGTGATTCACAGATGGAGAATTAATTGTTATGTGAAGATCATAGTTCTTTGTTTTAATTTCATTCTGAAAGAACTAATATGTACAGAGATCTTCAGAACTATTATTGGTGGGATGGGATGAAAAAAGATATTCCTGAATAATCTATGAATTGTTTGACTTATCTACAGGTCAAAGAAGAGTGGAAGTTACTGAAAGGGATGCTTCAGTATTTACCGGTACCAGAGTGGAAATTGTAAAATATATCCATGGACATCATTATAGGATTACCAAAGACATCTCGATGTAATAATTCAATCTGGGTTATTGTTCAATGATTGAATAAATCTTCTCATTTACTTCCTATTTTTGACACTTTGTCTCTAGATCAACTTTCTCGGTTATGTGTTAAAGAGATAGTCAGGTTGCCTAGTGTTCCCCTATCCATTGTATCTGATCATGATCATAGGTTTCATTCCAACTTTTGTAAAGGCCTTTAGATGTCATTGGGTGCTGAATTAAATTTTAGTACAGAATTTCATCCTTAATCCAATGGGAAGTCGGAATGAACAAATCAAACCTTGGAGGATATGCTGTGTGATTGTTCACTAGATTACCAAGGAATTTAGGACCTACATCTTTCATTGGTTGAATTTTCAAATAATAATAGTTTTCATTCCAGTATACAGATGTCTCCACATGAGGCATTATATGGGAAGCGGTGTCAAACTCCAGATTTTTGGGATGAAGTATATGGAAGGAAGCTGATGATACTATAATTGGTAGAAGTGATGGTAGAAAAAGTTCAGTTGATCTATAATCACATGAGAACATCTCAGAGTCGGTAGAAAAGTTGTGGGGATAACTGAAGAAGAATATTTCTTTTGAGGGATGTGATCATGTCTTTGTCAATGTTTCTGCATGGAAAAGTGTGATGCATTTTGGTTAGAAGGAAAAGTTGTGTTTGAGGTTCATTAGAACTTATGAAATTCTATATAATGTTGGATCAGTTGCATAAAAAGTGGCTTAACCTCAATGTTTGTCCCAAGAGAACAATTTTTTCAATGTTGAGAATGTATATGCGAGATCGATATCATGTTTTGAGCCCATAGGTAGTTCAGTTGGAAGAGAATCTCTCTTATGAGAAACAGTCGGTCTAGATTCTTGACTGAAGAGAGAACATATTGTAGAACAAGGTAATTCACCATGTAAAGGTTCTGTGAATAAAACATATGGTTGAAGAGGCAATGTGAGAATTTGAAATTGCTTTGAGTGATAAATACCCACATTTATTTGATAAGTGAATAAAATTGTGAGGACACAATTTCTAAAAGGGCGGAAGGATGTAACATTCCAGGTAAATATTGAAATAATCCATTTTATTTTTAATTAAATTTTTTTGAATTAAATATTAATACTAAATTAAATGGGCTTTAATGTTTGATGGCATACTCGATACACAACAACATGTTTCATTGAAGTCTTACATTGCACAATAATTATATAAATTTTTATATTTCTAATGGTAGTTAATGCCTAGATTTTGTATTGATGGGAATGAATAGAAGTAACTACAAAATGATTATACATGTTTGTCAACTGGTTTTACATTTATCCAAAAAATGTTAAAGGCCTAAAATGTGTATGTATCCATTTTCAAGCATGAATACTCTAATATTATTTAGAAGGTCGATTTAACACCTTTTTATGGAAAACCCTCATTAAATTTATTTTTTGTCACTTTTATAAGTTTTATTTGACAAAAAATTATTCTTTACAATCGGTACAACAAAATAAAATTTGGATAAAATTTGGTATTTTTCTAATAAATTACAATTTTTAATGAATATTGAAAATACTGTATTTTAATTCTAAACTGTTTTTTAATATAATTTATTTATATAGTTATATTATATTTTTCATTGAATTTAAAGTGAAATTAGATTATATTTTTACCATTTAAACTTATTTTGTTCATTGAAATTAATTTTATATTGATATTGGACATAAACAAGTGTCAATATTTTGATAGTTATTATTTCTTTAAAACAAGCCCTTTGTTTTGACTTTGGGAATTAATTTTAAATTAATTTTTTACACTTATTTTTTTAGAATTTGAAAAAATTTATTCCATATTTGGAATCAAGAGGTGTAGATTTTGAAAACAGGTAACTTTTATTATTAGAAATTATGAATATTTACATCAGTAAATATATTTTCTACCATGGTTAAAGGGTAAATCTGGTAAATAAGGGTCAACAAATATTACATTAATAATATAAAATTACCAAAAAATGTGTCCTTACTCAATTTTTTGATACACTTACAACCATGGAAATCCTTGAGTCGATTTTGGGACCTCATGGGGTAACTTGGGAGTGATAATGACACTTTATTTTAATTAAATTAAAGTAAAAACAAAAATTCCATAAACAAATATCATTTAGTAAATTAATTTCTACATATGGTTATATAAGTTATATTTTCGGCTATAAATATTGTTTTTAATGATAAAAGGATTTAATAAATCATGGTATTTTTTTTAATTTATAGACATCAAATAAATTAAATTATTTATGACACAAAAATGATTTGGTGTTTACCTCATTAATAAAATATTTAAAGGAATATAATTATAATGATTAAAATAATATCCAAAACCTATCCAATTCATATTGAATGAATTTATTTGTACCATTAGTCATCTTATCATAGACTTTAATAAGTTTTCAACATTTAGAAACCGAACATCATTATGTAATAAAATAAAATTTTCAAACTTTAATAAAGAGACCCCCTCCATTATAAAAAGCCTCCAACTATAACCCATTACTCACACCAATCAAGCACCTTGTATCATCCAAAATCAACACAATTAATCTCCATAAATCTTTTCCCCCTTCAATAATCCTTAAAGTATGTATAAGGAACTTCAAAAAACCGTTTTTATTCAATCCAATGGGAGTTGCCCAATTTAAAGGTAGCATTTTCTCTTATGTTCTTTTGTTTTATTTTACTTCACAAACCCCTTAAACTCTTTTTATTCCTTTTATTTATAAAAACTTCATGGAGCTCAATATACTTGAATTTTTTATGAGAAGTATACTGAATACACTTACACACACCTCTATCTAATGGGTAATGAACATATTGTTTATGTGGATCGAAAACTAACGCCTCATGAAATAATGATTGTTCAATTATCTCCTACCACCTCTCATGGTGGCCATTATGATGGAACTATATTTATATATGATATTTCTTATGGTTATGTTTTCTTTATTCTTTATAATTATCCATTTATATCTTTCCTTATGGTTTCCATTATGGGTAAACTCGATAATTTAATTTGAGGAAGTGCGGACTACCGCCCCCTCAAAGTGATATGTCTCGTTAATTGCATATGTGGATGTATAAAGGAAGGAGTTAAGGATATTATATATGATATTATACTGTAATTATATTATACCTATTTATAATTATGTTTTAATTATATTAAAATAAGAAATAGAAATGAAAGTTGCGTTCATCCGTACGTACAACTTGTCATCTCCATGAATAGTGAATTTCATTTCTTGTCTCTAAATGTTATGTACTATTATAAATATATAAAAATACCAGATATATATGATATATATGATATATATAATATATAATTCATGAATATCATTCTGGATACAATGTATATTTGACCACATGAACAAATTTAAATTATAAGAAGTTCATTTTTGACTTAAGTACCAAATATCGACAGAACGACCGTTATTAACATAAATGACTACATAATGTTTATAGCCTACTAAGAAGTTATATGGAAGGAATAATTAAAATGAAAAATGATCTAAAAAAAGATTAAATTAACTTTAGTTTAATATTCAGGAGAATAAAGAACGAATGGGTGAAATCGGACATGAGGTAAGAGACTTCATCTCAATCTCCTATCATTAAGGCATATTTTGTTTTCATACATTATTTTATTTGATGTATAAAAACCTATGAAATTTCATTTCATTCAAAGAAAATATTTTTCATTGATGATTTTTACTAATCAACAAAAAATGATTGTTTTTTATCCTAAGCGGTGACAACAACCTTCCCGTCCCCACGAGAATTATTTGATCTATGGATTCCTTAACAAGATGTAATGTTTTTAAATGGAAACTAAATACCATATACACTTTTATGTATTTTGTTATTAAATATTGTCTTGGTAAAGGTTTTGTTATGTTAATATATTTAAATTATATATTGTGATTGTAATGTGGAAATGTTATCTTTCCTTCCTGTTTTTAAATAAATTAGGAATATTTTATGGTTATTTGGAATTGCTTACATATACGGGTGGTTCCATTATAAACATAGGGTGGGTGAACCTGAGATATATCTCCAATACATTGGGAAATGCAATAGAGGCAAATGGGACTGTTCCTCCTAAGAGATTTAGGGAATATACTGTGATGGGTATTCCAAATGTAACTCCCTACATAGATGTGATATCAACGATGTAGGTATGATATGGATGCCATAAGTTATCTTTATGATTTAGGATTTATATGTGTTATTCATAAATATTATGATTTCATGATTTATGTTAAAGAGCTTATGTTATGTATGTAATTATGAACTAATGTCTTCTCTCTTTGTTTTATAACCCTTACTAAGATTTTTTTATGCCCATCCCAAGTTTTAATTTTTTTTCACAAGAAATAAGTAGGAATAGGAGAATTGATGGGATCAAGAAATGTAATGATATCTAAAACATAGAATGATGCATGACTCTATTTTTTAAGAGTTTTTATTTTTGTGAAAAAATGGAAACTGGGTAGAAGTGTCTACTTTGTAATAATTGAGATCTAATGTAATATTAATGGCCCAATTCTCTAAAACTCTAAACCTGAAAAGATCCTCAAGTTGAATTATTCATTTAATTGAATACTATGTAATGTTTTATGGATGGTTCCTTATATTTGAACAACATAATTCCATTAACATCAATACTATCTATATTTAAACATATAGAAAAATAGTAATTAGTGTTATGTTTTTTATGAGTATTTTATATCTATTTGTATCCCTTTCCTATACCTACATGATGCCACCACTAGTCTTTAAAATCATTACAGCTTCATGCAAGACCATGGTGAACTGAATCTCCATCCACTATATTAAAATTATAACACATTACTTAATAGTCATAAGAAACAGAAATAACAGTTTATCAAGAGGATATGGGTTTTACCAATAATGTATTGAAAAATGGGATTAATTTTTGTAAGATAGATATACAATTCAATACACTTCATGCATAAAAGTCCAAAAATTGCATCCCTATTTCATGAAAATTGTTACTCCCTTGAAGAAATATTTATTAATTCAATGGAGTAGTACAACTAACCTTCACATACTTTATTTAAACCATCCCATGATGCTTGACTGCCTCTTATATATTGATTATGGATTCGACTCCCTCTATCAAACTGGGTTTCATTCCATCACAGTGGTTAGATATATCCTTGAAGACATACCTCCGTCTTAGATTGTATTCATTAATCAACATAAAAACATTTACCCTAGATTTTATTATTTCACTTCCAACTCATTCTTCCAATCTTCCAACTTTTCATCATCCTTATTTTATACTTCCTTGTAACATGATAAATGACTCCAAAATATTAATGAAAACATAATGAATGAATTTTTTGGTTTCTTGATATTAATTTTCATACAGGACTCACTGTGTTACATTTGAAAACACATAGTCAAAAATTAATTTTATTTTGAGTTTGTTCACATTGCATCCTATTAAAATTCTATAGTTATGCATAATTATATGAGAATACTACAATGATGAGTTATCTAATATGACTCTCAAATGTATTCCATTCATAATTAGAGGTACTCTTCAGGAATATTTTTAGATTCATCTCTATGATTATTTCTCTTTCTATCATTGTAAAGTGGATGGTTTTCAAGATCTCCCATCAACCTCACATCAATACCACCAAATGTCTACGTATCCTGTAAGTCCCTCGAAAAAATAAATATTTCAAAGGAAGTGGAAAGTAGTAAATGTTTATGAGTGGAAATAAATGACTACATGTGGAATTCATGTGGATTACATGTTTAATTATTTTTTTTAATGTATAATTTTAGAATCCATAATCAAAATTTTAAATAAGTTATATTTTTAATCTCAGTGAAAACTTTAATTTCAACTAATGAACATTTATTAATGGATTGTGTTCCTAGATATTTATTCCTCACCCCTTCTATGTTTATTAATCTAATCTAATCAATATTCATCCAAAATCATTACCATTACAAGGTATGGGATGAATTTTCTTTATAGTAGTTCAAGAAACATATGTAGATGTCCAAAAAATTTATGTCAAATATAAAACCAAAATCACAATAATAACTATTCGAATGGTATGTCATCAAGATAATTGGAATCAAAATGATTGGAGTAATTATAGTTTGAATGATAGAGTCCAATCTATCATTAAGAGGTGAGATACTCTCAACATCTTAGGATTGATTAAATAATGGTTTTGGAGGTTAGTTGTACTAGATTATTGATGTTTTATATATCTATTTAAGACATTAAACAATTTCATGTAAGATGTATTAACATGTGGACATTTATAGATGGATTGTATTGTATTGTTGTAATTCATGAAAAATTAAAATATTGGATAATCATGAAGACATGTCTTCTACACATTATGATGTTATAGATCCCAAGGAAGAATGGACTATTGATAATGAAAATATGAAATTGTTAGGGGATCAAAAACATATTGATGAACGAAAACATCAACGACAGAACATCATAGTGGTGAATAAAATTTTCTAGGAAAGAAGTCATGGAATAAAATTTGAGGTTGGATGGAATCAACATGACCAACCTATTGACCCAAACTAATCAATGTTCATTAGTTATCTTGGGGTTATTACTAGAGATGACTGATATTAATTCACAACGCCATGTCCAACCATTAATAAAGAAACCCTTTGGAATGATATAAAGTTAATGTTATAATATAAATTTTCTATTTTATCCAAAAATTATATAATGAAATGTTGACTTATTTTTTTATTCCTTGAAGAATTTTTTTATCTTATAAGATTTATGTAGGAAATTTTTCATAATGATGCTGTAAAATCCCATAGACGATTTTAGACTCTTATTACAATGTTATATCACAAGGATACTGGTAGAAAAATAAATTTCCACCAACCATATAGTTATGCGCACATTATAAAGCATGAAAATATGGATTAGCTTCATCAATCATCAAAATGAGAAATCATTTCATGTAAATTTTAGTCATAATATATTATTTGACATTATTTACCTAATTGAAATTGATTGAGTATTTTTATTTTATGAAATAATAAATGAGTGTTGAAAATAAAGAATATGCCTAAGAAACCAAAATACCCCAATCATAATGAAAGGATGGGGTACACTTCGTTATAGATGAAATTGTTATATATTATAAATCAAAAAAAAAAATATGTGGTATTAAAAAAATATGTTCCTTTGTTTATATGTTTATTTATGAATTAAAATTCGATGGCACTTGGATCCCATGTTATGTGATATAGAAGGAGTCTCGTGTAAATAAATATGGTAAATTTGTTGATGGAAAAATAAAAACAGTATAGGAAAATTCTGTCAGTATGACATAATTGGAATTTATTTTTATTTATAACAAAATTAAATGAAAATATATATCTATGTTCATATTTATTATATGCTTTAGATATCAGAATTGGTAACAATTGTACCAAAAGAGAAGTTACTTTCTTTAGCTCTAAAAAGGATTTAACAATCTGTTCGTGTCAGAGGATTAGGATTAGAGTGTCTCCTCTTACATATTTTTAGAAGATAAAACAACATTATATACAAATTATATGCTGGAGTTATTGAACACACAAATATACTAACTATAAGATATTATTTGGCAGTCTCTTTAGGAAGTCTAATTTTTTAAAAAAAGATCAATGTGAACTGGAAGTGGGGTAATGATAGTCACACGACCCTAATCGTCCAATGAGATTTGAGGCTTGTCATTCCAAAAATCACATACCTTACCTAGGGGTATCAATTTTTTCATTACTCTTTCTCTTAAAAGTGAATTAAAACCCTTTTGATAAAATTATATTACAAAAATTACAAAGTGATTTTTTTGTGATTTGTATATGTAAAAACCCATATAACACCATGTAGTAATGGGTACATTGTACAATATCCTAGGATACTATCTACAGAATCAAGACATACCAAAAGATCACATGAGTGTGGGGATTTAGGTAGCTTATGAGATTACTGTTACATTTCTTGTTCCACATAATGGTCATGATATTAAAATGGTCAATGATGCTATAAGAGATTTCACAATATTTTCACCTAATATTATAAAAATACTAGCGCTAAATCACTATGATATTTTTTTTATGAAAAAATATAAAAAAATTATGGTACACGGTTTGAAGAGAGGTATGATATTATAGGTGGATAAATTGGTGGATAAAAGGAAGGAAATTTTACAAAAATCTTGTTAATTTTCCAATAATTCAAAATAGCCTTACAAGAGTACCTTCTCTGCACCAGTTCCAGAGAAACATTTATTTTCATTAGAAAATCATGAAAAGAACAAATTTAATGTTAAAAAAATGTATTTAAATGAATATGAAGAAACAATATAGGCTTATTCCTTCATTAACATAATCGGTCTTAACACTATAACTGAGATTCTCATACACGAATAGATAGGCCTCTTAGTTGTGAATATATACATAAGGTACATTTTTATAATTATTTTTTCCAAAGAGATAGATAATGAGATTATTAAATTTAATATCTATTCATATTTTTTATAGGGGTTTATATGAAAACTCTACAAATTTAAGATCCTGCGATGTTGGATTTGGATTCCTTAATCCCGTTACCATTTTTATTCAAGAACATACATTGAATGAAAAAAACATTAAGAAGAAAAATGGGGATTTACTCAAAGAATTTAATAGAAAATAATCAATTGAAAGACTATTTTTGATAACTATAATACAATGGAAAACTCTACAATTTATTCAAGTTAAATATATTTTAATTTTTTCTTTTTCATAATTTTTTCTGTTTTTTTAGGATTCACTAGATAGTGATAACAGTCAATATGGATACCAAAAATATTTATTTATTGGATTCAATTATTGGAATGAAATGAACCAAACACACTTGATGTGAATTTTTAATATATAATACACATAAATTAACAATTTACAGATAATTGTTGAATTATATTTTCAGTATGTGTTTTGAAAAAAATTATAATAGGGCAGTCTCTCACTACATGCTAGATCATGGACTGAAGTCCATGAATAAAGGGATAAATACTATGGATTACTAAATATAGAAAAACAATTAAGGTATATATATAGAAATATTCAACATTCAAAATGGTTTAATTTTTTTATTTACATTGGTCAATGATTCTGTAGTGTCTAAAATGATAATTGTATCAATTGGTAATATTATGTTTTCACATTTATGAGAGAAAAAATAAATCATGAAAAGACTATCTTTCCCCAAAAATTAATATATGATGATAATATAAATGTCATTAAATATATTTCATAATAACTTTTTTATATATATTTCATGTTAATATCATGATTTTAAAAAAACCTAGTTACTCCCAAAAATATATCCATATGTTGAGAGAAGAGTGCGCAATTTACTTCCTGTCATAATTTATGCTGACAAAAAATTTAGGTGATTACATCCTATATTTGTGGTCTAGTTCATGTTATGAACATTGACATATATTTGGGCTTTGAAGAATTAATTTCCAAATACTTATATATTATTTTTATCTCTTTCTCAAGGAGATATATAATGCAGGAAATTTATTTGATTAGAATTGATGACATTCTATCAATAATATTATTAGTAAATCGTAGAGACGGACGTGGAGGTGGAGGTGGAGGTAGAGTCAATGGAAAATAAAATTTCAAAGACATATTTGGAGCCAGTGGCTAATGTGAAGGAGGATGTAGAGCTGAAGAATGTGGTGGAGACTAAGGAAGATTATGATATAATGAAATATCTTGAAAATAATAAAATCATTGGTCAATGAAGTAGAATTTGAATCATAACATGATTGTGAAAGATAACAATTGTCTAAAACTTCACACAAAACTCTTTACTTATTATAAGAGCCATTATGCTAGTGTTTTATGTGACATATTGAAATAATGTATTTCAATACGTGTTTATGATATATTATATAGGGTAGTAATCAACCTATAATATTAATATATATTAGAAGATATAATTTCTCCACTTGTGTTATTTAAGAAACATCATTACAAATCCCAATCATCAAAAAGGTATACAATACAACATAATTATTTGAGTCAATATTTTTGTAATCAACCATCGACGTCAGAATGTGTATTAAAGTCCTATTGGAAGCAAAATAGGTTGGATATATTGTGGTCATCAACGGGGGATGGTAGAAATGCGTTAGTTATTATTTAAAAATAAAATTTCAATACAAAAAAAGAGTCGCTCAATGAAAACCATGAAAATGTGCTCATATTTAGGTCATAATTTGGGAAAGTGGTTCATAATTAATTTTTGATGTGTATAAATCACACTCATGTTGAACCCATACATGTCCCCCTAGTATAAAAAATTGTGTGTTTCTTGATTAAAATGACATTTTAGTAAATAAAAGAAGTGGTGTAGTCAATATCATGGAAACACATTTTAAATATTTTTACACTTTATAAAAACTATAAATATGTCATTTGGGATGTGTAGGAATCAATCACTCCTCAATATAATGTATGGTGTGACCATTATGACTCTAATCTCATCTTTATATTCAAAATTGACATTAATTTAGTGTAAAAACAATGGAATTACATAAAATAGGGAAAAATCATTCAAATGGTAATTATATAGTAGGAAAATGATCCATAAGTCATTTTTGATGTTTATGAATCATCCCCACCTCAATCTAATACACAATGTGAGTGGTATGACTCCATGTATCCATTAACTTTTTAAAATTGATATTTTAATACAAAAAATACCACTCACTAAAAATCTATAAAACATGCTCAAATTGTCTATATAAATTTGAGAAATGATTCATAATTCATTTTTATGTGTATAAACTAGTCTCATGTGAATCCCACATACGATTCCACGTGTAAGTATAAATATGTGTGTTTCCAATTCAGAATGAAAATTTATTTAAAAACAAAAGTGGTGTACTCAAAACTGAGGAAACACAGTCCAATTATTTTGGTATATGTTTACAATGATCCATATGATAGTTGTAATGTTAAGAAATTATCCACACCTCAATTGGAAACATAGTATAACTGGTATAACTCATAGTGCCTCTTTTTATTCACAATTGACATTAATTTTTTTGACGAAACCACTGACTTACTCGAAACTCCTCAAAAAAATTGGATTATTCTGCTACCTTAGTGAAACAATC
Source organism: Viscum album (assembly GCA_963277665.1). NCBI lineage: Eukaryota > Viridiplantae > Streptophyta > Magnoliopsida > Santalales > Viscaceae > Viscum > Viscum album. The sequence continues at coordinate 872,456,236 of OY728125.1, forward strand.
CATATGCCATTTTTGATGTTTTGGAATCATCTTAACCTCAATCTGACACATGGTGAGACCGTTGTGTATCCAACTGTATGTTATCAGTTTAAAAATGATTTTTTTTATAAAAATGATTCACTCATTGAAAACTAATAAAAACCCATGGAGTATCTTAATAATTGGAAAAAATTATTAACAATTCACTTGTCATGTTTATGAGTCAGTATCTTGTGAAACCCACACATGAGGCCACATTTATGGATCAAGGTGTGTATTTTACGTTTAAAATGAAATTTTATCAAACAACACATTTGGAATACTCAAAACCAAGGAAACTCATTCTTATTGTTATGTTAATTTATAAAAATGATCAATAAGTCAATTGGGATGTGTAGAAATCACTGGTACCTCAATCTGATGCATAGTTTGATCGATATAACACTATATGTTTCTTTTTTATTCAAAAATGATATTAATTTTAGTAAATATAATAGCTAAAAACTCCAAATAGAGAAAACACATTCATATTATTTTTTAAATTTAGGATAATGATAAAAATTTTATCATTGACTTGTAGTTTTTAGTAACATCTCATTCTAATGCACAGTGTGACTGGTATGACTCCAAGTGTTCGTTGTTTGTTTAAAATTTACATTTTAACATTAAAAGTGTCACACAATGAAAAATGAGAAAACCACTCAAATTTTCATGATTATTTGAGGATATAATTCATATTTCATTTTTGATGAGTATGAATATGTCCCTGTGAAACCCACACATGATGCCACAAGAATGGATAAATGTGCTTGTTTCTAGTTTAAATTGATATTTTAGTAAAAAAACAAAACTGGCATACTCAGAACAAGGAAGTTATTTATTATGATTTTGATACCTTAGTAAAATGTTCCATGAGTCAATTGGGATATGTATAAATTATCCACACCTCAATATAATTCTCTATGTGACCAGTATGACTCTATGTTCATGTTTTATTCAAATTGACATTACATTTAGGGAAAATTCAACTGACTTACACAAAATCGAGAAAAAGAATTAATATTGGTTAGTTACATTAGGAAAATGATCCACAAGTCATTTGTCATGTGTATGAATTATTCAACGACACATTGATTCACGGTGGGACCGGTATGACTCTATGAGTCGGTTATCACTTTAAAATTGACATTTTACCACAACAAAAATGGAACTCAATAAAAACAAATAGAACACACATGGATGATCTAGATAATTTGGGTAAAAATTAATAATTTATTTTTGGTGTGTATGAATCACTCTCATCTAAAATGCATACAAGATTCCACATGTATAGGCCAACGTGAATCATTTCTATTTAAAATGAAACTTCAGTAAAAATGTGGCATACTAAATACCAAGGGAGAACAATTTAATTATTTAATACTTTATAAAAATAATCCATGAGTCATTTGGGATATTTAAGAGTCATACGTACCTCTATATGATGAATTATGTGACTAGTATGACTACAAGAGTGTCTTTTTATTCAAAATCAACATTAATTTTAGTTAAAAAATAACTGACATACACAAAATGGAATAAACCCATTAAGAATAATTTTTAAATTAAAAACAATGATCTATAGGTTATTTTTTGACATGTAGGAATCTATTGTACCTCATCCGATGCACTGTGTGACTGGTACGACTTCAAGTATCTGATATCAGTTTAAAATTGATATTTTATTACCAAAAGTGTCGCTCACTACAAACTAAGAAAACATGCTTGGATTTTCTGAATATTTTGGTAAAATGAGTTATAATAAATTTTTAATGTGTATGAATTAGTCCATTTCAAACCCACACATGATTCCAACTATTTTTCTTAAAGTTCATTTTTCTAGTTTAAAATGATTTTTTTAAAAAAAACATGTGGCATACTCAAGGATTTGAAAATTAATTTTTATTATTTTAATATATTATTAAAACGATCCATGAGTCATTTGGGATGTGTAACAATTAGTTGTACCTCAATCTAATGTATGGTGTGGCCATTATGACTCCAAATGTGTGTTTTTATTCAACATTAACATTACTTTTAGTGTAAATAACAACCAAAATACTCAAAAATAGGAAAAAATATTATGATTGTTTTGTTAAAATAGTAAAATGATCTATAAGTCAATTTTAATGTCTAGTAATTAGAGTCACCTCACTCTGATGCACAATGTGATCGGTATGACATTAAGAGACAATTATCAATTTAAAATATTCATTTTTACTCAAAAAGTTCCACTCACTAAAATCTAAAAAAACATGATTTTATTTTCATGATAATTTGGGACAAGGATTCATAATTCATTTTTGATGTGTATGAATAAGTATCATACCAAAAACAAATGCAATGCCTTCTGTATGGGTCAATGTTCATGTTTCCTATTTGAAATGACATTTTAGTGAGGAATACTAGTGTTGTACTCAATATCAATGAAACTCATTTATATAGTATTGATATATTTTTAAAACAATCCTTGTGTCATTTTGGATGATAATGAATCATCAAAACCTAAATCTGACGCACTATGTGACTGGTATGAATATATGTGTGTCATTTTATTCAAAACTGACATTAATTTTAGTGAACAAAACGACATTATTAAAATTAATCAAAAAAATTTAGATTATTTTGGTACTATATGATAACAATAAATAATTCATTTTTGATATGAAGGAATCATCATCACATCAATCCGATGAAAAGTGTTATAGGTATAACCACAATTCATCTTTTGATTCAAAAATGAAATAAATTTTAATAATAAAGTATGACATACTCAAATCCAAGGAAACGCATTTAGATAGATTTAGTACTATAGAAAAATGTTTCATTTCCATGTTTAAGAATAAGTGCCACCTCAATTAGACTCATGGGGTGACCAGTATACCTCATTGTGTTCCTTTTATAAAAAATTTACGTTAATTATAGAAAAAATAGTTGACATAATCTATAATAGTTTTTTTCAAGTAATTGTGTTAGAATTTTTATTTCATTTAAATTCAATATTTATATCTTAATTTGTAATTTTTTTATTTCTTTATGGATGTTGTATGTTGTTACAACACACTACACAATTTTTTGGTGTTGTAGTGTGTTGTAACATCACACTTAAATTTTGACCTTTAACAACACTACAAAATTTGTTCGTAAAGATAAATATTATCAAACCATTTATATTTTCTGATAAATGAATCATTTATGATCACTTATTAATACAATGATACATGTATCTTTATTAGTTCTTCTAAATGTGTAGATATAGATAGTCTTTAGTAATGCTTATAGAAGAACTGATAAAGGAATCATTTATCAGTACATTTTAAAGTTCCAATAAAGGAATATTTTTCTGCACATCTATAGTATCTAACAAAGGTTCCCTTTATTATCATTATGTAAATTTATAACCCCATAGATTCTGGTATGTAACCCTTACTTAATGATTTTTATGGTTATAAAGTTTAAGGGAACACATTGGGAGATTTGTGAGGACTTTGGCAATGTCATTGAAGATAAATGAAAGTTGCATGGGAGGGGCACGATTTGTCCTAATGTGCATCCAAACAAAGAGAAATGCTATGTTTGTTGAATTGAGATTCACCATGGGGGGCACACAGTTAGGTATTTCATTCAAGAGGCCATGTTATGGTCTTTCTAGGCTATAGTTGACACATGTTTAGTGCACGATTTGACTAATCGTGCGAACATACCATGTATATGGTCTTTGTGATGTCCTAAAAAAGTGGATCTCACATATTTTTCCCTTTATGTGGAATGTTTTTTCTCTTAAGTGGACATATCTCGTGATATTTCTTCTCTGAAGGCCATAAATGTTCTTCCATCGGAATGAAGGTTATCAAAAGGCTTCCGCTGGTGAATCGAAGTCACATTCTTAAGATATGTGATCATTCTTATTCGTACATGATTGGTTTCTTAGATCTACATAGATCTACATATGAACATCTCTAGGTTTCTGGGATATATTCCCATTTTGTGTACATATAGGTGTATGAATTCCAAAAATGGTGGGATTTGTTCTTGATCTTTCTAGGAGAAGAGATCTATGGTGAGTTTTTGGAGAATCGACCCTGTTTTCATGTGTGTTCTTGGTTTGTTGGGATTTTCTTTAAAAACATCAAGGTGGGATGATTCTTTCTCAACTCCACATAGTAAAATATATTGTCTTACAATCTAATTTTATATGTGGGGTTTAATTGATAGTAATTTGGTTATGGAAAACATGCAAGAATCCTTCTTGATTGATGGTTGTAAAAACTAGAAAATTGGATATTTTGATGAGTGCTTTGGTTCTTGATTTTAAAATGTTGGTTTTAAGAAAGGTTTTTTCCGGATTGTGATCACATTATTAGGATTAGATGTTTTCAATAAAAGGGGGAGGTTTTATTGAAATAAATTGTTTTCTTGAAAATGTTTTGGCTTCAGTTTTCAATAGATGTTCAGTTTTATTGAAAGTTGTTTATTTTATAAATTGAAATATTTGGAAATAATTGTGTGGTGTGAGTTCATGATTAATGGGCCCATAGTAAGGGATAAGTACCATTTGGGTACAAGGAACGTGACCCTAGACTAGGGGCACATGTCATTAGGACACAAGGTAATTGGATGAGAGACTGCTCATGATTATAGAACAATAAAGTGAAGCATTCAAGTGTGGGTGTGTTTTTAACTATGGAATGGGTATGCCAAATGATAAGATTAATTGGTTTTAAAATCATTGATTGGTTATTTTTCTGTAAAAATAACGTTCAAGAAATTGGTTTCATTTGGTTTTGTTTTCACTTGGTTTCAAATACTTTTTGGAAGTTGTTTATATTTGGTTTTAAAATTTCTTGGGAAATGGTTTTATATAAACTAAATTGTATAAATTTTTCTAAATTTCTTGTCCTAGTGTCATGAGTACGAATGTCCTTGGTGAAAACCTACTGAGTTTTATACTCACACATTACTTGGTATTTGGTGCTTTTTTGGGTGCTATCTTCTGGGTTTGGGTGAAATGTAATGTTTCACAAATGTTTAGAACTACCTCATGACAGATGGACAACTCTGTTATTTTGGAGATTAGATATTGTTGAACATGGAGTCTCACAGTCTTTTGAGAGTCGTTAGTTGACAATCCGATATTTACTTTGATACTTGTTTGGAATTACATTGTTCCACACATTGATATTGTTTTTAGATACACGATGTTTTTTAATAGTCTTTATTTTGTTCCAACATCATTAAGTAAATGGTTTGGTTTTTATTTTAGGTTTTTTGGTGTATTTATTAAGTATAAATTGTCACCCACTTTTTTGTGAAACCATTTTTCATTTATTTCCTGCCTTTAGCATCTTTGGGATGTCACGTAAGGCCATGTAATGACTCATTCTTCTCTTAAAAAATGAGAAATTATGGGTCATTACAAATGGTATCAATTTGGTCCTTCAATGGAGGTACAAATTTTTTAAACTCGTTTGGTCATTGCTAAAAATTGGTAATAATGGTTCTCTGTCATGGAGTTGATATTTCTTCTTGTCTATCCTTTGAGAACAAATCTTTGACAAGAGTAGGATTGTTCGAACATGATATGTATAGCACAAAAGTTCATAACAAATCCTTTTATGATGAACTTAATGTTACCAGGGAGTTGGGTACATAATATTTTGGAGACACATTCAGGATATATGGATCTCATTATCATGGGTTTATCCAATAAGCTGAGAATGGCTTACATTTTAATGGAATGAATTCCCATTAGGTGTGAATAAATCATTTTTATGAATGATTAATGTTTTGAATAAATTGTAGATTCTTTTTAAAAAAATTATAAATTTTTTATCAAATGAATGATTTTGGAAAGGGAAACGCTTATGAAATTTTGAAAATTGATTAATTTTCAAATAAATGATGAATAATTTCAAAAACGGTTGAACCTGAAAAAAATGTTATTTTGGGAATCAATTTTTTGATAGATGATTTGATTGAATTTCAAATGTTAATCCATCAGTTGATAGAGAGTGGGACTGAAAGTGTCTATTGTGGTTTTGAAAATGGCACCAGGTAGGCATCATCGAAACAAACCTGAAAAATCAGCATAGAATGTCGTTTCACCTGATCACTGGGTGAACTGAGAACTGGTTTAGTGTTTTGTCGATTATTTTCAATAAGTCGACACAGGGAATAGAAGGAATGACCCAAGGCATGTGGATCATACTATCTAGTTCATGAAGCATAATCCACCTAACTTCTAGGGTGATTCTGAACCTGAGAAGGCAGATGTGTGGATGAGTAGGATGAATCGTATCTTTGACTTCATCGGCACTCTAGTGGACCTAAAGGTCAATTTGGAAACATATATGTTTGAGGATCTTCCATGCCAGTGGATTGATTTAATAGTGCATGCTAAATTAGATGAAGGGCTTACATGGAAGCATTTCAAGGAATTGATCAACTATCAATTCAATCCTTATACGTTCACGATCAAGAAAACGATCCACATATTTAGCTTGAAACAAGAGAGTCTCTATATCATAGAGTATGCGAATATGTTCATGAATTTATTAATTTTTTCACTAGAGGTTGGAGAAACTGTGTTTTTAAAGGCACACATCATCAAATCCGGGCTAAGACAAAATATTTGATTAATGATTAAAGTGATATATTTTACAGATTATATGGTGTTGGTGAACAGAGGGACTGTGGTTGAACATGATATATAAGGATAAATGGGGGAGGTATGATGATACCTATGGAAATGGTGGGAACTCAACCACAATGAACCAGAAGAAAAGGGACTCCAATTTCTAAGGTGGAATTGAAAATTAGAGTCAGAAGGTTGAATCAGTGAACCTCCATCATGACCCCAGAGCAATGTAGGTTGTTTTAAATGTTGTTTTCTTGAACACAAAAAGTGAGAGTGCACAAGGAAATTGATAGAATTTTACAATTTCAACAATATGGGACATCTTCAATGCTATTGTCATAGTGCTTCATGGTTAGGTGCTCAAGACACATCTCAATCATCACATGCATCAGATACTTTGATAGGATAAGGACAGTAGAATCAGTATTTTCTACATAACAAATCCATCCATGGTGATTCCCAAAATACCATGACTCCTCAACTAGGGAAATCCTAGCATGGGAACCATGAGAACAATGCAGTATTAAAGAAATTGTTTGGACTTGGGAATATGATGGTCAATGACCAGGCTAGACCATCAACAATGATTGGTACTGTTCTTTTGAATTCTACCCTTGTGAATGTTCTCTTAGATACTAGTGCATCACATTCCATCATTTCTTCTCATGCTGTAGATTTACTATGTTTAAAGTTTGAAATGATACCTTCTATTTTAAACCTACAAACTCCTCTTGGTGAAAGGGAATGTCAAGCCTTTGTGTGTCGACCATGTGCTCTAACTACTGATGGAGTAGAGCCTAAATGGTACTTCTTGGTGTTGGATATAGCTGTATATGATGTAATCTTGGGTATTCATTACATGACAACATCCAAGTCTCCCATCAACTGTTATGGGAGAATATCCAGTTTTATGACTTAGGACGACATCAAAGATCTCTTTAGAAGAGAGAATATGGTAAAGAAAGGTGAAAAGTGTTTGTTGGAATAAATTGTGGGAATAACCTCCTATCAGTTGGTGGTGATGGATAAGACATCAGTGGAAGATATTGATGAACTTTTTTTATAGGTGTTTTGTATTGCATTGTAGATGTATTTCCTAATAATTTCCTTCGGTTACTATGTATAAGGGAAGTAGAGTTTACGATTGATCCTGTTCTAGGGATGAGTCATATTTCACTTCTATAATATAGGATGGCCCCAAAAATGTTTTAGGAATTGAAAATATAGTTATAGGAGTTTGAATGTAAGGGTTTCATTCCCCATGTACATCTCTGCGGGAAGCACCAGTTTTGTACGTGAAAAAGGAAGATATAACTCTTCAGCTGTGTGTCGATTATCATAAGCTTCACCAAGAAATAATAATGAAAATATATCCAATTCCAAAAATAAATGAATTTTTTGATCATTTAAGGGGAGATCAGTGGCTCTCAGATACTAAATTTTGATAAGGATATAACAAATTGTGAGTTCGTATGGATAATATTCCAAAGACAACAAATAGAAGCTGATATCTCCACTAAGAACATGTTTTCATGCCATTCGGTCTAACAAATTCTCCAGTGGCCTTCATGGATTTTAGGAATCATATATTTTAGAAATATTTGAACTATTTTGTTGTGGTGTTTGTGGATGATGTATTGGTGTGTTCAAGTACAAGGGCTGACTATGAAGATCACCTAGAAACAATGTTACATATCTTGAGAGATAACCTTTTGTATGAAAAATTATCATAGTGTGTTTATTGGATACATGAAGTACATTTCCTTGGGAATTAATTTTCAGAGAAGGTCCTTTCTATTGATCATGAAAAGATAGAAGTTTTTATCTCATTTCAACAACAGGTGAATGTTTTGAGATACAATACTTTCTTGTCCTATATGGTTACTACTAACGATTTGTGCATCATTTCTCAGGACTATATTTACCAATTCCTACTCTGAAAAAGATGAATACTCCATCCCAATGGATATAGTAATGTCATAAACACTTCCAGTAACAAAAATTCTATCTTACATTAGCAGCTACATTGATATTTACATAATTAGGATAGGGGTATGTGGTGTACTATGATGCTTCTAGATCAGGGTTGGGTTGTGTTCTCATGCATGGAGATAATGTGGTAGCTTATTGTTCAAGGCATTTGAGGGTGCTTGAGAAAAATTACCCAAAAACAATTTCATGTTAGCTAGAGTCATCCAAGATTTGAAAACATCCAGAACTATATATTTGGTGAGAAATTTATTTTGTTCAGGAATCACAGAATCCTGAAACACATTTTATCATAGTGATATTTGAATTTGGGGAAAAGCAGATGGATAGAGTATTTCTAAATTTTTTTGACTGACTTGATATATACACCAGGGAAAGGAAATTCGGTGGTGAATGCATCGACTAGAAAGTCATATGGTCTGTTGTGAAAGAAGAATCAGAGGAATTCTAGTTGATGTTGGTCCTAGCTGACATGAATGTGGAATGTGACAATCGAGGTTATTTGGTGGTTTAATTTTCAGCTATGATTAATCATAATTTAGAAAAAATGGTCAAAGAGGCATAAAAATCTAATGTAAAATGTCTGGTTGTGAGTTCAAAACTCAATTGTGGGGAGACCATTGAGGGATTAGAACTTGATGGGAGTTCAATTTTCACTTTTAGAGATAGGATGGTTGTACCTATGGATTTTATAGAAAAACTTCTTCATGAATACCACCATTCGCGATGGTTTGTACATCCAGGTATAGAAAAGATATATAATGTGTTATGGGTGCAGTTTTGGTGGAGTGATATGAAATTTATGATGGACATGATCATCTTGCGGTGCGTAACTTGTTAGAAAGTTAAAGTTGATAATCATAGTTCATAATATATAATGAAATATTTACCCATCCCAATGTTGAAATTAGATAAGATAGAGATGGATTTTGTAACAAGTCATCTAAGAACATTCTGGAAACATGATGTCATTTGGATGAATGTGGATCAACATACCAAGTCAGCCAATTTCATACCAATTAGTGAAACTCATATGGTGGAGGATCTATCAAAAATATATATCTCAGAAGTGGTAATGTGGCATGGAATACCAGTTTAAATAGTCTCATATAGAGATCTAAGGTTCATATCTTGTTTTTGGAAATCCTTACAATACTACCTTTGAGCTCATATGACTATGACCAAGACGTATAATCGAAAAATGGATAGGCAATCCGAGCGGATGATACAAACATTGTAAGACATGTAGTGGGCTGGTGTATTGGATTTTGGAGGCTCTTGGGAGGAGTATATACCCTTAGTAAAGATCTCATACAATAACTGCTATCATACATTGATACACATTGCTCTATTTGATTAAGTTTATGGGCATCCTTGTTTTTATCCACTATAATGGGTGGAAATAGGTTAAATATCACAAGTTGGACCAACCCTTATTGAAAAACAAGGTAGAATAATATTATAATCCGAAAAAGGATGGAGATGGCTCATAGTTTTCAGAAATATTATGAAGATCGTAGTCAAAGAAAATTGTCGTTCACTATGGGTGGTCATGTATTCTTGAGGATATCTCTCAAACATTTGAAATTGTCATTTCAAGAAGCAGGTAATGTTATATCTATGATAAATTAGACCTTTTGAGATATTTTATTAGATTGAAGATGTGGAATATTGATTGGAATTACCACCATGGTTTAGTTTAGTGCACTATGTGTTTTATGTATCTCAGTTGAAAAAGTATCTGTCGGATCTTGAACATAAGATCAGATGGGATCACATCAACCTAGAGATAAATGCTATGTTGGTGCATATCCTGATGAAATTTTTTTATACTAAAGAGAATGTATTTCTTGGAAAAGTCATCAGTCTAGTGTGGGTTTTGTAGAATCATGGTCAGATTTTGAAGAGACTTAGATACACGAGAAGGAGAGAAAGATAAGTGGTATAAAATATTCGATAATAGTGGAGGTTTTCTAATTTTACAGTATGGAAAGACCAATGGTATGGAAAATTTAATACCACCATTTTCTGGTATATAACCCTTACATAATTATTTTTAAGGTTAAACTGTGTAAGGGTGATAGTGGGGAGATTTGGGAGAACTTTGGCATTGTTTTTGGAGCTAAAGGAAAGACACATGGGAGGCGCACGGTTTGTCTAACAGTGAGGGAAAATGTTTTTGAAATGGTATGTTTAAGGTAGTGAACTTTGGCATAGTGTGCACATGGTTTGGTAAACCATGGGGGGAGGTCATACGAGGGTCTGCCTAGGTAGTAGCTAACTCATGGTTAGCACACAGTTTTTCTAACTGTGTGAACAAACCATGTAGGTGGTTTAAGTGAGATCCTCAAAAATGGAACCTCGCATGATTTTTCATTGAAGTTTGAGTTTTTTCTCTTATTCAGCCATAACTCGGGATTTTTCTTCTCCAATGGCCAGAGAAGGTTCTCCCATCAGTCCGATGGTGATTTTAAGGATTCCCCTGGTGAATGAAATCCATATTCTTGATATATGTGATGGTTCATTTCATTATGGATCAATTTCATAGATCTAATTAGGTCTAATTTACTATTCTATTGGTTTCTTATATCTATATCTATCATGGTTAGATCTAGGTGTGTGAATTCCATAAATGATGGTATTTGGTCACGATCTTTCTTGGAGAAGGGATATAAGGTGGGTTCTTTGAGAATCGACATGGTTTTCATGTGCGTTCATTGATCGTTGGGATTTTCATCATAACATTTGATGTGGGAGGCTTCTTTCATAACTCTAGATAGTATAAATGATTGGGTTATCTTCAAATTGTATTTGTGTTATTGAATTGATTGTGATTTGGTTATTGAAAACATTTTTGAAACCTTATGGGGTTATAGTAGTGAAATCATAAAAAAGGGATATTTTGAATGAGTTATTTGTTTCATGATTTCAAAATGATGATTTAAGAGAAAAAGGTTTTATTGGAAAGTTTGACCATGATTGGGATTATATGTTTTCAATAAAAAGGGGAATGTTTTATTGAAATTATATTTTTCATTGAAATTGGTTGTGCTTTGGTTTTCAATAAATGTTCAGTTTTATTGAAATTGGATTATTTTGGAAATCAAAATATTTGGAAATAATAGTGTGGGGTGTGTTCATGGTTTACTATCCCTTATTATAGGAATATTACAATTGGGGTACAAGCAACGTGACCCCAGATCGTGGGAAAGTGTCATTCAGACTTAATTGGACAAGAGAGCGCTCAAGAATATGGAACTATCAAATAAATCTTGCATGTGTGGGTGTGTTGTGAAATGTGGAAGGTGTATTCCAATTGATAAGAATAATTGGTTTTAAGAGATTTGATTGATTATTTTTCAGGAAAATTAAATTGGTGGAAATTGGTTTCATTTATTTTTGTTTTCATTTGGTTCCAAATTGTTTTTCGAACATGATTATATATGCTTATAAACTGTTTGGAGAAATTTTCCTATAAAATCTATTTTATATAAATGTATATAAAATTTATATCCTACTGGAATGAGTAAAGAAGTCATTGGGGAAAAATATAGAGTTTTATACTCACCCTTCCTTGCGACTTTGGTAATTTTAATGATTTTATCTTTTGGAACAAGGGAAAAGGTATTGTTTCACACATGTTTAGAAATACCTTGTGATACCTGTACTACTCATTGATTATGGTTCCTGGAGCTTGTAGATCATGGAGTCTCATTGTCTCTTTAGAGTCTTTAGTTGATTATCCACTAATTACATTGTAGCTTGTTTGGTATTCCACTATTACACACTTTGATATGGTTATGAGATTACATGAAGTTGTTGAGTTGTATTTCTTTTGTCTGGTATTATTTAGAAAATGTCTTTTTATGGTTTCTTGGTTCTTTGGTTTTGTTTTTTAAAATGTAAATCACCCCCCACTTGTATGTGAAAACCTTTTTCATTTATTTCCAGCCTTTGGCATCTTGGGGATGTCGCTTAAGGTCAAGTAATGACTCATTCTTTTCTCAATAAAGTAAGAATTTGGGGGGGGGGATTACAAATGGTAACCATTTGGTCCTTCCTTTGAGGTAAAAATTTTATATATGTTTTATGTATTTTCCTAATAAGTAGTCATAAATTTTCTCAGACATGGAGTTGAAATATCTTTTTGTTTGTCCTTTGGGATGAAATCTTAGACAGGAGTAGGGTTGTCAGAACATGAAATGTATATCATAAAAGGACATAGCTAACCCATTTATATTGAACTTCATGTTACAATGGAGTTGGGTTCATAAGTGTTTGGAGACACATTTAGGATATAAGAATGTCATTGTCAGGAGTTTACCCAATTAGATGAGTATGGAATGAATTTTAGAGGAATTAATTCCCATTAGGATTGAATAAATCATTTCTATAAATGATTCATGTTGTGAAAAACTGTTGAATTTTTTAAAAAAACTATAATTTTTTTTCAAATGAATGATTTTGAAAATGGTAATTCTTATTTTTTTAGAAAATTGTTTATTTTGAAAAAGAATGTAGAATATTTTAAAAAAAAGTTTAACATGTAAGAATGTTTTTTTGGGAATCAATGATGTGATTGTTGATGTGATAGAATTCGACATGTTAATCCATTAATTGATAGAGAGTGGTATTGAAGGAGTTTGTTGTGGTTTAGAAAATGAAACCTGGAAGGAATTTTCGACACCAACCTGAAGAGGCAGTGGAGAATGTGGTTGCACATTAACCACTGGGGAAATAAGACTTGGTTCAGTGTATTTTCCATTATTATCAAGCTGTGGACATAGGGAACTAAAGGAATGAGACAAGGCATGTAGATCATACCATCCAGTTCATGATGAAAAATCCACCTAACATCCGGGGTGATTCTTAACCTAAGAAGATAGTGGTGTTGTTGAGTAAGATGAATCATATCTTCAAATTCATTAGGACACCAGTACATCTATAGGTAAAGCTAGAGATGTGTATGATCAAGGATCATTCATTCTAGTGGTGGGATTTCGCGTAGCAGGCTAAATTGGATGAAGGCATTACATGGTAGGATTTCTAGGAATTTTTCAGCAAACAATTCTATCCTTATAAAATCTAGATCCCAAAAATGATGGACTTATATCGTTGGAAACAATAGAGACTCTCTTTCAAGGATTATGTGTTCATGAATTTAGTATATTTTGCACTAGTGGTTGTGGATAGTGGATTTTAAGGTACAAAACGTCGAATCATAGCTATGGTAGAATATTTGATCAATGATTGCAGTGTTATATATTACAGATTTTATGAAGATGGTTAACATAGAGACTATGGTTGAATGTGATATATCAGGATCTATGGGAGGAGGTATGATGATACCTATAGAAATGGTGGGATCTCAAACACTGGGAACAAGTGGAGATGGGACACCTAATACCAAGGTGGATGTGGAAATTAGAATTAGACAGCTAGATCGGTCAACCTTCCTCCACAACCCTAGAGAAATGTTGGTTTTTTAAATATGGACTGATTTACCAAAAAATAGAGATTATAAGACACAATCGATATATTTTCATAATTTCAACAAGATGGGACATCTTCAGTGTTATTGTCGCAGTGCTCCATGTTCGGGTGCTCGAGACACTTCTCAAGTGGTGCAAGCATCGCATGCTTCAACAAGACGAGGATATAAGAATCATTCTCGTTATCATAACAGAGCCAGCCATGGTGATTCTCAAAATACCATGACTCCTCACTAGGGAAATCATAATAGGGAAATAAGGAGAACAATACATCAATGAAGAAATTGTATTGAGCTGAGCAGATGATGGTCGAGGAGCATGTTCGACCATCTATGGTGAGGGGTACAGTTCTTATAAAATATACCTCTGTACAATATCTCTTTGATACTAGTGTATCACATTCCTTCATTTATTATTATTCAGTTTATTTTCAATGTTTAAATATATAAATGATGCATTCTGTTTTAAAAATGAAATCTCCTCTTAGTGAAAGAGAATGGAAAGCCTTTGTGTGTCGAGCATGTTCTGTAACTACTGATGGAGAATAGATGAAATGGTAATTCTCAGTGTTGGATATGGATGTATATAATATAATCTGGAGTATTCATTTGTTGATAATGTTCAAGTATCACATCGATTGTTATAGGATAACAATTAGTTTTATGACTACAGACGACATCAAAAATCTCTTCAGATGGGAGAAGATGGTAAAGAAAACTGAAAAGAGAATTTTTTTCACCAATGGTTGGAACAAAATCCTATTAGTTTCTGGATATGACTTTTGAATCAATGTTAGATATTGAGGAAATTAGTTTTCCAGTGGTTTTGTATTTCCTCCTAGAGGTATTTTCTAATAACCTCTCGGGGTTACCACATATAATGGAAGTGGAGTTTACGATTGATCCCCTTCCGGGGACCAATCCTATTTGACTTATGTATTATAGGATGGACCCAACAGAGTTGCGAGAATTGAAAATACAGATGCAGGAGCATGAAATAAAGGGTTTCATTCAGCCAAGTATGTATCCTTGGGAAACACCGGTTTTGTTCACAATGAAGGAAGATGGAACTCTTCAACTATTTTTTTATATTCACAGGCTTACCCAAGTTACGATAAAGAACAGATATCCACTTCCATGCGTTGATGACTATTTCGATTAATTAATAAGAGCTCAGTGGTTTTCCAATATTTAATTGCGATTAGGATATCAAAAATTGAGTGTTCCGAAGGAATATATTCCGAAGACAACTATGGGAAGCAAATATTCCAACTATGAATATATATTCATGCCTTATGGTATATCAAATGTACTAGCGGTCTTCATTGATTAGATGGATAATATTTTTTTAGCAATATATGGACTCTTTTTATTTGGTGTTCGTGGTTGAAATTTTTGTGTATTCAAATACAAGGTATGACCATGAAGAGCTCCTAGAAACGATGTTACAAATATTGAGAGATCCCTGTTTGTATGAAAAAGTATCAAAATTTGAATTTTGGATACAAGATGTAAGTACCTTGGCCATGTCATTTCTGAGAAGGGTGTTTTTGTTGATCCTAAAAAGATAGAAGTCATTATCTTGTGGAAACCACTTATGAATGTTTTCATGATAAGATCATCTCTTTGTCTAGCTGGTTACTACTGGTGATTTTTTCATGATTTCTCCCGATTATATTCACCAATGATAACTTAAAAAAGAACAATTCATTATCCCAATGGATGGAGAAATGCCCGAAATACTTCTAGGAACTCAAATTCCATCTTACATCATATCCTATCTTGATCTTTCATGAAACATGACAGGGGTATGTGGTGTACTTTGATTCTTCAGGATCATGGTTGGGTTGTGTTGTTTTGCAAGGAGACCACGTGGTTGCTTATGGTTCAAGGCAGTTAAAGGTGAATGAGAAGAATTACCCAAAAAACTATTTGGAGTTAGCTGCTACCCTCCATGCTTTGTAAACATCAATACATTATCTCTTTGGTGGAAAATTTATTGTGTTCATGGATAAAAAAAGTATGAAACACATTTTCTCACAGTGAGATTTGAATCAGAGGCAAAAGGTATGGAATGAGTATCTCAAAATGTTTGACATTGACATGATGTGCACACCAGGGAAATGAAATTTGGTGGGAGATGCATTGAGTAGAAAATCATATTCTCAGTTAGCGAAAAAATCATTAGATGAATGTATATTAATATTAGTCATAGCCAAAATTCCTGTGGAATGTAAAGACTGATGTGATTTTGGGGTTTTATTTTCATCTATGATTGTTCCTGATTTAGTAAAATTGGTCAAAGAGGCAAAAACATCAAATGAAGAATGTCTAGTTTTGAGTTCCAAACTGAATGGTGGGGTGACCCTTAAGGGATTGGAACTTGATGGGAGTTTGGTTTTTTGTTATAGAGATCATATGGTTGTACTTACATATTTTTTAGTAAAAACACCTTCATGATTACCACCGTTCGAGATGGGGTGTACATCCCAGTACACATAAGATGTATAAGGCATTACGGGCATAGTTTTGTTGAAATAATATGAAAAGTAAGGTGGAAAAGTTCATCAGGCGGTGGTTAACAAATAAGTATGTATAATAGGATTACCAGAGACCATCCATTATGTCTCAATATTTACATGTACCAATATAGAAATTTGACCAGATAGCGATGTATTTAGATACAAGTCTTCTATGAATGGTCTGGAAATAGGATGTCATTTGGATGAATGTGGATCGACATACCAAGTCTGATAATTTAATACCAATTAATGAAACTCCAATGGATGAGGATATTTCAAAAAATATATATCCAAGAAGTGGTAAAATTTCATGGCTTACCAGTTTATATATTCTCAGAAAGATATATGAGGTTCACATATCATTTCGATGAATCCTTATAACAATCCCTTTGGACTTAGTTGACTATGAGCATGGAGTATCATCTAGAAATGGATGGGCAATATGAGAAGACGATAAAAATAGTGGAAGACATGTTTTGGGCTTGTGTATTAGATTTTGGTGGCTCATGGGGGGAGCAGATACCCTTAGTGGAATTCCCAATCAATAATATCAATCAGGCCTCAATACACATGGCTCCGTTTGATGCATTCTAAGGGTGTCATTATCATTGTCTACTATTCTATGTGTATATGGGTGAAACTTCACTAGTTGGACTGACCCTTGTCAAAAAATAAATGGATAATATTTAGCTAATCAGAAAGAGGATGGGGATGACTCAGAGTCCTCAGAAATCTTACGCAGATCACCGTTGAAGACCATTGTCCATTGATGTGGGTGATCATGTCTTCTTGAGGATATCTCCAAGACATGGAAGTCATCATTTCAGGATGTAGGGAATTCTATATCCTAAAATATTGGCCCTTTAGAGATACTATAATGTATTATAGTGTTGGAAGATCAATTAGAATTACAACCATGACTCAGTTCATTGCACAATGTGTTTCATGTATCTCAGTTGAAAAAGTATAATCCTGATCCTGACTATTTGATCAGATGGGATCATGTCAACCTTCATTTATATTCTACGTAGATATATATCCTGGCGAGGATTGTGGACTTGAAAGAGAAAGTCTTACGCTGAAAAATCATTTGTCTAGTTCAGGTATTATGCTAGCATGGTTAGATTCTAGAAAGGACTTGGGAATTCGAGATGTAGATGCAAGGTATGTGGATGAAACTCTTTCAGAACAGTGGGTGTTTTGTACTTTTGGAGTACGGAAAGGCAAATGGTGGGGAGATTGTAGTACCCTATGTTTCTAGTATGTATCCCTCACATAATTAATTTTAATTTTATAAGAATTAAGGGTGATAGTTGGGAGATTTGGGAAAACATTGGTATTGTTTTTAGAGATAAAGGGAAGTCAAATGGGAGGTACACATTCTGTCTATCAGTGTGGATAAACTATGAGAAATTCTATGTTTTAGGTAGTGATATTTGGAACAGTGTGCACACAGTTAGGGATACCGTGTGAGGAGGTCGTGTGAGGGTCTTACTAAGAAGTATCTAACACACAGTTAGCACAAAGTTTGTCTAACTGTGTGAACTATCCATGAAGATGGTTTATGTCATATCTTAAAAAGTGTATCTCACATGTTTTTGCCTTTATTTGGGGAGTTTTTTCACTTAAGTGGTAATAAATCAGGATTTTTCTTCTCCTAATGCTAGAAAAGGTTCCCCCATCTGTTAGAAGGTGATCCTAAGGCTTCCCCTAGTGAATTAAAGTCGGATTCATGATGTGTGTGGTTTTTCTTCTTCATTCATGATCGTTTTCTTATATCTACTTATATCTTATTTTCTCTTCTCTTGGATTCATATATCTAGACCTGTTATAGATATATCTCGATGCATTAATGCCAAATATGATTGGATTTGGTCTTGATTTTCCTAGGAGAAGACATATAAGGTGGTTTCTTGGAGAATAGACCCGGTTTTCTTGTGTGTTCTTCATTTGTTTGGGTTTTTGGGAAAACCATCAAGGTTGGAGGCTTCTTTATCAATTCCAATTTTTTGAATTGATTGAATAAATTTGAAATTGTCTATTTTTTGTTGAATTTATTGTGATTTTTTGTTGAAAATATGTTGGAGACCTTCTACAGTCATGGCTGTGAAATCTGGAAAATTGGGGATTTTGAATGAGTTCTTTGGTTTTGGATTTTAAAAAGTATATTTTAAGAAAAGTGTATTTTTCTAGGTTTTTTGTAACAATATTGGTATTATATGTTTTTAATTAAAATGGGATTTTTTATTTTAAATTAAATGTTTATTTGAAATTGGTTGTGTATTGGTTTTCAATGAATGTTCAGTTTTATTGAAGGAGGATTATTTTAGAAATGGAAATATTTGGCAACAATTGTGTGGTGTTTTTTCATGCTTAATGGGCCCTTAGTAATGGAATAGTACCATTGGGGTACATGGAACATGACCCTTGTTTGGAGGTGTGTTTCATTGGGACACAATTTAATTTGACCAGAGACCACTCATGAGTATGGATCTATAAAATGATGTTTGCATGTGTTAGTGTGTTGTGAACTATGGAAGGGGTATGCCAAATGAAAAGAAAAAATGTTTTTAATGCATTGATTCATTATTTTTCTAGAAAAATAACATTCTAGAAATTGGAATCATTTAGTTTCGTTATCACTTGGTTCAAAAGGATTTTGGAACTTGTTTATATTTGGTTATAAACTGTTTTGGGAAATTTCTCTATATAAACTATTTTATATAAATGATGATAACATTTCTGTCAAATTTCCATGAGTATGGAAGTCATTGGGAAAAAACTACTGAGTTTTATAATCTCCCCATCCATGGAACTTTGGTTCTTTTAAAAATTCTATTTTCTGAGACAAAGGAAAAGGTAATGATTCGCACATGTTTAAGACTACCTCGTGATACATGGATTGCTCGGTGATTGTGGATCTTGGAGCTTGTTGAGAAGGGTATCATGTGGTCTCTTGAGAGTTTTTAGTTTCTTTTACACTATTTAATTTGATAATTGTTTGGTCTTATGATGTTTCAAATAGTTTTATGGTTTTGAGATACAAGAATTTATTGAGTTATCTTTCTTTTTTTCATGCAACATTTATAAAATGTTTTGGATATGGTTGGTTGGTTTTGGTATTTCATAAAGGGTAAATCAGCCTCCACTTGTATGTCAAACCCTTCAGCATTTATTTCCTACCTTTGGAATATTGGGGATGTCACTTAAGCCCGTGTAAATTTCCTATTTTTCTCTCAATCCAATGAGAATTGGAGGTTTATTTCAGTAAAAGTGATGATAAGTGGTGTCTTTTATAAGTTATTTTATAAGTGCTGATAAAAGTATGTGTTATATCTATTTATATTTTCAATGTTAATGATACTATTTACCAGTGTGTTTCTATCACTAATAAAGGCATTGGCCTTCTAACTATGATGAGGTAGTCATAGCTTTTCAAGAAATGATAAAGGCCTATTCAAGATCTATTAAAGGTGTGTCTTATAGTTGTGTATAATTATTAATTGGGTTACGTATTAACAATTTTTATCTTTTATTCAATATGAATTTTTATTTGAATTAATATTCACCCCTTTTATATGAGTAAAGCATTAAAATTTTTATGTGATGGGTGGGGCTTTTATAACCCCTTTATGAATCTGTATGGATCATAATAAAAACTAGATATGTTTTTGGATGCGGCCTTCACTATATATATATTTATAGACGTGATTTTATATGGTTTCACAGTTAATTGCCTATTATTTTTCTAATCTTTTCAGGGAACTAATTATCCATTTGTTCCTTAGTACTATTTTATCCCATAAATCCCATTGAAAAGTATGAATTATAAGTTGTGATATCTACTAATAAGGATAGAACCCCCCCCCCTCATGGGGAAATGTATGATGAGTTCTTTTTTGATGTTTGTGTCTATCACGACACCATATAAGTCTAGTTTTTCTATGGGAATTCTAAACAATGTGAAATAAAATTTTCTTGGGAGTAAAATATGTGTTAAATCGTATCCTTTAAAGACAATATGATCATTCTTATATATCTACCAGGGCATAGTTGACCAATATACACCCTCAAAGTTGTCCTTCCCAATAATTTGGTGACATTAAATGTTCCCACTGGTTAATCCTAGAAGATGCAGAATATACCACATAAGGATATCAAAGTGAGGCCCAGACATCCTTGATCCATTGGCTGGAAGGTTTCATAGTCATGTTCATGAAAGGTTGGATTTTCTTGTATAGAGATGTGTGCAAGGGAATTTGAGTAATCGTATTGGTAACATTGACTCAGTTAGTAGAGGAAAATACTATAAATATTTTTTTATGGATCTCTATTCCATTTCAATCCACTAAGCCATATTCAATAGGGAAAATATTGTATAGACTGATATGTCCTTTCCAATTTTTATTTGACTTGATAAGAGACAATATCCTTGGCTATAGATACTATGACACTATTGGTAAACCATGCTCCTTTTCTACAATAGGATTTTGGATATCTGTTGGGATGAGTCAATGATTTTAGGCCCTGATGAGGCTGTTCAAATCATGATCTGATATGAGGGCTTCGATTTTAGGCCTTATATAGCACCAACCAGAAAAATTATTGTTAATGATAGTGATTCTCTTGAGTAACCGACATATAAAATCTCACCTTAGGATGGTCTTCATATGAGCATGGTGAATGAGATGAGTATTGTTTATCTTTATACCACTTAATTATTTTCTCTCCAATTTTTTTCATTTATATGTTTTCTCCACAACCCTTAGCTGGCGTATAGGCAGAGAGACATCCATTAATTATCAACCAATTTTGTATTATATTAGAGTGTGAGGAAACCAATTCTAGGATTATCTTTCTTACGATGGGAATCCATGTATTTCTATCATATGATTATACTCGAGAATGAGTGGATGCCTACGTAGGTGGTATGAGGAATAGATTGTTCCATCAAGCATACTGATCATGTGCTTCACTGAACCCTTTGCCTATGGAAATAATAGACCAGGTTCATGATTTGGATGAGTCTTTGATGAATCATCCCCATCCTAGAGAGGACTATCCCATTATTGGAGGTGATTCTTTTTTGAGAATGGTGGTCCATAAAAATATGTACCTTATGAGAAACTAATTTTTATAGCTTAATTTTTTTCATTCATTGATCACTGAAATTTTATTTGAATCAATTTTTACTAAGAATATTGTATTCACTGGTAATTTCATGATCTGAAGGTGGGTAGATATTGCCATATTCTATTTTATGACATTATGAAAAAAATTATCTTGATGTGGAATGATTCGGTATACAACAAAATTGTTTTTATTATTTCAATGATGGTAATCATGTTTAAGATCCTATGTGGGGAGATGTTGGAATAGATTCTTCCACTAATATATGAGCTTCACTCCAAAAGAGATGTCATGATTTCATATAGAGAGAGACATATGGAGATCATATCCTACACAAGGTATAATATATCATAGTTTCCCCCTTTATTAGAAACTAACTAGAAAAGATATAAGGATTTATCTACTCAAATAGAGACTCTATGCCCAAAATAATTAATGTAAGATGCATGGGGGGAGGCACTTTGGTTCTTAGTAGATGCTTCTGGTCAACCTCTTTCTGATATGCAAAATTTAAGCCATTGAATCTTATTATATTCTGATAATAAATGTCTTCATTTTTAATGAAATTCATTGGGGGTCTCAAAAATGTGGATGTTACTCCATTTTAACTCTATCAATGGAAATATATTCTAAACATTTTATGTCATTGTCTAGTTTTCCTTTATTCATGATGTGTATGAAATTTCATTGATATGATTCTTTAAAGATCATAAATGTTACCCCTCCTTCATATAATATCATGTAAACCAGAATTCCAGGATTTTAATGTATAAACTATAACATATTTTTTCACATGAAATGGTCATGAATTCCCACAAACATGATATTACGTATTGATGTATATTATCCATCGATATTGAGATTAATAGATTAAAAAATGGATAATTTTTGTAGAATATATGTTCTAGAGGGTGAGTGCAGTCTCATTGGATGAAGTCAACGGAAGTAATGAACATGGAGTGATTTTTTCTATGTTTTTATAATCAGATATACATGATATGTATCTTTTAATTCCAATTGACCTAATTTTTTCCAAATTTTTGTATAGGAGAATTCATAGGAGGCATGTATTGGGATATTTCTTAGGCCACCCTCTTTTGAGTTTTTGTCCTGATAGGTATTATAACTTTTTACTATCTTTTAAAACTAAATTATTTTTTATTGTATTTTTATTTATTATACAACAAAATGTATAATGATGAAATTTTATGAAAATTTATATTGAACATTCTATTGTGGAAGTTTAGGGTCTCTTAACATTGACTTTCAATTTCTAGAGTTTTATATTCTTTTGGTTTGGACCTTTTGATCCAGGATATTATATTCTTTTTTCTCAGACCAAGACATTAAAAGATCATTAAATTCATTCTACCATAATATGATTGATGATTATGAAATATGTGGATGAAATTACATGAATGACACAAAACACCTTAACATTTTTAGTTCCATCACTGTGTTTCTTGGGATCATGAGGATTGTGGTTTCATTCGAGAATAGAGTATATGCCTCTTGTTTGTAGCTTAAATCCATGTTGCATTGGTATCATTATCGAATAGAGGAACCTCCACTCTTTTCAAAGGGCCATGGAATATTTATGTGAGTGTAATTGGTTATTGGAAACACAATTAGGGAAGCTAAAAAAACCAGGATAGTTGGAATACAGGGTTTGTAAATAATATCTCTAGGTTCTTGAATTGGTAATTCATGTAATAGGGAAACATATAGGGGTGACCAAAAACACTGTAATTTTATAATTTCTACCACCGTGTCACCAATTCTCATGAGGATTATAATTCTATCTTGAAATTACTAGACTACACTGATTTGTATGTAAAGTCCCTTATGCTTGAGTCCTTAAGAATTAAATTCATGGTAAATTAGAAATTATTACCACTCTTTTACCTGTTCTATGAATTATTTTTAAAGAATAAAACATCGAGACAATCAATATTGGTATTTAGGATAATCTATTCACGAAGCGTTCTAGCACCATGATTCAATTTATCTTTTTTTGGGAGGATTTTCACCCATTCCATATAGTTTCGAGTCATGGGGTGTGGGATATCCAAAGGTTTAGGAATAGAGTGTCAAATTCCTACTTTGAGAAAGGGTTCAACACATGGTGATGTAACATCATGAATATTGAATCTATGTGAATATTATATTTACAGTGATTGTAAATTGTGTTCTTGGAATATATGATTTAACAGATGTAGAAACTAGTGGGTACATGTATACCATTGGTAATTTTGGGAGCCTCTAATGTTCCACATGGTCATAAAAAAAACCTCATGGGTTTATGGAGGGCTCTCTTGGGATCTAACAGTCTGTTCAGAGGATCCAATCCATGTTTCTAGTATGTTACATGAAATATCCATGAGCAATGAATCCTATGGTTCATAGGGTCCTAAGAGAAGTATATCAACACATGGAAGTTGTTGTGATTGTTGAGAGTTCAAAGGAACAAAGGTTTTTCATGAAATGATTAATATTAAATATGTTTTCAAGAAACCTATAAGTTGTGACTACACCTAGTAAATATGTTATCATAATATGGAGACGTGAAACGCCATTAATATATTTTTTATGGATCAGGGGGTCCATTGAACAAGGATACAATTTTACAAGTGGAAAAAGGTTTTCCGTATGCTATTTATTTAGTGTTTATATACACTCTAATTTTTTCATGAAATCTATAGATGTATATTTTAGCGAGAGGAGACATCAATTTTTTATAGTTCCCTAATTTTAGTTTTTCTATAATAATATTTTTTTATCATTCAATTCACTGGAAGAATGGGTTTGCGAAATATGGATCATAAAAGTCAAGATTTTAATGTCATATATCATTAAAGAAAGTGCATATTGATTATTTTCATGACACTCATAGACCAAACATGAGGGGAATATTATACATGATCCTAATCAGGATACACATGGTCATGAGTTATATGAAATTAGTCTAAGTTGTGGATGAAAATGTTGTACATCAGGGCTCGAAATTCATAGGTCCTGAGTGATGATATTGGAAAATCATTCCAGTGATGGCCTAGAACACCCCTAGGTAAGAGGTTCTTTTTTAGGGAAGTTAGGAAAACAAAAATGATAAATCTAATCATATGGGAAATATTTAAATGTCTGGTAGGTTTTATCCCATATGAATCAATATCATTAACAAATAGAGTGATCTGTTTTCCTTTACACAAGACATTTATGGTTTGTGGAATCCTAAGTCACTAATGAAATGACGTGTTAATTATAGATGGAAGGACTTAAATGATAAAAAAGACCCCTATTATGTGGTATATAGGGGTCATGCACTTGAGATTATTTGATAATTAATAATTATGGGTGGGTTATGCCCCATTTAAATTCATGTATTGGGGACATTTTTGTCATCTAGTATTAATGTAATGAGTCCCTGGCTATTTTCTATGCAGTTGAACATCATATAGTTAGGATAGATTTATTTCCTTTTTGTTTAATGTCATTAGGTTAAGACATGGGAACCATCATGAATAATTTCACAAAATTCACATGAGGGAAATTTTTACTGGTCATGGAATTTAGATATATGGAGGATCATTTATTCATTCAAAGGATTATTGGTGGGTATCTGTATATTTGATCACTTCTTGAAATTATTTTCCATATTCCCAAGATATCTATATGTTGATATGAGTTATAAATAAGAAAAATGATATTCTATGAAATACAAATTTCATTAAAATCGATATATAATATTTTTGTTGTTTTTTTGAATTTAATTCATTTAGTAATTTCACCACAATGTTTTGGCCCATATGAATTTATTTGTGCATTTTATTCTTCAGTGGTTATAGATGGACTTATAATTATTGATATGGGCATCACTAAATCAGTTGTAATAAAAGGATTCATGAAAAATTGTATTTGTGTATGAATTCTTCCTACATAGGTCTGACCAATACACAAGGATGGGGGGATATATATTTTTTCTGGGATGGTCCCATGATTTAGAGATCTGGTCATCCTTGCACATTCTATTTTTATATGAATCATTTGATATGTATTTATTCAAGGTTAAAATATATACATCGGTATAATTCATAACCAAATAGAGGAATTATGCCCATTTATTGTTAAATATCGACCCAATATTTGTGATCCATGTGTCACTACATATCCTGTGATAATAGGATCAAGCTACAAATAGTTCATGAGAAACCATGCAATTTATCATCATAGTGAAAGGACATATGATCCACAAAATGAATAGGGGATGTTATTTATGGTCCCAGGAATGGAGTTATGGGAATCACTACCGTTCGAGTAGTGGAAGGAAGAAAGTGACAAGTATATCTAAAACCATAAACTCTATATACAGGTCTGACCCATTCACACATGGGTTATTGTTCCCATCGATTGTTATATCTGGGCATTACGATAGATATATGAGATTCAATACATATCTAGTAATTATTGGATTAAATCTGAAAACAATTTTGTAATTGTAGTGTGGTGGGAGACCAACACCATTGATAGTGGACTTCAGGCATGGTCTACAATGATGCACAAGTTTATGTGCAGCAAAAGATATCAACCTTGTCGTTTAACATAGAACAGTGAGGACTCATGGTGTTCCTTTTAAATTCATGTATCCAATACAATTATAACCCTATTATGATCTAACATTTATTAATTGTGTGAATAATCACCTATCAAAATTCATAATCTCATGTGGGCTATTCTCAATGGGAGAAATAATGAACGGAAATGGTTACCCTCACAACATGGTGGAAATTGGGGAAATGACATGAAAATTAAGAATTATGTTGTGGTTCGGAAATGACATTGGATATAGGAGTATCTAAATATCTAGTTGGAATTTTATTCAATCCTATTCATATTTTTGGCAGACCCTTGAATTTTGGTGTCATGTAGTAAGGAAATCAGTCAGGTAGTTTAACATCATGTGGTAAAGAAGAAGGGAACTCAATGTGAAAGAAAAAAATTGTGATAGATCTGTGGTTTTTTTACACAATGAAGTGAGAATTATTACCATTAATGTTAATTTCATGTGTTAAAGACATGTAACATTTAGTTTAATGTATTTCATTGAGGACATGAGAGAGTTTTCCATTTCACGTCTTACTAGAAGGACATTTTCTGTACATTTTATCATCATGTGTTTAGGATGAATTTTAATGTTTATTGTCATGAAACGTGGATTATAGATATTTCTTGATGATTTCTATTAAAATTATTTCTGGAGAAACCATACATTGGTTGGGGAATGATTCACCCCTTTCTATTGTACCCAGGGAGTGAGATCTATTTGGATAGACATTATGTATAATATAAAGGCCTTCCCATTTGTGTTGTAATTTTGGAGGATTCATTCCTGATATCATTTAGGTTCTAAGAGCCCATACGAGTTATAATTAAATTAATAAACATGGGAGAACCTTTTTATTAAATATTTCTAGGACACAATTCTGATAGGCATCAACATTGATCAATTTATGATACATGTTCTAATCAAGCCATTCTAATTCATCCAAATTGTTTTGAAATTTATCAGCATCCAATATTATTCCAAATATAATTATTCAAATCAATGGAAACTTGAAATAAATTAAAAAAATACATATGTATTATATACTATTGAATATGGACTTCATTTTGTAGTAGTACACATGGTGGTATGGTAATCCCATAATGATTTTTGGAGCTTTTGCGGTCAGGAATTTTTTTTCCCCATTCACTATCATATGTATTATATTTTATAGATTCTTATTGAAAAACTAAATCTTTATATTGTCCAATAAATGAAAATGGGATGAGAGATTGAACTCAATGAAGTTCTCTTAATACAATTCCTTAATCTGTGTAGAACATAATTTGGTGTCACTAATCCATAATATTGTGTGAGGGGTCCCGAACCTGGTGATGATATGGTACTTCACAATGTTTATCATATTCTTCATCCAAACATACGTGCGGGGTATCACATTATCCCAAATAGAAATTATGATATTACTATTAAGGATTTACATGAACTGTTTAGATTTATGTAGTGTATATGTCTCCACATAATCCATTCCTAAATGAAAAATAGCTCAGAATAGTTATTTTTATTATGAAATTCTTGGGGTTTTTGGATGGAATTTTCATTAATGTAGGATGAGTAACAAATATTAGTTAATTCCACATAGTCATATCTTATTATTTTCTTGTAATTACCCATCCTCTTGATTTGGTGGGATATCCTCGTCCCGGACTAGTGAGTGATGCAGGAGCCCATGTGGAATTATTTTATTATGATGGGAATATCTCTTTTTTACAATGCATATTTGGAGGAATCTATTGAAGCCTCTTTTATATATGTTCGTTTTCTCATTTGGAACATCTATCTGAGTAATGTTCTTCATTCGGTGTCGAATCTATTCCCATATGACTTTCATATATTGGGGTATTATTATTTAGAGATAAGCAGTTATGGGCTCTATTCAAATGAGGATGGATATCAGTTCATAATTATATAGGTTACTGTTGAACTAATTTATTTTCCATATCTCTCATATTATGATCAATGATACCATCCTTATACACATAATTTAGATGATTTCTTCTTCCACATTGGAGTCATCCAAGACTATGGCTCTAATAGCCAACGTGGAAACATGAAAATTTTGGGATTAGGTAATATGATGCAACATGGAATCAAAAGGGAACTATTCCATCAATCTTATGAAACATCCATTGAGTGGGTATAGATCTTTCTTTTTGATGGTATATTCACCATTTATATGCTTTATTACTATCTTCAAAAACCCAAATATGTTCGGTTTTCCTATTTTATGTTGCTGTGCTAGTTCTATTCCAATGACGATGGACTAGAATTTCACCTCATTAATTTTGAAAGATTATGATAGTGGGAAATAGAAGGGAAAATTATTTTTTCAAGAGAAATAAATACAATCCATAATCCATCATGTTTGAGTTTTGGGGTTTTCTAATTTGTTTCTCATATTACTTCAAGAGGTTACTTCTAAAAACATCCCCCATATATGGGGAGTTTAATGGCCATAGAAAACCACTTTATTTAGATGTTTATTGTCCACTAGTTTGCTTTATGGGGTGTTATGTTCAATTAGTAAATAATCTAGAGAAATGTACAGCCACTAACTTCTATGACATAAAAAAATTGAAATATTGTTATAGAATAAGAGTCTATTCGTCCAAACACCATGTCATCATGGGTTGTCTCCACGGATGTACCTGAGAAGGTTAATCTGAGGCACCAATTGGACTTCATGTGTCTATATATAATGACTCATTTTTTAACTATTAATGTGAGTTCAAGTTATATCTTATCGACATCATAAAATCATGTCTCGGTTCTTTGCATAATTATATTGTAATTTTATAGATTATTATTATTCCCCAAATAACTTTTCTATATGGTGAGAGTGACAAGAGATCATTCCATGGCTAGAAAATAAAAGTAGAGTGGATTTCCATACACTAGAAGAATCATAAGTGGTGGGTATTGAAAGTACTTCTTGATACTCCCAAATGATTCTTGGTAGTCCCCATCCTATTGATATGTGATTCCATTCTTCATTACTTTAGCGAAGGGGATATATTTTTTGGGTAGGTTACCTGTGAAATGTTCAATGTTGGAATGGAATCTATAGATCCCCCTTAGATATTTGATATTATTAGTGTATCAAATTTCCTCGATTTCATGGGTTTATTCAGGTCCAACCACAATTCCATGGTGGAATACCCCAATGCTGAGGAACATCCCTCATGTTACCCTGAAAGTGCATTTCAGTTGATTCATTATTATATTTTTCCACTAAAAATTGTGAAATATTATTTTAATATCTCTTATGTGATCAGATTTCTATTTACATTTTACCACTAAATCTTCGACACAACATTCATATATTTTTTCCAAGATGGTTTCAATGATATGTTGCAAGGGATGTTGATAAATAGATTCATAATTATTTGACAGAATTGGAGAAACTAAAAGAAAAATATCCAATGGGCTGATTTGATTTCAGTATCTTTTTTATCCTAAAAGTTCATCAATAGAAAATTTTACCATGAGTACACATCAATAAATAAAATGGCTTGAAATCCATCTATTGCTTCAATCAAGATTTATGTGACTTGAAATGTGAAATAGACATTTAGGAAAGGTCAATTAGGTTTCTAAATTATATATATACCATTCTATTACAATTCTTATTATTTATAGGGAGGATAATGGTAATCCATCTAGGGTATTTCACATTCTAGATAAAATTGTATTTGATCAATTTTTCAACATTCAACTATACATTAGTTTCATGATATGGGTGAATCATCTTAGATGGATGCCTAAAAATTTGGTAGTCATTAGGTAAGACAATATAGTTTGGATCCTCATTTTTATTTAGTCCAAGAAATTTTTTTTACAATTCCAAACACACATAATACAATGTTTCATTAAAAATTCAATATTTATATATTTATCCTCAAGAAGAATAGATACCCTAACTATTGTATATAGTATGTATTCTAGTGTTCTCATGTTTATATTTCTGATGACATAAATCGTTGTAGAGTTTTTGAACAAAAATGTTAGAGGGGTTTTCTTTTGTTCAACATATTCTATATCCTCATTGGAGTCTGTGGAGGCATTTTTATATGAATTTGAAAATAGGAGGGTATCCCTATCACTGTCAGTGTGATAGAGTCCATGGGTAGAGGCACAATCATCTACCACTTCTTTATAGAGAGTTTCTTATGATGATTTTATTTTACACTATCATTTGGGATATAAGGGTATTAGACACCATGGATGAGGAATATTTCCTCATTCATATTTATGGGTATCACATAACCAATCTCAAGTACACTATAGCGATTTACATGGGTGGTCCCCAACCAAATGGGTGCATTAAACTTTTTATTTTCATCCACTATTTGTCTTTATACTTCCTTTTTATAGAATCATGCATTATCATTTGTTTTTGCCCACCATTATAATGGGTAACTATCAACATGAGTATTCTGACCATTCCCTTGATAGGGTATTTCACTAAATGGTGAAATATTGAGGGAACCACCAAATGGTTGTGTAACCATGGGCTTATGAGTAGCACATTGTTTGTCGTGTATTATTGGATAAACATGAACATAGCTTCGGATGTGGGATCCGCAATCATAGTTTTGTGTTTAATCTTCCCAAGAGTACATTCCTAACAATTATCAAAACAATAAATGTTTATATTTAGGGGAGATAAATAACCATTGATATATGCCAAATTTTGTAGGTTCTGAATCCAGATGAGGATTATCATGGAATCCTTGTCAATCTAAGACCTTTGAATGTAAACATTATTGATTCATCCTGAAACATATAGGGGTCTTCTCTGTCTATGGATGGACACTTCATGATATTGATCAACGAATGAGGTGTAGATATCCAATTTTGATGACATTGTATCCACTCAATAAACATAAAGAATAGTTAGTTTATTTTAAAAATAAAATTGTATCTAGAGGGATTCATTTTGTTCCACTCAAAGTTATTTTTAATAATGATGTACATCTAGGATTGAGTGATTTAACTGGAGAACTACTAGCTACATTATAATGTCATATTTTTCCCCTAATTTAAGTGCTTCCCAATGTGGGATTCTTAATGATAATGTTATTTAAGAGCTGAATAATTTGATTTTTATGGTAAGGAGCTCACATAATGGTCAACAAATAATCTTCCACGAGTGTAGTAGGTCATGTCATCCTTCCTTGTTGTCCGGGAGAATAATGCAAGTGCACCTATGCCTTTTGGAAATATACAATTACGTTGTGTTTTTTATCATTGGAGGGTTTTTAGAATCCTCTATTTCATTATGTGGATTACTGTAGTGCTATTCCATAGGTCTCAGCTGAATTTTTTTTCTATGTGGGGACGTGTCCACAATATCAGGTCTCACGACCCATGTGTTCTCAATTACATCCTCGGATATTGAATATGCATCTTATTGTTCCCAAGTCTGGTATGGGGAACTCATACTGATAAGGATATTCATCATCAGATAATGTGTCTTCCATGTATATCATGATAATAGAACCAACAATTTTCTCTTCATATGATGATTGTTTCATTTTGTGGGGTAGTTCCTATGATTCACATGCTGCATGGAATAAACCTGCAAGGGTTATAACATTTGTCAAAGTAGGACATGACTTTTCCACTTATAATTATTCCTATGCTAATGGTTTAATTTATTATATACTAATAGGGGATAATATTATTTAATTATATATTAATATTCATGTGTTTCCATGCCCATAAACATCAATTTTAGTCCATTCTATAAATTGAACATCATTTCCCATCACAAGTGAAATTCATGTTTATAGTGAACATGTGAGCCCAATCAATAATCTATCTATGGATTTATTTTTTTAAATTATTTGTATTTGTTATTTTGGGATATTATTTATCAAATTATTTGGAAAATTCTTTATTTTAGGTTCGATGAATGATTCTTAAGGGAAGATGATGATTTTGGGCATGAATGGAGAAATTTTCTAGAAAAAGCATAATGGGCCTAAGGTCCAAAAAAAGTGGGGGACACAATCCAAACCCAATGAAGCTAATATTTTTATTATATAATGAAAAAAATTTAGTAACATTTAATTGAACTATTTTTACTGATAATATTTATTTTTTTCAAAGTGATAATAGGACCAAAAGTTGACATTTATATGGTGAGGCAGATTGGAATGCCCATAAAGTCATCCTTCATGATCAAGCATAAAATCCAAACAACATGTACAATTTTCTTTCAATATTAACAAATATTATAATAAACTTAGAAAAAAATAGTTTCCCTCTACAACCACTTTATATTTATCCATATTTAGTTAAAAATACACATGTCAATAAGGGGGGTGAATCTGAATGATTTCTCTGGTCGACTATGTAACATCTAATTTACCTTGATTTTATCAACCTACTTTTGACTCTCTAAATTAATAAGGAATGAATTTATTGATGTTTGGTCTACCTAAAGATTGAATAATTTATATATTATGAGTTTTTGGTGATGATAATAATAATCTAATGTATTTACTCTATATTCATGTTTTTTACATTCCATTTAAATTTCTCACTTTCATTTTTAATCCCATCGTCAATTTTTCTCATGAAAGTTTTTTCATTAACCATAATTTATTAATAAAAACTTGTCTATATATTTTATGATATTATTATTTTCTATATCAAATTGATACCATTTAATTAAGGTGTGATCTTATTCAAACCTGAAATTGTTAATTTTATCACACAATGGTGGTGTGATCGTAATTCTGTTTTCCCTCTTATTCTTCAATTCCACCCTTAGGAGTCTTTACCTACTTCATTTGATATAATAGCATACATGGATGTATGAACATGTAATGGGTTGATTTAAGGGAGTATTTAGGTGATGTATTTGATGTAATTTTTCATTTTAATAATTTTTTTATCAACTCTATTTTTTTATTTTCATTTAATGATGTACCTTCTCCTTTCAACTAACCATCTTTAAGGATACACATCCAGAGTGATAAAATCATCCTATACATTACATTTCTCACCAATATGATCCTACATGTGTATATGATATTATGCATAGGATAGTGATGGATTAAAATTATATGAGTGGTTTGGTATGTTCATATTTCATTGATGGAAATTCTCAAATTTAAGTCACAAAAATAATTTAGAAAGAAATACATCCAATCCACACCATGCTATAACCAAGGATAAAGAAATGTTTTTAAATTAAAATAAAATATTTATTAAAAAATATCATTTATTATTATAATCAATTCAAACAAATGATGTAAACATCATATCCAAATCAAATCTATAGAATGTTTGTTTCTTTAGGATTATTCATTAGTCTGTAAGGATTAGATTACCCATGATGCTTACACCCTAAAACCTGGGATAAAATTGGGCACAAAGATATTTTAGCACATTTTCTAAGGAACAATTAATTCACATTATAACTTTTTTATATTGTCCCCCATTTATCTTTTTACATACCAATTCACTTATCTTTTCCCCTTTTCACTTTTCTTAGCCCATATCTACCTACATCCACCACCATAGTAATAGTCTAGTTAGGGTGTATAGTCCAAGGACTAAGGAGTCAATTACACATAGGGGTCTCATTACGTTAGATACTAATCATCCAAATACTCTATATTATAATTTTGTGTTGAATGAAATATGGAATCTTCTAGAAAACCAAATCATAAAAAGAGGAGAGAACCAAAATGGAAACCAAAATGAACAAGGCCCTAAATTGGGAATTGTTTCAAAACAGACCACAAATAACTGCCTCACACTATCATTGAACAATGAACCAACATGAATTAGGCAATATAACATTTACTATTACCACAATTTCAACAAAACCTATTTTTAAAACCATATTCCAAACTTTCATGGGAAGGAGTTTTAGATTCCTTACCTTCATGTTATGAAATTCAATGAAATTATTGAAACGTTGATCCCACCAAATGAAATTCAATTATCTAAATTGAGAATCTTTACTTTTGCACTCAAATATCAGGAAATGAATCAGTTATGACATTTGATACCATCATCCATTCCCTCTTGGGACTAACTACAAAGTGATTTATACAAAAAATATTTCCCCCAACTCAAAATAATTACCATGAGAAAATGAATCCAAAACATTTTTTAGAAAGATGTAGAAACATTCTATGAAAAATGGGAAAAGGTCAAAGACACATAAAACATAGTAACAAAACATTGTTTCTTAATCGTAGAATAAGTTAATATATTCTATGAAGGGTTAGGGCAAAGAAATAAATTGTTTATTAAAATTATGTGCATTGGAACATTCAAAAATAAATTCCCAAATGATGCTTAATAGTATATAAGAAATCAAGGTGAAAGTATCCAATAATGGGGAACAACACCATACTACATGAAGCCACGAAAATATGGTGGAATGAAAAATATTATAGAATAAGAAAACCATAGATAAAATCATCGTACACTGATTAAGAAGGTTAAGTAGATCAATCTTTGAACGGTCTAAAAAAACAAAACTTTTGAGTCTGTTTGTACAATATGTGATTAATAAGACTAGAAGACTGATAATTCCCTTACCATTCCATATATAAAGGTGTTTATTTTCAGAAGACCACCATCCGATGTTAATGAATTTAATAGTCAAAATCTATTGTACTAAAACACTATTAATCTATGGTGAAATGACCATCCATGGATATGTTGGAATGAAATAAAAAACCAACTCAACAACAATGTCAGATACCATATCCTCAATTAAATTTTCAAACACATAACCATTTTCAAACACATCCATTCCAATACCACTATCAATTGGTCTAATTCTAACTACCTATATAACGACTAAATCAGTATTCAATCCCACATGAAATTTATTCTCTTGGGTTACAGAAACCGGCAAAAGTACCTACCCAATCTTTCCCTCAACAAATCCATGATCAATTGTATAAAAAAATGGAATAAAATTATCATATAAAAATCATAACATAAACATGAACTAAAATCAATAAAAACTAAAAATTTACCCATT
The DNA here is from genome assembly GCA_963277665.1 of Viscum album. NCBI lineage: Eukaryota > Viridiplantae > Streptophyta > Magnoliopsida > Santalales > Viscaceae > Viscum > Viscum album. Next base: position 872,491,660 of record OY728125.1, read on the forward strand.
CTTACTCACATTGTTCCTCCCCAAGCCTTGAAGGGAGAATCTAGTTACACATAATGCTCCCATGGAAAACTCAATGTGGTGAGTATCAAGGAGTGGGAAAACCACTAAAAAACTAAACAAACCATTACTATTACATAGATTATTTAATATATCATTATAACCATGATGAAAATTGATGAATATAAAAAACCTATTAGATATTTTTGAGAAACCACCACCTTCAAAAACTATATTTCCACCCGATCCATTCCTTTAACGAGTGAGACAAAATTTCAAACCCGAACTGAATTAATCATTGAGTGAAATATTATCACTTGTTATGTAAAAAATACCCCTTATTGATGTAATAAATACCATTCCTAAATACTCAAAGTACTTAATGTTTTTTTTACATTCCAAATAATATTTTCATAGAAAAATAAGGCCTTTTGGAAGCTAATTTGATTTCCAAAATCCATGAAACAATGCCAACTAAATTAAGGGACCTTGTTTTGCCTTTCAAAAATTTTAATTTTGGAGATAAACCATTTATCAAAGTTCTATGTGGTCTATGGGATAGTTTAATCCTCATTACATATATAGTTTACTGTCTGTTAGGTCTTGATGATCCCAATCCCACTCCAATAACACTCCTACATAGATGATCGTAGGGTTTGTATTCCAAAAGCTATCTTGAAGGTTGTTTTAGTAAAAGTTGAAAAAAAAATCCATTCTAACTTCATTTTCTTTTAAAATAACCCAAGAATAGGCCCTAGGTATAAATATCCACTCATCTTTAGGCAAGACTTATTAATGACAATCAACTAAGGCATATGTGTTTGGAATTGGAAATTGACAATAACATTTGGAAACTTAAACATTTATCTCAACAACTATAACCCTAGATCTCAGGTTAGTATGATGAGGAAGTTCATGAGGTGAATCAGATAAGTAATACTATAAATGATCCAAAAAATTATCATGGAATTTATAAGGTATGTATAAGAATGATTATATAATTTTATTTTATTCAAACGAGGGAAAATTTTATCCTTTGTTGGATTCTCATTTAGATGGTTCCAATAGTGATGTATCATGATGACAGAACACTGAACCATTGGGTGAAACCACAAATTGACGGTTCATACTCCCTCTCAATGGAATTCATTCATAGGGGTTAAAAACTAATAAAATTTTATTAAATCCTCTCTCAATGATAATGATATGAAAATTTTAATTGATTTATTAAGAACGATTAAAATGTTATTAGATGGGCCATTTTTGAAATTCATGGGATTAGAGCATTCACTATGACATATATGATTTTTCTCGAATCAATTTACAAACCATCCCCCAAACCCCAATGGATAGTTGATCATAATCTTATGGATGTGGTGATACATATAATACATGAAATGTTGAATGTATGTATTTGATAATATTGGAGGTACATATTGAGTTAATGACTTTAATTTAAGCACTTTCCATGGGAAACCTGACTTTTAATTTTTTTTAATTTATTTTTATGTTGTTTTTTTTTGTGTATTTTTTTCGAGGGATCCACTTGGGGTTTCCAAAGTGATATAATGTCTCATATGTGTGAGATTGATGTGTTGATGCATTTTAGTATTTCAAAATAAAACCCTAGCATTCTAATGTTCAAAACCAACCATCAAACTTCTCTAAGTAGTGTACATGTGAAATGGAGACAATATGACGAATTGCATATTGATTGGATATTAATTTCAAACAAGTTTTTAAATTACTTGATTTTATTTAAAATCAATTTTCCCTAATCATTTATTCAAATTCTAATATATCTCTTCTCCTATATTTTAAAATTATGGGCTGTTGGATTCTAATTTCAGAGGAGTGAAAATCTTGGATTAAAAAAAATTATTATTCTTACAAGTGTTAATGTTCATTGGAAATCGTAAAAACTGAATGAAAAATTATTTTTCATGACTTTATTAGGATTTTAATGAATTTATGTGTTCATTAGAATTGTTTTTTGGAACATTAGTTGGCCGATATGATTTTTCAATGTTTACATTTACATCCACTTAATCATAATGACATGATGCACATCTTTTGGGTCATGGGTGTAAAATTTATTTCATAAGATCCTTTCATCAAAGCATAGGTTTTGGGGTAAATTTTATTTTTATTTTATTATCCTAATATATATATATATATATATATATATATATATATATAATGAACACACCGAGAAATTTAATTTCCAAAATTTTTGGGGCTCGACACTTGGGGATCATGACAACATAGTTATCATGTTCAATGTTGGGATTCATATATCTTTTTTGAGGGTTTTATTGAATACATTTGTAGAATCAAGTACTATGGGATCAAGAATCCATAGTTTTCCTTCCCAGTGTTAGTTTTTAAATATATTTTGTGGTTTCAAAAATTTCGGGAAAAAACAAGAAATAAAAAAAAATTGTATACTCATCTAAAATTTTAATTTGATTCCCCATGAGTGCTTCCATTTTCCCCCTTGAACATGAAAATATCCCCACATCTTTTGACATGCACAACACAACATCTTTCCTAATTTAAATTAGTTGAAATTGGGGAATGAATTTGAAAAAATGAAGGGTATTGGGATTGGGATATTATAGTTAACATAATTTTTGAGAAATGATTCTTATAGGTTTCATGATTTTTTGAAATTATGTCTTTTGGTGATTAGTGTATGTTAACAAACATTTGAAAAATTGAATTCAATTCATATTTTTGAGATACATTTTTTAAAGACTATAAAAAATAAATATGGGGGTGAGATTACCCACTAAAAGGGATAATATTAAATTATAAAATATTACTATTCATGTGATTCAATTTCCATAATCACTAATTTTAGTGTATTTGTTAAATTGAACTTTATTTCTAATCATAAGTGTAATTCATGTTTAAATTGAAACTTTTGGAAAAATCAATTTTCTATTTTTGGATTTAATTATATAATTTCCTTAATTTTATATTTTCGTGTTTGATGGATATTATTATTTGGAACATTTATTTCTTTAGGATCAATGGTTTATTTCCAATGGAAGATGATGATTTTTGGGCATGAATCATAAATTTTCTGGATAAATCATATTAGGCCTACGACCTATCAAACAGAAATGGGGCCCAAAATCCAAGCCTAATGAAGCTAAAATTTTAACTATAAAAAGTGAATAATATGAGGATCATTACATTGAAACGTGGATAGATCTAATTAAGAAGTTTTCATGGAGAAAAATTGACACTAAGTTGACATTTAATTGGTAAGATAGATTTGAACACCAAAAAAGTCATCCCACTTGATCGAGCGTATCATCCAAACGGATGATCCAATTATGATGAAAATATTAAAACTATTATATAATGCATGGAAGAAGATTTTTTACATCTATGAACCCTTCTTATTCTGTAATATTCAGTTACAAATGAACAAATCGACCATAGGGATGAATATAGAGAATTTTCCTGGTCAACTATGAAACATCAAATTTCCCATGATGTTCCCAACATCCTTTTGATTATCTCAATTAATGGGCAAGGAAGTTATCGATGTTTGATTAACCTAAGGATGTAAATATTTCTATAGGTGTATTTTGTGGTGAATATTATTTGAATCTAATGTTTTTATTTTCTGTCCATGTTTTTTAATTTCATTTTTAATTTCCCACTTTGATTTTGTAATCGCATCATCAAATTTTACCATGTAATTTTTCCATTCACCGTCAATTTTTCTAATGGTTCTTCTTAAACTTATCTTATTTTATTCTTTTCAATATCACATTAATACCCATGATTCATGGTCTAAACTGATTCACAATAGCACTTGGAAATTTTATTATACAACAGTGGCATGATCATAATTTAGTCTTTTTTCTTCTTTAATTCCAACCTCATGAGTCTACTACCACTTCTATTGACATAATATAATAAATGGAGGGTTAATCCTCTAATGGTTTTATCAAAGATTGTATCAAGGGGATTAATTGTTTTTTATCATTTTAATAATTCATAATCACTTTAATTTATGATATTTCTGTTCAATGATGTAATATGTTCTTTGAAATTGCCAATTTTATGGATACACATCCATAGTGCTAAAACGATCCTCTACCTTGGATGTATCATCAATACAATCCTCTAGTTGTATAGGTTATTAAGATAAGGATAATGAAGACTCATAATTCTTTGAGTGATTTGTTAAGTTCATATTTCTTTAATAGAGAAGATCAAATTTAATACACTGAAATAATTTAAAATAAAATTAATCCAATACAACACATGAGATAATAGAGGATAAACTCATTATTTTTATATTGAATTCACTTAAGTCATTAAAATTATCATTTAATAATCCATTCAATTAAACCCCACATCGGTAAATTCAATAGCCAAATCACCCCCATTTAATTTTTGCTTCTTTAGATTTCTTATATGGTCTCTGAGAATTAGATAACCCATGTTATGCTAAAAGATACTAATTACACCATAAAACAGGGATAAATTTCGTAATTAACATGAATACACCTCATGGATTAATATTTTATGTCATCTCCCTAGGTGACGTAATTGTTATAGTTGTGTGTTGTTTTTTATCTCACACGGTACCATGATCTTGGCCAATTTTCTTTTGATTCATCCATTTTTTGAACATATGTCCATGGATACCTAAAACATTTCAAAAATAACCTTATTCATCTAACTGTTCAATGGTTATTTGTGTCATATATTCTAGTGAGTTATCCAAAATCACCCATTTTAAATAGAAAATTCAGTGTATGCCATATTTGAAGATAATATATTCTAAGATGTTGTAACACATCCTTCTATGAAGAGGTTGAATGTTAGGATGATCAGTGAGGTTTTCCTCATTTATCTTTTCAATGGTGTGGTATTTTTAGCACTAAATATTCAATTGGAAAATGAATATAACCAGGTAATTTGTCATTTTTGAAGGAGTATTATATATTCAACAATTACTCAAATCTATCGTGACCCTGATCTTTTTCTTCATCCAGCCGAGGGTTATTTTGTTGTTTCTACCACTCAATAAGAGGAACTAGGATGTTGGGGACCTTTCCAAGTGATTGAATGGGAACTACTACTGGTCTATGTGTAATAATCTTATTTTATTACCTTCCAATTATTTTCCCATGTTCTCAAAGAATATGTCAAGACATACCTCGGGTCCATTGAATGGTGTCTTACAAAAGTTATGTAATTTATAAAAACTCTCAGAATTTACACTATATTTAATCTAGATAAGAGGTGACTATTGCTCAACTCAAATATTTTTAGAATAGAGTTCCATAAATTTTTCATATGTGATAGTGATACAAATTAGAAATTTAAACATTTCAATTTGGCTATAAAGTCTGAAAAACTTTGATTTTCATGATTCTTAGAGTTTTTCAGGCCGAAAATTGTCATTTTTGTTAGAATGTTGATAAATGTGTAAAGGAATTGAAGAAAAGGTCTTCCCATCTAGAAACTATATTGTCCCATAAATTCTGTATAATTTTATTATTATTTTTTCTTATATGGAACTCGTTCAAGACCGTGAAATTTTATGTCACTTGATATTGAGGCCCAGAGTGCCGATAATGATCTGTCGAAAAATGTTAAATCTTAAATAGCATGGGTGATAATTTGTCATAAAATTCTAAATAACTCTTAAATGAGTGCCTCTATTAGAAATCTATGGGCGCCATTGTATTATGGATGTTGGGTTAACCCTAGGCATGACATAATATTATATGGTGTAGGCCTCCAGTAAGAAATCCCAAAAATAGAATAACCATAAAAAAAATAACTAAATCAAATTAACTTATTTATCAAATTCTTATATCTCGTGAGTAGTGACATGGATAAAAGAATGATACCACCGCTGAGATCACGACTTTATGGTTTCATTAAGAAGATCCTAACATTGGCCGACACAGGAAAAAATGTAAGTAATATATATCCATATATAAAATAATAAAATATCAATTATTTTTTATAATATACTTATATCTCTGAAAACGAAACTTATATTGTAAATTCGAGGGTACCATTGAACTCGTGTGGGTGTGTTCCCATTAGTTGGATCCTAACATCAATCGGAGTGGGTTGAGGGCGACTGTTAATAAATTTTATTCTTTTTATGGTAGATTTATTAAACTTTCTAGTGGGGATTTCTATCTTTTGAATTGTTTCTCAGAATGTAAATATGAGGGAACAATTCAATTTTCCACAACATGATACGATTAAGAAATGAATAACTGCGATTGGAAATGGTCGGGTAAAAAGATAATGTTTGGACTTCTCAAATAAATAATATAAAAATAACTAAAGAAGTTGTCTTATTATTTTTGAAAACCGTTGAGTGATGGTTGTGAGACCGTAGAGTTAACAGGTTATTTAATAAAATGTTATACTATGTTGTGTGACCGCACCATCGGTTAATTAATGTGTTAATTAATTATTTCATTAATTAATCACATAAATGAGCAGAGAGAAAATCTCTCCAAATAGAATGATAATTAAACCATTGGTGAAAGGATTTTGAGACCCCACAGGAAAAATCTTGACAAAGCGCCAGTGGAAAACCCTATCCAATGAAGAATGAGTAACTAAAAATTCCATTGAGTATTCCATATGGAGTGTGGAGAACACTGAAAGACATCTTTGAACAATATATTATTCTCCATCATCGTTATCTAATCCAACGTGTTCAAGGTAGGTGGTTTAAATTGTTTATCCGTTTAAATGATTTTCCACTTTATATTCTTGATTAATATGAATAACGTGGATTAACAGACTAATGGGATGATCAATGATTCATTCATTCTTATAGCTGGATGATGTGGGATTTGATTCAAGAATTTATTTCTTTCAAATATTGATTGAAGAAATACACACGATTAAACACTGAGACAGTAGGGCGTTGGCCAACGAACAAGGCTAGTACCCTCTCTAGTTCTTGTATTTTTTCTGTTCTTTGTGCACAACCTAGAAATAATTTGGAAAGGAATATATATAGGATTTGCAGTGAGGGTGATAAATGTGGATCCCCATTGGTGTAGAATGTAATGAAAACAGACCATTGGAGTATCTCCGGTGGCCCAAGGAAGATCCTGCAGGAACAACGACATCGGTGACTAGCAGCAGCATCCGGCCATGCCGGCTGCATGGGAATGGTTGTGTCCATTAACACCACGACAGGTGGAAGATGTGGCATAGTAGGATTGTGTGGGGAGATGATCAACATCCTCATGTTGCTAGGCTAGACATCGAATGGCCAACTAAGCTGACCGTTACCGAATGGCGGGTAGCGCCCCGCTGGTGTAGGCAATTGGGAGAATGACCAACATAGTGGACTGGATTTTCCATGATGGCCGAACCTACTGGTCAGGCCGGACCCACCCTCTGGGTTTGACCGACGAGTTGGGCCAGACCCATGGGCCCAACGGGCCGCCTGAGTCGGACCCTTACCAGATTCCACCTAGCCTGTTTCACTAAACTATGTGTAACACTAAACCGAACGCCCATTTGATGAAACTCTTATGGAATTGTTACCCTTAAGATGATGCATACCATATGAGATACTCTATATGGGTTTTGGATAATTTAGAGGTACGGTAGGGTTGGATCAAAACTGAATCTAACGGAGCTCGCAGTACTAAAATGCCTATAACATACAGACTGGGCGTCTGATTGACACGTCATCTGTTGTGTTAGAACCCTTATGAAATTTTGGTTATTTGTGTTATATCATCATGGGAATTTTTTGTAGTATACTTATGACTGATGCCCTGAGGATAAAAATTTGCGTAACTCAAGCACCCCAAGTGCGAGAACCATGTGGTTGGCTGTCAGGTGAGGAGAGGCCCTTTGTGGATTGTAATCAGAGAGACCCTGTGGGGATAAGCAGTAGTGTGACCTAATGAGTACCATCCTTAGAGAATCCCAACATAGAATAATGACTAACGACCCTTTGTGGATCAGTAACTTACAAACATTTGTGGATCAGTAGTAGCCCAAGGAATTCCACCCTTAGAGTGGCCCATCATGGATTAGTGACACACGACTCTATGTGGATTGAAGACTTATGACCTTGTGTGGATCAGTAGTAGCATGACCTAATGAGGAATAGTCTTAGAGTATCTCTTCATACACAAGTGACTTACGAAGCTGTATAGATCGAGGTCTTATGACCCTATGTGGATGAACGACTGAAGAACTGGTGTGGATTAGTGACTTATGATCCAGAATGGATCGTTAATAGAATGAATTCTTCGATGTTCATTAGTAGAACATCTCTACAGAATTAGATGATTTATCTTTTTGACTAATCATCATTATTTCTATTCATTAATTCATATACATCGTGTGAGATGTTTTTATCTTTGTAGTTTGTAATAATGATTTTTATTTTGGGTTTTTACTTTGTGGAATTTTTAGAGACCTTAGAGGGCCTCAGGCTCCCTAATGAGTTTTATTATACTCTCCCTTGAACAAGTTTCTACTGCACATTTTTGTTTCTAATGTAGAAAACATGAATCATGATTGAGACTTTTGAGAGCCAGGGATAGATGGTACACAGAGGTGACTGCTTCATGTGGTGAGTAGTAGTGATGAGTTGTACCAACCATTCAGATAGGATCCTTTGCGAACAATATATACAAGATTTATTCATAATAGCTATAATTTCTTTTCATTTGGGCTTGTATACTAACCACTTTTTCTTTCAATACTTACTTTTACACTCAGTGGTGGTTTTTAGAAGTGGTTTTACCTTTTATTTTATGCTGTATTTTACTTGTGCGCATCATGCCATGTCTGTGTCTATACAGGTTTGAAGGAAATGCCTTCCCTTTTTGGATTTCAGCTTTTCGGTGCTAATCACAATCCCCTAGATAATCGATGGTAGTCTTGGGGTAGTCATGGAATGGTCTATAGGGGATGGGTAATGAAAAATTGGTATTTGAGGGCAGAATTTTCTACCAGAAAAACAAAGAGTCTGTATTATTCAATGGGGTTAATAGTGTTAAGTGTCTTGAGTTCGGATTTCAGTTTTGGGAGTCCATGATTTATATAGAGGCCGACGTATCCATACACAATGACCATGAATTTTTTTCTGACATAGTCAACAAAAACAATAGTTTCACATGTTTTGAAAATTTTTTTCTATTGATATCATTTGAGTTATAACACCCGGTATAAATTATTGATCATGGTTCTTATTGATTCCCTTTCAAGGTGCCGACATGCACCTAGCCTGGTATGATTTCAATGTGGGACCATGAGGATGGTCTATAGTGTGCTGAGGCATTATTGCAAGGACATTTTCACAAGATGGGACCTTAGGTTGGTCTCCTAGGGATACCAATGCTCGTTGGTCCCTAGTTACTGACATAGCTACCATTAGAGGACACATATAGGCTCAGTACCTTACAAAGGTTTCACTGACAGATACCCCTCAGGTTCCTGGTGAGCCCGACTCACGGGTGACTAAGGAAAATCCTCAGGTGGATACAAAGTTTCTATATATCTAGGGCACCATTAGAGTAGATGACAGTCCTTGGAGTGTGCATTCTATGTGGCTCAGGAGGGCGATGACAGGGTTTAGATTACCCCTATCATAAATTGAGGTGACTTTTTATATGGATAGAGCTTCAAAACATATCTTAGAGAAGTTGTCTATTTCCCTAAAAGTATATGGGGTATGTGGTCCAATGTGCCTTTGTAGCATCTACAGGGAAACATGTCAGTAGTTGAGTTTTTTTCAAGGCGCACAGACCATTCCTCGATTAATACGATACGACCGTTTATTCTGGGCTCAGGCCTCCGTGTGAGATGTGATTAGGGACATCTGAGCCATAAATATTCCAAATTTCATTCCTTTTTTTTAGGGTTCTAGAGAGACGCTTTTGTGGTTGAATGTTTTTTAGTTGAGTAGATATAGACAATAAATGTCAGCAGAGGTAAAGCGGGAAACCGATATCAGTCTTAGTGACTTGGATGTGTAAAATGTATTAGGAAGAGGAAGTGATCAAGAAAGATTAATCTGTTGGTAAAAAGAAGTGGAAGAGTAGTTAAGAGACTATAAAGAGGTGGTATACATTATAACATGTTACAACCAGTACCCCAATGTGGTCCCCACCAGTCATAGGGAGTTGGAGGGCAGGGGAAGGGAGTAGCTAAATTCTATCCTAGAGAATGACCGATGTGCTCCATTAATGACTCCATGTACAACATGTTTCTACTACTAGGTACCATTTTAATAGAAGTAAGTATTAATAATTATTTCTTGTCATGAATCTTGTTCAAGTACTGGTGTTTCTGGTTAATTTTTTGACTTGATCATTATGTCTGGGGATACCTATGGGTAGAGACTTCATAATCACACATATGTCGATGGTGTGATCTTACCCTTGAGGTATGTGTTTTGGTTGTATCCTATTTGTGGCAGCATCATGTCCTTACAAAATTAGTTTCGGTATGGAATATTCATCCACACTTCATGATCAGATTGAATATTTTAGGCAAAACTATGGTGTATAACTACTATGTATGAAGTTAGTTTCCCATGGTTGGAGAATAAGGAAACATAGACAGCATGAGATAAACTCATGCATAGGAGTGTGCAGTCGGTCACTCTTGAGATGACCATGCTTACCCTTATCATAGAAAGGGTTTTGATTTTTTTAGTTCCCAACAGTAGTTGTAGTGTGCAGGAATATCCTTTAAAAATATGTTTCCTGGATTACCTCCCTATAGGTAGAGGGACTTCTTCATTGGCTTGTACCAATGGATGAAACCAATATCTAAAACTCCATATCAAATGGCTCATACAGAGCTCCAGTAGCTAAGTGTATAGTTGGGGGACATACATAGGAAGGTATCAGTAAGATCCAATGTTCTAGTTTATGTGTGGATTACCAGAACATTTACCATGTGGCTGTGGAGAATGTGTATCCACTCTTAAAGGGTTGATGGTCACATCAATCAGCTAAGATGGGTTGCCTTTCTCATGGATGGAAAGGTGCCCGTAGGATTTTTAGTAGTTGAGACAGTGGTGATGGTTTGATATCCTCTAGGACTATGAATATTAGATAGTCTATAATCCTAGTAAGTGGAACATGATAGTCTACACACTTAGTAGGAGGTATGGTTTATTGTTGTTGAGTGACGCGACAGGAGAGTAGCTGCGTTGTAGTTATCCTTCATGGTTAGTGATGTAGTAGCTTACCTATAGTCTATGACAATCACTCCCCCAAACCATCAGCTAGTTAGGGAGGCAGTTCTTGGGGATTTTGACTACGAGACTCGATGTGCTCAGATATCCTCAAGACATTCTTCAGATGTATTTTTTATAGTTAGAGATATCGTCATATTTTTTATAGGACTAACTTTAATACTAGTGATGTAGAGGGAGAAGGTGTTTAGGGGGTTCCATACATACCCTTTAGTGGTATATCCAGGTGTGACATGGATGTACTAGGACATTCGACATCAATACTAGTGGCCTAGGATGATGAAAGTGGGGGCTAGGATTGTTTCATGATTCCTCACCTATCATCAAGTGAAAACAAAGCATCAGGTTCCAGCACGCTAGAGCACATCATTTACCCACAAACACATGGTCATATGGAGGTGACCATATAGACCTTGGATAAAATTCATTTTGATTGAGTACCACATATTGGAAACAGATTTGAGGACCACCCACCACTAGTAGAGTTTTCATACAACAATAACTATCACTCCACTGTTGGATGGGCACTTTTTGAGGCATTGTATTGGCGGCCATGCAGATCATCTCTATGCTGGAAAGACCCAGGGGAGTCAGCAATCATGGGTCTAGAGTTAGTTTGTGATATCACTGTGATGGTGCAGATCATCTAGGAGTGGATGAGGACTGCATAGAGTAGACAGAATTATTATGAAAATAAGAGATGGGTAGCCTTGGAGTTCGAGGATGGAGACAGTGATTTCCATCTGGTCTAACCCTGATGGGGATTTCATAGATTTGGTCGAGGTGGCAAGCTATCTCTGGGGTAAATTAGACCTTTTCATATCTTCAACATAGTTGTTGTGGTGGATTAATACCTAGATCATCCCCCATAGATGCAATGGGTGCATGATTTTTTTCACGTGTTGTAGGTGAGGTGATATGCTCATGATAAATCCCACGTCATCGACTGGTGTTAGTGGGATTGGGTGAAATTTGTAGAGTTCTTGGTGAAGATATAGGATCGATAGTAGTGAGACCTTCATGGACAATGGTTTACTCTTGTTCACATTTAGTGGCAGCACATGAATCTCTATCAGAGAAAAAAAAGAATTGGAGGATCAAATTAGTGCTCAGTAACCCCATTTGTTTTCATAGCATTTGTTTTGTAATTTATGGAAAAAATCCTTAATGTGGGGAGACTGTAATGTCCCACAAATTCCATATAATGTTTTTAATTATATGGAATTATTTCAAGACAAAAAAATATGGCATCATGTGATTTTGAGGCCTAGGTATCCCTGAATGATCTATTGAAAAGGGTTAGGCTTTAAATATAATGTGTGAGAAGTTTTCCTAAAATAGTTGAATAACTCTTAAATGGGAGACTTGATTCAAAATCTGAGGGCAACATTGCATTTGGTATGCTGGGTTTACCGAAGGTGAGACTTAAGTTAAGTCATTTCTAGCCTCTAGTGAGTAAACCCCAAAATTGCATTACAATAAATAAAATAATTAAATAAAGTTATATTATTTTTCAAATGCTTATAACTCATTAATTTTGACTCAGATTAAAAATCTTAGACCACCACTGAGCTTGTGATGGTATCATTTCCTTAGAAATATACTAACATTGGCCAGCGCAGCCCAACATTAGATGTTAGTTTTTGGCCTTAAAAAATAATTATGTGACAAATATTTATTGTCAAATATTTATAACTCTTAAATGATAACGTAGAATAGAAATACAAGAGTACTGTTGAGGTCCTGAGGGAGTGTTCCCCTTATGTGGGGCCTAACCATGACCGGCACGAGTCGAGGGTGACTATTAATTTTTTTTTACATTTTTGAGGAATACTCAGTAAACATGCGAGTAGTGATTTAAATATTTTTAATTGTAATCAGAATAAATTTTTGGGGGCACTATTTAATTCATTGGGCATGGATTCACTTAGTCAATGATTAACATCGACCGAAAAGGGTGGGAGGAAAAAGTTAATTTTTTTAATTTTCAACGAAAATAAAATAAATAATAATGTGATTTTATTCATTTTTAAAACCTCTGAGTAATGGTGAAGGGATTACCTAGTTAATGGGTTCTTTAATAACATGTTACACTAGGTTGTGGAGCTGCACCTTTGGGTAATTAATGAGTTAATTAATTAATTAATTAATTAATTGCATAAATGATAGGATATTTAAGATCTATAACTCAAATGTTAAAAAAATTGTCAACGAAATGATTTTTAGACCCCATTGAAGAACTCTGGATGGAGATACTGCATAGAACCCTCTCAAACAAATGATGAGGAACAAACGATGCCATTAAGGATTTGAATTGGAGATTGAAAAACTCTGACAATACTCATTGAACAAAATATTATCCTAATTCGTTATTAGCGAATCTAGCATTTTCAGGGTAGGGGGAACAAATTGATTATAAGTTTAAATGATTTTACTTTTTTAGTTCTTGATTAATATGAAGAACATGAATCAACTGACAAACGATTTGATCTGTGATTCATTTATTTTGTTAAGGTTGATTATGTGGGGTTTGATTCAGTAATTTCATTTATTAGACTAATTATCATTGTATTACCCTTGTTAAATCACTTAAACATATGGCGTGGGTGAACGAACAAGGCATGAACCCTTCATTGTTCTCGTGTTTTGTGTGTTCTTTGTGTGTAACTAGGAAATGAAGAGACAATGCATTTTTATAGAATTTATATTGAATGTGAGGAATCATTAGGCACATAGGTGGATAAAAGGAAAAAAACGGCCCACCAGTTCATCTCTGTTGGCCAGCAAAAGCTTTTGTTGGCACGGAACCACTGGCATGGTAGTGCTATCCACGTGGGAAGGGTCGCTCTTACATGTACTATGTCCAACTGGGCTACATCGGGTGGAATACATGGCACACGAGCACCATGTGGGGAGTCTATTAGCCTACTCAGGATGCTCGGTTGGACAACAAACGTCTAAATGATTTGGACGTTATGGATGGGAGGGCGGCACCAGCTGGAAGAAAAGACTCGCACTGCAGGTCGGGTTCTCAAGGCTAGCCGAACCCGCTGGCTGGGCTGGACCTGCAAACCGAGCCGAACTCAACAGGCCAGGAGGACCCGCCGGTAGGGCCGAACCGACAAACCGGGCCACACCCATGAGACGTGCGAGACCTGCATGCCAAACAGGCTGGCCAGGCTGGACCCCTACAAGACTCGATCGAACCCATTTCAAAAAAAGTTTTGTAACTCCTAAAGCAGACACTGGTTTGACAAACCATATACTTATATGGGACCCTTAGGATGAGGTAGTAATTTTGAGATACTCCACTCAGGTTTTGAGGAATGTTGCAGTATGACCAGGTTGGATTAAACTGGAATCCAACTAGGCCTTTAGTATAAAAATTCCAAAACATACATACCAGATGTCCAATTGATGTGCAGTTTGTTGTGTTGGAACCCATATGAAAAACAGTTATTTGGGATAATTCTTCGTGGGACTTTATGGAAATTGATGTACAAATGATGGATTGAAAAAAATAATCAATGGAACTCCAGTGCACCATGTGAGGGTATATAGAACTCAAATTCACCTAGTGTGGGAATCTTATTTCTAGTAGTCAAGTTTAGTGCGACCCTTTTTAGATTGGCATCAGGGTGACCATGTGTGGATCAGCTGTATTGTGACCCGATGAGGAACGTCCTTAGAGAAGTTCGTCATGGATCAACAACTTACAACCCTGTGTTTATCGGTGACATACGACTCAGTGTGGATTAGTAGTAGCGCGACCTGACAAGGACCATAATTTGAGGATTCTATCCTGGATCAGCAACATACGACTCTGTGTAGATTGGTGACTTAAGACCTTATGTGAATCATCAGTAACACAACATTATAAGGAACAACCTTAGAGTGGCCCGTTATGGATCTGTGACTTACGACCCTATGTGGATCAACGACTTACGACCCTGTGTGGATCTACAAAATATAACCATATTTTGATCGCTTACTTATGACCCTATGTGGATCAACAATAGAATGAATTCATTGTGGTTTTGCAGTGGAAATTCTCAATAAAATGAGATGATTTAGCTCCACGACTAATCATCATTATTCATGTTCTATAAGTTAAATACTTGGTGTGAGATGACTTGAACATTATGATTTGTGATTGAGATCTTGTTTTTTGGGTTTTCCATTGTGGAATTTTGAGACAACATCAGGGGTATCAGGGTCCCAACTGAGTTTTTTATACACACCCCTGCACAGGATTCATCCACACCTAGTTGTGTATTTTTTAGATGACATGCATCATGATTGATACTTGGGAGATCAAGGGCTAGACTATACACGGAGGTGACCAATTCATGTGGTGAGCCACAGTGACGAGATATACATACCTTTCAGGGAGGATGCTTGGAAGACGATCTATGGAGGTTTTTTTTTAACATTGTTGTAATTTTATTTTAGTGGGGAAAGTATACTAGCCCCATTTTATTCCAATACATTCTTTTACTCTTATTGGTGGTTTTTAGTAGTGGATATACCATTTCGTTTCCATTGTGTTTTACTTGTGTGCATCATGTCATGTATGTGTGTGTACAGGTTCAGAGGCAATGCCTTCCATTTTTCGTTTTAAATATTTAGTGATAGTCAACTAGCCACTGGCCAATGGATGGTAAGCATGGGGCAGTCATTTAACGGGCCCTAGGGGATGGGCCGTGACAACAACTTATCTTATTGGAATATTTTTCTACCAAAAAAGGTTATCCCTATTTGATTTATTCACGAAAAACCTCATCTTGGAAGCATCCTACTAATCTCATGATCACATCATCAGACTATATTGGGTTACAATGTCTGAAAGATCATGTTATGTATCTCCCACTCCCTCAAAAGTTATAGAATAAAGTATATCTGAAATTGGGTGGTGGAAAAGCTTCATCCACCAATACATGATATGGATTTCACTCTTGATGGACTGGTTCACATTTCCCATCAATGGATTTCATTCAAGAAGCCAAGGACTTGTCTTTAAATTTATGTTTAGGATGTAATTCTATTTGAGCCATCTCCCTATACACAAAGAAGGAAGGTGTTGATGAGGTGCCCCAATTTTTATCTCTTATTGATTCTCAATCAACACAAAGAATGAATTATCCCACTGGAGAGGGAGAGGTTGTCACCACAATTAAGGGAATTCATAGTTGTCATTAAATTTTGAATTCATTTAGAACTAATTCTAGGATCTAGGATTGGACCAATGCTAAAATTCCTCTCACATAGGAGGATCAATCATTCCTGATGTATAGAAGGCATAATATTCACCTCTTTATATAGGTGATCCCCAAGGGTAATGTTACTACTGACTAGCTCATCATTGAGTTTCTTAAGATTGTGAATCACATAGTAATACCATGCCAACTAATCCTCTGTAAATATATTATCATCTCATCTATGTGATGTGTGTGGTATGGCCACGTCATTTCCTTTATCCTTTGGATTGTTCCTCTATATATTTGGAAATATGATATTTTGAGGTTTCTGGTTATGGATCTCCTTAGGTATTGTGTATGTGAATCTTCATTGGGTGTATTCAAACCCTCCTCATGGGTTATTTATTCAATAAAGTTCATGTTGTTCCAAAATAGGATCAAAAATTTTGAGAGGGATGGGGAGAATCATTATTTCAATTCTTTTATAACAAATTCTTTCTTAAATTCTTAACATACATTCTTTATGAATGAAAATTATTAATGTTACAATCCACTCTGTTACAACTTCTCAACCTCCCCTTTAATATGCAACAAATATAAGATAAATTTACACCTGGTACATACATGTATTAGTATAAATACCAATATATTTCAATGATGGATAGTCCCACCACCAGGGATACTCTAAGTAACTTATTTCCAAAAATACATAGTCTCATTCAATGAAAATTTCTTTAAACCCTGTATCAACATTCCATATATTTCTAGTAATACCCCCCAACTATCCTTATTGTATCCACTTACCCATAGTTAGTTATAAAACCCACCAAGGAAATCCCTTTCAACTAATGGTATGTATCAACAATTAAAATCATAAATTTTTCTTCTTTTTTGATCATCTTTAGATTGTTTTCACTTACTCTATAAGAAAGATATGTCAAACATTAGATATGTAAAATGTTCAAGAACATCAGTAATTCACTATGGAACATTTTAGTTGGGAAACATTATCTAGAAAATCTATCTGGAAAACATCCATAGAAAAAGATATTATGATGGGACTCGGTCTGATGAACCTTTCTCTAATGACCTCTATTTGAATTTCACCATTCCAATTATCCTATTATTATTCAATTGAGTTGAATCCCAATTTCTTACTCACAAGTCCTCTGTATAATGGAACACGAGCAATTGAACCTTACTCTGTTGCATGTAACTCTATTGGCTCACTATGATGAATTACTACAATGAAACTTTTTCAAATGGGACATTCTCTAATGATTGTATTGGACCACTCTAGGAATAATCTAATTCCAATGGTACATCCTCAGCAAAAACTGTGAAATAAAGTTGAATCAAAATATCAATACTTATTCCATAATTTGTAGTGCTCTAGAACAAATTAATAGTTCTAGTTCACAAATTAAAAACCTACTAATCTATCCTTTTATAGGAACCCCATTATAGAAAATGCAAGAAAAATAATTTCAGTACCCACTGAATGAAATTCACAAATTATGGATTTCTTTTTAATTTATGTATTCATATTTGGCTTTTTAATGATTTTTCATTACTTATAAGATATTCTAGAATCTTCTCAGGTATACTGAATTATTTATAATTCTTCATTTATTCAAGCATTGTACAGTTATATTGTCTAATTTGATTCATTATTTTGATGAATAAATGTGAAAAAATGATGATGACCAATTACGATGAACACTTGTAAACACTAAAGGTTGACTTATGTAGATGATCTAAATCAATTAAAAAACATGTTAGAAGATTTATAGAAATATTCAATATTCAATAACATCAATCGTCAATACTTTGACAAAATTTTCACATGATAAATATCTATATAGTATTTATCATTTTCATTAATTCCATAGGCTAATGATTATGAGACTCATAAACTTATTGGTATCTGCATGTGTTTGTTGTGTTGTTCTCTACATCACATTGAAAATCATTGTTAGTTCCATTATAATGATTAATCAAAAAATTCAAAGTAAAAATCAATTCATTAGTTTTTTTCTCTTAATCCACTAAAATTAAATTTAACATGACAAAAATGTTTTACTAACATATTGATCATCATAAGATTGATCAGTCTCAGAATCATTAATATGAATTATATTTTTCAACAATTCATACATACTTCATTATTCAGACTCTAAAAAAATTGTGGCTTCTTCTACTCAAAGGATACCAAAAACTTAAAATGAATTAGTTTTGAAATCCATTATAATGATTTAGGGTCAACAATGAATTATTTTCTTCAACATGATCATCTTACTAGGTTTCTGATATTGTTATCCAGATTATTTTCTTTCTATTGATCCTCATACTTATGTGTCTGGTGTTCTTCTCCTCAATGAATAGTAGCTAGAGCACTTCTCATTATATTCTCCTCACTTCCACAATTATATGATCATATCATGAATTCTTCTTGACTTTTAGATTTATTATGTTCGACATTGAATCATCCTAATTAAATTTAGAATTATTATAACTTATTATCATTCCAATGGCTCATTTCATTCCAATTAATCCTTAATAATACATATTTTCTACAATATCTCCTTATAATCATATCCTTACCACCATTCCATCAAACATCATAAATGATAGCTATTTCATATTACATATGCTATAGAAAAGTAATGTAATAGAAAATAGCTTTAGATTTTCATCAGGGCCATTCATACTTTAAACCATTTCCCTATTACAATTAGTGAATTATTTCATGACTAAATATGATTTTCCATATATTCAAACTTTCTATCTGAAACCCCCAATATGATGAATTGTATTTAATGACTCATGTTGATTTGACTGATTTTGATAGCTAGTTCATGTTGTCAACATTGTAAACTTCTTTATTTTATTAGGATTTCCATTACTATATCACCTGTTAATTTGTTTACATACTTTAATAATTTTCATAATTTTATCATATATTGATATGTTGATAAAAAAATGCAGCCAAAACAAGGCTTAGTCTTAACAATAGGTCTCTTTGTGTTTGTTTTAAATTCCTACATTAAAATAATAACACATGTTTTTTATTATGAAATATTCTTCTCTCCATTCTTTAATTACTCCACATATTTCTGATCTCTAATAATTTATTTACTCTCCCTGATTCCATTATTCTTCCCCTTATTGAAAATCAAATTTAAAGTGCACATCATGATAATTTTTCTCATTTTTAACATATGACAACATTTACAATGGTTATAACATTTTATCTCAAACTCATGGACTTATTTTTTAGGGGATCATATGTTTAAATTAGGTTTTTAGAAAAGTGATTTTAACTAAACAACTCTAATACTACGTGGGAAAATCTGTTATAGAAAACAAGATTGTATGATTAAGGTTATCAATTTTGTCCATAAGCTAGCCTTCATGTTCTAAATTTTATTGTTTTTTTCAGCATTCTCATTTTAGTGGAAATGATTAAAATAATTTTTTATGATTAAAGTAACCAACAAAAATATCAACATACATATAATAAAGTTCTAGTTTATAAACACAATAATATATTTTTCTTCATAACCTCATTACATTTTTTTTCAAGATGTGTTAGAAACTCACCTACATCTATTTCCATATTTCAAATATTTCAATTCACTGTAAGATAGTTAAAATTAAAAAAATGTTTTGGATATAATAAAGAACCTTAATGGTCCCTTAGAATCATCTTCAAAATTGAGAGTCCACTCTATTTATTTAATTTTTATTCTACTTCTTTTAAATTTCATTTGATGAATTTTTTCATTATGTTAATCATTCTCAAATTTTTTAAGAAGATTTATTTCCATCTAAATATTCTTATAACAAGGATATAAATAACTTTACTTCCATACCATCCTTTATTTTATAGTGAATTTATTACAACTCCATCATGTCTTCCACTTGGAATTTCAGGATAGTATAAAAATATTAACATACCCTCATTTATCATATCTGTTCAATTTTTTATAATTTCTAAATCATATTATTTAACAAATGTTCATCAAATAGGTTCTCAACATCAAAAACATTATTCTTCCCCTTTGATTCATAATATGTTTTTTCTTCTTCTATCTTTTGTTTCCATGGAAAGTTATTCCATATAGATAAGTAAGCATTATTTATTTTATTTTCTCAGTTTTCTTAATATACACATTTTCATTCATCATTTGGGAGTCCCATGTCAGTACAAGATAATATTTTTTTAAAAAATAATATTATTTTGTAATCATAGACCACCATTCATTCAAACATATTTTATGGTAGATACATTTAATACTTGTATGAAAAATATTTATGTATGAAAGCTGCACAACAGAAACAACATTCTATGAATAATGATTTTTTAGAATGATGGTGGATTATTTTTAGAACATAATTTATATAGTTTCTTTACAAATCGTTGAACACTTCACTCATGAAGTTACATTCATGAATTATTACAATTATAATTGGTCAAACATGTTTTATCCCAAACCCTCTTTTAAAATCCTTTCTTTTCACTTTCTTGAGATGTTTCACCTTTAACATCAATATTATTGGTGATGTTTTCTTTTATATTTTTTATCTTAGTTTGTGTTACAGTAACAATTAAATATATTTTAAACAATTCCTCTTCATTCTCATTGAGCATAACTTTCATAAAATATATAATATTTTTGGATTCATATTTCTTCAACTTGTTTTAATTATTTTCATAAATAAATTTGATTCAATCAGGTTGACTTCCTCATTTTCAACAGATCATTTTTCATATATTTTAAATTTTCTTTCATTCAAAAATATATTCATACTATAATATCTAATAATGTTTAGATTTATTTCATATTTATTCCTCTAACTGTCATTATCAGATTATATATAATTAACATCCATTTGTAACATTTTTATTTGGTTCATGGGATGAGTATTCTACTCAACTTATTTTTCCAAATTTGTATTATGAATTCATTAAATTTATATAAATTCTTCACCATAATTAGAAATGTTTTATTAATTACATCCATTTCTCACTTGAGTTGTAATGTTAAGTTTTTTAGCTAGTAATTCTGCAGATAAAGAATCATACTTCTATCATCAACTATGATAACATTTCATCTACCTGTAATTTTGAAAATTTCTTATATGATTATTCCATTTTTAATGTAATTTATTATCATACTCTTCACACTAAAACTCATATAATATATTCCTTGGAAAATGATGTGAAAAATTCTGTATCCCTTAAAAATTAATCATTTGTCAGTTTATTTTTCTATTCACCATATGGAATTTCTTAGATTGGAGGAAAATCATTGTATTGAAATATTCAGCTTCTTCTTATGCCTTTTAATTATATGATTATTATTTAGGTTATTTATTCTGTTTTTGACATAAAAATTTTGTTTTAAAGCCATTTTTATGCATCATTTTTCTTAAAAGAAAACTTTTTCTCATTTCATATGCTTAAAAGATATTTAAAAGTTCATCCAAGGATAAATATGTATGATATACTATGGCTACAATTTGGCATAAAAAAATCTATAATGTTTCTCAAATGTTCTTAATGATTAAATAATATTTGTCTACATAACAAAACATATGATGTTAATCACAATATCATTTACCCATGTAAATTAATAAATAATACCCTCATCATCATCCATTTTAAAATCCTCAAATATACTTTTCCAGATTTGTAATTTTTATTTAATAACATTATCATTAACTTCACATCTTCTTCTCAAAATGTATGACATATTCATATATATTGGCAGCCACATTATCTTTTGGTAAATATAAATAGTGAGAGCAATCAACAAATCATTGTGATATTTTCCACTAGTTTTTATACTTATCTTATCAATAACTATCAAAGAATCTTCATTAATGAGAGGAAATCCCATTATTTTTCCACCTAATACTCATGGAAATGTGAATGAAGACAGCGCAACATCATATTATTACCACTTTGATAGTTACTTAATTTAAAAATAAGAACACCCCTATTTTTTAGTTCATTGAAATTCTCTATTATCATAGAGATAACTTTCAATGGAATACTCCTCCAATAAAAATTGTTGGTCCTAAATAGGATTGATACAAATGAGAAGAGGTGGTGGATAAGTGGCTTCTTTTCTTTTATAATTTTTATTTTGAAAACATTCTCTAATAATATTTAATAAATTATGAAACATGGTAATCTTACGATCCACTCATGTATAACTTCTTGAACCCATCATTGAATAAACAATTATAATTGAAAGAAAAAAAAATATATTTACAAGAATTAGTAAAAAGACCTTCACCTATCTTGTTAGATAGCCCCACCAACTAGGATTATTTCAGTATATTATTTCTAAAATACAAAGGAACAAAAAGTGAAAAATTATACAAACCCATTAACCACTATGTTGCTATTGTTGTTTATACCTTCTTTCCATTTCACTTCCCACTCAAAAAAATATAAAAATTTTGGATATAAAATTCATTTATTTCTTTACATTTAAATTATTATACACTTTTTGTATCATTTGGGAGTATCTCATATTTTATACAATGTACTAAATTCATCATAATTCTTCAAGTTAACAAATATTTTTTAGTTCGACTGTCCAGTATGATTCTCCATTATGAATAATACATGTGAAAATTTGATTATGGTGCATTACAATGAAATGTAGTAAACACTAAATGTTTTATCATACGTATTCTCCATATCAATTGATTTTTTAAAATTTTGACATAATTATGTATTATTAAAATACATCATTCATCATTACTCTGATAAAAATACCCATTAGAAATATCTTCAATGTATATCCACTTTTCATAAATTACTCAGACCGATGATTTAGAGATCGAATACCTTATTGTTGTTATCATATATATGATGGATTAGTATTTGATTCAATCTTATGATCATTTCCAACACTAGTTCGATTATTCATCCCCACTTCTAATGATTCAAACAATATTTTTATTCTTTTTCCCTAGACCAACTCAGAATACAAATTCATCTTGATAACAGTTGTTTAATACATTATTGATCAATTCCTGATGAATCAGTATTAGAATACATTAGATAGACTATCATTTACCAAAATTCAAATTTTCTTAACCATTTTTTCCTCTGTTAAACCATTGATTCTATTATAAATAGGATACAGAAAATATAAAATGAATCGATTTTATAATTCATTCGGATGAATCGGTCTCGACAGTAACTTCTTATCTTAAATATGATCATCTTAAATTCCAAATGGTATTGTCTCCCTGATGATTCTAATACTGATGATTTTCTTATTTATATTTATATAGTTTCTAATACTTATTAACATGATCCAAAAAACATCTCATTATAGTCTCCTCAATTATAGAAACATCAACTTGTATCATGAATTCTTCATGAATTTGAGAATGATTAATTTTTACATATTATCATCTCACTTACACTGATTGACTTTTTAACTTCCCATCCTTTCAGTGAATCCATTTATTCCAACCAATCCTCAATAATATATATTAGCTTATGTATCTCCATTCATTTATATATTATTTTTATTTTTATTATACAAATTCAATAAAAAGTATATGAAATTATATATGATATTGAAAACTAATCGAACAATAACCCATCATCATATTTTCATCATGAGAATTCAGACTTTAAACCAATTTTTTCTTATGATGAGAAAAAATATTCAAGAATCAATATGATTATCAATAGATTCTAACTTTATAAAATAAACTACGTCATGATAAATCATATTTAATGAATCACACTAGTAGAATGAGTTTGATGGGTGGTTCTAATTATCAACTAGGGAAAAACCCTTATTATATCTAGATTTACAATACATTTTCACCAGTTATTTTGTTTACTTACATAATAATCCTTTTACAACATTTTCATTATATTTATCAATTGAAAAAAAAATACTCCCCAACATTAAATGGGTCCAAATATTCTCCCTATATGTCAAAGTCTTGATACACATTATCTATTCTATTTATGGTAATGAAATTCATATAGGTGTATCATAAAATGGTAGTGATCCTATTACTATCAATGAAACATGATGACTCAATACTACCTACCTCATGGTTCTTTCAAGAACTATTTACACATTGGATCATTTTTTATAAGGACACCTGTAGGGCACGATTTCCCCCATCCATACATTCCACCCATCAAATTCAATGAATAATAAACTTAAGGTAGTTTCATGTCATGTTTTCTAAATGATCCCCAAACAGTATGAGTTCATCTTATGTGGGTAGGAGGGGATATTATGTTATTAGTTGATATTTACCTTTAAACCATGATATGAATTAATCCCTATAGTATCATGATAATGATGGAAATTCACATGTCCCTTAGGGATGAAGTCTGTTTGGAAATTTTTTTAAATTGATAAGGCCCTTTTAATGGATTTAATGATTCCTGTCATGAATTTAATAACTCTTGGTATGGGAATTGAGGTATAAGTACCACCATCCTAGTATTCTAGGGTTGATCATGAATTTTCATTGATTTACCTATGATTACATCTGATGATAATGAACCTAGTGATGAAAATTGAGATATAATTGTCCCCAACGATATGTTCTTGGGGTTTATTTGTAGTATAAACTTATATTTAATGAATACCATTAGGGATTTATGATTTGAGGGGTGGAGGCACTAGTAGATATTCCTCAGGACCAGGAGAGTGGGGGTGGGGGGGGGGGGGGTTCTCTTATATGGAAGCTCAGGATGCTGATATTGTGACCTATTCCACTTTTTCTTTCTTATTTATGAGATCGATACAATGGAAACATATAATAAGAGTAAATATTTATGGTAAGTGGTTTCCTAGATCAAAAATTAATCTTAAAATTCTTAAATATTTCCATTTTCCTTCAAGGGACTAGTTTAAATATTTTTATAATCTCCCCCTATTCCTAATTTCTTGTCACCATTGAGGAGTGGAAATTCCATTGGAGTGAACAAATGGATCATGCATTATAGAGTCACCTCATATCATAGTATTCTATTCCATTATAGGACTTCATATATCATAGTTATATTGTTCATGGGGTGTGGAAAGTGGAAGTCTCTATAAATTATCCATCAACAAATATGGATACATGATGACTCATTAGTGATCAGTTTCCTATGAGTATTTATGTAATGGAAGAAAGCATGTTTTATATATGTGTTATTCTTTTACATTTTTAGGTCCTATGACATGGATATAGTAGTTGGGTCTTGCTGAAAATAGAGTATGTTATTCCTCTGAATGTGAACCTCATATTTTGGATAAGGAATGTATATATCTTTTAGTTCCTAATGATTTTACAACTTATTCAATTATACACAATTAATGAACTCCTTCTCTATATCTTTTGGGATCTCATATTTAGATGTACCAAGGGTGTTAATCATGATGTGGAGTTATTGTATAAATAAATCTCTCTATATTTAAATTTAATCTTCCTCATCATCAAACATACATACCCTATCTGGTTAGACTATCAAAGATCTCCTCATTGTCCCCAACTGACCAAAGTGGAGTGTTCCTGGAATTTGATTGAGAACTATATATGGTTGACCCCATGTTTCAAGAACCTTTCTAAATGAATTAATATGAGTCTTTATAACCCAAATATAAAGAAAGGTATTGGCATGTGGAGGATTTCCTTGTAAGTGGGATATATCACAATTGAGAGGTTGACAATGGAAGATGTCAGACATTGAGTCATGGGGATCCATCTACAAAAAACCATGAGGAGGACTATCACAATAATGATCACCAACTACTTCAGTGGAAGACTTAAAAGACCCTTGGGGTGTTATGAATATATCTCGAACAACCTCATGAGAATTGGATTTCAAAATATTTGAGATATGATCCTCACTCCAGGTCATCACTGGAATATGCCTAATTTTATTTTTCTATTATGCATGGATTTGAGCCTGATGTATGATGGCTATAAAAATATGTTGATAATTATCTATTACCATAATAATATGAGCCTGCTACTGATTATCCTTTTAAACATTCCATGTTGTTTCTCTGATAGGAATATGAGTGTTCAATAAGGCATGGTCTAAGTATACATGGTGATTCTATTTTAGAACAAGAATATGAAGTTGATCCTGATCCTTTAGAGTATGCCAAAAATTATTTTAAATAAGAATATGAAGCTGGACAATGGATTTTTTAACTATCACTTAGTTGTCTATGATAGGAATGGGAATATGATCCAATATGAATATGCATTCTCCATTGGAATATGTTGATGAGCCTCTTGAATGGTAGAAGGTATTTGAGAATTCTATTTTAAGGACTCTTAATGATACAAATGTAGACATTCATTGATAGAAGTAGGGATATTGGCTTGGAAACTGTGATCTACAAGAATATTACATGAAGCATCACTGAAAGAAATATGAGAAATTCTTAAGGCATGTTCCACTCTCACATAACATGACTCAACTAGAATAAGGATATTATTCTGATCATGAGCCTCAACTGTGTTCCAATATTGTTTTCTGATTAAAATATGTTCATATCTCAGGGAATTGGAAGCTCTCACATTGTGATACACATCCAAAAAATGGATATGAGCTCAATCGTGGCCTCTTATAGTATGTCTTCATTTTTTAATAGTAATGTTCCCCTACACCGAGTAATGTGCATCAATCAATTATTGGGCCATAATTGGTTGGGAATATGAGTCTGATTTGGTACTTCATCTTTTACTATAATACAGCGATAATCATCGTTGATGAGAGAAAGAATTTTTATATTCTCAAGAGAAACATATTTTTCTTTCTGAACGGAGAGTTTTGAAGCCCTAGCTGTATTGATAAGAATATAGACTTGTCCCTATATCTATACTAATGTTGGAATATTTTTGTGGAGTTCATCAAATGATTCTAAGATATATTGACACATAATAAATATCTACATTAAAATTTAAACTTATACATTTTCTATCTCCACAATATAGTAGAAGATATCTTTAATTGAATCCGGTATATGAGTGCAATTATATCCTCCATGTTCAAATATAAAATGTTGATGAGTTTCATACACAGGATTTAGGATAAGAAACTACCCATCTATGGTTGTAGGAATATGGATAAAATCTTGTTATGAGATATCTTGGATATGATACCACTCACAGGATTCCATTAAAATGTGTTTAAGGGTGTCATTAATAGGAGGTAGGATATGATAGCACTCAATGTTATCCTAATAATTCTCTGACATATGTGTCTTTTATTTTCACATACATGGGTGTCATGGTTGGACATTTTTTATGTAGTTTCCTCAGTAGGTGACTGGATGGTACAGATGAGATGATATTGGAAATGATGGTTGATTAGATCCCTCTTCAGTAGCTCCAGAATTTGAAGGGTTCCATTCATGACTCCATGATCCACCATTATTTGATACTACAAGTATTTATTTCTGCACTCTAGAGAATAGACATTGATGTGGTTTGCGGTTGAAACGATATCCACTATAATTGTTATAGAATTCTTTTGATTTTATAGTATCCTCATTTTTTATCATTTTGAAACCCCCATGGGTAGCCTTAAGGGTTGGGATAATTCCATGTAGATGTAAATCATTGACCATTTTATTCTCCACATGATGTTGAATGACTGGGGATAGTGAGGCTAGTCTAAGACCTATGGCTGTTGCAGATGTAATTGATTATCAAAAATAGTCACTGGATGAAGACATTATCATGGGATAGGGAGTTGTTTGTGAGATAAGTATATGCATTAATGACGTCCACTGGGAACATGGTCAACAATTAATGTATCATGGCAGGCTCCATACATGTTGATTTAGATATTAATTGGTAACACAATATCCATTTCTCATTCGTCATATATATGTTTTGCTACTGTGGGCCTGTTAATGTGGAATAGACATATTTCATGGGAATACAAGCTATAAAAGATCATATGATCATTTTAATAATTTGAATGATTAATGTTTGGTTACCCACAAATTTGTTTGCATAGGATATGAAAACAAAATGGCCTAATTAAG
Organism: Viscum album; assembly: GCA_963277665.1. NCBI lineage: Eukaryota > Viridiplantae > Streptophyta > Magnoliopsida > Santalales > Viscaceae > Viscum > Viscum album. The sequence continues at coordinate 872,520,162 of OY728125.1, forward strand.
GGTAAACCAATAATTTATAATATTTAAGATATTATTGTCATGTTCAACATTTTCATTGTATTGGAATGTTGTTAATGGCCTAGACCAATGGTTTTATTTTTGGGGTGCTTATTTATATGTGAAATCATTCATGTCTAATTCATAATTCAGGATCAATGGTTCCCACATCTATAGCAGGGTACAAACATGATTTCCAAAGGCAGGTGGTCAATTGGGGGTTTAGACCCAATGACATTTAAGAACTAAAATTGGTCTACAGGATTGGTGGTCAGGCTCATCACACAATATTATTGGGAATTTTTTAACACTATGAGACATTTATATATATTTATGATATATTTGATAATCTCTTCCAAATTTAGATATAGTACCTGCTGCCCTACCAAAATTATCTTGTTTTTAATTCTTCCATGTAAAATGGTAGGTATATTAATTAGTACAACTAAATGAATTAGGTATTCCTAACTCATTTACATGTTAATTGGTGACATCTTATATACTGAATCCACACAACTAGGAACATAAGTATTTTCTCTCATCTATGGAAGTGATTAATATTCTATATTTGGGATTCAACTTTCATGAGGTGTTCTAAATAGCATGTTTATAATAGGAATCAAAACCTATGTAGTTTCTTACACCCATTTAGTTTCACATCATGTGAAAAAGAAAAATATGGGGGATATATGAACTGGATATTGCGATCGATCCTTAGGGATGATTCCCACATTTAATAGTCATGGATGAAATCATAGTCATGAATATTCATTAAACCCCTAGATAGTTTCCCACAGTGGATACCCTTATATAGAAATAGTTATATCATTCCAATAATAGATGATTAAAAATGGAGGTTTCCTTAGTTGGGGGGGGGAATCATCATACAAATTATATGATCATTGAAAATCCCAACTCCCACATTAGTAATTCTCAGTGTGAGAAACAAGGGATGCAATGTAATTATTATCACTATATATGGATGTAGGACATATGTTCTATGATAGACCTTTGGAAATTTAATATGGATATTTGACCGATGGATGAGTCCTAAACAACCTAGTTATTGAAAAAATTAGTTTCATCCTAGTAATGTTCATTTTTCAATCCTTTGGTGCATGAGGTAGGATGATCATACCATGGGATATATTGGGTATCGATAGTTTAAAAGTCAGAGACATGGTAGGATATACAATATGGTGGAAGCCTATTTAAGCGCAGTTCATATGTGTAACGCCCCGACCCTAGTTACCCAGAGTCGGTGCATTATTACATAACATTGGAATGATCACAAGAAAGATCAAATCCCGAAAGACCGATTAGTTTAGTAGCCATGGAAACACTAGATATATTCATAAGTTTTACATTACATCATAAAATGAAAAACTACTACAACAACATAATGTTTCCAACGTCCACACTATAAACCCCTCATAATATCCCTGCAAGTCAATCATAATTTACTTCTTCACTACCTGGGAAAAATAAAACATAGAAAAGGGGTGAGCTCAAATGCCCAGTAAGGATAACAATATAGCGGAACATTCAAAATAAGCATAAACATTTAAGGCAATGAATTACTAAAACAAAAGCCTTTTAAAATTGAACTTCAACATAGTATGGCAAAAGTAAAATGAAATAATTCCATTTACTTGTTCACATGGATATTCTACTAATCAAATAATCACATGCAATATCAATAACCACTTTCATAATGTTGGAATGCATAATGCCAGACTATCATAACCACATAGCCAAGGCCTCGTGCCAAGACTACAAATAAGATTTTGTCAGGGCCTTGTTCCAAGACACTAGTTTGTCTCATGAGACCTACCGATGCATCGAGGAGCTATAGCGGGCTCCACCCGTCACTTATTAAGTCCAATGCATTCCCATATGAAAAGGTTTAAACATAACATAAACATTCGTATTAAAACTAGCATACGAAATGTCAATAATTTCACCATAAACATTGAATGGTATAAAAATAGCACATCCACAGTCAAACATAACACAAAACCTTCAATACAATATAGAAGTTTTGTATCATAATAAATCAACTTCAAATAATCTTAAAATCCATCAAAGTATGTTGACATAGATGAAATCAAAATTCTTTTTGAAGAAGTATCTCCTTTTATTTTGAAATCATTTAAGATCCATATAAAATAAAACATTTTCTTTGAAAATATTCTTATAAGCTTGTATGGAAAGCTTCGACAATTTTATAACGGCGGAAAATAACCGCACCCGCCGTATAAGTTAAAAAAACATTCTTACCTCAATTCCGTCGAAAAGGTTAAAAAGGACCTTGTTTTCAAAACGACGGAAAGATTCCTTTATAAAACTCTTATAAAAAGTCAAACAAGGGTATAAATGAATTTAACCCATATTCTTGTAAATAGTAAAAATGTTTTGAAATACATTTCGAAGAAACATGGATGTTGATGATAAAGAGATCCCAGTAGATTATTACGTATAATACAACCTCGAATAATGAAGAGATTGTGAAATAACCCTTACCTTGTACTTTTCCTTGGTTGGGGTAGGTTAACCTCCTGTATAATGTTGAAATAATTGTTATTAAATTATACAAGAATCATATACATTAATATGATATCATATATGATCTTTTAACATTGCTTTGATAATAATATCTTAGTATTATCGTTGTTTCGGGTGTGAACTTTCTTGTTTTCTTTTGTATGTTTTGTTACGTAAGACATGTTTGTAAAGGATAGGTTGTATATTATTCATATCCAGAATGATATAAAGTCCTTAAACATCATTTTTAAATCATAAAATGATAATTATACTTGAATGGATACGATGGAGAATGAATCTCATCGCGTTCGTGGAGACGGTAGTCCGTACGTATGCACGAACGCTACTTCCATTTAATTTTTTTATTTTAAAAGAATCGAATCCAAATGATACATAGGTATATTACTATTCCAGTATAATATAATATTTTATATATGTTACATAAGTTCATTAACACCATCCTTTATATGTTCCATGTGTGGTATGAACGAGTCATATCATTTTAAGGGGGCGGTAGTCCGCACTTCCTCAAATGAAATTATCGTATGTATATACAACATGAAACGAATAATGGTATGAAATAAAATGGAATTTCAGAAGCTTATATATAAAATATATATCCTTAATATCATATTTAATTACAGTGACATCATAATGGCCACCATGAGAGGTGGTAAGATGTATTTGAACAATCATCGTTTCGTGAGGCGTTAGTTTGCCATCCACAGAAACATTATGTTCATCATCCATTAGATGGAGTTGTGTGTATGTGTAGTTTTAATCCTTCTTATAACAACATCCTAGTATATTTAGGATACTGGTGTTGTTACAAAAGAAAGGAAATAAAAAGATTTTGGGGGTTGGAGAAGCAAAATAAATGAAAATACTTTAAGAGAAATTGTTACCTTTAATTTAGGTAACTCACTTTGGTTGGAACCAAAGGACTTCTTGAAATGCTTTCTGCCTAAGGGGAAGCTTCAAGGAGGAGGAGAGGGATGTGGGGAGCTTAGTTGGGCAGAGTTTGGACGATCCAAGTGGCTTGAGAGGTGTGAGGAAAAGAGAAGGAGGAGTGCCCTTTTATAAGAGGGGTGAGGGGCACCTTTGGAAAAGCTAGAAATATTAATTTATAATAAATTCATATTCGGTTTCCAAAGGCTCCAAAGTTGACTATTAAAAGGATGAGGTGGGTATAGGTCGAAAACAACTCATCCAATAGAATTTAGACAGGTTTGGGTACTTATATTAACCTTATCTTTAAGTATTAACTCTAAGTTAATTAGTTTCACTTTTACAATGTCTCTTTGTATTTTTATATAATATGGTTAATAAACTTACTATATACATCCAAGCGACCCCCAAGTGGTCCATTAATGATGAACCTATCATAATATAAGTCTCTTGGTCGAACCTTAGATTTTTATTAATTTAATATCAATTAATAATATAATATTTGTTTTAAGAACTCTTTTATGTCAATTTTGACACTATTCAATAGTTGATTTTTGTCAAACTCCTAACAGATTGATTACTTAGAACAAAGTCAATTAAATCAATCCTAATATATCATATTATCATATAAAATTAGTTTAATTCATTAAAAGTTTCATATTATAATTATTTGGGTATTTATAAGATCAATTATTTTAATTTTTCACTATTTTAGTAATTACTGCATCATCATTGTGTCATAAATAAAATATATTATTTAATGTCTAAAAATTATAAATAAAATATAATTATGTAGGAAATATCTTTATCTTTCTAATGAATATTTATAATCTAAAATCCAACATGTATAACCCTATGTAAAAATTGTTCTTCTAAAAGATGTAAGCTTATGCCATTTTTATTTTTATTTTAACTTTATTAATATAATGTGTCATTATCACTTACAAGTGGCTCCAAGGGGTCCCCAAATTGACCCAAGGATGCCCATGGTCGGGTATGTGTACACCAATATGGTTAGGGCACGTTTTAGGGTAATTTTGTATTATTATAATATTATTTTTCTAACCCTTATTTACCGGATTTACCCTTTAACTATGGTAAATAAAATATTTACCGCAGTAATTATTCAAAATGTGTAAAAATAAAAGTTACCTATTTACATAATTTGGACATCCTGATTCCAAATACGGAATCCATTTTCCTAAATTCAAAACACAGAAGTGGCAGAAATTAATTTAAAATTAATTCCCGCTGTCAAAACAAAAAGCGTGTTTTTAAGAGGTAATAACTATCAAAAGATTGACACTTGTTTATGTTCGGTTTAATTGTAAAATTATGTCCAATGACCGACATTATATTAAATGGTAAAAATATATTCTAAATATACTTTAAAACCACTCAAAATCACAATTTATCACTACTAATTATTTTGATTAAAAAAGTTGTTTTTAATTAAAATTTAGAAATTTTCACTATTCATCAAAATATGAAAGTTATCCGAGATGTACCAAAATTTCACCCTAGGCTAATTTTGATATTCCGAATCTAAAAATGAAGTCCATTTTGAAATATTGAATATATATGATTTCAAAAAGTAGGTATTACTATTCACAATGGCTAGTTTAATTAGTTGTGGTGTGTGTTAGAACTCGAGGTTGCGTACAACACACGCTATCGCATTATTCGAAGGGAAACATACCATAGAAGATTGGGGTGTTACATTCTCCCCTCCTTCAAATAATTGCGTCCTCGCAATTTCTAGGGTATTACTGCATAAAAAGACTCGGGTGGTTCTTCATCATAAGTTCCTCGGGTTCCCACGTTGCCTCTTCCATCTTATGGTTTCTCCACAAAACTTTTACCAGACGCGTCGTCCGGTTTCTCAGTACTTGTTCTCTTGTATCAAGAATCCTGACGGGCTCTTCGCAATAAGACAGATCGGGTTCCAGTTCTAATTCCTCATAGGTGAGTACATGCGTTGGGTCAGGCATGTATTTTCTCAACAGAGATACGTGGAACAAATCGTGAACTTTGGAGTGACTTGGCGGCATTGACAATCGGTAGGCTACAACCCCAATTCGTTCTAGAATTTCAAAAGGTCCGATGTACCTGGGACTCAATTTACCTTTCTTACCAAAACGTATGACTCCCTTCCATGGAGATAACTTCAGGAAAACAAGATCACCGACTTGAAATTCCAAATCCTTCCTTCGATTATCGGCATAGCTCTTCTGCCTACTTTGAGCTGCTTTGATGTGATTTTGGATTACCTTCACCTTTTCCACCGTTTCCTCCACCAGTTCTGGGCCTACAAGTTTTCTTTCACCAACGTCATCCCAACAGGTTGGTGTACGACATCTCTTTCCGTATAATGCTTAATATGGTGCCATCTGAATACTTGAATGGAAGCTATTGTTATAGGAAAATTCTACCAGTGGTAAATATTGATCCCACATACCCTGAAAGTCAAGGGAGCAAGATCTCAACATGTCTTCTAAGGTCTGAATAGTCCATTCTGATTGTCCATCTGTCTGAGGGTGGTAAGCAGTGCTCAAATGAAGTTCAGTATCCAGGGATTTCTGGAGACTTTTCCAAAATCTTGAAGTAAAACGGGGATCACGATCAGAAACAATCGATAGGGGTACTCCATGAAGTCTCACAACTTCATTAATGTATAGTCTTGCTAGACGTTCCAGGGGTAGATCTTTTCTTATAGCAAGAAAATGTGCGGACTTGGTAAGACGATCAACAATAACCCATATTCCATCGTTCCTTCTAAGAGTCTTTGGTAGCCCCATGACAAAGTCCATTGTAATATTGTCCCATTTACACTCCGGTATGGGAAGAGGTTGCATGACTCCTCCAGGATGTTGCCTTCCAGCTTTCACTTGTTGACAAACCATACATTTTGACACAAAATCAGCAATCTCCCTCTTCATGTTGTCCCACCAAAAATGTTCCTTCAAATCTCTTTACATTTTGGTGCTCCCAGGGTGTATAGAGAAATTGGAACTATGAGCGTCATCCAGCAATTCCCTTTTTAGATCAGGTATATTGGGAACACAAAGTCTCTTCCCGAATTTCAAAATTCCATCTTCATACACAAAGTCTCTCAATTTCCCATCATTCACAGCTTTAATCTTCTTCTGAAATTCTTCATCATCGGTCTGAGAACTCTTAATCCTTTCTAGTAAAGATGGTTTGGCAACCATTTGTAAAAGCATTGATGTTTCACCTTCCCTGGTTATTCCCATGTCCATCTTCACTAGATCCATGAAAATTGGATCCCTTTCAATTCTCATCATGTTCAAAACTCCATGGTCTTTTCTGCTCAAAGCATCTGCCACCTTGTTTGCTTTCCCTGGGTGGTAGTGTATCGTACAATCATAATCCTTGAGTAATTCAAGCCATCTCCTTTGCCTCATGTTGAGTTCTTTTTGTGAGAAAATATACTTCAAACTCTTGTGATCAGTATAAATCTCACATTTTTCACCATAGAGGTAGTGCCTCCATATCTTCAAATCAAAGATCACAGCTGCTAACTCAAGATCATGAGTAGGATAGTTTTGTTCATGAATTTTCAACTGTCGTGATGCATAGGCAATAACTCTATCATTCTGCATAAGGACACAACCAAGTCCTTTCTTTGATGCATCACTATAAATAACGAACCCATCATTCCCCGATGGTAGAGTCAATATAGGAGCATTGACTAATATTTTCTTCAATTCTTCAAAACATTCTTCACACTCTTTTGTCCAAACAAATTTAACCCCTTTACGTGTGAGCTTCGTTAATGGGTTAGCCAATCGGGCAAAATTCTGGACGAAACGTCGATAATAACCTGCCAAGCCAATAAAACTATGTACCTCAGTTATACTCGTAGGTGCTGGCCATTCTTGGATTGCTTTGGTCTTAGAAGGATCAACATAGATTCCATCTTTAGAGACAATATGGCCAAGAAAAGAAATCTCCTGAAGCCAGAATTCACACTTGCTAAACTTTCCATATAATTCATGCCTCCTCAGAGTCTTCAAGATAATGTGCAAGTGATTTTCATGATCTTCGTAGGTTTTGGAGTATACCAAGATATCATCAATAAATACCACCACAAATTCATCGAGATACTCCTTGAAAACTCTATTCATCAGATCCATGAATACAGAGGGTGCATTAGTCAATCCAAATGGCATTACAGTAAACTCGTAATGCCCGTACCTGGTTCGAAATGCTGTCTTCGGAATGTCTTCCTTCTTTACACACAACTGATGGTATCCAGATCGAAGGTCAATCTTTGAAAAGTATTGAGCTCCATGCAGTTGGTCAAATAAATCATCAATACGAGGTAGGGGATACTTGTTCTTTATCGTTATAGCATTGATCTCCCTGTAGTCTATACATAACCTCATAGATCCATCTTTCTTTTTAAAAAAAAGAACAGGGGCTCCCCATGGAGAAACACTAGGGCGAATAAATCCCTTATTACTCAATTCCTCTAGTTGTTTCTTTAGTTCGACTAACTCTACAGTGGCCATTCTATAAGGGGTCTTCGATATAGGCCTTGATCCAGGAATCAAATCAATGGAAAACTCAACTTCTCGTTCTGGAGGATGTCCAGGTAAATCTTCCGGAAATACATCTACAAATTCTTTCACAACAGGTACATCCTCTATTTGAACATTCCTTTCCTCACCGACAGTTATTTCATTCTCTTCCTCCCCAATAATTGAATTAAGTTGAGCTACTGGGGGTGGATCTAAATAAGAATTAGGTGGTGACGATTCTTCTCTAAAAATAAGGTGCTCCTTATCATTATCATCAAGAATCGTAACCTCTTTCTTCTTACAATAAATCTTCGCATCATAGTCCGAAAGCCAGTCCATACCGAGGATTATATCAAACTCAATCATAGGTATGACGATGAGGTTAGCAGATAAAGAAAATTTATGTGCTCTAATGGGGACTGATTCACAAAACTTCGTTGCAACGATACTTCCCTTAGGAGTTTTAACTGACAACTCCCTTATTAAATCAAATTGGAAATATCTAATTTTCTTAGCAAACTGGGAAGATATGAAACAATGCGATGATCCAGAATCAAATAATGCATTTTCTAAACTTGAGGAAACCATTAAATTACCTGCCACCACGTCTTTCGGAGCTTCTACCTCAGCAGTAGTGATAGCATAAGCCTGGCCTTGATCCCGTGGCCTTTTCTGAGGTAAGTTCTCCTGACGCTGAGGGCATGCATTCGCATAATGCCCCATTTCCCTACAATTGTAGCACTGAACATTGGTAGCTTCCTTCTTCCCCTTGCAATCATGAGCTTGGTGGCCTTTTTCACCACACTTGTAACAGACTCCCATTCCCTTCAAGCAAGTACCAGGATGTTTCTTCCCGCATTTACCACAAGATGGATATTCAACCTTTCCTTTCTTCCCCTTATTTCCATTCCCAAATTGATCAGCAGGTCTCTTCTTCTCTTGCTTTGCTTTAAAGTCATAAGACTTAGAGAATTCCTTTTCGGTCTTGATAGCACATGAGACAATGTCTTCGTACGATGAAAAGGATTGTGAGACTAATGCTCGACGGAGAAATGGTTTTAACCCATCAAAGAAACGATCAATCTTACTTCTTGAGTTGCGAATATAATCACCAGCGTACCTCGCTAACCTTGTAAAGTTAGCCTCATACTTTGTGACATTCTCATCCTCCTTTTGTCTCAGACTCAGAAATTGTCTTTCCATATCTGCTCGATGGTCGCGAGGAAAGTATTTTTCTAAAAACAGATCTTTGAACTCCCTCCATTCCATATTTGATACTTCATCATCTTCCTTCGTATTTTGAATCAATGACCACCATTGATCAGCATCTCCAGTGAGGTGGTAAACTGCCATGATAACTTTTTCCCTTTCACTGCTCCCCAAAGCCTGAAATATTTTCTCTAGGGAAAATATCCATTGCTCAGCTACTAAGGGATTTGTACTCCCATTGAAAGTTGGTGGTTGCTGTCTCATGAATCGATCTAACATTTATCCTCCACGCTGTGGATCAGGGTGCTCCATACGGGTAAGGTTATTATTCATAACCTGAGTAAGTTGTCCCAGTATGGTGATTAGCTGATCAGCACCAGTTGCATCACCAGCCCCACTATAATTATCTTGAGCAGGAGGGCAATCCCTACATGGAGTGCGTGCATTGATACGGTTTCCATTTCTTCCACTAGGCGCCATTTCTAAACAATGGCATAAACTAGATCAGTTTATGAATCAAAATACATAATCCCATACTTATAAAACACTAAACATAAATTGAACTATCTATGGATATAATCCATAATCATAAATATGTTTTCTTTGAGGAAGTATATACTCATAAACCTTTCATAACGATTTGTAAAGAAAATGAGAGTTATCCTAAGCATATCCCCCGGGAGTGTCGTAACCAAGAGTGCAGCAAGGCCCGTTGTCGTGCACCAGTTCCCGTTCGAGTCTAGCTCAAAGCGGTGTTTTCGGGTTTTACCCCTAGGTACATCTGTGCCAGAGCCGCCTCTACCTGCTCGTATCCAGACAGGGATGTATTGCTCGGAAAACTCACAAAATCTCTAAAATACCAAAATTCTAGGAAGTTCTTCTATACTAATCCTCAAAGTTCATCTTAGGTCTACGTGCTCTAATCAGAGTTTATCTAAATCTAGCTTCCAAGGTTTGTACTAAACTTCCTCTGATACCAACTGTAACGCCCTGAACCTAGTTACCCAGAGTCGGTGCATTATTACATAACATTGGCATGATCACAAGAAAGATCAAATCCCGAAAGACCGATTAGTTTAGTAGCCTTGGAAACACTAGATATATTCATAAGTTTTACATTACATCATAAAATGAAAAACTACTACAACAACATAATGTTTCCAACGTCCACACTATAAACCCCTCATAATATCCCTGCAAGTCAATCATAATTTACTTCTTCACTACCTGGGAAAAATAAAACATAGAAAAGGGGTGAGCTCAAATGCCCAGTAAGGATAACAATATAGCGGAACATTCAAAATAAGCATAAACATTTAAGGCAATGAATTACTAAAACAAAAGCCTTTTAAAATTGAACTTCAACATAGTATGGCAAAAGTAAAATGAAATAATGCCATTTACTTGTTCACATGGATATTCTACTAATCGAATAATCACATGCAATATCAATAACCACTTTCATAATGTTGGAATGCATAATGCCAGACTATCATAACCACATAGCCAAGGCCTCGTGCCAAGACTACAAATAAGATTTTGTCAAGGCCTTGTGCCAAGACACTAGTTTGTCTCATGAGACCTACCGATGCATCGAGGAGCTATAGCGGGCTCCACCCGTCACTTATTAAGTCCAATGCATTCCCATATGAAAAGGTTTAAACATAACATAAACATTCGTATTAAAACTAGCATACGAAATGTCAATAATTTCACCATAAACTATGAATGGTATAAAAATAGCACATCCACAGTCAAACATATCACAAAACCTTCAATACAATATAGAAGTTTTGTATCATAATAAATCAACTTCAAATAATCTTAAAATCCATCAAAGGATGTTGACATAGATGAAATCAAAATTCTTTTTAAAGAAGTATCTCCTTTTATTTTGAAATCATTTAAGATCCATATAAAATAAAACATTTTCTTTGAAAATATTCTTATAAGCTTGTATGGAAATCTTCGACAATTTTATAACGGCGGAAAATAACCGCACCTGCCGTATAAGTTAAAAAAACATTCTTACCTCAATTCCGTCGAAAAGGTTAAAAAGGACCTTGTTTTGAAAATGACGGAAAGATTCCTTTATAAAACTCTTATAAAAAGTCAAACAAGGGTATAAATGACTTTAACCCATATTCTTGTAAATAGTAAAAATGTTTTGAAATACATTTCGAAGAAACATGGATGTTGATGATAAAGAGATCCCAGTAGATTATTACGTATAATACAACCTCGGATAATGAAGAGATTGTGAAATAACCCTTACCTTGTACTTTTCCTTGGTTGGGGTAGGTTAACCTTCTGTATAATGGTGAAATAATTTTTATTAAATTATACAAGAATCATATACATTAATATGATATCATATATGATCTTTTAACATTGCTTTGATAATAATATCTTAGTATTATCGTTGTTTCGGGTGTGAACTTTCTTGTTTTCTTTTGTATGTTTTGTTACGTAAGACATGTTTGTAAAGGATAGGTTGTATATTATTCATATCCAGAATTATATAAAGTCCTTAAACATCATTTTTAAATCATAAAATGATAATTATACTTGAATGGATACGATGGAGAATGAATCTCATCGCGTTTGTGGAGACGGTAGTCCGTACGTACGCACGAACGCTACTTCCATTTAATTTTTTATTTTAAAAGAATCGAATCCAAATGATACATAGGTATATTACTATTCCAGTATAATATAATATTTTATATATGTTACATAAGTTCATTAACACCATCCTTTATATGTTCCATGTGTGGTATGAACGAGTCATATCATTTTAAGGGGGCGGTAGTCCGCACTTCCTCAAATGAAATTATCGTATGTATATACAACATGAAACGAATAATGTTATGAAATAAAATGGAATTTCAGAAGCTTATATATAAAATATATATCCTTAATATCATATTTAATTACAGTGACATCATAATGACCACCATGAGAGGTGGTAAGATGTATTTGAACAATCATCGTTTCGTGAGGCGTTAGTTTTCCATCCACAGAAACTTTATGTTCATCATCCATTAGATGGAGTTGTGTGTATGTGTAGTTTGAATCCTTCTTATAACAACATCCTAGTGTATTTAGGATACTGGTTTTGTTACAAAAGAAAGGAAATAAAAAGATTTTGGGGGTTGGAGAAGCAAAATAAATGAAAATACTTTAAGAGAAATTGTTACCTTTAATTTAGGTAACTCACTTTGGTTGGAACCAAAGGACTTCTTGAAATGCTTTCTGCCTAAGGGGAATCTTCAAGGAGGAGGAGAGGGATGTGGGGAGCTTAGTTGGGCAGAGTTTGGACGAGCCAAGTGGCTTGAGAGGTGTGAGGAAAAGAGAAGGAGGAGTGCCCTTTTATAAGAGGGGTGAGGGGCACATTTGGAAAATCTAGAAATATTAATTTATAATAAATTCATATTCGGTTTCCAAAGGCTCCAAAGTTTACTATTCAAAGGATGAGGTGGGGATAGGTCGAAAACAACTCATCCAATAGAATTTAGACAGGTTTGGGTACTTATATTAACCTTATCTTTAAGTATTAACTCTAAGTTAATTAGTTTCACTTTTACAATGTCTCTTTGTATTTTTATATAATATGGTTAATAAACATACTATATACATCCAAGCGACCCCCAAGTGGTCCATTAATGATGAACCTATCATAATATAAGTCTCTTGGCCGAACCTTAGATTTTTAGGAATTTAATATCAATTAATAATATAATATTTGTTTTAAGAACTCTTTTATGTCAATTTTGACACTATTCAATAGTTGATTTTTGTGAAACTCATAACAGATTGATTACTTCGAACAAAGTAAATTAAATCAATCCTAATATATCATATTATCATAGAAAATTAGTTTAATTCATTAAAAGTTTCATATTATAATTATTTGGGTATTTATAAGATCAATTATTTTAATTTTTCACTATTTTAGTAATTACTGCATCATTATTGTGACATAAATAAAATATATTATTTAATGTCTAAAAATTATAAATAAAATATCATTATGTAGGAAATCGTTTTATCTTTCTAATGAATATTTATAATCTAAAATCCAACATGTATAACCCTATGTAAAAATTGTTCTTCTAAAAGATGTAAGCTTATGCCATTTTTATTTTTATTTTAACTTTATTAATATAATGTGTCATTATCACTTACAAGTGGCTCCAAGGGGTCCCCAAATTGACCCAAGGATGCCCATGGTCGGGTATGTGTACACCAATAAGGTTAGGACACGTTTTAGGGTAATTTTGTATTATTATAATATTATTTTTTTAATCCTTATTTACCGGATTTACCCTTTAACTATGGTAAATAAAATATTTACCGCAGTAATTATTCAAAATGTGTAAAAATAAAAGTTACCTATTTACATAATTTGGAAATCCTGATTCCAAATATGGAATCCATTTTCCTAAATTCAAAACACAGAAGTGGCAGAAATTAATTTAAAATTAATTCCCGCTGTCAAAACAAAAAGCGTGTTTTTAAGAGGTAATAACTATCAAAAGATTGACACTTGTTTATGTTCGGTTTAATTGTAAAATTATGTCCAATGACCAACATTATATTAAATGGTAAAAATATATTCTAAATATACTTTAAAACCACTCAAAATCACAATTTATCACTATTAATTATTTTTATTAAAAAAGTTGTTTTTAATTAAAATTTAGAAATTTTCACTATTCATCAAAATATGAAAGTTATCCGAGATGTACCAAAATTTCACCCTAGGCTAATTTTGATATTCCGAATCTAAAAATGAAGTCCATTTTGAAATATTGAATATATATGATTTCAAAAAGTAGGTATTACTATTCACAATGGCTAGTTTAATTAGTTGTGGTGTGTGTTAGAACTCGAGGTTGCGTACAACACACGCTATCGCATTATTCGAAGGGAAACGTACCATAGAAGCTTGGGGTGTTACAATATGAATGATTCCTAAACATCCTGATTATAGTAAAAACTAGTGTTCTCGAAGATTAGTTTTATTGGGGATTAAACACTAATGTTTCCCTTGTATATCCACTAGATAAGTGTATCATGTCTTAGAGTGTATTTTTGAAATGTCATGATTGTCTTATTGACATCTATGAGTGTATTCCTGGAATTTTTGAGGATATTAAGAGATGCCCATGTTTCTTGGTGGACATGCTTAAAGAAAATCACACGATTCAATTGACATTTCTAGAGGATGTCGCATAACCTAAATTAAATGTCTGGAGGCCAACACATGATCAATGATAATGTGTCTAGAGGGTGTCAGATGACCTGGATGAAATTTCTAGAGGACATCTCATGATCCAATATGGAATTTTTGCAGTGTGAAATAAGACATGGATGATTTTTTTGAAGGAAATTCCGTGTTCTTGGCTGAAACGTTTAGATTCTACACCTGGATCTGGATGACTATACCAGGAAACATTGCATTAACCAGTCTAACATTTATAGAGGACATCTCATGATCCATGGTAACAAGTTTGTATAATGACACATGACCTAGATATCTTTTGTATAGGACATTGAATTATCCGGAATTTTATGTATGGAGGGTGTCCCATGTCCTGGCTAACATTCATAGAGGATGTCACGTGATCTAGGATGACATTACTTGGTTTCACTGCGATTCCATTCTAACATTTATAGTGTACAAAAAATGATACAGGCTGATATGCATGGCATCTTTGAAATCCCTAGATGACTTTTCTTGGGGTTTACACATAACTTGGGTGACATGTGTGGAATAAATCACAAGGATTTGGAAATCAATCCCTAAAAGATTCACAATATTTGGGTGGCATGACTAAAGGGAATTGTGCAACATTCTTAAAATGTCGAAGGGATTTTTCATGATCTAAATTGTGTTTCTAAGGAGGGTATCTTGATTTTAGTGACATGTCCTACTATTGTTTCCCAATCTCGGTAAGTCATGTGAGGCATATGAGAATCATTGTATATGTTCGTCACATATATCATCAATATTTTATTATTTTTTGAGATTGTTATTTCATATGGGCATTATCATGGTTTATTTGAGTATTATTTTATAGGTTTTCTGTAACCCAACCGATATGTGGTTCCTCTTTCTCATAAAAGTACTAATACACCATAAGTTCTTTTTATGATAACATGTGATCACATAAAGTTACTTTTCATGTATAGTGTTTCATTACGTTGTTCCCTCGATTTTATGTGGTGAAAAACAATTGTGATCACGTGACTTGCCACATTGATAGGACTTCTCCTGTGCTCTTATGTGTGATCTATAAATTATATATTTTTTATACTGAGGGGAAGGGATTTATAGGGCTCACCAACCCGGATATACAAATCCTTTCATGACACATTTCTATTGAGTTTTTTCAAAAAAAATTGGAGGTAATTTTTGTCACACACTTCATTACATTCTTACAAGGTCCATCCATTTTGCTGGGTGATGGCCAAAATCTGTGAAAATGTTATAGATTTGACAATTTTTTTTGTCCTAGGTCGATCAATGTGATTCGACAATTCTATGTTGACAAGTAACGAGGCTTAAATAAGGCCAGGATAACATATATAAGATTTTTTTTGATATTTGGATTTCTATTTAAAGGATTTCCCATGATCGAAGATAACTTTTTTGGGGTCTTCCATGAGACAAATGTGGCTTATCAGAGAGACTTCATGAGATCAGCATCTCAATCCAGAGGGATTATATGGGATTATGAATACATGTAGAGAGGGACTCTAAGGGATCAATGGTGATCTTCTAGGGAGAATATCCCATTTCAAAGGATTATCAACATATCCTCACTCTATAATAATCTTCTGTATTTTCCCCTTTTATTTCATTATTTATTTTTAAGGGATTGGGGTTCATGTCAGGATGGGGTGATATCAAATATAATCCCACTTTTTTTTCCCACATTAGGTGGAAAATATTTTTTTGAGGTGATATGTAAGAATTTTTTCAGAAATTAATTTTTTGGTCTACGGAGGAAAAGTTGAATAATATAATCAAATAGACATCTCTGAAACCCTTCTCATGATGAAGGTGACATGTCAGAGGGAAGTTGCATGGAAAGGTAGAAATTTCACTAATGAAATCATGTGGTTTGTAGACTATATGAGTGTACCACAATACGATAAATGAAAAAATAAGGTATCTACCTTATAAATATTTCTCACCATTACTTTACAAAGATTTTAGGATGGTTTGTCTAGAACATGCCAGGTGAAAAACCATGTGACACTAAGGAAATCATTGGGAATCCTCCACAAGATCAGGGAGTTTCTTTAATGACATTACAAGAATTAAAAGATTATATAAGGAGATCTACATGATCTCTGGTAGTTCATGCACTATCTATGACTGATTCACATAACATTCCATATATTTTTTTATTATGAGACTTTTGGAAGGTTATGTGATAAACATGATCTTTTCCTCCTTCTCTTCCTTTGTATGGTGGATAAAATGATACCCATGTTTTTGGTATTTCTTCTATTATATATTTTTCTATTTTTATTTTGTAAGCATCAAAAAATATTTTGGGATATTAAATTTAGAATAACAGAGTCCTAATAAAATAATTTTATTTCTTTTGTGTTTTCAAATGAAATATGATTTTCAAGTATGTATATCAGTTAAAAATACTACTAAACAATTTTTCCCTTCTTGATGAGATTACTTCTACCTTATTCCAATTTAATAAAGTAACCACCGGCTCTGAGCTATTAGGGTTGGGGTCTTTCTAGGATGGGTATATATTTATTATATAAATACATTGATTAATTTTAGGTCTTATAAATAGAAACTTATTTGTAAATAATTATAATGGATCCTTATTATTATCATTATTTTCAATGATGTAATTTTTTTAGAATTTTTTTTTATTTTCATATAAGATAGTTTTATATATGGTATACTCTAGGATTTGAAAACGCGCTCTAAATATTATTACTCGCCCCAATATTAACACTTTTGTTTTGTATAGGTTTATATAATAGATATGATAGTTGATATGATATCTGATGATGTGGAAAATTCATTGTGATGGAATCTTTTATGTCATCCATGTGTATGCTTACATCTACTCAATATATTTCACATATATGTGGTGATTAATTTGAATATTTTAAATTTTAATTTTGAGACATATGTCATATATATGTGTGTTATATTACATAAAATTATTTTTCATTTATATTTTGGTTCATAATCTTTTATAGTAACTGGTTGTAATGAATATTTATCATTATTCAACCCATTGGGTTTATGGAAAAGAATAATAGATTATATCCCATACCATATTAGTGGTGGGTCTATTGATATTATATATTTTTAAGCGAGTAAATGAAAAATATATTCTTCATTCTAATACTTAATTTTTATTTTCTTCCATCTTTTGAAATGAATTTCTCTATTTTTCAACATAACCATCAACATATTTGAATATCTACATCATTATATTCACTTAAAAAAACATATCAACATCCTTGATATTTTTTAACTTTTTCATTTCATTTTGGATTGGTATACACTACATAAATTGTTATGGGATAATGAATTTTTTTAAGACATATTATTCCATTGATTATACACTATTCAGGTCATCTACCACTCTCTCTCATTACTTAAAATAAAAAAATTTAATTTAATTCAATTATTCTACCTAAATTATTAATCCTATAACATAAGTAGTTTTCATTGATAATTAGAATACCTATTTTCATGATTTTTGTATGTTTCAATGTGAATAATGTTTTTATAAATAGTATTATTTTTTTCATTTTGTAAATTGTTTGGTCATATGTTAGCATGTCATTGGATTTCACATTTGAGTATTATAATAAGTGATAATAATATTCCAAAAACCATAAATGATATAATTTTATTATCATATATACTTCCTTTTTTCAAAATTATTTTTTATGATATCCTTCTCTCATGGCCAAGATACAGTACAAGGAATTAAAAAGTCTTTGTTGATGATGAAAATTCAGGTTTAATGTATTTGCACCATGTTATTTTTTATAAAACCATAGAGTAAATAGATTTATAATATGATTCTATACAAAATGAAAATACTGTTTATAACATTAATTTATTACTAACTATTTTTTGTTTTCATTTAATGTAAAGTTGATATCATTGATAATGATACTCACTATTTTCTGACACCCCTGGAAAAACATCATTAATGTGTTATAATATGTATTTATAAAATTTTATGATAAATTCTATGAGAATCATATAGATATTAATAATTGGTGGTGATATTTCTTCCACATTGTATTTTAAATCATGTTTCTCAATATTAGCATATCATTTGTATCATTTCCACATGTACCAAATGTCAATTCCATGTGGTTGTAATGATATCCATCATCTTAGTCAATAAATCCAATTTAAAATATTTATAATTATTATCATATCCCATTAGTTTTATTAATTTTATATATATATATAACTATATTTTAGATACCAATCCTTTATTGTAATAAATTAATTTACACTTTAAGACATCTCAATTTAGGTCATCCTCCGATGTCCAGTAAATAAATCAAACCACTTCATACTATTACTTCATTAATTTTATCCACAAAAAATTCAATGGAAACTCCATTTCATGTCGATTATAAAATGATACCCAAACATATAAATGATTTATTCCATTCATATATGATAATTTTGGTGATAAAACTATCATTCATTCTAGATTCACATTTTTTAATTGGATCTTGATTACCATTTGATATCTTTAATATATATATATATAAGTTATTTTTAATCTTTATAATTTATCCTTAATGAATATTTTATCGACAATAAACCCAATAAATATATCTCATAAAATCAACATAATCAAGAGTATTTGAATATTTCAATGAAAATTTTATTCCAAAATTTTATAAATTAATTTAATTACACATGAATTGTGGATTATAAAATACATACATAATCAAAAAAACATTAATATAATTCAAAAAATCACCAAATGACGATTTTAAATTATTATAGAATACAACTAATTTTAATTAAACAAAAAATATTAAACTTTTTTATAATAATTAAGTGTCATAGATGAATAAAATAACGTGAAACACATGTTAACGATTTGGCATCATGTACTTAGGGAACTACATAAATAGAACTAAAAAATTAATTAGGATTGTAATATGAGGTATATATGGCCTTGATATCCTAATATACATGAATAAACCAAGTAATATGATTGTCAAAAAGAAATTTTATAGTTAGTAAAACACCTAATAATATAATATGTTTTGTTACAATTATTTTTGAATCTTTTAAATAATATAAGAATTACATAGATTTTCATTTTCCACGTCAACACATAGTGGTTGATTTGTCAGTGCAATATCATTGTGGTTCATTTGAAACAATCTTTAGTATATAAATCATACCACATCCCCACATTATGTAAAAATACTGGTTATTCATTTTCTTGAATTTAATTTTGTTTTTCCCATGGATTGAATCTATATATATATAGAAAATATCAACTACTGTGGGAGTAAATCCACATAATAAATTATCTTATATATATATAATGGAAGAACAATTATAAATTTCCATTTCAAACTCATTTTTTTATAAGTCATGAATGATAATAAATAACAATACATGTTATAATTTGTTGCTTTAAAAAATAATGTAAGCATTGAATACATTCATGTTATTATAAAATATAATGATTCATTTATAGAGGTCTTTATTTTTCTTTACGTGAGACATGCGGTGGTTTTATTAATAGAACATTACCATTTCATTGATTGTATCCAAGATTCCCTATCGATTGGCGCTCATTGAATTATGAGATTTAAATAATATTTTTTTAGATTAATGTTATGAAGGGTTTCTAAGACCATGTCCATCCCAAGGGGAAAAAATATTATTCCTAATTAAATAGTGCAATTTAATGAGGATTTGAAATAAGTTAGTATAAAAAACAATGATAGAGGACATATTATTATACAACATATTTATCAAGGATACAACCTTGTGTATTACATATTCAAGTGGGTTTAAACATGAACTCCAAAACATTCAATGCCAAATAGATTTTTGGTTAATATTTTTAGAGAAACGGATAAAACTATTACAATGTAGACCAATAAATTACAGGGGAAAACTTATATATAATAAATATTTTTCTTCAAAAAACAAAAGTCATTAGAATAATGGTTGATTTATTTTGACGGTAAATTATTTAAATTTCCTGAATGACATCATCCTTGTTATTACTCTGTTATAAACCAAATAAAATCATCTTAAAACTTTTCTTGATCACAAAAATATCATTAAGGGACATAAAATGAAATATTTAAATCATTAGTATGAAGTAAATAAAACCATTTTTGTTATCCTAAATACACATTTGTATCAAAATACAAATTTTTGTCCACTTAAAATAAACTTTTATATGCAAATATATGCCCATAAAATCACAAATAATATAAAAGGATAAATGATACTCATAATATTTTCTTTGAAAAAATTATAATCACTTCAAAAAATTATTGAATTTATAATTGTAACCCTTAAAAAGTAAAATAAAATTTCCATTGAACATAAACTCCATAAAAAACATGTGAAAACAATATATTTATATAAAATAATAGAAATCATAATAAAACATTTATAAAATATGGGGATAATTTTATTATCAAGCATACATATAATATGACCCACAAATATTCCATATGAGGTAACCCTCACAACTACCACGAAATAACCATCGCAGTTATAATTGGATGTAACTATATTAATTATACATGGAATTTACCATGACTCTCAAATTATAACATATACATTCCCAATGAATAGATGGTTTATCATAGACTCAACAATATTGGGTTTATAATATAACCTATGATATTCATAAAAATTTCCTAAGAACCATAAAATAATCATGAAACATGAATTAGTACATAATATTGTTGATGGAAAAATCAAGGAAAAGAAGCAACTAAAGGAGGGTATAAAGGGCTGCCTCATTAATACTAGTCGTGGAGCCCTATAACCCGGTGGCCAGTGTAGAGGTCTCCCTTCATGAACCCGCCATGGATCAAGGAGGTGGGATGCTCTGTGAACTGATTTGATGTTCGCACACCCGCCGCAGATCAAGCAGGCGAGATGTGCCAAGAACCGATTTGATGTTCTAGAACCCTCCATAGAGAAAGGAGTCGAGATTCCTCAGGAACCCCTTTGATGTTCGTGGACCCACCATGGAGTAAGGAGGTGGGATGCCCTATGAATCCCTTTGATGTTCGCGAACCTGCTGCAAAGAAAGGATGCAAGATTCCATGTGAACCACTTTGACGTTCACGAACTTGTCGTGAAGCAAGGAGGCAGGATGCTCCACGAACCCCTTTGACATTCGTGAACCCACAACGGAGAAAGATTCTTCTTCGCGCGAAATGAGCTCTTCTTTTTGGATCCTCTTGCTTATAAATACCAAGAACCATTCGAGACAAAAGGATGGATCCTTTAACCTTCCACCTTCTGAGCTCCCACGTCACGATGAAATTCATGCTCTGTGAACCATGAACTTTTCAAGGTACTTTTTCATCATGAAGTTCTTTCCCCTTTGCATGGATTCCACCCCTCTTTATAGAGGGATGACCTTCATAGAGGCCACGGGCCTCCGCGAAGGAAGAAGATTCCCAAGGGGACTCAAGTCATCATGGATCATTTATGCTTCGTGAAACACCATTCTTATACATGTGATCAGCATGCTGAGGCATGATCACTGTGCATCATGAAGAACATTGCTTCACCATGTTATGCTTCGCCAGGAACCCTTTCATTGCGAGGTATTGATCTATGAATGACTATACAATTAGAGAATAACCTTCCATATTCACCTATGACTTATCCCTAGGCAAGGTGACTTTACCTCATGAAGAACATCCATCCACGAAGCCTTTCCACTCCACAGAGCACCAGAGCTTCACCAGACTTCTACCAATGAAACCTTTTCTCTGCGACTGCTTTTACTGTGTGGCCCTTTAGTTTTGAAACAATAATTTTCAAGGTCCCTTGGGAGGTGCTACCCATTGAGTTTCATTTCCTCTTGATTCTTCACATAGGCATACTAACAGTTATTCCTTCTTCTCATAGCCATGCTAATGTGGACCCCCCCCCCAATGGATCACTCCATGACATCCCCTTCCACAGAATTTCCAACTCCTTCCTTCCCTCAAGGGAGAGAGGGTATCATTTATGTAATTACTAGGGGTGTAGAGCAACCCCACCTAGTCTAAGCTACAAGATGTTAAACTTCTAAGCCCCTTCATTCTCATCACATGACGTTAAATTGTAACCCTGCCCAATGCCTTACACACTGGGTGCCCTACATTTGAAATTCTGCACTCCCAATAATCTCTATGAGAGTGAAATCATTCATTACATATAGTGATATCCTCATTCTTGGAGAAACGTTTTTTTGTGTTGAAAGGGAAACCCCCTTGGTGTACGCTCCAAGATTTTCTTGTAAAAGGTAGCATCCCTTCTTCTCCTCTCTTTTTTGGTGCCAAGTACCTCTCTTGATGGGCTATGTCACCACTCGGGCCTCCATCCTTGAGTATGCCACAATCTCCATCACCTTTTGGCAGTTGACCATGAGTAATCCCTTGTTTCCTCATTGGGTTGCTAACCACCTGTAATCCCCAGTTTCCTCTTTGGGGTAATAACACCATGTAATCCCCACTCCACTTCCCATGGACGCACCTTCCATGACATGATCATCAGGCCTTTGCTACCTCTTATTTCACATATCGAGCATGACTCACATGGGATTAGAGTAATCATCAACCCTGAAATTCAATCTGGGCATCCTACAGTGTAAGTCCCACGCACCCTTCTAAACTAAATAGACATTGATCCTTACCAAGGAAAGGGACGTATGATGCCTCTCTAAGGTTAAAACCCAACAGCCATCAGTCCCGGCCATCATCACGTATGATCCCACTCCTTCTGAACTATGTGGACTCTAATCCTTACTACGGAAAGGTTCGTAGGGAGCCTCTCTATGTTCAATCCCCAAAACCATTGGTTCTGACCCCCTTCATGTCAGGCCACCTTTGTGATGCATGATGTTAAATTGCATGACCTCTTCTTTATCATGCATGATGTTAAACTGCATCCACCATCCAGTGGTAAGTCTTTGTGACATCATCCATGGGGAAGTCATTGTTATCCCATCTAGTGGTAAGACTTTGTGAACCCATCCAGCCGTAAACCATTGTGACCCCATACATCGGTAAGCAGTTGTGACACTGTCCAATGATATGTCATTGTGACCATATCCAGTGGTAAGCCGTTGTGACCTAATCAAGGTGAAATACATTGTGACACCATCCAGAAACAATCCATTTTGACCCCCGTTCAGTGAAAATCTGTTGTTAACCTTATTTGGAAGTAAGCCATTGAAGTCCCCAATCGACAGTAAGTAGTTATTAGGTGAACTACAAGGACATTGATTCCCAAACACAGGAATACATAGGATGTATCTTTGAGACTCAAGTCCAACATCGCCATCATCCACGATCTATCTCCATCTCATTCTCCATCCACTTCACATACCCATCCATCAGTAATTTTGGTTATTACCCGGGATGCCACATCCCGATGGGATTACGCCACCTCATTCTCTATTCCCTTTAACAACACTCGGGTATCTAACCACACATTTTCCCCATCATTGGTGTTCCCTCCAAGGGTACCACTCACCTGATCTGCTCTAGTTAGTGTTCTGATCAGTCTGATCTGTCTCCGCTAGACGTTAAACCTGTGGAATACCCTTTGTTAAACATAGGAAGCTAAGGAAAACATAATATATGTGCCTATGGCATATAATTCCCCATGATCGATGTGGGATGCCTTGAGATTATGTGCCATCGATAAGCCCTATAATAATGGGAAGAAACCTAGACACATCAATGTTCCAGAATCCAGACATGCCAGTGATGTCCAACATGACTACTCCCATGAATGAAGGTTGTTCCCCTGACCGGACCCCTTGGAATGCCCCAATAGAATCAGGGTAATTAACTGGTGTCCATGAAGATATGACACTGGGAAGAGTTTAATGAACAACATCTTTAGTCAATAAAGCATACCCAAATTAGGTGATGAGTTCTGAGGAGTAATCCATGGAAGAAAGAACCGACATCCCATCATCCCATTTTTATCTAGTATAAAATATCCCTAAAAAAGGAACGAGTGTCGCCCACCATTAAAAGTAGGAATGCGGGGAAACAAACAGTATCATCGTCCATGAACAGATGGACATACACATCCTGGATAAAGCATCAGAAATAGAAATGGTGAACCCAATGTGAAATTCACTCCTCAATATGGATATTAGTAGCATTCGAGACATCAGTGGACTATTGAGTCACTGGATCCAGCTATCCAGCACCGGGTCTCACCATGAAATTAGTAGGCCTGGCGTGAAACTCACCAGAATTTGGGGCAGTCAAAACATTGGACATCACAGTCTACGACATTGTTAGCAAGGATCCATTATAAAATCCATGGGAGATGGAATGGTTTTGGGGCACTAGTCGTCTATTCCTTTCCTTTCAGCACTATTGGGTTAATCTCCCGGCTTTTTAGAAACCAAGCTGTAACAGGAATTCGATCAGTGCCTTCCCACCAATGCATGGGCTGCGGAAATTCCAACGTGACAATCCCGCACAACTCCACCACATAGTGACAATCCCCAATTCTACAAACTTTGAGGGCCCATGACCCGTCTCCCAGTCCGAACTCATTCAGAAAAGGGTGATCAATGACCTCGTACACCGGTACGAGGATGAGGGGGTTATCCCAACCCATGATATGGCCCTCCAAGATCTGGAGGTGTCTTCACATCATCACCACTGCTTCCCCCAGGGGCCGACTAGGGAGCCACTACTCCGCACTCTAATGTACAATCGTTTCAAGAGACTCTCCCTAGAACTCCTCGATGACTCTCTCCCCTACGTCGAATAGGTATGGAATTCTTGGTGTAGCCTGTCCTGGATCCCATTTCCTCCCACCCAAGGAGGGCTCCCACTAGGCCTCTCAAGTTTGTCTATCATGTCCCACGAGTCAAGGAGGTAGTAAGCCATGCACCTGCACTGTTGTCCCCTATCCGGTTGACCTGATGCTAATATCGGGCACATGCTGTGGAGGATGCCCACCAAGGGGCATAAACCATAGAAACTACTGTGGATCGAGCCACTGTCGATGTATATAATCTTCCACTAGAATATGTAGAGTGGGGAAACATCAATACCTTGCCCTGATCGAGACCCAACCACCCCACGTACAGGATGGGTCGACTCTCTCGGCCGCTAGTGCATGTAGTGGCCACTGCTAGTACAGAGTCCCTCCCTGTAACACCACAATGGAGAACGTGGGCCTTCTTGGCTTCCAATCTCAGAAAGGAAGTCTTATGTGTGCTACCCTCACTCCGAATGAGGGACTCCCCCATAGATGGATACACTCAGCACGTAAGCATCTCCCATGCTCCTTACATCGTGTATGGAGTCATACCTCATTCCACAAACCACTGGTGTGGGGATATTGCACATTTTATCAGTCTCCAGTATGGGGGGCCTCCCCATGTCCTCAAAAAAGCTAGTGAATGTCCTCCTCGCTGTAGCAATTTAAGGGGTGAGGGCCAGCTTTTCTTCACCAACACCCAGTACAGAGGTCCTACCTGCGTTCGGCTCGACCAGTATGTGGACCTTCTTTGCGCTAATGTCGCCAGGAGAAACAATCATGGGGTGTCCTAGTTGTGATATTATGGGATCGAGCAGAGGTCATCCCCACCACAACACATTCCATAGAGGTCCTCACCATATCCCCATTGATATCTGTCCCAGTGCTCCTCGCACCACATCTTAATCCAGCAGAAGTCCTCTCCGCCCCAGCACTAATACGGCTGATGGTCCTCCTCATGCCAGAAATAAAACCTATCCTGAAGAACCATCCTATGGCACGAGTGTGGTTTGTCACCACCATAAAGGGAAAACTGAGAAGATTCATATTGAGAGAAAACTGGTTTGCTTCTCGGATTCCAAAGCTGAATATGACTTAGTGATGGAACCCTCGCCTAGATCCCCCATGTCAAGGGCCGAGGCAGGAACAATGAATATAAGCCTATTACTCCTAGCATTTAGGGTCCATCAGATTACCACCTCCCTCTGCAGGTATATCCATAAGGATGAAAATTTGGAAACTCCATATTGCACTGTCGTGTGATCCCCACCATCATTTCCAGAAGCACTCTATACCTCAACTAGAGATCATGAAGATCTATTTTGGGGACCAATGGTAGACGAGCAGCAGTGTGGTCCACTACTAATAGCTATGGTCTCTAGGCCGAAAGATAGGGTAGTAATATATTTCTACAATGAAATAATGGATAATTCACTTAAATATTCAAAGGTTACCCTGAGATGTGGCGGTTTATCATCTCACATGACATATTCTTCACCAACCAGCATGTCTTCCCAGCAGTCTGCTTCGGTACTGCTACACATTCCCCAGCTGCCCCCAATTGTTGAAAGGGGAAATGAAGGGACATACCCTGAATCAAAGACTATAATCTTATGGGATATCATCACAGTAGACCACATACCAAAGATGTTTTGTCCGTTAGCAGTTTCGATTTTTTTTTTCACCGGAATCCCTCACCCAAGATAAGGATGAGTGTTTCCGTCAGACCCTCTAGGCGACTTGATGCACGCCTATCATAGGGTGTGGCAAAAAAATTATTTCTTAAGTTAAAATGTAGTTAAGTGGTTGACCTAGGATGTCTCCTGAAGAGGATTGCACACAAAATGGGTTGTCACTTTAAAACGGGGGTAAAAATGTTGTGAAAGGAAATTTGAAATTCAAATGATTGAAAAACTATGAAATTAAAAGGGTGATTAGGTTGGGGTCGGTTTTCTAATTATAATGCTATCCTTGTTCAATTTAATTCAAACCTATTTTTCTTAGTTGATTAATGTGAGTTTCCACAATCGTTTCCTCTCACTTCCTTGGTGAAATTATTATTGTGAGAGAAAACCTTACCAAGATTGTGGTTTGGTCAACTCTCCTTCCATGTGTAAAATAGTTGTATTGAATATCCTTAATTTCAATGGGCAATACCCTATTGGGTTATGTTTATCCCAAACAATCAAGAACATTCACTACACCTTTTACATGTACTGACGATCGTCGAGTACTTCACCACTAATTCTTGGTTTATTCCATCTTATATAAACCAGAAATTAGTGGAGGGAGATATTGATCATTTTACCAAGGCAAAAATAAATAACGGAATTACTATTCAAGAAAGATCGAACTTGATTACAAAATCTGCTATTATAAATTGAAAACAACTTTTAAGAAGAAAGAAATTTATTCAATTGCGTCCAGGAACTCAAGCATTACAATGTAGAAAACCAACCCTTCCTCAATCACTCCAAAAGTTTACCCCACCATGGTAAGGGTAATAAAGTTGAATGGGGAAGAAGAAGGCATTACAAAACTATGAAAAATAAAATAAATAAAAAATAAAACCTAAAAGATCTTCTTCTTGGTGTCCCGGAAGGAATGGGATGGAGAATGGATGCTTTGAGAGGGTGGACCTCTCCACCTTTTATAGTCAGAATGCTTCCCCCGAATAGAGATGTGTTGTAGCCACATTAAATGACATATTCACGCGTTGATCCCTTCTTCAATGTTGTTCATAATTCCCTTGGGTGTGGCCCCTCAAAATTCCAGTAGATTTGGACATGTATTCCGAGAGTTATGGCCGTTTTACTATGAGCATTTATTCTGTCCAGTCATACTCTCCAAAACGAAATCCTACGGATTATGGTGCTTTAATGACCCCATAAACGGCCAATTAACTCAGTCCTTCCTTCATAAAAGATGCTCCAAAACTCTGTGCTCATCCACCCACCGAATTGAACAAGCTTTTGGCTCACATTGGATGAGTTATGGATCCCACATCGAAACTGGGCAGAACTGAAAATAGTTTTCTTGAGCCAAATTTTGAGCTTCTTTTGAGCTTCCATATGGCCGTTTCAGATTTTAGGCCAAATATATTAAATGAATCCCTGGATGTGTAGAATCTGGAAAAGAATGAATTTTGAAATTTGGATCAGTGTAGATAATGTTATGGCCAAACTACCGAAATAATTTAAAACTGTTAAAAATCCAATATGGCCAATTTTTACTATTCAGCTCAAAATAACACATTTATCAAAAAAATTAAACAATTCATCTTAGAGGACCAATTTTGTTGGTTTAAAAAATGATATTCAATATAAATTAATTGAAAATATTTGCTCTATCAATTCCCCCACACATATCACTTGTGTAACGCCCCGACCCTAATTACCTAGAGTCGGTGCATTATTACATAACATTGGAATGATCATGAGAAAGATCAAGTCTCGAAAGACCGATTAGTTTAGTAGCCTTGGAATAACTAGATACATCCATAAATTTTTACATTACATCATAAAAAACATCTTGTCTTCATATCCCCTCATACTATCCCTGCAGGTCCTTCATAAATTACTTCTTCATAATCCTGGGAAAAATAAAACATTGAAAGGGGTGAGCTCAGATGCTCAGTAAGGATAACATTATAGCAGAAGATTTCATAAATAAGCATAAACACTTAAGGCAATTTATAACTAAAACAAAAGCCTTTTAAATTTAAACTTCAGCATAAAATGGCGAAGGTAAAATGAAATAATTCCATTTACTTACTCACATGGATATTCTACTAGTCGAATGATCACATGCAATATCAATAACCACTTTCATAATGATGGAATGCATAATGCCAGACTATCATAACCACATAGCCAAGGCCTCGTGCCAAGACTACAAATAAGATTTTGCCAAGGCCTTGTGCCAAGACACTAGTTTGTCTCATGAGACCTACCGATGCATCGAGGAGCTATAGCGGGCTCCACCCGTCACTTATTAAGTCCAATGCATTCCTCATATGAATAGGTTTAAACATAACATAAGCATTCGTATTAAAACTAGCATACGAAATGTCAATACTTCTACCACAAACCATAAATGGTATAAAAATAGCAGATCCACAGTCAAACATAACTCATTCGATACAATATGGAAGATTTTATTGTATCACATTAACCTCAATCAAGAATAATGAAGGATGTTGACATAGATGAAAATAATCATCAAAACTATTTAAGAGAAATATCTCCCTTTTCTTGAAAACATTTAAAAGTCACACTATTTGTCAAGAAGCCATTTAAAAATAGATTTTTGAATCAAAGTGTCCCATACCACTTTGAAACTTTTTAAAAGGAGTTTTAATTTGTAAACTTTAATGTCCATATAAATAAATCCTTAAAACCATTTTTTAAAACATGGAAATTAATGAGAAAGATTTAGATGAATAAGTCTTTAAATCATTTTAAAAATGGTATTTTAGTTAGAGATTCCAACCAAAAGAGACACTTGAATACAAATAATTGTGGTAATCAAAACTTTGTAATATCATGAGAATAAAGGGATTCATGATATACTATGTCAAAGTACATTATATACACCACATAAAAGTGATTTGGTGTATATCAACAAAGAAGTCTCAATGGAATGTAAATTGAGATGAAATCTCTTGTAAAGGTTGTATCCTTAGGTTAAGGATGAATCAATGACATAATTATGTGTGACAAATATAAATACACTAAACATTATTGGATATTCAGTGTAAATCAATCAAAGGACATTCACACATATTCTTGTAAAAACAATACCAACGAATTGGATGTTTAACTCAACAAATGGAGAATGAGTTAAAATTACTCTTATCAAATTCATATCAATGACTTGAGAATTATCAATGGAGTGATTATGTGTATCAAACTTATATCCTAAGGAAGGGGAGTGGAAATTATGACATAATCAAATGAATAGTGATTCCACACATAATCTTGGGGTAATATAATCAATGAAATATGCATTAAGCCAAATGAGTGGAAATCGAAATCTCAAATTCCCTTATCGATTAGGCAACCTTCGAAACATACACCCATGAAAGAAGTATCATACCATGATGATTTAAATAACCATAAATTAAAGTATATTACTCAATGAATACAATCATGGGCAGTACACATACACCACATGTAATAATTAAGTGGTGAACAATGGAATTCTCACGAATTTAAGAGTGAGTTAAGAAACCCCTTACCATGTTAATCAACTGAGTTGTATGGCCAAAAGTTAATAACCACCAAATGATTTACAGAATAACATGAATATAAAGACAATCATGATAATATATATCAAATGGCAGTACACAATACACCACTTTCAATAATTTAGTGGCGAACAATGGAAATCTCACGGAATTGAAAGTGAGATAAGAGAATCCCTTACTTTGTACTTTTTCCTTGGTCGATGGTAGGTTTACCTCCTGTATAATGGTGAAATAATTGTTATTGAATAATACAAGAATCATTTACTTTAATATGATATCATATATGATCTTTTAACATTGATTTGTTAATAATATCTTAGTATTAACGCTGTTTCGGGTGTTAACTTACTCATTTTCTTTTATATGTTTTGTTACATATGTCATGTTTGTTGTATCTTATTCATATCCAGAATGATATCAAGTACTTAAAAATCCTTTTTAAATCATTAAATGATAATTATACTTGAATGGATACGATGGAGAATGAATCTCATCGCGTTCGTGGGGACGGTAGTCCGTACGTACGCACGAACGCTACTTCCATTTAATTTTTTATTTTAAAAGAATCGAATCCAAATGATACATAGGTATATTACTATTCCAGTATAATATAATATTTTATATACGTTACTTAAGTTAATTAACACCATCCTTTATACGTTCCATGTGTGGTATGAACGAGTCATATCATTTTAAGGGGGCGGTAGTCCGCACTTCCTCAAATGAAATTATCGTATGTATATACGACATGAAACGAATAATGGTATGAAATAAAATGGAATTACAGAAGCTTATATATAAAATATATATCATTAATATCATATTTAATTACAGTGCCATCATAATGGCCACCATGAGAGGCGGTAAGATGTTTTTGAACAATCTTCATTTCGTGAGGCGTTAGTTTTCCATCCACAGAAACATTATGTTCATCATCCATTAGATGGAGTTGTGTGTATGTGTAGTTTGAATACTTATTATAACAACATCCTAGTATATTTAGGATACTGGTGTTGTTACAAAAGAAGGGAAATAAAAAGAGTTTGGGGGTTGAAGAAGCAAAATAAATGAAAATAATTTAAGAGAAATCGTTACCTTTAATTTAGGTAACTCACTTTGGTTGGAACCAAATGACTTGTTGAAATGCTTTCTGCCTAAGGGGAAGCTTCAAGGAGGAGGAGAGGGATGTGGGGAGCTTAGTTGGGCAGAGTTTGGACGAGCCAAGTGGCTTGAGAGGTGTGAGGAAATGAGAAGTAGGAGTGCCCTTTTATAAGAGGGGTGAGGGGCACCTTTGGAAAAGCTAGAAATATTAATTTATAATAAATTCATATTCGGTTTCCAATGGCTCCAAAGTTGACTATTCAAAGTTTGAGGTGGGGATAGGTCTAAAATAACTCATCCAATAGAATTTAGACAGGTTTGGGTAATTATATTAACCTTATCCTTAAGTATTAACTCTAAGTTAATTAGTTTCACTTTTACAATGTCTCTTTGTATATTTATATAATATGGTTAATAAACTTACTATATACATCCAAAAGACCCCCAAGTGGTCCATTAATTATTAACCTAACATAATATAAGTCTCTTGGCCGAACCTTAGATTTTTAGGAATTTAATATCAATTAATAATAAAATATTTGTTTTAAGAAATCTTTTATGTCAATTTTGACACTATTCACTAGTTGATTTTTGTGAAACTCATAAAAGATTTATTACTTCGAAAAAATTCAAATAAATCAATACTAATATATCATATTATCCTAGAAAATTTGTTTAATTCATTAAACGTTTCATATTATAATTATTTGGGTATTTATAATATCCATTATGTTAATTTTTTACTATTTTAGTAATTACTGCATCATCATTGTGTCATAAATAAAATAAATTATTTAATGTCAAAAAATAATAAATAAAATATAATTATGTAGTAAATCTTTTTATCTTTCTAATGAATATTTATAATCTAAAATCCAACATATATAACCCTATGTAACAATTGTTTTTCTAAAAGATATATGCTTGTGTCATTTTTGTATTCATTTTAACTTAATTAATATAAAGTGTCATTATCACTTACAAGTGGATCCATGGGGTCCCAAAATTGACCCAAAGATGCCCATGGTCGACCATGTATCAACCAATAGGGTTAAGACACATTTTAGGGTAATTTAGTATTATTATAATATTATTTTTTTAACCCTTATTTACCGGATTTACCCTTAACCATGGTAAATAAAATATTTACCGCAGTAATTATTCAAAATGTCTAAAAATAAACGTTACCTATTTATACAATTTGGAAATCCTGATTCCAAATATGGAATCCATTTTTCTAAATTCAAAACACAGAAGTGGCAGAAATTAATTTAAAATTAATTCCCGCTGTCAAAACAAAAAGTGTGTTTTTAAGAGATAATAACTATCAAAAGATTGACACTTGTTTATGTTAGGTTTAATTGTAAAATTATGTCCAATGACCAACATTATATTAAATGGTAAAAATATATTCTAAATATACTTTAAAACCACTCAAATTCACAATTTATCACTATTAATTATTTTGATTAAAAAAGTTGTTTTTAATTAAAATTTAGTAATTTTCACTATTCATCAAAATATGAAAGTTATCCGAAAATTACCAAAATTTCACCTTAGGCTAAATTCGATATTCCGAATCCAAAAATGAAGTCCATTTTGAAATATAAAATATATATAATTTCAAAAAGTAGGTATTACTATTCATAACGGCTAGTTTGATTGGTTGTGGTGTGTTAAAATCTCGAAGTTGCGTACAATGCACGTCATTGCATTATTCGAAAGGAAACATACCGAGGAAGCTTGGTGTGTTACATTCTCCCCTCCTTCAATAAATTGCGTCCTCGCAATTTTTAAAATTTTGCTTGGGAATATAATGGAAAGTCCCACATCGGAAAAAGAGTCAATAAAACTATCACTTTAAAAGAAAGAAAGAGAGGTATAAGGGTCATCCAAGATAACCCATACTAGGATTCCATGTAAGAAAACATGGATATGGATGATAAACTAAGTGTCAAGTTCTGATGGAGAGGGATAGAAATCATGATCAGGAGAAAGTTAACAATGAGAAAACCACAAACTTATGTTGGGACAAACGACCATTAGTCTCCAAGTAGGAAAGTAAACGGACAACATTTTTTTTAAGTTACATTACATAAGGAAGAGTAATTCATTTATGATATTGACTAAGAACATTATGAGATATACTTACATTTTAAGTAGATTTTCATTCTTTAATAAAATTCCACCACTAACTCATTTTTTTTAAACGATGAGTATTCAAGAAGACTTGGTCACACTGGAAGAGATAGAATAAACTTCTATAGAATCACATGATCCATGAAGGATAAACCATATATTTACATTGTCTTTGAAGATTAATCAAAACCAAAATGGTCAGTGAATGATCTAATGATCCCCCAAAAGGATATTCATTGAGATAAATATGCACTAATCTTAATTTCTAAAATTAAACCAACAATACCCCAAAGTTAAATAGATACCATTCAATAACCAATTGTCCTTAAAATCCTTTAATATAATCCAAACTAATATTGAAACCCAAAACATAGAAGAATTTGATTATGTAGTCTCCCATGTTAAATTGTATCTCCAAATGACATCAGATACTCTTAAAGTCACATACTCAAAAGTAACTAACCTAATCACATATTCCCTATTATAGGTTAATCATTTCCATAAATAACCCAAATCACTATAAATCCACAATAAAAACGTAGATAAAAATCTATCATTACTCCACAAATGAAACCCC
Source organism: Viscum album (assembly GCA_963277665.1). Taxonomy (NCBI): domain Eukaryota; kingdom Viridiplantae; phylum Streptophyta; class Magnoliopsida; order Santalales; family Viscaceae; genus Viscum; species Viscum album. Next base: position 872,554,508 of record OY728125.1, read on the forward strand.
ATAGTATTCTATTTTCCTTGGGCATATAGTCTTCCCAACAAAGCGAACATCTTCCAAAATAACATTTATCACTTAATCACCAAATCATTTTCCTATACCAAGGGTATTCTTTTGATATGAAATAAGAACCCAAATCAACTTATTATTGATCAATAAAATCATTTAACTAAAGAAAAAGTCACACTAACCAGGGACTTCACGTAGTCCAGTGGTAGGCGATAAATCCCAATCGCACTTTGGTTGTGGGTTCGATTCCCATAGCTTTGTCCGACGCGACGGGTTGTCACACGGTCTACGTGTTGTCCTTTTTCAAAAACTATATTTTATAGTATTGCCAAAATGAGATAAATTCCTCAAAATACTATATCATAAATTTAACCAAAAATGTTATATCATACCTTGAATCTTCATCCCAAATTAGAATAACTTATAATTCTCTCAAACCCCAATGATCATATAAATCCAAATGGTTATTTATACCCATATCCACAAGAGAAGAGACAATTCTTCCTCAAATATCATTCTCACATGGCAAACTGCGGGGTTACAAATACAAGAGAAAATTATTCCATAGTAAACCCATAAACAAGGAGTCCTAATACTTTTTAAACATTTCTCCAACCATTTATTCCCACATAGCTTCTTCTTTGACCAAGAAAATATCCTATAGAATAGGACATTCACTCGGGTAATGGCCAGGTCCCCTACATTTACGGAAAATGACTGTAAATGGACTCTTGGGACCATTTTTATCTTCTTCCATAGTACTCTTCATTTTTCTTCAGCAATTCTTTACTTTATGTCCTTCCTTCCCGCACGTAAAACATTTCGTTGTCCCATTGAGACACTTTCCTGGGTGTCTCTTTCCACATTTCCTGCATGATGAAAATTTAGGGTTCTTTTCTCCATGGTCTTCATTGCTGGAGCTCTTATCATTTATCACCTTTCTCTTCCTTGTTGAGTCTGAGAGTTGGTTAATATATATGTTGTTGATCATATTTTTGGAAAACTGATTTGGCATAAAGACGATATCTTTTACGCCTATCAACATTCCATTTTGTTGCTCATTGCCACCACCGTTCCCATCTTGTACATCATTCTCAAAGTCACTATGACTTCCTTGGAATCCAGCCATTGACTAAAACCATAAAGCATTGTGTGAGTAATAGTAGTCGTAAAATCATTTAGAGATTAAAATGTCACCATATTCTCAATTTGAAACATATTAGGATTAACCAAGGTCATTTACTCTCATATTATATATATATTACTTAAATTGGTTTGTAAAGAAAATGTAAATTATCCTAAGCATATCCCCCGGGAGTGTCGTAACCAAGAGTTCAGCAAGGCCCGTTGTCGTGCACCAGTTCTCGTTCGAGTCTAGCTCAAAGCGGTGTTTTCGGGTTTTACCCCTAGGTACATCTGTGCCAGAGCCGCCTCTACCTGCTCGTATCCAGACAGGGATGTATTGCTTGGAAAACTCACAAAATCTCTACAATACCAAAATTCTAGGAAGTTCTTTTATACTAATCCTCAAAGTTCATCTTAGGTCTACGTGCTCTAATCAGAGTTTATCTAAATCTAGCTACCAAGGTTTGTACTAAACTTCCTCTGATACCAACTGTAACGCCCCGACCCTAATTACCTAGAGTCGGTGCATTATTACATAACATTGGCATGATCATGAGAAATATCAAGTCTCGAAAGACCGATTAGTTTAGTAGCCTTGGAATAACTAGATACATCCATAAATTTTTACATTACATCATAAAAAAAACATCTTGTCTTCATATCCCCTCATACTATCCCTGCAGGTCATTCATAAATTACTTCTTCATAATCCTGGGAAAAATAAAACATTGAAAGGGGTGAGCTCAGATGCTCAGTAAGGATAACATTATAGCAGAAGCTTTCATAAATAAGCATAAACACTTAAGGCAATTTATAACTAAAACAAAAGCCTTTTAAATTTAAACTTCAGCATAAAATGGCGAAGGTAAAATGAAATAATTCCATTTACGTACTCACATGGATATTCTACTAGTCGAATGATCACATGAAATATCAATAACCACTTTCATAATGATGGAATTCATAATGCCAGACTATCATAACCACATAGCCAAGGCCTCGTGCCAAGACTACAAATAAGATTTTGCCAAGGCCTTGTGCCAAGACACTAGTTTGTCTCATGAGACCTACTGATGCATCGAGGAGCTATAGCGGGCTCCACCCGTCACTTATTAAGTCCAATGCATTCCTCATATGAATAGGTTTAAACATAACATAAACATTCGTATTAAAACTAGCATACGAAATGTCAATACTTCTACCACAAATCATAAATGGTATAAAAATAGCACATCCACAGTCAAACATAACTCATTCGATACAATATAGAAGATTTTATTGTATCACATTAACCTCAATCAAGAATAATGAAGGATGTTGACATAGATGAAAATAATCATCAAAACTATTTAAGAGAAATATCTCCCTTTTCTTGAAAACATTTAAAAGTCACACTATTTGTCAAGAAGCCATTTAAAAATAGATTTTTGAATCAAAGTGTCCCATACCACTTTGAAACTTTTTAAAAGGAGTTTTAATTTGTAAACTTTAATGTCCATATAAATAAATCCTTAAAACTATTTTTTAAAACATGGAAATTAATGAGAAATATTTAGATGAATAAGTCTTTAAATCATTTTAAAAATGGTATTTTAGATAGAGATTCCAACCAAAAGAGACACTTGAATACAAATAATTGTGGTAATCAAAACTTTGTAATATCATGAGAATAAAGGTATTCATGATATACTATGTCAAAGTACATTATATACACCACATAAAAGTGATTTGGTGTATATCAACAAAGAAGTCTCAATGGAATGTAAATTGAGATGAAATCTCTTGTAAAGGTTGTATCCTTAGGTTAAGGATGAATCAACGACATAATTATGTGTGACAAATATAAATACACTAAACATGATTGGATATTCAGTGTAAATCAATCAAAGGACATTCACACATATTCTTGTAAAAACAATACCAACGAATTGGATGTTTAACTCAACAAATGGAGAATGAGTTAAAATTACTCTTATCAAATTCATATCAATGACTTGAGAATTATCAATGGAGTGATTATGTGTATCAAACTTATATCCACAGGAAGGGGAGTGGAAATTATGACATAATCAAATGAATAGTGATTCCACACATAATCTTGGGGTAATATAATCAATGAAATATGCATTAAGCCAAATGAGTGGAAATCGAAATCTCAAATTCCCTTATCGATTAGGGAACCTTCGAAACATACACCCATGAAAGAAGTATCATACCATGATGATTTAAATAACCATAAATTAAAGTATATTACTCAATGAATACAATCATGGGCAGTACACATACACCACATGTAATAATTAAGTGGTGAACAATGGAATTCTCACGAATTTAAGAGTGAGTTAAGAAACCCCTTACCATGTTAATCAACTGAGTTGTATGGCCAAAAGTTAATAACCACCAAATGATTTACAGAATAACATGAATATAAAGACAATCATGATAATATATATCAAATGGCAGTACACAATACACCACTTTCAATAATTTAGTGGCGAACAATGGAAATCTCACGGAATTGAAAGTGAGATAAGAGAATCCCTTACTTTGTACTTTTTCCTTGGTCGATGGTAGGTTTACCTCATGTATAATGGTGAAATAATTGTTATTGAATAATACAAGAATCATTTACTTTAATATGATATCATATATGATCTTTTAACATTGATTTGTTAATAATATCTTAGTATTAACGCCGTTTCGGGTGTTAACTTACTCATTTTCTTTTATATGTTTTGTTACATAAGTCATGTTTGTTGTATCTTATTCATATCCAGAATGATATCAAGTCCTTAAAAATCCTTTTTAAATCATTAAATGATAATTATACTTGAATGGATACGATGGATAATGAATCTCATCGCGTTCGTGGGGACGGTAGTCCGTACGTACGCACGAACACTACTTCCATTTAATTTTTTATTTTAAAAGAATCGAATCCAAATGATACATAGGTATATTACTATTCCAGTATAATATAATATTTTATATATGTTACTTAAGTTAATTAACACCATCCTTTATACGTTCCATGTCTGGTATGAACGAGTCATATCATTTTAAGGGGGCGGTAGTCCGCACTTCCTCAAATGAAATTATCGTATGTATATACGACATGAAACGAATAATGGTATGAAATAAAATGGAATTACAGAAGCTTATATATAAAATATATATCATTAATATCATATTTAATTACAGTGCCATCATAATGGCCACCATGAGAGGCGGTAAGATGTTTTTGAACAATCTTCATTTCGTGAGGCGTTAGTTTGCCATCCACAGAAACATTATGTTCATCATCCATTAGATGGAGTTGTGTGTATGTGTAGTTTGAATACTTATTATAACAACATCCTAGTATATTGAGGATACTGGTGTTGTTACAAAAGAAGGGAAATAAAAAGAGTTTGGGGGTTGAAGAAGCAAAATAAATAAAAATAATTTAAGAGAAATCGTTACCTTTAATTTAGGTAACTCACTTTGGTTGGAACCAAAGGACTTGTTGAAATGATTTCTGCCTAAGGGGAAGCTTCAAGGAGGAGGAGAGGGATGTGGGGAGATTAGTTGGGCAGAGTTTGGACGAGCCAAGTGGCTTGAGAGGTGTGAGGAAATGAGAAGTAGGAGTGCCCTTTTATAAGAGGGGTGAGGGGCACCTTTGGAAAAGCTAGAAATATTAATTTATAATAAATTCATATTCGGTTTCCAAGGGCTCCAAAGTTGACTATTCAAAGGTTGAGGTGGGGATAGGTCGAAAATAACTCATCCAATAGAATTTAGACAGGTTTGGGTACTTATATTAACCTTATCTTTAAGTATTAACTCTAAGTTAATTAGTTTCACTTTTACAATGTCTCTTTGTATTTTTATATAATATGGTAAATAAACTTACTATATACATCCAAAAGACCCCCAAGTGGTCCATTAATGATTAACCTATCATAATATAAGTCTCTTGGCCGAACCTTAGATTTTTAGGAATTTAATATCAATTAATAATAAAATATTTGTTTTAAGAACTCTTTTATGTCAATTTTGACACTATTCACTAGTTGATTTTTGTGAAACTCATAACAGATTGATTACTTCGAAAAAAGTCAAATATATCAATCCTAATATATCATATTATCCTAGAAAATTTGTTTAATTCATTAAAAGTTTCATATTATAATTATTTGGGTATTTATAATATCAATTATGTTAATTTTTTACTATTTTAGTAATTACTGCATCATCATTGTGTCATAAATAAAATAAATTATTTAATGTCAAAAAATTATAAATAAAATATAATTATGTATTAAATCTTTTTCTCTTTCTAATGAATATTTATAATCTAAAATCCAACATATATAACCCTATGTAACAATTGTTTTGCTAAAAGATATATGCTTGTGTCATTTTTGTATTCATTTTAACTTAATTAATATAAAGTGTCATTATCACTTACAAGTGGATCCATGGGGTCCCAAAATTGACCCAAAGATGCCCATGGTCGACCATGTATCAACCAATAGGGTTACGACACATTTTAGGGTAATTTAGTATTATTATAATATTATTTTTTTAACCCTTATTTACCGGATTTACCCTTAACCATGGTAAATAAAATATTTACCGCAGTAATTATTCAAAATGTCTAAAAATAAAAGTTACCTATTTACACAATTTGGAAATCCTGATTCCAAATATGGAATCCATTTTTCTAAATTCAAAACACAGAAGTGGCAGAAATTAATTTAAAATCAATTCCCGCTGTCAAAACAAAAAGTGTGTTTTTAAGAGATAATAACTATCAAAAGATTGACACTTGTTTATGTTCGGTTTAATTGTAAAATTATGTCCAATGACCAACATTATATTAAATGGTAAAAATATATTCTAAATATACTTTAAAACCACTCAAATTCACAATTTATCAGTATTAATTATTTTGATTAAAAAAGTTGTTTTTAATTAAAATTTAGTAATTTTCACTATTCATCAAAATATGAAAGTTATCCGAAAAGTACCAAAATTTCACCTTAGGCTAAATTCGATATTCCGAATCCAAAAATGAAGTCCATTTTGAAATAAAAAATATATATAATTTCAAAAAGTAGGTATTACTATTCATAACGGCTGGTTTGATTGGTTGTGGTGTGTTAAAATCTTGAAGTTGCGTACAATGCACGTCATTGCATTATTCGAAAGGAAACATACCGAGGAAGCTTGGTGTGTTACAACTTGGACTCCTGGACAAGTAAAAATCAAATCAAATCAAATCCAAAACACATATCAATGAGATCAATCAAATCAATTTCAAGAAACAAAAAGATATCATGCCTCATCAAAAACTGTTATTTCAAGTTCTCCATTTAAGATTTTAATATATTTCCACTTCATTTATTATCCCATACACACAAAACACCTACCTCACATGAATTTTCTCTCATCTCACAAATGTAAAGGCTGAACAAGGCTTTTCTCATCCAAACTCACAAAAGAGTCGCCATAGGTTTGATAAATTCCTACTTCTCCACTTGATGTGAGTCAAGGACATGTGTTTATCATGAGGTCTTTTCAGGGTTATTATGTGGCTTCCAGTTGGTAGGATTTAGATGTTAAAAGTTCTGAGGCTGAAAAAGGAAGGCTTGGCTCTTATTGAAGAAAAAATTGCACGATTCTAGTTTTCACTCAAATATGGTCTCCTTCACTTCCACTTTATTAAAAATAGGCTCCATCATCATTCAATCAGCTCAGCATCAAACATTTCAATCTTTTCAAACATAATATTTTTTAAAGCTCTAGATAGGCACAGCTTTCTTTTTACATTGGAAGCTCCAGAAAGGCACAGCTTCCCTTGTCATAAAATCTCCAGAAAAGGCACAACTTTCAACAGAATAATTTTTCAGCATCACACACATCTCTTCCACAATTTATTTTCCACCCAAAGTGTAACCAAATGAGGTAGTACACCACAAGACATCTTCCCCCACACTTAAGTTCATCTAGATCATGCAATTTTACTTCAAGAGCATGTATGATAGGGAAAATTGGCTTGTAATGTGGCTAACCTAACAGGAAATTCATGACTAATAGGGGATACGATGAAGGATAAATGTAAAGTTGAGTCATAATGAAAAGGATTATTTTGGAAAGGAATCTTCAAACCAAATAAATGCCTCAATCATTTAAAACACACGTACCCCAAACCCTCAAGTTTTTAAAGGAATAAATCAAATTCTGGTTAAAGCTAGCATGGTCTGGTTCTCTCAAGAAATGAGGTGAATGAAAAGAATATAACAAAAATGGTTCAGAAGACTCACAGGAACGTTATTTCAAATATATAGATAGTGAAATATGGCATGGGATTCAAAAATTAGTGTACTTTTCATGAATTTCCAAATATTTGAACTTGAAACAAAGTTATTTCAGCATTCATTTAAGATCAGTTTCATGAAATAGACTTGTTCACTCATTGACATGGGTTTCAAAAATGGTATTGATAATCATTTCAGCTCAAAAGTTTCAGAAACACACCAAAAATTAAAAAATAAACACACAAAAATTTGAAAACACACAATTTTTTATTTTCTTTATTTTTGAAAACAAATATCAAATAAAAATCCTATACTACAAAGGTTCCCTCCCCCACACGTAACGGATGCAGTGTCCTCGATGAATTCAAGTGGATTTAACATGTAAGTATATTTCTTATTGGATCACAACAGCAAGAAAGTGTTAAAGAGAGGTACAACCTGACTTATTATCAATGAAACGTTGAGTTTGACTCCTAAGTGTAGCTCTTTGAAAACCTAAAAAAGTAAAAAACATAACATAAGAAATTTTTTAAAAGAAATTAAAACAGAAATTGAATAAGAAAAAAAAGATAAATCTTGGTATAATCCCTCAATTGGGCCCTGGGTTTTGACTGCCTCCAGAGGGTCAGTTCTAATATGTTATCCCCAATCTGATGGTGTGTGAGGTTTCTTGCTCATAAACCAACAAAAACATTTCTTTCCAGGATGAACTTCTTCCTTTTTCTTGAGGATTCCATCGATAAAATTCAACAATCCCACCCTCATTATAATGAGATAAAACATGCATGGTAGGGTTAGGACAATGAATGAGTCCTCCTCTTTCATGGGTTCCACATGAACAACATCTTCTTTATTATCCAGTGGTTGCTGAAGGTCTGATAAATCTAAGGAAAAATCAAATGGAATGTCAGAGTTTAATTCTATTTGAAAAAAATTAAAGCATGGAGAATCAATATCAAATTCTTCCCTTTCAAAGTAAGTAGCTTGTGTCTCATTTTCCTCCAAAAAATCCACTTTGATCTTCTCATGTTCTCCCTCCATTATTTGTCCAACAGGTTTGGGGAGATCTAGATTTTCCTCCATGGATGACTTTTCTTTTTCATCTTCTTCCTCAAAGGAAATACATGTGTTGGCTGAATCTGAAAAATTAACAGAAGGGGAGGTAATAATCAATTTAGTTTCAAAAAAATCAAAAGATAATGAGTTTATGAAAAGATAGACTCCCTGATCTTGTTTGGCTTCAATTGGTTCTTCAATGGGAGGTTCTTCTTGAAGTTTAATTTCCCTAGATAGAGGTAGGCAGTCAGAATCCTCTATCTTCTCTTCAAATTTCACTGATTTGTTGGTTTCTTCCTTCAATATTGTTTAATCATCTAAATTATGAGGAATAGTTGGATCTAGAAGTTCCTCACACTCATTCCAGAAGTTATCCAGATCTTTTTGATCTCCCATATGTATTTTAATTGCTAAATCTTCTTCATCAATCTCATCCAACATTGATTGAGATGGGTTCAATGGAACATATTTTAATTTTATCAATGCTTCCATGGGTTCTTCAACTTGAAGGATTTGTGGGGATACTTCTTCCATCAATTTTTCTGGTTCTGGTTCTTGTTCGGGCTCCATTAGTTGTTGATCCTGGGATGAATGTACTTGTTCCGCAATCCACTGTATTGAGGTCTCTAGGTTTTGAACTGTCCGACTAATTCATTCAAATTGGGATTCAATATCTTTGTGGACTTCTTCTTCTTGGTGTTGTACATTGATTATGTCTTGATAAAATTCTGTAAAATACTCCTGAAGTTCAATTAATTCTCTAGCCAATGCCTCCAACACTGGGTATTCGTGGTTCCCTTTATGGTTTTCAATGAGATCCTTGAATTCATCCTCAACTACGATTTGGATTCGAGCTCCCCGAATTTGTTTAGCAAAGAAAGAAACTTTATACTCTATAGACCAAGTTGATTCAATAAATAGTTCTCGCACTTGTGTGTAATTGTTCCATGAATTAAAAAAATAATCATTCGAATAAAACATGGTAAAAGATTCTTTTTAAAAATAATTAAATTTGAAAAGTGAAATCTTTACAAATAAATTGTGGCACAACCTCCCCAGCAACGTCGCCAATTTTGATGCATTCCTGTCATAGGGCGTGGCAAAATAATTATTTCCTAAGTTAAAATGTAGTTAAGTGGTTGACCTAGGATGTCTCCTGAAGAGGAGTGCACACAAAACGGGTTGTCACTTTAAAACGGGGGTAAAAATGTTGTGAAAGGAAATTTGAAATTCAAATGATTGAAAAACTATGAAATTAAAAGGGTGATTAGGTCAGGGTCGGTTTTTTAATTATAATGCTATAAATGTTCAATTTAATTCGAACCTCTTCTTCTTAGTTGATTAAAGTGAGTTTCCACAATCGTTTCCTCTCACTTCCGTGGTGAAATTATTATTGTGAGAGAAAACCTTACCAAGATCTTGGTTTGGTCAACTCTCCTTCCATGTGTAAAATAGTTTTATTGAATATCCTTAATTTGAATGGGCAATACCCGATCGGGTTTTGTTTATCCCAAACAATCAAGAACATTCACTACACCTTTTACACGTACTGACGAACGTCGAGTACTTCACCACTAATTCCTGGTTTATTCCATCGTATATAAACCAGAAATTAGTGGAGGGAGATATTGATCATTTTACCAAGGCAAAAATAAATAACGAAATTAATATTCAAGAACGATCAAACTTTATAATAAAATCCTCTATTATAAATTGAAAACAACTTTGAAGAAGAAAGAAATTTATTCAATTGCGTCCAAGAACTCAAGCATTTCAATGTTGAAAACCAACCCTTCTCCAATCACTCCAAAAGTTTACCCCACCATGGTAAGGTTAATCAAGTTTAATGGGGAAGAAGAAGGCATTAAAAAACAATGAAAAAGAAAATAAATAAAAAATAAAACCTAAAATATCTTCTTCTTGGTGTCCCGGAAGGAATGGGATGGAGAATGGATGCTTTGAGAGGGTGGAGCTCTCCTCCTTTTATAGCCAGAATGCTTCCCCCGAATATCGACGCGTTGTAGCCATAATAAATGACATCTTCACGCGTTGATACCTTCTTCAATGTTGTTCATAATTCCCTTTTCCATGTCCCCTCAAAATTCTAGCGGATGTGGACATGTATTCCGAGAGTTATGGCCGTTTTACTATGAGAATTTATTCTATCTAGTCAGACTCTTCAAGACGAAATCCTCCAGATTAGGGTGATTTAATGACCCCATAAACGGCCACTTCACTCGGTTAATCCTTCATAAAGATGCTCCAAAACTCTTTGCGCGTCCACCCACCGAATTTCACAATATGTGGGACCACAGTGGATGAGTTATGGATCCGACATCAAAACTATGCAGAACTGAAAACAGTTTTATTGAGCCAACTTGGGAGCTTCTTTTGATCTTCCATATGGCCGATTCAGATTTTAGTCCAAATATATTAAATGAATCCCTAGATGTGTCGAATCTGGAAATGAAAGAATATTGAAATTTGGATCAGTGTAGATAATGTTATGGACAAACTACCAAAATAATTTAAAACTGTTAAAAACCCAAAATGGCCAATTTTTACTATTCAGCTCAAAATAACACCATTATCAAAAAAATGAAACAATTAATCTTTGAGGAAAAATTTTGTGGGTTTAAAAAAATGATATTAAATATAAATTAATTGAAAATATTTTCTCTATCACGACTCATTTCTGTCTTTCCCATCAGCGAGTGGATTATACTAAGAGCCAAGAGAATTTCAAATACATTTATGAACAATGTTGTCTAGTGGTTTGGGCTGCACTCCCTAGGGCCTAGCACCTCAATTCATGAAGTCGTCGTAGTGCCCTCCAACAATGGTGCATTCAGAGATTCAAGGTACTCTTCATGACTATCACAGAGGCCTCTCCCCATGCACTGATTTGTGGATGGGGATAGTATTCTACCCTCTTTTTTAGTGCTATCCGGTGACAAACTAATTTGTCTGGGGACATTGAAGATATTCCTCTAGGAAGAATATCGATTGACATGGAGGACCTGCCAGAGGGAGAGAACAAGCTAGAGCTTAATGGAGAGGACCTCCCCCCTAAGGGAGCTTCACACTTCTTGGATTGATCAGGAATAATTACTCCTTAATAGAGGAATATAATAGGTCTTCATGTTCCCACTCAGGCACTAGTCTTCAGCAGGAACCTCAACAAGGGTATAGAAATCCTTGGAGTTTTCCAACAGTTCAACCTGTCTGGCTCAGTGCAGAAGTCGGAGGACAAACATGAGAAATCCATGTCATGTCAGTAACTCACCAAACAAGAGAAGGGGGTCGACGATCTCCTTGATGAATGCACTACAGTGAAATGGCCGCACTAAGGTGATCCTAGGCCAAGGCATCAGGGGAAAGAACAGATTCCCCTCAGCGAATTGCCTTCAATTGACCCTAACCATCTTACCCACATAGACAACGTTGGGGATAGAACCTATTGAAAGAGGGTGAAGTATGTCTCACCCAATCCTTCTGAATGGCGTGACAATCCTTGGGAACCAGCTCAAATTCCCCCAAATTCCCCGCAGGTCATTCCACCAGTCACTCTATTAGCCTTTGGGCTGCTTTATCATGTTGAAGAACCCACAAATGCACTGGTAGTCAGTGATCCGCATCAAGAAAAAACATCCCTCCCAAATGATGTAATAATGGAACTCATTTCCCATGTCGATGCATTAGATACGTGACAGGTGCCGCTCATGCCCGATGGAAATCGTTATCTGGTGTGGGTGTATGATATGCCAGCACCCCCGGGTTTTGGGAATCCCACATTTCCCCCCTTCAATGGGACAGGGGACCCACCACAACACCTGTCCCACTTTACGTCAAGGTGTGATCCAATGTTGGGAACTCCAGTGCAACAGGAGGCCACCATGCTCTACTGTTTTGTGGATATATTAGAAGGGGCTATGTTTGTCTGGTACAACCAGCTCCACATCAAATTAGTTGCTAGCTGGGAGGACCTCCCTAAGAAAATTCCTCTACCAGTTCAGTTACACCATGCAGAAGATGAGTAATATAGACTTATTCATGTGCAAGCATAGGCTTGATGATCGCGTCGCTGTATTTGTTGCCTGGTAGAAATGACTCATGTATTCCTATGACATGTCACTTACTCATGAGCAATTACTAACCATGTGCTTAGGTAATTTCAAGATGGATCTTCTCCCCTCTCTGATCACCCAGAACTGTCCCATTGAATTTCAAGACTTCTCTGATAAGGCCCATCGCCTAGAGGATTCATTATAGTAGTCCAAGTAGGCATGTTTGTTGCCTCCTACAATCCCTACGAGAAGGGACTCTAGGGAAGAGCCTTCTGTAGTGGCCCAAATAGTGTCCCCCAGGTAACTAGAGTTGTTTCTAGTGGATCTACCCCATATCCTCGCAAATTCCCTCTACCTCAGGCATAGCCACCAGCCCTACAGCACCCACCTCAGAATTGGTAGGTGCCTTCCCACAATGCGCCACCACCACCCGAGCAACATAACCAAGCTCCACCTCTTTAACTGACACCTCGTTCCCCTCTTAAGGGTTGTGATCTAAGGTCCCCCCATCTGGATAAGAGAATACAGGAATACCCATTCAATAAGACACATTTTCTCGGTTACGTGTGTAGTGCCTTGGAGTAGGGGAATCTATTTTTTCATGACTGTAGTTAACTGGAAGAGGAAAACCTCACTGATCACCCTAACTTCTACCCCTACCACTGGACCATGGGGAACACTCTCAAGAAGTGATATGTGTTAAAATACTAGATTCATGAAAATGTAGATAACAACATTGTCTGTTTAGACCTGGCTCTGGCACTGGTGGTATGCATCTTAGTGAGGCCAGAAAATAGCAGTGACAGTGAGGTGAGTGGAATCAGGTTTCCATTCATGGAACCCATAAGTACGATGACTCGATGGATTGAAAAATAGTCTATCATGCCCATAGTGTCATCTGAGAATGCCTAAGTAGGCCAGTGCCTTTATAAGGTGCATCCACCACTTCTGCATCGTCGTCTCACCATGCCTCTTCCTGGAAGTGTAAACACCGGCGGCGTATGGGAAAACAAAGTCCCCCGCAAAGTCCGTCATCAACCTATACTCTTGGTGACTTCATGCCCATGGATATGGAAATCCCTCCAAGAATCTATCTAGTAGTGGAAGAATATTCAAGTGACGGTCATGGGAAATCCCTATATGATTTCTAACGATGAGGAGCGCCATACATATCCTCTCAACATCCCCATTCGTAGCCAGCGTCGAAGGAGTCATGGGTATATGGGTTGTCAGAATGATTCAATAAACACTTCCATCCATGTTTTTCATGGTACCAAGACCTGGAAACATGCTCAACACAGAGCACAACATGCACAACTTTCTCATATGGTGGCATCAAGCCCGCCTTCATCGTCATTCGTGTTGCTGGATTAGGCAGAGTCACCCGGACCTTTCCGTAACCAGCCATGCCCTGATACAGGCTGGTCTGAGTCATCTAGACCTCATCTAGTAGCCACTTTGCTGGCCTCGAACATTGGGCAGTGGTATGTTCCCAGTAACAGTTAGTCTTCGGTCCATTCGGTAGGGCCCACTATACCTCCTGTCATAGAGCGACCTCCTACAAGCAGAAGTTCATGCCTGGAACAGAAATAGAATGTCCTTAAGAATCTTTTCAATAATCCAGCTAGGCTCTCCATCCTAGGGGCCCATATCTTGTTGTCAGATATGCGTGAGGACCTCACTGAGGCTTCAAAAATCCCCCCCCCAGTTTGAGACAACAGTAGAAACCGCAGAAGCCTTTCATGCTGAAGAGGTTGATAATGATGAATGCCAGGCCATTATCTCATTTTATAGAAATGTTAAAGTCTCTCCCATACTAAGGCACATTCACCCACTGTATATTATCAGCCAGTTCAATGTCGTGGAGGCTCATTACTTTCTTGTCGACATAGGCACTTGGATTAACCAAATTCAGACTCGGACAATACGAAATCTAGTATTGTCTAAAGATGATTTGAATCCCTCTGACCTAATAATACAAGGTTATGACAGGAAGGAACATAAACTAGTTTGTATGGTCCACTTAAAGACCTAGTAAGGTGGCCTAGTTTCCAAAACCGAATTTATTGTAGTCTCCCAAGACACTAACCATAATGCGTTGATGGAAATGCCATTGCTCCACCTGCATGTGGCGGTTCCTGCATCATATCACTCATGTATCAAGTGATCTATTAATGTTTGAGTGTGCGTGCTTCAAGGTTATGTGTATCCATTTTCCTATTTTGAAGCCCGGTACCTAGATGCCAACTACAACAAGAGCAAGGACAATAAGATTTAGACTAATGAGATTGAGCATGCCGCAACAGCGACCAACCCATGGGCAGATCTAGATAACGCCTTTGTCTTTCCAATCCACTGATTGGAGGCTATGACCCTAGACATGGTACAATGATTTGTTGTTTCTTAGACTAGGGTGAACAAATTTCCAGGCTTATGTGATGCCAGAAGATCACCTCGTACTCCTTTACAAATCAGGGTCAGGTGATCCCAGAGCCTCCTACCCCCAATAGGTATCGGGTTGTCCGCCCCATGGAAGTGAAAATACGTCATATGTGCTTGTGCCACTGGGATGGAATAAACCTACTAAAGCCAAAAATCCACTATTTCATTGATATCATCAAGCGTGGACCCTTGGGCTGAATGCCGGATGGGATTTTATCAAAAACCATCATTGTTATGGTTGCGGCAACACAAGATTTCTACGATGTAGTGACCAATACCTCTCAGGCTGGTATCAGCCTCCCGTCAGGATCTTCCAACTCAGAAGCAGTTCCTCCTATTGAGGATCCTTCTTTTTTAATTGTATAAGAGGATTTGGAAGATGATCTTGCCGAATTTGAAGAGGGATTTTCTGCCACAGTCGATGAGTTGGTACATGTGAACCCCGGTGGCGAGGCATACAGGAAACCCACATTGATCAGTGATGCAATGCCCCTCAAGGATCAAAAAAAGAACATAGATTTATAGAAACAACATCGTGATTTATTCTCTTGATTTTATGGTGAGATGATAGGACAACATACTCAGGTAGCCACCCACTGCCTCAGTCTCCCAACAAATCATCAGCGGTTCAAGCAGCCTCCCAGAAAGATGCACCATTCTCATGGTGTCATGGTTGAGACAAAAGATGTTAAGCTCATCAGATCCAATTATGTTAAGGAGATCCAATACCGCAAAGTTATTTTCAACATTGTTCTAGTCAGGAAGAAGAATGGACATATTAGAGTCTACATCAACTTCTGAGATCTCAACCATGACTATCTGAAGGATGATTTCTCCTTCCTGTGACAGAGTTTTTGATTAACGTTACAACTGGATTCATAGATCTCTCTTTCATGGATGGGTACACTAGGTACAACCATATCCTAATGTCCCATGAGGACATGGAGCTCAAGGCCTTCCAGGAACCACAATTTACTTTCTGTTACCAAGTCAGGCCCTTCGGTTTAAAGAATGCGGGTTCCACCTACCAGCGGGCATTGAATCATATATTTAGTCTGATCCTTGGAAAATTGGAGAAATTCTATGTGGAAGATCTGGTGGTTAAATATCACCAGCTTCAAGAC
Organism: Viscum album; assembly: GCA_963277665.1. Taxonomy (NCBI): domain Eukaryota; kingdom Viridiplantae; phylum Streptophyta; class Magnoliopsida; order Santalales; family Viscaceae; genus Viscum; species Viscum album. The sequence continues at coordinate 872,570,630 of OY728125.1, forward strand.
CACCTCAATGAACTTGAGAATGTGTTCGGCTTCCTCTATTCCCATCACTTGAAGATGAACCCGTTGAAAGTTCCATTGGTGTCACCTCTGCAATGTTTATCGGCATCATTTTCAGGTACATGCGAATTGAGATCATCCTAGAGAAGATCAAAACCACTATCTAGATGTCTCCTTCGAGAAACATCTGGTAGCTTCGAGGCTTCCTAGGACACTTATCCTACATACACTAAATCATTGAGAAACTAGAAGAAATGTGTAAGAACTTTTCTTGGACCATGAATAAAGGAACCATCTTTGTGTGGGATGAAGAATGTTAAACTTCTTTTGAAGAGATCAAGACGTATCTGCTCGAGCCTATGGTCTTAATGCCACCCATATCTGGGAATCTGCTGGTCCCTTATGTGACCTCTCTGGAATGATCTAACAGAGTGATTCCCACCTAGATGAACAACAAGGGGATAAAGAACACCCTTTACTCCCTAAACTGTATATTTCTCGAAATAGAGACCAGATTCCCCCCCATAGAAAATAGCTTTCTTGTGGTAGTATTTGTAGTACAGAAGTTGTGTCATTACTTGCATCACCATGAGGTACAGATGGTGTCCTGAGTAGACCCACTGATTTACATCCTTAACCACCCCATGTTGAGAGGCCATCTAGCTTGGTGGGAAGTGATTCTCTAGTAATTTGATATCAGTTTTTTTCCTCAGAAAGCTATCATTGGGAAAGCATGGGAAGACACCCTTGCTTCCCATCTGGCTCCTGCTGACCAATCATTGGATATCTATTTCCCCAATGTGAAGATACTCTCAACATACAAAGTAACACCGTGCAGGCAGATGCACTTTGATGGTGCTTCCCATAGCCCCACCGATAGAAGGCTCAATGACCTTAGGATCAACAAAGTCGGCATGGGTATTGTCTTCATTACCCTAACACAAGCCATATTTCCATACTCATTCCTGTTGTCAGAAGGATACACCAACAATGAAGCAGCTCATCAGGCCCTCATCACTGGCCTCGACCTAGCCCTCCAGATTGATGTGTCCCATTTTCATGTGAAAGGGGACCCTGAACTAGTCATCAAACATATCAATGATGACTACTTTGTTATAAATATAGAGCTTATACCATTTTAGGAATGAAATCTCCATATAATGGCCCATTTCCTATATCAACCAGAAGTTACTCATGTTCCTTGATCTCAGAATGGTCGAGCTGACACCTTGGCAAGACCGCTTTCCTCGCTCGCAGAGCCCGATGAGGATGATCTGATTATCCCCATGGCACATCGGAGATTCATTGCACCTGTCAACCTCGATGATGACAACATCCTATGGGTAAGCCTCCTTATAGCCAGAGCCTCCACATTAGGACCCCCAGGTCCCCTATATGTGGTGATCAAAGTGACTCCCGATGTGAGATCCTACATTGTTGAGCACCTACAGATTGTTAATCTCCTAGTATATTAGGCTAGACGCGAGCAAATCTGATGCCACACATTAATGTTTACCCTCCAGGATTCTCCTAGAATCAAGAAAATCCTCTACAATCATGGTTTTGATGGTATTTTCCTTTGCGGCATTCAAGGAGTTGATATTTCCCATGTCATGCAAGAGGTTCATGCCGATTCCTGTAGGGCACATCAATCCAAGCTGAAACCATCTCACCAGAACCAGATTCTAGGGTACTTTTGGCCCTCCATAATCTGTGATTTCATTTAGTTCACCAAGAGATTCCATGCATTCCAAATTCATGCCAACATTATGCATCAGACTCTAGAGATTCTCTACTCCGCCATGAAATCTTTTCCATTTTCCTTATGGGGACTCGATGTCATAGGACCATATCCACCAGCGATATTTTTCTAGTGTAGGTTCATCCTGACTGCCAAATATTTCTTCTCCATGTGGGTAAAGGCAGTTCCAATCAAAGAGGTGAAGGACTGTTCCTTCATTGAATTTGTGATCTCAAACATCATCTACCCACTTGGAGTCCCTCCTGTCATCCTCACTGATAACGACATGAACTTCAGAGCTGCTGAGCTGAAACAATTGTACGCTAAGTACAACATCCATTAAATCCACACCTCCCACATTCATGCACATGAAAATGGACATATCATGGGGTTCAACAAAACCCTCTCTAATAATAAGTATAAAATGGTAGGTATGAATAAGGGTAGTTGGCCAGACAAACTCCCCAATGCCCTCTGCGCTTATCGGATGAGGACCCGCAATTCCACCCAGGTTACCCCATATTCTGTGGTGTAAGGAACAGAGGTCGTCCTGCCCATTGATATTCAATTACCTCACTACGAACAACTTTCTATGATCAGAAAGTGCTAGATAAGGTATCTTTAATCTATCTGGACTTGTTGAATGTGCTTGATGAGGACATGCTTCATGCCCTAAACAATTTGTAAAGGCATCAGAACAAGATAGTCAGAGCTTTCGACAAAAAAATTTGCCTCTTTGCTTTCTTACATGGAGACTTGGAATTGGCCCTGATGGACCCAATGATACCAGGTAGGAAACCACCCATGTAAGAACCCAAATGGGAAAGTCTTAACATCATTCATAAGGATTAATCCAATAGAGTGTACTCACTGGTTACAATGGATGGGGAGCGTATAACTCCTCCCACCAATGCCATGTTTAGGGTCCCACATAACCATAAATTGTATGGTCCCACATGACCATAAATTCTATGGTCCCACATGACCATAAACAGTACTATCTTGCACGACCATAGTCTGTACAGTCCTACACGTCCCTAAACTGCATGACGGTCCTGCATGACCTTAAACTGTACGGTTCTACATCACCATAAACTGTGCATCATCATGGATGAGGTTAAACTGCATCTTAACAACTATGTATGTCTTGATTCCCATCCTTGTGGGATATGTAGGAATGCTCATATGCCTCGTCTTGAGTCGAGACCTAGTTTCCTCATTTACTATCCCCTCCTGGGCATGGTTCTTTTGGGGGATCTCACATGGCATCTTGTAGGATTTTTTGTCACCACCCATGTAAGGATTATGTTGATTACACCATGTTCCCTCCTTTGTTCATCCAATCCTCCTATGTCCTTAACGCATTATGCTAAACTGAATGGCCTTTTTGGGACTACATGTGGATTGATTCCCATTCTCATGGGATACGCCGATCTACCCGTAGATTTCATCCATAGGCCCAACCCCAAACATTGTGACCTCCCATTAGGACGAAACACACGGTGTGGTGCATGATTTTTCCCTCAATACCGTCGAGCTCCTCATGACCATAAAATGTATCCCTCCCTCCTAAGGATCTTTATTTATTACATTGTGTCACTTTATTTAAGATTTAACGAGCGCATTCAGGCTTCACACACCCCATCATTCTGGTTCACTTTATCTTTCACATTCGAAGGGCCCCCCGAATGATGAGGATACTTAGCCTAAGGGATCCCCTATCATTTCTGGACAACACCCTCAAGGGTTTTAGACAAAAAATAGATATGTGTCCTGCATTACGAATATGGTCAGTGGTTAACACTCATTATTTGTTCCCATTTTGGGTCATAAGATATAGATGTTGTTTTTCAAATCTAGTCAGCAGTTATCTTTTGTATTTGTCACCACCCCCATATGTCCCAAACATGGAGTGTAGTGGTTTATTATTACCCTATGTCTCTCCAAATCACAATCTTCTTTGAACCGAACGGTGATTCCAGCTGTTGGACCCTTATGTGATGGGGAGAGCCAAATCCTACACCATGATTCCCACACTGAGCATTGCTCAGGTGATAATAGGAGTTTTGAAGGAAATCCCACATGAGAGGTCATCTGGATATAATTGGCTGGCACGCTCATCCTTAGGTACTTAAAATCCATCAGTTCCTTATCCCATGTTCTCATTTAGGACTATGTGGTGAGGTATGAACTCACGTTCTCATTTGCATCGGGCTATTTACCCATGCTGCAAATATCCCCTTGAGACATCACCACTCCATTTATCGTATGTCCCATGAGAACCAACCCTGCCATGCTTTGCAAGTCCCAAATATGCTCTTCCATCACCCTCTATATCCAAAAGGGTCCCCGGATGGAATGGATGCTCAGCCCAAGGGCTCTTTTACTGTAATAGTCTAATTCCCTCAAGAATTCCAAGCAGCAAATTGATGCATGGACCGTGTTGTGAATATGGTCCACGGTCAATGGTCAATTATTCTCCCTTGGTCACAGAAGAGTGGATACTGTGTTGCAAACCTGGTCAGCAGTTGTCCCCTATCATCATTGTCACCTTGTTATCTTCCATAACCACGATGATTTACCCTCTTTGTCCCAGGAATATGACATTAAACCAAGCATATATGGTCTGAGCTATATGACCCTAAACTAAGGTCACCTTTTTCCTCACTGTAAGACATTAAACTCCATGATGGACATGAAATTATTTCCATGGCCAAGCCTCAGGACCCTCGGCCTTTTCGGGCCCCAAACCCAAGATCCCACATAGGATTGTACGGTGTGGTGTAGGATCATGTCATCATTCACCTCATCTTACTCATTGTGTCGTACACATCCCCACATGGGATACCTTACCCCTCCCTTTATCCTCACTGTAAGATGTTAAAATGAAAGCTGTCCAGGAAATTTTGTCCATGGCCCATCCTCATGCCCCTAGCCCATGATCTCAAATAGGGTTATATGGTGTGATGTAGGATTGTGTCCTCATTCACATCGGGTTACTAGTTGTGCCGTTCATTCCCCTCATGGGAGTATTTGACCCTTATTTACATCATCCATTTTTTATAACTAGGTGTGGATTGATTCCCACCTTCATGGGATACGTAGGACCACCCGAATATTTGGTCTTTGGGTCCAACCCCATCTCTTAGAAACCTCCCTATCATTTTCCCCATTGGCTCACATACTTCCAGAATAGGGGTATAAAGTGTTTTATGGGCGTATGTGCACATTCATGTCAGGTTTATAACAACCACACCACATATCTCTCTCTCTCATGAGTGGCCTACAATCTCATACCCTTCTTTCATTCATTTGAGTCAGCTACCCTTAAATCGGGTCCCTCTACCGTATTCTGTGATTCACCAATTTTCCTATGAGTACTTTGGTCTAGAACATGGAGAGTCAGATTCTAGGTGAACATGATTTTTTCCACATTCAGGCATTGTGTTCCTCTTTATTTTGGATTCCATTATCTTTCCCACCCAAAGGGTTACATGCCATCCTCCTTGAGGGTTTTTTGACAAACAATTGATACAAGTCCCACATTGTGAATATGGTAAGCGGTCAATGATCATTTGTTTTTCCCCATTTTAGGCTAATGCGATATGGATGGTGTGTTTCGAACACAATCAACAGTTATCCTCCATCGCCACGCTAGTCCATTCAAGCCTTGAATGTTGGTTAAATGATTCACATTATTTTCGACCCCATCTCGTCCAAATGGAATTTTGACACTTACGATACTATCCCTTAGTGGGAATTTGCACATTAGGATGAATAAAGCTACGGTAAAAGCATCATTCAAGGCTCTACATCGAATACCATTTGGCGTGCGTTCTAGGTATTGGAAAATCCTTTTCTTCCCTTGATTCCCACACCGATTTTGCTCAATTGGGCTTAGGAATTGGATAGTGGTCTATGCTTAATTGGAAGGATTCCACCTCTCCATGGTACACGCTCTAAGACCAAAAAATAAAATCAATTTTAGAACTATGTAAGGATTTATTCCCATCCACATGGTCTATGTAGGAATGCCTAGACATCTCGCCTTTGGGTCCAGCTCGAGTTCCAGTAATTCTCCTCTTTTGTTCTGCCTTCAGGGCTCTGACTCTTATAGGTCCACATGGTGTGGCGCATGTGGGATTATGCTCACATTCACACCTAGTTTCTAATAATTCTACAACGTACAACACTTTCTAGGAGTTATCCCCCAAAATCATGTCCCAGATGACATTAAATTGTGAGTTTTACCACACGATGTTAAAAGGCACCTTCAAGAACTACATGTGTCTTGATTCCCATTCCCATGGGATACGTAGAAACACCCAGACAACTCGTCTTCAGGTCCAGCTCAATTGAGAGCTTAGATCTCTTTCCCCATATTCTCTAACCTTTTTTGGCCCCCTCGGCCCAAGGATCTCACTCAGAATCGTACATGGTCTTGTGTGGACCTCATCCTCATTCATGTTGGGTATGCTTTATCATGCCCTGAACATTCCCTCTGGAACATCATCTCTCCTGTATTTGTCTGAGCCACTTGACTTTAAACAATGAATCCTAGTCCCACATGACATAAAACTGCTACGTCTATACCTCATGATGTTAAAATGCATGTATGGCCCCCTCACATGACCCTAAACTGCATCATTATAGTCTTGGTAGGACGATGAAAAATTACACTACACCGTGATATCCTCACTCAAGGGGGAATCATGTTTGGTATCAGTCACACACCATACCATTTTTCAATGACTGCATAATGATTGATTCCGGTAGAGATGTCTGTAATTTCTATCCTAAGACCACTTCTTCATAAAAAACACTCATTCCACCTAAAGGACCAACATGATCTATCAAATGACACTTCCTTTTGTGCGTAGACTAGAGCAGCAGGACATTATCATCCCTAGCAGTTGTATATTACCATGAAAATTCTATAACTACATATGGGTTGATTCCTATTATAATGGGATATGTAGGAATTCCCAGACACATTGTCTCCGGATCTAGTCATAGCTCCAAAAATGACATTTTTATTTTAGAAAACTCTTTTAAGGGAGAAAGTGAGAACCCTAACATAAAAACAGTTTAACCACCCAAATTTACTACATTTTTTTAATGAAAAGCTTGAAATAATTGGTATCAATCTCCCTGAACAGTATCCAGGGAATAGAATTTACCTGGGACTCTAGATAATCCTTCAGGATGTCTTCATAATGTGTATCCAAGATGTCCCATGATTTCATACATTCCACTATGTTTATCATTACCATGTTGAAGCCTCTCTTCAAAATATAGTTTTTCCAATCAATATATTTACCTTTCCCCTTCGTAGTTTGCACAAAAATTGATCTTCCCTTCATTTTTTTGATCACATAATTCAATGAATTTATATCAAGAACATTCTCCTCTATTTCGTCATCATAGGGCGAAAGAAAGTACATGTGATGTAGAACTGTTGCTATCTGATGCTGTGGGTCAGCGTAAAAACCCACCTTGCGATGCTACCTCAGAGGATGTTTAGCCTCCTCCCAATGCACATCCTCATAGGAGGGCTTCATAAGTTAGATAATTCATTTTATTTTTGTGGCCCCCTGGTATATTTGATAAATCCTCCTGAATCCATAGTGGAATTCATTCTCTTACTCGAAGAGGCTCTAAAAAAATCCTCTTCAATGCCCACTTACTTTGATTTAGTAGGGGAGTTCGAAGATGACTCCCAAACCACTTGGATGGCCTCCTCTCCCATAATAGGATCACCACAAAGGACAACCTCAATATCATTGTCATCCCAAATATCATGGACCTCAACATCACCCAGAATTGAAAACTTGTTATGAGAATTATTAAAACTCCCCCCCAGATTTAACCTTCTTAGAATAGAATGGATTGATCTACAAGGCCTGTGAAGGAAAATCCAATCCACTTGGTAGTTCGAATCCAAATCCAATGTATTGAAGACGCTAATCTCTGGAGTCCATACTAAAGGGATGATCACCCATGTCTATCTCCACGCGAACTTCCTCATTCACCCTCACTACATTGAGTGAAACCAACTGCGTATCCTTAATAATATCTTTCCAAAATCCAGGTAAACCTCTCTCTCCATTTGTCTAACCTCTTCTGCGACCATACTTGCATTCATTCCGGTACCAACACCCTATTTAGAAAGAAAAACTGAGGAAGAAGGAATGCCTAAATCCCATTTTAGGTGGATAAAAACCTCTGAAACATTAGGATTCAAATGAGTATCCATTGAGGCTTTCTGGGGAGCCACTATCTCTCCAGGGGGGATGAATGGGTAGGGAATTGACTGAGATGTCAACCATCATCAGCACCAGAAGGGCCACCCTGGCCAGTACCATTAGATCTATCTCTTTGAAGAGTATTACTTCCACACCGAAAGAAGAAGGAAGATTTCCATGATTGAGGCGAAGTGTGAAAAAATGCATCCATGAATCAAACACAATAGGTTGCTTCCACCGAAACTCCCCACCGACTAAGATCCAAATCCATTCAACCAGATTTTTAGAGACATTTACTTCGACGCATATGTTTGGATAGATTGGATGATAGACCACAGTGGTTATCAAGTTCGAAAATAGATATATACCTGCCATGTACCCCAACATGCGAATAATAGAGGGGTTCAGGAAGGGGAAAGGGAGTTCATGAAAACTCACCCACAGAGCCACTGTCGAAGTATCCCGCTTCATATACAGATCAAAGGATCATCTAATTATATGAAAGTGGTAGCCGTTGCAAGAACAAGGAGTCTGATACCATTCAGAGATCAGATCTTCTAAAGATGAAAAAACTAATCATGATGTTCCACTTGTCGATGAGACCCACCATCAATCGTTCTTTAAGTCCACAAAAGGAAAACCCAAAATGGTCGAAGAGGTCAACTGATGGGTGCCATGAGCTCTATCGGGAAACCAAGTTCTGGTTATTGAGAGAGGAAGCTTCATAAAATTCTGAAATCGAAAGTTCATGTTGGGGGACACCCTCATGGAGATCATGGACCTTAGGGAAAATCACAATTTCGGGAAAAGGGGGGAAATGTCCGGGAAAAGAGAACGGGATGAAAAGAAGAGGGAGATCTAGATCGTTAGGGTGGTCCCCCCCCCCCCCCGACGGGGGAGGGGCGATGGTGATCCTCATCTTTGCGAGGGAGAGGGGGCTTGGTTTAAGGGACTGTGCATAGTTCCTATAGGGCGATATTTGTTTAAGGTCATAGGAATAAAAAATCATGTCCCCTTTATTTCCACCTCTTGACCCAATATCTCTGAGGAACATGTGGTGTAGCAGGTACCACATGGGTTTTCATTCATGTCGGGGTTTGTAAAGGCTTCACCATGTGCCTATCATGTCTCTACCTCAGCTAGCCCGAGTTCTATAACCTTAAACGAAGATCGTCGTATGGTAACTGCGCTTCATGTTTGGCCACATCTCCGCCATGCATACAGTACGTTAAATCAATCCCTCCTTAATGTCCAATCCTAAGACCATTAGGTTGGATGAATGAAACATCAAGACCCCTGTCTTTTAAGGGGGACTCGACTCCCTCTATATGATACGTATTACTATTTTCCTCAGATGCGTTGTGGTAGTGTCAGAAGTGTATAATTTTTATAGGGAAAATCCATTATTCAATAAATAAGATTTAGGAGACCATCATTTGGATCCTCATCCTCTTCCATGTATAAAGGGTCCCTCATTATAGCCTGGTCTCATGCCACATTGGCTTACCTACTGTCTTGGGCCAATGTCCATGAGGACCTCGGATGACATTTACGATAGGTCCCATGTTTCGAACATTATCAGTGACCGAACCTCATTTGTCTTTCCCCATCCTAGACTAATGCGAAACAGATTTTGTGTTTTGAACATGGTCAGTAGTTATCCCCTATATTTATGACATAATCACTGTGGACCAGATCTCGAGCATAATGATTCACATATTCCCACTTTCTTATGTTCATGTGGAATTCCAACATACTCAGCTTTGCTCCTCCGTGCATCTAGGTGCATTATATTGGTGGGTAAATATCATTGGGTTGTCATTCACCTAGTATCCCATCGCCCCTAACAAGTTCCATCCTATTTTAGGAAATCCCCATCACTTCTCTTGTTTCTCACATCGATCATGACTCAAATTGTCTTGGTAGTTCAAGTAGGACGTGTACTTGTGTAGCCATGTTGCGCATGCCTTACTTCATCCGCATGACGTTAAAAAATGCCCACCGAACTATGTGCTATTTGATTATCATCCTAATGGGGTACGTAGGAATGCCTGACTGCTTTTCCATGGGCCCATCCTATCTTTCAGTTTGGGTCCCTTGACCTAAAGAACTTTCTTCAGGGATACATGGTGTGGTGACAACTCCTTATGTCTTTATTCATGCTGGGTTATAGAAACTGCACCACATAATCGCTTCCTGGGATCTTCCCTTTCACCTTCCATCTAATCGTATGACATTAAACTACACGAGTGTACATTTCCTTGATGCATGACACTAAACTCCTATTATACCTTCAACAAGTTCAGGATTCCCCATGTTAATCATGGGATGCACCAGATCCCTTGCCAGAGAGGTCCTGTATGGGAGTAGTTATGATCCCTAAGTAGACTGATGCATATACCTAATGTGTCTTCACCATAGTGGTGTAATTTCAATAGTGTTTTACTCCATTTGAACAACCCATCACACCACACTCTACACTTTTCAGGACCCTTATTCGGACCCTTTTCCTCTTTCAGTTTTTAAAGAACCCCCAAATAGTTTGGATTCTCATCCTATGGATCGCCTACTATCCTCGAATAACATTATGGATGGCTAATAGATGATATTTTTAGTCAGGCCCTATGTTTCAAACATTGTCAGCTGTCAACCCCCATTTCTTATTCCCATTCATGGCTAACACAATAATGATATTGTGTTTCGAACATGGTCAATAATAATATTTTATTATCACGCCACCCTTACAATGTTCCAAACATTGGGTGTATTGATTCACACATTCTATTTACCTATGTTTGGATTAAGTCAGATGATCCTGGCGTTACGTTGGTCATGCACTAGAGAACATTTGGAAGTATGGAATGTCGACTGTCCTAAGGTTCCCATCCTCCAATCAAGCCTCTCCCATTTCTTCCCAGAAATCTGGATTGGTTTTTCAAACACTAGATGCCCGATGCTTGGTCGGCACCATAATGACCAGATAGAATGGCATGGTGAGTATCCATTGTTTCTCACATTTGGCTGAACTAGCATGACCTTAGGGGTTGATCATTGGACATTTCACCAATATAACAAATTCATGTACAACCAATACAAATAATGGAACTCATGCAAGCCTCTAGAATAAAAAATCAAAGCATTAAATTTCATTAGAGGGTTTGTAATCCTTACAACACCCATGTTTTGATCCCTCCCATATACATATTAACCCCGTAATAACAAAGTTATAGCTTGACCACACTCTGGATTGTGGCATGGAGGATATGCTACTGCTTTTTCATCTCCCGATCCTCCTGGGCAGTAATAAGGTGTAATTCATCACCTGCAATCTGGGCCCTTTCTACGTCAGCCAGGATGATAGTTATCTCTTTAGAGGCTTGCTTCATGCGCTCCTCAGCCTCTGTAGTATGGGCCTTCAATATCAATATTAACTCTGATTGCTCATCGTGGGAGGCTGAGTTCTCATCCACCCAGACCTGTAGCTGCTAAATCTCATCTTCAGACTCCCAGAGCCTCTTGATGTTCACCTATGTCCTCCACTACCTGCCCTCACCGAGGCCATGGACATACTCCGAAATCTTCTTCTCCATAAGATCTTGAATGAGCATGTGGGGATTCCAGACATCCACTCCCCGAGCACACAATTAAAACATCCATGATAGAAGTGTATCTATCTCATCTAGACATCACATTTGGGGGGTGACATCGATGAAGTGCTTTATCTTATTCCACAATCAGTGACAAAATATTTTTCTATACTCTTCATCAGAGGTCGTCTCATCCCCGTGGACATGGTTGAAAGGCTCATATGTGGGGAACGCCCCCATGAATTTGTCAGTAGGGTCAACATCTGGTGTTTGATCGGGTATGGCAGGACCCAGGTTGTCTGATCGATCCTCATCATCGAACCCCACCTCAATAATCTTGATCTCAGCACCACTGACGGTCGCACCAATGATTGGGAACACTGCAGCTTCATCGATCTGTATATCTTCCTCCATGATCTCTAGTATTCCCCTGGGAAAGGCACCACAGAAGCCCTGACCAAACTCGGTAAGGTAGCCCACTCCATTTGAAAAAATGTGCACACCAAAAATGGGCATGGACTTTAGATGACATAGTAAATGGGTGACAATCATGAATTTGGTATAGGAGACGTACAAAGATCAAATTTATAATCTCATTCTTGGTTTGACTGCATTAAGACCATGACCAGTGGCCCCCAGTATATTGTCGGATGTTCTAAATGCTCCAGAAGAGCTACATCGGGCGTCCTTGCCCATCCAAACTTGGAAATCAATGTAGTCACTGGTGTAGATCCTAAAGGTCCCACATCTGCATCTGTTGAGGGGAAATAACAGGTTCTATGTGTGAGATCCTCTTGCATAGTTCATGTATTAGTGAGGAGTCCATAATGACCTAGAAGCAAAACCTGAAGAAGGGGCTTGAGATTTTACATTAAGGCCCCCTTCATATTCTTCAAGGTCTAGGTCTTGATCACCAACTTCTCCCTCCTCCAATGGGCTCCATCTACTGACCTCCTCCCCCCATGAGGACTCATCTCATTCCTATGGAAATGGAAATCGCTCCCTCAGTTCGGCACCTGAAAAATGTAGGGGGGAGGTGGTGGGATGTTGGATTCAACAACACATTCACCTGGTCTGTCATAGAATGAAAGGCACCTTAGGAGGCACAAATTCCTCCAGATATGCAAGGTATTTCTCCACCTCTTCGTGGGATACTATAAATCCCGCCTTGATAGCACCAATTCCCTAAATCTCCAACATGAGTTGGTTCATGTTTTGCGACATCTCGGAAGGGCCGAGGAATTTCTTGTTGTCATCCAAGATGTCACATGCCTCCATGAAGGAAGCATTCTCCGTCTTGTCTATATGGCACAACCGCTTCCCCGGATCTTGGGTGGATATTCTACATAATCCTATCAGTTGACTCCCCTTTGGAATACTCTATTATTCTAGGACCCCTAAGTCTGTTGTCATTTCTAGATACGCTGCCGCTACCTCCCCCTCAGCCGGTATAGGTCACGCTTTCACGGCAGCCCCACTACCACGGGATGTCCTTGCCGCCTTCCAACTGCTGCCCTGAGATTGGTGAGGCACACCATCACTAACCCGAACAGTTGGCTGCTTCAACATCTCTCACAGGTAGGCTTCTTCCTAGAATTTTCCATACTCCTTCACCAACTCGAAGATGACTGTGAATGGAAGTAACTCGTTTTGCATCTTCCCATCCTACCATGTGAACATGAGCCACATCTACCTCATCATTCATGGATGATCCTCATGGCGTTCCCTTAAATATACAAGTGGTGTGAGTCATTTCATACGATGAAATTTCCTAGAAAATCAGTGTGGATTGTATGGCTCATTAAGAGTTTCATTGTATATCCTTTCCACCAGTACTCCACCTTGTGAGGCTAGAAGATAGGACAAGTTCTCTTCCATTCCTTGTCCATCATCAGTAAAATCACCTATTGGTAGTGGGAATAGATGAATGTTGAATTAATCTATCTTCCAGACGTGGTTCAGTACCTCTTGAACAGTCAGTTTAGCCAGAACTCTCCCTGAGACATTTTGAATAGACGGATGGAAGTTTGATTTTGGAGGGGATATGGGGTTCAGATATTCATATACTACCCTGACATGCACCGCTATCCACCTATACAGGAGGTGGAACAACCTACATATCATCTGTGGCCTCTTCCCCTCACTAATGTGCGACAATATCTTGTATAGATTTGTAAGCATCGAGATTTTTAGGCTCACCCATACACATGTCGCCAACATGGACACCATTATAAAAGTTCTCGGTCGCACTCCCATGTTCCTGTCCCTCACCGGAAGGTTCCAACCATAGATGAGAGCTGTGATGAATGCCGCCATCCTGAATACCGATTGATACTCAGTAATGACATTCAACACTCAAAATTTCTATTGGCTTTCCTCAAGGAGCCACCAGTACGTGTGCTCTAGTCCCCATTGATCCTCCTTCGGGCATGTAGGAGGCCTCACTAGAAAGAATATACTTTCCGGGATGTTTAGAAACTGTTTGAACCACCATCTGAAGTGGACACCTCCCACTACATCTTTGTCTTCTCCCAGCACCAGATCCATTAGTGCCATCTCCAGCGGTAGCATTTTATTTAGATCCTCCCAATCACCAATAACATGGAGGAATTCATCATACATCACCCCCAGTATCGGGACCTTAGAGATCTGGTGCACATTCTATAAACTAATGCTGACCTCCTTGTGGTGCATGTGGAAGGAATTGGTCCCCGATGACCACCTCATAAAAAACTCTGGCATCTGCTATTTCGGTTGATAGATGTTGAATTAGGAGTCCCAAGACACCTCGTACAGAACCACTCTCCTAATCTCTAAACCAAACTCTTTAAATGAGGCACCTACCCAGTAGGCCTAGGCGCAATCATCTGCGATGTTTCTACCCTGGCATAGATCCCACTCATCAAACCATCCCTTTTATGGGTTCCTTAGGGCCACCTTCAAGATCATCTAGTACAGAGGGTGGGATGTCTCGAAATTCAATCCTTTCCTGTCAACATTTTTTAGATGATTGTACAAACAATTAGAAAGGACATGTGTGAAGTCCTCCCAGGCATGGTCGTCAGCCACCCTGAACCACTGGCACTGACACAGAGTTCTTCAGAACCAGTAAGCAGGCTCATCCATACTGGAATCAGGGATTAAGACGTCATCTCTTTGGATAAATCCATAAAAGGAAGCCTCTTTCATAATAGATAGTTTATTTGTCATTCCAACTACAGCTCCACCAATGACCCATGGTCGGAGTGGCTCCTTATCAACTCCCCTAATCCTAATCCATTCACCATCTCTTCCCTTTGGGTTTCATCTACAAGGCCCCACCAAGAATCCTTTTGGTGAGTCATTTAGTCTTGAAGATTGGGTTTTCTTTGGGTTTGGACCATAAATCTCATTCACAAATAATGTTCTCAGAGATCGGTTGCAAAGGTTATTCACGGATGCTGGCCATGGCCTTCAAAAGAAAGATTGCAGAGCACACAGACGCGAGGTCAATGACTCACTGTACATCACGAATTAGAAGTCCTGATTCATGGAGAGAAATCGAAAATTACATGGATCTTCACAAATATAGAGCGCTATAACCCAAAAACACAATAAAGAGAGAAAAAAGAGATTTCAGCTCCCCTATTTATAAGAGAGGACACCATGAGCTACACAGTATGTCCGATCCACGGACAGCTTCACGGCGTGCTCATCCCGACATTGATGCTTCGCTTCATTATTATTCTTCGCTAGACTGCTTCGTGATGGTTGAGGTATTTTGGTTATTGAATCGTAGACTTTGAATCACGTTCTCCCCTCAGCTCAAAGTCCAAGGGGGGAATTTTTTGACACCAAATTCAAGGATAAGCTAGACCAAAAGTAGACCATAAGGGGCTGCATTGCGAAGACCGATCGTGGAGCCCCATACCCTAGCGGTCGGCCTAGAGTCTCCCTTCATGAAACCCCTACGAAGCAGGGAGGCGGGATGCTCCAAGAGCAGATTTGATTTTTGCAAACCCACTATAGATCAAGGAGGCATAATGCACCATGAACAGATTTGATGTTCATGAACCTACCACAGAGCAAGGAGGTGGGATGCCCAGAAAACCCCTTTGATGTTTACGAACCCACAGTAGAGCAAGGAGGTGGGATTCCCCACAAACCCCTTTTATGTTTACAAAACATACATGGAGAAAGGAGGTGGGATTCCCTGTGAACCCCTTGGACGTTCGCAAACCCACTGCAGAGCAAGGATTCAAGATGCTCTATGAACCCATTAGACGTTCTTGAACCCTCCATGGGGCATGCTTTGTATTCGCGCCTTGTGAGATCTACTTTGAGATGCCTCTTGCCTATAAATACCAAGCTCCCCTCGAGCCCAATATATGGATTATCCTACCTATTTCCTTCTGAGATCCCACATCGTGAAGCAATTCCATCTCTGCAAACTATGATCTTTTCAATGTACTTTTGCATCTTGATGGGCCTTCCCCTTTGCATGGATTCCAACCCTCTTCAAAGAGGGATGCCCTTCATAGGGCCCATAGGCCTCCGTGAAGGATGGAGATCCCCAAGGGTACTCGGTTCATTGCAGAGCGTTTATGCTTCGTGAAACACCATTCATACTCATGTTTTCTGCATGCTGAGGCATGATCACTATGCTTCACAAGGAACCCTTGCTTTGCGAGGCATTGCTCTGTGAATGCCTTTCCACTTTCGGAAGCACCTTCCATATGCACCTCTGTCTCATAACTAGGTTAGGCGACTTCACTTCACGAATCATATCCCTTCCTGAATCCTTTCTAATACACAGAGCACCAGAGTTTCACAAGGAATCTACCTATTAAACCCCTTTCTCTGCTACTACTTTTCCTGTACGACCTTCAGGTTTTCCCGAAACAATTTCGATGTCCCTTAGGCAGTGCCACCTGTTACATTGACTCACTTAATACTTCTTCATATTGGCATTATAATGGCTATTGATTCCTCTCATAGCCATGGTAACGTGGACCCCTAATGGATTGCTCTATGATTCCCCCTTCTATGGTATTTCCGATGCCTTCCTTCCCTCAAGGTAGTAGAGTATCGATTATTTATGTCCTATTGGTGCAGTGAAAACACACATCATATGAGCTACAGGATGTTAAACTACCAAGCACCTTCATACCCATCACATGACATTAATCTATGACCTCCCCTCATTCATTACATGTAGGGTGCCCCACCTCAGAAATTTTTCACACCCACTAGTCTCTACAAGGGTGAAATCATTCCTCACATGGAATGAGATCCTATTTGTATGAGCGACATCTGTCCATAGGGAATGGGCAACTACCCTAGTGTTAGCCCCTAGAATTTTATGGAGAAGGTAGCCTTCCAACTTCTCCTCTCTTTCAGGGTGCCAAATCCCTCTCCTTTTGTGCTTTGTCACCACTGGAGCATCCATCCAGGAGTAAGTCCCAATCTCCATCACCCTCGGGCTGCTGACCATGCTTAAACCCATGTTTCCTCTTTGGGATACAAACCATGTGTAAGCCCCACTCCACTTACCAGGGATGCCCGTTCCATGATGTGATCCTCAGAACTTTGCTACCTCTTGATTCTTATATTGAGCTTGACTCACATGGGCATATAGTAAGAATTGACCAGGACATCCTACCTAGGAATCCTAGAGTGTATGCCCCACACTCTCTTCCGAACTACATGACATTTGATCCTTACCAGGTAACGGTATGTAAAAATCCTCCCTGAGGATCAAGCCAAACACCCATCCATCCTTGTTATCTTCACATCAGTTCCCACTCCTTCCGAAATACATGGACTTTGATCCTCACCAAGGAAAGGTACGTAGGAAGCCTCCCTATGGATCAAGCCCCACAACCATTGGTTCTGAACCCTTTCACGGTGAACCACCTTTTTCCTACATGAAATTAAATGGAATGCCCACTTTTTCATCCTTCATAATGTTAAACTGCATCCACCATCCAACGGTATGCAGTTTTGACCCCATCCAGCAGTAAGCTGTTGTGACCCCATCCAGCGGTAAGACTTTGTGACCCCATCCAATGGTAAGCCATTGTGAACCCATCCAGGGGTAAGCCATTTGACCATATACAGTGGTAAGAGGTTGTGACCCGATCGACCTATAAGCCATTATGACCCCATCCAGCTGTAAGCTGTTGTGACCCCATCCAACGATAAGCTATTGTGAACCTCGTTCAATCGCAAGTTGTTGTTAGCCCCATTCGGTGGTAAGACATTGAAGTCTCTGATAGATGGTAATACATTGTCAGGTGAACTATGATGGCATTGATTCTATGCCACATGGATATGTAGGAGGTCTCTTCGAGACTCAAGCCCAAAAACACCGTCACCCTCGAGCGAACTCTATAACATTCTCCATCCATAAAACATAATCATCCATCATCCATTTTGGATCATTCTTGGGCCAACACATCCTGGTGGGATCATTCCACCTAATTACCCACTCCCTTTAACAACAATTAGGTAGAAAACCATTCATTTTCCCCATCATCGATGTTCCCTCTAGGGGTTTCACTCACGTGATCCGCTGTAGTCATTATTCTGATCAGTCTGATCTTTCTTCACTAGATGTTAAACCTGTGACATAACTTGTGATAATCATTGGAAGTACATGAAAACCTCATATAAATTCCTATGGTATATAATTCACCATGTTCGACATGGATTGACTTCAGCTTCTGCACCCTTATGAAGCCCTATAATTAGGGGATGAAACCCAGACGCGCCTGTGTTCCAGTGTCCAGACACGCTAGTGATTTCCAACATGACTAATCCTTCGACCGAAGGTTTCTACCCTAACCAGTCCCCTTGGAATGACCCAACAGAAGCAGTGTAATAAAATGGGTTCCATGATGATATGGCACTGGGAAGAGTTTTACAATCAACGTCTTAAGTATATAAGGGAGACCTGGATTAGGTGACGAGTTCCTATGAAGAATACACTGAAGGAAGAACCAACATCCCATCATCCCATTTCAAACAAAGAGAAAACAACACTGAACAATGAATGGATGCTTCCCACCTTTGGAATGTGGGAATGTGGGGAAACAAAAAGTGTCATCGTCCTCCAACAAACGGATGCGCTTTCCGCAAAGAAAGTGTTAGAAACACATATAAACATTCCATGAGAAAAATAACTTGTTTTCAAATAATACTACACATATAAAAAGTAAAAAATAATATTTGAATATGACATGTAATCTTTTAATGGAATATTCAAACCATTAAGTATTTAGGATAGAGGGAAAATATACTTATTTTGAATAGGTAAAAAATATTCCTTTTGACATTTCTAAAAAAACACATTAAAATGTATTTTTAATAGAAATTCCATTACATAAAACATTAATTTTTCTTACGAATTTATTTTATCCGAATTATAAAATAAAAATATATATTTCAAAAATAAATCATTATAACATTTAGAAATATGGTTTTTAGTTAAGGAGTCTCGTTCCTTGAGTCTATCTTGTAATGTTCATAATTTATCTTCCACAGTAAAATTATACGTTAATTATTTAGTTCACTAATAAAAATTTTAAATTATAATATTCAATTTATTTTTTATATTAGAAATTTATTACAAGTGATTAATTATTTAAGATCCATCCGATGCTTTGATGATATTGAGTTCATAAGTCCAGAATGACTTTATTAAGTTTACAATAGTGAAAAAAGGTCATCATTATATCATCTCCAGAATAAAATTCATGAAATATTTATCCTTTAATTACTTCAATTACACTTTTAAATAAATCGTTAAAATATTTTTATTAAAATTTAACTACATTACAATTATAGAGATTATAGGTCATATGTACCCACCAAGAATGTTTTCACTATTCAGAGAACATTATAGAGATGTTAAGTGTAATATTTTATTTCAATATGTATTTTAGTATCATAAATTTAGTATTACTTCTCAGAAGACACTTATATATATATATCATTAATTTGGTTTGGTGATGAAAAACAAATTACATCGCTTCATGGAGGTGGTGGTCCACATATATACATGAATGAAGTTATCATTTTTTCTATGGAATGGAAAGACCATAAAAGTTATATTATCTTTTGATAATGATAAATATGTAATGAATTTCATATATAAATATTCACTTCATCATTAAATTAGAAATTGAGAGACATGGTTGCAAGGCGTATTACATTGGTTCATGAGGCAGTTGTCCATCGTAAACACAAATTATGAATTATTTTCACATTTTATAGAATAATTGATTGATATAGAACATTAATATAACAAAAAAATATAATTATATAGAGGATATTTTATTTTTATTATTTAATTGATGAAAATTATTTTAAGGAATTAAAAGAAGAAAGAATACTACAGCAGGTGGATAAAACTATACATCTTCACTAGAAACCATCTTTTTCATAACACCTTATAACTACTAACATTGGTTTTAATACTAGAGTAAAGCCCATATAATGTGGGAATGAATAATAGGAAATAATGTTTTATTTTTATTGTTAAAAAATTTCTTCATGTGTGAAAATATGAAAATAATTTGTGCCCTTTTATAATAGAGGGGAGGGGTATCTTGGCATTTCTAAAAATATTAAATTAATATAAATTTTTTTGGAATTAAAAAATGTATCCAAACTAATTAATTAATAATATAATAATATAAATAGAATAAATTACATCATATAAAAAATTAGATATATTTTGGATTAATTTTTACACAAATAATTTTTAGATTAATAGTTATTTAACTCCTTTAATTTTACCACGACAACATGGATTTTTACTCTTTTAGGATTAATATATTTACAATAAAATTCTGAAAGACCCATAAATTATTCATGGATTACAATTAATCATTACCATGGTCGACTGGATTAATTTTATATTTTTATTAATTTTATAACCATTAAAAAGTTTATTTAAAATAAAATATCTATAATGAAAATTTTATGAAATATTTAATATATAAACTTTAATAATATCATGATAACATATATAATTTAAATATTTTTTTTATATCTCTAATATAGAAATCTAGTAGATAAAATTATTTTATTAAATTAGTTATATAATTTATATTTATTTTAATATATTCAATATAATTTATAAGAAATTTTATTATTTATATAATTATTTAAGTAGATTTACACAAGAATTTAAGGTAATTATTTCTACACATAAAATAACAGATAATTATCACAACAAAGATAAATATATTATATTTCAAAATTATAAATATAATCAAACATATCATATGGATAACACCATATTAAAAATATTATACTTACTAAAAACAGGAGTGTGAGATTACTAATTTATGTCTAAATAAAATATTATAAAGGTCATTGTTTCGGTGCGGATGTGCGTTGGGTTTCTGTTCCGACGCTGTTCCGCCAGGACGCGTTCGCGCGTGCACCCGTCGACCCGAGGGGATGGGCGCGCGGCTTGTGGCCCCGCATTCCCGCTTTCCAAGGGCGGGCGGCATTCGTCCCTTATTCAGGGGCGTCTGCTCCTTGATCGAAACCGGGATGATGGGATGTCGGCTCTTCCTTCCGTGGACGTCTCCTTGGAACTCGTCACCTAATCCGGGTCTCCCTCATAGATTGAAGACGTGCTCGTGAATCTCGTTCCTGGCGCCATGTCTCCATGGAGACCGGTTAATTACGCTGCTTCCACCCGGACGTTCCAAGGAGTCTGGTCGGGGCAGCAACCTGCGGTGAGGAGACCGGGTAGCTCTGGATGTTGGGGGCGTGTCTTAACACTGCGGCTCTGCATGTCTGCCATCCGTCCCTAATAGGGATTCTCGAAGGCATGATGGCTTGAGGCATCCCGCGCTGGGTGCGGGGAACTGCATTACCTGAGGTTTTCCTCAGCTTCCCATGTTTAACACGGGGTATGCCGCGAGTTTAACGTCCAGCGGGGACGACATCGGACTGATCAACACGAGAAGTGTATCAGATGACAGAACCCCTTTCGGGGAACCTCCGACGCTGGGGCCAGCACATGGGCAACTTCCCGAGTGAAGTGGAGTGGAATGAAATGGCATGACCCCACCGGGATGGGGCGGCCCGGGTAAGGATCGGGATGGACGATGGAGTGAAGATCTTGGACCCCGCAGGGGCTTCCTACGTATCGCGCATTAGCGCGGATCAAAGTCAGTGTAGTTCGGATATATAGTTTAACATCATGCTGGACGTCGGCAAGCCGACTCACGAAGAGGTCGAGGTCGCCGGGCGGAGGATTGAACCGAACCACCTCGCACAGAGGGGGATGGAACGGCCGGGTGGATCACAGTTTCACGTCATGCTGGACGCTGAAAGGAGAAAAAGGTAGTGGGGAAGCACAATGGAGATACACATGTGCAGTCTCCCACGAGGGCGGATTCATGGGTGAATCGACGCAAGTGTGAACCCAGGAGGGGTCCACTGATGGACGAACCGACGTGAATATGACCGGGATGACCAGGTGGTGGGCTTGAACCTCGGAGAGGCTTCCTACGTAACCTGTTTAGGAGACAGGGATCAAAGTCCACGTAGTTCGCTCTGTCAGGACTTACGCACTGAGGCAGCCCGGATGCGGCAAAGCTCAGTTGGAGAGGGACTTGGGCCGAAGGTGAGAGACCTCGATCCCTGTCACGCCCTCTACTGGCTTCGGCAGTGGGGAAGCACGATGGAGATACACATGCACAGTCCCCCACAAGGAACTAGGGATTTGTAATACCCTACCCCCGTGGGCGAAGGCCACTCCAATCCTGACATCCCTGCAGAGACGAGCGGGTGGGGGCCACATCCGAACCGGGAGGGGGACCCTGCGTGCGAGGCACAGGATCGGATGAAGAGGACGGTTTAACGTCTTGCCGGATGAATTACAGTTTAACGTCGTGTGTTGAGGACGAAGCGGACGGTTTAACGTCTTGCCGGACGAAGTACAGTTTAACATCGTGTGTTGAGGACGAAGTGGACGGTTTAACGTCTTGCCGGATGAAGTACAGTTTAACGTCGTGTGTTGAGGACGAAGCAGACGGTTTAACATCTTGCCGGATGAAGTACAGTTTCATGTCGTGTGTTGAGGACGAATGCAGTTTAACGTCATGTTGGACGAAACACTTGGCAGTTTAACGTCTTGTCGCACGGACGAATGCAGTTTAATGTCATGTTGGACGAAGATGCTTGGCAGTTTAACGTCTTGCAGCACGGACGATGGAGGCTAGGCAGTTCAGCGTCGTGCAGCTTGGACGTATGAGTGCCTCCAAATGGTCTGTGTCACTTCGCGCGAACCTGGAGGGCCGCACGGGAAGACAACGCATGGTGCGGGCACCCAGGATGAGGATCATCGGGTGCCACGCAGGTGGGTACCCTCGGGGGGTCAAAGGGGGCGACCACGGCAGATTGCGCGCAAAAAGGGGAGCTGGCGCACAATACCGCGGGTCGGCGCGCAATTGGATGGGCTGGCGCGCAATTGGGCCAGTACTTTTCGTGCGGATGATTGAGATTGCGCGCACCGGGCTTCGGATAGCGCGCGGGGGCAACGGCCCATTCTTTTAACGAATGGCCACTTTGAAAAGGGGGGGGGGGGTGCGCGCAATCGGGCTGGATTGCGCGCACCCGGGGGCAATTGCGCCCAAGAAGCTTCTTTTGCGCGTGAAGGCCTTTGGGTGAAGAATTGTTCAAAGGAAAGGAGCCAAAGGGATTGCGCGCGAAGGCGAACCCCGAGGCTTTCTTGCGCGAAAGAAAGGAGGTTACCTGAAGATCGGCATTGCGCGCGGAGGGGGTTGGATTGCGTGAACGAGTGACTCTTCGAATTCTGGCAACCTTCAAAACGTCGGGGGTCGCCTTATATTTATAGGCAACCCCGGGCGCGGAATCTAGTCCGCGGGCGCGCAATCTCCTTCGCGGGCGCAGAATCGGGCCCGGCGCGCAAGGGAGTCACGCGGGCCACGGGCGCGCAAAATTGCGCGCCGGCCCAGCGCTTTGCGCGCATGCCGGGAGGTTTGCGCGCGGCACTACAACTTTGCGCGCGGGTCTCCAAAATTACGCGCAAGGCCTCCGGGCCCTCCAAAACGTGCTTCTGACTCCAAATATGACCTCGCTTTCCACATCCAGAGTTTTGTTTGGGAACAACGGACTTTTCCGGCGTCTACAAAAGCCCCCCCTCGGAATCTGATCGGCGAGAGGTCGCAACGATCGGGTTCCGAGGGAGACGCCGGAATGCCGAAGTCCTGGGTGGCGCGGGACTGTGGTGCGCAAAAAAGGGCGTCGGGCGCGAAATTCGCTGTCTCGGTCGCACAAAGCACTTTCCGTGCAGCGCGGACACCCGGCCTCGCCTATAAATAGGGGACCTGGGTTTCTAAAGAAGAGAGGGAGGTCATCCCTAGGAAGGGAGACCTCAGACCTAATCATTGTATCATCCCCCCAACTTGTTCCGACACACGAGCGGGACAACGCTAGGGGCGTTAAGATTTTATCCGAACATAGGGAAATGAGAGAGGGTGAATCGCGTGTCCCGAATTCAGAAATCCACGACGGTCGGCCTTCCAGAAAATGCCCAAGACGGCAAGCGGACAATGGATCAATCGACCATACTACTGCGATAGACGGACCGAAGGTCATCATTCATATTGCAGGAGGCGGATCACATGTCATCATCAATGCCGCATTGGAGGTTCCTTCAGGCACAAGGGTGGAAATCCAGATCAACAGGGCATGTGAAGCGTGGGGTGAAGTGACGATTTGTTCGGACAGAATCTAATGCTCTCAAAATTGCGCCACCGTGGGGAAAGTGTATTAGGCGGATGCACTAATCTGGTCGTGAATCACCCCAATTCTCAGACAGAACCTCTTTGACGAGGAAACTGTCACTTCCCATCATTGCAATGGGGCATCCCGAACTGAATCGGGGAGAATATCACAATCGCACCACTCTAACGGAAGCCAGGCCAGACGGCCGGCGACGAGGAGGGGCGGGACTTAGCGATCCCTGAGGCTGGACCCGAGCCGAGATGCCCGGGCGTTCCTACGCACTCCATCAGGCTGGAGATCAAGCCACACATAGTTCTGAAAGTGCAATTTAGCGTCATGCAGGATGTAGAACCCCGTTTGGGGAGATCTTAGTTTAAGGTCGTAGAGCTTGGACCATAGGGGCAGATCTTAGTTTAAGGTCTTAGAGCTCGGACCATAAGAACCCCGAAGTACGCCACATCGTGGTCCTATCCCCTGGATATGCGAAGATGCACTGAGGGATAATGTCAAGAGTGTCGAGGTTTCTCCTGGTCAGAATGGGAGGTGGAAAACGTAATGTGAATCATGCGGCCATTCACTCAAGGACTGGGGGCACTGGCGTAACGATATGGGAGTACTGCTGACCGTGGCGGAATAGAAGCATCAATATCGCACTGACCGTTGATGGAATGAGGTAGCAAACGAGCATCAACCGCTCAAGCACAGGATTCATATCGATTTGCTGCCCAAGGCCCTTGGGGGCACTAGCCCGAGTCGGTGGGAGAGCACTGAGGCATTATGTCCAGGCCGCTCACGGGGGCTCCACCCAGGGCGTAGGCGATGGGTCCGAATGAAAGGGAGCACGAAGCATGAAAAGTGGAAGAAACCTGACCAAACTGAACCTGACCCTCCTGGCAATAAACCAGAGTACTCTTGACACCGGTGGACCACTGCAAGGGGTCGAGGGACACGCCTTGAGGGTGACCCGAAGGCAGCGGATTCCCCGGAGAAGGGGGAATCTCTAAGAGGTGGGGTGCTGGACCCGAAGTTTCAAACATCCGGGCGTTCCTACGTATCCCATAAGGATGGGAATCAAGCCACACGTAGTTCTTGAAGCGCGGCGCAACACAATCGGGCACCAGCGCGGGGAAGGGTGCGGGTCTGACCCTCGCACATAGAAGAAGCGGTATTTGATATTTCTTGTTTGTCCTTAAAGGTGGATGGTTTTTCATTGTGCAGCGACATGCCTGTGATTAATAAATCTCTGGCGTCGCCACAATAATAAAGCCATGAAAGGCATTGATAAATGGCGTGGTTATTAACCAGCGCCCAACGTGAGTGTCCCCTGAGGAGAACATCACGATGCAGTGCCGTTTCTCGTCGGGTGGCCAAGACGATCACAGTTTACGGTCGTGTGGTAGGACCAGACAACACAGTTTAAGGTCGTGTGGTTCGGACCAATGGAGGAATCCACGTATTGCGATATGGAGGACCCAGCGGAGGTGGGAACATACCCAGCCCTGCGGTCACGCACGATTCCAGGAGAAGGATCCTGGGATAGGGGCCTGCGTATGTCCATCACCCGAGCGGCAGAGATGCTAGCCTCCAGCTATACTGGGCCCAGAACGCGATTGTTCAGGCGACTCCTTCCTCCTTATGGGGACGAGGGCCCAACTACACATGGCCCTTAGGGAGGACATCAGCATATATCCTTGGTGCTCAGATCGTGGGAGCCTCGAAAGACACCATTACCCTAGTTGGCCTGCCTAACGTGTAAAGGTGTACTGAAGGTCAGTATGAAGAGAGTGTCGAGATTCCACTACAACGCACAGAGGCGGAGTGTGATGAGAACTGAACAACCAATGTTCAGAGCCTGAAAGAGCCGACATGGCGATCAAGGATATCGCTGACCATATTCGCAGCACAACATCCGATCACGTCAGCCTAGGATGGGGCAAGCAAACGAGCATCAACCGCTCAAGCACAGGATTCATATCGATTTGCGGCCCAGGACCCGCCGGTAAATCGACCCGGAGTGGTAGGAGAGCACTGAGGCATCGTACCCAAACCGCTAACGAGGATCCCTTTGAGTGAAGGCTCGAACAAGAGGAAGCGCGAGTCCCTACAAGCAACACAGGACTTGTCGAGATTGAATCTGACACTACGGGTCATAGACCGAAGTACCCAAAACATGTTAACAGATCACCGGAAAGGGTCGGAGGACTCACCCTGAGAGCAACCAAAAGATGGCAGATCCCCGTGATCAACCGAGAGACGGGGCTGGACCTGAAACACAAGTGTCCAGGCGGTCCTACGTATCCCATAAGGATGGGAATCAAGCCGTACGTAGTTCTTGAGAGGCAGCTTAACGTCATACAGGACGATGAGGGGTGTGAGGTAGTCCCACACACGGGGGAGGCGTATGGCGCGGCCAGTAGACCAACGGGATTGAGGACATGATCCCCCGCTCACGCCACACGCCTCGCACAAAAGGAGGGGAACTTGGGCCAGAGGCCCAACGCGGGATAGAGATTCCCGAGAAATGGGGCTTGGCCTGAAACATGGATGTCCAGGCGGTCCTACGTATCCCATTAGGATGGGAATCAAGCCACACGTAGTTCTTGAAGTGCAGTTTAACGTCATGCAGGACGAAAAAAGAAAAAAGGGGGGAGCGGAAGGAATCCCCAAACGTGGGGGGCGTACAGCGTGGCGAGAAAACCGACGTGCATGAGGGCATAGCCCCGCGTTCACACCATACGCCGGATACCCAGAGGCAACTGGGCCAAGGGCCCGAGATGGGACGGAAATTCCCGAAGGATGGGGCTGGGCCTGAAACATGAATGTTCAGGCGGTCCTACGTATCCCATAAGGATGGGAATCAAGCCGCACGTAGTTCTTGAAGTGCAGTTTAACATCATGCAGGACGAAGATGCTTGGCAGTTTAACGTCTTGCAGCGTGGACGTGGTACATTTTAACGTCATGTTGGACGAATGCTGAACAGTTTAACGTCTTGTAGCTTGGAAGAAGTACAATTTAACGTAGTGTTGGATGAAGATGCTTGGCAGTTTGACGTCTTGTCGCGCGAACGAAGTACAGTTTAACGTCGTGTTGGACGAAGATGCTTGGAAGTTTAACGTCTTGTCGCGCGGACGAAGTACAGTTTAATGTCGTGTTGGACGAAGATGATTGGCAGTTTAACGTCTTGTCGCGCGGACGAAGTGCACTCAGGAAAAGTACTGCTTGAGGAACCTAGCGTTGGTGGGAGGAGTGACACGCTCACCATCCATAGTCGCTAGGGAGTACGCGCCATTGGGATAGACCTTGTGGATGACAAAAGGTCCCTCCCACTTGGGCTCCAACTTGGGTGGCTTCCTACCGGGGATCATTGGCGCTCTCAGGGCCAGTACCAGGTCACCCTGCAGGAAGGAGCGGAGGCGAACCTTCTTATTGAAGGCTCGAGCCATTCTTCTTTGATGCCTCTCCAAGTTGTGCAAAGCGCGAAGCCTATTATCATCTAGTGCTTCCAACTCGACTAGATGGGCTTCAGCAGCTCTGTCCGGCGCTTGCTGGTCGTAGACCGCAGTGCGCAAGGACGGTAACTGGATCTCGATGGGCAGGACGGCCTCAGCTCCATACACCAGGGAATAAGGGGTCATCTGGTTGGAATTGCGAGTCGTCGTCCGATAAGCCCAGAGGGCGTTGGGGAGCTTGTCCGGCCAACTCTTCTTGTTCTGACCAACCATCTTTTGTAGAATGTTAGAGAGGGTCTTGTTAAACACCTCAATCTGTCCATTCGCCTGCGCATGATAGCGAGATGTATGGTTCGAGCGAATGTTGTACTTGGCGTACAACTTCTTCAACTCGGCTGCTCGGAAATTGGCTCTGTTATTCGTGAGGATAGCATGAGGCACTCCAAATCGATAAATGATGTTGGAGGTCATGAAGTCAGCGATCGAACATGATTTGACATCTCTGAGCGGAATCGCCTCTGCCCATTTGGAGAAGAAGTCTGTGGCGGTCAGAATGAACCGGCACTGGCGAGCCGTCGCCGGTGGGTAAGGTCCCACAATGTCCAGACCCCAGACTGCAAAGGGCCAGGAATACCTAGTGGTATGGAGAGGCTCCGGCGGCCGATGCACAAAGTTCGCATGAACCTGGCACCCATGGCACCTCCTGGCATACTCGATGCAGTCATGGATCATGGAGGGCCAGAAGTATCCCAACCTCCGAATCTGGTGGGACAGCTTCGGCCCAGTCTGGTGGGCACCACATGAACCAGCATGTACCTCTTGCATGACTCGTGGGATCTCAACTCCCTGAAGGCAATGGAGGAGAACACCATCAAATCCGCGCCTATAGAGGATCGGCTCCAGGCCAGGACTGCTCTGGAGGACAAACTGCGATGCGTGGCGTCGAACTCGCTCGCGCTCGGCCTGATCTGACGGGAGAATGCTGTGTTGGAGGTACTCAACCAAAGGCGCCCTCCAATCAGGGGCTAATTCGACTGCCATATCTGGGGTACTCGGGGCTCCGGGCACAGGGGCAACCGTGGTGAGATTACTTACCGACGGGCCGCGATCTCCCTCCGGGGTAATGGGGGCGATGAGCCTACGGTGCGTCACGCGGACGATCAGGTTGTCCTGTTCAGGCTCTGCAAGTGATGCAGCAAGGCTGGCTAAAGCATCTGCTCGACCGTTCTGCGACCAGGGAATATGGACAATTTCTGGCCGAGAAGGGAACTGGGCCATTAGAAGGAGGGTGCACTCCAGCAATGGCACAAGTTCCGGCTTCCTGACAACATAGTCGCCATTGATCTGCTTAATGACCAGCTCGGAGTCCCCTTTCACACACAGATGGGGCACGTCGATCTCGAGAGCTAACTCGAGGCCAGTGATGAGGACATGGTATTCCGCCTCATTGTTGGTACAGCCCTCTGACAACAGGAAAGAGTATGGCAGCACGGCTTTCTTCAGGGTAATGAAGACGATACCCAAGCCCACTTTGTTGAGCTTAGGATTATCGAGCCTTCCACCGATGGGGCTCCGGGAGGCACCGTCAAAGTGCATCTGCCAGCACGGATCGGCATGATCGACCGAGAGAATGGCCTCATCAGGAAAGCCTAGATCCAGCGGCTGATCCGCGGAGGTCGGGTGAGCAGCCAGAAAGTCTGCCAATGCTAGCCCTTTGATGGCCTTCTGAGACACATACCTGAGGTGGAACTGCTGGAGAATCACAGCACACCACGCTAGACGGCTAGTCAACATAGGCCGGCTCAGGATATACTTCAACGGGTCTACCCGAGAAACCAACTGTACCTCGTGGTGCTGCAAGTAGTGCCGTAATTTCTGTACGGCAAATACGAGCGCCAGGTAGCTCTTCTCGATGGGGGAATACCTAACTTCCGCATCGAGGAGTATGGGACTGAGGTAATAGAGGCCATTCTCTTTTCCCTCGTTGTTCTTCTGGGCGAGAAGGGCACCAAGGGACCGTTCCAGGGCGGTCACATAAAGGACCAGCGGCTTCTCGGATACAGGCGGCATCAGGACCGGAGGTTGAAGCAGGTACTGCTTGATTTCCTCGAAAGCAGTCCGACACTCGTTATCCCATAGATAGGTGGCACCTTTCTTCATGAGCCGAGAAAAGGGCTTACACTTGCCGGCCAGATTCGCGATGAATCGGCGTATATAGGCTAAGTGGCCTTGGAACCCTTGCAGTTGCTGGATGTTACTTGGGGGAGGCATCTGGCTAATCGCCCTGATCTTCTCCGGGTCGATCTCAATACCCCGGTATATTACCACAAATCCAAGGAACTTTCCGGAGGTGACCCCGAAGGCACACTTCAACGGGTTCATCTTCAGGCAGCGAGACCGGAGGAAGCCGAACACTTTATCAAGATCTTTGAGATGGTCCTGACGCTGGCGCGATTTGACCACCAAGTCGTCGACATAGCATTCCACCAGTGTACCGAGGATTGGCTTGAATATGCGGTGCATCGCCCGTTGATAGGTGGCACCTGCATTCTTCAGGCCGAAGGGCATGACCTGGTAACAAAAGATACCTTGGGGGTCCCTGAAGGCAGTGAACTCCTCATCCTCAGGGGCCATCCGGATTTGGTTGTATCCGGAGTATCCATCCATGAATGAGAGGGCTTGGAACCCTTCCGTGGCGTCAATCAACAGCTCTGTCACTGGAAGGGGAAAATCATCCTTCGGACAGTGGCGGTTGAGATCACGGAAGTCGATGCAGACTCTGATCTGCCCGTTCATCTTCCGGACCAGCACAATGTTGGCCAGCCATTTGGGGTACTGAACTTCCCTCACGAAGTTGGCTTTGATAAGCTTGTCAACTTCGGCCTCAACCATGGCACCGTGGGATGGATGCATCTTCCTGGGAGGCTGCTTGAACCAGCGATGGTTCGCCGGGAGACCAAGGCGGTGGACGGCTACCTGAGGATCTTTCCCCGGCATCTCATCATAGCCCCAAGCGAACACATCACGGTGTTGTCTGAGGAAGTCCACGTACTGCTGCCGCTCCTCAGAGGGCATGGCGGCACTGACCAATGTGGGTCTTGGATCTGCTTCGGTTCCAAGATTCACCTGTACTAACTCATCGAACGTGGCGGAGACGCCCTCCTCAAAGGCTGGGGGTGCATCTTCCACGTCCTCTCCACTCAGGGAGGGATCGTCCACGGGAGAGACTATGCTGGGAACTGCATTGTGGCTACCAGATCCTGCTGGGCCGCTGGTGCTGGCACGGGCGGTCGCGGTCATCTCATCAGGAGGCTCACAGGCCGTCGAGACCATGGCTACGTCCAACCGATGAATCGGGAGGACATAAGCGTCATCCAAACTTGCCCAGGGATCACTTGCAACAGTGACAGGCTCAACCTCACCTGCCAAGATCTGCTTATCCTTGCTCTTGTAATAGTCCGCGTCCAGATAGCGGGCTTCACATGAGGAAAAAAGAGAGGCATCTCCTTGAAGCACGCCTACTCGACCGTTAAGGGAGTATTTGAGGCATTGGTGGTATGATGAGGGAACCACCGCATGAAGGTGGAGCCATGGCCTGCCCATCAACGTGTTATACGCAGTGTCCTGAGAGACTACCATGAATTCAGTGTTGGCAACCAAATCACCGAACTGGGTCTTCAAGCGTATCTTGCCGACCGGAGTTTGATCGGTGCGGTCGTACCCCTGGATCCTAAGGTCGGAGGGAATCAAGTCATCCTCAGACAACCCCAATCTCCGGAGCGTCCGAGTGGGAATCAAGTTAATCCCAGACCCCGTGTCAACAAGACAGCGTCGGACTTCAAGGCCATTGAACTGGCCGGTGACATACTGCGGACGAATGTGCCCCTGTATAGGAGGGTCTTCATCCTTACCAGAGAACGAGATAACTGCCTGACATTCGGCGTCCTCAATCGTTTCGGCGTGAAAGGCCTCTGCAGCCGCAACCTCTGTCTCAAACTGGAGGGGGCTTTTCAGGGCTTCAGCGAGCACCTCGCGCATCTCAGGTGACATGCGCAGAGCCTCAAGGATGGAGAGTCTCACTGGGATGTCGGCCAAGTGCTTCAGGACATCATACTTTTTTGCCAAGTGCGAGCCCCTGGTTGCAGGAGGTTGCTCTGCGGTTGGAGGCATGACGGGCCTTGCTGATTGGACCGGAGGCCGACTAGTGCTTGGCGCATCCCGCTGTTCATCGGTTGAAGCCCGAGAAGTAGTCACCGTATTGGGGTCAGGAGGCCGGGACGGACTCGTGGCAGGGCGGAGCTGATCGCGACGCGGCTGAGGCGGTTCTGCCTGGTCCCATACCACAAACAATGGCGGAGGCGAATCTGTCATCCCCGGATGGGGGGGCTGTGCACGTTGAGCTCAGTTTTGAGCCTGCTGCCTAGTCTCAGTGGCGTGCATGGCCTGGCTGGAGGTACCAACTGCTGTGCCCCGGCGACTCCTGTTGTTGCGGTTCCTCCGACGGTGGCGACGACCGGGGACACTAGGGAGGTCCACCTGGTGTTCTTCAATGTCGGGAACCGAAAAGGGATTTACCAGCTCGACGGTATTAACCGAAGAATACCCAACACTGTCATCGGACGAATCATCCATCACCGGGCGGATCCGAGGAGGGACCCCCATCTCCGGGGGCATGAAATCGCCGAGAGTGCGGGATAGTGGTGGAACTAGCGGGGCGCGCTCTTCCTTCTTTCGCCGCCGCCGTTTGCTCTTCTCAGAAGAGGCAGGCTGGGATGACGATGCCGAAGCAGCACCCGCAGATTCTGGGGGCTCAGGCTGATTCAAGCACGCACGGATGATTCCATGGGCACGAATGATCGTCTTGCGGGCCATCCAGTTATTATACTTCTGGGATCCGCGGTCGGAGACCAGCTGCCATTCGTCCTCATTGCCACTATCGTCATCTGATCCCACGAACACGCCTGCCACTTGTGCTGGGGCTGGGCCCAACCTGATTACATTGTTGTTAATCTGGTCTTGGAGCCAGTCCTTAAACACGTAGCACCGCCGGATGGTGTGCCCCAGGGCTCGATGGTAAGGGCAGTAGCGGGGGTTATCCGTGAGATGTGCCTCCTCTGGCCTCCAACACTCAGGCAGTCGCACAATCCTCTGCTCCAGGGCACTCCGGAAATAACCGGGGACCTGATCCTCGTGAAATGTGTAAGTCAGGTATCGCGGGCCCCTGGGAGCGTGGTCTTGACGAGGGCCTGGAGGGGCCTGCCGAGGAGGTGGACCCTGATTATCTCACCTGGGTTGTGGCGGTACATTACGCGGAGGGGCCAGCCGGTTCTGAGGCTGCCGCTGCTGGGTTGGGAACTGAGCCCGTGGAGGCGGATTCCTGTGAGGCTGTGGAGCTGGCCTCGCCGGCAGCAACTCCAACTGCCTGGGGGCCTCTACCTGAGCAACAGCAGCGGGCTCAGCCCTATTGACTCTCCTTGCGGGAATCATAGGGGGCAGTGGGTGTGCCTGACTGGCCTGTTGCAGGGCTTCCTCAAGACGTTGAGCTTTGTCTGAGAAGTCCCTTAACCCTCCGGGGTAATTCTGAGTGATCAAGGAAGGGACCAGCTCGGTCTTGACGTTCCCGACGCACATTGTCAGCAACTGCTCCTGAGTCAATGGCATGTCAAGGGAATACGTGAGACCCTTCCATCGGGCGACGAAATCCGCGACTCGCTCATTAGGCATCTGCTTGCACTTGAAGAGGTCTGCGATACTCGTCTTCCGGGTCGTGGAACTGAACTGGTAGATGAATTGTCTACGAAGGTCCTCCCAGCTAGTTATCGACCCGACGGGGAGCTGGCTGTACCAGACAAATGCTGGCCCTTCCAATGTCTGGACAAAGCAGCGAAGCTTAGCGGCCTCTTGCTGCGCCGGAGTCCCCAACATAGGCCCGCACCTCGAGTTGAAATGGGCCAAATGCTGTGGCGGATCTCCAGTCCCGTTGAAGGGGGTGAAAGTGGGGTTCCCGAATCCCGGAGGTGCTGGCATGTCATCCACCCATGCTGGGTTTGGCTTGCCGTCCGGTGGGATCGCCACTTGCCGAGTCTCCAAGGCTTCCAAGCGGGCGATGAGTACAGCCATCGGATCATCCGGACATGGGTTCCAGTCCTGGCGAGGATCTCTAACCACGAGCGCATTGCATGGCCCTTCAATCGGGTCGTCGACCGGGTCGTCGAACTCGGCAGCTCGTGGGATGGCGGGCGGAGCGGCCCGTGGGGCAGCAGGGGGAACCCGAGCGGGGTCTCTCAGGTAGTCACGCCGCTCGGGAGGGTGTGGTGAAACATACCGCGCCCTCTTGCCATAGACAATGGACTCTCCCCTGTCGGCGAACACGGCGTAATCACGGTTGCCCGGGAGAGTCTCGTCGAGGAGTGGTTGTTCCTGTCCCTGTTGTCCTGGCCTAGGATCACTGTAGTCAGGCCGCTGCTCTGCAGCGTGCTCGGCGAGGAGCTGGTAAACTAGCTTCTTCTGCTCGGCGAGCTATTGACGTAGCATAGCCTTCTCGGGATCGTCGTCCGCCCTCTGCATGGAGGCAGATGGGTCGGCGGGCTTTACAGCACCGCCGTGCTCTTTACCTTTGCTGACGTTTTGGCTCAACGTCAGTGCTTCAGTGGGTGTGGGGAGACCCAGGAGGTTCCTCTGGTGACGAGTAACTCTCACCGATGGATCCAACAACGGCTTGTCTTCGGGGGGAGAGCCCCCGTCGAGAAGTTCCAAACCGTTCCCCTCTCCTGACAGGTCAGCCATATTGACCGTTTCCGTCCCTGGGGATGTACCCTCAGGGCCACCCAGTGAATCGGGCTGTCGGCGAATCGCACTGAAGCATAGGGCAGCGTACTGCCCCCATCCACAGATATACACGTGGGGGGTGTCTCCCTCGATAACCTTGCGGAGTACTTGAAAACACTCAACGCATCGTTGTTGGAGGGCCTCGTGGTGCCCAAATGACTCGGGGTGCCGAACCGCGGGGAGCGTGACCAGGTCAATTTGACGGCACTGCTCACCAATATCCTCCACGTGTGCTTGACTCCCGGGATATGGCATTTGTAGGCGGTGAAGACGGGAGTGAGTCTCCCGGAGAGTTCGGCGGAAGCATTCGAACTCATCCGGGGTGAGCGATTCGGGTGCATCAAAGTCCGGTCCTGCGACTCGCCAAAACATCTCAAGGAAGTGGCCCTCTGCAAGGACGGTCTAGAAGCTCCACGACTCAAACTCGGGACCCAGGTCTCCTTGGTCCTCTTCAACAACTGGGAATGGACGGGGAACCGGCAGTGGTGTCGAGGCGGGCCGCCGGGCCGACGGGCTGGCCGTCGGTGAATACGGCGAGCAGGCCGATTGGGCTCCATATCCCGGGCCGCCCTCTGAGGGTGGCGGTTCCCCACCTACCACATCACGATAGGACGGGCCGGCAAGCGAACATCCTGCCATAGCGTCGGTGCTCGCCGAGGGTGCACTAGATCGTGGTTCGACCGTCGGTCCCCAGAAAAAGCCTCCGGCTTCTCCGATCGAGGCAGAAGGCACTTCTAGAAGGGCCGGTACCAACCGCAAGCTTGATCCTTGGGGGTCTACCAGGCCCTCGCTACTCCGGATATACCTTCGGAGAGAAGCGGGGATCATATCGATCTCGCTCTCGGGAAGTACGAGGCTGACGTGCCGCATTCCTACCCCTGCCCCTGACTGGCAGGACCGGGGGGAGGGCTCTGTCGCCGAATCATAATCTGCCTCTATATCAGAGAAATGAACCGGTCGGATCTCTGTCCGGAATTCCCTAACATTCTTCCCTCGACGTCGACGCCTCGCCCTCCTGCCCCTGGGTGGTTCTTTGGGGCATGGCTGATCTCTGTCCTGGCGTCCTCTGGCCGCACCGGTGTTGGGGCCAAGAGGACTAGAAACCAAGGTGCGAGGAGCACCGGGACAGATATCAAAGGGGACACGGGGAGAGATGCTTCTGGGCAGGCCTCCGGGCCGGGATCGGGAGGTGGGATGACCCATGCCTCTTGGATCGGCCACACGGAGTAGACCCTGTTGGTGGATAGCGCTACCGTGAGGTGGTCCGCGGTGGCTATTGCCTGTACCAGCAACCGGGAGAGTCAACCCAACCTGCCTTTGGGGAGGTCGGGGCCTTGATCCGGGTCGGGCATAGAAGTGCCCCTACTCAGGATGCGCAGGGGCCTGGGGACTGGAGCCAGCAGTGGCATGAGCCAACGCGGCCGCTGTTGCTAGGGCCCCAAGGTGGGCATCCTCTTCCGCTCGTGCCCGACGTTGGCATCGGGACAGACGAGTCGGGATGAGCGGTGCGGGCAGGTGGAGATCCTGTTCTTCGACTTGAGAGGTCTGGCGGCGATGTCGCTGTGGCCTGACGGGAGCCCTTATCGCGGATCCCTGGAGCGAATCCCGGATAGGGTGGTCCCGGGAATCTTCCACCTCATCCGCATAGGGGAAGGAGCGGTCGGAGCATTCCGGGGATAAACTCCCCAAGCGGTTGGACATCAAGGTAGGCAGCGGTGCCTCCCTGCGCGGCCCTCGGGGGCGGCGTTGGTGGCGAGGTGCAGCTTCCTCGAGGTCTAGGCGAGCCATGTCCCTGGTGGGGATGACTCCCTCTTCCTCATATCTCCGCACCAAGTTGTTGATCACCCTTCTCTGGATGACCTCCGAGGGGGAGAGAGGGCGTGGTTGCCCCGCAGCTGCGGCTGCTGGGACGGCTGTGGAACGGGTGGGACCGCACGGAGTAGCCTCGTCGGTGTTTCCCCTACCCCTGCGCCAGTGGGCGGGTGGCGATCGGGCGCTAGATTGGGAGACTTGATTCCTGAAAGCAGGGAGAAAAACCCATTAACACTGACAGGAAAAGGAATTGACAACCAACCATTAGTGCCACGACGCCTTCCATGGGGGGAACCCAGGCCCTCGACGTCGTGAGACGGAGTGCCCGATTTCCCTTCCCCAGCCCCTGGCGGGTTCCGTGCCCCGGTGCCGAATGCTCGGTCGAGCAGCATGCTGGTCTTCCAACACCTCTGAAAGCAATCGGTCTTCGTATTGAGGAGAAGAGATTCACGTCGGGTTCACCATTTTTCTATTTCGGTGCGGATGTGCGTCGGGTTTCTGTTCCGACGCTGTTCCGCCAGGACGCATTCGCGCGTGCACCCGTCGACCAGAGGGGATGGGAGCGCGGCTTGTGGCCCCGCAGTCCCGCTTTCCAAGGGCGGGCGGCATTCGTCCCTTTTTCAGGGGTGTCTGCTCCTTGATCGAAACCGGGATGATGGGATGTCGGGTCCTCCTTCCGTGGACGTCTCCTCGTAACTCCTCGCCTAATCCGGGTCTCCCTCATAGATTTAAGACGTGCTCGTGAATCTCGTTCCCGACGCCATGTCTCCATGGAGACCGGTTAATTACGCTGCTTCCACCCGGACGTTCCAAGGAGTCTGGTCGGGGCAGCAACCTGCGGTGAGGAGACCAGGTAGCTCTGGGTGTTGGGGGCGTGTCTTAACACTGCGGCTCTGCATGTCTGCCTTCCGTCCCTAATAGGGCTTCTCGAAGGCGTGATGGCCTGAGGCATCCCGCGCTGGGTGCGGGGAACTGCGTTACCTGAGGTTTTCCTCAGCTTCCCATGTTTAACACGGGGTATGCCGCGAGTTTAACGTCCAGCGGGGACGACATCGGACTGATCAACACGAGAAGTGGATCAGATGACAGAACCCCTTGTGGGGAACCTCCGACGCTGGGGCCAGCACATGGGCGGCTTCCCGAGTGAAGTGGAGTGGAATGAAATGGCATGAGCCCACCGGGATGTGGCGGCCCGGTTAAGGATCAGGATGGACGATGGAGTGAAGAGCTTGGACCCTGTAGGGGCTTTCTACGTACTGCGCGTTAGAGCGGATCAAAGTCAGCGTAGTTCGGATATACTGTTTAACGTCATGTTGGACGTCGGCAAGCCGACTCACGAAGAGGTCGAGGCCGCCGGGCGGAGGATTAAACCGAACCACCTCGCGCAGAGGGGGGTGGAACGGCCGGGTGGATCACAGTTCCACGTCATGCTGGACGCTGAAAGGAGAAAAAGGCAGTGGTGAAGCACAATGGAGATACACATGTGCAGTCTCCCACGAGGGTGGATTCATGGGTGAATCGACGCAAGTGTGAACCCAGGAGGGGTCCACTGATGGACGAACCGACGTGAATACGACCGGGACGACCAGGTGGTGGGCTTGAACCTTGGAGAGGCTTCCTACGTACCCTGTTTAGGAGACAGGGATCAAAGTCCACGTAGTTCGCTCTGTCAGGACTTACACACTGAGGCAGCCCGGATGAGTCGAAGCTCAGTTGGAGAGGGACTTGGGCCGAAGGTGAGAGACCTCGATCCCTGTCACGCCCTCTACTGGCTTCGGCAGTGGGGAAGCATGATGGAGATACACATGCGCAGTCCCCCACAAGGAACTAGGGATTTGTAATACCCTACCCCCGTGGGCGAAGGCCACTCCAATCCCGACATCCCTGCAGAGACGAGCGGGTGGGGGCCACATCCGAACCGGGAGGGGGACCCTGCGTGCGAGGCACAGGATCAGATGAAGCGGACGGTTTAACGTCTTGTTAGACGAAGTACAGTTTAACATCCTGTGTTGAGGACGAAGAGGACGGTTTAACGTCTTGCCGGACGAAGTACAGTTTAACGTCGTGTGTTGAGGACGAAGCGGACGGTTTAACGTCTTGCCGGACGAAGTACAGTTTAACGTCGTGTGTTGAGGACGAAGCGGACGGTTTAACGTCTTGCCGGACGAAGTATAGTTTAACGTCGTGTGTTGAGGACAAATGCAGTTTAACGTCATGTTGGACGAAACACTTGGCAGTTTAACGTCTTGCCGCGCGGACGAATGCAGTTTAACGTCATGTTGGACGAAGATGCTTGGCAGTTTAACGTCTTTCAGTGCGAACGATGGAGGCTAGGCAGTTTAGCGTCGTGCAGCTTGGACGTATGAGTGCCGCCAAATGGTCCGTGTCACTTCGCGCGAACCTGGAGGGCCGCACGGGAAGACAACGCATGGTGCGGGCACCCGGGATGAGGATCATCGGGTGCCACGCAGGTGGGTACCCTCGGGGGGTCAAAGGGGGCGACCACGGCGGATTGCGTGCAAAAAGGGGAGCTGGCGCGCAATACTGCGGGTCGGCGCGCAATTGGACGGGCTGGCGCGCAATTGGGCCAGCACTTTGCGCGTAGATGATTGAGATTGCGCGCACCGGGCTTCAGATAGCGCGCGGGGGCAACGACCCATTCTTTTAACGAATGGCCACTTTGAAAAAAGGGGGGGTGCGCACAATCGGGCTGGATTGCGCGCACCCGGGGGCGATTGCGCGCAAGAAGCTTCTTTTGCGCGCGAAGGCCTTTGGGTGAAGAATTGTTCAAAGGAAAGGAGCCAAAGGGATTGCGCGCGAAGGCGAACCCTGAGGATTTCTTGTGCAAAAGAAAGGAGGTTACCTAAAGATCGGCATTGCGCGCGGAGGTGGTTGGATTGCGCGAACGAGCGACTCTTCGAATTTCGGCAACCTTCAAAACGTCGGGGGTCGCCTTATATTTATAGGCAACCCCGGGCGCGGAATCTGGTCCGTGGGCGCGCAATCTCCTTCGCGGGCGCGGAATCGGGCCCGACGCGCAAGGGAGTCGCGCGGGCCACGGGCGCGCAAAATTGCGCGCCGGCCCAGCGCTTTGCGCGCATCCCGGGAGGTTTGCGCACGACACTACAACTTTGCGCGCGGGTCTCCAAAATTCCGTGCAAGGCCTCCGGGCCCTCCGAAACGTGCTTCTGACTCCAAATACGACCTCGCTTTCCGCATCTGGAGTTTTGTTTGGGAACAACGGACTTTTTCGGCGTCTACAGTCATAATTTAATTCATGTGGCCATAAATGGTCATATAATCAATCTTTTAGTTAATATGGAAGAATATTAGTTGTCTGATGAAATCAGATATTGTTTTAGGGTCATTTTCTGGTCATTATTATTTTATTTTTACACACAATATCCTGATTTTACCTTTATTATGTTAACAAAATTACTAATATTACTATTCATATATTAAAAAATAAAAGTTCCATATTAATTAAATTTGGACCCAATAATTTATAATTTGGAATAAATTATTTACAACAAAAAACATATATGTTTTCAAATTTCATTTAAATTTATGTTGGAAATATTCAAAAAATGATTCTTCAGAAAAAAATCATTTTAATATAAAAATGTTCTAATACTAAATTAAAGAATAAAATTATTTAAAAATAAAAATTGTGAGATTATATTAAGTAATTAATAAATTTAAATAACTTAATACTTATTCAAAAATAAATATTACATTTAAATACACTAAAAAAATATAGCCTTTAATGAAAAACGTTGGTTTTAACTATTCATTATAAAATAAAACATTTCATTAAATTGTAAAGATTTTACCATAAGATAATTTTGATATCATAAATTAAATAATTAAAAATATTTTTAAAAAAAATTTCCAATTTTTTTTGTAAATTGATTATAATAATCATTAATAAAATTTAATAAAATCATTTTTGTAGAAAATATATTTTTTTATGAATAAAGTGACTGTACAAAAAATTTAATATAATGTATTTATAAACAATATTTTTATTGTTTTAAAATAATAAATTACTATAATATAAATTGTCATAGACGTTATATATTTTCAAAATTCCACTAATAAGTTTCATTCCTGCTAGTTTATTGGTTATTTCATAATGATACTTATTAAATAATAAGATTTTATTTTTCGTTTATGATTACTGTTCTATATCTTGTACGCTATTGAAAAAATTATTTAATTTTAAAAAATCATGGTATGTTACATTCTCCACCCTTTATTAATTGTTTCATCAAATTATGAAATAAGAATAAAAAAACTAGGGCTTTGAATATTCATATATCCTTTATGAAAATCTGACATCATAAAAGGGGTAAAAAAATTCGAATCAAAAAGAGAAAAAATAAAAGTATCAAGATCACATGGAGTAAAACATAATTGGTTTCCATGTATTAAAACACAGAAATGTATGACCTAATTTAATCCCCTTGGAATAATATATAGTGATAGAGAACATATTTATGAGAAAAATGGCCATCAAAACCCTATGAGAGGTTATAAGTCCATTGATGTCTCAGTAAGTAAAGTAAATAAATGGCATGGTTTATGTCGTAATAAATTTTAATGTGTACATGAATTTATTTACTATATATTCTAAATCTATGAGGAAATATACTTAATTAATATATAGAGTTTTATCCTTTAATCATTGTCAATCATAAAGTTATAATTTTCTCAAAATGACGATTATGAATTTTTTGACGCCTAAAGAACCCAATTAAACTTATAAGGATAAAACAATACAATAACATAAAAATATAATCCTTGTTTACCTATGAATTAACAAAAACAAAATTGGTGAGTACGATATAAGATAATTCTCTAAAAATAATAAACCATTATATGATGATAAACTACATTTATGTCCAAAATTCAATAGCAATACCCAATGTTTAAAATATATAATTCAAAAAATAACAATCCATTAAATTCCTCAAATGTATCAAGGATAATATTAAATCCCAAAAATCATAACAATTTAGTCACATGGTCTTACAAGATAAATATTAAAATTTATATCTTAAATAACATAAATGAATCATAATGTCTCATAAAAAATTCCATTTCCTTAATCATATAATCTCCAAGATATGCTCATCGTTTCAATGAATAACCAGAATCACTATTAAAACAATATAAAGTCGTATATTCTTATAAAATATAAATAAAACAATATTCCGCAAATAAAACACTGTTGTATTCTCTCTTCCTTAATTCATTAATTTCCCACAAATATTATAGAGAAATTATTCTTAAATAAAATTAATAACATAATCAAAAAATTATTTTATAACACCATGATTATCAATATGATAAATAATATGTTACAAAAATGAGCATAAAATTCAATCATCAAATTTTTTAACTAAAATTAATATTTATTACTAACTAGGGTTTTACGTTGGCTAGTAGTAGTTGATAAAAACTTTTCATACTATAGTTTTGGGTTCAAAACACAAGACCTTTCCTGAAGCTATAGGTTGTCTACCAAATTTCATGTTTGCATTTTTTTTCTAAAATTATAATCTTTAAAACAATCAATGAAATTTTAGAAACATTGTAAAAATAATATTATTTTAGTTAACATAAATGATTTATTAAACATAAATTTTATCACATACCTTTCAATTGTATTCAATAATCTATTAAAACATAATTACATAAAAAAAAGTTTCCCAAAAAATTTCATTAGTCACAATAAAATTTAATAACATAAAGCCTCAAAAATGTATTTAAAACATGGTCTTATAATGAACCATAAAATTGTATAACCCTGATAAAATCCAATACTCTTAATAATACCACACAAGAAAACATCATAATCTACAATGTTCTCTAAACCCTCTTATGATAGTATCTATAAGGGACCAAACATATACATTAAATATTATAGTGGTATTATACTATAATTTTATTTTGTTCATTCCCACAAATATTTTAGGTTTATTGTTATAGGAAAATATGAAATGCTCTTTCAAATTAAACCCATACATTTTTTGTGGACACTTCAATATAGTGTCTATTTTTTATAAAAAATTTTCAAAAAAATAAATGATTACCATTTATGAAAAAATATTATATTTTCCACATGTCCTCATCATTGTTCTTACACTCCCTTATAACATATTAAAATATATGAAAACATGGGATAATCACAATAATTAAAGTAAGATGAAAAGTATATATGAATGGTAGATGTATTATCTTGCTTTTTGTTGTCAATATCAATGAATTAATGAAAATTATATGTATGATGAAGTATTACATGATTAGTGATTAATAATTAAAATATAATTATATAAATATTTTTATATATACACAAAAATATTGGTGAAGAGTCCTGGAGAATTATTATAGACGGAATAGTTGTCATTAGCTCAGAAGATTCTCCGTGATTAATTTGATGATGCCTCTATAATTTTTATAGAATGATTGGTTTTTATTTGGTAATACATCAATAATTTATTTATTGTTATTCATATAAAATTAAAATAAATTCATTGAATTGGATTTCACCCATGAACAATTATTTTAAAAAATCAGTTGTCTGTTTAGCTATTTTTATATTCAAATACATTTTCCAATTGTGCTGGTAGATTGAACATTGTTAAAACATT
Source organism: Viscum album (assembly GCA_963277665.1). Taxonomy (NCBI): domain Eukaryota; kingdom Viridiplantae; phylum Streptophyta; class Magnoliopsida; order Santalales; family Viscaceae; genus Viscum; species Viscum album. The sequence goes on from OY728125.1 coordinate 872,613,702, forward strand.
TGATAAGGCAAAGAGTATGAAGATATTAATTGGAAGGATACATTTATTGGTGAATTAATTTGTTTCTATTTTCCATGTAAATAACATAAATATTTCATGAAGAGTTTGTATTCATTGAGAATCATAAAAATATTTATTTTTAGGACAAATTAATTATTAAAAAAATAATGATGTGTTTCCCTCAAATGTTTTTCCTATGAAATATTAATTGATGGGAAGGTTCATGTAAATTGATTTATGTTTGTACTTACATTTCTATACATTGATATTTTTTAAGTATTTGGTTCACCCTTACTTAAAAAATAGGCTACCCACATGCAAGACTAATCTAGGCTCAACCACATAACATATGATACATAGAGGTCAAACATTCTAAGGAAGTTTATTTTAGGAATACCCATTGGTGAAAGGATGTTAGAATAATATTTGATGTGCCAATTTAAGTCATTATAGTGGAGACTCCACCATGTGGGGAAACACAAATATAGAAAGAAGTTATTTGGTGTGGTCCTAAGAGAGAGAGAATATTTATTGACTGCTCACCATATCCATTGAATGATAATCTAAATATATATATTGTAAAATAATTTATGTGTGTTACTGTGAGCCTAGTAAATATTCACCCATGTTTAAAAATCATATATAACATCAGTTATCTGATGTAAAGAACCGTAAAATTCAAGGGAAATTTTTTCTTAATTTTCTTTGGAATTTTACAAGAGCGTGGTTTCTGACGGCACCTGATTCCGAGGCCCGGAGTGCCCGAAATCAATTTCCAATGTTTGGCTCGGGTACGTTCAGTGAACGAATGAGCGGGAATTTATAACTTTTGATCTGGTGCATGGAATTGAAATCCGAGGACACCGATGAACTCGCAGCGCCTTTATTCTCTTAAGGGGACCTTTTCCGAGGCTGCGTTTTATGCGAGATGAAAGTTAGTTTTCGGAGAAATTATAAGAAGTTAAATAAAAAATGTGGAAACACTTTTTTTTATTTTGTTGGTTAACTTCTCTCAAAGGAAGATAGGGGTGGGACCCACACCCACTTAACCTCCCTTGAGAGGATTAAGTGTGGTGGGGCCCACACGAACCCTAACTTTTCATCTTCTCTCAAAACTCCCTTTAACCCCTCTTTAAATGACATGACAACTTGTTATTTATTTTGGAGTTATTTTATTTGAATTTCAATCCTTTGAAATTCAATTTGTTAAGTGTGTGAATAAAATAAGACTCTAACTTATTTTATTTGGTTAGATTTCTCTAGCCTTCTTGAGAGGATTTTGGGAGCTCCTTATTCTTCTTCAACTTTGACAAAGAACGCGAAGAACCTTCGAGCTCCGACGAAGAACGTCGCTCCTCTCTTCTTCGTAGCCGGTTGTTTCCGAAGATCGACGACGCCTTCCGTGTCAACAAAGGGAATGCCGCTTCCTCCTCGAACTTCCTTCGTCGGCTTATGAAGATTCACCAACGACGTACCTCTTCATCAATGGAATTGACGAACGTTACCACGACACCTGACCTCCGTGACGTTGTCTTCTGCGGGTCGTTGACGATAATCGATCTTGAAACCAAGGTAGGGGTAGTTGTTGATTATTTATTTACTCTCATTCTTGGTTCCATCATGATAGTCTTGTGGATGATTATTTAAGAGTTATCATCTAACGAGAGGGGGGTCGGACCGCGCAAACACGGCTGAATACCCCTCCTTTGTTCGTGATTATATTTATTTTCTTGTGGATGAATGAGATGGCATGGTACCATCTCACCACGTGGGAATTCGAACGGTTGTATTGCGCGGCGCCGTCATGCCGCGCCGTGGAAGGATCATTAAGAACGCGACGTCGTCGCGCCGCGTCGAAGGAAATCAAAGGTATGGTGGAGGGGCGCGGTGTCGTCGCACCGCGCAGGATGACGAACACCGCAGCCGGTTCCAGGCCGCGGTGAAACGGGAAGACTGGCGGCTAGCCAGGCCGTCGGTGTCGGAAGCCGGAAGGGGACCGGCCTTGCCGGTCCCGTTGAGGAAGGACCGGCCGGCCATGTCGGGCCGGCCGGAAGAGAGGTACCGGGGGAATTTATTCCCCTGGCTGGCTACAAGAAGGCCCCCCCACATGAGGGGGGGACCGGTTACACAAAGGGGGGGCAGCGCCCCCCCGTTTTCTCAAAAGCAGGCCCCCACATGGGGGGCCGGTTTTCTCAAAGGCACGGCTTCAGCGTCGTCGCCAGAGAGGAGGCGGGGGCCTTGCCACCCGCGCGCTGCACCCGTGCGGCGCCAGGCCGCACTGCTGCCGGCCGGGATGCGCCGCTGTGTTGGACCGCCGCCGGCCGGGCCGGGTCGGACCCGGGTCGGGTCGGCCCTGTTCGGTCCGACCCCGGGGGGGTCGGGCCGGGTCGGCCCGGACCCGGACCCCCCGTTTTCAAGACGACTTCGGTCTTTTAGTCATAACATGAGCTACGGACCTCCGATTGACGAACCGTCAACGGTGATGCGATCCTTGGATCGAGACGGTCGATTCGGTATATCACACTCAAAGTTTCGGAATACTTTGAGTTCGTCCGGGTTGGTTCGTTCACGAAACCAACCGGGCCTTCGGAGCAGAAACGCTCATATCTTGAGCTACGGACGTCCGATTGACGTGCCGTCAGCTTTTTTGTGTTCCTCTTAGTGAGACGGTTCTTTTGGCATACTCCACCTGAGGTTTCGACACAGGTGGAGTACGGTCGGGTTGGTTTTGCCTTAAAAACCAACCGGGCCCCTGGGACGAAAAATCCAATAACCCTCAGACCGGGCGTCCGATCGACGCGCCGTCTGTTGAGTTGAGTTCCTTTTGACGATACGGAAATTTTGGATACATCAACTCTGGACTTTGTGACAGTTGATGTATCAGCCTCTCGGCTCGTGGAGCGGACCCTCCTGAACGAGCTTGCTGTGTGCGGGAACCCTAGTGTTGGCTGCGACTGCGATTGTGACTGCTACTGCTGCTGCTACTGTGACTGCGACGACGACAGTACAAAGATCCTGTGTGGATTCGACGACGACTACAGCACTCAGTGATCCTACGTGGATCAGTGCTACAGGTCCTGTGTGGGCCCGATCCTGTGTGGGTCTTTGCGCTCAGCGGTCCTGTGTGAACCAGCGCCTACAGGTCCTGTGTGGGCCCGATCCTGTGTGGGTGTTTGCGAGGGTTAGTTACCTATTGATCCTTCGTGGGTTCGACGACTTAGATGGATCGGAGATCATCTTTATTGTCTTTCGAAGAAATATACCTGTGTGAGCTGAATCCTGTTGCTTTCCAGTGTGGATTGAGTTGTGCTATCCTGTGTGGATTTCGTTTTGCTTCCTGTGTGGAATACGTTAATTTCCTGTGTGAACTGAGTTGTACTTGGTCTCGGAGGTTGGAGCGTATTGGAATTGATGACTGAGGTATATGTATGGGAATATACCTAAGCAATGTCGGTTGTTACTTCGTGATTGTACCTTTCTTTGTGGTTTATCCTTTGTGGATTTTGAGAGACCTTCAGGGGTCTCGGGGTCCCTACTGAGTAGCTTATACTCACCCCTGCACAGGCTATGCCCGCACTACGTTGTGTTGGTTGCAGATGACGGACATCATTGATCTTGGCTGAGGCTTGCAGAGCAGGACGGTTCCTAGAGGTGGACCACTGGGCGGGACGTACTCGGAGCGGACGGTGGGACCTGTGGAGCAGTGGAGCTATCTGTACCCACCCTTCAGGTGGGATCTCCTATGGACCGCTCGGTGTTGCGGCTTTACTTACAATTTTTGTTTTCCCTTTCGACTTGTACTTTACTTTCAGTTTGTGTTTGTATACTGGCCCATTTACTTTTCTATACTTTCAGTTGTACTCTATTTTTACTTAGTGTGTACTTTCCACTTGCTTACTCTGTGGTGATTGTTTACTTTACAAAGGCAATTCCTTCCCTTTTTACTGGTATTTACGCGTTGGTGCTAGTCGTCAGCCCCTGGCCTATGGAAGGCGGGCTTGGGGTAGTCAAGGCACGGACCCCGAGGGCAAGTCGTGACAAATTGGTATCAGAGGAGTTTGGTTATACCGTGAAATCTGATCTTTTCTATGTGAAGCAATAATATTTAGCGTATTGAGTGTGGTTATAAATCCAGGTAGTCCAGTGTTGGTGCGACGACCGACGTATCCGTACACCAGGACCGTGACTTCTGATTTTCGACTTAATGCACGAAAACATTGATTGCGTGTGTGTTTCAATGTTTTCTTTGTGATTACTTTCTGTCAGCTCACCAGGTATACTGTTTGACCGTGGCGCACCTGTTTCCTTTTCCGGATGGCCCCACGACGGCAGCCAGCTATGGTTCCGAGAGTCGAGTGTGACGACAGCCCATCGAGTGACGAGGCCTCAGTGCAGGGCCCTTTGTCAGCAGTGGCACCGACGGTAGCTCTACCCATCGAGCCACCGATACTTCCAGCGCCAGCCGCTGACGATGCACATCGCCTCAACGCACTGCATGAGTTTCAGCGCCAGCGACCACCCAGGTTTCATGGGGAGATGGATCCCCAGGCAGCCGAGGACTGGCTGGAGGAAGTGGTAAGTGTGTTTAGGCTAGTGAGGACACCAGCAGACCTCATGGTGATCCTCGCTGCGAGCCTACTACACACAGCAGCAGGACGATGGTGGAGCTTGATGCTCCATGTGCACGATGAGGCATCTCTACTTTGGACAGACTTTGAGAGCCTCTTCCGCTCAGAGTTCATCCCAGCCACCCTTCGTGCGGTGCGTATCCAGGAGCTTCTTAAACTGCGACATGGCAGCATGACGGTCGCTCAATACTCGGCGAGATTTACCAATCTCTCACTCTACTCGACTGACATGGTACGAGACCCATTCTTCCGGGCCCGGACCTTAGAGCAGGGTTTGAGACACGAGATCAGGGCATCGCTGATCTCCCTCAGCATACCGACTCAAACAGGAGTACTGGAGCGGGCTCTTTTGATCGAGAGCTTCCTTGCTGAGTCTGCACCAGCACCGAGAGCCACCGCAGGGCAGCACGTGGCAGAGTCATCTGTAGTAGGAAGTCGACGGATGACTCAGGGGTCCAGGCAGACCAGACCTTCAGGCAGACGACCTCAGGACACTGGATCAGCAGTGCAGGGCACACATCGAGGAGCCAGTCTTTCGAGAGGCAAACAGTGATACTCGTGCGGCGGGCAGGGCCACATGGCTCGTGACTGCCCGACCCTCCGTGCCGAGGAGCAGCAGACGGTTGAGGGACCACCAAGGCAGAGGCAGAGGGTCGACCGTGGCGGTCCGCAGGGAGGAGGCGGATGAGGCAGAGGAGCTGGCCGAGCAGCAGGTGGTGGGTGATGCTTTGAGGCTCTACCACCACCACCACCAGGAGGTCCACCCCGACCATAGGGAGCTGGAGGGCAGAGACAGGCACAGCTCCAGGAAGCAGAGGCCTACGACCACGGTGCACCCGAGATGATTCGAGTTACTATCTGTGTCTATTCCACCCTTGTTGCAGTTCTTATAGACACAGGAGCGAGTCACTCTTTCATTGCCGCTGCCCTTGTTCGGAGCTCGGAGATAGCGACAGAGCCGTTGGCTCGATCCTTACGGCTAGAGACTCCTACGGGAGCAGACTCGACGATTACGCACTGGTGCCGGCAGTGTGAGCTTACACTAGGAGGCGAGAGCTTCGGTTGGGATCTTCTTGTAGCAGCGTCGAGGCCTTACGACGTCATCTTGGGCATGGATTGGCTATCTACGGTCCACACACAGATTGATTATTTTAGGCGCAAGGTGCGATGTGTACGCACCGACGGGAGCAGGTTCACCTTCACCGGAGAGAAGGGATCCATTGGAGCATAGGATGGACTTCTGCGGAGGAGAGGACAACCCATCACTCATCAGTTGGCTAGCCTCATCCTTGGAGCATTTGACGTGCAGAGTCCTGGTTTTCCTGCAGTGGTGGATCAGTTTGCGGACGTTTTTCCCAATGACGTTCCAGGGCTACCTCCTCGCAGAGAGGTAGACTTTTATATTAACTTGTACCCCGGAACAGCCCCGATATCCACTCCAGCATATAGGATGGCCCCCACCGAGCTTCGAGAGCTACGGGTACAGTTGGAGGACTTGCAGGGCAAGGGGTTCATCTGACCCAGTGTTTCACCCTGGGCTTCCCCGATATTGTTCGCCAAGAAGGCGGACATGAGCCTGCGACTTTGTGTTGAATATCGTCGCATGAACCTGGTGACAGTGAGGAGTAAGTATCCTCTACCGAGGATTGATGACCTCTTTGATCATCTCAAGGGAGCATGGTGGTTCTCGAAGATAGACCTCAGGTCAGGCTATCATCAGCTCAGAGTCAGAGACGAGGATGTGCAGAAGACGGCCTTCAGATGTCGGTATGGCCATTATGAGTTCTTGGTTATGCATTTCGGCGTAACCAATGCTCCAGTAGTGTTCATGGCCCTCATGAACAGGATCTTTCAGCCATACCTCGATCGATTTGTCGTAGTCTTCATCGACGACATTCTGATTTACTCTACGACTGAGGAGGAGCACGCCTATCACTTGTGAGTTGTACTAGACACACTCTGAGAGCACTAGCTTTATGGTAAGCTCTCAAAGTGCCAGTTCAGGATACGTGAGGTCCACTTCTTGGGACACGTCATCTCTATGGCGGGAGTTGCAGTGGATCCTACGAAGATCGAGGCTGTGTTAGCATGGGAGCCACCCAGGAGCGTGACTGAGGTTCGGAGTTTCTTGGGACTAGCTGGTTACTATCGGAGATTCGTGCCAGACTTCTCTAGAGTTGCGGCACCACTCACATCTTTGACGAAGAAGGGGAAACCCTTCGTGTGGTCAGACAGATGTCAGCAAAGCTTCCAGGAGCTGAGACAGAGATTGACCAGCGCACCTATCTTGAGGTTTCCTGAGGAGGGAGTAGGGTACATAGTTTACTGCGATGCCTCAAGGACCGGACTCGGATGTGTTCTGATGTAGGAGAGGGCAGTGATCGCCTATGGATCACATCAGTTGGGACCACATGAGTAGAACTACGATACCCATGACCTGGAGTTAGCAGCAGTGATCTTCGCTCTGAAGACATGGCGACACTATCTGATGGGCGAGCGCTTTACAGTCTTTTCCGATCATCAGAGTCTCAGGTATATCTTCTCACAGAAGGACCTGAACCTGAGACAGCGGCGATGGCTCAATTTCCTCCAGGACTATGACTTTGAGATAGTCTATAATCATGGGAAGGGGAACGTGGTAGCCGATGCCCTCAGCAGGAGGACGGGCATTCAACTACTTGAGGAGGTGTCAGAACAGCTAGCCTCTTTATAGATATCCTTCGTGGATAGAGATGGAGCAGCCTTCCTCCAGTCTCTCACAGTCACCCCTCCACTACTGCAGCGGGTCAGAGAGGCACAGCGTGAGGACGCTGACTATGAGACACGGCGTGCACTGATATCCTCGGGACAGCCACCTGATGGTTTCTCCCTTGGAGTAGATCACGACATCCTTTTCAGAGGACGTACCATGGTACCAGTCGCATTACGAGAGGAGGTGCTGAGAGAGTTTCACACTTCTCCTTTGGCGGTACATCCAGGAGTGGCGAAGATGTACCAGGATCTCAGACGACAGCACTAGTGGTCGGGCATGAAGAAGGCAGTAGCAGAGTTCGTTTATCGATGCCTCACTTGCCAGTAGGTGAAGGCATAACATCAGGTACTAGCAGGCCTGGTACAGCCCTTGGAGGTCTCAGAGTGGAAGTGGGACGGCATATCTATGGACTTCATGACTGGACTTCCACGCACTTCCAGAGGTCACGACTCCATCTGGGTGATAGTTGACCGACTCACCAAGTCAGCACACTTTTTACCCATCAGAGAGCAGGGATCAGTGGAGAGATTGGGACGTCTCTACATTCAGGAGATTGTGCGGCTCCACGGCATGCCATCATCTATAGTCTTCGATCGAGATGCTCGCTTTACTTCCTGGCTTTGGAAGGGGTTACAAGAGGCGTTCGGGACACAGCTACGTCTGAGCATAGCTTTTCACCCTCAGACGGATGGTCAGACGGAGAGGACCATCCAGACTCTCGAGGAAATGCTCCGCGCATGTGTCCTCGACTTTGGTCGTAGCTGGGAGAACCACCTACCATTGGTGGATTTTGCGTACAACAACAGCTACCACTCCACCATCGGGATGGCACCGTACGAGGTGTTGTACGACCGACCTTGTCGATATCCTTTGTGCTGGACAGACCCTGGGGAGTCAGCACTTGTGGGACCGGAGATGGTCCATGCCACGACAGAGAAGGTCCAGGTCATCTAGGAGCGGATGAGGACAGCTCAGACCCGGCAGAAGTCATACGCTAACAGGAGGCTGAGGCCACTGGAGTTCGAGGATGGCGACCACGTCTTCTTGCTGGTCTCATCTCGACGTGGTATTCGGAGATTTGGCCGAGGCGGCAAGTTATCTCCGCGCTTCATAGGACCCTTCCAGATCCTCAGCAGGATTGGCGAGGTGGCTTATCGCCTGGCTCTACCTCCTCAGTTGCACCGGGTGCACGACGTCTTCCACGTATCTCAGCTGAGGAGGTACGTGCACGACCCGACGCACATCATTGACCATGGGGAGCTTGACGTTGACGATGGGGAAACTTTTACGGAGGTCCCGGTGGAGATAGAGGATCGACAGGAGCGGGTCCTATGTGGGCAATCGATTACTCTTGTGCGCATCAGATGGCAGCACGGGAACCTCCAGGAGAGCACATGGGAGCGAGAGGCTCAGATGCATGCTCAGTACCCTCATTTGTTCTCCTAGTTTTTTTGTTGTATCTTTACGGGGATGTAAAGCCCTGAGGTGGGAGTAATGTAAAGACCCGTAAAATTCAAGGGAAATTTTTTCTTAATTTTCTTTGGAATTTTACAAGAGCGCGGTTTCTGACGGCACCTGATTCCGAGGCCCGGAGTGCCCGGAATCAATTTCCGAAGTTTGGCTCGGGTACATTCAGTGAACGAATGAGCGGGAATTTCTAACATTTGATCCGGTGCTCGGAATTGAAATCAGAGAACACCGATGAACTCGCAGCGCCGTTATTCTCTTAAGGGGACCTTTTCCGAGGTTGCGCTTTATGCGAGACGAAAGTTAGTTTTGGGAGAAATTATAAAAAGTTAAATAAAAAAATGTGGAAACACTTTTTTTTATTTTGTTGGTGAACTTCTCTCAAAGGAAGTTAGGGGTGGGACCCACACCCACTTAACCTTCCTTGAGAGGATTAAGTGTGGTGGGGCCCACACGAACCCTAACTTTTCATCTTATCTCAAAACTCCCTTTAACCCCTCTTTAAATGACATGACAACTTGTTATTTATTTTGGAGTTATTTTATTTGAATTTCAATCCTTTGAAATTCAATTTGTTATGTGTGTCAATAAAATAAGACTCTAATTTATTTTATTTGGTTAGATTTCTCTAGCCTTCTTGAGAGGATTTTGGGAGCTCCTTCTTCTTCTTCAACTTTGACGAAGAACGCGAAGAACCTTCGAGCTCCGACGAAGAACGCCGCTCATCTCTTCTTCGTAGCTGGTTGTTTTCGAAGATCGACGACGCCTTCCGTGTCAACAAAGGGAACGTCGCTTCCTCCTCGGACTTCCTTCGTCAGCTTACGAAGAATCACCAATGACGTACCTCTTCGTCAACGGAATTGACGAACGTTACCGCGACACCCGACCTCCGCGACGTTGTCTTCCGTGGGTCGTTGACGATCATCGATCTTGAAACCAAGGTAGGGGTAGTTGTTGATTATTTATTTACTCTCGTTCTTGGTTCCATCATGATAGTCTTGTGGATGATTATTTAAGAGTTATCATCTAACGAGAGGGGGGTCGGACCGCGCAAACACGGCCGAATCCCCCTCCTTTGTTCGTGATTATATTTATTTTCTTGTGGATGAACGAGATGGCGTGGTGTCGTCGTACCACGCGGGAATTCGCATGGTTGTATTGCGCGGCGCCATCGCACCGCGCCGTGGAAGGATCATCAAGAACGCGACGCCGTCGCGCCGCGTTGAAGGAAATCAAAGGCGTGGTGGAGGGGCGCGGTGTCGTCGCACCGCGCCGGACGACGAACACCGCGGCCGGTTCCGGGCCGCGGTGAAACAGGAAGAACGGCGGCTAGCCGGGCCACCGGTGTCGGAAGCCGGAAGGGGACCGGCCTTGCCTGCCCCGTTGAGGAAGGACCGGCCGACCATGTCGGGCCGGCCGGAAGAGAGGTGCCGGGGGAATTAATTCCCCCGGCTGGCCACAAGAAGGCCCCCCCACGTGAGGGGGGACCGGTTACTCAAAGGGAGGGAAGCACCCCCCCGTTTTCTCAAAAGTAGGCCCCCACATGGGGGGCCGGTTCTCTCAAAGGGACGGCTTCAGCCGCACCGCCAGAGAGGAGGCGGAGGCCTTGCCCCCCTACGTGCTGCACCCGTGCGGCGCTAGGCCGCACCGCCGCCGGTCGGGCCGAGCCGGACCGCACCGCCGCGCCGGGCCTCGCCGCCGCGCCTGCCCACCGCCGGCCGGGCCGGGTCTGACCCGGGTCGGGTCTACCCGGTTCGGGTCGACCGGGTTTGGGCCGACCCAGGGGGGGTCGGGCCGAGTCGGCCCGGACCCGGACCCCCCGTTTTCGAGAATACTTCGGTCTTTTAGTCATAACTTGAGCTACAGACCTCCGATTGACGAAAAGTCGGCGGCGATGCGATCCTTGGATCGAGACGGTCGATTCGGTATATCGCACTCAATGTTTCGGAATACTTTGAGTTTGGCTGGGTTGGTTCGTTCACGAAACCAACCGGGCCTTCGGAGCTGAAACACTCATATCTTGAGCTACGGACGTCCGATTGATGTGCCGTCAGCTTTGTTGTGTTCATATTAGTGAGACAGTTCTTTTGGCATACTCCGCCCGAGGTTTGGACGTAGGTGGAGTACGGTCAGGTTGGTTTTTCCTTAAAAACCAACCGGGCCCCTGGGACGAAAAAGCCAATAACCCTCAGACCGGGCGTCTGATCGACGCGCCGTCTGTTGCGTTGAGTTCCTGTTGACGATACGGAACTTTTGGATATATCAACTCTGGACTTTGTGATAGTTTATTTATCAGCCTCTCGGCTCGTGGAGAGGACCCTCCTGAACGAGTTTGTTGTGTGCGGGAACCCTAGTGCTGGCTGCGACTGCGACTGTGACTACTACTGCTACTGCTACTATGACTGCGACGACAACAGTACAGAGATCCTGTGTGGATTCGACAATGACTACAACACTCAGCGATGCTACGTGGATCAGTGCTACAGGTCCTGTATAGGCCCGATCATGTGTGGGTCTTTGCGCTCAGCGGTCTTGTGTGAACCAGCGCCTACAGGTCCTGTGTGGGCCCGATCCTATGTTGGTCTTCGCGGGGGTTAGTTACCTATTGATCCTTCGTGGGTCCGGCGACTTAGATGGATCAGAGATTATCATTATCGTCTTTCGAAGAAGTATACCTGTGTGAGCTGAATCATGTTGCTTTCCTATGTGGATTGAGTTGTGCTATCCTGTGTGGATTTCATTTTGCTTCCTGTGTGGAATACGTTACTTTCCTGTGTGGAATGAGTTGTACAGGGGCTCGGAGGTTGGAGCGTATTGGAATTGATGACTTTGGTATATGTATGGGCATATACCTAAGCAGTGTCAGTTGTTACTTCGTGATTGTACCTTTCTTTGTGGTTTATCCTTTTTGGATTTTGAGAGACCTTCAGGGGTCTCGGGGTCCCTACTGAGTAGCTTATACTCATCCCTGCACGGGCTATGCCCGCACTATGTTGTGTTGGTTGCAGACGACGGAAAGCGTTGATCTTGGCTGAGGCTTGCAGAGCAGGACGGTACTTGGAGGTGGACCACTGGGCGGGACGTACTCGGTGCGGATGGTGGGACCCGTGGAGCAGGGGAGCTATCTATACCCACCCTTCAGGTGGGATCTCCAGTGGACCGCTCGGTGTTGCGGCTTTACATACAGTTTCTATTTTCCCTTTCGAGTTCTACTTTACTTTCAGTTTGGGTTTGTATACTGGCCCATTTAATTTTCTGCACTTTCAGTTGTACTTTGTTTTTACTTAGTGTTTACTTTCCACTTGCTTACTCTGTGGTGTTTGTTTACTTTACAAAGGCAATGCCTTCCCTTTTTGTTGGGATTTACGCCTTGGTGCTAGTTGCCAGCCCCTGGCCTATGGAAGGCGGGCTTGGGGTAGTCACGACACGGACCCCGAGGGTGGGTCATGACATCTGATATGATGACCATTTTCGTTCATCTCTCACATGAAGCTCATTTGAAAATGTCAAGATTATTCAAAATATACCACAAAAATTTAAAAAGTATCAAAATATCATACCTTCATATGGAAATATATTTATACTATAAGCTTTGGTAGAGATCACAAAAATTGATTCCAGACATCCCCAATGACCATCTCTTGTGAATAAGACTGCATGAACCGAACCAAATCCATTAACAAAATATCAATCTTGAATGCATGAGGATAAAATGAAGTTGATATCAACTGATATAAAGAAAATTAGAAAAAATTACATAATGAGGATTATAATATTCTAATATTAGAATCATGTGATCCTCATAGAATTAATGTGAGGATACCACTACAAAATATAATCCTAGTAGAAAAGAAAAGAAACAATGTATTTCTGTGTCTTATGACTCACATTTTAATTGTTTTATTATTGATATAATACTATCATTACATCAGTCTTCGAATAAAAATAAAATATTCAATTTTAGTCAATGAATATCATAGATTAAAGGTAGTTGTTCTAACTATAAATATATAGGTACTGAGATGTGGTGGGATGTAACTAGTAGAGAGAGAGATAATATTTTATGAAAATCAGAGCACCACAAAACATGATTTGTGAAGTGTGGTTTCTACAAAGACCCCTTTTTCAAGAAGAAAAAGGATGTGAGTACCATGATCATTAAATAAGTTATAATCACTATATATTTATTTTAAAATAACTTTTCCCCATAATCCATTCGATTTCATGTGATTCTGTTAGCTTATCCCTTCCCATATTTTACAAGGGAGAAAGTTCCTGAAAATAATCTTCAAGTTATAGGAAGATATGAATACCACCGAAATACAATTTATGAATACAGAAGTAGAATATATTTTTAATGAATTGATTTTATGAAGAACTGGTCCTCATGTGTTTCTTGAGAAGGTTTCGTTTATAATTTCTAGATTGCACTGAAATCCTACTCACACACACAAAATCTAGATTTTCAAAATGTTTTCAGCATATTGTTTGTGCATTAATCTGAGTTAAAAATAAGTTCACTCTAAAGGTGTGTCTTATTTATCTAAAATGGAATAAGTTTGAATTTCCATGCACACATGATACATTGAGTCATCCAAACATGTAGTGTATTGATGAAGTTAAAAATGTTAAAATAAGTGACTTGTGGACAGTGCATGTTTTCATACACCCTCTATAGAAAAACCATTTGAGAATTATATAAAAGAGGTAAATACATAGAACATAAAATAATAATAAAAATTATATTAATGTGATCAAATTTTAGATGCCATGAAACAAATTTATGAATAAGAAGTGAAGTTATATTTTTAAGGATATTCATTGCATTAAATATTATTGACAACTTCTATGCACCACTCATACATAGTTTATTGAGGATAAGAACTTCAATGAAAGACGGATTATGGCCAAGGAATATATTTGTCATGGAATAATTTAAATTTTAGTGTGATGATAAATTCATCCATTGTACATTATAAGAATGATGTTATTTTAAATGAAAGATTCATCTTCTAAGTATTGATGTGTAAGAGGAAAAAATTCATAAAATATTGTCGAATCAAAAGTAGTCCAAGTCCATTAGTTAAAGGACAATATTATTAAATTGGTGAAAATTCATCTGTTAATGTAGTGAGATCGTCATCAGTGTGTTTATTTATTATCCTATAAGAAATTGTGGTTCTAGTTTAAAAAAACAATTAATGACTGGTGGAGATATTATAATGAGCCAGACTCACTGTTTATGTTTTTTATATCTTATATAAACATTGTGTTTTATTTCTAGGAATTTTTAATCACTTAATGATATAGTAATATAAAATCCTTGAAACAACCACAATTTGATCATGACCTAGACTAGGTCACTGTACTAAGCCCTGTTAAAATATTTAACTTATTTTATTTCTTTTTTTATATACATTTCATGTGTATATGATTTTGAATATCCTATAACAAATCTGTTCCACTTTACTGAGAAATAGGTACAAGTGTAGAGGTTTCAATTGAAATAAAGTAAAATATGGTAACAATTTTGGTACAATGATTCATCCTTGCACTCTCAGTGTCCATATATGATCCATATATTATCAAAAAGTGTTATTAGATAATATTTATTCCTCAAATTGGATTAATTATTTTCTCCTAGTTCATATTATGGGATTATATGAATTTTATATTTATATATGATTCTATGTATCCTAATGTGGAAAATTCAATCTCCACTTCTATTGATGAATGCGTGAGGGTATTTTCCAAGACTGTAAAAAATACATTTAATATGAAATAGAATATATAATGTAGAATATAAAATCAATAATATATGAATAAATTATCTATAGTCAAGTTAATTAACTATGATTCATACGAAGAAACTACTTCAAGATGCAGAGAGTATTTTTCTGTTTAATATAACAAAATTATTCAAGGTTTCTACTATAAATTTTAAATATATATGAATAATTTTATTAAATTAGTGATATAATATATAATTTTTTAATTCATGTGTATTTTTATGAATGATAAATGATTGAAGATAAATCTATATATAAGAGGATCCACTTGAAATGAAATTAAAAATGTGAAATGTTCTCACAGATCTCATTGAATCAATTTAAAAATACATTAATCCATGTATTAAAATGATTTAAAAAAATGGGGAATAATTAAATAGGATTATTTATGATGGAAATGTTAATAAACATATACTTGTAGAAACAATTAATTCAAATTAAACACATGTGAAACATTTTCAATGGTTCTATGAATGTATGATATGAAAAAATTGTAGGAAAAATATATATATGTAATAATCATGAAATTTTAGTGGAATAATACCATGTTGTATGAATAATATGTGAATAGTATCCATGATTTTCAAGAATATAATTAAGATATTAACTATGTCAAGGATTCCAAATTTCAAGTTAAATCTATAAATACCAATGTCCATGGAAACTGTATGATTAAAGGTAGTAAAAAACATTAATAACATATTGTTAAACAAAATAGTGATTGGAAATATAGGATTGCATAATTTTAAAATGGAAATTATTTCCTTATAATTTTATTTCCTTATATTTATAATTAATTGTTAAATATGAAGGAGTTACATACTTGAACACCCCATGTTTTTGAGAATATGAATTCTTCTACCCAAAAATATGAAGTCAGTCAAACTCCATGATGTGATGTTGACACAATAACCTTATATGTGATTGATGTATATAATGATAATAATATTATTATGAACAATATCTTAATATCATCTCTTCATAAAACTTCTACAAACTAATGAATGAAGAATATAATAACCCAATTATTTCATTTTTTACTAATGGAGCCTCTTTTACTTGAGGATGTTCAAAGCTAAAATCTGGGAAGATGTGCATTGAAAAACATAATGATACATATTCAAAAAACACAAATTGTTCACACATATAATATTAAGAGAAATAAATCTAAAAATGATGAAACTAAAATGTAAATCAAAATATAGAAAAAAATCAACTATATCTAGACAGATTAAAACTACAAGTAACAGAATGAGATTTACCAGGTTTTGTTGGTGCTGCTAAAAATTGTGGAATCAGGATATTGATCTTTTACATAATGTATGTACATAAAAAAATTATAATTTAAGACATTTAGGGGTAGTATATGTGATGAAATAATGAAACCATCAAAACATAAGATAAATACATAAACGAAAATTATTATGTTTATCCAGAATTAATTTGGTTATCTTGAATACATTTTTTACTATTCCAAGATAAGTGGTCATGATTATGATTAGTGTTGGTTTATTACAACCATGAACCATGAATATGGTAATTAGAAGATAATAGCACAATATATATAGAAGATAAATTTTATTTTAATATATTACATTGGGGAAAATCAAAGGAAGGAAGACAACAAAACTGTGAAGTAAGACACTTCTAATAAGGATGATAAGTTAGAATCCAAGAATTGAAACACAACAAATAAAATATGATTCTACTATCGAATGATTTTTAATACTATGGAATACTATAAATAATCCATGTAAATAAATTAATTCTACTAAAAATTAAAAATAGATTCAATATATCATATAAAAAAGAAGACAGGGTTAATTAAATATATTACTGGAGAAGATTTTGATAAGTTACTAATAAAAGGTAGGTCAAAATCATTGAATAAGAAATGGAAAACTGAATTAATTAATATGTTAATATGGATTCATTAATCATCATTCTTGATCAATTTCCTGTTTCAATATAAACTATGAAATGTTTGGACGATGAACGTTCTAGAGAAAATGAGAAAGGAAAACACGTTGTTCCACATGATGATCTTGAATTTCATGAGAATTATTCAACACATGACAACTCAATTGTTTGAAAAACATGGAAGGGGAAATAAGGATGGAAATAAAAAAACTATTTTACCACCTCAAATATATGTGTTAAATAAAGAAAAAGAAGTGCCGAGGGAAGATACTTCACTACCATCAGATGTGAGGATAATCAGTCATCACATAATGATGGTGAATGTACATAATGTTTCCATGTTATCATAGAAATATAAAAATGTTAAATATAATGAATAAATCAGTATTAAGTGGTCCATATATATTATTGATAAAATAAATGGAGTATTTTGGTTGAGAGGAAATTCTCATTCATGTTTTAATTATTAAGAAACACACAATTTCTCTATCTTATTCTCTTATTTTTTAGTATAGTATTGGTGTGCATACATTTCTGGTAATGGAAAGTGATTATCACTCCCAATAAGATAACAAGGAAAATAATATTTAAGATAATAACTTGGATTTACAATTTGGGATTTTAGAGAAACATAAATTTGAAAATTAGGGATTATCATGACTGAAATCATGACTATTATCTGATGGAATTTCCTACCAGGCCAAATGAAAGAGAGTACACACCTTGATGGGGGAGAAAACATAAATTATATTCTATCAATACATGGTTTATGAAGATATAGAATATAATGTAATATCTACAAATTGTAAAATAATCCTTACATAATTACACATAACTGCATCAAGGGGGAGTGTTGGTGGATGTGTAAGATCATTTAATTCGTGACAAAAATATTATTTCACATTACACTTCTAATTTTCCAACATAAGTGTACATGGGAATATATTAATCAATAAATTAGTTTTATAGAAAACCATTTTTATGAATAAATATTTCTTTATCATAATAATACAAGAATGTTTTTTAATGGATAACATCGACAACCTTGAATGTATATCTCTTATTTACTACACACTCTTTTCCCACATAGACATGAGTATACAAACTAATAGATCAATTATAAGTGACCAAAGTGGTAATATCATTATTAATAAAATAAAAATGTAATTTTTAAATTAATTTAAAGGAAGAAGAACATCCCTATATAAATCCTTTATATTTATTTCCAATAATGCAGAAAAAATATTATCTTTATTGAAAAAGTCCTAAAAACAAAGTCAACGAGGGAGATTAAAAATCCCATGTTTATGGTTGATGAGTATGGTCATGTTTATAATAAATATATAATAAGGAATTTCAATTAACTGTATGATAATGTACACCATGATCAGTGATTAAATATGGAATGATAAAGACGGAAATAGTTCTAGATATACTCAGGAATATTTGTGTTAATTCTTGGATAATTTTTATGTACTCATTATTTGAAGTTGGTAAAGAAATTTCTCTGTGACTGATGTGATGATCCCTTGAGAATTTTTATATTCCGATTGGTTGTTATTTGCTAAGACAATTACTTATTGTTGATGATGATTCTTGTAGAACTGTTATGGATTCATAGAATTGGAAAAAATACCTGAAACATAAACATTCAAATTACATTATTGTCAATATATATAAGATTAACTGTATGTGACAATTATTTTTATATATTTAAAATTGATACACCATTTGATTAGGTGAATAACATTAAAATATACAATTTTATGATGCATTTATTTGTAAAATAATATTTTTAAATATTCTTCATATGGTATTTAAATATTTATTGAGGAGTTTCTATTTGATTATGATCATAAAAATATTAATTTTAATGATGAAATGATTGTTGAATAAGTATACGTAGTTTTCTTTAAAAATTATTTCTTATGGAGTTATAATGGGTGAATCTTGTCTGGGAATATTATCTATAGTTGGAATTATCTTTCAATGCATAGATAGATATGTTTATGTATTCTATTGTAACAAAATTAAAAATAGGCCATCCAAAAAAAATACATTGTTTCTATCATCCTCATAATCCCGGTGAAACTTTGGTGGATCATTACATAGGATGTTTATCTAGTCCTACCCACTAGTGGAAGTAGGTTGGAAGAAGATTACATACACCTATGTAAGGCACATGACCAATGGTGCCACTATGTGGGGTGGAGAAAAGGCATGCTGAAGCAGTATGGGGTGGTACCAAGGGGGGGGAGATATCTAGAGCACTAATTGAATCCATTTATTTGTAAAATTTGTCAATTTTTGGTCATGGATTCGATGTAGGAAAATGCATGCCAATGTATTATTCACCGGTATTAAAAATTGAATATAACATCAGTTCCCGATTGACTGATCTCTAAGGTTGATCTCTTGTACCATTCTAATTTTAACATTATTGGAATATTAGAAATATTCCACTAATATTTAAAATAGATCAACATCTTTTACCTATAAATGATGATATCTTTAGGTAGTCATATTTGATTAGCCTCATGAAATTCTATTTTTTCCTTCTTCAGTGGCCATCTTATTTAAATGTGATTGCTCGAACCAAATCAAATCCTTGCATGAATTATTTTCCTTGTATACTTGAAGATAAAACACATATGATCATTAATAGAACTACAAATGAAGTTTATATCTAAATTAGAGAAGGGGAGTTGGAGTATCTATTGTGAAGAAGAATGAAGCGTTTTAGATTCTATAGTGAGGATCAAGAGATCCTCATCAAATGTATATAGGGATACCACTACATTAGATAATCCCAATAACAAATAAATAACTCCATGAATTTTGTATATCTTATTATAGGGGTTGAATGTGTAAATGTCTAGATCATAATCACTTTATATCTTAGTTTGAAAAGACATAAAATCATGGATTTGAGTTAGTGAATATCAATGATGCAAGGTAGTGTTTCTGTCTATAAATATCAAGTCATTGATATGAGGTATGAGGTCTTTAATCAATACAGAGAGATCTCGTTTCTAAAAAAATAGAGAATGATTAAATATGATGTGAAAATATTTGTTTCCTTAGAACCAGGGGTTTTATAATGGAAAATAATGAGAAACCAATTCTCTTTTGAGAAGTGATAATCACTATTAAATTATTCGTTGGTAACCTATTATACAAATCCATTCAAAGGAATTAAATAATATTATATGGTTTCTTCCTGGTTTTCAGGAAGCTCCAAGAACCCATATAGAATATTATTTCACAAGGATGATATATATTAATCCCGAATTTAATATTTGGAGAGAATACCATAAATTTTCTTTAAATAACTAATTCTTTTGATGAACTAGTTTTTGTGAGTTTCTTGATAAGTATGTTTTCATACTTGTTATATTTCACTAAAAATCTATGAACATAGTCATAATGTTTTTTCAAAAGTATATTTTATATGGTTTTTATATTATAGTCTGTAAAACATAAAATTACATTGATAGATTGACTTCATTAAATAAAATAGAATGTGAGTTCATTTCAATGTACATGTGAATACCTAAGTCATCTAAACTGTTTTTGGAATGGATAAGTGAAAATGGGATAAATAAGTTCCTTGTAGATAGTGATAATTTCATACACAAATGACTACACAACCATTTTATAACTAAAAGCAATATAGATATGTAGATCAAAAAATAATAAACTAAATTATGTGAATGTGATATTCTTTCATATGCCATAAAACCTCTTCATGACGAGATATTGAATAGAAATTTTAGGAGATATTCCATGAATAATATATGGTTGGAGAAGTTTTTTTCAACCCTAGTACACTTTTGACTGTGGTTGGTAACTTGACTAATAGAATGATTTTTTCTAATAAATTCACATATTTAGGTAGATGTTTTCAAAACGTGTATTGATAAATTAACAAATTTTTCATTTTAGAGATATAAATGAGTTGAAATGGAAGTGTAACTTCTAATTTTTAATGAGTAAAATGCTGATATGCATAAAATATGGTTAGTTTGGTATCATTTGTTGTCCTTTAGTTAATGTAAAATATTATTAAGTTGATGGAAATCATATATTATATTATACATATATTTTTATGTTGAATATCTTTCAATAATTGTTTGTGCTAGTTTAAATAATTCCATCGAATACTAATGGAACTAGTATAAAGAAAACCACTGAATCAAGATGATTAATTATTTTTGGCATAAATCATATATGCCAATTCTAGGTATTTGTAATCACTATATGATTTAGTGATAAAATAATCCATGAAACATCTATAATTTGATCATTGAAAGGAGTACACCTATGTACCAAACCATGTATGAATCATTGTGTACTTTCCCGACTTTTTTATATTCATTTCATTTGTATATTAAATTAAATGTCACTTTACATATCCATTCCTCTTAATTGGGGTAGAGTGTCATGAGTATGGGGGTTAATTGAAATAATGTAAAGTTTGGTAAAAATATGAGTACAATAATTGAACACCCTCTCACTGTCATTACACTATTTATTTGGGATCTACAAAAGGGTCATTAAATGAAATATTTTAGTTATTAGTCAATAAAGAATTATAAAAATTTCACTTTTTCAAAACAGAAATTTGCATCAAAATAATCTCTCTATCACCAATGTAATAACATTTTCCTCCAAAATATTTCATATAAAACATGATAATATGTTGAAAAAATAACATTAACATACAATTTTCACCATTGAGATGTAACAAGGACTGTCTAAATAACATAAACTCATTAACATACATTGTGAAAATGTTATATTTCTATAAAACGTATAAATCATAATAAAACATATGGGGAACATAAGTAATCATATTTTTATCAAACATACTTATGATATGTCCCTCACAGGCACAATATTATGTAACCCTCATTACTACCATGACGTAACTTTCACATTTATACATGAATGTAACCATTACATTGAAACTTGGAATAACCATCACAGAAAACTCCAAACATAAACCTACATAATTCCTGGGATGGATATCCCCCATCTTCGGGTTATTAAAAATCCACCCATCATCTTGAACAATTCCCACGAACCTTAACATAATCAATAATCATGAATTCATTCATCATAAAAACATTCCTTTAGGAAAATCACATGTTTTTAATGAATACGGTTACAAAAAAAACTGGATTATTTTTAAATAACCAAGTAATTTATAAAGGAATTTTCAAAAAATTATTTCACCATTAAAGTGGGAATATTTTTTATTTTTTTACATAATTTAAAAATAATATCTTTTTGACCTTTTGTAAAAAAATATTTATAGAAGATTTTAAAAAAAATCCCTTTTATAAAACCAAAAAAGATTCATTTTTGGAAGATATGTATGAGAAATTTAAAAAATTATCTATAAAAAATCATTTAAATATAAATAAATTCAAAAAAAAAATTAAAAACACATTCATGAAGGAAAATTATTTATAAAATACATCATTAAAAAATTTAAAATAATGTTTTTTGTTTAGTTAATGAGTCCCTTACCTTGAGTCTAACTCGTCATGTACATTAATTATCTTATGTAATAATAGATTTATATTAATTATTTAAAATATTTAGATCATTTTTAATATTTATTATTCAATTTATTTAAATTATTATCAATTTATGTCATTTAAATAATTTTTTAAATTCACATTGGATGCCTTGATAGTATTTTGTTAATATGTCAATAATGACTAAGGTAAATTTACTATGCTCAAATAGGTAAGAATTACATGATCTATAAATTTATATTCATAAAAAATTTTATCATTTTTATCAGTCAGTTATACTTTTAAATATATAAATTAAATATTATTTTCAAAAATGATCAATGTTATAATAATAGAGATGGTAGGTCATACGTATGCATGAGTAATATTTCCATTATTCAATGATAATTATAAAAATAAGGTTAGAGTCATTTTTATCTTAATAAGGATAACATTATCATAAATATCATATTAAATATTAAAATATACTAATTTATATCATTTATATGGTGCAGTAATGAAAATAGAATCACATTGCTTTGTGGAGGTGGTAGTCCATACGTACGCACCAACACCGTTATCAATTTTTTCATGTACTTTTAATAATTTCAAATAAATATAATATTTTTATAATGAAAAATATGTCATGATAATAATAATATATATATATATATATATTAATTTCATAATTATAAATATTATTGAGACATGGGGATAGAAAACAAATGACATTGGTTTTCAAGGAGGTAGTCTGTTGTACACACGTACAAGGAATCATTTTCCCATTTGATGGAAGAGGATATGAATATAGGTCATTACACTAAAATAATAACATCTAATTATATTTAAGATATTATGGTTATTATTTTATAATTTCTTAATAATATTTTATGGAGGTGGAAGAAGAAAAATACTAAATAAAGAAGAAAAAAATACATCTTCTTTGGAAAACACCCTTTTCTTAATAACTCAAGAAAAATAAGGCTACAGTTCTCTTGAAAATAAGACCTAAATAATGTGGATATGAATTATATAAAATTATATTCTTATAGATATACAGAACCTAATGGATTTTTATGTGTGAAGATATAAGAAGAACAAGTTAAATTTTATAAGATAGGATAGGGGATTGTTGACATTTCACAAAAGATTAAATTAATATAAAACACATCTCAATTGAAAATTGATTAAAAACAATTAATTTATAAAATTAAATACATATGTGTATAAATATAATAATATAATATATATAATATATATTTTTAATTATATTTATACCCTTATCTTTTGGGTTCATCCTAACACCTTTAACTTTTAACGCGACAACCAGTATTTTTACAATTTTAGTCTAATTGTAGTTACTATTAGTTTAAAAAATCCGCTAAGGATTATTGGATGAAACATTAATCCTTATAACAATTATTTAGACGAATTTATGATAATATGGAATTTGATAACATTTAATAATGTTTTATTTATTATAATATATTCATAGTATCAATTTTAATAATTATTCATTTTAGAAACTTTAATAAAATCATGATAATACATATAATTTAGATAAATATTAAATAAATGAAATTCCATTGATATTAATAAAATTATTTAATTATCTTAAATATCTCAAAATAATATTTTTATTAATATTTATAATATAATTTATTTCGGTTTTTCGTTTATTTTATATTTACTACTTCAGTATTGTTAATGAAGATAAATTAAATATATATTCATTATAAATCTCAAAATAAATTACCATATCAAAGATAAATCAATTAATTTTTTAGAAACAATTTATAGATAATCATATCTTATTCACAACACCATATTAAAAATATTGTACTTAAAAAAAAAAGACAGTGACATGTTTGAATTTTAAATATATAAAATATATTGAAGTTCATAATATTTTCCAATGGGACATAAATAGTCATATAAAAAATAATTTAATGAATATGTATTAATATTACACATCATATTTTGTTTTTATATTTTTAGGTTATTTTCTTCTCATTATCACTTCATTTTTACATTTAATAACGAGATTTACCCTTTTCCGTGGTAGTAAAAATAACTAATTTTTCTTTTCATATTTTAATAATATAAAAGTGAAATATTTACAACATATGAACCCACTTATTCAAAATATATAATCAATATTTCAAAATTCAAAACACATAGTATTGATATTTTACTTTAAATTTATCCAAGTAAAATGCATAGAAAAATAGTTTTTCAGAAAAGTGCTATTTTCAAATTAAAAAATTTTTATTCTAAAATAAATCATAAAATTAAATTTAATATTAAAAAGATCTATGTAAATTTAAAAACTAATAAAATCCATAATTTAAAATTAAATTCTTTTAAATAAAATATTTCTTTCAATAAAAATCAGTGCTTTTAACTATTTATAAAGATATCAACATTTTCATTAAATTATAATAATTTTAGCATAGGATAATTTTAATATGATGATTTAGAAAATTAAGTATATTTTATAAAATAAGTTTTCTAAAATTTCCATAAATTAATAATAATTCACTAATAAAAATCAATAAAACCATCTTTGATGAGAGCATATTTTTCTGACGAATAATGTGACTATAAAAACATTTAATGGAATGAATTTACTAAAAATGTATTAATTAATTAAATTAAATTAATTAATAAATTATTAATGATTTTTATTTTTATACATATCCTAATTTTATTAATACTATTCTTTCACACTAATCTATTGGATCGGTTATAATAATCACATTTAAATAATAACACTCAATTTTTCATTTATTCTTAGTGTTATGTATATTGTACACAATCAGATGTAGTCTTTACATTTGAAAAATATCATGAAGTTACAGATTTATTAGTTGTATAAAATACATATTGTGGATTATAACATCTCAAAAGTAAATATTTGATGGAAAAAACATTTATTGGATCTGAAAAGGAAATATATTAGGATTATATCATTTAATATGAGATATGTGCTCTATGAGTTCATTTTTCCATCATTTTTTCCCACCAATGTTCTAACAATCATTATAGGAATAATTAATTGTGTTTTGGAGATACCTTGATAAATTCTTTTTAGCATATGTTGATGATGCTCATATATATATTCTAAACGATAATTAGAATATGTTGATTATATGAAAATTTTGATAACATTAGCAATAAATGAAAAGTTATTGGTAAAATAAAAAAGAGGTGATAGTATGAGGAATAAGTTAATATTTTATATTAATATAATAATAATAAAGATAAAATATATAGATTCATTAATGGAAAACATAATTTAATAACATATGAGACTAAAAAAATTAGATATATATCCATATTTTTCTCATAGATATTAATATTATCAAATAATTAGGAGAAATGTATCTTGGTTATTTAAAAAACTGAGCATAAAAATATTTAAAAAAGTAATGTTCTCAAGAAAAAAATATAGTGATAAAAAATTCAAGGATCATAATAATTTGTTATTGACTGAACCTATACTCACATTTTTCATCAGTGAAGAAGAGACTATGAAATACCATGATTCTAAAATAATGGACTTGGGTTAATTAACAATGTTAGATTATAGGGTATATTCTTATGGCACTCTATGATTATAGTTACATGATTAATATTTTAAAATATATGTTCTGATGTTTTTTGTTGTAATATTTTCAATGAAGATATAAATGAATTATAATTATAAATAGAAATGTGATATATATAATCAAAAAAAGATATTTGGATAACTCTAACATGCATTTTTATGTGTTAATATGAATAAATAGGTTTATGAATAAATATTAACGTTTCTTCTAATGCAATAAAATCCATAAAAAATTATCAAGGGGTTAAAAAATTATATATACCAACATTGAATTTGAAAAATATCACTTTATGCATTTTTCATGTGTATTCCAACGACCTCGAAATAAAACAATTCTATTAGGTTATATATGATTTAAATTAAATGTGTAATCATTTAATATTTTTTCAATAATATATCATAGTTTATCTACAAGGTAATAGATATAAAATTTAGTTTTATGTTTACATGGGGTAGCAATGTTGATTAAATCTGTCTCATATTTAAGGATTACCAAAAATTTTCATAAGGTGTAAACTATATACATCAATAATTGTAAAAAGTTTCATTATTATATAGATTGTAAATATGAATGATGTATAAAACATATAGAATACAGGATGAGAACAATTCTAATGAAATAAATGTATTTTGGGACCACCACCATCTACTAGATAAGTCCCCATATAATAATTCATCTCACTATAGAATTCATATAGATCAATTTTATTCTCTTTATAGAAACTAATACATAAATACAACAATATGAAATAATATTTTGGGGTCTATTGGGACTAAGAAATTTCCATGATATTAAAAAAAATATAAGACAGTTAATGAAAAATTAATGTACCATAGATTCATTTGAATATTAACATTAAAAATCATTAAAAACATTTTTTTATTTGAAATATGGTGTTCCACAAAATAATAACATGGATATGTGTAATAATATATATAATTAATAGAAGTAAAGTACCTGGGTATGATGAAATATTTATGTTTCTAGACTAATATGGAATATTATACTATCATGTCACACTTATATAAACTATTTTTCATCAATATAATTTCATTACGGTATAAATTCTATAGAGGTATAAAACATATTCCTCAAAATAAAAGAATTTATGTATTGAATTCATAAATATTTATCTATTATATATAGAAAAATCAAAGTATATATTAGATCAGAGAGATAAAGGTAGACTAATAAAATAAAAAAACAATTTCTATGGATTGATAAAAATCCTATGATATTAGGGAAGACATAGAGACATATAGATGTGGTGAATAAAAATTACACTCATTTGTTTTCTTGTGATAATTAAAATTTTCATTTTTTATGGAATATTTTTTAAGGGGATAATCTATTAGAATATATTTTTTTATAAATGTGAATTTATTCTTAAAATTATATGTGTTTTTCTAATGTATGAAAATGTATATAAATATAAAGTAACCACTGAAAATTATTAGATGTTAATATATGGATTATTATTTGGAAATATAAAGTATTATGCACTTATAAATTCCATATAAATGAGGGATATTATATTTAGAAAAAATATATTAGATGCATTATATGCAAAACAGTTTTACCTGAAATAAATAAACAATTGATAAAAAATATAACTAAATTTCTTGGAACTAATAGGTATTTATAATAATATTAGATTCTATATAACTATCATAATGGTTATATTATATCTTAGATAATTTAAAATTAAAATAGTATCATATTTTTGTTAATAAAAATGTGGATGTTATTGGTAATTTAAAAGTATGGATTTTAAGTAAATCGTAATAATTGATATAATAATAATTGTGGAATTTATGAAATTATACAAATGTGTACACAAACTATGTAGTATATTATGAAATTCATAAAATAGATAAAAATTATAATGGTATACTTTAATCGGTGTGATTTTTTTTCCTCCATAATTAGGAAATCATTATTTTTTCTTATTAAGAAAATTATTTAATTCATTTAAAACATTATTTAAAAATAAAATATTCCTTTTTTGGAATAATAACATAAATAATAAGTGTGGGTGAAGTATGGTTTTTTAAAAAATTGTGAAATGCATACATGAAAAGTTAGACATGGGAAATAACATATTTTATAACAAGGTAAATACTAGATCTAAAATAATCTAGGATGAATAATTGTGATAATTAGTATTTATTTTAGAATAATATGGAAAAAAATGATTTTCAGAATAATATTCTATAATATTTATAATGATGGGAAAAAATAATAATTTATTTAGTTTTGATTCAATAAAACTATTTGATTTTTCTAAAAACATAAAACCTTTCTCCAAATATTTGTAATTATATGAAAAATTCATCTTTACCGAAAATCAACTAAAATAATTATAATAATAATATAATATGTAGAGATTTATAGTATCACTAAAATACAAGCAAATAGAGGAATATTAACATGGTGAATGACAGTTCTCAATGAATATGTAAGAAATAATAATCCAAGAACTATAGTTTTCATTCCTATTATAAATACAGAGAAATACAATTTAAAAATATAATGAAATGATATATGTTCTATAGTTGTTTTTTATTTTCATTAAAAATGTAAAATATTTATTCCTCATTCATGATTGACTTATTTTGAAGCATTGGTCCTTCAATGGTTGGTTTATACCACACACATGGATGAGGTTATTTTACATACATCACTAAAATTCACGGATGGACATAAGTTTTATAATTGTTAATTAATATAAAAAATTATTAATTTTTTTCAATGTTATTATTTTATAATGTACATATTAAAATGAAATCAGCTGTATTCAAAATAACATTCCTTTAATATATAACTATGGGAATATTCATATCATGTGATGAATAAATTATGAATTACGACTACACATATTATGGAAATATAATTTAATATTAAAATTCTATAATATTATAATCATTTTACCTTAGTGATTTTTTCTTTTTTGTACATTCTTATAACAAAAAAATTGAAATACCTTTCTACCCATGAATTATTAGAATCGATGGAGAACACACTTTAAAAAGGTAATCATGTAAAAATGGTGGATAACAAATTAAAAAAAATTAATATTAAATAATAAAAATATTTTAGTAAAAAAATATGTATTTATGAAAAATACAAACAAATAATTTTTTAAGATGATGAAATTTGTGTCTACAGAATGATAGAAATTTGGTAAGGTGGATTATTCACTATATCATTTATTTTATAAGAAATATTGTTGTCATGAATATATTCTTTTAGGATTATATTGTGTAAGGATTTCAACATATACCCTAGTATGACGCATTATTTTTATGAATATTCATATCTATTTACCATTACTATATTGATTTCCCTCTTAATCATCCCCTATATGATTTGTTATGGGATTCCTTCCTAAAATTTTATTGATTAATTTTCAATTCTCATAATTATAATTAGATATATGTATCCTTAACATATGTTATTTTATAATTTTATTTTACAATCCCTTAAAAAATATTTTACAGTATCCCATTCTTCATTATATTTATTTCATGATTCCTTATTGAAATTTGATTACTTCATGTTCTATATTGTTAAATTGAGAACAAATTACTTTTACAAGGTTTATTATATTATGACCTAATGATTCATTTATAATTTTTTGATTTAAATTATACTTATTTGTCAAATATACTCCACTACAAGTTATTATGTTACAAATAGGGACAGAATTATATAAACCATATAATGATTGTCCTGTTCTTATATCTTATGAAATATTATTTGTTTGACATGGAGAGTTAGCAGAGAAAAAATTTTACGATTTCACCACAAAATGCCATAAATTACTCTTATAATGAAATTTTGTATTTTTAGGACACATTAATATGATATATTAATGCTTTATGTGTCATTACCCAACCCAATCTAGGACCTGTGCGACAAAACCCCCAAGAATTCCCTCACTGGAGAGGGGTGGTGACAAGTGTTGATGAAATAACTAAATCAGGGAGGCCATTCAATGTATCAATATTGTAAAATCATGGATCCAGGTGCCACTCGAGGGGTGCCCCGAACCCAGTTGGTCAAATGACCTCAACCGCTTTTCCCCAAATGCAAGAGGTTGCAGACCAGTAGTAGGGGCCAAGGACTGAAACTGGGGAAACTATGCCCTCATTTGTCTAAGTGTAGTGCAGCATAAAAAATACAACCATACAAAAGAGGAAGCGGTAAACAATATAATCATGTAATGGAAAACAGAACTAAAGTAAAAGATAACATTAGGAAAATATATATAATGATGCGTATGTCTGTAATTATAAGAAAGGATCCAAAATATGATACATTGCAATCTAATACAATACACCACAAGGTTGATATTCTAAAAAACAAAATAAAGCTGTGCAACAAGATTTTAGTGGCATCGGAAGTCTGAGCTCAGTCCCATGCTCTCATACTCCTCTACAACAATCATGTACCATTGTAGGGACCCTTTCCCTTATCGACACCTGCAACAATATAATCAGTTTTTGCCCAACACCTGACATAAGAAGGGTGTGAGAAATAAATCCTACTAGACGACCACAAAAGGCCCATGCCCAAATATTAGTGAGTTTGTGCAATAGCAGCATGCAGTAAAGAAAATGGAGTATACTAGGAAGTAGACAAATTAAGATACTCTTACAAGTACCATTCCCATTTAATCAATATTCAACAATTTAACATAATTGAATTATAAGTTCTCGAGTCTCAGCCTCAGCCATCTATCTCCTACACAGTGCCATTGCAAAACTACAACAAGCCTTATAAAAAGTGCAAGGTAAAAGCATACCAAGCTTGTTCTTTCATATGGGAGGTTTAACATGTGAATCACCATAGTGAATATGAAAAGTAACAGACTCCTCAGAGATGGAAAACTTACCCTCAGTTAATCTAAATCGAAACCCTCAGGTGATTTAACACATGCATAGTGAATATTGCCCTCAAGATACAAGATAATGCCCTCTGGCACAGAAGATACTCTCCTCATACATAAGAAACATTTCCCTCAGGCTAAGCAAAAGAATTTTCTCAAGCATATCAATCACTGCCCTTAGGATAAGCATGTAACCAGTATTAGCCCAACACATAAGAAAGAATATTATATACATTTTCTATCAAGAAAACTCAAAACATTCTAAAATCACAGTATACCCTCGGGTATCCTAGCCAAACAGATAAACAACAGAGATGAACCCACGGGGTGGCCCTGGATCCAATCAATGATCCCAGACAGTAGTTTTTTAAAATTAATTAAATTACCTATGCAATTTCAGGAATTTAATTAGTCAATGCCTCAGCCATACGATGACCTAACCATGTCTGTAGAGCACAAAGGTACAAAAAATCAACATGACAATTGGAATTAAACTTCAGACCACCAACCTCGATCTCCATAGAACGATATATGCGAACGACGCCTCCTGAGACACTCGATAACGACATAGATTAGTGATAAAAAATTTTCAATTAAAATTTAAATAACATCCCCTCAGGAAATAATTGATAAAAATGGATTAAGGAGAATGAAGGTCTTACCCGCATGGTTCAAACAAGATCGTCGAAGGAAGAAACAGATTCCCAGAGTGTGATATGGAGCTCCTCCAAGCTCCGACCACTTCTCCCGATCCTCCAAACGAGTCCAATCCCTCCTCTTCCATATGAGGAGGATAATTTCCATTTTATATGAAAAAAAACTACACGGCATGTACCCTCAAGTACACGTCATGTAGTTTTCATTTTTTTAATTGTTCCTCTAGCAGCTAGTATTTACCATCTCACTATTAATTAGTTGACATTTGTACATGGCATGTATTCCTTAGTACATGACGTGTACCATTACTCCACTAGTGGATACTCCCACGGACGTACTGTTCACCTACCGATTGATTACACGGTGTGTAAATACCATGTACACAATGTGTAGTCAGTTTTTACACCCTTCATCGCCGACAGGCCAACACACCCTGTGTACTTATCCCAGATGACCAAAGCACACAACATGTGGAAAATTACACTGCGTGTACCCACATAATTTTGGATTATTCCTCATTTTCCTTATTTTCTCAAAAACACATAATGAAAAAAAGGAAAACAAGAAAATCATACCTCAAGAATAATAAACAGGTTCTTACAAACATCCCCCCTTAAAGAAATTAGTCCTTGAATTTCCCTTCCAAGGGTAGTGAAGAAAAATCTACGAACAATTAAGGCCACTGAGAACGTACGTCGGTCTCCCGCTCCTATGTTTCATCTTGAACTAGGCCATGCTACTATAACACCCTTACGAGAGGAACTGACTGGCCTCAGAGAACATTCATGCTCATATCAACAATATGAATTAGATACTCCTCAAAGGAAGCATCGGCCTGAAGATCATCCTCTTTGGGTTGAAAGATGTGAGACATGTCTGAGTGGTAATGGAGTAGCTGAGATACATGGAAGACGCCATGCATGGCCTGGTACCTCTTTGGTTTTTTAACCGATTGGAAACAGTCCTGACTCTCTCTATAATATAAAACGACACCACATAACTCAACGAATGTTTACCCTATCCCCTGATCCTCCTGTGCCCCATCCTCGGTGAAACACGCAAGAAATCTTGATCCCCGACCACGAACTCCATGGGTTATCTGCGGTGATCTGCATAATATTTCAGACTATACTATGTAGTAAACATCTTCTTCTGTATCAACTAGACCAGATCTGAAGTATCCTACATGAGACATGGTCTCAGAAAAGCTACCTCACCTACCTCAAACTAGCACAAAGGCGATTGGCTTGGTCTACCATATAATGCCTCATAAGGTACCATATCAATAGTTTCCTGAAATATATTATTGTAGGAAAACTCAACCAGGCGTATGTGACTTTCCAAATAGCCCCTAATGTCCAAGATGAATGCAAACATCATGTCCTCAAGAACCTATATCATAGGATCTGACTGACCATTGGTCTGATGGTGGTAAGATATGCTCAGAAGCACCTCTGTACCGCATTCCCTCTGAAAGCACTGCCAGAAATGTGACATAAAACGGGCATCCCTATCTGAGAAGATAGAACGAGGGACCCCATGATGACGTACTACCTATCAGATATAGATCATTCCCTACACATCAACACCAAAGGTCTCCTTGATCTACAAAAAGTGATCTCCCTTTATAATTCTATCCTCAATAACCCACCCTCCATCATTACCTCAAGGTGACCTCAGTAACCCAGTCACAAAGTTCATCACAACGTCATCACATTTCCACTCCGAAATGTGTAACTGTTGAAATATTATGGCTAGCCTTTGATGCACCTTCTTCAACTGTTGACAGGTGGAAGCTCTCGTAACAAAACCATCTACCTTTCTTTTCATTCCCGACCACCAATACTGATGTCTCACGTCATGGTACTTTTTGGTAACTCTGGGATGCACTGCCCAAGCTGAAGCATGAAACTCCCGCATTAACCCATCGTGTATATCCCATGGGACCCATAGTCGTCAATGGATACACAGTACCTTTCCTTATCCTATCATCAAACTAAGAGGAGGGTCCTCACATTCCACTGACTCCCATAAAACTATGTCATCCGAATTAGATATCTATATCATCCTCACTATTTCTAGGATGGTAGAAGTCACAGTTAAGGAGGAATGATATGTTTTCCCCTACCCATCATGCACCTCAAAATGAATCTCAATGAACAATGTCATAAGCTGCCACTCACCACTAGCCTCCTGCACTGCATGTATCTAAGTCCTCTTACTCAGTGCATCAGCAACTGTGTTACCCTTACCAGGTGTATAGGATAGCTCAAAGCCAAATGACTGAAGGTATTCAACCCACCTTCACTAACTCATATTCAAGTCACACTGGGTAATGATGTACTTGAGACTTTTGTGGTCCATCAACACCATGAAATGTTCTCCCAATAAGTAATGTCTCCAACAGTGAAATGCATGAACAACTGTAGCCAAATCAAGATCATGCATCGGGTAATTCCTCTCATGTGGCCTGAGGTGTTAGGAGCCGTACGCAACTACTCGATAGCCTTGCACCAAAACTGCTCCTAGACGAATATGTGGTGCATCACAATAAACTGTATAGCTCAACCCTTTCTCTGCAAGTATCAGGAATGGTGCTGAAGTCAAACTTCCTTTCATCACCTTAAAGGTTGTCTCGCAAGCTTTTGACCCACCTAAAATCACACCCTTCTTAGTAAAACCCATCTACGATGATTATAAGAGGGATAAGACCTATATAAAAAAGATTTAGTAACTAGCCAGCCCCAAGAATATCTGAATCTCAAACACATTCTTAGGCTACTCCCAGGAAACTACTACTCTCACATTATTTGGGTCTACCGCAACTCCTACCTCTAAGATAATATGACCCAGGAAGTGTATATGGTCTATATAAAAGTTGAACTTTGAGATCTTAGAATATAGTTGATTATCTCTTAGTGTGCTTAGTACAATCTCAAGATGTGTGACGTGGTCGTGTTGAGAGTGAGAGTACACCAATATATCGTCCACGAAGACTATGACAAAAGAATACAGATATGGACAGAACACATGATTCATCAGAGCAATGAAACATGTTGGTGCATTCGTGAGTCTGAACGGAAAGACCATTTACTCATATATACCATATGTTCTTTGAAAAGCAGTAAGTGTAACTTCTTATGGTCTAACGTGTAACTGATGATATCCGAATCTCAAGTCAATCATCGAGAACTTTCATGCTCCTCAAAGTTGATCAAAGAGATCATTAATCCTTGGCAAGGGATACCAGTTATTGATCGTTAACTAGTTCAGCTTCCGATAATCCACACAATGAAACGATCTACCACTGGAGAGAAATCCTTCAGAAAAGTTCCCTATTCATCCAGATACAAACTCGCAATCTGGGATGTCACTCCACCTTTCACATGATTCTTTGTTGATGTGAAACTCACCCTACGATTATAGTAATCTACAAAGGCTCAATAGGGTACCAACCTGTCTATCCTAAGAATGACGCCAGTGCTCTTCAACCCTAAGAACTATAGGTCACATAGAAAGTGACACACACCCAAATATAGGGGGAACTCCTTGCGCTGATGCACACCAACCATTATAATTCCAAACGGAGTGTCTAGAGTCATAATATTAGAATAAGATGATGAAACACAAAGCCCAAGGATCTTCACAATGGTCACATATATAAAGCTATGCATTACACTTGTATAAATAAGTACTGAAGAGAAAATAGAAGCAACTATAATAGAACCTCTTACAGTTGATTGTCCGAAATCATTCTCCTGTTCGGTCTGTTGGTCTGCATATGTCCGCTCAGTGCTGCGGCCCTGCGACACAGCCTGACTACCCTGAGCTGACCCGCCCTACTCTCTCTATGATCATGGTGTCTAGCTAACAGGACCATGACCACCACCTTGGCCAAAACGTTTGACGTAATACAATTTTCTGATTGGAAAGAAGCTGTTGGCCCTGCTCCCACATGTGGAGCCTGCACAGAACCCATATCACTAGCCACATGTGTACACGACCTAAAAAAGCGTTGTAGATGACCCATCTTGCCTCATGCTCGTCACTCCACTTGGTCATGTGGACACTAAGGTCTGTTGTTCCCATCTTTATCTCACTTTTATCACCTCAACTGACCACCTGGTGAATTCATCTGGCTAGTACTGCCACCTTAAGAAGATTCTATCCGCCTCTTCTTCTTACTAGTAGAAATAGTACCAGAAACTATTGATGAACCACCTTGGCCTACACAACTAGCTTCCTGCAGGTATTGCTCAACAATTAGTGCCTGGTTCACAATATCATGCATTTTAGGTAACCTTGAAACATTCACTAGTGATCAGATGTTGTATCGATGACCATACTCAAAGCGTCGATCCCTCAACACCTCATCTCCCACTAGAACAGGTGAAAAGTGATGTAGCTCAGTGAAGAGTACAGAATAGTCTATCATTGACATGGAGCCCTACTACAGATTCATAAAATCTCGAGCTCTATATGCCCTCAGCATCTCTGGAAAGAAAAATTCATAGAATATCGCCTGAAAATATTCCCACACCATGTCTCTATGATGCTATGTCTGAGTGGTAACATCCCACCATCTCTTTTCGGATTCAAAAATCATGTATGTAGCGAGCATCCAGATGCTCGAAAATAGACTGTATAGAACCCAACCAAGACTCCACATCATGAGGTCTAACATCCCCTAAAAATGTAGGTGTATGTTGCTTCTAGAATATACTCGTCTTCTCTGCCATAGACTTGGATACTAGTGGTGATCCCTGGAAGGTCTGCATAATCCACATGAAGCCTTAACGGAACTGTTCTTCCTCTCCTGTGTCCAGAAGAACGGCTGGCGCCAAATCTAGCTCTGCTGGAGGATCTGTCAGTAGACTGTAGTATACTGAGTCAGGAGTATACTCGTTATCGCTCCCCAGGTGAAAAACTCGAGGTCGTATCAGCGGCATGAATCTACAAGGTCAAACATTCCTCAAATTAATATTATCAAGGGCTGGAAACAAGGAGTGTAAGAAGGGAACATGATAATGAAAACATTCATGTTTTAAAAAACAAGACTACACAGCATGTATAATAAATACCCTGCATTTTCCCTATAGACTTTCATATGGGCGTGTACTTCTGCCAAAACTGGTCAAGTAACACCCACAATCACACGACATGTAGTCCACACACACAACATGTACTTGAATTTTCATCCCCTTTCTGAGTCCTTCTACACAGCTTAGCCACATGGCCCTATTTTTAATGAGACTACATGGCCTATAGGAGGTCTACATGGTGTGTACCATACATGACTTACCGGCCTGTGTTGTCCACACACATGTCCTGATTCAAATCTAAGACTACACCACATTTTTTAGATAGACACAGCGTGTACTGCTTAGATTCCAACTGCCCGTATTGTCAGTGACACAGCCGACTACTCTGCTGACTCTACACGGAATGTCACAGCCAAACACAGCATGTAAACGACCCCATTTCCCCAGCCACATTGCAAAGTCCACATGGTCCTTCATTGGTCAAGACTACATGACATGTCCCACAAGTACACAACATTCAAAAGAATAGGTGACACCGACCCATATTGTTAGTGACACTACCGGATCCCCAGATTAAACAACATGGCATGTACAATCGATACACGACGTGTTCCCCCTAGAACATACCCATCCCATGTCTCCGTCCACACGACCTATGAAACGGTTAGAGATAACACGACATGTACTTAGGGTACATGACATGTACTTAAAACTTTTTATTTTTATCCTGAACAGAAGAGTACAGGGCGTGTATTAAAAACTACAGGATGTGTATTCTAGATTGTTTAAGATAGTGACCATCAAAAACTACTCCGGATCCCAGAAAAACACTAAAACCAACACCAAAGTTCCAAATTCAATTTCTTGGGGTCCCATACTCCCCGAGAATCAAATCTTGGAATCAT
This sequence comes from Viscum album, assembly GCA_963277665.1. Lineage (NCBI taxonomy): Eukaryota > Viridiplantae > Streptophyta > Magnoliopsida > Santalales > Viscaceae > Viscum > Viscum album. The sequence continues at coordinate 872,650,889 of OY728125.1, forward strand.
ATACGTGTTATAACAATTTAATCAAGTCGATGATCCACCAAATTCTGGTTAATGAGGGCCCATACTCCTCAAAAAACAAAAGTTTGGAATCTATTCAAAGAACCTTACATAACATTACCCTATCAAATAGAAGTTATTTTTATCAAGTTATCTATCACAGCAAGATCCCTTTTCTATCACATCATCTATCACCATAGCATGCAATTTCTAATGTACCTATATGGCATGGAAACTATGCATGGAATGTGATTCTGACATGTGCCTAAATTATAAATGAGATGGAATACACTCACCTATTTGGGTTACAACTGAATATTACCCAAGTATAAAAATATAAATAGCACAAAACAAGTGCATCACCCAATGGTGAAAATCAGATCAATTGTAATAATCGTAAACAGAAGGTCACAAATTAATTCGAGGCAATCCTATAATTACCTGTACTTGGGGTAGCTACTCCTAGGAGAAGTTATTACCGAACTCCTTAACAATCTATCTCTTTCCATTGTTTCCAAATAATAAAATGACTCAGAGTGAAGAAAAAAGAAGTCCCTTTGATACCACTTCGTAACATCCCAGATCCGGGTGCCACTCGACGGGTTCCACTAACCCGGTTGGTCACATGACCTCAAGAGCATTTCCCAAACGCCTGAGGCTTCCGACTAGTAGCATTGGACAAGGACTGATAGTGGGGAAACTATTCCCTCATTTTTCAAAGTGTTGAACAACATAGAAAATAAAAACATAGAAAATCAGAATTAGTAAACAATATAAACGTGTAATGGACAACAGAACTAAAGAAAATGATAACTGTAGGCAATTATATATAATGATGTGTGTAACACCCCAGGTAAATAAAGAATATGACATTTTTATATTTTTCCCAATTTGTGAATTAAATGTCAATATTAATTTAAATGGAATGATATGCTCGATGGCTTACCCAATATGCAACAATGAGTTCCTTTGAAATCGTACATTGCACTCTAATAATAAAATCATATTATTTTAAATGGTAGTTAACGCCTAGCCGTTGTATTGACAGGAATGAATCTAAATAACTAAAATATGATTATATATGTTTGTTAAATGTTTTTACTTTTATCGAATAAATTTTAGAGGCTTAAAATACAAATGAATCACATCTTAAGCATTGAATACAATAGTATTTTTAAAAGATTGTTTTACTACCTTTTGATGGCAAACCATTTTTTTAATCAAACTTTGGAAAATTTTATAAGCTATATTTTTCAAAATAAACATATTATTTATGATTGGGACATTGAAATTTACCTTGGGTTAATTTTTGGTATTTTTCCGAAAAATGTCAATTTTTAATGAATAATGAAAAATGATGTATTTTAATTCAGAACCTCTTTTTAATCTAATTTATTTATATGATTAGATTATATTTTGAATTTGTTTTAAAGTTAAATTAGAATATATTTTTACCATTTAATCCAATATTGGTCTATGGAATTAATTTCACTTTGAAATCGGACTTAAACTAGTGTCAATCTTTTGATACATTTTGTTTCATAAAAACACGCTATTTGATTTGACAGCGGGGATTAATTATTAAATTAATTAACGCAACATATATGTTTTGAATTTTTTAAAATAGACATTTTTTTTGAATTCGGAATATCAAATATATCTTAGGGTGAATTTTTGGTAATTTTCAGAAAAACTTCAATTTTTGATGAATAGTGAAACCACTAAGTGGTACTTATAAAAACTGATTTTCCGTTTAAATGAAATTTTTCCACCTTTGTGTTTTGAATTTAGAAAATCCGACATACATGGTTATCAATAAGAAATAAAATGTGGTTCAATGGGATTAAAATAATTTTTTGTTGAATAGTAACTTATTAAGTTTTTAATTGCGATTAGATGTAATTAGTGTAGTTTAAGGTAAGAATAACTTTTTAATAAAATTAAATGACCTAGAGATATGTCCTACCCTCATTGGATGTGTCATGGCCGACCAAGACATTCCATGGGTCAACTTGGGGACCCCATGGAGCCACTTTTGTTGGAAAATGACATAAATACCTTTTTATTTAATGATAAAGTAAAAATGACACAAACATTAGATGTTTTACTAAAAGAATTTTTACATGGGGTTATACAAGTAGGATTTTTGAGAATAAATATTCATTAGAAATAGGAAATGATTTCCTATATCATAGTATTTTTTTTATAATTTTTAGACATGGAATAAATTAAATTATTTATGACATCATGATGATGCAGCGATGACCTCATTATTTAATGATTTAAATAAAATGGATAGATATTGTAATATCTAAGACCTACAAATGTCCAAAACCTATTGGATGGTGTATTTTGAACCCTTATAACCTTATCCACGAATTATATCAATGTGGGACCTTTCAAATCCGAAACTCATTTTCAAATAATGTAACATTTGCTTACTTTCCAAGAGTGCCCCTCCTCTCCTCTTATAAATGTCCCCCACCTCTACCTCCTTACCCACACCTCTCAAGCCTTTGGATCGCCCAAACTCTGCCCATTTCATCTCTCCACATCCCTATATAACTCCTTTAAGCCTCACTTTGGGCATAATCGTTTTCAAGGAAGCCTTTGAGCTCAAATCAAAGGAAGTTACCCGATTTAAAGGTAATGTCTTCACTTGTGTCCTTTTGTTTTATTTTTCTTCTCCAACCCCCTAAACTCTTTTTATTAATTTATTTTTTAACAAATCCAGTATATTCAATATACTAGTATGTTTTTATAAGATGGATTCGAGCTACACATACACGCACCTACATGTAATGGTTAAAGAACATACTATTTCCGTGGATGGCGAATTTCTGCCTCCCGAAACGATGATTGTTCAACATTCTTCTAACACCTTCAAAGTTGACATTAAGATGACACTATATTTATATATTATATCTAATATGTTTATGATTTACTTAAGCTTCTGTATTTTTAATTTATGGCATACCTTTATGGTTTCCATTATGGGTAAACGCGATATCTTCATTTAAGGAAGCGCGGACTACCGCCCCCTCAAAGTGATTTGATTCGTTAATACCATATGTGGTACGTATAAAGGATATATTCAATGATATTATATATTATACCATACAGGAATTAAAATACTCTTATGTATCATTATGTTTTAATTCCTTTAAATATGAAATAGAAATGGAAGTAGCGTTCATGCGTACATACGGCTTACCATCTCCATGAATGGTGCATTTCATCTATTAACTGTAAATGTTATGTAATATTATAAATGAATGAATATACTGGATATATATGATATATATGATATCTACATCATGAATAAAACTCTGGATATAATTAACCTTTGACCACACGAACAACATGTAATTGTAAGAAGTCCACTTTCGACTTAAGGACCAAATACCGACAAAACAAACATTATTAACTTAAATGATTACATAATGTTTATGAAATGGTAATAAGTGATATAAAAGGAATAATGAAAATGAAAAAGGTTCTTAAGTAAGTCGAAATTAACTCAAGTTTATTATTCAGTAGATTAAAGAACGATCGAGTCAAGTCGGACCCGAGGTAAGGGACCCTACCCCTCTTTCTTTTTAAGTTCACTCTTTTATGTCATTCCTTTTAAGCTCATATATCTTGTGATCGGGATGTTCTTTTATATTAATAATACTGTAATTTTTATGTTCATATGATGGGAGACCCTATTCTCTATCATCAATCCATTTTGGATGTTTTGAGTGGCGCTGTTAGGCTGCCGAATTTTCGTAAGGGATCCTACTCCTCTCTTTCTTTTTAAGTACTCTCCTTTATGTCACTTCTTTTAAGCACCTCTTTGTTATGTTGGGGGATGTTCTTTTACATACCTATTTCTGTATACATTATGTTAATATGATTAGAGACTCTATTTGAACCCATCAATCCATTTTTGTATGTTTTAAGTGGTGCTGTTAGGCTGCCGAGTTTTCGTATGGGATTTTTCATCTCACTTTTATTCCCATGAGATTTATGCTACATTTTCCACAATTTCCTTTGAGTGGTGTATGTACTGCCCATTCTTATACACCTTGTGTTTTATAATTTCATTTATGGGTATTTACATCTTCATTGTATGATCATTCTTCCATGGGGTGTACATTTCAAAAGTTTCCCAACTCGGTAAGGGGACCTTTCACCCTCCTGTTTTTAAAATACTTTTTTTATTATGTCTTTTAATTCACATACTATTATGTTGGGATATGTTATTTTATATCCTTATTGACGTAAATTTTATGTCCAAGTGATGATATTCCCTTGTTATCTCTCATCAATTCATTTTTTGAATTTTTAAGTGATGACGTTAGGCTGTCGAATTTTACCCAGGGAACGTTTTAACCCAATTTCGATTTCTTTGGGATCAACATGTAGTTATTGAATATGTCATCTTTTTAATATGTTTGAATTAACTTTTATTGTTTTACTCTTAATATCCACTTATATTGGGTTTATTTATATTTGTCACACAGAATTTGGAGATTGCATTATCTTTAATTTAAGGATACCTTCTTTATAAGGGAATTCCTCACATTTGACATTTCTATTGAGACTTATTTGATGTTATGCACCAATTCACTCTTATATGGTGTATATAATATCCTTTGGAATATTATATCATGAATCCATTTATTCTCATGATATTATAAAGTTCTGACTAAATATTATTCCTCAATTATTATATTCAAGTGTCTCTAATTTTGGTAGAACCCCTTTCACCAAAATATCACTTTAAATGTTTTAATTATTTCTTCTTATTAATATCCATGTTTTCAAAGTGGTTTTAAGGATTTATTAATATGGATATTAATGGGTTAAAATTTTAAATGCTTTAAGGTGGTATGGGACATTTTGATTAAAAATCTCTTTATTAAATTTTTTAAATGGTTTTAGAAATGGTTTTATATTGAATGGATTCATTGTTTAAATATACTAAAATGTTATATTGTGATTGAAATGTGGAAATGTTATGTTTCCATTATGAATGTTTTATGTGATACGTTTATGTTATGGTTCTTGTGAATTGTTATGAAAACGGATAGTTCCTTCATAAACTAAGGGCGAGTGAGCCCGATATAGCTCTCCAATGCATTGGGTAACGCGAAGGAGTGAAACGTTTAGGTTTCTCCAAAGAGATTTAGGTAATATACTATGTTGGGTATTCTAAACGTAACCAAGACGGTTACTCCCTACTTAAGAATGTTATGAATGCCTTAAGTTACCTTTTATGTCTTATGATTTCTATGATTTATTCATGATTTGATTAGGTATGTTAAAGTGCCTATGTTTTATAGGTAAATTATGATTTCATTCTTATGTATATATGAACTCATGTTTCCTTTCCATATTTTTATAACCCTTAATGAGCTTTTTAGGCTCATCCCAAGTTTTTTTGAAATTTTTTTCCTAGGTCAAGGGAAAGGTACATGATGTGATGATAGTGTCAAGGATATGTCAAGAAAGAATCTGTGTTTTATTTTAAATATGTTTCCGTTGATGGGAAGAATGAATACTGTCTTTTATGTAACCACTTTGTTTAAATGTGGAATGTAATGCAAGTTTCATGATCTAATTCTCTAAAAATCTAAACCTGAAAAGATCCTCAATGTCTAATCTAGTAATAACTCATGATTAAGTAAGGTTTAAGGATGGAGCCTTATAGTTGGTATCAGAGGTCGGTTTGGACAACTTTAAGGATTAGGAGTTCTTGTGAGACACATGATTAGTCCCTATATCTATTATTTCAGTTAAATCCTTGTTTTATAACATTTTTTTCAGGTCAAGTAAAGTTGGTTACGAATGGAAGGAGAAGGATCTCAAACGACATTCTAATCTCTTCCTAATGACATGCTTGCAAAATTTATTGTAAAGTCATCTTCAGATGATTGTTAAACTTTTTCTAGCATACAACTTACTTGCAAGAAGTTGTATGAGATATCAAACACCTCCACTATACCTCGTTATCATCGTGGATCATGTGTTGTTTTTAGACAAATACTATTTTTACAATATTTTAATATTTTTAAGAAAGTTATATATTATCAAGGTATTTTCAAATATTTTTCCTTATCACAAGAATTTAAAGCATATTATGATTTTAAAAATGGTGCTGAGGAAGGAGACCCTTGCACAACCTATTTATGTTTTCTTCTAAAATATAGTCTCACATCACATACTTATGGTATTTTAAAAGGACCAATAATAGAAAGTTTCAACTCAATTTCGGTCAGACTATTTTATAGAAATCATGTTTTATCAGATGTTTTGGAATTATATGTCATACATGATTATTTTCCAAAACTGTTTTTCTGTGAACACCCATATGACCCATGTTGTACGAGGTGTATTTAGATGGAGGAAGAAAATGATTTTGAAAGATCTCTAAATCATTGTTTCAATGCATGTGACTTCTACCTACGTGAGCAAGATGACGATGAAACCGAGTGGACACCATGATCAAGGTATAATGTTATTCATTTTGGGAATCATTTTATTTTATCTTATGGTGGTGAAATAAGACTTCAAGAATTAAGATGTTTAGATCGTAATGAATTTGGATGAATATTAAAGGTATAAGGAAACGATTGAGGTTAAAACATGTTAGGGTTATTTTTGGAGTTCTATAAAAAGGACAACACGCAGACCGTGTGACAACCCGTCGCGTCGGACAAAGTTGCAGGAATCAAACCCACAACCAAAGTGAAACTGGTATTTATTGCCTACTACTGGACTACGTGAAGTCCCTGGTTAGTTTGGCTGATTCTTTTTAGTTAGATGATTTTATGAATTAAGAGTATGTTGATTTTGGGTTATCTATGGATATTTATTAACCAATCATGGAGGATATGTGATTAGGTTAATTACTTTTCAATAAGAGACATTAAGAGCAACTGATGTTGTTTGGAGATAAATGTTACGATTTATTTGGTAGACTATGTGATTAAATCCTTCAAATATTTGGGTTTCAATCTTATTTTGGTTTAGTTTGAATAATTGTTATGGAAAAATTGTTTATCGAATGGTCCTCGTTGAACTTTGGGTTTTGTTGGACAAATTTTGGAGATTAAGAATAGATTTTATTTTTAACAAAGGGTTATCTTTTCTGGATTATCTGATCTTGTACTAACCTTTTTGGTTTTGGTTTTGGTTAGAGTATAAAGTCATGGGAAGTATATAGTTATCTATTGTGAATTAGGTGATTCCCTAGAAATTGATTATAGTACTCTTAATGTGAACAAGTCTTCTAAATACTCGTCTTTTGGAGAAAATATGATTTTGTGTAAGGAATCTAATAAAAGTTGAAAGTCAACATGATAAGTGATTATGTTTCCATATGAATAAATTCCTCAATAAAAAGTAACTTAAAACAAAAATGTTGTCTATTAACTTTTCCTACTGGGGAATCGAATACCGTTTAACCCATCACAAGTTTGTGATTTTCATGTGGTTAACTTTATCCTAAACATGTTTTTTATCACTCTCCATCAGAACATGACCCTATGTTTTCTCCTCCATGTCCATATTTTTCTACATGTAATCCTAGTATGGGTTAACTCGGGTGACCTTTGTACTTATATTTCTTTATTTTAAAGTGATTGTTTTACTGACTCTTGTTCCGATGTGGGACGTTCAAGGATGTTTCCAAGCTCAATTTTAAAATTGCGAGGACGCAATTCCCAAAAGAGAGGAAGGATGTAACACCCCAGTTAAATAAAGAATATGACATTTTTATATTTGTCCCTATTTGTGAATAAAATGTCAATATTAATTTAAATGGAACGATATTCTCGATAAATTACCTAATATGCAACAACGAGTTCCTTTGAAATCATACATTGCACTCTAATAATAAAATAATATTAATTAAAATGCTAGTTAATGCCTGGCCGTTGTATTAACAGTAATGAATATAAATAACTAAAATATGATTATATATGTTTGTTAAATGTTTTTACTTTTATCAAATACATTTTAGAGGCTTAAAATACAAATGAATCCCATCTTAAGCATTGAATACACTAGTATTTTTAAAAGATTATTTTACTACCTTTTGATGGCAAACCATCTTTTTTAAATCAAACTTTTGACAATTTTATAATCTGTATTTTTCAAAATAAACATATTATTTATTATTGGGACATTGAAATTTACCTTGGGTTAATTTTTGGTATTTTTTCAAAAAAGATCAATTTTTAATGAAAAGTGAAAAATGTTGTATTTTAATTCAAAACCTCTTTTTAATCTAATTTATTTATATGATTAAATTATATTTTGAATTGATTTTAAAGTGAAATTAGAATATATTTTTACCATTTAATCCTATAGTGGTCAATGTAATTAATTTCACTTTGAAATCGGACTTAAACTAGTGTTAATCTTTTGATACATTTTGTTTCATAAAAACACACTATTTGTTTTGAAAGTGGGAATTAATTATTATATTAATTAATTAAAATTATAGGTTTTGAATTTTGTAAAATAGAAATCATTTTTGAATTTGGAATATCTAATATAGCTTAGGGTGAATTTTTTGTAATTTTCTGAAAAACTTCAATTTTTTTATTAATAGTGAAACCACTAAGTGGTACTTATAAAAACTGATTTTCCGTTTAAATGAAATTTTACCTCCTTTGTGTTTTGAATTTCGAAAATCTGACATACATGGTTATCATTAAGAAGCAAAATGTTGTTCAATGGGATTAAAATATTTTTTTGGTGAATAGTAACTTATTAGGTTTTTAATCGCGATTAGAGGTAATTAGTGTAGTTTAAGGTAAGAATAATGTTTTAATAAACTTAAATGACCTAGACACATGTCCTACCCTTATTGGATGTGTCATGGCCGACCAAGACAATCCATGGGTCATCTTGGGGACCTAATGGAGCCACTTTGGTTGGAAAATGACATAAATACCTTTTTATTTAATGATAAAGTAAAAATGACACAAACATGAGATGTTTTACTAAAACAATTTTTACATGGGGTTATACAAGTCATCTTTTGGACTATAAACAGTCATTGGAAAGAGAAAATGATTTCCTATATCATAGTATTTTTTTATAATTTTTAGACATGAAATAAATTAAATTATTTATGACATCATGATGATGCAGCGATGACCTCATTATTTAACGATTTAAATAAAATGGAAAGATAATGTAATATCTAAGACCTATACATGTTCAAACCCTATTGGATGGGTGGATTTCGAACCCTTATCACCTTATACACGAATTATATCAATGTGTGACCTTTTAAATCCAAAACTCATTTTCAAATAAAGTAACATTTGCTTACTTTCCAAGAGTTCCCCTCCTCTCCTCTTATAAAGGCCCCCACCTCAGCGTCATTACCCACACCTCTCAAACCTTTGGATCGGACAAACTCTGCCCATTTAATCTCTCCACATCCCTCTCTAACTCCTTTAAGCCTCATGTTGGGCATAATCCTTTCCAAGGATGACTTTGAGCTCAAATCAAAGGAAGTTACCCGATTTAAAGGAAATGTCTTCACTTGTGTTCTTTTGTTTTATTTTGCTTCTCCAACCACCTAAACTCTTTGTATTTATTTATTTTTTAACAAATATAGTATCTTAAATATAATAGTATGTTTTTATAAGATTTATTCGAGCTACACTTACACACACATACATCTAATGGTTAAAGAACATAATGTTTCCATGGATGGCGAATTTCTGCCTCCCGAAACGATGATAGTTCAACATTCTTCTAACACCTTCAAATGTGGCCATTAAGATGACACTATATTTATATGTGATATCTAATGTGTTTATGTTTTACTTAAGCTTATGTGTTTTTCATTTATGGAATACCTTTATAGTTTCCATTATGGGTAAACGCAATATTGTCATTTAAGGAAGTGCGGACTACCGCCCACTCAAAGTGATTTGATTCATTAATACCATATGTGGTTCATATAAAGGATATATTTAATGATATTATATATGATACCATACTGGAATTAAAATACTATTATGTATCATTGTGTTTTAATTCCATTAAATATGAAATAGAAATGGAAGTAGCGTTCATGCGTACGTACGGCTTACCGTCTCCATGAACGGTGCATTTCATTTCTTAACTCTAAATGTTATGTAATATTATAAATGGATGAATATACTGTATATATATGATATATATTATCTCTACATCATGAATACAACTCTGGATATAATGAACCTTTTACCACACAAACAACATGTAATTGTAAGAAGTCCACTTTCGACTTAAGAACCAAATACTGAAAAAACAAACATTATTAACTTAAATGATTACATAATTTTTATGAAATTGTAATAAGTGATATAAAAGGAATAATGAACCTGAAAAAGGTTCTTAAGTGTGTATAAATTAACTCAAGTTTATTATTCAGGATATTAAATAACGATCGAGTCAAGTCGAAACTGAGGTAAGGGACCCTACCCCTCTCTTTCTTTTTAAGTACACTCTTTTATGTCATTCCTCTCATATATCCTGTGATAGGGATGTTCTTTTATATTACTAATACTGTAATTTTTATGTTCATATGATGAGAGACCCTATTATCTCTTATAAATCCATTTTGGAAGTGTTGAGTGGTGTCGTTAGGCTGTCGAATTTTCATAAGGGATCCCACTCCTCTCTTTCTTTTTATGTACTCTCCTTTATGTCACTTCTTTTAAGCTCCTCTTTGTTATGTTGGGGGATGTTATTTTATATTACTCTTTCTGTAAACATTATGTTAATATCATTTGATAATCTATTTGAACTCATCAATCCATTTTTGTAAGTTTTATGTGGTGTCGTTTGGCTTCCGAGTTTTCATAAGGGATTTTTCATCTCACTTTTATTCCCATGAGATTTATGCTACATTTGACACAATTTCCATTGAGTGGTGTATGTACTGCCCATTATTATACACTTTGTGTAGTATAATTTCATTTATTGGTATTCACATCTTCATTGTGTGACCCTTCTTCCATGGGGTGTACATTTCGAAAGTTACCCAACTCGGTAAGGGGACCTTTCACCCTCCTCTTTTTAAAAGACGTCTTTTGTTACGTCTTTTAATTGACATAATATTATGTTGGGATATGTTCTTTTATATCATTATACATGTAAATTTTATGTCCAAGTGATGAGATGCCCCTTTTATCTCTCATCAACTCATTTTCTGAATTTTGAAGTGATGTCGTTATGCTGTCGAATTTTACCAAGGGAACTTTTTAACCCAATTTCGATTTCTTTGGGATCAACATGTAGTTATTGATTATGTCATCTTTTGAATATGTTTGAATGACCTTTTATTGTTTTACACTTCTTATCCACTTATATTGGGTGTATTTATATTTGTCACACATAATTTTGAGATTGAATTATCCTTAATTTAAGGATACCTTCTTTATAAGGGAATTCCTCACATTTGACATTTCTATTGAGGCTTCTTTGATTTTATGCAACAATTCACTCTTATATGATGTATATACTATCATTTGGAATATTATATCATGAATCCAGTTATTCTCATGATATTATAAAGTTCTGACTAAATGTAATTCCTCAATTATTATATTCAAGTGTCTCTAATTTTGGTATTACCCCTTTAACCAAAATATCACTTTAAATGTTTTAATTATTTGTTCTTATTAATATCCATGTTTTCAAAGTGGTTTTAAGGATTTATTTATATGGATATTAATGGTTTAAAATTTTAAAAGATTCATGGTGGTATGGGACACTTTGATTAAAAATTCTCTTTATTAAATGTTTTAAATGGTTTTGGAAATGGTTTCCTTTTGAATAGATTCATTATTTAAATATACTAAAATGTTATATTGTGATTGAAATGTGGAAATGTTATGTTTCCTTTATGCATGTTTTATGTGATACATTTATGTTATGGTTCTTGGGCATTGTTATGAAAACGGGTGGTTCCATGATAAACTAAAGGCGGGTGAGCCCGATATAGCTCTCCAAAGCATTGGGTAACGCAAAGGAGTGAAACATTAAGGTTTCTCCGAAGAGATCTAGGGAATATACTATGGTGGGTATTCTAAACGTAACCAAGAGGGTTACTCCCTACGTAAGAATGTTATGAATGCCTAAAGTTACCTCTTATGTCTTATGATTTCTATGATTTATTCATGATTTGATGAGGTATGTTAATGTGCCTACGTTTTATGGGTAAATTAGGATTTAATTCTTATGTATATATTAACTCATGTTTCCTTTCCATATTTTTATAACCCTTACTGAGATTTTTATTCTCATTCCATGTGTTTTTGAAATGTTTTTCATGGGTCAAGGGAAAGGTACATGATGTGATGATTGTGTCAAGGATGTGTCAAGAAAGAATCCGTGTTTTATTTTAAATATGTTTCCGTTGATGGGAAGAATGAATACTATCTTTAATGTAACCACTTTGTTTAAATGTGGAATGTAATGCAAGATTCATGATATAATTCTCTAAAAATCTATACCTGAAAAGATCCTCAATGTCTAATATTGTAATAACTCAAGATTAATTAAGGTTTAAGGCTGGGGCCTTATAATGTGTATGTCTCTAATTCTAATGAAGCAGCCAAAACAGTATACACTGCAATCTAATAATATAAATCACAAGGTAAAGATATAGAAAAACAAAATAAATCAGTTAAATAGGATCGTAGCAGCATCGCAAGCATGACCTCGGTCCCATGCTGTTATACTCATCTGCAACAATCATGTACTTGTGTAGGGACTATTTCCCTTATCAACACCTGCAACAATATAATCTGTTTGGGCCCAAGACATGACCCAAATAGTGTGTGAGAAATAAATCCCAATAGGCAACCACCAATGGACCATGCCCAACATTCAGTGAGTTTGTGCAACAATAGTGTGCAGTAATGAAAATGTAGTATACTTGGAAATACTCAAAATCAGCCACTCCTACCAGTTCTATTCCCATTTAATCATTATTTATCAATTTAACATAAATGAATTATAAGTTCTCAGGTCTCAGCCTTATCCAAAAATCTCTTACACAGTGCCACATCAAAACTATAACAAGCTATCTAACAAGTGCAAGGTAAAACCATACCAAGATTGTGCTTTATATTGTGAGGTATAACATGTGAATCACCACAGTTAATATGTAAAGTAATAGAGTCCTTATAAATACAATCCTTACCCTCAGGTAATCTGAATCAAAACCCTCAGGTGATGGCCCACATGAATAACAAATATTTCCCTTATGCATAAGAGATAATTCCCTTAGGCATAAAAGATACTGTCCTCAGACATAAGAAACATTTCCCTTATGCTAAACAAAAGTCTACCCTCGGGAATTGTGAATAATAACCTCAGGCTATGAATGTAACCTGGACACACCCAACACATATGAAATAAACTTATATACATTATCTCTAAAGAAAACTCAAAAAAATATTAAATCATGGTATACCCTTGGGTATCCTGGCCAAACTTCTAAACAAGTGAGACACACCCACGGGGTTGCCCTGGATCCAAGAAATGGTCCCAGACAGCACTTTATAAATATTCATTAAATTAACTATGCAATTTTAGTTATTTAATTAATCAAGGCCTCAGCCATACGACACCCCAAACATGAGAGTGTAGCACAAAAGTACAGAAAAACAACATTACAGTTGGAATTAAACATCAGACCACCTACCTTGATCTCCATAAAACGATATACTCAAACGAAACCTCCCAAAACACCTGATAATGGCATAGATCTAGGATAAATATTTATCCATTAAAACTTAAATATCATCCCCATAGGATAGAATTAATAAGAACTACTCATGGAGAAGGAAGGTCTTACCCGCATGGTTCAAACAAGATCTATGGCGGAAGAAACAGATTATCGGTATGTGATTGAGAGCTCATCCAAGCTCCTGCCTCTCCTACTGATGCTACAAATGCATACACTACCTCCTCTGCCAAATGAGGAGGCCACATCCCATTTTAAGTGAAGAAAAAAAAACTACACGGTGTGTACTCTCATGTATACGACATGCACTTTTCATTTTTTCTTAACTATTCCTATGGTGGATACTTTTCACCACTGCAATGTTCATCAGTCAACATGAGTACACAACATGTATTACTTAGTACGCAACGTGTACTATTGCTCAAATGGAGGCTACTCCCACCACCTTACTATCCACTTTCTGACTAATTACATGGCGTGTGAATACAAAGTACATGCCGTGAAGGTAGTTTTTACACCCTTCATCGCCGACGGGACTACTCGACCTGTGTACTCATCTCACAAGGCCAAAGTAGATGGCGTGAGGAAACGTACACAGTGTGTATCCACAAAATTAGGGATTTTCCCCATTTTCCATATTTTCCGAAAAACACTTAATGAAAAAGGAAAAGAAGAAACCTATACCTCAAGAATAAGAACCGGTTTCTTACATATAAAAATGAACCCAACCAAATCAATTCAAAAGTATCGAGGGAATAAAATAAATGATTAAAAAATGATTTAAAATAAATATAACATGGATGGAACTTTAAATTTTATGAAGTATGGTACTGTATATAGAAAAGGGAGGATAAAAATACATGACCAAACCAAACATACTTCCCCAACCTCAAAAAACTATAAATGAGTAAACAACTAATAGATACTAGGACCAATATCCAATGATATTATCACTACACATGGTCCATGCACCCATTACCTCAATTGTCCTCTGAAGTCACTTTCGACCTGCCCCCTATTTGTAAAATAAATGGCATGTGTTGGGAAAAACCCATGTAGGGGTGAGTATATACATAGTCATTAAAATGTACAAAAAATTAATGGGCAAGTAGTAATAGATACAATTGTAGAGAAAAATAATTGAAATAATAGTTTTAGAGAATGATTAAAGCTCAACCCCACAATAGTTAAATTAAACTTCTCCAAACACAAGGATATCAATACATTGATAATATAAACTTCTCATAAAGTCATTTTTACCTATAGTAGGAGAGTAGTCTCATCAAAACAAGAGAAGATAGGCATGGAATTTATGTGGTGTACCTTATGCATCTTCGCCTCTCACTGAAGGAGAATAAGAATAATCAAGGAGTGGGAACTCGAAAAGGATATATATATATATATATATATATATATGCATAGATAATGAATCCAAAACATGAGAGTAAGGGGATTTCCATCTCACGGCTCAACCCAATTAGAGTATTAGACAATAGATCCAAAAGAAAGTACATCTACTATTACCATAACCTCATATGATTTCCTAAAACACACAAGTATAATGGAATAAATAAAAAAACAAACAATATCCTATGTGGGTGGCACTGAATCAACCTCATGGTTTCTGGCCACATAACAAGAATGTGTCTTAGTGGGGAGAGAGTACCACTTTCATGGGATTCCAAAGGTATGTCAAACCATGCCTCATCATTACATCACACATTCATGGGGTCAACAAATATTGGTAAGGATCCCATTCCCTAGTATGAAAGGAGGGTTATTCACTGTTAGTCATCGAGATACTCCACTACATAATCCTACTAGAGGGTACCACTTCGGAACATCGTTGGGGAACTCCATTACCCAAACTTTCTTGAGTGTAAGACTGGAATATTGTGGAACCCCACTAAATAGAGATATTGGAGGGTAACTCATAAAATTCATCAGGGAACGACACTACTCAACCCTACTAAAGATTTAACCCATAAAGTTAATCGGGGAAGCCCACTGCCCAATCATAATATAGGTTATGCCCAAAATGATCATTGGGGGACACCACTACCCAACCCTTCTAAATGGTTTTCCTAGGAAATTGGGGAAATCCATAGTCTTGTCCTATAAAATGGTTACTTGAAAATATCATCATGGAATTCCATTTCCCTCGTTTGTTAGTGAGTTCCACCTGGAACAATTTTGTAGATTCTGTTTGATTTCTTGCATCTCGGGTGTCCCCTCAGCATGTTACCAAGTCTAAACATTTCACATAGTTTTTAGAAATCGTCATATGAGGTAAAATTGTCATTCTACATAGAAAAACACTTAGGATGTGACCCTAATGAGACAAAATCCACGTTCAAATGAAGGGGACAAGAATGTATGAAGTTCTTTTAGAATATATCAAGGAGTACATGTTATGTGAGGGGACTGACAAAGTTTGTGGTCGCACTTCACTACTTGTTAATGTATCTGGTGGGTACATGGGTTTAATCAATGTAGGTAACAAACTATTTAATTATTCTACATGGCATGTCCAACCTATCCAGTGATCGGGTTGTGTCTACTGGACAAATCTATGTACTAGGATCCCATGCACATGTAATTTTGTACATGAAACATGTTTGGACATGTGGCCCATAGCATGGATCACTCTAAAATAAAATATTTAAATGGATTTTTAAGGTATGTACATGTCATTAAATACTTAGGTATTTCTAAAACCCTAATGACGTTGCTAAAAGTTTCTACATGTTGTAGTTTCTTCATTATACATAGCATATAGTTGGTATTTTCTAATAGTGTATAGATTTTTTCCTAATCATCATCTATGAATCAATGTTTCCCTAACTGAAAAGGATTCGACATTAAATATATTCAAAAATCATAGATATAGCCCTATATTTCATATGTTGGTTTCTATTCATCGTGAATCTACTCTAGTCACTGACAAGGGCTTCGTTATGCATTTTGTAAACACCCAAGGCATTGATGCTTAATGATTCATCCCCAAATCATTGGACTGGACATCCTTTCAATGAAAAATAGCCAAATCAATATCCATTTCATCTATCCATGCTCCCTCCAATGATTGTTTTACAAATCCTGGCACCAGACTGGGCTCAGGTTTCCCAGAAATTGTCAAACTAGGAACCATGTAGATTCTAATGGTGAATTACGTGAAGAATGTTGGCAGAAAACATAGGAAAAAAAGTTTTATAAAATAGTTGTCCAATAATTATTGTATAATCGATAAATATTGGGATATTTATATTATAAAGAAACTGGTAAAATAATGTTTCAACACTCAATCACATGCAGAGGTTTACAATAGGGGTGCAGATTGAAGATCAATGATCAAAATTCTCAAACATATATTATAAAGAGAATAAAAACCAATTTAAGAGTCCTATATATGTTTTGGATTGATAATTAGAGAAAAAAGTTCTCACACAATGATATAAATAAGATTATTCATTTTTTGAGCTTTGATTTTTTTTATCTAAGGATTGTTCATCACTCGATCTCGATTCACTAAAGGGATTCACCAATAGAGGAGGGGAGGAGAGATTTGACTATATTTTGATAATTTTAATCCATCATTGGAAATATTCTCTTACCTACTTATTTATAAAAAAATTAGGTTTAAAAATTAATTTATCAATTAATTAACAAATTATTTAATTAATCTACCTAAATGAACTACAAACAAGAGAGGGATTCAAACATCCCACACCGACTTATTTTATGACGCACGTAGGCTAAACACCATGTTCTACACACAACTGAGTTGTCATCAATAGTATTCAATAAAAGGAATAATATTTATTCCTTTTTCAATAATTAACTACACCCACACAATATAAAGTATATATCATTAATTTTTATAAAATTTATTCTAGGCACACTGGGCCTCAAAATCACACACCTTCTTGGAACTTATTTTTGATTAATATCTATATACTGATATTTAAATGTATTATAGGGATAAAACAAGGACTCTATAGCATTCCCTATTTTAATATTTTAACTGATGAAATGAGAAAAACACTAGATAATGATCTGCATCTGGCTCTCATAATCCTAGGAAGTCTCCAACATGTTTACGGGCTACTGCAACACATGAACCAAGGGGATGTTCCATCCATGTAAGGTCAGGTCCTGTTGGTTCTCGATCACCTTTGAGTGCACTATAAATTTGGATCCAAGATCAATTTCCAGCTCACCATGTCAATGATGTGTGGAGGTTCATGCACATATTTAATCATCTTTGAAACAAAGAAGACTTTATGCACCCAATCCAGTTGTGGGGATAGGTAAAGGTTGTAAGAAACCTCAAAAACCCTTATCATGATCTGGAATGGCCCTATCAATTTTAGGGATATCTTGCCTACCCAGACGAACTAATGCATTACTCGAATTTCAAATGGATTAAATAATATATGGTATCCTTGATTGAACTACGAAGGCCAATGTAGGTAATTTTCTTAGGGGTTTTATATTCTAAAGGCCATCCTCATCCTATAACAGATGACCTTCACTCTATCGGTTGTTTACTTCCCCAACTATGGTACCACAAGATATAACTCTAAAAACTCTTTCCAACACAGTGGTGACCTGTTGGGTTTTCTATATGGGGCCTAAAAAGGATTCATGTCGATGGTAGAGTGGTAACTATTGGTGTATGAAAACCCTATAATGGGTAGGTGATGCTCCCATCACTTGTCAATTTCCAACACATAAGATCTCAGCATATCCTACACCAAGATTTGTGCTTGTTTTTTCAATCATTCTGGGGGTGAATGATTTCACTCATCCATAAATTAGTATAGTATTTATTTTAAATTCTTATCCATAATCATGATACAAACCACATATAACGATTAGAGACAATCATCGAGGGTATCTCACAAAGGAGGATTATCTCCCTTAAGTACAACAACCCCAAACTCTCCACTGAATGCTTCTACCTAATGGAAAGGATGCGTTCTGAAATCATGGGTTAGTAAACTATCACCTAAATGGATTTATGATTCTTCATCTTATGTATATTCTATATGATAAAGTCTATAAATATTTTATCCCATTACAACTTCAGGATCTCAATAGTCAATAAAAATACTGCAAAAATATGGAACTCAGCTTTAATTTTTCAAGAGGTGAGGAACCATGAGAAAAACACATTTATCCTATGCCTCTTTCCAGAAAACCAAAATAGGTGGTGGATGACTCTGTAAATATTCCATACATCGGGATTTACAGTGAGAGGATAAGTGGGGAACCCCTACATCACCTCATATAGCAACATGATTTGAACCGCTATGCTCCACCAGAACAAGATTTCATGATACCCTACTTCAAAATATCCATCTGTTTCATCTCATGTGGATAAATGAACTTGTAAAATTTCACTATCAGTGTCTCCTAGGTGGGACGCTATAACACACTTAAGTAGTGGTGGAGAAAACACCATTGATTATAGAAAATATTTACCATATTTCTCCACTAGGGCCAGCTACGAGGAAGCTAACTACCCTAAATAATCCTACACTATGAGAGTGTATGAATTACTAATATGTTCATATTTTATAACATTAGAGAATTGACTATCTCAACTCACATTTCTATTGAAATTTCATCAAACATCACTGCCTCATGTTCATGTTTCTATGAGTGAAGACGTATATGAGACTCTAGTAGTTTGACAAAAAGATAAATCACTCTCCCAAAAGGAAGTGTCTCAATATCCTTAGTCCTAATACTACTGATACTAGCTATTGTTCTTAATTCACATTATTCAACTCTTGTGGACTCAACTAAAAAATATCTTAATTGATGACAACCTAACATTGCCCCAACAAAAAACCAAGACTAGGTAATGAGGAATAACAAAAATCTACAAGCACGATGCCCTCTTCTGGTAGTTTCAACACATGGGAACTCATCATCCTCTTTCTCAACTCCTTAATGGTCAGCTGGAAATGCTCATTTCAGGTAAATGGATTACCATTCTCCATTAGGGAAGTCAAAGTGGCTGTGATTCTAGAGATGTCTTCAAATATTCTATAGAGGTCTGCCTAGGGAAGAAATCCCTTCACCTAGGACATATTCCTCAGTATCTCCCATGAAATCAACAATTCAACCATTTTTATATCATATTCTAAATATTGTTTTGAAATGATATTTACTATAATTTGAAACCCCTCTATCCAGAATAAGAACATTGAGAGATTCTTATAAAGCTAGTTCTCTCGATGAAAATCAGGAACCATCCAAAAGTGATCCGCATGATCCTTGTACGCACTAGTACAAAAAATCCTTTTTATGTCTTTTTTTTTTTGCGTTTTAACGTCGGTTTTGTGGCAACGTTGTCGAGACATTATTGTGACTGACATAATGAATATGTTTTTTAACGTCAGTTATTTAATAATCAACGTTAAAAATGTTTTTTAAATTATTTTTTCACATCAGTTTTTAAAAACACCGACGTGAAAGACCATATTTTATACAAAACAATCGCGTTGAAATGCAATTTTTAATGTCGGTTACTTAAAAATTGACGTTAAAAGTAATTTTTACGTCAGTTTTTAAACAAACCAACGTTAAAAGTCATTTTTAACGTTTTTTTTAAATAACAAATGTTAAAAATGTTCATAATTTTGTAGATAATTTCCCGAGCATCAATTTGACAGGTCATAGAGCTCAACAGGAGTTACAGATAAAAAGTTATGACCATTAGAAGTTTGATGTATTTTTTCTGAGGAATGATCGAATGAACAAACCAAAGCATCTTCTACGACGGAAATTTAGAATCTAAATGAGGGTTTGAATTTTTACCATGATGCAAAGAAGAAATATTGAATAAGAATCATTAAATTATATATAAATTAAAAAAACTAATCATAAAAAAAAACAAATCATGGAAACATAATGATGAATACCTTTATGAGATCGCTGAATGAAGAAATAGTGGATTCACATTGAAGATTAAATAGGTTGAGTTGGTGGAATGATAATGTTTGAATGAAAGGATCTTTATATTATTATTTGTGTATAATGAAACCATATAAATGATATGGGAAAAGAAAACACGATAATAAAAATTTAGGTGGCAATTGAAAATTTTGAGCCTGCACTGTGAAAAAAATTCAAATCCCACATTGGTGGGATATTAAAATCATTTTTCACATCGGGTTTTTTGATAAAAGACATGAAAAATATTAAAATTTTCTCTAATTTTTCACATTGGTTATATAAAAACCGATAGCAAAAATCAATTATCATGACTTTTTTCACCTTGGTTATTTAATAACCGATGTGGAAATTGAGAATTTTAGTAAAAATTTGAAATCCCACATTGGAGGGATATTAAAACAATCTTTCACTTCAATTTTATGATAACCGATGTGAAACATATTGAAATTTTCACTGATTTTTCAAGTCGGTTATATAAAAACCTACTTGAAAAATCAATTTTCACCAATTTTTTTACATCGGTTATTAAATAACTTATGTTAGAAATGTGTAAAAACATGTAGTTAATTTTTCTAGCTTTGATTGGATAGGTCACGGAGCTCAAACTGATTTACGGATCAACAGTTATGGTCTTATGAAGTTTGCATTCTCTAAGACTTCATTTAGAGTTGATCATCTTCCAGTGGCCATAACTTTTAATCCGTAACTCCATTTGTTCTCCGTGACCTATCAAATAGAATATTTCAAAAATAATCTACATTTTTTATGCATGTTTAATGTTGTTTATTTAAAAACCAAAGTAAGAATGTCAGGAGACCCCAATTTTTACGTCGGTTATTAGAAGACCGGACATAAAAAATCGGGATTGATGACGTTTTTAGGTCGGTTTTTAAATAACCAACGTTAAAAATGCATACAAAAATGTAGTTCATTTCCTGATATATGATTTGATAGGTCACGGAACTCAAATGGAGTTACGGATAAAAAGTTATGATCCTCTGATGTAGGCCTTCTCTAAGAGTTCATTTAGGGATGATCAACTTTTGTTGGCCATAACTTTTGATCCGTAAATCTGTTTGAGCTTCACGACATTTAAAATTGATGCTCGGGAAATTAAACACATGATTGTAAACATTTTTTACATCAGTTATTAGATAACCGTCATAAAAAAATCATTATAATTTATTTTTGACGTCAGTTCTTATAAGAACCGACATGAAAAATCAGGGAAAATTGATTTTTCACATCGGTTAATAAATAGCCACTGTGAAAACTAAATTATAATGATTTTTCACGTCGGTTATTTAATAACCCATGTGAAAAATAAGTGAAAAAGGATTTTCACATCGGTTATATAATAACCGATGTGAAAAATCAAATTTCGAATATTTTCACGTCGGTTCTATAAAACCGACCTGAAACTGGTGACGTTAAAAATAATTTTTTTAATAGTGAAAATTTAGAGTAGACAAGTATGTCATTGATGAAGACAAAAATAAATCATTCCTTGTGTGGTAGGAAAACCCAATTTATCAAATTACTAAAGACAATGGGTGAATTGTTTCCAATGAAAGGGATCCACTAGGAAATCGTAGTGTATATAGATGAATTAGAATACAATATATGGAATAATATCCTCAAAATCTAGGAATTAGTGTTAGATGAACCTAAGATCGACTTTATAAGAACCATATCTCACCTCAAATCATTTCAAATAGGTATTAAAACCCTGGAAAGTGGTAATCATTAATTATCCTGCCTTGGATTGGGTGAAGATTATCCACCTAAATTCCAAATCCCCAATCCATCATCTTTATAAACATGAATTCATCTACCCATATAGATACACGGGGTCTGATGAAACCTTTATCACAAAGGACCTCTAACTACAATTATAGCTCATAGAGCTTGGTGGGCGCATCATGATATGATGGTGAAGATATCCGGGTATTCATTGGTTGCATGTTTATAAAAAACACCGTCTACAACCTCATATGTAGTCTAAGAATATCATTGGGGAATATGTCCATATAATCCTCCAAAATTGATGTAACTCATATTCCTAATCATACTAACATTAGATATCTATCTCTAGAAAATGAGAATATCATTGCATCATTGCTTGGGTATCTTACTGGTCTACTGTGATAGTAGTTCTGGGGTCGAAAAATGGATTTTTAATTCATTCCCATGATTATATTATAGGGATTAATTTTAATGAAATTTTTTTCCATTGTGAACCTATCACCTTCAACAGATGGCTGACACTGCCAATAGATAAATGTTACAGAAGAATAATTCATTGTAGGAACCTCAAGATAAAGTTTCTGGTATATCATATCTAATGAGAGTTCTAGCCTTCATACTAGGATATGAGAGATAAAATAAGTACTAGATCATTTTTCTAATAATAGAAAGTAATGTATAGAATAAAAATATATAGTACCTCAAATCACTTTGTGTTCTTTAGGATTGTAAACATAAACTCTTTATACCTGTCTGCTGCTCTGGACACTAGCTCCCTATGGCTGATGTGGGACACAAGGTGGTGGTGGTGGAAAGATCTCATACCTCCATCCCACAAATACACCTCTTCCTACTTCACTGATAGAGTTTACTCCCAAGGGACCACCTAGTCCACATGTAGGAGATCCCTGATCATAGTGATTCCTCTTCCATGGCAGTCCATCAACTATCTTTCGAGGATTATAAGTATGTCTGGTCAATTAGTCTTGTGCCTTGTGACCTCTACTATCAAATTAATAGCACTATGCATCCTCAGTATGGCATGGTTCTATTTGTTTTTGACGCACTATATGATGAAATCCAGAAGGCTGGTCTTGGAAGGGTTTCCTATTGTGAGATCTATGATGCTTTCCAGCAGCTATAGATGACTTAGATTTGTTAAGTGGACTTCCATATCTAGATACCAGGCATCCCTTTGATAGAAACAACTCTATCACATATTTCTTCTCTAGTACCCTAGCATAGTTGGGGATTTATAAGGGTAGTACAATGGCTTTAATGTCTCTATGATGTCCTTATTGAAACATTCATTGGTGGTTGTAGCCATTACAAATAACATTGAGAGTGTATCTCATAAGGTGTAGAGTCCTAGTTGTGTACATATACACTATCATCGATCCCAGTTGAATCTCTTGATGTCCCAGAATCCAAAATGAGCACATGAATGAAGGGTAGAACTCCCCATGGAACAGTTTCTACATTTTGTCCCACAATAGTGTAGACTCATAGTGCATAAAAATTACAAAGATACACCAATGCCCAACTTCCATATGGAAAATATTGGCTTCCAAAGCCACGATATTATCCATTGGGTACGAATAATACAGAATACATAGAAAAATGAATGAAGAAAATTATCAGTTGCATGATGATATTTCCTTCCTGGTAACCTCATTGGTCTCGGTCGCTGGAACTCACATAGTGCACTAAACCTACACACATCCTTATCATACTATAATAAGACTAACTACTACAAAACAGGTGGGGTTGCTGCTACCTACTCACTTGGAGGAATGGGATTGTGAGATGGACCCAGAATTAAGTCTTCACATCTCATAGGGTCGACATTATGCACCAAATTTAGTTTTAGGATAACTATAATTGCAATAGATATCTAAAATTTATCATGGAGTTGATAACCCTGATGAACATATATATATAAAAATCAGTGGGAGATGAATTAATACAGATAGTTAGAAACAAAATCATATATTATGCATGTACAATTAATCCCTATAACAAATGTTTTGTCAGGATTAGTTGACAAGAAGGTATTCGAGGTCTTTGTGAATGGATAAGCCAATCATCCAAACCAACATTAGACTCCCTATAATGATAGACACAATTAAAACTCTTTGGAACTATATCCCTAAGCCCAACTAATTCTAATAAGGGGATATATTCGAACAAAGATCCATGGAATGATCTTTCTATAATACATATTTGTCATACCCTGACACAAGCCAGGGATCAAGCCGTAATGACAGAAATCCCACCACTATAATAAATGGTTGTAAACAAGAATTGAAGGAATAAATAACATGGGGAGGCCTATTACAAAGTTATAGTATACATGCACACAACTAAATCAATAAAAATATGCATTGGGAAGAAAATAAAATATGAAATTCTCTTATAAGGTAAACCAAACATTACTAAACCACTAAATAGTTTGATGTACGGTAGTCAATACCATAATTTATAGGAAAAAATACTCACCGGAATGATAAATATGTCTCAACTTGATAAAAATGGAGAATCATATATACATAAGAGGGACCAACTCATATATCCCAAGCTATGTCCACTGTATGAGGTCCAGGAACTGAGTACCTCTAAGCTCATATGGAAACATGGTTATCCTATCAACCATATTCAAAATGCATGACATGTGCTGGTTGAATATTATGAAGGTGTGAGTTAATACATACTCATTAAAATTCCCAATAATTTTGAAGGGGTATCAGTAAGAGATACAACTGAAGAGGTAAACAGTAGATAGTACAAGTTACAATGAAAGAGTACAATGCAACCCAACTTGAGTGAATGTAAATTCATCAATACATAAGGAAATATACATGGTAGGAATCTGAACTTCCCGTATAGTCTTTCCAACTAATAGTTGTATAATAGACTCATCCATACATTATAATTGAGATATGAAAATCACATGGCATACCCCATGCATCAACACATATCCTGGAAAGAGAGTAATCAAACCCAATGATTGGGTACTAATTAAGTATATATATAAATATATAAATATATTCTAAGATAATGAATCCAAAATGATATGGTAAGGGTATACCCCTCTCACAGCTCAGATCAAGGAGAAGAGTGACCAATAGTTCCACAAAAAGTAAAAATATAATGCCTAGAGCCTCATTCATTCTCCATGAATGCACGGGTCTGTTAGACCTAATCGCCAAACTTTGATACTATCCACATTAGGCAGCACTGACTCACCCAAATGGATTTTGGATGCTTTAGAAGAATCTATATGGGTGGGGAATGCATCCCTCTTTATCTTGAGTGCAAAGGTACGTCAAACCACGTCTAATAACTGTGCTGCACAACTGAGGGGTCACAAATTCTAGATAAGTAACCCTTTCCTTGGTAGGTTCATATTCTAATTGTCGCCATGGAACTTTAATTCCTAGTTCTACTAGAGGGTACTAATCAGGAAGGTCATCATGAAAAGTAGTTTCCCAGTCCTATAAGAGGGTAATCCAAGTAAGGTCATCCCAGAACTCCACTATCCATCCCTTCTGGAAGGTAAGACGATAATGTTGAGGAACTCCACTATCAAATCATATAAGAGGGTAAAACTGAGAGGAAATCAGTTAATTATGTTTCCCAACCCTACTAAAGGGTAAGCCCAGAGTGATTTTTGAGGATTAAAACAACCCATTCCTCCTGGAGGGTAACCCTGAAAAGAATATTAGGGAACAGAAAAACCGAATAATATTGGAGGGTAAGAATGTAATTATGAGAAACTCCACATCCCATCCCTTCTATGAGGTAACATGGAATGATCGTTTAGGAATTCCACAACTCATATTTGATAGAAAGATATTCCTATAAATATCATGTTGATTCTATCTAATTTCTACCTTAATCAGGTGCCACCTTAGAAGAAGCCAAACTCAAAACATTTTACATCATTAATTAAAATAAGCTCATAATGAAACCATAATCTTTTAAGAAAAAAATATAGTATATAATCTCAGAAGAAAAAATTTGAGTTCTAATGATGGAGATATGGACATTCATATTTCTCTCACAAGTTCTCAACAAGTACTTGGGATGTGAGGGGACCTACACAACGTGTGGTCCCTCTTCACATCACAATTGTGTCTCTAGTTCACAGATGGGTGACATGTGTGGAAGGGTACATACCATTTATATGGAATATACTACATATCCAACCAATCTAGGGGTTGGGCCATGTCTATTTTTCATGTTTGTGAACTCAGAACCCATGTTTGTGTATTTTGGTATAATGTGTGTGGTGGGTAATGCGGTCCATCATATGTCTCACTCACAAGGAAGAATGTTACATAGTTATTCAAGGTAATTACATGTCGTACCATCCTTATGGGTTTCCACAACCTTAATGTTGCCTCAAAAATAGGTTACACATCATGTGTTCTTCGTAATATATAGAGGGTAGTTGAAATTTTTCTAAAAAGTTCAAATTTTTTTCTGATCATTGTCTGTGATTCCAATCATCTCCAACCACTATTTAATCTTCATAAAATATTCTGGAAATTTGAAAATCTATCCATTGGATATGGATCTCATCTATTTCTCACGGTGAATCTACCCATGCCACTGATGAGGGTTTTTTATGTGTTTTACACAAACTTGATAATTCAATTCTTGATGATACATCCCCAAATAATTAGATTTAACCACTTTTCAATTAAATTATCCCAAATACAATCCATTTCATCGGTTCATGATATAAGCAATGATTTTTCAGGAATTTGTGCACTAGACTAGGCTTGGGCGACCCGAAAATTGTCACACTGAGAACCATAGGGGTTTCAATAGTTTAGAATGAAAAAAAGGGGAAAAATAAAAATAAAAATTGTTTAATTGACCATTTGAAAATTTTTCTTGGACAAAAGATTAATAATGTGAAATTAAAATATGGAAAAAATTGAAAAATCATGTTTCAATATGCAGGCTCAGGAAATATTTTACAATTGGGGAGAAAATCAGTGAAAAACATTCATTATTTTCCAAATTTTAATAAAAAGTTCATAAAATTCAATTAATGAGTCCAAGATGTATTTACGATTCATATTTGGAATATAACTCTATCTAAAAACAATCAGAGTAAGCTAATTCATTTGTTGTGATTGAAATTGTAATGATCTAAGGATTCATCATCATTTTATCTCAATTTTCTAGAGGGATTGACCAATAGAGTAGAGGAGGATAGAATCATAGGTGCTGGGATAATTATGATCAAACCATAGAAAAAACCCCACGAAAAATATTTATAAACATAAATAGGTTAAAATATAATAATTAATTAATTAATTAACCCACTTAAACACACTTCCAATGGGTGAGGGATCTGAACCTCCCCCACTGACTTATTTTTTGTCGTGCCTATGGTAAACACCACTTTTCAAAAACAATGGTGATCTCAGATTTTTAAGACAATCAAACATTCACAATTTACCCAATATTCATTAATTAACCAGGGTTACAATATATAATATATTTTATTAGTTTTTTAATATTAATTCATAGCACAATGGGCCTCAGAATTGCACTTCCTATCAGAGCGTATCCTTTGATATATATATATATATATCAAACAATTTCAATGTCTTACAAGGAAAAAACTAGACCTCTACATTATTTCTAATTTATCTTTTGTATAATAATATCATTAAATTGAAAATGATTTTACTTCCTTAATTTTTATAACCACCATTGTACCAAATCCATTTTAGTCTAAGGTACATAATTAGTCTCTTTGTCCACCATACACTAAAAACTAGTTCCAATTGATTAGAAGTAATAATTATTGATTCATTTTAAAGAAAAAATATAAAAAATTACATTTTATTTGACATTTTCCCTTAATATTGAAAAATATTTGATAATAAATTTTCATGGATGAATGGAGAGTAATAAAAATTAATTGAATATTCTCTCTAAGAAAAAATGTACCTTTTATTCCATGGGTAGCCAAAATCTAAATCAATATCTTTAATTTTCAATCCCAAATATTACATTGACATGAAGGGAACCCCTAAAATTTGTGAATAACACTTTCCAATGACCAAATGATACAATAATTATAGAGGGGAAAATTGAATTATATAGGAATAAATTTTCCATGTTTTTTGAAGAATCAAAATTACTAATAATTTCATTTATAAAAAAATAGGTTTTATCCATATTATCAAAAATTAAGAGAGAATAATTTTTTTTCAAGTATTTGTATCATACTTTCATGACCAATGAGAAAATAATCTATATATATATATATATATATATATATATTTTTAATAACATCTCACTAGACATATATGAAAACAATTAGATTATCACTACCATAGGCTATCTGAGGATTCATTTTTGATGTACATGTGGTGTGGTCACTATATATAATGTGTTATGTATAAAACATAAAATATCCTTAGGAGATAAAATTATGTACCAAATGACATACCTATGGGTTCATATTGTGTCTTATACACGTATATCCATATCCATTTTCTCCCCCTTTCATCTTTTTCCATGGAAAAGATTTACTAAATCTGTTTATATAAACATTAAGATATTTGAAACCAAATATTCTTGGAAGATAGTAACCAAATATTATTTAGTTTAATAAAAATATTACAATATATATAATTTATATTATATGAAGAGTCACTAAGGTATTTGATGAAACATACTAGACCATTGAGTATAAGCGTTAACATCCTTGTTCTTTGTGACATCCTGTACTCTCCCATGATATCATATTAACATTAAAATAGAAATTACCATCCATTGTGTAACATTGTTACTCAATACAAATTATTATTTGGTTACTATATATTGGAATTATTAGTTTCTAACATGATATCTTCAAACTAAATCACATGTATAGGATTAGGATCACATCCACTAATTTAACATGCATAGAAATCATTATGAAATATGATGATATTAGGAGTTAAGAATAATATATAGGAATCTCCTTTGATATATTGATACATATCATATGGTCACTCAAATCGAGTAATTGGAATCCCTTATAAGCATATCCCCGTTCTATACATGGGGAGACTCTGAAAAACAAATTATCATAGACATAGAATCTTAAATATTAAAACCTACGAGGAGTATATGTATTTTTATAGATTTTTTAAATGTTCATCTATTAATTAATTAATTTTCAATATTAGTTATCAATTTCACTATTATCTTTTCATTGAAGGTAGGTAAAAAAATAAATTTATATATTAGTGGTGATAATCTAGAATCTTCCATTTAAATTTAAAATAGATAACTATTATAATAAAATCTATAATTATTTATATAAAATCCTCTTAGGAGGCTCCAAAACTAATAATTCATTCTTACAGAATCTAATCGATAATGGAATTGTTATGTTATGAATGGTAATCCATATAAGAGTGATAAATTGTACGTTGTTTTACGAAGGTTACAGATTTTGAATATGAAAATTACTAAAATAAGGAAATAATCATTAGATTATAGGAATAAATTATCATCATATTCATCTGATGAAATTTTATATGGCTTATTCCATGAAATTTAAATATCCCAAAGTGTTGGGTGAATAATGATATATTAATTTCTTCAAATGACCCCCAGTATTTGTTTTCCTCTGATATTGGGACCATTTATTTCAACCAAAATAGAAATGATCGCATAAAATAATCATATAGGGTCAGATGATTCTTAATTAGATCATCCATATTAATCTTATATATGTTGTAAAAAATGAAAATGTTTTGATGAGCCAAACTGTAAAATAATAGTTCTCGCTTCTTAGAATTTAAGGGGGTCACACTAACCCTATATGTTTACAAAATTCAAAATATAGTTAAAAAGCATCTTTCATTCATATGTACTATTCATTTGTCCTATTTTTTATTCTTTTAATATCCACATACCAAGTATAAGACTATTAAATTTTCGATGTGCTAGTTACATAAACATTAGTCAATGTGAGGAACCAAGTGATTTTTTTTCAAGATAGCATAAATGAATTATATTATTTAATTATCAATATTTTAAATATATATATTTAATTATTATCTCTCTATTATTTGATACATATTTCTATTAATTTTTTTATGAATGGTTTTTCTCAAATTTTTATATAATGAATTTTTTTTCACTTTATAAATGATTAATTGAGAATCCTATGGATTTGAAAATCCATCCAATAATATTATTCAAAATCAATTAAATGTCACCATTTTTATTATTATATTTACCTCCCTCTATTATTACATAGTTT
Source organism: Viscum album (assembly GCA_963277665.1). NCBI lineage: Eukaryota > Viridiplantae > Streptophyta > Magnoliopsida > Santalales > Viscaceae > Viscum > Viscum album. The sequence continues at coordinate 872,681,641 of OY728125.1, forward strand.
TTTATATAAAACTCATAACTTAACACCTTAATGGTTTTATCCTTATTGATTTCTATATTCATGAACATGAATGACTACCTTTACAAACACATCGATGGCATGTATTTCGTCAACACAATGTCATATAATTTAATAACATAATAAATAAAAAAAGTTGAATATCATAATTAAACTCTCTAATGATCATGGTATGATACACTAGAACTTATGAAACACCAATTCCTAATAATAAATACATACAAAATCTTCTATAGGACGCCATTAAATGGAAAACAGAATGATATCTACTAATATAATATTATAAAGTGTCATTTCATCCAATGGTTTATAAAAAATTCACTCATTTGTATTATGGATATTAGTAAATAAAGATACACATAGACATCCCTTGGAATAATTTTTGAACTATTTGGTGTCCTTTATATAATGGATTGGTTACTTTTATATATTGAATTTTTTATAAATCTTGTTTATCCAACCATTAATGGAGAAACACTGGTTCCATGGAATCAATATTTAAACCACAATGAAAAATCCTAATAATAATGTTCTTCGGGTACCCTTCACAAATTGGGTCACTCACAATGATATGAACCCCATAAATATGATATATAGACATAACCTCCTCATGGAATAACATAGTATCACTGTACATTTTTTTGATCCTTAATTTGAATTATAGAATTTCCTTTTGATAATTATTTCACATTATTCATGAAATTTTAATATAATTTTTGTGTTATGTCAATATAAATTACAATATAAATTATAAAAGTAGTCTAAATATATTTTTCTATCAGTCTACCACTATGGTTTTATTGAAAACACCATAAATAGAACTCGTACTATAACAATATAAAATTACCGAACTAATACTAAACATTCTTATGTCTCAAATTAGTGTTTCACTAAAATATAACCCAAGACCAACTGGCCACATGGCCTCAAGTGCATCTCATCAATTGTAAGAAGAAACTAAATAGCTATGATGACCTACAATGTGTATATGGGGGGACTATGCCCTAACTACCATAGTGTAGAAAAATGGATAAATTGGATATCATGTAAATATCAAAAGAAATATAAAATAAATAGGAAAAAAATAATGTAGAAATGAATAATAAATAATTAAAAAACTAAAAATCATATAAAAATTTTGATTATACATGTCATTTCTCTGTGAAATTGGAAAACATGTATAAAAGGATGAAGGCATATCATGATATACAAAAAAGACATAAATAATCCAAAAACTATCCATGAATAAAGAGCAATAGATCTGTTATCTTCTTCCCACCTAAATCCTAATTCGAGCAAGAAATCAAGTTTCCAATGAGGGATGCTTCCCTTTTTCAACACATGTATACATGTATTCTGTCCATATAACAATAGTGGGCTTGATAGGAAATGAGATAAATTATAGTAGGCCAACATTAACTATGTCTATAACATCCAGTAAATGTAAAAAATATAGAAAGTGTGCCAATGATCATATATATAAATGTATAGAAGTATAATAATGTAAACAACTATGTAGCTACATCTACCACAATAGGTTTTTGAAAATGTAATTATTTCATTAATTCATTATGTTCCAATTTGTAATAAAAACGTGAGTTGTAACTAGCACATACATCTTGAAATGATGTTAATAATATAAAAATGTCCCAGTTTTAACAATCCATCCATTACATTTATTATAACGAAATGGATCCAAGGTAACAAAGAAGGCATCGTTGACATTAGGGGTTGATCCAAAACGGTAATAACCTATAGCTTTTCTACAAGGCATAAGAGTATAATTGAAGGGGGAAAACCTTCTAGCTTCCATTATAATATAATTTATAATATGGTGAATCAAAATTAATCCATGGTAAAATATGATATGGAATGACTAGGCTAGAGGGTGTATCCCCAAATCCACATGTGAATTGACATCATTTTGGATCCAAAAAGTGTATTTGAGGAATCATATAATAATAATAATAATAGCGTGATCCTTTAGTATCATATTGGTCATTAACAAGTATACAAGGATCTAGTTCCAAGGTAGATATCATCATTGGTAACCATCGTACCTCAATCAGAATGGAATATATGAGTGCTCATGGAATTCCCTTAAGAATCCAAGGGTAACTCAAGTTTGAATTTTCCTATAATAAATTAAATGCCCAAATATAATTACAAACCATACAGTTGATTAAATAATAAATTTTGGCAGTTTAATAATTAATCCTTTTAATACAACAAGGGGGTCCATTCCATACATTTCATTTGTGTGAGGTGCATATTATAAAATGAAATCATTTCTGTAATTTTATATTTAATTACACGGTACTCTCCTTTTCAATTAAAAAAATTAAATGTTCTCCATGGTTGAGCAACCCTGTTCAATTAATTTAAAATAGATATAGTTTAGTGATATCCTTGATATACATTCCAATTCCCCATTTAAAGATACATTTATTAATTTAAAACACTTACATTATAAGGGTCATGTTAAAATAACTTATACAACACATATCAACACCATTTTTATTTCTTTATTATTATAGAATGGATAACCATTAGTAAGGCCATTCCATAACACACATGAACGGATGTGAAGGAAAACATGTTAAACAACTAAAGGCATAAATATGGAAACAACCAACAACGGATTGATAGAATTTAGGTTTTAATCTCTAATAATATGAATAAATGATATAAAAATGATATAAAACAAGGGAATGATAAATATAAGTTTGTAATATGAATTTAATCAGCCACGCTTGATGGAATTGGTGAATGCACAATTAATTTAATTTATAAAATTATGAAACATCATAGATGTGTTATAGACCACCTACCTCATTCTCATATGAATATCATAGTCCAATATCAGCCTCTAGTTAGGATTAAATCGTAATGGATATCATGAAAGGAAAAGTTCCCTTAAGATATTGAATATGATCACGGACCTCAATAACATTATCTAGGATAAGAGAAAGGAAGAATGAAAAAAATGAAATTGAGATCATTCAAATGAGACTCCAACCTACTGAACATGGATCAAATATTAGTTCTGATGGAGATCAAGAATCAAAAACTAAATAAATAAATTAAAAATAGATCAAAGATAGAGAATATAGACGTTTTTCTGCTAGATATGAAATATGAGTAATCATAGATTTAAACACATCAATATGGGTGAAATGGTAAATTTACCATAAAAAATGGGATGCATGGCTGGAAAAATAGTGTTCCAATCATGAAATATCTTCTATAAAGAGAGGAACCTCACAAATTTAGGCCACATAATTAGAGAAATAATGTGACAACCATAAAAAATTCCCATGCTAAAATGTATATAGTTTTAGAATAAGCATATGGTTAGCGAAAACCATGCGTCCTACTTCACCCAATTTCACAGCCCCACAATCATAGGAGAAAATGTGTGGGCTGGGTGGAACTATTTCTAATAAATAAGTAGCTATGTGAGTTTCTCCATTGGATGGTATCTCCAGATCTAAACAGGCCCTAAACAGCCTCCTGAAACCTTCATGAAATCATTTAGAATTTGTATTAGGTCCAAAATAAAGAATTAGACCATATTTAAAAGGATCCATGTACGAGGAAAAAACACGGTTCTTACAGTCTTCCCATGTAAAGCAAATAATATCTATGTTCACCTTACAGGTCTAGAGAAATGTTATCTGGGAACTAAACTAGACACTGAGCACATGAGTTAGCATCCTACTGCCAGGTATTATCGTGAAAATTGTCTTGCTTCTAGGTTAACCATACTAAAGGGATAGAATAGACTAGAGAGCCTTGATCCTACAGTCAATTATGTTTATAGGATAATACTTAGGAAAATAATCTATATCTACGACATATTCCTAGTGATCTAAATAATGAGATGAGTTTTCATGATACTGGTGAAGATATGAAATGTGTAATTTTTCATGCATGGAACAATGCCTATTAATTAGTATCAATCGATAGGCTATCATCTTGACTCTCTATAGATTCAAAAATTTACAAACATAATTAGGTGAAATTTTATTTGTCTATGTTCCCATCTATTAACAAGACTGGGTGCTACCCATTAGAAAACACGATTCCCAACCTAGAACCCCAAAGGTCTTCGGTTGTGATCGACATATGATTTCTGTATAGACTGAGCAGTAGACATTCAAATCCTTATCTTTTAATATTAATCCATAGGCTCCTTCATAAGATTTTAACCTATTAGGGATACCTCACCATACTCTATCCATCACATCGGTGAATGGAAAAATCTAAAATAAAATGCCCCAAAAAACCCTTCTGAATGGTCACTTGAAAGTCATTTTTTAAGAAATAATTACCAGTGGGTTAAGATTATCCCATGAACCACTGAAATTTTGTGCACTTGCTCTAATAATTTCCAAAAAAAACATGTTTGGACATCAGTATGATGGTAAAAGGGTACTATCATAGGAACCAATAAACCCATATCAATTGAAATCTTTTTCAAGAACCATGATGTGGAGAAATCATCCCAATCTAAAATAATTATATGAGGGACATCATGTTATTAGATGATATCTTGGATATAAAATCATCCGATCTAATCAATTGAGAATGTAACTTGAATAGAAATGGATTGTGCTACTTTTATCAATTGATCAATTACTACACATTCAATGTCTATACATCTAGGTGGCCATAATAAGATTACCACGATGTTCATGGAAACGTCTTACTATATCGATTCTGAGTATGTAAGCACCTGCAATAAGATTACAGGTCACTGGTGTTTCACCTTCTCCTAGTGAGAGGTGGAACACCATATAATGATGCCTAATATCTAATGTTTCATCCTGGACCTATAATACTATCATCACACATCTAAATTCATTTTGGAGATTCATGATGAACTATCCGCTGAGATGTATGGGAACCTATCATAAGTTCGTCTCACATATACATATATAATTCTTGAAGTATATCATTTCCTGAAATACTCTCATATAGAATTAATAATTTTTGATCTAAAATAATACTCTTAACCTTATCATGGTAGTAGGAGTTAACTGTCAAGGTAGAGAGATAAGACTCGTAGTGTCTATCATTACACATTAGATGTTGCTCAGAAAATCGGGTCATAAATTTCCCTTCATCATGTGATTTTTATTTAGCATGTTCTTGAGTTTTGAGACATAACACCTCTTGTACAACATTGACTTTTCTATCATTATAAAACAGATCATTGTCAAATGAGTGATGATATTTGACCCATCACAATTTTTTTTAAATTCAATTCACGTTTCATTAAGATATATTTAATGCTATTGTTTTATGTATTCACCAAAAAGTTCTCACCCATCATATAGTGTCTCCAGAAACCTTATTCACGGATAACTGAAACATGCATGAAGTCATGAATCTAGTAATTTCTCTTTTGAGGCATGAAATTATGTGAACTGGAAGAAAAAATTATATCATCTTGCATCTTCAATACACCTAGCTAGATATATAATGCATCAAAGAACACAATATAACATCTTCCATGCTCTTGAAGAACCAGAATAGGTTCAAAGGAAAGCCTTTCTTTCTTCTCCAGAAATTCATCGACATACACATATAATAATAAAAACCTAACACCATCTTTTTAAGAAATTATATCACAAAAAGAAGGTGTGAGAAGTCTCGTATGAAATGACATTAATATCTATCCATCACCAGGAAAATAAATATATCCAAGGTATTATTTGATTGTTCTTAAAAAAACACAACACTAAGATTCTCTAGGTTAACATATACTCCTGATTCTGAGAAAATATGACAAAAAAATAAAGAATTATTGATCCAAAAGTGGACCATAGAAACATCGTATAAGGATTATTCCAACTCAGTGTACTTAGAATGATCTAACGGTTCATATAATGGTATCTATGACAATGAGAATAAATAATGATTTCATCCACAATTACTAAAAAAAATATTGTACAAAGTGGCGAGACTCCCAATTCATCATGTCCATGATAATGGAATGATCGTTTGTAACACTAAGTGGCATAACAAGGTACCCATATAAACCATACATGGTATTAAATGCAATATGAGGTATGCATGACGGGTTGACTCACACATGATGATAGCCTGATCTGATGTTAACATTAGAAAACACCTTAAATCCTCAAATCCTATAAAAGAGACCATATATTAATGGACGTTTAAACACATTCTTGACTAAAATCTAGTTCATCTATTTGTAATCCAGGCACAAATAAAGGGTCCCATCCATTTTATTTGAGAAATGAGGGGGTGAACCCCAAGATGAAGTGTTAGGAAATATGAAACCATTTTCCTATAGTTCTAACAAGTAACACTTGATCTCTTGGATCTCTGTAGGTTCTATCCAATATTGTGGAATGGACAATGGAGCTTCTCATGAAATAATCACAATCATAAAATCTACTAGTCTATCAGGGTGTAATCAATAAAAATAATATGGAAAATCATCCTTTAATTGTTCTAATACTAAATTAAATTCATTTTGATTTAAACCATGATCCTTCACAAGGAGACTAGATATATAGTTTGTCACTACACCTATCCCTTGATGTTTTATTCTAGGTTAATTGGGCTAGAAATTCCACTCACCCTTGTATATATAACTTCTATATACTAGTGATGTAAACGATTCCATGTGGTGATAGTAGAATAAAAAGCTATGATACGAGACAAACGAATACATCCATAATATTAAATCAAATCCCACCATCATGAGTATGAAGTGTCCCTATAAGAAATGGTAACTTACTATATTAATCTCAAAGTACCTACGTTGGTATATTCCATCTGATAATAGTTCCAATTGTATATCAATGGTTATCACACCATAGTAATACGATATTTCCAGCTCGAGACTTTCCATGATAGATAATGCGATAATATAGTGGGAGGAAACTATATCAAATAAGGAAGATACAATACTAGAGGATACTAGTATAATACCACATACTTACCATGGTCCAACACTTTTATTCTTGGGTATATGCGGTAAATTAAGAAACTATCCTTATAAATGGCCATGTTCGGAAGAGTTACTAAACATAAAATGAATGCACTATCAGTGATAATGATCATATGTATTTTTACAACAACCACAACCACATCCTTGGAATGCCTTATCGGTGATACTCCAAATCCCATCCTAACGTGATGTAAAACAACCTGCACCTAAAGGTGGATCTAGTATGAATCCTCTTCCACTATATATAAATGGAATATCTTGATATAATATCTTAAAGTTCTCCATATGGATGAAAGTATGTCACTCCAATAGGTCTTAATCAAACTGAGGCCTTAGATGCCCATGCCCTCTACATTGATGGCATACTATAGAGCTGTGGGTTTAGTTTCTCTGACTGTCACTGCTCCGACATGAAACCTTCAAGGAATGTTTCCTACTACTGGAAGAATTAATATCATGCCTCATCATAAATATCATATGAATGACAATTTTTCCTTCCCTCATCATTCGTTCATAGATAAGAGCCTTAATGTTTATTTTAGAAAATTTAGGAAGGTGCAAGACATTCACTTGAGAATGACTAACATTCTATTTCCCATCATTGAATCATTAAGAACAAAAAATTTCATCATGATCAAGACATGGTGAAATGTGTTTTGATTAATCTAGACACACATAATTATACATATTTCACATGCCACCCATCTATAGATTTATGAACTATGTGGATCGGTCATGCCTTAGTGTCTAAGGAATAAAATGATCATAGAAATCTATATAAATGTCAACCCAGATCAAGGTCTTATATAAACCAACATTGATAGTCACATACCTCTAAAAGGTTAAAAAATAACATATAATGTATATAGAATGATTGGACCACAAATATGTAGTCATATCCAAATGCTCAAATATAAATTGAGTGGCCTCTATCGAATACACATAGACCATTGGATAAAAATTATCTATGATTGTTGAAGGATGTTTTTTCTAGAAGTCATGGGTCAGATCATCCAATATATGTGAAGGTTATGGAAAACCCTACATGGAAAACATAAAATATAGGAAACTCACATTATGTTCATTTGTAGTAATTAAATTATGTATAATCGGTAGTGCCTCAAGTGGAACTTCTTTTGGGAAGACTGGTGGATCAAGGCCCATAATTTCGAAAGAATTGTCGTGGCCACCCTCATGGAACATGATATGAGGATATTGTGGGGACATTGATCTATAAATACAAATAACAAACCTCATAACATGATTTTAAACATATAGAAACATAACTGATGTATAATTTAAAAATAATGTCTAATAATCAATGGTATACTACCTAAACTACCCTCTTAGATGGCCATGTATTGTTAAGTTTTCAGGTTTATATTATAGGGGTTTGAATAGATGAAGGGGTTAATAGAACCGTACCGATTTCTTTACTATAAAATATATCATTTTTAATAAGTTGAGATTAAAAATTATAATGTAATTTTCTTATAACATTATATCAAAATTTGATTAATATGGATTTTTTAGTCCCAGTGAATTAGGGCCTATACACTATATCACATAAATTGACACTACATAAATTTCTAGTTAATAAAATATAAATATAGTCAGAGAATTTAATGGGTCATATTAGACATCTTGACTTGGTAAACAAACCTTTCCAAAACAACAAGGCCTATACACCTCTTAAATTGAACTTTTAATTAATTCAATGACATCCAAGTAGAATCATAGTCATAATATAATAACCATAGAAATGATAAACAATAACAAGAAAGACATGAAAAATGAAAATAGTAAAACGAACCTGTATGGAATGACATTTTACTGGCATGTGAATTCTTAGTGGCTAAAAAGACGCATGATTGATCATCCTTATCCATATTTTATCATGAAAATAAAAAAAACCCACAATTATAAATATTAATAATAACCATAACACGTCATTTTAATTTCCAAATGGTGAAATGATATCAATTTTAAAAGGAAAAACCAGAACAATATTTTATTCAAGAAACTCAGCATTAACCCTAAGAATGGGTATGTTATTCCAAAGTAAAGCATATAAACAACTCCCAAGTATTCATAATATACTTTATATTTGATCCAAATAGTAAATAATGAATATAAACCCTTAATACCAATTTTTAACATCCTGAACAATGGTGTCACTTAATGGATCCCCAAATTTTAGTTATCCACAAGGCCTTAAGCACATCTTCCTAAATGCCAGAGTCTACCAACATGCAGTGAGGGACTAGGGTGTGTCTGTGAGGATATTATTTCATAATAAAAATACTGTATCATATTATATAAATAAAATATAATCTAAATAGTATAAGAAATATAAAATAGATAGATTTCATAGAAGAATAAGATAATATAAACAAACAACTAGAGAAACTAATTATCATATATAAAATCGTATAATATGTGTGATGTATAAGGCCCCAGCCTTAAACCATACATAATCTTGAGTTATCACAAGATTACACGTTGAGGATTTTTTCAAGTATAGAGTTTTAGAGAATTAGGACATATTTATTACATCTCAAAGATTACAAAGTAGACACATCTACTCAGCTTCCATTTTTTTCACAAAATAAAAACTCTTGAACAAAAGATTCATGTCTAGTTCCTTGTTTTTGGACAACTTGACATTTCTTGATCCCATCCTTGACCCTATTAATCTTTAGGTCCTGTGAAAAACATTTCAAAAACTTGGGATGAGCATAAAAAGCTCAGTAAGGGTTATAGAAATATGGAAGGGAAACATGAGTTCATATATACATAAGGATGAAATCATACTTTACCCATAAAACATGGGCACTTTTACTTACCACATAAAATCATGAATAAATCATAGAAATCATAAGTTAAAGTTATCATGAGGCATTCATAATATTCTTACATAGGGAGTAACCCTCTTGGTTACATTTGGAATACCCATCACAGTATATTACCTAAATCTTTTCGGAGAAACCTTAACATTTCACTCCTTCGTGTTACCCAATGCATTGGAGAGCTATATCGGGATCACCCGCCCTTAGTTTATCACGGAACCACCTGTTTTCAAAAAAATGCCCCAGAACTATAACATAAACGTATCACATAAAACATGCATAAAGGAAGAAAAAATTTTCCACATTTCAATCACAATATAACATTTTAGTATTTTGAAATAATAAATCCATAAAAAAAGAAACCATTTCCAAAACCATTTAAAACATTTAATAAGGAGAATTTTGAATCAAAGTGTCCCATACCACCTTGAAGATTTTAACATTTTAAACCATTAATATCCATATAAATAAATCCTTAAAACCATTTTTAAAACATGTATATTAATAAGAACAAGTCATTAAAACATTTAAAGCGATATTTTGGTCAAAGAGTTTTTACCAAAATTAGAGACACTTGAATACAATAATTGAGGAATAACATTTAATCCGAACTTTATAATATCATGAGAATAAATGGATTCATGATATAATATTCCAAAGTACAGTATATACACCATATAAGAGTGAATTGGTTCATAACAACAATGAAGTCTCAATAGGGATGTAAAATGTGATAAAATCCCATATAAGGAAGGTATCCTTAAATTAAGAATAAATCAATATCAAAATTATGTGTGAAAAATTTCAATACACAAAATATAATAGGATATTATGTGTAAAAAAATAAAAGGTCATTCACACATATTCAAAGGATGACATATTCAATGACTACATGTTGAACCCAAAGAAATCGAAATTGGGTTAAAACGTTCCCTTGGTAAAATTCGACAGCCTAACGGCGTCACTTCAAAAATTCAGAAAATGAGTTGATGAGAGATAAAAAAGGAATCTCATCACTTGGACATAAAATTTACATCAATCAGGATATAGAAGAACATATCCCAACATAATAGTATGTGAATTAAAAGGCATAACAAACGAAGTCTTTTAAAATGAGGAGGGTGAATGGTTCTATTACCGACATGGGTATCTTTCGAAACATACACCTCGTGAAAGAAACACAATACAACATTGATGTAAATACTCATAAAAGAAATTATATTACACAGTGATTAAAATAATGGGAAGTACATACACCACTCAAAAAAAATTGAGGCAAATGTAGCATAAATGTCACGGGAATAAAAGTGAGATGAAAAATCCCTTACAAAAACTCGGCAGCCTAACGATGCCACTTAAAACTTCCAAAAATGGATTGATGAGATCAAATAGGGTCTCTCATCATATTAACATAATGTTTACAGAAAGAGGAATATAAAATAACATCCCCCAACATAACAAATAAGATCTTAAAATAAGCGTTATAAAAGAGAGTACTTAAAAAGAAAGAGAGAGGATAGATCTCTTACGAAAATTCGGCAGCCTAACGGTGCCACTCAAAACTTTAAAAATGGATTGATGAGATAGAATAGGGTCTCTCATCACATGAACATAAAAATTACAGTATGTGTAATATAAAATAACATCCCAATAACAAGAAATATGAGCTTTATAGGGAATGACATAAAGGAGTGTACTTAAAAAGAAAGAGAGGTGTAGGATCCCTTACCTCAGGTCCGACTTGACTCGATCGTTCTTTAACGTCCTGAATAATAAACTTGAGTTAATTTCAATTTTATTAAGAACCTTTTTATAGTTCATTATTCCTTTTAGATCACTTATTTCAATGTTATAAATATTATTTAATCATTTAAGTTAATAATGTTTGTTTTGTCGATATTTGGTTCGTAAGACGAAAGTGGACTTCTTACAATTACATGTTGTTCGTGTGGTCAAATGTTCATTATATCCAGAATTATATTCAAGATTTTGATATCATATATATCATATATATCGAGAATATACATGTATTTATAATATTACATAATCATTTAGAGGTAAGAAATGAAATGCACCGTTCATGGAGACGGTAAGCCGTACGTACGCATGAACGCTACTTTCATTTCTATCTCATACCTTAATGGAAAGAAACAATAATGATATAGAGTTATATTATAATTCCAGTATAACATCATATATAATAACTTTAAACCAATCCTTTATATGTCCCACGTATGGCATTAACGAATCAAATCACTTTGAGGGGGCGGTAGTCTGCACTTCCTAAAATGAAATTATTGTCTTTACCCACAATGGAAACCATAAAGGTATGAAAAAAATGAAAATACAGAAGCTTAAGTAAAACATAAAAATATTATATATCATATATAATTATAGTGTCATCTAAATGGCCACCTTTGAAGGTGTTATATGAGTGTTGAACAATCATTGTTTCGGGAGGTAGAATTTCGCCATCCACGGAAACCATATGTTCTTTAACCATTTGTTGTAGTTGTGTGAGAGTGTAGCGAGAATAAATCTTATAACAACATCCAAGTATATTAAAGATACTAGTGTGGTTAAAAAAGAAGTAAATAAAAAGAGTTTAGGGGGTTGGAGAAGCAAAATAAAACAAATGAACATGAGAGAATGAATTACATTTATAAGTGTAAATCCTTTTGATTTGAGCCTAAAGGCTTCCTTTGAAAGGATTATTCCCAAAGGGAATCCTCTAGGTTGAGTAGAGGGATGTGTAGAGAGTAAATGTGTAGGGTATTGCAGAGCCAATGGCTTAAGGAGTGTGTGAAATGAGGTATATGTGGGGGTCTTTTATAAGAGGAGTGGAGGGGCACTTTTGGAAATCATGAAACTATTATTTTATTTTCAAAAGTGTTTCAAATTTCTAAGGTACGACATTGATAAATTTCAAAGATAATATGATAAGGCTTCGAAATATTCCCATACAATAGTTATTGGACAAGTGTAGGTCTTAGATTTTATATTATCGTTTCATTTTATTTAAACTGTTCATTAATGAGGTCATCGTTGCTTCATCATGATGTCGTAATTAAATTAATTTATTTAATATCTAAAAATTATAAAACAAATACTATGATGTTGTAAATCCTTTTAGATTTATAATGAATATTTATAGTCAAAATTTGGACTTGTGTAACCCCAATTAAAAACTGTTTTAGTAAAACAACTCATGTTTGTGTCAATTTAATTTTAACATTAAATAAATATATATTAATGTCATTTTCCAACCAAAGTGGCTCCATGTGGTCCCCAAGTTGACCCATGGGTTGTCTCGGTTGGCTATGAATCATCCAATAGGGGTAGGACAAGTGTCATGGTGTTTTCATATTTTTATAATATCAATTTTACCTTAAATTACACTAATTACCTCTAATCGTGATTAATGAAAAAAAGTTACTATTCACCAAAAAATTATTTTCATCCCATTGAACAACATTTTACATACTAATGACAATCATGTATGTCGGATTTTCAAAATTAAATACACATTAGTGGTAAAAATTCATTTAACTGAAAAATCAGTTTGCTTGATTACCACTTAGTGGTTTCACTATTCATCAAAAATTGGAGTTTTTCACAAAATTACCAAAAATTCATCCTAAGCTATATTTGATATTTCGAATTCAAAAATGATGTCTATTTTATAAAATTCATAACATATAATTCACATTAATTAATTTAATAATTAATTCCCGCTGTCAGATCAAATAGCGTGTTTTTATGAAACAATAAGTATCAAAAGATTGACACTGGTTTAAGTCTGATTTCAAAGTGAAATTAATTCCAACGACCACTATTGGATTTAACGGTAAAAATATACTCTAATTTCACTTTAAAACCAATTAAAAAGATAATCTAATCATATAAATAACTTAGATTAAAAAGAGGTTTTGAATTAAAATACAACATTTTACACTATTCATTTAAAAAAATGAACTTTATCGGAAAGATACCAAAAATTTACACAAAGTAAATTTTGATGTCCCAATTCTTAAGAAGAGTTTTATTTGGTCCAATTGAATGTATTAGAGTGAAAAAAACTATATTTAATGAAGGTTCTCCATCAAAAGGCGATAAGTGACCCTTTAGTGAAAACTAGGGCATATACGCCTAAAATTGAATTCTTTCCATATTTTTAGCCTTTATCTTTTATTGAATAAATGTAAAAACATTTAAAAACATTTATAATCATATTTTAGTTATTTCTATCCTTTCCCGCCAATACAACGGCTACATGTTAACTACCATTTAAAATAATATTATTTTATTATTAGAGTGCAACGTAAGATTCCCAAGAAACTCGTTGTTGCGTGTTTGGTATGCCATCGAGCATAGTGTCCCATTTAAAGTCATATTAATATTTTTTTCACAAATATGGATAAATATAAAAATTTCATATTCTTTATTTACCTGGGGTGTTACATCCTTCCCCTCTTTTAGGAATTGCGTCCTCGCAATTTTAAAATTGTGCTCAGAAACTTCATTGAAAATCCCACATCGAAACAAGAGTTAATAAAACAATCACTTTAAAAGAAAGAAAGAGGAGTACAGAGGTCACCCGAGTTAACCCATACTAGGATTCCATGTAAGAAAACAAGGACATGGAAGAAAAAACAAAGGGTCATGTTCTGAGGGAGAGTGATAGTAAACATGTATTGGAGAAAGTTAACCATAAAAAAATCACAAACTTGTGATGGGTTAAACGGTATTCTATTCCCCTGTAAGAAAAGTTAATAAACAACATTTTTGTTTTACATTACTTTTTATTGGGGAATTTATTCATAAGAAAACATAATCACTTATCATGTTGACTTTCAACTTTTATTAGATTCCTTACACAAACTCATATTTTCCCCAAACCACGAGTATTTAGGAAGACTTGTTCGCATTAAGAGTACTATAATCAAATTCTTGAGAATCACCTAATCCACAAATGAGAACTATACATTTCCCGTGTCTTTAGACCTTAACCAAAACTAAAACAAAAAAAGTTATTATGAGATCAGATAATACCCAAAAAGGATAATCCTTAAAAAACAAATCTATTCTTAATCTCAAAAATTTATCAAACAATACCCAAAGTTCAACAAAGACCATTCAATAAACTATTTGTCCATAAAATTCTTCAAAGTAAACCAATATAAGATGGAAACCCTAATATTTGAAGGATTTAGTCACATATTCTTCCAAGGTACAAATTAACACTTATCTCCAAATAACATCAGTTACTCTTAATGTCTCATATTGAAAAGTAATTAACCTAATCACATATCCTCCATGATAGGTTAATAATTTCCGTAGATAACCCAAAATCAACTTACTATTAATTCATAAAATCATCTAACTAAAAAGAATTGGTCAAACTAACCAGGGACTTCACGTAGTACAGTGGTAGGCGATAAATACCAGTTTCACTTTTTTTGTGGGTTCGATTCCCGCAGCTTTGTCCGATGCTACAGGTTGTCACACGGTCTACATGTTTTCCTTTTTATAAAACTCCAAATATAACCCTAACATGTTTTAACCTAAATATTTTCCTTATACCTTTAATTTTCATCCAAATTCATTATGATGTCAACACCTTAATTCTTGAAGTCTTATTTCACCACCATAAGATAAAATAAAATGATTCCCAAAATGAATAACATCATACCTTGATCATGGCGTCCACTTGGTTTCATCGTCATCTTGCTCACGTAGGTAGAAGTCCCATGCATTACAAAAATGATTTAGAGATCCTTCAAAATCGTTTTCTTCCTCCATCCAAATACACCTCGTTCAACATGGGTCATATGGGTGTTCACAGAAAAACAGTTTTGAAAAATAATCATGTATGACATATAATTTAAAAACATCTGATAAAACTTGATTTCTAAAAAATAGTCGGACTGAAATTGAGTTGAAACTTTCTATCATTGGTCCTTTTAAAATACCATAAGTATGTGATGTGAGAATATATTTTAAAAGCAAATATAAATAGGTTGCGCAAGGGTCTCCTTCCTCAGCACCATTTTTAAAATCATTATATGCTTCAAATTCTTGTGATAAGGTAAAATATTTTAAAATACCTTGAAAATATTTACCTCTCTTGAAAACATGAGAATATTGTGAAAATAGTATTTTTCTAAAAACAACCCATGATCCACGATGATAACGAGGTATAGCGGAGGTGTTTGATATCTCAAACAAATGCTTGCAAGTGAGTTGTATGCTAGAAAAAGTTTCACAATCATCCGATGATGACTTTGCAATAATTATTGCAAACATGTCATCAGGAAGAGATAGGAATGTCATTTGAGATCCTCCTCCTTCCATTCGTAACCGACTTTACTTGACCTGAAAAAAAGTTTTATAACAAGGATTTAACTGAAATAATAGTTATAGGGACTAATCATGTGCCTCCCAAAAACTCTTAATCCCTAATGTTGTCTAAACCGACCTTTGATACCAACTATAAGGCCCCAGCCTTAAACCTTACATAATCTTGAGTTATCACAAGATTACACGTTGAGGATCTTTTCAGGTTTAGAGTTTTAGAGAATTAGGACATAATTATTACATCTCAAAGATTACAAAGTAGACACATCTACTCAGCTTCCATTTTGTTTACAAAATAAAAACTCTTGAACAAAAGAGTCATGTCTAGTTCCGTGTTTTTGGAAAGCTTGACATTTCTTGATCCCATCCTTGACCCTATTCAACTTTAGGTCCTGTGAAAAACATTTCAAAAACATGGGATGAGTATAAAAAGCTCAGTTAGGGTTATAGAAATATGGAAGGGAAACATGAGTTTATATATACATAAGGATGAAATCATACTTTACCCATAAAACATGGGCACTTTAAATTACCTCATAAAATCATGAATAAATCATAGAAATCATAAGACATAAAGGTATCTTGAGGCATTCATAACATTCTTACGTAGGGAGTAACCCTCTTGGTTACATTTAGAATACCCATCACAATATATTCCCTAAATCTCTTCGGATAAACCTTAACGTTTCACTCCTTCGCGTTACCCAATGCATTGGAGAGCTATATCGGGCTCACCCGCCCTTAGTTTATCACGGAACCACCCATTTTCATAACAATGCCCAAGAACCATAACATAAAAGTATCACATAAAACATGCATAAAGGAAACAAAACATTTCCACATTTCAATCACAATATAACATTTTAGTATTTTGAAATAATGAATCCATACAAAAAGAAGCCATTTCCAAAACCATTTAAAACATTTAATAAGGAGAATTTCGAATCAAAGTGTCCCATACCACCTTGAAGATTTTAACATTTTAAAGCATTAATATCCATATAAATAAATCCTTAAAACCATTTTGAAAACATTGATATTAACAAGAACAAGTCATTTAAACATTTATAGCGATATTTTGGTCAAAGTGATTTTACCAAAATTAGAGACACTTGAATACAATAATTGAGGAATAACATTTAATCAGAACTTTATAATATCATGAGAATAAATGGATTCATGATATAATATTCCAATAGACAGTATATACACCATATAAGAGTGAATTGGTTCATAACAACAATGAAGTCTCAATAGGGATGTAAAATGTGATGAAATCCCTTATAAGGAAGGTATCCTTAAATTAAGGATAAATCAATATCAAAATTATGTGTGAAAAATATAAATAAACCCAATATAATTGGATATTAAGTGTAAAACAGTTAAAGGTCATTCACACATATTCAAAGGATGACATATTCAATAACTACATATTGAACCCAAAGAAATCGAAATTGGGTCAAAACGTTCCCTTTGTAAAATTCGACAGCCTAACGGAGACACTTCAAAAATTCAGAAAATGAGTTGATGAGAGATAAAAATGGAATCTCATCACTTGGACATAAAATTTACATCAATCATGATATAGAAGAACATATCCCAACATAATATTATTTGAATTAAAAGACATAAATAACGAAGTCTTTTAAAATGAGGAGGGTGAAAGGTTCCATTACCGACATGGGTATCTTTCGAAACATACACCTCATGAAAGAAGGACAATACAACAATGATGTAAATACTCATAAAAGAATGTATATTACACAATGAGTAAAATAATGGAAAGTACATACACCACTCAAAGGAAATTGTGGCAAATGTAGCATAAATCTCAGGGGAATAAAAGTGAGATGAAAAACCCCTTACAAAAACTCAACAGCCTAACGGGGCCACATAAAACTTCCAAAAATGGATTGATGAGATCAAATAGGGTCTCTCATCATATTAAAATAAATTTTACAGAAAGAGGAATATAAAATAACATCCCCCAACATAACAAAGAAGAGATTAAAATAAGCGATATAAAAGAGAGTAATTAAAAAGAAAGAGAGAGGATAGATCTCTTATGAAAATTCGGCAGCCTAACGACGCCACTCAAAACATTCAAAATGGATTGATGAGAGAGAATAGGGTCTCTCATAACATGAACATAAAAATTACAGTAATTTTAATATAAAATAACATCCCAATAACATGAAATATGTGCTTTAGAGGGAATGACATAAAGGAGTGTACATAAAAATAAAGAGAGGTGTAGGATCCCTTACCTCAGGTCCGACTTGACTTGATTGTTCTTTAACGTCCTGAATAATAATCTTGAGTTAATTTCCACTTTATTAAGAACCTTTTTATAGTTCATTATTAAGTTAGATCACTTATTTCAATGTTAGAAATATTATTTAATCATTTAAGTTAATAATGATTGTTTTGTCGATATTTGGTTCTTAAGTCGAAAGTGGACTTCTTACCATTACATGTTTTTTGTGTGGTCAAATGTTCATTATATCCAGAAATATATTCAATATTTGGATATAATATATATCATATATATACAGAATATACATGTATTTATAATATTACATAATCATTTAGAGGTAAGAAATGAAATGCACCGTTCATGGAGACGGTAAGCCGTACGTACGCATGAATGCTACTTTCATTTCTATCTCATACTTTAATGGAAAGAAACAATAATGATACAGAGGTATATTATAATTCCAGTATATCATCATATATAATAACTTTAAATCCAACCTTTATACATCCCACGTATGGCCTTAACGAATCAAATCACTTTGAGGGGGCGGTAGTCCGCACTTCCTAAAATGAAATTATCGTGTTTACCCACAATGGAAACCATAAAGGTATGAAACAAATGAAAATAAAGAAGCTTAAGTAAAACATAAACATATTATATATCATATATAAATATAGTGTCATCTAAATGGCCACCTTTGAAGGTGTTATATGAGTGTTGAACAATCATCGTTTCAGGAGGTAGAATTTCGCCATCCACGGAAACCGTATGTTCATTAACCATTTTATGTAGTTTTATGAGAGTGTAGCACGAATAAATCTTATAACAACATCCTAGTATATTTAAGATACTGGTGTTGTTACAAAAGAAGTAAATAAAAAGAGTTTAGGGGGTTGGAGAAGCAAAATAAAACAAATGAACATGAGAGAATGAATTATCTTTAAAAGTGTAACTCCTTTTGATTTCAGCCTAAAGGGTTCCTTTGAAAGGATTCTGCCCAAAGGTAATCCTCTAGGATGAAGAGAGGTATGTGGAGAGATTAAATGGGTAGTGTATGGCCGAGCCAAAGGCTTGAGGAGTGTGTGAAAAGAGGTAGAGGTGGGGGCCTTTTATAAGAAGAGAGGAGGGGCACTTTTGGAAATAATGAAACTATAATTTTATTTTCAAAAGTGTTTCGAATTTATAAGGTCCCAAATTGATATATTTCAAAGCTAAGATGATAAGTATTAGAAATATTCCCATACAATAGTTATTGGACAAGTGTAGGTCTTAGATTTTATATTATTGTTTCATTTTATTTAAACTGTTCATTAATGAGGTCATCGTTGCATCATCATGATGTCATCATTAAATTAATTTATTTAATATCTAAAAATTTTAAAAAAATTACTACGATTTAGGAAATCTGTTTAGCTTTCTAATTAATATTTATAGTCAAAATTTGGACTTGTTTAACACCAATTAAAAACTGTGTTAGTAAAACAACTCATGTTTGTGTCAATTTAATTTTAACATTAAATAAATATATATTAATGTCATTTTCCAACCAAAGTGGCTCCAGGGGGTCCCCAAGTTGAACCATGGGTTGTCTTGGTCGTCCATGACTCATACAATAGTGGTAGGACAAGTTTCATGGTGTTTTCATATTTTTATAATATCATTTTTACCTTAACTTACACTAATTACCTCTAATCGTGATTAATGAAAAAAGTTACTATTCACCAAAAAATTATTTTCATCCCACTGAACCAAATTTTACATACTAATGAAAACCATGTATGTCGGATTTTCAAAATTCAATACACATTAGTGGTAAACTTTCATTTAACTGAAAAATCAGTTTTCTTGATTACCACTTAGTGGTTTCACTATTCACCAAAAATTGGAGTTTTTCAGAAAATTACCAAAAATTCAACCTAAGCTATATTTGATATTCCAAATTCAAAAATGATGTCTGTTTTATAAAATTCATAACATATAAGTCACATTAATTAATTTAATAATTAATTCCCGCTGTTAGATCAAATAACGTGTTTTTATGAAACAATAAGTATCAAAATATTGACACTGGTTTAAGTCTGATTTCAAAGTGAAATTAATTCCAACGACCACTATTGGATTTAACAGTAAAAATATATTCTAATTTCACTTTAAAACCAATTCAAAAGATAATCTAATCATATAAATAACTTATATTAAAAAGAGGTTTTGAATTAAAATAAAACATTTTACACTATTCATTTAAAAAAATGAACTTTATCGGAAAGATACCAAAAATTTACACAAAGTAAATTTTGAAGTCCCAATTATTAAGAAGATATTTATTTGGTCCAATTGAATGTATAAGAGTGAAAAAAATTATATTTAATGACGGTTCGCCACCAAAAGGTGATAAGTGACCCTTTAGTGAAAACCAGGGCATATACGCCTAAAATTGAATTCTTTCCATATTTTTAGCCTTTATCTTTTATTGAATAAATGTAAAAACATTTAAAAACATTTATAATCATATTTTAGTTATTTCTATCCATTCCCGCCAATACAACGGCTACATGTTAACTACCGTTTAAAATAATATTATTTTATTATCAGAGTGCAACGTAAGATTCCAAAGAAACTCGTTGTTGCGTGTTGGGTACTCCATCGAGCATAGCGTCCCCTTTAAAGTCATATTAATATTTTATTCACAAATATGGATAAATATAAAAATGTCATATTCTTTATTTACCTGGGGTGTTACATGATGTCTATATAAAATTGTAAAACATGGATGCAAAGGATGAAATTTAACATCCTATAAAAGAATTAAAAAAATAGTCCTAAAACAATCCAAGAATCCTGAGCACTAGTTCCACCATCTTCTACCCAACTCCATCATAAAGAAAATCAAGAATGAAACTATACAAAGAAGAACTCTAGACTTATATAACACCTACACACTTGTAATCTCTATTGGTAACAATGGAAACACAGATAGGGGGTGAGACAAATCATAGTATTCCACTACCAATGTCTTATATAACATCCAATCCATTTAATTAAAATTAAAAAATAATGCAAACATGCATATTTAAAAGTAAAGCAATACATTAATGTAAATATCCCCGTAACTTCTTTATCCTCATCTTGTGTCTGAACATGTAACCATTCCTTTGATTAATTATAATGAAATTTTAAATAATTCTCATAATTTATCATCAT
The DNA here is from genome assembly GCA_963277665.1 of Viscum album. NCBI lineage: Eukaryota > Viridiplantae > Streptophyta > Magnoliopsida > Santalales > Viscaceae > Viscum > Viscum album. Next base: position 872,703,311 of record OY728125.1, read on the forward strand.
CATTGATATCTATAAATGATAATAATACTAAATATTAAATGATCGTTGTTGTAACAAGTCATCCATGACAATGAGAATAATAAAAGGGATTGAATGTAATAATCACGAAATATTTAACCTTAGTGGTCAAGCCAATATAGTTATAACATGTACTATATCTAAAAGGGGTATGACTGTAATAAAAGGGTGAATAGCCAAGGAATTACACAAAGATGTAATTTCTAACCAATTTTATTTTAATCATATTTCATAAATGAGAAATGAAATTTCTAGGCCCAATGTGTCTATCCAAGGCACCACATGTTAGTAGACGTCCTGATAGACCTAGGGAGTGCATACAAGGAATTATATTATAATAATGGAGGGATCCTATGGTGTTGTACTGAGAATCCAAAAGTAGAGAAAGATTGTGTTCATTGGTGGGTATCAACCTTTGAAATCGGCATCCCTAAATCAAAATGGAATCCATAAGTGCTCAAGGAATTCCCTTTGGAATTTAATTCTAACTTGAGTTAAACCAGTGTTATAAACATTTTATGTCCCATACAAAATTAATAACATTGTTATTGATTAATTAATTAATTATGTTCATTAAATAATTATTCCATTTATTTTGTCAATGGGTTTAATTTCATACCATTCCATATATAGGACATGTTACCAATTATGTAATTTCAAATTTAGTCACTTGTTCCTCTACATTATATTTCATAACCATGAAAAGGAAATACAAGGATGAGAAACAATGATCAATTCCTTTATAATAGATTCGATCAGGCGATGAAAATAATATAAACAAGAATTTTCTATGTAAGTATTAATTAAATAATTTAAAAAAATGTTATAAGGGTGATGTTTCAATGACATATACAAGGATAGTAAAAACCAATTTAATAATGAAACTTTTGAGAAATTGATTACTATTAGTAGGTTAAAACCATATATTGACCAACTCGTTGTGTAGAAAAACATGTCAAACCACTATGGAAATATATATGAAAACACCCTACATGGGTTTGATATCATTGTAGTCGAAACCACCAAATACATGAATAAAAATTATAAAAACAAAATATAGAACACAATAATGATGTTTATAATATGGGAATATGAATTTAATTGGCTGCACCTAATGAAATCTGTGTGTGTAAATCAATGAAATTTTATTAAATGATGAAACATTAGCGATGAGTTATAGACCACCTATTGTATACTTGTTTTATTCTCCTTGTCTAGTATCAAACTCTACTTTAGAAAAAATAACAATCAATTATAATACATACAAATTCCATTAAAATAGGTCATTTGAGTCTCATCCTTAGTAACATTATCATATAGATGAGAAAAGAATTATGTCTAAAAAATAATTCATATATAACAGTTTTGATCCAAACACGATAAATGAGTATCGAATCAAATTTCAAAATGATGGAAGGGGTCAATGTCTAAAAAATTACTAAAAATGGTGCTAAAAATAATAATGGATATTTTTTTGGAGAATAAGTAAGTGGATGGATTGGTTTAAACACATAACTAATGGATAATGGTTAAATTTACCCCAAAAAACATGGTTGTATGGTTTTTGTCACATGGATGGACAAACTGTGCACCAAGTGTGCATTATATACAGTAAAGAGGGGAACATCACATGGTTAGTACACACGGTAAGAGAAATAATGTGTCAACCATGAAAAACCAATTCTAAAATAGATGAAGTTTTTATAGGGGTTCACAGACCATGGGATAATATTAGGGGAAACCAGTCATCCTTCTTCACCCCACTGTCCAGCCATGCAGGGTTAGTTGAGGCTTTGTAGGGTGGGCTGCACAGTTTTTAATAACCATTAATCCTAGTAATTTTCTCCCCAGTTTGGTGTTCTCAGCTCTTAAAAATCACTAAAAACCTATTTAAATAGTAATGAACTCATTATGAATATGTAATTGGTCCAATATAATGAATGAGACCAAATTTTAAAAGGTACATACCAATGTTAAAAACACAGTCCTTAAAAACATAGTTTGTAACATATTTACTTTATATAGTGCGTCAATAATTACTTGTCATCAACTCCAATCCAATATGAGTAAATATAATTATGATAACAACAATAATATAAAATGTTTATCATAAAAAATCATTAATGATCACCATTCTATTTATCTCTTTAAAGAATAATTCCCCTAAATATATATTCATGTACAATCCCCTTTAAAAATAATTATCATTAAATACATCAAAATTTTCAAAATTAGATAGCACTCCAATAAATCTTCATCACTAAAAAATATGTATTTTCTTTTGAAAATAATGGACATTCTATAAAATTTTATTAAATAAAATACAAATAAATCTTCACTAAATGATCAAGAGTTTGTATTAAATATTTAATAATTTTATATAATAGATTCCCCAATCATTCATGATAATAAAAAAATTTATTGTGGTGTGTGGGTCCATTCTGAAAATAATTTAATTGGATAGAGATAGTCTAAATATAAGACCCAACCAATTCCTATCAAATGTAACATTGGGTAAGTCCTTCATCATAGTTTCCACTAATTATTATTTTGACACATACTCTAACTCTACCAACCCTTTTAAAACATTCTCTTTGATTATATCATACTTTATTTCAATGTACATATTCCTAGAATGATAGTTAATATTATTTTTATAAAATTTTAGAAGATGTTTTATCACACCTAATTTAAATAGGACACTTCCGTTCAATTCCAATAGCATCATGATATTTCTTTATACATAAAAAATGTGTATATGATTAAGAATCACTAATATCCTCATTTTTCATATATCATATTGAATTTAATATTGATTATATCAAAGCTATGGAATCCATAAACAACCATTATAGAATATTATTCCTATTATTGAATTATGGTTATCTATTGAGCTACTAAAATCCACATCCATGTATCCCTAATACACTAGATGTTTTGTTTCAAGATAAAATAATCAAAAATATTCTATTTTTTGATATAGTGAATAATCCACTTTACAACGAAGATGTTAATTTTTTATATATTTAGTATTATAGAGATTGAAAAGTAAAAAACAAAAATTCATGTCATGCACAAATAGATATTAAAAGACTCCAATTGTTTTCATATATTATGTTTCAGAAAAATTTAATGAATCATGGTTTTATGAATTTTCCATATGGTTATCCAATGAGTTTTTTCACTATCCTAGAATGATTCATTCCAAAACAAATTATTATATTTTGTCATATTATTATTGAGAAATAAATATTACCTGCCTTTATTGAGTATCAAATAGCCAATGGATAAATAGTATATCCCAAATAATGATTATCTCAACCACCCTTATACATTTTGCTAAAATCACGATTTTTTCTTTCTTTTACATAACAAAAATATATTCTCCGCAAAATCGTGCACCACTATCAATTGATAATCATCATTCATGATGTAGAGATTGTGATAAACTCTACCTAACTATTATTCATGCATTCTCATGTATTAATTAAGAATATAATAAATCTCTCAGAACTTTCATCGGAATATAAAAATCCATCCTCTGCCAGTAAGGTTTTGTCTAATCATTCTCAACATTAAAACCCCTCTACTAAATTTACACATCATCCTTATGTTATTCGCATAGTAATGGAAATATTACATTCAATTGGAACACCTATAACTTCTTTCACACTGATATTTCTATGAATTACTGAATAAATTTCAAATAGGGCATGCCAAAAAATTAGTCAATAGCATCAATCAAATAATTTTTTTTTAATTTTCTTCAATAGAAACTATTCATTGATATAGTTATTCATTAATATTTAATGATATATATCCCATTAAACAATTTTAATTTTTTTAAATACATTTCAATATAGATATGTTTTTGTGTGAATATACTATAATATAATATACCATTATAATCTAGAAGTTAAATTGGTGGTATCAATTGGAGTAAACATATTTAATACATATATATAATTATAATATAAATCATAAATATTTATAAATAACTATTTAGTTTTAAATAAAGTTAATACATTTTATTTAATAATATTTTTATTCAAAAATGGATTTTATTTAATTTAGTGAGAAAATAATATTTTTTATTTCTTCAATATCTGAATATTTATTGCAAAATTTTATAATAATTTTTGAAATAATCCTTTTGAATTTTTCTTAGATTTAGTTTTTTAGAATTGTTTTGAAATGATTAATTTTTCATTGAATAGTGAATATATTCATTTATATTGAAAAATAAATTCATACATAAAAAAATTAGAAAGAATATTTTTATTTTGAATGATTTGAAATATTTATTTATATTATTAATATTAAAACAATCCAATTATGGTAATTTTAACGAAATTTAAATATTTTTGTGTGAACACATGGTATACCTAAGGAAATAATTTTTTAAGAACCATTTGTATTTCCAATGGAGAGATTATTGTTAATTTAATTTATATTTTATATTGATTTTAAATTAAAAAATTTAGTAAATATTTGGAATAAAAATTTACTTATTTTTAAATAAGGGAACATCAATTTTTTATAATGAAAAGTAAAAAAGACTAATAAAATTCACCACAGTTAAGGTTAAAATAGGTTAACTATGAGGGTTCCAAAAAAGATATTTGGGTAAATAATGCAATTAATATTATCAGATTTTTATTATATGGAAATAATTATACAAAATCCTACCTCACATTCAAATATATGTCCATTTGGAAGCCTTTATTCTTGAGAATGACAGTATTACTTTTTATAATTTTATGAAATTCTAATTGAATCCTCTATAACAACTGTAAAAGGAAAACCCTCCTTTTACTTAATTACAACACATTCAGCCTTCTATGTTTACCAAAATATTAACAGTTATCTTATAAAATACCCTATACATGTTTTATAAGCTCTAGTGTGATTAAAACACCAATCGAAAGGTCCCTAGTAAAGGATTTTTAAGAGTCATACTAAATAAGGGGTAATCCATTTTCCCAAGCTCTCTCAAATTATTATTTCATATTCCTTCTATAAATATATATTACCCTTCATGAAATATAAAGTTAAATATAGTAAAATTATAAATTTTTATTTTTATTTTTTAATCATCAATATCGACCCACTATTCTATCAATTACAGTGATAAAGTATTACCCTTGTGTTTGTGTGGACTACCATGTCCACATTGTGATGTAATTAATTTAATATCACCATTATTAATTTCTAGTTATTTAAATGGGTTTATTTTATATACATTATAATTTTTATATAATTATTCTGTTATACTTATAATATTATAGCTATATTGTTACCTTCCTATCTATTCTAAAATCACAACATCACACATTTGTATGTGTGGACTACCGTTGCCACGAATTACTGGGATTCATTTTTTATTTTCACTTTAAAAGGATTGCAATAAAGATATATTTAATAATTATATAATATATAAGATATAATAATGAATTTTTAATGGGTAATAATTTTTTACCTTTATTATTTTCCATCTTTAAAAAATATAAAAATATGCTCATTTATATGTACTACTTACCCTCTCAAAGAAAAAAGGAAATTAATTTGTATATAAAACATTTATAGATGAATATAGAAGTCTTTATAATAAATATATATCATGTTAACATAATTATTATCATTTTAATGATGATGCCTCCAAGATAAAAATATTTTTATCAGAACTAGATAAAAAAATTATCAAGGAAAACAAAACTACTAACACTCAAAAATAATGATTTTAATAAGTAATTTTTAATAGAATCCTATTTAATTGTTGTAATTGGATAATATGTGATGTTATAATAATTTAAATGATTATTTTATAATTTTATAATTAATTTAAATTTATTATATATGTTATTCTAGAACAATAAAACTTGTGGTAAGGGCTTTATGTTACAATATCAGTGGTAATATTTATTGTATATAATCATGTTTCATATAAGGAGATTCTATATTTTTCTCTAAATAATATCATGAATTTTTTTTCTTATATTGTATTTGTTGAGCAATGTATTGTTTTCAAACAATTCAAAATAATGTTTTTAAAGGGGGAGACTATTTTAAATAATACTCTATCTCTTTATGATGATTTTGATGCTCACAAATACCCTTAATTATTTACTAATTATTTCGTTGATTATTTTGCAGGAATTTATTTCATTTATTTATTGCATATAACGAGATTTCATACTTCATTTATTCCGAGATAAAGTTTAGCGCGTTCTGGAATCACTGTAGTGCGAGATCAATTTTAGCGCGTACTAGAATCACTGTTCATACCCTACGTTAATGAACGTAACGTATAGATGAAAAGTTTACTTTTTATGTTAAAAGAAACGTATGGTTAAGGAACCTTACGTTATTTTGAAACGTATGGTTAATGAACCTTACGTTGTTGAAAAGTATTGAAGAAGAACATTACGTTTGGAAGGAACCTTACGTTTTCGTTGTTGGACAAGTATGGAAGAGAAACCGTACGTTAGTTTTCAGTGTTGAGTTTGTTTCTCAAAAGTATGGATCATCAATCTTACTTTTATAATCAACCGTACGTTCTTTGAAGAGTTGAAGCGAGACAAAGTATGGATGATCAACCCTACGTTTGAATGCTAAAGAGAAAGTATGTATGTTCAACCTTACGTTTGTGAACCCTACGTTTGAAGCCACGTCATCAACCCTACGTTTGGCGTCGGGATATTTTTGACAGACGATATTACCGTTTGCATTGGTCAAACAAGCGGATTATTAGGCGGATTTCGAGCCGATTCTTAAGCACGACTTTGACTGAATCAAAGACGATTTTCAACGGATTACTGATTGATTTAAACGGAGCTTTTTATGCCGATTCCTCAGGGGAGTTACAACGGCTCTGTTATTTCATTTAATATCGCGAATCTAAAGGAGATTTTTATGGATCTATTTATGAGGAAGAATCTCTCAGATTTGAATATATGTTCTATCTTGGAAACTTCGGAGATATATATATACACAGGAAAGTGTGTGAAATTTTTTGATTGATCTTTTAACGAGAAAGAAACAGAGACTGTGAAAAGGCGTTCTTTTCTGTGATCGAGAAGAAGTGTAAAATCCTTTTTACCGAAAGAAGATCTTGATAACAGATTCACGTGTTCTACATCGACTATCTGTTGTGAATCTACTGCTGCTGAAGTTGTGATGTTTCTGGTAATATCTATTGCAACTGGATCAACTCAGAACTGTTTTGATTACAGATCTTTATTTTCTGAAGACAACGATCTATCTACTGTCAATTGCATTCTGTTGCAATTGTGAAGAACAACTGGAGAAGTGTTTTCTTTATCGAAACTCTTTTTATTTTTGAGTGATCAGCTTCTCGTTCTAAGCTGTGTGGGTTCGTGTTTGAACCAGGAAGGCTGTGTGTGCCTGAATCTTGTAAAGGTGTAAACTGCCTGTACTCAGTTGTGGACAGGTCTGTGGAAACGAGGACCAGATAGTGAAAATCGCCAAGCTCGTGGATTTGAGCGTTGGTGGAGTGGACTAGGGGCCTTCTGTTCCCCGAACCACTATACATCCGTGTGTTCATGCTTTTACTTTTTCCGCTGCATATTTAATCGAGCAAAAGCATCGTGGACAGAATTTTTCTAAATTGAAGAGATTATAATAATTTTGAAAAGACACAATTCACCCCCCCTCTTGTGTGTAATCCGTAGATTCAGATCCAACAATTGGTATCAGAGGAGGAGCTTCTTATTTTTAAAGTCTTATCAAGCTAGAAGTATTTAAAGATTATACATAGTGTATCATGGCTGATATGAGAGAGGGAATGTCAATGGTCAGAGCACCTTACTTTAATGGAGATAATTATGGCTGCTGGAAATCACGTATGATTATTTATCTGAAAAATCTTGGTTACAGAGTCTATTCAAAGATTCTGACTCCCTATGAAATTCCTGAAAATCCCGATACATGGAGTGCTGCTACAGAGGCTGAGTATGACATAAATTCAAAAGCTATGAATGCAATCATCTGTGGTCTAGGACCAGATGAATTTAACAGAGTATCTCAATGCCCGACTGCATATGAAATGTGGCAAACAATAGCTGTTGCTTATGAAGGAACAGATAATGTAAGACAGATGAGATATGCAACTGCTAAGTTAAAATTCGATACTTTCAGAATGATTGAAGGAGAGAGAATCACTCAGATGAATGGAAGATTGACAGAAATTGTCAATAATATAACAGCTCTAGGAGAACCAATCAAGCAGGCTGATCAAGCGTTGAAGGTACTAAGAGTACTTCCTACTCGATGGAATGGAATCTCTGCAGCAATCAGACAATCAACTTCTCTTAAAGATCTAACTATGAGAGAACTGATTGGTACATTGATGATGTACGAGGCTGAAATGCAAGATGAGGTAAATGAGCATAAAGTATATATAAAAAGGGAAAATACTGCGTTGAAAGCGACTTCTCAACAAAAGGATAGAAAGATGAAGAACAGAGAAGTAAATGCTAAATCAGAAAGCTCTGATGCTTCAAATTCAGACGAATAACTGGCTCAGCTAGCCAGAAAATTCAGAAAGTTCTACAGTAAGAAGAAAGACTTCAAGAAATCCTTCAAAAAGGATAACAAGGAAGTGAGATGTTATGAATGCAAAAAGATGGGACATATCAGACCGGATTGCCCTAAATTGAAAGATGCAAAGAAGAAGAAATTCTTCAAAAGAGATGATTATGAGCAGAAAGACAAGAAAGCTATGAAAGCTACTTGGAGTGTTTCTGAAGACTCAAGTAATTCTTCTGAATCATGCTCAGAGAAGGAGGAAGCCAATTTAAAAGCAAATATGTGGTTCATGGCTGAAACTGATGAGGTACACTCATACTACTCCTCTGACTCAAATAATGAATCAAACTCTGAAACAAGCTTCTCAAATAAAAAACTTGCAGCTTACTGCAATATGCTTGAAGAAAGGTATGACTCATTATTTAAAAAATATAAATCTATAAAGAACTTGCATAAAGCTATTTCAGATGAAAGAAATACTTTGCTAAAACAACATAAGGAATTAATTGACAAATACAACTCTGCTGACTCAAATAAAATTAATTTTGAATCAAAAATAAATACTCTACAAGATGAAGTAGAATCTTATAAAGAGGCTGCATTAGTTTTTACAAAAGGAGAAAACACCTTAAATGAGATACTTGGAAAAACTGTAATTAAAAGGGAAAGGTTTGGAATTGGAAGTAAAGGAGAAACACCTAAGTTATACAAAAATTATTTTGTTCCTAGCACTAAACATGTTATTTGTAACTTCTGTGGAACAAAAGGTCATATAGCTAAAAACTGTTTTCTAAGACAACCTCAAATATGTGGAATTAAGAAAGCTTATATTTCCAATGATCTATATGATTCAATCAATTTTAAGAAAACAAAGAAAATCTGGATTCCCAGATCACTGCTTGCTAACACTCATGGACCCAACAAAATATGGGTACCAAAGCAATTTGTTTAAATGTCTTTGCAGGTAGCAGGTCACCAAAGAAAGAAAGAAATATGGTATATGGACAGTGGCTGCTCAAGACACATGAGTGGAACTTCAGCTAATTTCTCTTATCTTACTCGAAAGGAAGGAGGACTTGTCACCTTTGGTGACAATGCCAAAGGAAAGATTATTGGTATTGGAACAGTTGGAGATCCAGAGACAGTCTCAATCAACAAAGTACTTTATGTACAAGGGTTAAAACACAATCTGATAAGTATCTCTCAACTCTGTGATGATGGATACACTGTTGATTTTACTAACAATAGTTGTACTGTTTCTAAAGATAAACTGTTTAAGTTTAGAGCACCCAGAACTGATAATGTTTATACTTTGGATTTGTATTCCTTGTGTAAACAACAAGTAAACTGCTTAACTGCTAATATAAGTGAATCCTGGATCTGGCATAGAAGACTTGGTCATTGCAATATATATGCTTTACATAAATTATCTAAGAAACATCTAGTTTCTGATTTTCCTAGTCTCAAATTTGAAAATGACAGATTCTGTGATGCATGTCAGCTTGGCAAGCAACACAAATCATCATTCAAATCCGTTAACAAAGTTGCTACAACTAAACCTCTAGAACTTATCCATATGGATTTGTTTGGACCTTCAAGAGTAGCAAGTTTAGCTGGTAAATTATATGTTTATGTATTAGTTGATGATTATTCTAGATTTACTTGGATTTTCTTTTTGAAATTTAAAAGTGAAGCTTTTAGTTTATTTGAAGGTTTTTGTAAATCTATTCAAAATGAAAAAGGTTTTAATATAATCTCATTGAGAAGTGATCATGGTGGAGAATTTGAGAACCATGAATTTAATTCCTTTTGCTCAAACATGGGTATTAAACACACCTTCTCTGCTCCAAGAACACCTCAACAGAATGGGATTGTAGAAAGAAGAAATAGAACTATTCAAGAAATGTCTAGAACTATGTTAAATGAATATAGCCTACCTATATATTTCTGGGCAGAAGCTGTTAATACAGCTTGTTATATAATGAATAGAATTTTAATAAGACCTATTTTGAAAAAGACACCCTATGAACTATGGAATAACAGAAAACCTAAAGTAAATTACTTTAAAGTTTTTGGATGCAAGGTTTACATCTTGAATACCAAAGATAATCTTGGTAAATTTGATCCAAAATCTGATAAAGGTATTTTCTTAGGATATTCTGCAACCTCCAAAGCTTATAGAGTCTATAATAAAAAGTCAAGGATTGTTGAAGAATCAGTTCATGTGAAATTTGATGAATCTGATCCTTTTGAGAAAAGGATAGAACAAATAGATTAACCTGATTCTAAAGAAAACTTCAGACTTGAGAATTTAAAGAATGATTTTGAAAATGATATAAAAGAAATTCAGTCCAGTTCAGAAGAACATGATACTGAAGAACCTTTGAATGTAATGCCTAGACAGTCTAGAACCTTAAAGAATCACCCTTTAGAATCTGTGATAGGTGACTTAGAGACTGGTATTCAAACTAGAAGAAACTTTGGAAACATAGTTGAATTCTCTGCTTTCCTATCCCAACAAGAACCTAAGACCATAGAAGAAGCCTTAGTTGATGAGAGCTGGGTAATAGCAATGCAGGATGAATTGAACCAGTTCAAGAGAAATAAGGTTTGGGAATTAGTTGAAAGACCACATGATTATCCTGTAATAGGAACTAAATGGGTCTTTAGGAATAAACAGGATGATCAAGGGATAATAACTAGAAATAAAGCAAGATTAGTAGCTAAAGGATATAATCAAGAAGAAGGAATAGATTATGATGAGACCTTTGCACCTGTAGCCAGGTTAGAATCCATTAGAATCCTTTTAGCCTATGCATCTTATATGAATTTTAAATTATTTCAGATGGATGTTAAATCTGCCTTTTTAAATGGATATTTAATGGAGGAAGTTTATGTTGAGCAACCTCCTAGTTTTGAAAATTCTCAAAAACCAGATTCTGTTTTCAAACTTACTAAAGCTCTTTATGGCCTTAAACAAGCACCTAGAGCTTGGTATGAAAGACTAAGTTCTTTTCTTTTGAAAAATGATTTTACTGTTGGACTAGCAGATCCAACACTATTTAAGAAAACTGTGAAAAATAATGTTTTGTTGGTTCAAATTTATGTTGATGATGTAATTTTTGGATCGACCAATAAAATTCTTTGTCATGAATTTTCAGAATTAATGCAAAAAGAATTTGAAATGAGTATGATGGGAGAATTAAATTTCTTTTTAGGTCTTCAAATATTTCAAAATGATTTTGGAAATGTTTTGAATCAATGCAAATACATTACTGATTTACTTAATAAATTTGGACTTGAAAACAGCAAGACATTTACAACTCCTATGTGTACTAATATAAAACTTGATTTGGATGAAACTGGAAAATCAGTGGACAACAAGTTATATAGAGGTATGATTGGTAGTTTGTTATATCTTACTGCTAGTAGACCAGATATAATGTATTCAGTATGTCTTTGTGCTCGATTTCAATCAAATCCCAAAGAATCCCACTTAACTGCTGTTAAACGAATTTTTAGATATTTAAAAGGTACTATTTATCAATCTCTGCTTTATCCAAAAACCTCTGATTTTAATTTAATTTCATATTCAGATGCTGACTTTGGAAGCTGTAGATTAGATAGGAAGAGTACTTCAGGAACATGTCACTTTTTAGGAAAGTCTTTAGTATCATGGTCTAGTAAGAAACAACACTCAGTTGCCCTGTCAACAGCCGAGGCAGAATATGTGTCTGCAGGTAGTTGCTGTGCACTGGTGTTGTGGATGAAAAACACTCTTATGGACTTTGGATTAAATTTCAATAATACACCTATTTTATGTGATAATACTAGTGCAATTAATATTTCAAAAAATCCTATTAGTCATTCTAGAACTAAGCACATTGATATAAGACATCACTTTTTAAGAGATCATGTGTTTAAAAAGGATATATTTTTAGAATTTGTAAATACAGAAAATCAATTAGCATATATTTTTACTAAACCACTTCCCACGGCAAGGTTTGAATTTATTAAGGGGGAGTTAGGTTTATTTAATTTTAAATAATTTTTTTTTAAATCTTATTCTGTTTTCGAATTCTGTTTAATTTTTTGTTTCCCGCTATAAGTAATTTTATTTTGTTTTAAATAAAAGTAATGATTAGTGATTACACGGGAATCAAGGCTGTCAGAACCGTTTCACCTTCTAAACTGTTTCACCTTTTTCGGAAACCCTTTCGAAAAACCTAAACTCGCACATCTGCTCCAAAACCCTTTTCTGAATCTTCAAACCCTAAACTTACGAAACTTCAGAAATCGTTGTTGGAATGGCAAAAACTAAGCGTCCCGATGAAGCCGAGAGCAGTGCTGCAAAGAAATCTAAAGTAGTTGGTCGGAAAATACGACAAGGTAAATTCATCGATTTAGAGTGGCTGTTTGAAACTAATTTACTGTTGAAGCAAGCGTTATCGTTTCAAAGCCTTGAGCAAGCTTTTAATAGTGAAAATTCTGAGTTTCTTTATGAGGCAGAAATGAGACATTTCTTTAGAACTGTTCAGTTTAGCCTTGGAGATACGGAGGACAGTTTGTTGGCTCAAATAGAGGATAAGGACTTTTCCATATCATCTGTAGAGATAAGTCAAATTCTTAACTGCCCTCATGAAGGAGTTTTTCATTTCGATTTACGGAATATTGGAGATTCTGTACATAAGTCTGAAGACATTATGTCTTTTCTGTTTGGAACCAGAGTGATAAAGAAAATGCTTATTAAAGATTTGGAGCCCGATCAGAAAATCTTGGTAAAGTTTGTTCAGACTGGTTTAGCACCAAGGATGGCTGAGATGGAGAAAATTCTATACCCTGACATGTACATAATGTATCTTCTGATGTGTGATATTAAGTTTAATTTTCCTCGGTTTATGATAAGATATCTGAGATACTGCTGTCAGAGTGAAGCAAGAATGACCTTTTTCCCTTATGAAAGGTTCATTTCTTTGTTTTTGTTTAAAAGAGGAATGATCAGATTGGTCGATGCTGGGGTGAAATGTCACCACAGTAATGTTTTTAATGCTGGGACTTTGAGGAAAGTCGGATACTTCTGGAGCACTATTAAAGGAAAACTATTACCTGTTGGAGCTGAGGAAGACTCGGAGAGTGCTCAGGCTCAACCTGCTCAGCCCAAGGAGGGACAAGCAGAATCAAGGGTTAGTACAGTGGCAAGGAGAATTCGCTTTGAAATGGAGGAAGTTGAGGAAGAGAGAAGTCAGGAAGGACTTCAATCTAGAAGGAAGAGGTCAATTGATGAAGAAATTATCTCTCCTGCCTTGAAATCCTCTGAACCGGTAATTTCTTATTCCTTTGTGAGAGAAGCTGTTGTGGAGCAGACTGCACCGATAGAGGAACCAGCAGCTCAACCGGAAATCCAAAAAGAACCTCAATCTGCTGCTGTGGCTGTTGAAAATGTAATACAACAAGAACAACCTATGGAGGCAGTGCCTGGTGAAGAAGTGGCCCGACCTCAAGATTTACATGAAGATATTGTTCTTAATCATTCAGTAGAAGTCCGAGAGACTACTGTTCGTGATGAACATACTTCTGAAGCTAATACAGAAGTACTTCAGGAAGATTTTTCAGTGGAAGAATTTCAGGCTTCAAAAGCTAGTTCAGTGGATCAACCTTGTCAGGACAAGGACAAAGAACAATCAGATGCAGATTCTTTATCACTTGCCTTGCCTCATCAACCTATTTCTGGACATGAGAATAGAGAACAGGGTGCCCATGATTCGAGAAAAGAAGAAGTTGTTGAGTTGTACAAGCGTATCTCTCAGTTGGAATCTGAGAATGATAGTCTCAGAAATTCTCTGAACTTAGAGCAGTTGAAGTTTCAGAAGCTGAAAGAATGTACTGTTTCAAGACAGGAAGTAGATTTGTTTAAGACTGATATGTTGCATGCTGTTGATCAGTTAAAATCAGATATGGTAAAGAAAGATGATTTGGCTGAGATGAAGATTTACATGGAGAATAAATTTGAGTCTGTTGCAAACAATGCTGTGAGTGGATCAGGTTCTTCACCTGATTTGATTCGAAGATTTCAAGCAATTACAGGAGCACTAAGCAATATGAGTGACAGATTACACGATCTTCAGTGTAATAGTGCCCCTTTGTCAGTTTTTCTGGATAATCAGAAATTTTTAGTGGATCAGTTGACATCTTGAGAGCAACCGATTAGGATTCTTTTGAATCAGTTATCAGAGAAGCTGACTCTTTTTGTTGAAAAAGAAGAAAGAATGCATGAGTTTTTCAGAGTTAATTTGATTGAAGATATTCATATGACTCAAGAGAATAGAGATCTTATCATTAATTTAGGAGATGGGATGATGAAGAGGCTCAGAGAACAGTTTACAGAGATCAAGACCGTGATTCAAAGGAGATAGACACTTTTTTTCCCCTGTCTTATCCATGAACCTTGATTCCTCTGTATATCACAATCATTTATATATATAACAGCTTGTGAATGAAAATTCTTTTCTGATTTCTTTTTTGTTTTGTTGTTTATTGATTTATGATTAAGTTAGCCAGTATAACAAATTCACTTATTCATACACAGTTAATTATAGCATTTACTTATAGTTCAGTGCAATATTGAATGTGTTCAAATCCGTAATTTTTCATTCTTTTTGATATCACAAAAAGGGGGAGAATTTTGATAAACACAACATTTAAATTCATTTGTTTCCTATGAATCCTATGAAGAAATTTGGATATATGGGAAAGACATTTATCTTTTATTTATTTTTTAGCTGAAAATTTATTTTTATGGGGGAGAAATTTTATTATAGTTAAATATTGTTTTAATCCTTTCAGAATTCTAAAAATTTTATAAAACTAATTTTTCAATAAAGATTGCAATTAAATTAGTTCTATTATTTTATGGGTTTTGTGATCATCAAAAAGGGGGAGATTGTTGAGCAATGTATTGTTTTCAAACAATTCAAAATAATGTTTTTAAAGGGGGAGATTATTTTAAATAATACTCTGTCTCTTTATGATGATTTTGATGCTCACAAATACCCTTAATTATTTACTAATTATTTCGTTGAGTATTTTTCAGGAATTTATTTCAT
Source organism: Viscum album (assembly GCA_963277665.1). Classification (NCBI taxonomy): domain Eukaryota; kingdom Viridiplantae; phylum Streptophyta; class Magnoliopsida; order Santalales; family Viscaceae; genus Viscum; species Viscum album. Next base: position 872,718,979 of record OY728125.1, read on the forward strand.
TTATTTATTACATATAACGAGATTTCATACTTCATTTATTCCGAGATCAAGTTTAGCGCGTTCTGGAATCACTGTAGCGCGAGATCAATTTTAGCGCGTACTGGAATCACTGTTCATACCCTACGTTAATGAACGTAACGTATGGATGAAAAGTTTACTTTTTATGTTAAAAGAAACGTATGGTTAAGGAACCTTACGTTATTTTGAAACGTATGGTTAATGAACCTTACGTTGTTGAAAAGTATTGAAGAAGAACATTACGTTTGGAAGGAACCTTACGTTTTCGTTGTTGGACAAGTATGGAAGAGAAACCGTACGTTAGTTTTCAGTGTTGAGTTTGTTTCTCAAAAGTATGGATCATCAATCTTACTTTTATAATCAACCGTACGTTCTTTGAAGAGTTGAAGCGAGACAAAGTATGGATGATCAACCATACGTTTGAATGCTAAAGAGAAAGTATGTATGTTCAACCTTACGTTTGTGAACCCTACGTTTGAAGCCACGTCATCAACCCTACGTTTGGCGTCGGGATATTTTTGACAGACGATATTACCGTTTGCATTGGTCAAACAAGCGGATTATTAGGCGGATTTCGAGCTGATTCTTAAGCACGACTTTGACTGAATCAAAGACGATTTTCAACGGATTACTGATTGATTTAAACGGAGCTTTTTATGCCGATTCCTCAGGGGAGTTACAACGGCTCTGTTATTTCATTTAATATCGCGAATCTAAAGGAGATTTTTATGGATCTATTTATGCGGAAGAATCTCTCAGATTTGAATATATGTTCTATCTTGGAAACTTCGGAGATATATATATACACAGGAAAGTGTGTGAAATTTTTTGATTGATCTTTTAACGAGCAAGAAACAGAGACTGTGAAAAGGCGTTCTTTTCTGTGATCGAGAAGAAGTGTAAAATCCTTTTTACCGAAATAAGATCTTGATAACAGATTCACGTGTTCTACATCGACTATCTGTTGTGAATCTACTGCTGCTGAAGTTGTGAAGTTTCTGGTAATATCTATTGCAACTGGATCGACTCAGAACTGTTTTGATTACAGATCTTTATTTTCTGAAGACAACGATCTATCTACTGTCAATTGCATTCTGTTGCAATTGTGAAGAACAACTGGAGAAGTGTTTTCTTTATCGAAACTCTTTTTATTTTTGAGTGATCAGCTTCTCGTTCTAAGCTGTGTGGGTTCGTGTTTGAACCAGGAAGGCTGTGTGTGCCTGAATCTTGTAAAGGTGTCAACTGCCTGTACTCAGTTGTGGACAGGTCTGTGGAAACGAGGACCAGATAGTGAAAATCGCCAAGCTCGTGGATTTGAGCGTTGGTGGAGTGGACTAGGGGCCTTCTGTTCCCCGAACCACTATACATCCGTGTGTTCATGCTTTTACTTTTTCTGCTGCATATTTAATCGAGCAAAAGCATCGTGGACAGAATTTGTCTAAATTGAAGAGATTATAATAATTTTGAAAAGACACAATTCACCCCCCCTCTTGTGTGTAATCCGTAGATTCAGATCCAACAGTATTATTATAGAGATTACATTTCTTTCCATTAATTTTCCTCTCTTTACGAACTCATGATTATATATTATTATTTATATGTAAAATATATATTAATCCCTTGTTCGGTCGAAGAACATTTTTATTTTACATCCATGTTTTCTAAAAGCATTCTGAAGAATGTTTTTATTTTTCTAAAATATTTATTTATATAAATTTTTACAAATGGTTTATTTTTTTATAAATTTATTTAAAAAAAATATTCATGTTATTTTTAAAATGATTTATATTATAATTTTTAAGTATCTTGTTATATAAATTGTTGTTTTCATATATATTCAATTAAATATATTTACGTCTATAATGACCAATAAATGAGATTATTTTTACTTTTAATGTTTTCATAGTTCTATTTAAATAATATGTTTCCCATTATATTTGGAAATATGTTTCTTTTAAATTAGTGACCTCATTGGGAAGTGGAAAGTTTCTCAAGAAATGATGAAATTACCATTCAAGTATTTTTTTATATGTGATTAAACAAAATGAAGTTATAATGTATATACATCATATATTTCCAAATGATACCATATTTTCTTTAAGATAACATTTTATGGTTATGATGATAAAATATTGATGAACCATGTTATTGTTTCCATTAGTTATATTATGATGAATTGTTTCGAATTTTATGATATTTATATGAAGGGAATAATGATTTTGAGAATATTTTTCTAAGAATTTTATATACCTCAAATGAATTATTTATATTTGGATATTACATGATATAATATTTAATTTAATGGGGAGTGACCATAGTTTAGTACGAGGCTTTTTCTACTACGACGGTGAATGTAGTGGACCTTGACTCATGATAGAATTAAATACACACTGAATTGAATACATTTTGATTATATTGGTAACGGTTAAAGAAAAATGATGTGATTTTATGTGATTATGTGTCTACCATGAAATTATGTTGAATACTAATGTTACAATCCCATGGATTATGATCATTGATTCCTTTATGATTTCTTTTTATAAACATCCAAACATTATTCCATGATTTATTATTATTATATATGATATGTTCTCTATGGTTTTCAAATTTTTAGTTCATGTTATCATACCCATATTCCCATTACATGATTTGGTGATCATTTATATCTCCCTATTTCCCCATTACTGAGTATCCTAATTCACACTTCTTATAATTTTATCCCCTATGAAATGTAAATGAAATTAGGTTGGATATGTATATGAAGGGTTATAGTTGTTATGAAATAAGTTGGAGATAATGTAAATAAATTATGAAAATTATTCTTGTATAGCATTGTTTCTAAATCCAACATACCAATACAATTATGGGTTGGATAAAAATGTAATGTATTGAAATTTAATGAAATAAAAATTAATATCAATGAATTAAAATCATGCCTATAACTGATATTAGAGCATGGTATAATTACTGTTTAAAACAATGATCATAAATAGTTAGTGATAACCCATGGTATAATCCAAATTATAGGTCAATTTCTTATGATGCATTAACGAAATGAGCATGGTTTTCAAATATAAACATCAGTATCTTGACACCATAAACGAATATGGTTTTGAAAAAATATCATATACGGGTAATAAAATCATTATAAGGAATAAGATATCCTCAACCCTATGTTGTTGATTTATTTGAATAACTATATGGGGGTCAATATTATTCCATGTTTGGAAATGTTTTGATTATCATAAATTGAGGGTAAATATGAAGGATAAAAAAGAGACATCATTCTATAAAAGGTATTAACTATAATAATTTATATTGAATCCATTTTTTCTTGACCCTTACCAACATGTCCCATGTCATAACTAACTCAATATCAGCTCCAATAATCTAGGGGATAAAGTCTAGTTCCAAGAAAGAATATCTCTCACATGGGAGGCCTTAGCCTATTGTACATATATGAAAATTCACATCTCCAAGCCCACAGTATGAAAAAATTTAAAAAAACTAATTAAAAATCCATTCATACTACTAAATACCACTTTCAGAGTATGAGAACAGGTACTGAAGGAAAATAGGTAAAACAAAATCCACCCACAAAAAACATGAAAACAATTCTAACCTGAAATGATAGATGAGGAATATTTCCCTAATCATTAAAATAACACACCTCATTTAGTCAATTTCATAAACTTCTTCATATTCTAGGTCCCCACAAGACTGCGTCAAATTCCCATTAATCTATATAAGACACAACATGAGTGGATGAAAATAGATGTAGAAGTGCCTATAACAATAAACTACAGGACACCTTGAAATCACTATGCATATAATATCAAGAATAACCGTTCCATCCTCATAGGTAAATTTCTAATGGGAGTAAAATTTGAATATACATATATACTTTTCAAATATCCACAATCTCAAGGTAAATTCACAACTATAATGCAAGACTAGGAATCATACACAATGGTCTAATAAATAATTCATAAGGAGAACACAATCTATGTGATTAATAACATTGATGGAATCCGTCCAAGATGTATCACACATCAGATATTTTTATATGATGTATACATGTAATATCTAAAATAAATTGAACATAGATAATGATCACACCCAATTATATAGGGTTTACAAACTACTCAATCTTGAATAACTTTCTAAGTAGTGGATCAAAGTTAGTATAATGTTGTTTGTGACGATACAAAGAACTCCACCTTGGGAAATATGGTGATAAATATATAACTTTGGGCCTCATATATGTATTCTAGTTACTATATCCTATAATTTCAATTGATGGGATCACTATCCTGTGATTAGGATGTGACACCATGATAACCCTTACAGAATGGATCATTAAAATGAGCCATAATGAAACCTATCCATGATGGATAGAAAAATGGATATATTTTTTTCAGGGGTACAGAGAGTCTAGTTATAGTACAAGATGTATCCCTTTGTCATTGGGTCATGACCATATATCATGGCCCATGCCTGTGTTTGTGTGCGTTCCTAATTGTATGGTGTGTCTGAGCTCATGTTCTCCTAGACATGTCAATTCATGACTATTGGTATATGTGTATATCTATTATATCCCATAATCATTACCATGTACCATCATATGTACGCATAGTTCTTATAGGTAAGGGGGAAATGGTATGTGATTAGGGCCATAAGAAATATGATATTTATCATCTCATGGAAACCCTAGAAGCACCCCATAGGGTCCCACATGCAATGCAATCCTGTATTAAACATTGTAATATATGGTATTTTCCTTAACCCATGAGGTCTTATTTCATGTACATCCACACCACTATTTTCCCTTATTCTACCTTTAATCTCACTAATAATCACATATCAAGATTTGGATGGCCCATTCCATCACTGATTTTTAGAATCAGCCACCAAACACATGACAAACCATCATCAATGGTTCACATTATCTCCATGCGTCCCTCTTGAACTAGGTTTCTAAAATCCATCCATATTCTATCATTTCCATTATTTGATATTGATCCCATCATCTATCTGAACATGGATGTGATATATCAATATGTAATAAATTTTTTAGGAATAATTTATTAACATAAAAATTGGAAAAAACAGGTAAAAATGAATAACAATGATTAATATGACATTAATAGTGGGTGAAATTCATGATGCATTCACAATGTGAATGAACCAAATCATTTTACAGTTGTCCTTGATCTGAATTCAGTAGATTAATGAATAAATAATCGAAAAAAATTAAACAATTATTCAAACAGTCCCTGCTGATAATCCCATACACCTAATATGATAGTTCCATGAATCAATCCATTGGATGATGGATTCATGATCCTACTATGAATAATAAATTTGGAATTAATCAAAATAACACACTATCCAACCTTAACTTGGATCCATTTTTGAAAAAGTGTGTATTTTTGTATAAGGCCCCATCCTTAAACCTTAATTAATCTTGAGTTATTACAAGATTTCACATTGAGGATCTTTTCGGGTTTAGAGTTTTAGAGAATTAGATCATAAAACTTTCATTACTTTCCACTTTTAAAAAAAGTGGTTACATAAAGATAGTATTCATTTTTTTCCCATCAACGGAACATATTTAAAATAAAACATGGATTCTTTCTTGACACTTCCTTGAAACTATCTTCATATCATTTACATTTCCCTTGACCTGTAAAAAACATTTCAAAAAAACTTGGGATGAGCATAAAAAGCTCAGTATGTGTTATAAAAATATGTAAAGGAAACATAAGTTCATATATACAGAAGAATGAAATCATACATTACCCATAAAACATAAGCACTTTAACATACCTCAACAAATCATGAATAAATCATAGAAATCATAAGACATAAAGGTAACTTGAGGCATTCATAACATTCTTACATAGGGAGTAACCCTCTTGGATTTGTTTGGAATACCCATCACAGTATATTCCCTAAATATATTTGTAGAAACCTTAACGTTACACTCCTTCACGTTACCCAATGCATTGGAGAGCTATATCGGGCTCACCTGCCCTTAGTTTATCTAGGAACCACCCATCTTCATAATAATTCCCAAGAACCTCAACATAACCGTATCACGTAAAACATGAATATAGGAAACATAACATTTCCACATTTCAATCACAAGATATCCATACAACACATTGATATAAAAAAATTATGAACACCATTTTCAATACCAAAACAAATGAAAAGTAAAACATGGTATTTATTTTTCTTTTAAAAAAAGGTATGGCTTGTAGAGGAAGCCAAAACTCAAATAATGGTCACGGTGGCGGAGAAGTCGTTGTCGCCGCATACGTACGACAAAAACATTCCCTTTGGTCGTTTAGTAAAATGCTTCGTATAAAAAAGATTCCTTTTCGATAAACGTAAAAGTAAAAGGGGTTTATACACCGTATAAAAGAAGGTTTTGTATAAAACAAAATATGCCTCAATGAAAGGAGATTGAGATGAAGTCCCATACCTCAGGTCTGACATGAATCAGTCATTCTTTAATCTCCTGAATAATAAACTTGATCTAATTACTACTTGTTTAAGAACCATTTTCAAGTTCATTATTCCTTTTATATCACTTATTGCCATGTCATGAACACTATGTAATTATTTAAGTTAATAATGGCCGTTTTAACAATCATTGGTACTTGAGTCAAAAATAAACCCTTTATAATTACAATTTGTTCATGTATCCATTATATCCAGAATTATAATCATGATGTATATATCATATATATCATATATATATCTAGTATATACATGCATTTATAATATTACATAATCATTTAGAGGCAAGAAATGAAATGCACCGTTCATGGAGACGGTAAGTCGTACGTACGCATGAACGCTACTTTCATTTCTATTTCATATTTTATAGAATGAAATCATAATGATATAAAGGTATATTATAATTCCAGTGTAATATCATATATAATATCATAACTCCATCCTTTATACGTCCCATATATGGTATTTAACGAATCAAATCACATTGAGGGGGCGGTAGTCCGCACTTCCTTAAATGAAGATATCACGTTTACCCATAATGGAAACCATAAAGGTATACAAAAAAATTAAAAATAAATAAGCTTAATGAAAACATAAACATATTATATATCATATATAAATATAGTGTCATCTTAATGGCCACCTTGGAAGGTGTTAAAAGAATGTTGAACAATCATCATTTCGGGAGGCCGAAATTCACCATCCACAGAAATAGTATGTTCTTTAACCATTAGGTGTAGGTTTGTGTAAGTGTATCTCGAATCCTTCTTATAAAAACATCCTAGAATATTGAAGATACTGGAGTTGTTTCAAAAGAAATGAAAAAAATAGAGTTTACGGGGTTGGCGAAGTAAAATAAAACAAAAGGACTCAAGTGAAGACATTACCTTAAAATCGGGTAACTCCCTTTGGTTTGAGCTCAAAGGCATCCTTGAGAAGACTTATTCCCAAAGTTAGGCATCAAGGAGTAATAGAGGGATATGGAGAGACAAAATGGGCAGGGGTTGGCCAAGCCAAAGGCTTTGTAAGTGTGGGTAAGGAGGTAGAGGTGGGGGCCTTTTATAAGAGGGGAGGAGGGGCACTCTTGTAATGTAAAGAAATGTTACTTTATTTTAAAATGTGTTTCAGATTCAAAAGGTCCCACATTGATATATATCGAGTATAAGGTGATACGGGTTTTAAATATACCAATACAATAGGTTTTGGACATGTGTAGGTCATAGATTTTACATTATCATTTCATTTTATTTAAATCCTTTATTAATGAGGTAATCGCTGCATCATCATGATGTCATAAATAAATTAATATATTTAATGTCTAAAAATTATAAAAAAACTATCATGATGTAGGAAATCTTTTTATATTTATAATTAATATTTATAGTCAAAACTCTGACTTGTATAACACCATGTAAAAATAGTTTTAGTAAAACATCTCATGTTTGTGTCATTTTTACTTTGACATTAAATAAAAAGTTATTTCTGTCATTTCCCAACCAATGTGGCTCCATGGGCTCCCCAAGTTCACCCATGGATTGTCTTGGTCGTCCATGACACATCCAATGAGGGTAGGACATGTGTCAAGCTCATCTCATATTATTAAAACATTATTTTTACCTTAAACTACACGAATTACCTTTAATCGTGATTAAAAACAGAAAAGTTACTATTCACCAAAAAAAATTATTTTAATCTCATTGAACCACATTTTACTTTTTAATGACATCCATGTTTGTCGTATTTTTGAAAATCAAATCACAGAAGTGGAAAAGTTTCATTTAAACGAAAAATCGGTTCTTTAAATACCACTTAGTGGTTTCACTATTCATCAAAAATTGATGTTTTTCAGAAAAATACCAAAACTTCTCCCTAAGCTATATTTGATATTCTGAATTCAAAAATGATGTCTATTTTAAAAAATTCAAATAATATGAGTTACATTAATTAATTTAATAATTAATTCCCACTGTCATGACAAATAGCGTGTTTTTATGAAACAATAAGTATCAAAAGATTGACACCAGTTTAAGTCCAATTTCAAAGTGAAATTGATTCCAATGACAAACATTGGATTAAATGGTAAAAATATATTCTAATTTCACTTCAAAACCAATTAAAAATATAATATAATCATATAAATAAATTATATTAAAAAGAGGTTTTGAATTAAAATACAACATTTTCACTATTCATTAAAAAATGAACTTTATCGGAAAAATACCAAAAATTCACACATAGTAAATTTTGATGTCCCAATCATAAAGAATAAGTTTATTTTGACAAACATAGATTATAAAATTGTCAAAATATAGATTTAAAAATGGTTTTTCACCAAAAGGAAGTAAAACAATATTTTAAAAATATTAGTGTATTCCATTCTTAAGATTGGATTTATTTTCATTTTAAGCCTCTAAAACACTATCTAATTCATTAATATAAATAGATAAAAATATATATTATTCATTACTTACTTGGGATGTTACATCCTTCCCCCCTTTAGAAAATTGTGTCCCCACAATTTATTTACTTATTGAATAAATGGGGGTACTTATCCCTCATTACATTTTCAGATTCCCATGTTGCCTCTTCCATCATGTGGTTTTTCCACAAAACCATTACCTAATTAATCACCTTATTCTGTAGCACTTGATCCCTGTGGTCATGAATCTGGACCGGCTGTTCCTCATATGATAGGTTCTCGTCCAGCTGAACTACCTCTGGACTCAAAACATGAGATCGATCTGGCATGTACTTTCTCAGCATCGAAACATGAAAAACATTGTGTACCTGAGATAAACTCGGAGGTAAAGCCACCCGGTATGCAACTGATCCAACTCTCTCCAAAATTTCATATGGTCCAAAGAACCTTGGACTCAACATTCCTTTCTTACCAAATCACATCACACTTTTCAATGGTGATACTTTGAGAAAAACGTGATCACCTACCTCAAAAGATATATCCTTCCTCCTATTGTCCGCATAACTCTTATGACTACTCTGATCTGTTCTCATGTGTTTCTCTATCAGCAGAACTTTTTCTGCCAACTCTTCTACCAATTCTGGTCCCATCAACTTCCTTTCACCCACTTCATCCCAGAAATATGGAGTTCGATACCGCTTCCCATATATGCCTGAAATGGTTCCATCTGTATACTGAAATGAAAACTGTTATTATATGAAAATTCAACCAAAGAAAGATGTTGGTCCCAACTTCACTGATAATCCATCGAACAAGCTCGTAGCATATCCCCTAAGGTCTGAATTGTTCGTTCTAACTGCCCATATGATTGAGGATGAAATGTTGTACTAAAATTTAATTCAGTACCCAACGAATTCTGAAGGCCCTTCCAAAATTTTGAAGTAAACCTGGGATCACGATCGGATACAATGGAGAGAGGAAATCCAAGTAACCTGACTACCTCTTTATGATACAAACGGGAAATTTGATCTAGAGAGAAAGTATTTCGTATAGCAAGTAAATGAGAAGATTTAGTCAAGCGATCAACAATAACCCAGATTGCATTATTACCTCGAGGGGTCTTCGGCAATCCCACAACGAAGTCCATGAATATATTCTCCCATTTCCACTCTGGCACTGGTAAAGGCTGAAGTATCCCTTTCGGTAACTTCCGGTCAACTTAAACCTTTTGACATGTCAAACACTTCACAGTAAAATCAACAATATCTCTTTTCATTCCATTCCACCAGTAATACTCCCGCAGATCTCTGTACATATTAGTACTGCTAGGATGAACTGAAAACGGAGAACTATGAGCTTCACATAACAACTCTCTCTTCAACTGTGAATCACAAGGCACACACAATCCATTTCCAAATCTAAAAACTCAATCATTATCAATGTTGAATTCATCCAACTTACCTTTCTGAACCAGCTCTACCTTTTTCTACAACTCAATGTCTTGCTTCTGTGCTTACTTGATTCTATCTGATAGAGATGATCTCACTGATACCTGAAACAAAATAGAAGAACATCCGGAACCAAAAACTTCTATTCCAAAGTTCATTAAATCCTTAACCAAAGATCACGTTCCAAACGCAACATTGCAAATAAAGCATTACTTTTTCGACTCAAAGCATCAGCCACTCTATTTTCTTTTCCCGGATGGTAATGAATTGTACAATCGTAATCCTTGATTAATTCTAGCCATCTCCTTTGTCTCGTGTTCAATTCTTTCTGAGTGAATATATACTTTAAACTTTTGGGATCGGTATGTATTTCAAACTTTACTCTATACAAATGATGCCTCCAAATTTTTAAAGCGAAAACAACAACATCTAATTCCAAATCATGTGTAGGGTAATTTACCTCTTGAGTTTTCAACTATCGTGAAGCATAAGCAATTACCTGATCCTTCTGTATTATGACAAAACCAAGTCCTTTCAATAAAGAAACACTATAGATAACAAACACACCATTCCTGGAAGGTAGTGCCAAAACTGGAGCATTCAGCAATCTTATTTTCAACTCCTGAAAACAATCATCACATTCTTTTGTCCAAAAAAACCTAACACCCTTCAAAGTTATCTTAGTCATTGTAATAGATAACTGTGAAAAATTTCTAACAAATCATTGGTAATAGCCTGCCAAACCAAGGAAGCTATGAATCTCAGTTACATTTGAGGGTCTTGGCAAGTCTTTCACAACTTCTGTTTTTGCAGGATCAACAATTATCCCTTCTTTTGAAACAATGTGACCAAGGAAATAAATTTGTTGCAACCAAAACTCACACGTGCTGAATTTCCCATACAATTTATCATCTTTTAGGGTTTGATAAATAACCCTTAAATGTGTTTCATGCTCCTCTTTACTTTTAGAAAACACCAAAATATCATCAATGAAAACCACCATAAATTTATCCAAGAACTCATGGAAAATTCTATTCATTAAGTCCATGAATACAGCAGGTGAATTGGTTAGCCCAAAAGGCATTACTAAAAATTCATAATGATCATATCTTTTACGAAACACAGTCTTTAGAACATCTGCTTCCATTACCTTCAGTTGATGGTACCCCGATCTCAGGCCAATCTTTGAAAAATACTAACCTCCCTAGAGTTGATCAAACAAATCATCGATATGAGGAAAATGATATTTGTTCTTAACAGTGATGTTATTCAAGGCTCTATAATCAATGCAAAGTCTCATAGAACCATATTTCTTGTTAAAAAATAAAAGAGGAGCACCCCATGGTTACGTGCTAGGTCTAATGAAACCTTTCTCTAACAAATCTTGCAATTGCTCCTTCAACTCTAAAAGTTCAAATTGATCCATTCGATAAGGGGGTTTTATAATTGGATTAGCATCAGGAACTAAATCAACAATAAACTCAACTTCCCGATCTGGTATTATTATAGGCAACTCATCAGGAAAAACATCAGGATACTCATTTACCACTGGCACATCATTAATCTGAATAGTTCCTTTATTTTCAACAATGTGTGTAAGGTAACATTTATTTCCATCTTTTACAAGTTTCTCAGCCTCTTGATATGTTATCAAAAGTAAGGGTTCATTCTTGTACACAAACTGAAAGTATTTCTGAAAAAAACTTCTTTAGCTCTGCAGTCAATCTTAGCATGGTAAATAGAGAGCCAATCCGTACCCAGGATAACATCAAACTCTACTAGAGGTAGAACAATAAGTTTTTCAAGTAGGTTCTTTCCACAGATAAGGATAAGAAGATTATTATGAATTCTTTTTGCCTCATCATTTCCCCTAGGTGTTTTTACCTCAAGTTCAGGAGTCATTTCTTGAGATGGTATTCCCATTTTACTAGAAAAGTTTTCATAGATGAAAGAATGTGTAGACACCGAATCAAACAACACACAAGCATAATCTAAAAAACAAAAAAGGTACATGATACCACTTCATTTGATGGCCTGGAATCTATTGAAGTAGTTGCAAAGGATTTCACCACCCCTATCTTCTTGTACTCTAACTACTTCCCATCACTCGAGCTCTTTTTCGGACACTCGTTTGCATAGTGACCCATCTCATTGCACTTAAAACATTTCACTAACTGTAAATAAAATTTGAACTTACCATCACCTTGATATTTTTCAGTGCAATCACGAGCCTTATGTCCCATATTACCACATCGGTAGCACTTTCCAGAATTCCGAAGACATTCCCCAGCATGCCTTTTTCCATATTTATCACAAACTGGAAACATAGATTTCTTACCATCAGACTTTTTTGAAGAATTATTCCCTTTCTCCTGCCACCTCGGTCTCTTCTTCTGTTGGTTGTTATAGAACACCTGAAAATCAACAAACTCCATTTCCACCTTCTCATCACATAGAACAAGATTTTTAAAACATTTAAACTCACAAGAAGCTAATTAACTTCGATATTTTGGATGTAATCCTAAGTAACAACGATTGATTTTACTATCAAGGTCTCGGATAAAATTTGGAGCATACCTTTCCAATCGAGTGAACCTTTCTTCATAGGTAGCCACTGAGTCTTCCTCTTGCCTCAATTCCAATAATTGTTTTTCCATCCTAAGTCAAACAACCTTAGGAAAATACTTTTCAAGAAACATACCTTTGAATTCATCCCAGTCAAGAGAATCAATCTCATTAGCGTCCTTGATATTTCTAACCATCGACATCGACTGATCTACTTCACCCTCCAAACGGTAAATAGAAAGACTAACCTTTTGATTGTATGAACACCCCATGACATTGAAAATCTTCTCTAGTGCTTTAATCCACCCTTAAGATAGCAAAGGGTCAGATGATCCTCTGAATGATGGGGGATGTTGCCTCATGAAATGTTCCACCACTGACATGTTCCTATACGGTTGATCTGGCTGATCTCGTGCAGGGATACCACCACCATTTATCGCTTGAGTTAACTATTCCATTACTACAACAAACTGTTCACTTCCAATTCTGACCATCTCAGGATGCTGATTCGGAAGGTTATTTCCTTCTGTATGCCTTCCTAGCACTTCTTCCATGTTTCCTCTACGGAAAACCATTCTGAACAAACAGGTCTTAGATGAAGCAACATGTTAATCTTCAAATGCTATATCATTTCAAAAAAATATTTTTTAATAATCATTTAATAGAATTATTAATTCTAAAGTTATCTAAACTGACCTCTGATACCAACTATAAGGCCCCAACCTTAAACATTATTTATTTTGACTTATTACAAGATTACACATTGAGGATATTTTCAGGTTTAGAGTTTTAGAGAATTAGATCAAAAAACTTTCATTACATTCCACTTTTAAATAAAGTGGTTACATAAAGATAGTATTCATATTTTCCCATCAACAGAATGTATTTAAAATAAAACATGGATTCTTTCTTGACACTTCCTTGACACTATCATCATATCATGTACCTTTCCCTTGACCTATGAAATACATTTCAAAAATACATGGGATGAGCATAAAAATCTCGGTATCGGATATAAAAATATGGAAAGTAAACATAAGTTAATATATACAAAAGAATGAAATCATACATTACCCATAAAACATAAGCACTTTAACATACCTCATCAAATCATGAATAAATCATAGAAATCATAAGACATAAAGGTAACTTGAGGCATTCATAACATTTTTACGTAGGCAGTAACCCTCTTGGTTATGTTTGGAATACCCATCACAGTATATTCCCTAAATCTCTTCGGCGAAACCTTAACGTTACACTCCTTCACGTTACCCAATGCATTGGAGAGCTATATTGGGCTCACCCGCCCATAGTTTTTCACGGAACCACCCGTCTTCATAATAATTCCCAAGAACCTCAACATAATCGTATCACATAAAACTTGCATATAGGAAACACAAAATTTCCACCTTTCAGTCACAAGATATCAATACAACACATTGACATAAAAAATAATGAAAACCATTTTCAATACCAAAACAAAAGAAAATTAAAACATGGTATTTATTTTTCTTTTTAAAAAAAGGTATGGCTTGTAGAGGTATCCGAAACTCAAATAATTGTCACGGTGGCGGAGAAGTCATTGTCGCCACATACGTAAGACAAAAACATTCCCTTTTGTCGTTTAGTAAAACGATTCGTATAAAAAAGATTCCTTTTGGATAAAAATAAAGTCAAAGGGGTTTATACACCGAATAAAATAAGGTTTTGTATAAAAAAATTATGCCTCAATGAAAGGTGATTGAGACGAAGTCCCACACCTCGGGTCCGACTTGACTCGGTCGTTCTTTAATCTCCAGAATAATAAAATTGAGTTAATTTTTAATTTTTTAAGAACCTTTTTCACTTTCGTTATTCCTTTTATATCACTTATTGTCATGTCTTGAACACTTTGTAATTATTTAAGTTAATAACGGTCGTCTTTACGATCATTGGTACTTGAGTAAAAAATAAACCCTTTATAATTACAAGTTGTTCATGTATCCATTATATCCATAATTATAATCATGATGTATATATCATATATATCATATATATCCATTATATACATGCATTTATAATATTACATATTCAGTTAGAGGTAAGAAATGAAATGCACCGTTCATGGAGACGGTAAGCTGTACGTGTTCATGAACGCTACTTTAATTTCTATTTAGTATTTTAGAGAATGGAATCACAATGATATAAATTTATATTATACTTCCAGTGTAATATCACATATAATATCATAACTACATCCTTTATACGTCCCACATATGGTTTTTAACGAATCAAATCACTTTGAGAGGGCGGTAGTCCGCACTTCCTTAAATGAAGATATCACGTTTACCCATAATGGAAACCATAAAGGTATGCCCAAAATGAAAAATACATAAGCTTAAGGAAAACATAAACATATTATATATCATATATAATATATTTTCATCTTAATTTCCACCTTTGAAGGTGTTAAAAGAATGTTGAACAATCATCATTTCAGGAGGCCGAAATTCACCATCCACGGAAACAGTATATTCATTAACCATTAGATGTAGGTGTGTGTAAGTGTAGCTCGAATCCTTCTTATAACAACATCCTAGTATATTGAAGATACTGGATTTGTTACAAAATAAATGAATAAATAGATTTTATGGGGTTGGAGAAGTAAAATAAAAGAAAAGGACTCAAGTGAAGACATTGCCGTAAAATCAGGTAAATACCTTTGGTTTGGCTCAAAGGCTTCCCTGGGAAGACTTCATCCCAAAGTGATGCTTCAAGGAGTAAGAGAGGGGTGTGTAGAGATAAAATGGGCAGGGGTTGTCCATGCCAAAGGCTTTGGATGTGTGGGTAAGTAGGTAGAGGTGGGGACCTTTTATAAGAGGAGAGGAGGGGCACTCTTGGAAATTAAAGAAATGTTACTTTATTTTAAAATTATTTTCAGATTAAAAAGGTCCCAAATTGATATAATTAGAGGCTAAGTTGATAAGGGTTAAAAATATACCCATACAATAGGTTTTGGACATCTGTAGGTCATATATGTAACATTATCTTTTCATTTTATTTAAATCCTTTATTAGTGAGGTAATCGCTGCATCATCATGATGTCATAAATAATTTAATATATTTAATGTCTAAAAATTATAAAACAAATATCATGATGTATTAAATATTTTTATCTTTCTAATGAATATTTATAGTCCAAAAGTTGACTTGAATAACCCCATGTAAAAATTGTTTTAGTAAAACATCTCATGTTTGTGTCATTTTTACTTTAACATTACATAAAAAGTTATTTATATCATTTCCCAACCAAAGTGGCTCCATGGGGTCCCCATGTTGACCCATATATTGTATTGGTCGGACATGACACATCCAATGAGGGTAGGACATGTTTAATGCTCATCTCATATTATTAAAACATTATTTTTACCTTAAACTACACTAACTACCTCTAATCGCGATTAAAAACATAAAAGTTACTATTGTCCAAAAAATTATTTTAATCCAATTGAACCACATTTTACTTGTTAATTAAAACCATGTATGTCGGATTTCTGAAAATAAAATCACAGAAGTGGCAAAGTTTCATTTAAACGAAAAATCAGTTTCATTAACTACCAATTAGTGGTTTCACTATTTATCAAAAATTGAAGTTTTTCAGAAAAATACCAAAGCTTCACCCTAAGCTATATTTGATATTCTGAATTAAAAAATGATGACTATTTTACAAAATAAAAATAATATAAGTTATATTAATTATTTTAATAATTAATTCCCACTGTCCTGACAAATAGCGTGTTTTTATGAAACAATAAGTATCAAAAGATTGACACCAGTTTAAGTCCAATTTCAAAGTGAAATTGATTCCAATGACCACCATTGGATTAAATGGTAAAAATATATTCTAATTTCACTTCAAAATCAATTAAAAATATAATATAATCATATAAATAAATTATATTAAAAAAGGTTTTGAATTAAAATACAACATTTTCACTATTCATTAAAAATGTACTTTATCAGAAAAATACCAAAAATTCACAAAAAGTAAATTTTGATGTTCCAATCATAAAGAAAAAGTTTATTTTGACAAACATAGCTTATAAAATTTTCAAAATATAGATTTAACAATGGTTTTCCATCAAAAGACTATAAAACAATCTTTTAAAAATATTAGTGTATTCCATGCTTAAGATTTGATTTATTATCATTTTAAGCCTCTAAAACACTATCTAATTCATTAATGACATAAATAAAAATATCTATAATTCATTACTTACATGGGATGTTACATTGTGTCATTGTAATTGGCAAGATCCTCATGTTTTTCCATGCATTGATTGATGATCCATGATATAGCCATCATTATTCAATGGTGTCATTATATTTATAATAGAATCATTTGTTTAGATGTTATTCACCTTTTTAGGAAAATTACCTATGTGTGCATTTAATATAATTAATATTATTCAATAATTAAATCTTGTCACATCATACCATTGAATCTCACACCACCAAATTTCATAGATTCTTAAATTATCAATATAGTATTCCGAAACTATACATGAAGAATCTTTAGTCCTTAAATTCTCCCCAACATTGGGATATTGGTCCAAAAAATATAAAAATGCTATTAAAGGAGATGTGGGTACTGAGCATGCATACAAGTCTCCTACCTTCGAGTTATCTCTTGGATATTATCATACATCCACTAGACTCAGAATCTGTGAATCATTCACCAATAATATATCCACTCCTACTGATCCTAGATATCTATAGTGGAATTAGAAAAATAAACTTCACCCTCAATGTTTATCTCACCTCATTCGATAACAGATATTGAATCGTGCATGTACCTCCTTAGATGCGACATGTGGAAGACATAATTTATGCAGTCTTACTATGATAATAGAGTTAAGGGGTATTCCTCCTCTCCAAATACATAAATTATCGGGAAACATGCAATCAATAATGGGGATAGATTTTCACCCCATCCAAATCACTATAATCCACGTCGAGGTGAAACCCATAGGAGCACATGGTCAACCTCCACAATCTCTAAAGGCCTCTGTTATTGGCCCTTATAGAACATATGATGGATCTTTATAGTTCACTTCAACTCTTAGTTGACCTTAAACTTCTCTAGAGTCACTCACACGAACTCTAGACCCATAAATATTAACTCGCCTGGGTCGGGTCTACAAACCAGTGACCAATAAGTTTGCTCATACAATGCCTTGAAAGATTCCATACTGATGGTGGAATGGATGTTTTGTTTTGTATTATAACAACAATAATGGTAGGTTGTCCTCCAAAATAAAGAAAAATTCCAAAATTAATGATCGTATCATTTCATCCATGACCTGGACGGTCTGCTTAGTCTGGGTATGAGTATGGTAGTGAAAAGTCACGCTAAAATGAATTTGTGCCCAAAAAACCTCTTGAAATACTATCCATCATAGAGATATGAAGTGAGATTCATAGATAAAAATAAATTTCTAGGTAACTCCATTGATTCAAATTATCTTTGGAATGTAGACACATACCATCCTCTCTACAAAACACTTCTCTCTGATAGATTGTATGTGTGACGACTTGGTGAGTCAATTTATGGTCACCCAGATGGAATTGTGTCACATTGATGTAAATGTTAAAAAAATAATTAATTCCACGTACATCCCATCCAATATAATCCATATAACCACAAGTGGTTGAGGTAAAACCATAGAAACCATCTGCGCATACTTCAATTACTCACAAGTTTGGCAACAAGACACAATATCTACATCTTCCTTCTTCATCCATGGCCACCAAAACATATATCAGAGGTCCTACTACATCCTTTCCCGGCCTAATTGTACCTCCAAGGGACATGTTAGAAATTATCTCATAAAATCCTCTTGAAATATTATTGGTAGCATTATAAATCCTCTAAAAATAATGATATTCTCCCAACTTTCAAAAAATACATTAGTAAAATTACTAGTTGATATATGAGTTTGTAGGGTCTCAAAACCAGTAATCAAAGATGTGACTCTCGGAATCATTTCACACGATTAAGAGTAACTATCATATACTATAGTTAATCTGATCCATCCCCATCCATAAAATAATCTTGCAACTACTCCAACTACACTGATGACTCACTCCGAAATTGCGAACAAGATCTCATAATAACAGAATCTGATACCCTATTACTCTTCTTAGAAGTATAGAAAATTTCAATGTCGTAATTCTAAAAGAACTCTATCCATATACATTTGGATGTTAAAATACATTAGAGATAAGATATACCAGATACAATTTTTTTCAAGATATATGTTAAACAATTCATGCAACCAGTAGTGATGTAATATCATCAATGGGATGACTACCAACTCTAACGCAAGATTGTGGGTGGCATAGTTCTTCTCAAGTGGCATGAACTGACATGATCTATAAGTAATAACTCCCCACCTTTGAATCAAAACACAACCATTTATGGTCGTTTATTCATTTAATAACACCATATACTTACATGATAATCCTAAAATTTAAGGTTGGGACCAGTCATCAATCATTACGTTAACTCATTGTCATCCTACAAGAAAATCCATATTGACATGAATGGATTCCCTTTTCATGTTGATGTTTTTATTGGAGTTGATATCCATGAGAAATTTGGTATAACTCTATGATGGAGGGCTACCAACCTAAAAAATCATCAAACCTCCACCACTCTCTTGGGAAGATCATATGCCAACACTGAATCAACCTTCATCGGGTACACATATATACCATCAGTTGAGATGACATGTCTTATAAAATTGATCAATTGAATATTGAACTGGAACTTTGAGATATTACTTATATTGGGATCAATCATTATAAATCTAGTACTAATCTAATGTGACTTTCATGATGCTCCTCAGACATTAAGTGCACTAGGATATTATCGATTAATACAGCCCTGAACTAATCCAAAATAAGCTAAAATATTTAGTCAAATAATCCCATGAATATTACTAGTATGTTCATCCTAAAAAAGGGAATCACTAGGTAATCATAATTACCATATAGATATCATAATTCCATCTAGTGTATATCCACATCCTATACTTTATACTGGTGATAACTTGATCGAAGGTCAATTTATTAGAACCATCGTGCCCCTCACAAATGAACAATAGGCCATCAATCCTCAATAGTGGATATATATTTGTTACGGTCATTTTATTTTAGTGATAATTTTCTACATATAACCTCATCCTCTCATTCACCATCTTGGGGACTCCCAGGGTGAAACAATGGGTCTCAAAAAACCCTTCATCATGAAGTTCTTCAACTACACCCTCCTCTCTTAAAGAACTAAGAGAGCCATCTCATTTCAAAATATAGATATTGGGTTTATCCAAGGCTCTTGAAAAATATAGAATTCTATTTCTTAGTGGGTAGGTAAGCCTCTAATTTAATCATTAAATACATACTTATACTATACCATAAGTATTGGGAACTGAAAAATAATGTCATACATTTCACTATGGGTGATTATAGCTAAGATAGGAGTAATCGCTTTCTCCCCCAATGAGTGAGTCCATTATAGGATTCATCAGATTAATTTTCACTGATAATGAGTTGACTAGTCCATCACATTAGACACACTACATACCCAAAATTAAATATCCTATCTAGGCTGAAATGTAGAAAAAAATATATCCAAAAGATGACATCATACAACCCCATCGCCACTACAAAGATATCCCAAATGAAAATCACACCTCTAAGAGTCCTAAAAAACTATTAGCAGATGTGTTTGATCACTGATTCCTCTCCATTTAGAGTCTCACTGTAATTCCCCAACCCCATATGCCTAGAGGTAGTTCATTATTTTAATTCATTGGCGTGATTATAAGGAATCAAATCCTGAAGTAATGGTCAATTTAGTAGTCTTTGATTGTAGATTGCATAGATGAACATTACATTACTATTTGAAAAATAATAAGAAACACATATAGTATTTTTAGAAAACAATTATTATCCTTGATGAACCCTACATACCAATTATAATACACTTCTGGGCATCCTAGGAAAACAAAAATAAGAAAGTGGTGAGCTCAGATTGTCAGTAAAGATAAATAATACCGCAAAATATTTTATAAAGAAACTGAAAAATTTGAGGCATGGTATAAAACTGAAATACAATCCTTTTAACCTCAATCATCAGAAACATATGGAAGGTATAAACTGAATAAATCCACTAAAACATTCACATGGATATTCTACCAGTCAAATAATCACATGTAATATTAAAAACGAATCTTATGATGAGGAAATTCATAATGTTGGGAATTTGAGACATACCATTGAGGTTTTATTCCATGAATGTAATATTTTCAAGTATTCATGCCAAAAATCTTATGAATTCAAGGCTTCATTATAAGAATCTAATTAGTGGGTAAGGGCTCAACAAAAACAATATCTATTTTGATTCATGAATCATACTGATGCATTTAGGGGATATAGTGGGCCACTCCCATAATGTACTAAATCCAATACATTACTCATATGAAAATTTTGAAACACAAAAAATATAATCATTTTTATTAAAATATATTCTAAAAAATATGAATAATTTAACCATAAAATAAGAATGGTTTCTAAATAGAACTTCCATAGTCAAATATATCATAAAACCTTCTATAAAA
Source organism: Viscum album (assembly GCA_963277665.1). NCBI lineage: Eukaryota > Viridiplantae > Streptophyta > Magnoliopsida > Santalales > Viscaceae > Viscum > Viscum album. The sequence continues at coordinate 872,740,620 of OY728125.1, forward strand.
TATGGAATATCGTATCAGAATAAATGAGACACCCTGAACCCAACATCCCTGAATTGGTGCATTATTACATAACATTGATCGGATATAAGGAATCTTGTCCCAAAAGACATATTGGCTTAATAGCCTTAGAATTTCAAGATACATACATAAGTTTTTCATTGCATCATGGAATTAAAAAACAAAATTGTGTCCCCTTTGAACACTCTTATATCCCTTAGCCTATTCCTTATAGTTAATCATAATATACTTCTCTACATCCTATGAAAAATAAAACATAAGGGCTGGGCTTAGATTCTCAGTAAAAACAACAATATAGCCAAAACTATAATAAATAATAATAAACATTTATGGTAATGTATAAGAATAGAACACAAGCCTTTTATTCTAAAACTAGATCATAATATGGAAAATATAAATCAAATAATACCTTTTAATTATTAATATGGATATTATACTTGTCTAATAATCACATGTAATATCAATATCCAATTTCAAAATGATGGAATTCACAATTCTAGACTTCTTAACCACATAGTCAAGGCCTTTTTCCAAGACTACAAATAATATTTTGTCAAGACCTTGTGCCAAGACAATAGTTTGTCTCAAGATACCTATAGATGCATCAAGAAGCTTTAGCAGTCTCCACCCATCACATACTAAGTCCAATTCATTCCTTATATGAAAAGGTTTAAACCTAACATAACCATTTGTATTTAAACTAGAATATGAAATGTCAATAATTTATCTATAAACCATGAATGTTATTAAAATAACTCATCCGCAGTAAAAAATATCTCCAAACCTTCAATATAGTAGGGAATATTTGTATCATAATAAATCTAACATGATAAAAAATAAAATCCAATAAAGTATGTTGAGAAAGCTAAAAATGATCTTTAAAAATCATTGATTTAAATATCCTTTTTTCATGAAAACATTTAAAAGTATCACTATTTATCAAAATGCTATTGAAAATAGATTTTTGAATCATATTATTCCATACCACATTGATAATTTAAAAAAATTAATATAAAAAAATTAATGTCCATATTAACAAAACATTAAAACCATTTTAAAAAAACATACATTAATAAGAAATATTTAGAAGAATATATTTTTAATACCTTTTAAATGATATTTTAGATAGAATTCCAAACCAAAGAGAGACACTTGAATAAAAAAAATAGAGATAATAGAAACATTATAATATCATGAGAATAAATGGATTCATGATATACCATGTCAAAGTACAGTATATAGACCAAATAAAAGTGAATTCGTGCATTACAAAAATGAAGTCTTAATGGAATGTATGTTTGGTGAATTCCTTTATAAAGTCTATATCACTAGGTTAAGGATAAATTAATTAAATAATTTTGTGTGAAAAATATAAACAAACACAATAAGATTGGATATTTAGTGAAAATCAATCGATGGACATTCCCACATATTTATATCATTTTTCTATCTATAACATTCACTGATGAATCAAAATATATATGTAATTAATATATATAATATTTATATCATTATATAATTATATATATTATGGGGCCATGATCAAAGTGAAAGGATTAAAACTACAGAATTGAAATTTTCATGAAAAATAAAACTATCAACACCCAAAAATAATGATTTTAATAAGGAATTAATAATAAATGGGGTTTGAAGTGTTATAGGTGGAACATATATGAAATTATAGGTTTTTAAATTATTTTGAAAATTAAAAAAATGAAGTCAAATATACTATACATTGACTATATCACTGTCAAAAGTAATCGAACATGAGGTATGGTATTTATATTACAATGTCACTGTTTGTCAGGATTCTTTATGATCAATCACTATATAATAATTTTTTTTACTTGTCTTTAATTAATCTGATGAATTATATTCTATAATTTTTTTTTCTAGTGATTAAAATTTTTCTTTTCATTTTTTTATAATTATGGACTCATGGTGTCAAAAGACTATTTTTAAGGAAAATCGAAATTATTTCATCAGTGTAAGATTTTTTTCTTCAATGTTTATTTTTTTAAATGTTCTTTAAAAATGTTATAATTGTTCTTTACTGGATATATTATATCATTTTTACCAATTATTGAATTATTTATTTTCAAAAAAATATATACCTTGGTTTTTTCTGAATGATGAAATTGTTTTTTACCGATTATGTGAACAAAACCATTTTTCTAACTTATATGAAATTGTTATATTTTTCTGCATCCGTTATTAATCTAAAATTTTATGCTTCCATTAAAAATATCTAATTACCCTTTTAAAGAAATGGATATCAAAAAATTTGGTGAAAATATTTTATTTTTAATTATATATTTCTTATTAAAAACTGTATATCCCTCAAGAAATGTTTGAGTGAAACATTATATTATTTTTTCTTCTATAATAAAATCCTTTGAGGCTAAGAAGACATTACTAGGGATATGATCCAACAAGATCATATTTATTCCCTCTATGTATAGTATATTTTAATGATTAATAAATATCGTTGAAATTGGATTTTTAAAACGTGTTAATTGATATAAAATATTTTTAAAATCATTTTGAATAAATATTAATAGTTTTATGATTTCATTACAAATGGTAAAATAAAATATACTCATAAAATGAGTTTGATATGGTTGGATATATAAGTTGATAATATCAACTATAGTGGGTAGTGATACCAATCAAATAGAGGATCTCTACAATTAAGATAATCTTTTTTATGGATATTGACTGATGATATGATGTAATGGGTAGTGAACCCCATCCACTATGATGGGTTGTATCGAGCACGAATCCAACTGGGACCACAGGACTAAAAGGCTAAAAACAAACAGACCGTGCTCCCATTTTAAGAACCACCTGTTCCATTGAGACTCCTATGATGTTACGGTCTTTTGGGATACTTTTTCATGGGACTTCATTTCATTTGGAGTATCGACTGATAGATTGAGGAGCGGACTCTCTTGGAGATGAACAAGATCAGTGCGGGATACCTATAGATGGATGTGACGATGTACAAGGATCTTGTGTGCATCTGACAATGTAATAGGATCATGTGTGGGTATGATGCAAAAATTGGATCCTGTGTGGGTCTGACGATGTACTAGGTCCATGTTTTGGTTTGATGCAGTACTAGGATCCTCTGTGGTTCTGATGATGTACTAGTTTCCTCTGTGGGTCTGATGCAGTAATATGATCATGTGTGGGTATGACGATTTACTTGGATCACGTGTGGATCTGATGTATTACTAGGATACTATTTGCGTCTGATGATGTACTAGGATCATGTGTGGGTTTAATGTTGCTATATAATTTTGTGTGGGTCTGATGATGTACTAGGATCTTGTGTGTGTCTGTGATTTAGGATCCTCTGTGGGACAGCGACTTAACAGAGTAAGATGATTCAGTAGTCACACTAATCATATCTACTATTTTATATAAGATATACATTGTGTGAGTTGAGTCTGTACATGTGTAGTACTTTCCATCGTGGCAATACCTTGGTGGTTTTCTTCTGTGTGGCGTACATGTGTTGTAATTCCATTCGTGGTATTCCTTCCTTTGTGGAACTGTTGAGCTTTGGGCTTTTGAGTTGGACCCTGGGTTTCCTCATGACTGATATGGGTATACTTGATAACCTTGGTATATGTATGGTAATATACCTATGTAATGTTTTCATTTGATCTCAGGTATTGGGGTTTATCCTTTGTGGATTTAGTGAGACCATGAGGGTTTGGGGGTCCCTATCGAGTATCATTATACTCACCCTTGCACAGGTTACACACGCACGTTTTTGTTTTTTGGACAGATGAGAGACATGGTTGACTGAGGATGAGAGTACCATGACTGGAGGTAGCTTGGATGGGGATATTATATGAGGTGTACCGTAGAGATGACATTTAAGATCAGTACCTACACTTCAGTTAGGATTCTTAGCGGGTGATCATAGGATCTGGTTTAGTTTTCTTGTACATTCCAGTTGGGCTTATATTCTGGCTCCTTTTAAATACATTACTCGGTCGTTTTACTATTTAGTTTCTTCTTTTTTGTATTTTGTTGGGATTGTGGTTTCGTGTGTTTATAGGTTATAAATGAAATTCCTTCCCAGTTTTAGGGAAATACTCAATCGGTTCTAGTTCCCAGCCCCGAACCTATGGAAGGCATGCTTGGGGTTATCACGGAACATGCCCTGAGGGATGGTTCATGAAAAATTTGTATCAGAGGATTCAGTTTTATCATAGAACATTGGACTATGATCTTTTTAACAGAAATAGTGTTAACTGTAGTGAGAGTGGTTATCAGTTTAGGGAATCCACTATTAGTGCGGCGGCCGACGTATCCATACACTCGGACCCTGACTTATAATTTCTGACGTAGTGCATGCAAACACATATTAGGTGTGTGTTTTCAAGTGTTTTCTTTGTGATCTCTTTGAGTTAGCTCACCAGGTATAACTTATTAACCGTGGTTCACCTGTTTCTTTTTAGGATGCCTCCAAAAAGGCATCCGGCTGGGATTATGGGTATAGTACGCACTGATAACCCATCGAGCGATGAAGCCTCAGTGCGGGAACTTCTTCCAGTAGAGGCACCAGCAGAGGCACCAATGGTACCATTACTCGCTGGGCCACTGATTCCACTAGACCCAACCGCAGAGGGAGAATGCTACTTTAGCATGCCTCATGAGTTCTAGTTCCAGAGGACACCTAGGTTTAGGGGTGAGATGGATCCACGTGTAGCTAAGGATTGGACGAATGCAGTGGTGAGGGTATTCCGACTAATAGGGACACTAGCTGATCTCCTAGTGATCCTTACTGTGAGTATTCTACAGGGTAAAACAGGAAGTTGGTGGCACTTGATGCCCCCAGTTCCCGACGAGGTGACGCTTTTCTGGGAAGACATCGATAGTCTGTTTTGGGCAGTGTTTTTCCCAGCGACTCTTCGCGCAGTGGGAATTTTGGATCTTCATCATATATAGTAAGGAACAATTACTGTGGTTCAGTACTCTATGTGGTTCACCAACCTCTCATGCTACTCTAATGATATGGTGTGAGAGACATTCTTTAGGGCTAAGACAATTGAGATGGGACTCAGGCGGGAGATCGGGGCTTCGATGATTTATCTCAGCATCCTGATGTCGGCGGGGGTGTTAGAGAAAGCACTCTTAGTGGAGAGTTTCTTTGATGAGAAGTCACTAGTAGTGAGACCCACCACTGATCATTACGTAGTAGAGTCTTTTGCAAAAAGTAGTAGATAGATTTCACAGAGGTCGAAGAGGACCACACCTATAGGTGGACAACCGCATGACTAAGGATCGGTTGTGCGGGGAACCAGAGACAGAGACAGTCATGTGAGTAACAAGAAGTGTTTCACATGTGCTGGGCATCGTAACATGACTCGTGACTATCCGAACCACTGTACGGATGAGCAATATATGTTTGAAGGACTGCCTATGAAGAGAAAGAGGATCGACTAAGGAGGTCTGCAGGGAGTAGGACGATGTGGCAGAAGATCTGGTCGTGCAGTAGGGAGTGGGCAGAGATTCGAGGTGTTACCACCACCACCACCATGGGGTCCGCCCCAACTATAGGGAGAAGGTGGACAAGGGCTAGCTCAGCTCCAGGAAACTAAGGCCTATGACCACGGCACTCCAAAGATGATACGAGGTACGATCTGTGTTTAATTTACCTTTACTATAGTACTTATAGACATTGGTGCCTATCATTATTTTGTTGCAACTTCCCTTGTTTGGAGCTCAGATATTCCGATGGATGCATTCGCTCGATCATTACTACTAGAGACTCCTACGAAATTGGATTCGATGATTACACACTGGTACCAGTAATGTGAGCTTACTATAAGAGGTGATGGATTCAACTGCAATCTCCTAGTAGCTACGTCAAGTCTTTATGATGTCGTATTGGGTATGGACTGGTTATCTCTAGTCCATTCTTAAATTGACTATATTAGGAATAAAGTGTGGTGTGTCTGCATGGATGGGATCAGGTTTACCTTCACCAGTGAGATGGGAGCCTTTGCAGCACATGATGGGCTTACCCAAAATAGAGTGCATCTAATCACTCATCAGTTGGATAGCCTTACCCTCAGAGCGGTTGATGTGGTGAGTCCGAGATATCCTCTAGTGGTGGAACAGTACATGAATGTTTTATCTGATTATTTTTTGGATCTACCTCCTAACATAGAGGTTGAAATTTACATTTACTTGTATCCCAGTATGACAACAATATGTACACCAGTGTATCAGATGGCTTCTGTGGAGCTTCATGAGCTGTGGGTATAGCTAGAGGATATATAGGGGAAGGGATTTATTCGGCCTAGTGTTTCTCCTTGGGCAGCACTGATTTTTTTTCACTAGCAAGGCATGTGAGAGATTGAGGCTTTGTGTTGTCTATCGGTGCCTGAACCAGGTGACTGTGAAGTACAAATACCCACTCATGAGGATTGATGACCTCTTTGATTAGCTGAAGGGAGCACGATGGTTCTCAAAGATACACCTCAGATCATGCTACCATCAGCACAAAGTGCGAGATTAGGATATGCAGAAGATGAATTTTAGATATCGGTATGGCCACTACAAGTTCTTGGTTATGCCATTCAGCATGACCAATTCACCATAAATATACATGGGACTCCTGAACATGATCTTTCAGCCATAAATTTATCCCTTTGTAATAGTCTTCATCAACGTCATTCTTATCTACTCAGCTACTAAGGAGTATGGTTATCATTTTTAGATAGTTCTGGACACACTCCGAGAGGACTGACAATTTGGTAAGCTCTCGAAGTTCCAGTTCTGGATCCGAGAGGTTCACATTCTAGGACATGTCATATCGGAGGCTGGCATTGTATTGGATCCATTGATGATTAAGGTGGTACTTTCTTGGGATCCACCCAGAAGTGTGACAGAGGCACGAAGTTTCATGGGTTTGGTGGGATACTACTGGATATTTGTACTATATTTCTCCAGAGCTGCAGCACCTTTATCATCATTGATGAAGAAGGGGAAGCCCTTCGTGTGGTCGGAGAGATGCCATTGGAGTTTTACAGAGCTAAGGCTGAGGCTGATTAGGTCCCCCATCTCAAGGAAACTAGAAGTGGGAATAGGGTACGTGGTATACTGCAACACATTAGGGTCCAGACAAGGATGTGTCCTTAAACAGGAGTGAGCAGTAATCACATATGGTTCTTGATAGCAGAGATAGCATGAGTAGAACTACGCTACCCATGACCTGGAGTTAGCAATAGTGGTATTCACCTTGATGATGTGACTAGATTACATGAGGGGTGATCATTTTATAGTCTTCTAGGATCACAAGAGTATTAGGTATATCTTCTCCCAGATGGACCTGATCCTAAGATAGCGACATTGGCTTGAGTACCTCCAGGACTATGAATTCGAGATAGTCTATACATATGGGAAGGGGAATGCTATAGTAGAGGCACTCATCAAGAGATCTGGTATACAACTACTATGTGAGGAAACAGAGTAGTTGGAAACATTTTAGATATCCCATGTGGATTGGGATGGTGAATCTTTTATTCAGACTTTTATAGTCACTCTTCCAATCCTTCATCGAGTTAGGGAGGTGCACCGTGGTGACACTGAATGTGAGGCTTGATGTGCTCAGATATCTACAGGGCAGGCCCCTGATGGATTTTCTGAAGATGGGGAGCATGTCATCCTCTTCCTATGACATACCATAGTACCAGTGTCACTTCAGGAAGAAGTGTTGAGGGAGTTCCACACATCCACATTAGAGGTACATCCAAGTGTGGATATGATGTACCTTGATCTCCAACGACAACATCGATGGCCGATAATGAAGAAACTTGAAGCAGATTTTTCTCTTGGTGCCTCACTTATCAGTAAGTGAAGGTGGAGCATCAGGTACCGACATGTTTAGTGTATCCTTTGGAGGTTTTGGATTGGTAGTGGGATTGGATATCAATGGACTTCGTGGAAGTACTTCCACGAAAATCCAGTGTTGATGATCTTATCTGTGTGATCGTCGAATAACTTCCCATGTCAGACCACTTTCTACCGATCAAAGAGCAGGGTTTAGTAGAGATCATGGGACGCCTCTATGTGAAGGATATTTTGTGGATATATGGTGTACCCTTGATGATTGTCTCTGATCGTGATGCATGTTTTACTTATAGTCTATTGAAGGGGTTGTACGAGTCTTTCAGGATGCAAATTTGATTGAGAACCGCCTTCCATGCTCAGACGGATGGCCAGACTGAGTGGACCATTCAGACCCTCGAGGAAATGTTGTGTGCTTGTGTCCTCGACTTCAAGCATAGCTATGAGGATCACTTTACGTTGGTGGATTTGTCATACAACAACATCTATCACTCCACCACTATTGTGGCACCATTTGAGGCATTGTACTGGAGACCTTTCATATCACCTTTGTGTTGGACTAACCCAATGGAGTCCGCACTCGTAGATCTAGAGATGGTATGGGTGACCACAGAGAAAGAGCATATCTTCCATGAGAAGATGAAAACTACATAGATCAGGAAGAAGTCTTATGATGATTGGAGATAAAGACCCTGGGAGTTCAAAGATGCCGACCACGTCTTTCAATGGGTCTCACCCCGATCGGGTTTGTGGAGATTTGGCTGGGGTGGACTGTTATCTTAGAAGTTTATTGGACCCTTCCTGGTCCTAATAAGAGTTGGTAAGGTGGATTACCACAAGGATCTTCCATCTTAGTTGCATAGGGTGCATGATATATTTCATGTATTCCAACTGAGGAGATACGTGCATTACCCATCCCACGTCATCGACCACGTCTAGCTGCACATTGATGATGGGAATACATTTACAGAGGTTCCAGTAGATATTAGGGATAGATAGGCATGGGTCATTCTTGGGTGGTCAATACCTCTAGTGGGAGTTTGATGGAAAAACTGGAACCTCCAGGACAACACATGGGAGTGGGAGGCTTAGATACGTGCTCAGTACCCCCACTTATTCCATTAGTTTGAGTTGTGACTTACGAGGATGTAAATTAATGAGGTTGGTAGAAAAAAATGACCAAAAAATTATAGGTAATTTGTTTAGTTATATGGGAATATATAAAGTTCATGAATATTGATGGTGTATGATTACAAGGCCCATTGTGCCCAGAATGAATTTCGGAAATTTTTTTGGTAGGTTCATTAAACGTGCGAATGGGTTTTTGGAACGTTTAATCCACTGATCAGAATTAAAATCCAAGGGAAATGTTGAACTCACAGTGCAGATATTATCATAAGGATACTTTCACATCGACTGTAGTAGGTTGAGGGTGAAAGAGATATTTTGTGTTTTTCATGGAAATGAAAATAAAATAAAATAAAATTTTATTTTATATCTAATAAGACCTCCCACATGAATGTTAAAGAGGTGGGGACCACCTGAACTTAAACAACCATTTTGAAATTAAAGGCGGGGACCTCCTGAAACCTCTTTAATGGGAGAAACCCCTTTCGACTCCCCATTTATTTGATGGAGACAACATAAATTAATTAAATGTGTCCACATTTAATTATGCCAACATAAATTAATCTACTTAATTTAGGTTATATTTGAACCACTTTTCTTTTGAGAGGATTGGTTAGAGTAGTGTGGATAATTTGGAGAAAGACGTGGTGAAATCATACCTCTCCAACAAAGAACTTCTAAACCAAATGAATAATTCCATTGAAGAACGTTCTTCAGAATCAAGGAAGAGTATGATGCACGATCTTGACTTTAGATGTGTGATTTCGGAAGCGGCGATCATTTGGAAACTCTTCACATTCCCCATTTTCATCTTGTGAAACATAAAAAAACCTTATATATAGGGTTTGATGTTTTAGATACCCCCATACCCATTTTTTATGATCTTCGTGATTAAAAATTGTTGAACCGCTTGATACATCTCGAATGCGGAGGGTACGGGAAAAACGAACATGGCCCGACCGCTCCACAAATCATTCGGTTCTTTTTTATGAAATATTTGAGATAGAGGAAGATGGAAACCAATAATGGCTATTTGGACTGGTGGGTCTTGGGAATGGAATTCGGCGCCTCGGTCGGCCCTGAAGATGGCGGCGGTAAAACCGAGCCTCCAGAGAAGGGCCACGGCTCTCTCGGCCGCAGTGGAGCAAGGGCGGCGGCCAGCGGAGGTCGACCTCACGACTAGGGGGGCCAGCGTCCATGCTGCCCGGTGTGTATGGGGCCACAAATTGTGCCATGGTGGCTAAGGGAGGTGGTCAGGGTTCAGCCGGCCACAGAGGTGCGACGCACGATGCTACACTGTGGCAGCATAGGGGTCAGCCGTTACTGATGGCCGAGTCGAACGGAGCCGGACCCGCAGGTCTAGTGTGCTGTGGTGAATGAATGACTGATGGAAATTTGGTTATTGGGGATGGTTGCGCATGACTTCCCCCTACATGCAGCCAATCCTGGCAGCCTAGCTTGTCGGGTCAGACTGGACCCAGACCAACTTCAACCCATTACTACTCCTTTGGCCATAACTTTGGCATCAGGCATCCGTTTGACAAACTGCCTGTTGCACCAGAATACTTTGGGCGAGGAAGTCCTTTTGGTATACCTTACCTGTTATTTGGATAATGATGGTTTATGTTCAGGTTGAATCAAGCACGAATCCAACCAGGACCTCGGGACTAAAAAGCTAATAACATACAGACCATGCATCTGTTTGATGCACTATCTATTTCATTGATACCACTATGATGTGGCAGTCCTTTGAGATACTTTTTCATGGGAAATAGTGGTAGTTGTAGTATCGATTGGTATCTTGAGGAGTGGACTATCCTAGGGAATAGAAATCTTAGTGCAGGAAACCTATATTTGGCTGTGACGGTGTACTAGGATCTTGTGTGGGTTTGACGATGTACTAGGATCTTGTGTGGGTCTGATGCAGTACAAGGATCTGGTGTGGGTCTGATGATATACTAGTATCCATTGTGGGTCTGATGTAGTACTAGAATCATGTGTGGGTCTGAAGATGTACTAGGATCTTTTGTGGGTCTGATGTAGTACTAGGATTATATATGGGTCTGACGATATAATTGGATCATGTGTGGGTCCGATGCAGTACTAAGATCCTATCTGGGTATGAGGATGTACTAGAAATATTTGTGGGTCTGATGTAGTACTCTGATCCTCTATGGGTCTGACGATGTACTTGGATCATGTGTGGGTATAAGGATGTACTAGGATCCTATGTGGGTCTGATAATGTACTAGTATCCTATGTGGGTCTGTGATTTAGGATCCTTTTTGGGTCTACCATTTAATAGAGTGAAATGATTCATTAATCACATCTAATAATCTATACTATTGTATCTAAGATATATCTGGTGTGAGATGAGTCTAAACCTGTGTGGCAATTTTCTTTATGGTGATACCTTGGTGGTATTCTTTTGTGTGGCGTACTAGTGTGGTACTTACCTTTGTGGTATTCCTTTCTTTATAGAATAGGTGAGCTTTGGGAATTTTATTTGGACCTCGTGTTTTCTCAGGATTGAGATGGATATACTTGAAAACATTGGTATATGTTTGGGCATATACCTATGTAAGGTATTTGGTTGATTTAATGGTGTGTGGTTTATAATTTGTGGATGTTGTAAGACCTTGAGGGTCTGGAGGTCCCTACAGAGTATCATTATACTCACCCATGCACGGGCTACACCCGTACCTTGGTGTGTTTGGTGAAGATGATGGAAAACACTGACTGAGGACATGTGTACCAGGACTATAGGTAAATTGGAGGTGTACATTATATGGGGCATACCATAGAGGCGACTCTTTGTGAGCTATACCTACCCTTCAGGTAGTATCTGTGGTGGGTGATCATATGAGCTATTTCAGTTTTCTTGTACTTTCTAGTTGGGCTTTTATTCTAGCCTCTTTTACTTACTGTACTCAATATTTTTAACTATTCTGTTTCCTTGTGTTTATATCATGTTTTAGACTTGGTTGCATGTGTTTACAGGTTATAAAGGCAATTCCTTCCTAGTTTTAGGGAAATACTCCTTCGGTGCTAGTTTCCAGCCCCCGACCTATTGAAGGTGAGCTTGGGGTAGTCATGACACAGGCCACTAGGTATTGGTTGTGACAAACACACACACACACAGACACACACACACACACATATATATTCCTAGTATTTAGTTGGAAGGTTAATTTTTGGTCATTATCTTTGTATAATAAAATTTTAATCATTAGGGAATTAGTATCATTTTGTTTCTGAGGTACACATTGGGATATATTTGGTCACATCACTACTTTTTTATTATGGGATTAAAATATTTTATTATATAATCATCAATTATGTAAACATTAAATATTTAGTTTTTGTTCAATGATGAAATATTAATTTCTTTCGGTAAATTCTTCATATATAAGTAATTTGTATATTTATTATTATTATATAAACAAATGAATATTAACGATTTGATTGAGGGGTATACATAGACTTATTGTTGGATCCTATATAGTATTCTTTGTATGTGGTCATGAAAGAATAGTATTAGTGTGACTATTTATTTGGAGACATTTGGATGAAACAATGATGGGTTTTTTTATTGGGAAAATATGAAAATCTTATATAGGGTTTTTTGTCAATCAATGACCCATGCTACATGAAAACTGTATGGATAGCTGACATATTCATAGAGGAAGGGCTATATTTTTATGTCGATTATATATATGGTTTTGTGTTATATATATATGGTGTTATGTTTTGTTTTGGATTATTATATTTATTTTTATTTGATTATGGTTGTGTTTCCTATCGGATAGTTATAGGTATCGTTTTTCATTATATATTTTCCTAGATGATGTGAATGAGGAAATAATTTATATTATTTTTATAATGAAGTTGAAAATAGGATAACTATATTGATTATGGTTTATTTTACTTGGAATTTGGCATAATAAATTTTTCAGATTAAAAGGCTCCCAATGATTTATACTAAAATATATAATGTATAGACAATGTTATTTCTAAATTAAGTTGATTTGGCCTTTTATCTCGTATATCCTCCTACACATTATCATGTTTCATTGGGGTATTAAATTATATCATTATTATATTTCAATCTAATTAGTTATCCTAAAATATTATGAAGGTGCATGCACCAACCCATAATTTCTTGAGAATTCTTAAATATTTGCATCATCTGTGAAATCGTTAGTGATATCAGGATACATTTCCTTCTTGAACATAGTTATAAAATACAAGATAAAAACATTTATATATTCCTCAACCACAATATCCACCCATTTTAGAGATATTAAGAGGTTAATGGAATAAGGGTTACATAAGAAGAGGATATGGGATTGTAGAACATCATGTGGTGGAGTGAAGGAGTTAAATGAATGCAAATTAGTTAATACTATTGATTATTTATATTGTATAATTATATCAGTTTTGATTTAAATTTGATATTGAATTTTTTTATCAACTCTATTGTATTACCAGAGTTATAATGATCATAAAATGATACCCTAGGCCAACATAACTGAATGATCTATCTAGGAATTGACTGAGGATTTAAAAAAATTTATTATTGTGATAATATTTATGATAATATTCAGTTCTCATGGGTTTTTTATTTTCCATAGATATTCTCATATGATGTTATTCATGGAATATATTATTTAAATATTATAATTGATACAATGTATAATTGTTACAAAACATGTTTTCCTATAATGTTGTGGCAGATCATGTATGTTTTATTAGAGAGATGGGTAATCATATGTGGTCTTTATTTTTTGGGATGCTAGATATTACCACTCAACGGTCAATTATTAAGAATTTTGTAAATGAGTATTAGAGTAAATTACATCCTAAAATAATACTAAAATTTATATATTATTTATAGAAATAAATATTAAGATTTCCTATAGGGCCTGATATTGTGGTTTGGATAATGTTATAATTATTTTTTTAACAAATATGACAAAATAAATTCAAGTGTAACTAGTGGAGTTATGAAGGATTAGAAATCATTTTTTTAATTTTCATAGAAAAGATTTATAAATCCTTCTGTGTCTATGTTGAATTACTCAATGTTATTCATAAATATATTTGTTAGCATATTATTGTTAGGGATAACATATTTATTTTTGTGTCATGTAATAGAAAAAAATTACATGATATATTTAATAAATTATCTTTTTAATTAGTTGAATGATTTGAATTGGTTCACAGTGATTTATATATATGATTTAGATACCATAAAATGTGTGTTTCATATATAACTATATTTATATAATGTATTTACAAATTGGTATGGATATGTTTAATTTTTCATAATATTATTTGGAATATAATACTGAATTAGTGTTTATGGACATGAAATTTTGAGTATTTAAAATATATCTGGATATGGTTTTTAGTTTATTCATGTGTGTAATCATTGAATATTGGAGGACTGATAATAATGATATGGTGATCTATATATTTTAAGAGTTATTATGGGTCCATTCATTTTATTGATTTTTATAGAATTATTGGTTCCAACAATGTTACTATATTTTATAATATTTCACTAGATGAACATATTACAGTTATACCCTCATAAACGAAATATACTATTTCATGGAGAGAATTAGAGAGTAGTCTGTCTCTACGATGTTTCTTAGTTGTGGCTATGTTTTTTGGGAGGTCAAACTCATTTTCCATCATAGGTAAAATCCATTATTTAAATTGAGTAATGGAGGGTATATTTTTGATTTTATCAATGAAATATATGATGATTTTGAGAGTTTATTATAGATTTTTTAATTTACCCAATAATTTTCATTCATATGGAAGGGATTACATATGTGGAAATTCTTATGTATCTTATTAGGTATTGATGTATATTGTCAATAAATATTTGGTGTTTATATAATATGGTACTATATAGTTACGTTCCCATTAATGTAATTATTCCATCCATAATTATATTATTGAAGTAGTGGCCTTTCAAATACTAGTTTGAAAAATTATCTCATTGGAATGTTTCTTTTATAATTTTTATATTTGATAATTCATATTTATGAAATTTTCTGAAAGTATTCAAACATGAGGCATTATATATTGAAATTCCCATAAAATCATGTTGATGTTGATGTATTCAATTTTTTCACATAAAATATTTTCATATAATCTGACTTATTTTACAATGAATATAATGAGAAAATTATAATTAGTTTTATAGATGTGATTTCACTAAATATTCATAATCTAGTAAGTAGATCCTTAATAATTTTAAATATTATTGTTTCATGTTATACTAAATGGTGATAACACTAATTCAGTGTAACAACATAAACTCAAGTAACATAGAGTTGATATCCACAATATTACATTGGAATAGATACAAGGACTCTAATATTTAAGGACTGATCAGTTTATAAGTATTTATTAATTCAATTCATATATTTTACACATTTTTTAATTGTAATATAATATTAAAGATATTAAAATAAAAATCTTGGAATTTGTGAAAATGATTTAATGATTTCATCATTATAACATGGGGGAAATAAAAAAAATAAGTGTGTGATAAAATTCTCATGAAACGTAACATAAAAAAGAATCATTCATTAGTAAATAAGTAATATTTAATATGTTATGGTAAAAAAATAAATAAACATGACAAATATTAAAAAATAATTCATGAAAAACATCCATGGTTTATATCAATGCAGTAATATCATATCTAAAAATAAATAAATTCTCAATTTAAAAAAATTATTAATTTAAGACATCATAATCTCAGGCATCATGATACATTTAACATCAATATGATGTACAAATATTATTTAAAACTATTGGAAACGAACCAAATTAATTGGATAAATTATTTTCCTCATTGAGACCTATAATTTCATTGAGGGGATATATAATTTAGTTACTCCCCATTACTTCTTGTCCAATGCATTCTTAATATGTTTAATGATCAATTAAATTTATAAATAAAATTTATAGAAAATATATATGTATCTCTTTATTATTAATGCATTTTAAATATTTCAGTAGCCAATAAAATAATTTCAAATATATCACCTTATGTATAAATGGAAAATGGTAAGGATATATTCATATCAATGATAATAATAATTCATATAACAAGAGAAATTTAATATCCAATGATAAAATAAATGTGTATTTTTCAATGGATGGTATGAATAAAACATATACATACTACTGAATAAGTAAAATATATGGTGTTTTTTTCATTGGGGAATAAATAGAACATAAAATACAATTAATAATATTCATGAATAAAATAACCTTTTCACTTTTCAAACTAACTTTTACAGATAAAAAAACACACAAAAATTAAGTACAAATATTTCATTGAAAAGAACCATATAAACATTAAATGTATTCTTAAAAAATATATATAGCGGTGAGGCAATCAATTTTATTCATAATTTATATGTTAAAAACCATTACATTAACATTATTTTATGAAAATATTGTCATTTTTAAAGTGATAGAATGATTACTTTTAAACCATCTTGTAAAAAAGTAAAAATTAGGTAAAAATGAAATTTATTAAATAATTTACGAATAGGTGGGAAATTATAAAATGAATATAAAAGGGAATATAGAATTGGAATAAAAATACAACTGATCAAAATAGAAATAAAAACACATTTCATGTAAATTTTTCGTCATTAACTTCATCTTCTAAGGAGAGAAAATGTATGATAAATATTTATAAACTACATAAAATATTAATTCGGAATTGAAAAATAATCATTATTACTACATATAAATTCATATTAAAAATTTCAAAATTAAAATATATACCCCAAAAAATTTTACACTAGAGAATAGTAGTAACTAAACCTATATTGTGTGTAAATTGTGATTAAATACATATCCATGGGCTTCCTCTTAGTATAATGTCATTTAAAACCCTATTTTATACTTTTAAAAATGAAAATAACTTCTATAAGCACTATATTAATATTTATAATATCATGTCTGATCCTTTTATATTATCTTATCTCCTTTTCCATAATAGTATTTTATTATTTCCATTCTTTATTGTGTTATCTGGATTAATTTATTATGCTTGTTTTATCATGATTATAGTGAGTTTAAATTAAGGTAAATTATTATATAGTACAGTAAATCATATATATACTAAATATATATTTGTATATTATCCATGAATTTGGATGAATAGTTATTTATTGGAGGACATGCTAAATAAATCGTATCGCTTTGTGGATATGGTATCTCATAGTTATGCACGAGTAATGTTTTCAATTACATAATGGTGAAATGGTTAATAATTTTTTAATATTTAATTTTTTATGAATTAATAACATTTCATATGTTTTATTTTAATTCATTTAATCCATCATTATGTCTACACATGTGATTATGTAATGTAAATAAATGACATATATTCGACATGTAACGTCATGACTCTTGATACACTTAACTTGTTCACAGAACCAGTTTGTCATTTGGACCCAAGCATGTCTCCCCATATGATAGAGGCTTATGACTAGATGAATGTTTCTAAGGTGGTATGATAGGGATACTAAACCCTCCTATCACAGTGGAATAATTTATAATATAAATAAATAGACACTATTTAGAGGAATCATAAGAAAAACAATCAGAAAAATAGAAATAAAATTTATAATTAAAAGACCACCAGACCATTGTACTGGGAGTATAAGAAGCACCAATAATAATAAAATGGTAGAGGAAATAATAAAAAAAGATCCAACTATTATAAAATGGATCTATAGTATGATTCACATGAAATGAAGTCATCAAAGGGTGATTTACAAACAAGAAAAACATGGGATAAGAATATTGAACATGCTACATAGAAAAGAATAATTTTTAAAAGTCTTTTCTACCAGCATCATGAGTATATGCTCAATCCTATGGTTACATGATCAAAGGGATAATTAGGCATATAAAATCAACAAACAATGAATCCTTACCATATTTATTCTATCATAAATGATTTATATTCTATCACCATAGAAGACCCTTGTAGGGTGTGAGATAAGATAAGTTGTCCACCACCACAAGTGTCTCAAAAAAATCCAATAAGTGTGCATTGAAACAAAAGTGGGTAGCTATAACTAATAATAATCAAAGTTGTATAACAAAATATTAGGCTTCTCTAGTTCTTATAGTACACCTTGTTTTCCCTACCTCTATTCACATAGGCTTGAAGAAGTGTATTTTCTGTAACAATATCTATAACAATCATGTGTATATATATTTGTATATACTGTATACATATACATTATATTCGATTTTGGGCCCTAGAACTGTCATGATTATACTTTATGATAAACATATATTCTCTGAAAGGATATTAACAAATAACTTAACACATCATGATTATTATTCTATAAGGAATTGTATATGATAATGTACTAAGAGTGAAATTTGTACCAAAATGCTATAGTGTATCCCGGCTATTATGAGAACCCAGAATTACCATGACACCATTCCCGAATATATTTTCTATAATCAGATGACATAATTTTATGGGACATAAATGATACATGATATCAGGGGTGGAGTCTCATAGAACACTGAGGAACCATATCATGGTGTACGCCATTTGAAATGTCTAGAAAGATATTATGAGAACGATACCATCCTGTAATAATTAAAAAATTATATGTTTCATTGAATTTTCCTATCCACAGATGAATATATTGGTACTTATACATTAATATTATTATTAATGGGTTTTATGAATTGTATACAATGATATACTAGAGAAAATCATGATGAAATATGATCCTGGAGAGGTAGGATATGTTGGGTGCAACACAAGTAATACTGAATTAATTAGTAATGTGAGAATTGTTTTCCTTCTCTTCGATAATAGAAGTTCATATCTCAGTACCTTTGATGGAAATGATATATCCTAAATAGATAAATGGCCATATTGTTCTATATGAATTTTCAATTTATGGGAATTAATAAAATGATAAATCGAGCACAATAGGTTAATGGTACTTTTATGCAACCCACTTTATTGGAGATATTGAATCATAGATTTTATATTACAATGTGTGTGTTAATATGAGGAGACATGTAATTGTGGTACTAACATCATTCTCTTTTCCTTTGTGTCTTTTTATATACTATCCTTGGACTATAGGCTGCTCCGCATGAAGCCATTTATAAAGAGTCCTAGATGGTTACACACTATGTGTTTCCAGTATCTCAGTTAGATAATATATTAAATATTATTTAACAAGATAAAAACATATTATTCTCTGTTATGGATGAATAATTTTTCATGGATTCCTAATTTCAATTATTCCAATACTTGTTATTCAAGAGAATATAATGTGGGAAGAAAAATTAATATATATTTATATTATCTATTCTGTGAATATAATATTTATATATTTATTAGAGAATAATATATTTAAAAATATTTAACAAATAATAAGTCATTTTTCATGGATCGAAAAATATGGTGGGGTGGTTGTCAGATCAAGTTAATGGTCCAATGAGAAATAATATTACTGAATATTATTTTATTAAATAATATTTAATTATAACTTGAACGATAAGTGAATGTAAAGAAATAATAATATTACTATTATTATTTGGCATCAGATTTTCAAGAGGATTATTAAAATAACAAAGGCATTGGTGAAAATTATTTAGTATTAACATAGTTAATTAAATAAGTAGTTATTTTATACTCATATTAGACAAGTGCTTTCCAAGAAATTCTGTATGTTATGGTGAAAAAAAATAGGACAAAAATTTCTCAATATTTGAGAGATCATTCATCCCTAAAAATATACTTAGAAAGAAAGAGATCTTACTCCATAAGATCAAGGATAACACTATGGAAGAATATCTCATGACGATCGAAGGAGAACATCTCCAGAGCAAGTAACGACTATGCTATCACCCAAAGATGCATTCAACATTGTTTCATGATACGTGGAACACATGTGGATCACCGTAAGAGGATATCTACCTGTTATCTCTATAATGCTAATATGGAAAACCTTTAAATCTATGGATGAATGCATCAATGAAGAAAAAATCACCATAGAGGTAATGATATAATAAAATTAAATTAATTATAAAAAAAATACAATGGTCCTCTCTCTAAGTTTTAGGTTTTTGTTCATTTTTCTAAATCCTTGATTCAATTCTGTTGATACTAGAATTCATCATCTTAGTGATCCAAGATTGTTCATTGAATATGTAAAAAATTAAATTTGGGAACCCACACTCCCACACTTCTGCTATTCCCAAAACCTATAGATGGTATTAGGGTAGAAATATTATAGTTTATAATTATTTAAATAATTATTTTATTATTTACCGTTAAATAGATTTGTTTTTTAATTCATTTTTAATAGATTTTTAATCACAATTTGGAGATGATTTCATCCACTAAAATTTGTCACAAATCTAACAAAAATGATTAATTTCATGATTATAGTTATAGTGAGTAACTCATATTGAGTTTCCAAGGGTTCTGTATAGGAGACACAGTAGTACACACCATATAGTCAGATCTATACTTCATGAAGTTGTGTTAAATGTGTTATGTGGATTTTGATAATTACTCAACTCATGTGCATTAACCAAATATAGTTTAGTTAATTCTTACACAACATGTTGACAAATACTGACTGGGTTATGGTCAGACATACTACACACTATCATGCTTACTGGACATGGCGTGTATTCTATTTTGGGTTACGGTCGGGATGTGTATCTAATACACAACTTAGCTAACCGATGACCATGTGACATGTAGTAAAACATAGAATGTGGCCCACTGGACATGTTCTGTAATTAAATATTTATGATGTATACCTCATACATAGTTTCCCTTGGAATGTACTATAGATAGACGGTGAGGAGGGTATGCACTATGTAGTAAGATATACAAGACACATACTTTTTCCAAATTAAGAAGATTTAAAATGTATTATTATCTTATGTAACCTTTGAAACATGTACCTCCACATGTGCATAAAGCAGGAATACAGCATGTGATGGGAGTGATATACATATATATATATATATGTGTGTGTGTGTGTGTGTTTAATTAACATCTACATAATGTTCAATTATTTTAACATCATGTATGAGTAGAATTACAATGATTATTCTACTTTCATGCTACAAGTCACAATGAATAAAGTATATAAATGTATAATACATGATTCGTATTTTTGTATAGGTATTCACCGGGATACTTTCAATGTACATGTTATGTACATGGTTAATTTGAAATGAATCCTAATTTTTTTAAAATTATAATGGATGGGAATATTGGGGACATTCAAAAAATGTGTAAGATAAAAGTATTGATTAATTAAAGATAACAAATAATTAATTTGAGCATTATTTAATACAAATTAGAAAGATTAATAAATTGAATGCTAGTTTTATTAAATTGTTGAATAAGTTGCATGCATGTGGATGATCAAGAGATATACTAGACCATTGTATGTGTTTGTTTTCATTTTTAATTTATTATTAAATTATGTTGTCGGTCTATATATATTCTCTCCTCATTAATACATATGGCCTATGTGCCCATGTTCTGTTTTATGTAATCACCATTTTAACCCTCATCTGCATGTGAGAAATGTTTTTTTAATAGATGGATCTCCCAAGATCATGGAATTCGTTCAACATAGGTGTTTAGGAAAAAACATTCCAAGGAGATAAAAAGATGGAAAGCTGTAAAAAAAATTAATTTAGGGTGTTTCTACCATTGGTTAGTGGTTAGTTTTCCAATGACTTGATAAACTATCCATAAGAAAAATCTCATGACCATACCATTTCATTAAAGTTTATCAGTTGTATGGTTATTCATTATGGATGTTTTCATCATGATAACATAAATAATGAATTATCATGCATGCTAGATGGAACTAAAATAAATTGTCTTATGCGTAAATATTTTCTATTACTGGGTTAGTCACATAATATTATACCACTTAATATTATTAATAATTTGAATAGATTATAAATCGAAATTTTCACATAAAGGATAAAATAAATCAATAAATTTTTAAGTTGGTATAGCCTTCCATTACATCATTTATAATAGAACCATAGTTCAAAGTGATTGAGCATAAAAATTTGGGCTTCCTTCAATTATTGGGGAATTATAATTATAGGTTTTTGGTAGAGATTACATAGTTTTGATCAATGGTTGATTGTCAAAGATGTTCATGGTGTAACAGATTGGAAAATTTTGTGGAAATCCAATATTTATGGATTTCAGGATTGTGGAGTCCACTCAACTAATCAAGGAGCTTGAAGTTGATGGAGTTGGAATCTGAAATGCCTATAGAAAACCATTCAAATTGCATGACCTGCCAATATTGGGGTAATGAGAAGGGAAATTTGGACCCTTACCGATATAAAATCTATGAAATAGGATATTCTATATCCAATGGTGTGGGTTGTTGTTTTTCAAAAAAATAGTGGGATACTAATTAATATTTATTTATTTATATGTATTGATTTTATTAGATAAAATAATAGAACTCTGTTAATTTTACATGTATAAATGTCATTTAAAATGACATCAACCATATCTATGTTATTCATACATGAGAATAAAACCCTTACCACTAGCACTAATATATTGGAGTGGAAAAGGATTTATCAGGATATCCTTATCCATTAAAGGAAACTGTATGTTTTGGAAGAACCTTTTCCTATTGTTCTCAGAAATGAGGCATGGGATGAGGGGATCCTTATGTATGAGAAACATCTAAATGATGCTACATATTTTTAGTGCCTCGTGATATAATACATTACCATTGAGATCGTGAAGTAAAATGAGGAAATTGATGCTTATTACATGATGTCTCGCCTTTACGATCTATATCAAGAGAAGGTGATACCCAATAGGTATGGGATCTCTAATTATTTATTCACCAATAATCAAGGTGGTTCTTTGCCTTTTGAGCCACATATAGTCATGATTATTGGCTAAATAGACAGTCCGGATAGCCTAGGGAATAATTTAATAGATGTTTTGCATATAAATCTCATACCATCATCACATCCATTGAAAATAATTAGTTTTATTATGTGTTATAACATAAGAAATAATGAAAAGTGTCTATTAGAACTTCATAAATTAATTTTTAATGTGTATTACAGAAAGGGATGTTAGAAACACACAATCCCTATTGTGAATATGATGTGGAAGGATAAAGAAATGTGTCCTTAAGCATATAAACAGTCTAACGACCCCATGAACCATCCAAAGAAGAAGAATAATATCTAAAGGAATGGAAAGGGAAAAAAGGCAGTATGATTTTCATGTGGCAAGTCAGGATACTAGAAGATGAACTCCACCAAGAGAAAAATGGGAAATCAATGGTTCATTCGTTATTGAGAGAAATCTTTCCATTTCTACACATTTGGTATTTGATATAGCTAATGGAGATCACATCAGTATTAAAATACATAATCCATATATATTTCGACAAATTTCTAGAGAAGAGGTGGATCAGTGGGCATAAAATAGTGTATGGCTGGATTCTCTTTCAATTGGTAACAACCACCTCACATTACAAATGAGATTTATATTTGTTCTAATTTTTTTTTGTTATGTACACACTGTTTACAAAAAAAATTATGTATCTCGTTTGGATAAAAATTTATTTATTTTCATATTTAAATATAAAAATGGTTTCATTTATTAGGATAAAATATGTTATGGTATGATACATTTAAATAATGGTCTATATGTATGATTTCTGAAAACCATGCGTTATAAATTGATAAAAAATCATGTTAACTTAACACATATAACACCCAATTATGGAATCACTATCTCTATAATGTATATTAGAAGAGTTTGAAAAAGATATATCAAGATGGTAATTAAGAATCTTTTTGAGATAATAAAACCTGATAGATTTCACGATTCATTACAAGAGAAAACGACCAAACAACTATTAGGTGCACATGGTGAAAGGTCCAAAACACTTATAGTCTGGTACACACAAATGGGTGTGGACCATTTATAATATATGATAAGAATTTAAATTATTCACAATATTTTCTAATTACTTCAATAGTTATTGATATATTTACAAAATGTGGTATAATTCTAAGTCCTTTGAGAAATTGATGGAATTCAATAATGAAGTAGAGAATCAATATTGATATGAATATAAAGAAGCTTTGATTAGTTTGAGGTGAATAATATCATAACAAAGAGTTTATCAACTTTGTATGAGAGTTAGGGATTTTATCTCAACTAACTCCACTATATACACAACAATGGACTAGTGTTAGTGAAAGGAGAAACTATACGATGATGGAGATGGTATGGTTAATGATGATTCATGTAAGTCATCCATTATACTTCTATGGATATTCATTACTATATATGACATTCATATTATGTCGGTGACTAACTATGGTGGAAAGTGGAATTCCCTTTGAGTTATAGAGTGGAAAGTAACACATTTTTCTGCATACATGTGTATGGGGATGTGAGAAATATGTTTAGGGATTCATAGGAAACAAACCAGATCCATGGGGAACAAGGTGTATCTCTATATGGTATTCTAAGGAAACAAGGGGATACCACCTATACAACCCCTCGATCATTAATGTAATTGTGATGAGACATGATGAATTTCTTGAGAGGGTGGATGTCCAAAAAAAGAGAGTGGGAGAAATATTGAATTTAATGAAGTTGAAGTTAATGATATATAGAATTTGGTATAGGAATATGTTCCATTGGTTCCCATGGAGGAATTGGTTCTTGAAACACAAGTACTACATAGGATCCTGAGAGAGGTAAGAGAAGCATAGATATATTATTTTAAAAAAACCTAAGACGATGACTCATTATTTTAGGACAATGATGAACATATCTTCTACAACGAGTCCTTGGAGAGATTTTAATCCAAAATATGTCTAGAACCTATTACCTTTAAGATGGATTTCATGTATCATAAATATTTTTGGGTTCTGGTCGATGCGTTAATTGACGTAAATCGTGTTTCGTGTAAATTGGTATTGAAGATTAAACAGAAAGTGGAAGGTAATGTAAGTGACAAAAAAAGGCGAGTGTATTATACATTTAAAAACAGTAATGTAATTTTATGTGATGAACCATTTTCAACATTTTTCTTTTTAAATTAATAAGAATTGTAACCCTATGATATTTTGAGAAATTGTTTAAAATTAATTTAACTTTTAAATATTTTTCATTACACATGACACTAAAAATTGATCATTATATATATATATATATTAAAATATTATGTCAAATATTACATTCAGATTAAACACCTAATTGTCTTGCACTACACATAATACCAACTTGGCATGCGTTACAAGAAACACCGACATGGCGAACGATGCAAATAACACTTTGTTTAAAAGAAACACAACTTTTTATTATTTTAATTATTTAAATAATATAATTATAAACTATACATTAATCTTATTAACAAATAATTTTCAAATATTGTTGTTTTATATAAATAAAACATAATGATAATAAAGGATAATATTTTTGGTAAAGTCTTTTTATGTTCAAATTTGTGTTTTCTTGAATAAATCACTTTTAATAAAAAACATTGGAACATTTAGAAAATTAATTGGATAAAATAATATTCATATTCATATTCATAAAATGTAAATTTTCCTAGGGTGATGTTTTTGTATTTTTCTATGAATTTTATTTTTTAATGAATCTTGAAAAATACTGCTTTTTAGTTTATACATGCTTTTTTGTATAATTAATTACTATTTATTATTTATATTAGGAATAATTTTCATGTTAAAATTAGAATAATATTACTAATATTAATATAATTTAATTAATTATAATAAAATT
This sequence comes from Viscum album, assembly GCA_963277665.1. NCBI lineage: Eukaryota > Viridiplantae > Streptophyta > Magnoliopsida > Santalales > Viscaceae > Viscum > Viscum album. Next base: position 872,766,520 of record OY728125.1, read on the forward strand.
CACTTTGAAAATATATAGAATATCTTAACAAACATTTGAACTTTTCCATACATTAAAACCACATTATTTCATCCCGTATGCAGTATTAACACTAATCAAAAAAAATTCTGTTCTATTATTAAAATTTATAAAATATGATATCTATAATTTTTTGAATTAAAAAATTTAGATTATAATAATTACATGTAAATTTTTGACCTAGATTATATGTAAAAGTGATTAAAATTAATAACAACTGTAAAGGCGAAATTAAGCTTAATTAGAGACGAAGCCATAAAATTAAGGGACCAAATGACCAAGACACTTGTCCAAAACCCATTTTGGGTCCATATATCATCTACAAATCTACCAATATTGAGTTTATATTGTTTTTGAAGACTTTTTTAAGAACATGTGTGAACCAAATTTGTTCCTAAAACATCCATGTGAGTCTTTTTCCTTCTCTATGAAAGTCCTTCACTTGTAACCATTTCTCATACCTCTAAAGCCTCTTATATTGGGAAAATAACTACCAAAATTTAATCCAAAAAATCCTCCATTTGACCATGATGTCTCCCTTTTTATAGAAGCCCTATGAATGAATACATCTTGAAGAAACCAAAAGGAGTAACATGATTTAGTGGTAACATATTCTCTTGAGCTCCATTCCTTTATTTTACATCTCTACTACCTCAGATCCCTTTGTTACCTTATTTTAGGAAAAACAATTATCCAAAATATAATAGGATGATATTATTAAAAAGGTATATATTACTTTAATACACACCTCAATCTAATGGATTTTGAACATATTATTTCTGTGTATGAAGAACTACTACGTCACGAAATAATGATTCTTCATTTCTCCTTTACCACTAATCATGGTGGAATGTATGATATAAAATATATAGAAATATGATATATATAATTTTTATTATGTATTTAATAATCATTAATAATTTTTTTAACAGACATCATTTTATCTTTCATTTGATTCTAAAACTATATTCTCGTTTTAGGAAGTGTGGACTACATCCCTTCAAAGTGTTGTGATCCAATTACAAAAAAAATGAAGGTATTAATGATTATTTTAATTAACATATATGAAATGTTATGTATGTTAAGGACACTATAATAATTATATATATATACATACACATATATATACATATTTCTCTTACATACAATCTTTTAATATGAAAAAAACGTAAAACAACATTAATGCATACGTACAACTTACTATCTCTATGAACTGTGTATTCCATTAGATAATACTTTTTCTATAAATTACTATAATATAATTATAATTGATATTGTAACATCCCAGGTAAATAAAGAATATGACATTTCATATTTATCCATATTTGTGAATAAAATATTTAAATGACTTTAAAGGGGACGCTATGCTCGATGGCGTACCCAACACGCAACAACGAGTTTCTTGGGAATCTTACGTTGCACTCTAATAATAAAATAATATTATTTTAAATGGTAGTTAACATGTAGCCGTTGTAATGGCGGGAGTGGATAGAAATAACTGAAATATGATTATATATGTTTTTAAATGTTTTTACAATTATCCAATAAAGGATAGGGGCTTAAAATACGGAAAGAATTCGATTTTAGGCATATATGCCCTAGTTTTCACTAAAGGTTCACTTATCGCCTTTTGATGGAGAACTGTCATTAAATATAGTTTTGATCACTCTTATACATTCTTTTGGACCTAATAAAACTCTTATTAAGAATCGGGACATCAAATTTTACTTTGTGTAAATTTTTGGTATTTTTCTGATAAAGTTCATTTTTTAATGAATAGTGTAAAATGTTGTGTTTTAATTCAAAACCTCTTTTTAATCTAATTTATTTATATGATTAGATAATATTTTGAATTGTTTTTAAAGTTAAATTAGAAAATATTTTTACCATTTAATCCAATGGTGGTCATTGGAATTAATTTCACTTTGAAATTAGACTTAAACTAGTGTCAATCTTTTGATACTTATTGTTTTATAAAAACACGCTATTTGCTCTGACAGCGGGAATTAATTATTAAATTAATTAATGTGACTAATATGTTTTGAATTTTGTAAAACGGACTTCATTTTTGAATTCAGAATATCAAATATAGCTTAGGGTGAATTTTTGGTAATTTTCTAAAAAACTTCAATTTTTGATGAATAGTGAAACCACTAAGTGGTAATCAAGCAAACTGATTTTTCAGTTAAATGAAATTTTACCACTAATGTGTATTGAATTTTGAAAATCCGACATACATGGTTGTCATTAAGAAGTAAAATGTGGTTCAATGAGATTATAATAATTTTTTTGGTGAATAGTAACTCATTAAGTTCTTAATCGCGATTAGTGGTAATTAGGGTAGTTTAAGGTATAAATAATGCTTTAATAATATAAAATGACCTAGACACATGTCCCAACCCTATTGGTTATGTCATGGCCGACCAAGAAAAGCCATGTCCTAACTTGGGGACCCCATGGATCCACTTTTGTTGGGAAATAACATAAAATACTTTTTATTTAATGTTAAAGTGAAAATGACACTAACATAGTATGTTTTACTAAAACAATTGTTAAGTGGGGTTATACAAGTCCAAATTTTGATTATAAATAGTCATTGGAAAGCTAAAAAGATTTCCTATATCATAGTATTTTTTTTATAATTTTTAGACATTAAAGAAATTAAATTATTTATGACATAATAATGATGCAGCGATGACATCATTATTTGACAATTTAATTAAAATGGAAAGATAATGAAAAATCTACAATATACACATGGACAAAACCAATTGGATGAGTGGATTTCGATGCCTTATCACCTTATCCACGAATTCTATCAATGTGGGACCCTTTAGAACCGAAAAGCATTTTCAAATAATGTAATATTTCATTGCTTTCCAAAAGTGCCCCTCCTCTCCTCTTATAAAAGGCCCCCACCTCTACCTCTTTTCCCACACCCCTCAAGCCTTTGCCTCGGCCAACCCCTGCCCATTTACTCTCTCAACATCCCTCTCCTCATCCTAGAGGATCCCCTTTGGGCAGAATCCTTTCAAAGGAAGCCTTTAGGCTCAAATCAAAAGGAGATTACACTTTTAAAGGTAACTCATTCTCTCTTGTTCATTTGTTTTATTTTGCTTCTCCAAACCTATAATCTCTTTTTATTTACTTCTTTTGTAACAACACCAGTATCTTCAATATACTAGGATGTTGTTACAAGATTTATTTTAGCTACACTCTCACACAACTACATCAAATGGTTAAAGAACATACGGTTTCCGTGGACGGTGAAATTCTGCCTCCCGAAACGATGATTGTTCAATACTCATTTAACACCTTCAAAGGTGGCCATTATGATGTCACTATTTTTATATATGATATATAATATGTTTATGTTTTATTTATGCTTCTGTATTTTTCATTTTTGTCTTACCTTTGTGGCTTCCATTATGGGTATACGCGATATCTTCATTTAAGGAAGTGCGGACTACCGCCCCCTCAAAGTGATTTGATTCGTTAAATACCATATGTGGGATGTATAAAGGATGGAAATATGATATTATATATGATATTATACTGGAATTATAATATACCTTTATATCATTATTATTCCATTCTATAAAATACGAAATAGAAATGAAAGTAGCGTTCATGCGTACGTACGGCTTACCGTCTCCATGAACGGTGCATTTCATTTCTTACCTCTAAATGATTATGTAATGTTATAAATGCATGCATGTACTGGATATATATGAAATATATGATATCTACATAATGAATAGAATTCTGGATATAATAAACATTTGGCCACACGAACAACATGTAATTGTAAGAAGACCACTTTCGACTTAAGAACCAAATATCGGCAAAACAAATATTATTAACTTAAATGATTACATAATGTTTATGACAAGGTAATAAGTGGTATAAAAGTAATAATGAACTTGAAAAGGGTTCTTAAGGAATTAGAAATTAACTCAAGTTTATTATTCAGGAGATTAAAGAATGATCGAGTCAAGTCGGACCCGAGGTAAGGGATCCTACAACTCTCTTTCTTTTTAAGTACATTCTTTTATGTAATTTATTTTAAGCTCATCTTTATTATGATTGGGATGTTATTTTATATTACTCCTACTGTAATTTTTATGTTCATGTGATGAGAGACCCTATTCTCTCTCATCAATCCTTTTGGAAGTTATGTGGCGCCGTTAGGCTGCCGAGTTTTCGTAAGGGATTTTTCATCTCACTTTTATCCCCGTGAGATTTATGCTACATTTGCCACAATTTCCTTTGAGTGGTGTATGTACTGCCCATTATTCTACTCTTTGTGTAATATACTTTCGTTTATGAGTATTTACATCAATGATTTATTGCCCTTCTTTCATGGGGTGTATGTTTTGAAAGATACCCAATTCGGTAAGGGAACCTTTCACCCTTCCTCTTTTTAAAAGACTTCTTTTATTGGGTCTTTTAATTTACATATTGTTATGTTGGGATATGTTCTCATATATCCTTATTGATGTAAATTTTGTGTCCAAGTGATGAGATACTCTTTTTATCTCTCATCAACTCATTTTGATGTGACGCCGTTAGGCTGTCAAGGGAACTTCTTAACCCAATTTCGATTTCTTTGGGTTCAACTTGTAGTCATTAAATATGTCATCCATTGAATATGTGTGAATGACCTTTTATTGTTTTACACTTAATATCCACTTATATTGGGTGTCTATATATTTGTCACACATATTTTTTGAGATTTGTTTGTCCTTAATTTAAGGATACCTTCTTTATAAGGTATTTCATCACATTTGACATTTCTATTGAGGGTTCATTGTTGTTATGCACCAATTCACTCTTATATGGTGTATATACTGTCCTTTGGAGTATTATATCATGAATCCTTTTATTCTCATGATATTATAAAGTTCTGACTAAATGTTATTCCTTGATTATTGTATTCAAGTGTCTCTAATTTTGGTAAAACCCCTTTAACCAAAATATCGTTTTAAATGTTTTAATTATTTGTTCTTATTAATATCCATGTTTTCAAAATGGTTTTAAGGATTTATTTATATGGATATTAATGGTTTAAAATGTTAAAAGCTTCAAGGTGGTATGGGACACTTTGATTCAAAAATCTCTTTATTAAATGTTTTAAATGGTTTTGGAAATGGTTTCTTTTTGAATGGATTCATTATTTCAATATCCTAATATGTTATATTGTGATTGAAATGTGGAAATGTTATGTTTCCTTCATTCATGTTTATGTGATACGATTATGTTATGGTTCTTGGGCATTGTTATGAAGAACGGGTGGTTCCGTGATAAACTAAGGGCGGGTGAGCCCGATATAGCTCTCCAATGCATTGGGTAACGCGAAGGAGTGAAACGTTAAGGTTTCTCCGAAGAGATTTAGGGAATATACTGTGATGGGTATTCCAAACGTAACCAAGAGGGTTACTCCCTACATAAGAATGTTATGAATGCCTCAAGTTACCTTTATGTCTTATGATTTCTATGATTTATTCATGGTTTGATGAGGTATGTTAAAGTGCCTTTGTTTTATGGGTAAAGTATGATTTCATTCTTATGTATATATGAACTCATGTTTCCTTTCCATATTTTTATAACTCTTACTGAGCTTTTTATGCTCATCCCAAGTTTTTGAAATATTTTTCACAGGTCAAGGGAAAGGTACATGATGTGATGATAGTGTCAAGGATGTGTCAAGAAAGAATCCGTGTTATATTTTAAATATGTTCCCGTTGATGGGAAGAATGAATGCTGACTTTTATGTAACCACTTTGTTTAAATGTGGAATGTAATGCAAGTTTCATGATCTAATTCTCTAAAACTCTAAACCTGAAAAGATCCTCAATGTGTAATCTTGTAATAACTCAAGATTAAGTAAGGTTTAAGGCTGGGGCCTTATAGTTGGTATCAGAGGTCGGTTTAGATAACTTTAGAGGTTAGGGTATTCTTTAAGCATAAGTGACATTACCATAATGGTTAGAATTTCAGAAAGAGTCCTAATTTTAGATAATGTGAATGAGTAAGTATATCTTAGAGTCTACCTTCCTCATTAGTACATGATGTTTTTGTTGATATACTCACACTGACATTTATGTTTTTAGTGAATGGATGGATCTAGCAGGCACCAAAGTGACAATGGGTTTGAAGGAAACTGTGGTGGTTCTCTGATTATGATACTAGATGAGATAGGGGATTCAATGAGGAATCTCATAGTTGTTCTAAACCAACTATCAAGGAGTCATGATCCACCACTTCAACCTTGGTGAGTTCTCTAATGCATCATTTACGAGATGGCCAACTCGATGTGGAAATTCAGGTAATAATTATTAAGGTAACCATTAGGGTTTATATGATCCTTACTTTTTAGGTAATTATGGGTTACTCTATGATATGATGGAAAAGGAAAGGAATGAGATAAACTTGAGGTTAAAATATGTTATGAATATTTTTGAAGATTTTATCTCATTTTGGGGAATGTTTTGAGAATTATATAGTTTTGGAAAAAGGACAACACGCAGACCGTGTGACATCCCGTCGCGTCGGACAAAGCTGCGGGAATCGAACCCACAACCAAAGTGCGACTGGTATTTATCGCCTACCACTGGACTACGTGAAGTCCCTGGTTAGTTTGACTGATTATTTTTGGTTATATGATTTTATGAATTAAGAGTAAGTTGATTTTGGGTTATTTATAAAAATGATTAACCTATCATGGAGGATATGTGATTAGGTTAATTACTTTTCAATACTAGACTTTAGGAGCAACTAATGTTGTTTGGAGATAAATGTTACGATTTAACATGGAAGACTGTGTGACTAAATCCTTCAAATATTTGGGTTTCAATATTATATTAGGTTTACTTTGAAGAATTTTATGGACAAATTGTTTATCGGATGGTCCTCGTTGAACTTTGGGTTTTGTTGGACAAATTTTGGAGATTAAGAATAGATTTTCTTTTTATAAGGGGTTATCCTTTTCTGGATTATCTGATCTTGTACTAAACTTTTTGGTTTTGGCTCTGGTTTAAGCCTAAAGACATAGGATGTACATAGTTCTCTTTTGTGGATTAGGTGATTCTCTAGAAGTTGATTATAGTACTCTTAATGTGAACAAGTCTTCCTAAATACTCGTCTTTTGGAGAAAATATGAGTTTGTGAAAGGAATATAATAAAAGTTGAAAGTCAATATGATAAGTGATTATGTTTCCTTATGAATAAATTCCTCAATAAAAAGTAACTTAAAACAAAAATGTTGTATATTAACTTTTCCTACTGGGGAATCGAATACCGTTTAACCCATCACAAGTTTGTGATTTTCTCATTGTTAACTTTCTCCTAAACATGTTTTCTATCACTCTCCATAAGAACGTGACCCTATGTTTTCTCCTCCATGTCCATATTTTCATACTTGGAATCCTAGTATGGGTTAACTCGAGTGACCTTTGTACTTATCTTTCTTTATTTTAAAGTGTTTGTTTTACCGACTTTTGTTCCGATGTGGGACTTTCAAGGATGTTTCCAAGCGCAATTTTAAAATTGCGAGGACGCAATTCCCAAAAGGGGGGAAGGATGTAACATCCCAGGTAAATAAAGAATATGACATTTCATATTTATCCATATTTGTGAATAAAATATTTAAATGACTTTAAATGGGACGCTATGCTCGATGGCGTACCCAACACGCAACAACGAGTTTCTTGGGAATCTTACGTTGCACTCTAATAATAAAATAATATTATTTTAAATGGTAGTTAACATGTAGCCGTTGTAATGGCGGGAGTGGATAGAAATAACTGAAATATGATTATATATGTTTTTAAATGTTTTTACAATTATCCAATAAAGGATAGGGGCTTAAAATACGGAAAGAATTCGATTTTAGGCATATATGCCCTAGTTTTCACTAAAGGTTCACTTATCGCCTTTTGATGGCGAACTGTCATTAAATATAGTTTTGATCACTCTTATACATTCTTTTGGACCTAATAAAACTCTTATTAAGAATCGGGACATCAAATTTTACTTTGTGTAAATTTTTGGTATTTTTCTGATAAAGTTCATTTTTTAATGAATAGTGTAAAATGTTGTGTTTTAATTCAAAACCTCTTTTTAATCTAATTTATTTATATGATTAGATAATATTTTGAATTGTTTTTAAAGTTAAATTAGAAAATATTTTTACCATTTAATCCAATGGTGGTCATTGGAATTAATTTCACTTTGAAATTAGACTTAAACTAGTGTCAATCTTTTGATACTTATTGTTTTATAAAAACACGCTATTTGCTCTGACAGCGGGAATTAATTATTAAATTAATTAATGTGACTAATATGTTTTGAATTTTGTAAAACGGACTTCATTTTTGAATTCAGAATATCAAATATAGCTTAGGGTGAATTTTTGGTAATTTTCTAAAAAACTTCAATTTTTGATGAATAGTGAAACCACTAAGTGGTAATCAAACAAACTGATTTTTCAGTTAAATGAAATTTTACCACTAATGTGTATTGAATTTTGAAAATCCGACATACATGGTTGTCATTAAGAAGTAAAATGTGGTTCAATGAGATTATAATAATTTTTTTGGTGAATAGTAACTCATTAAGTTCTTAATCGCGATTAGTGGTAATTAGGGTAGTTTAAGGTATAAATAATGCTTTAATAATATAAAATGACCTAGACACATGTCCCAACCCTATTGGTTATGTCATGGCCGACCAAGAAAAGCCATGGCCTAACTTGGGGACCCCATGGATCCACTTTTGTTGGGAAATAACATAAAATACTTTTTATTTAATGTTAAAGTGAAAATGACACTAACATAGTATGTTTTACTAAAACAATTGTTAAGTGTGGTTATACAAGTCCAAATTTTGATTATAAATAGTCATTGGAAATCTAAAAAGATTTCCTATATCATAGTAGTTTTTTTATAATTTTTAGACATTAAAGAAATTAAATTATTTATGACATAATAATGATGCAGCGATGACATCATTATTTGACAATTTAATTAAAATGGAAAGATAATGAAAAATCTACAATATACACATGGACAAAACCAATTGGATGAGTGGATTTCGATGCCCTATCACCTTATCCACGAATTCTATCAATGTGGGACCCTTTATAACCGAAAAGCATTTTCAAATAATGTAATATTTCATTGCTTTCCAAAAGTGCCCCTCCTCTCCTCTTATAAAAGGCCCCCACCTCTACCTCTTTTCCCACACCCCTCAAGCCTTTGCCTCGGCCAAACCCTGCCCATTTACTCTCTCAACATCCCTCTCCTCATCCTAGAGGATCCCCTTTGGGCAGAATCCTTTCAAAGGAAGCCTTTAGGCTCAAATCAAAAGGAGATTACACTTTTAAAGGTAACTCATTCTCTCTTGTTCATTTGTTTTATTTTGCTTCTCCAAACCTATAATCTCTTTTTATTTACTTCTTTTGTAACAACACCAGTATCTTCAATATACTAGGATGTTGTTACAAGATTTATTTTAGCTACACTCTCACACAACTACATCAAATGGTTAAAGAACATACGGTTTCCGTGGACGGTGAAATTCTGCCTCCCGAAACGATGATTGTTCAATACTCATTTAACACCTTCAAAGGTGGCCATTATGATGTCAATATTTTTATATATGATATATAATATGTTTATGTTTTATTTATGCTTCTGTATTTTTCATTTTTGTCTTACCTTTGTGGCTTCCATTATGGGTATACGCGATATCTTCATTTAAGGAAGTGCGGACTACCGCCCCCTCAAAGTGATTTGATTCGTTAAATACCATATGTGGGATGTATAAAGGATGGAAATATGATATTATATATGATATTATACTGGAATTATAATATACCTTTATATCATTATTATTCCATTCTATAAAATACGAAATAGAAATGAAAGTAGCGTTCATGCGTACGTACGGCTTACCGTCTCCATGAACGGTGCATTTCATTTCTTACCTCTAAATGATTATGTAATGTTATAAATGCATGCATGTACTGGATATATATGAAATATATGATATCTACATAATGAATAGAATTCTGGATATAATAAACATTTGGCCACACGAACAACATGTAATTGTAAGAAGACCACTTTCGACTTAAGAACCAAATATCGGCAAAACAAATATTATTAACTTAAATGATTACATAATGTTTATGACAAGGTAATAAGTGGTATAAAAGTAATAATGAACTTGAAAAGGGTTCTTAAGGAATTAGAAATTAACTCAAGTTTATTATTCAGGAGATTAAAGAATGATCGAGTCAAGTCGGACCCGAGGTAAGGGATCCTACAACTCTCTTTCTTTTTAAGTACATTCTTTTATGTAATTTCTTTTAAGCTCATCTTTATTATGATTGGGATGTTATTTTATATTACTCCTACTGTAATTTTTATGTTCATGTGATGAGAGACCCTATTCTCTCTCATCAATCCTTTTGGAAGTTATGTGGCGCCGTTAGGCTGCCGAGTTTTCGTAAGGGATTTTTCATCTCACTTTTATCCCCGTGAGATTTATGCTACATTTGCCACAATTTCCTTTGAGTGGTGTATGTACTGCCCATTATTCTACTCTTTGTGTAATATACTTTCGTTTATGAGTATTTACATCAATGATTTATTGCCCTTCTTTCATGGGGTGTATGTTTTGAAAGATACCCAATTCGGTAAGGGAACCTTTCACCCTTCCTCTTTTTAAAAGACTTCTTTTATTGGGTCTTTTAATTTACATATTGTTATGTTGGGATATGTTCTCATATATCCTTATTGATGTAAATTTTGTGTCCAAGTGATGAGATACTCTTTTTATCTCTCATCAACTCATTTTGATGTGACGCCGTTAGGCTGTCAAGGGAACTTCTTAACCCAATTTCGATTTCTTTGGGTTCAACTTGTAGTCATTAAATATGTCATCCATTGAATATGTGTGAATGACATTTTATTGTTTTACACTTAATATCCACTTATATTGGGTGTCTATATATTTGTCACACATATTTTTTGAGATTTGTTTGTCCTTAATTTAAGGATACCTTCTTTATAAGGTATTTCATCACATTTGACATTTCTATTGAGGGTTCATTGTTGTTATGCACCAATTCACTCTTATATGGTGTATATACTGTCCTTTGGAGTATTATATCATGAATCCTTTTATTCTCATGATATTATAAAGTTCTGACTAAATGTTATTCCTTGATTATTGTATTCAAGTGTCTCTAATTTTGGTAAAACCCCTTTAACCAAAATATCGTTTTAAATGTTTTAATTATTTGTTCTTATTAATATCCATGTTTTCAAAATGGTTTTAAGGATTTATTTATATGGATATTAATGGTTTAAAATGTTAAAAGCTTCAAGGTGGTATGGGACACTTTGATTCAAAAATCTCTTTATTAAATGTTTTAAATGGTTTTGGAAATGGTTTCTTTTTGAATGGATTCATTATTTCAATATCCTAATATGTTATATTGTGATTGAAATGTGGAAATGTTATGTTTCCTTCATTCATGTTTATGTGATACGATTATGTTATGGTTCTTGGGCATTGTTATGAAGAACGGGTGGTTCCGTGATAAACTAAGGGCGGGTGAGCCCGATATAGCTCTCCAATGCATTGGGTAACGCGAAGGAGTGAAACGTTAAGGTTTCTCCGAAGAGATTTAGGGAATATACTGTGATGGGTATTCCAAACGTAACCAAGAGGGTTACTCCCTACATAAGAATGTTATGAATGCCTCAAGTTACCTTTATGTCTTATGATTTCTATGATTTATTCATGGTTTGATGAGGTATGTTAAAGTGCCTTTGTTTTATGGGTAAAGTATGATTTCATTCTTATGTATATATGAACTCATGTTTCCTTTCCATATTTTTATAACTCTTACTGAGCTTTTTATGCTCATCCCAAGTTTTTGAAATATTTTTCACAGGTCAAGGGAAAGGTACATGATGTGATGATAGTGTCAAGGATGTGTCAAGAAAGAATCCGTGTTATATTTTAAATATGTTCCCGTTGATGGGAAGAATGAATGCTGACTTTTATGTAACCACTTTGTTTAAATGTGGAATGTAATGCAAGTTTCATGATCTAATTCTCTAAAACTCTAAACCTGAAAAGATCCTCAATGTGTAATCTTGTAATAACTCAAGATTAAGTAAGGTTTAAGGCTGGGGCCTTATAGATATAACCAATAATTATATTATTTTATACATTCAGGAATCCTGATATATATTTAAGGATCAATAATATAAGAAATTAGGACACATGTGTAGAATATTGTAAATATTACACGATGGGAGACCTTAAAAAGGATCATTAACTAGAAGATAATATAAGGTTATAATAAAACCATATATGGTAATATATATAAGAATATAATTCTTTAAAAAATCAATATCTAACTTATATTTATTATATAGGAATCTTGTAGGAGTACTAAGAGATTCAAGACACAAGTTAGGGAATTTCATCTCACGTTTAAATTTTGTGAGATACAAGCTATATTTTCCACTCATTCAATTTTTGTTGTGTATGTACAGACCATGATTGAATTTTGTATATATTTTACATAAATTTATGGTTATTTACATTCTCATTTTATGAGACTTATTTTATGGGGGTTCAGTTTCAAAAGATAACAAATCGTTAAAAATACTTTGGACTTAATTGTCCTTCTTTGAGACTCATGGTTTTTTATATACCTAAACACTTTTTCATGGTGAATATATTTCAAAATTACATAAAAAATCATGAATCTCACTATTTTCATTATATAATATGCTTCATGTAATTTCATTTCCTAACATGTGGAGAATGATACCTAGATTCCAAGTTATAAGTGTTAATTGAGAAAATCTCATTTATTTTCAAGATTGTCTAGGTTTCTTCTTACATTAATTTAATAATATGACCCTTATCAAAAGAATATTCAAAAGTTCCTTATCCCATATTATTCCATGATATAGTTTTGTATTGGAACCATATTCAACTGATTGGTACATATGTCAGTTAACAATATGTTTTTAGTAAAGCTTGACTTTACCATCTCTTGGGTTGGAAATTTATGTTTCCAAACAAATGTATCCCTGAATATTATACCATTACCTTATAATATGTAAAATAAAATTTTAACATATTTATATTTTACCAATCTCTTCAAGGGAATGTTCTTATCACTCTGCTAATAGGTAACTTTTTAATCCTTTTTACCATGCAAAAGGAATGTTCCTCTGACCTCGTTCGACATGTATGGATTTAACTGTCGACATTTCTTTGATACTTCCTCTAAATTGTTAAAAAATATAATATTTAAGAAATTGTTTATAAAAATTAATTTTAAATAATAAAAGATTAAAAAAGTTATTTATATGTTTTCATGGAAAAATGTTTAAAAAATGTTTTCATGTCTTATTTACAGGTTTTCAATGTGATTTCAAAGAAATGGGTTTCAAACTATTTTCAGGATATTTTATATGTTTTCAATAAAAATTATTCCCAATTTTTTTTCAAGACTCTTTTATTAGTTTTCGTGAAAATATTTTACAAAATTTTTTATATATTGTTTTATATGTTTTTAAGTATAATGGTTTTGAAAATATTTTCAAGATTATATTTAATATTTTAATCAAAATTGATAATCAAAAATTTTTCAAGAATTATTTATATGTTTTCAAGGTATTTTAAATACATGGGTTTCAAAAACCATAAAGGTTTATTTTAAGTGTTTTCAAGATTTTTTTTCCAGAATGTTTTGCTTATTATTTTATATGTTTTTAAGTATAGAGGTTTTCAAAAAGTTTTTATGCCCTTTTTATAAGTTTTCAATTTGTAATCAAAGAAAAATGTTTTTAAAATGTTTTGAAGTTCATTTTATAAGTATTCAAGGAAAATGGTTTTAAAAATTATTTCATAAGTATTAAGTTACTTCATAAAGAAATTATTTTTAAATGGTTGTATCAAAAATAATTATTCAAATAAGTAAAGATATTTTACTCATGAAATGATTTCTGAGTATATTTTAAAATTGTTTTCCATCTATGATAAAATATATTGAACTTACTCAAGAATTTATAAGAAATGATATAATGGTACAATTCATATCCTTTCTATGAATGAGTTATTATTGTTATTTAAGAAACCCATTACACCTTCATGGGTAATATTTTTAGGAAACCCGTTTCTCATTCACAAGTTATATTCTTTTGAAACCCTCTTTTTTCATGGCTTATGTTTGTGGTGAAATTTTTATGAAACTGATCACTTTCCACATGTAATGAAATGTTTACATGTTTATTATACCCATATCAATTAATTGGTTATGATATGTTCATTTATGATCTTTTGGAACTTGAATGATTGAATCCATTATGTGACGATTGGGACATATATCTCCCTCCAATGCATTTGGTAAATAGTTATATCACATGATATAGAAAGTAATAGAATTAATGTTTACTCGGTTTAGTAAAACATGGAAAGAATTAGGTTTTACGTAGTTTTGTAATATTGGGTTTGAATGAGGGTTTACTCGGTTCAATAATTCATTGCTAGATAGAGGGTTTACTCTGTTCAGTAATACAGGGCAGGAAAGAGGGTTCACTCAATTCAGTAATACATGTAATGAAATGGTGTTCACCAGATTCAGTAAAATACTATCTCTAGTAAGATGTTCATTAAAGAGAAGCCTTTGATACTATGGAAATCATATTATATGATTATGTGTTTCCCACAATTATATCTCTTATTCATCTAATTTTATGTCCTGGTTTATTCTATTTATTTCATTTCGTTCATGTATTATGAACATCTATATTTATATTGTGATCTATATTATGATCTGTGATATGTAGGGTATGATCTTCTATTTCCAGGATCACGTTCTCATACCCTTATACTAATTTTTATGCTTACGTGTCTCCCTTTCTTACCCTTAATGAGAATTTTAGATCTCCCCTTTTTAGGATTCTTTTCTCCTGGTTTTGAATAATGTATTTAGGTTGATTTAATAAAGGTGGAGATCTTTATGGGATATATTAAAGATCTTTTAGTGGGATGGGATATTTTGTTTCCATGTTTCAAATGATAGAAAACTATTACGGTCCTCTAGAATATATTTTAGCAATGTACTAAATATTCTAATAAAATGTTGTAATATCCATGATTGTTATGTCTTGGTTTTCAAATATGGTATAAATATAAATGCTTAGTAATGATTTGGAAGCTAGGATTGGAAAAAATGTTTAGATCCCATGGTTTATTTCTTAGGATATGTCTGGTTATGACTTAAATGATAAGTATAATAAAGAGTTACTACTATGGAAAATGTATTGGAATTATGGAAAAAGATAGTTTGAGTGGTTTACAAACTACGCATCCCTCTCTGGATACTATAAGAGGAGGGGCCCTTTCATAGATTTACATAGTGTTAACAATTCCAACAATATGTTTCAGGATTGACATGGGCTAATCTAGTACACGAAAACATACCTTGACACACACCTGGATTGACACTATTAGGGGATATGCTTTTCGAATTCACAAACACATCCTAAACCATCATGAATTATTAAGGTATAAGTTAGCTATGAGTACCCTAGGATAAACCCAAGGTGTCATAGATTATGAAGGGTAGTATGAATTATAAAACCTATAAGTCATTATTTTCATTACAATGTGGTTTTATTCTATGATAAGTAATGAACACACTTTGATTCTAGTTTTAGTCATTGTATGGAACCAAAAGTAACTTGATTTATGTTGAATCTGATGGATGATTTTCAGATGAATAATATTGTGGGATGATTATTGGAGTGAATGTTATTGTGATCATGCTTAATCAAATTTCATGTGTTGTGGCCTATCCCCCGGTCCAGATCCGTGACAACCCCAAACCCACCTTCCATAGGCCTGGGGATTGTGACTAGAACTGAAAGGAATGTTCCCTAAAACGGGAAGGCATTGCCTTTAAAACATTAAAAAGAAACGTTATAAGAAAATAAAAAAAGAAACTATGAAGTAATCAGCTGTAGAAAAAGAGTGATAAATGTAAAAGTTGCTAAAATAGTAGCCCAAATGTAAGAGTAAAAGAATGACTGAAAGTATAGTACAATAGAAAGGAAAAAAGGAAAATAGCTAATGGGTC
This sequence comes from Viscum album, assembly GCA_963277665.1. Classification (NCBI taxonomy): domain Eukaryota; kingdom Viridiplantae; phylum Streptophyta; class Magnoliopsida; order Santalales; family Viscaceae; genus Viscum; species Viscum album. Next base: position 872,782,718 of record OY728125.1, read on the forward strand.
ATCCTCCGAGCTTCATACCAGAAGCGTAGGTACATATAGCCTCCACTACAATCCACATATGCTCATCTCCTCTATGCCTTGACACACAGAACGGTCCACCTCTGAGCACCGTCGTGTCCTGTATCCCACAGCCTCGATCAATGATGCACGTTGTCTGCACTATACACAACAAGGTGAGGGTGAAGCTCGTGTCGGGATGAGTATAACGATACTCATTTGGGACCCCGAGACACTGAAGGTCTCCTAGAGTTCCATGAAAAAACCACAGGTTATCTCTATAAAGGTAGATTACCAGACAGGTAAATTACCACATAGCATAACCTCAAACACAAGCACATCTTAAACTACACACACTAGGATTTATTGTAGGGGTTGTAACAAGTAACATCCCTAGTCACAAAGTCGAATGCCTCATATGGTAGATAACTCCTCCTCTATCGAGTATAGTAGGTCTGCCAGGTCACTTTGAGATGCTTCCCACTAACATTGAACTTCTAAGGTACTACTCCCTAGTAAGTATTTTGGGTCTTTCGGGTCACATAGAGCCACCCACCACCATCGTGGTCTGCAAAGGTACTCCTACCCACCATGTACTATGGAATCTTCCTACCTTGGTCGACCAGGTCACACAGAACCACCCGCTGTAACAGCCCAAGATTTTATAAAAAAAAATACTCTTTTTAATTTTATTAAAGTCTTGTGTTGTACAACACGCATCCTTGACTTGCCTTGCATTACACGCAATCACGACCTTCCTCGATAGCGTGTGTAATACGCAATACCGAGTTTCACTAAACAACGATATGCTATAAAAATATTATTAAAACTAGCCGTTATGAATAGTAATAACCACTTTTTGAAATCCAGTAAATCTTATTTTTCAAAATGAACTTTATTTTTGGATTCGGAGTATCGAATTTAGCCTAAGGTGAAATTTTGGTACTTTTCGGATAACTTTCATATTCTGATGAATAGTGAAAAATTACTAAATTATAATTAAAAACAACTTTTTTAATCGAAATAATTAATAGTGATAAATCATTAATTTGAGTGGTTTTAAAGTATATCTAGAATATATTTTTACACTTTAATACAATGTTGGTCATTGTATGTAGTTTCACATTTAAACTAGACATAAACAAGTGTCAATCTTTTGATAGATATTGTTTCTTAAAAACACGCTATTTGTTTTAACAGCGGGATTTAATTATAAAATTTATTAATGCAACTTTTATGTTATGAATTTGGTAAAATAGACTTCATTTTTGAATTCGGAATATGAAATATAGCTTGGGATGAAATTTTGGCACTGTTCTGAAAAACATCAATTTTTGATGAATAGTGAAACTACTAAGTGGTAGGTCAAAAACTAAATTTTGCATAAAACTTAATTTTACCGCTTCTGTGAATGGAATTTCGAAAATCCGAGAGACACGGTTAATATCAAGGACTAAAATGTGGTTCAATGAGATGAAAATAATTTTTTGGTGAATAGTAACTTTTTACTTTTTTTACCACGGTTAATAGTAAATATGGTAACTAAGGGTAAATATGATATTAATATTACCCTAACACATTTCCTAATTCTATTGGACAAGTGTATTTCGACCAAAAACAAACTTAGGAATAAGATATGACCATTTAGGCCCACTTGGATTAGATTTGGACATTTATTATTAATTTATTTAAAGAAGGGTTAAAATAGTTAAAATCAAAGATTAATAAGTAAATCATTTTTAATATGGGGTTATACATAAGATAAATTCGACTATAAATATTAATTAGAAAGCTAAAAAGATTTCCTACATGATGGTATTTTATTTGTAATTTTTAGACATCAAATAATATAATTTATTTATGACACAAAGATGATGCAATAATTATCTTATTAATGAAATATTGACATAATTGATAATATAAATACCAAAATAAATGTAATTTAAGACTTTTTATGAATTCCACTAATTTTCTAGGTTACTAAGATATATAAGTGTTGATTTAATCAACTTGGTTCGAACATATAATTCTGTTATGACTTTCACAAAAATCATATATCAAATAGTGTCAAAATTGACACAAAATAGTTTTTAAATCAAATATTATATTATTAATTGTTATTTTATTCCTAAAAATCTAAGGTTCGGCCAAATGACTTAGATAAGGATATATGTATTAATAATATACAATTTGGGGTTCGTTTGGCATGTTATAGTAAGTTTATTAACCATATAGTGAAAGAAAACAAAAAGACACGGTAAAAGTTAAATTATTTAACTTAGAGTTAAATCTAATTGATAAGGTTAAAATAATACCCTAAACATGTCTAAATCCTATTGGTTGATAGGATTTAGACCCCTCCCCACCTTATCTTCTAAATAAGACCCTTTGGAACCATTATAAACCGATTTTGACTTTAATATAAAATAATATTTTGAGATATTCCTAAGGTGCCCCTCTCCTCCCTTATAAAAGGACACCTCCTCCCCCTCCTCCTCACACCAAATTGAGTACTCAAGCTCGTCCAACCCCTGCCATTTTCTCCTCTACACTTCCCTAGAATAATCCTAGAGGTCCTGGTCTTCTCCAAAGACCAATCTTAGTTCCTTAAGTGGAGGATTCAAAGAGGCGTTCCAAAGAAGAGGTAATATCCATTACCGATCTTTTCAATTTCTTTCTTCTTCAACTTCTTCTTCTTTAGTTGTTTCCTGATAAAGTAATAACATCAGTATTACTTACATACTGATATGTTATTATAAATATGAAACAACCCTAATTCACCTTCTATCCATCCTATGGAAAAATGAAATCACCGCGCGTGCGTACGTACGGAATACCGTCTCCACGCCGTGGTGTAATCTATTTTCCACCATCACCTTACAAGGATGGGTATAATGGTGTATTGAGTAACTATATATGATTATTATGAAGTAATATTGATACTGAAATAATATATATATACTCCAATACAATTCCACGATCATAGGAACGATATCATCACTCGTGCGTACGTACGGAATACCGTCTCCACGCCGTGGTGTAATCTATTTTCCACCATCACCTTACAAGGATGGGTATAATGGTGTATTGAGTAACTATATATGATTATTATGAAGTAATATTGATACTGAAATAACATATATATACTCCAATACAATTCCACGATCATAGGAACGATATCATCACTCGTGCGTACGTACGGAATACCGTCTCCACGACGCGATGAGATTCATTCTCCATGTTAACCATTTAAGAATGATTATAATGTATATATAAGAAATAATAATGAAATATATGACATTATAAAGAAACTGGATTTATGTATATATATACATATGTATGTCATCTACTTACTTCCATTTCAAGACAATAAGGAAAGGAAAACAGCGTTCATGCGTACGTACGGACTACCGTCTCCATGAACGGTGTTTTTCATTTTATTTGTCTACCTATTATATATATATATATATACTGAATATATATGATATATAAATCATATTTTATATTCTGGAAGTAAGTAAATCATGATATATGTAATAATGATGTCAAGAACAACAAGTCAAAACACCTATGATAAATGAAACGATTTTACCCAAAACGCTTCTTTAACATGGAATTTACAAAAGAACGGGTAATATAATGTCATAAGTGAACCATATATGATATCATAACAATGAATATGATTCTGTAATAAGTCAATAACATGATTTAAATCATTATACAGGAGGTTCGGACAGTTACAAAGCAAGTCGGACCTAAGGTAAGGGAAAATATCACAATCTCACTTTTATCCGAGATTGTTTTTACTTTGGTAATTACTGGGGTGTATTTTATCATCCACATCAATGTTCCCTCAATATGTAATATTAGTTCCTTCCTTCTAAAATAGTTTATATCCAATTTTACCCTTCGGTAAGTTTTTTGTAAAAGATATGAAAGGAATCTTTTGTCGTTTTTCGTACGAGGTACTTTTTGACTTTTCCGACAAAAGTACGAAGAATGTTTTTTTTAACTTATACGGCACGAACGGATTTATACTATTTTATAAAGCCTTATTTTCATGAAGCTTCCTCTAAAAGATTTCATGACTATTTACAATAAAATCTCTTTCTTTTAAAATTTCATGATGTTTTGTGAAAAGAAATTGATTTTGAAGAAGAAAGGATATTTTCCTCAAGAATTCAATTCAAGTGTTTTATCAAAATTATTTTCCATCTAAGATAATAAAGCGTTCTATTTCTATCCATATTTTTACATTGATTTGACTATGTTGTGATGGAATTATGTTTATGAATTCCTTTATCTTATATGAATGGTTTTATGATGTCATGTTGTTTAAGAATCCCATTTTTATTACATGGGTTATGCAATGATGTATGATTTATGATTTTGTGGCACACATAAGAAAGGATTCATTATAAGATGGGTGGGACCTATATCTCCCTCCAATGCATTGGGTAAAGATTTTATATCTCATGAGATAGACATGGCTGGAACGGAAGGTTATTTCGGTTCAGTGATACAGGACTGAAACGAGGAGTGAACTCGGTTCAGAAAGGGACTTTGTCCACTAAGATAGTCTTGGCAATGAGTCATGACTAACAAGAAATGATTTTCCATGATTATGTGTGCATGCCACAAAGTTTCAAGTTTTATGTTATGATTATGGGGATCTCATTTTCAATTCTATGATTTATCCCATGTTATGATATTATGAGCTCTTTTGCAGGTCAAGATTTCCAAAAGCTACGTTCTTATGTATATGATGTGATTGATATTTCTTTTGTTTACCCTTACTGAGCATTTGAGCTCACCCTTTTTTGTTTTTCTTTCCCCAGGATATAAAGAAAGGTTTTAGGTAAAAAAAAGGGAATATCATTATGGGAGATATTGAAGATCTTTCACCACGTTTAGAAGATTACGTTCTGAGTTTCCAAAGACACTAAACTATTACGATCCTTGTGTATGTGTTTTTGTTATGTACTAAGTATTCCGCAAAAGTAATGTAATGTCCATGTACGTCAAGATACGGGTCTTTACAGTTGGTATCAGAGGAAAGGTTTAGTCAACCTTTGGAAACTAGGATGCGAGAACTTTAGTGAGATCCCTAGAGATATTTCTAAGGTATGTCTAGGGATGTCCCTAGGGATAAGTATACGTATAGGTTATAGTAATAGAATTACGCTAACGATCATAGAATTAAACCTAAGGTGTTGGATATTGAAGGTACTCCCCCTTTATTATGTTGTTTTCCCTAGCATGATTTTTGCCTCTCACACTATTCTTTTTGGGTTTTAGACGATGGCTGGAACCCGAAGGAACCGTGTTGATCAATGCAATGGACAATGCAATGATTGCCCTCCTGAACAAACAAATGTTATGGGAGATGGAGTGCAAAATCTTATTGCTATACTTACACAAGCTATGAATCATTCTGGACTTCCAAATGAGCAGAAAAGGGAACAATATTCTATTGAGTCCTTCATGAGGCAACGTCCACCTTCTTTCAGTGGGTCTACTGATCCATTAGTTGCTGAACAATGGATTAGTACTACTGAAAAGATATTTTCAGTTCTGCAATGTTATAAACATGATAAAGTCATCTTAGCAGTATATCGTTTGGAAGGTGAAGCTGATCAATGGTGGAATCTTATCAAGAATACGAGGCCAAGAGATGAAATTGAGTCCATGGAATGGGACGAGTTCAAGAACTTGTTTTTCAGTATGTACTTCCCTCGTATTCTTCGAACAAAGATGGAGAAAGAATTTCTTGAACTAAAGCAAAGGGACGATGAATCTGTTGGTACCTATGAAGCAAATTTTACAAGACTTGCAAGGTATGCTTCTGGAATTATCATCCAACCTGAAAGTAAAGTTGATCGATTTTTCTGTGGCTTAAAACCAAGTCTTCGAAGGGCATTAGCTATAAGAGACTTCAGTAGCTATGAAGAAATTGTGCGTTGTGCTATCAAGGTAGAAATGGAAGTTGGTGTTACATATCCATCTCATGGTTTTGACAAGAAACGAAAGATGGAGTTCAAGGAGAAATCTCAGAATAATGGTGAAAAGAAGATGAATGTTTCCTTATGCACAAAGTGTGGAAAGAAGCATGGTGGAGATTGTCTAAAAGGGACTAGAAAATGTTTTAAGTGTGGAAAAGAAGGTCATCGAGCAGCTAAGTGTCGAAGTAATGGAAAAAGGGTTTCTAATGATGTGAATAAAGAAAACACTGCAGAGAACGCACCGCCAACACTTCAATGCTTCAAGTGCAAGGAAATGGGGCATTATGCTAATAATTGCCCTAATCCAAGGGTTAGTGATGATCAACATGAGCAACCACTGAAGGCAAAGGACAAAGGGAAATCACATGCGATCACTATTGGCAATGTTGAATATGACAATGATGTGGTGGAATGATTAAGTGTTTATGTAATGGGATTCCAAAATAATGTTGTATCATTAAGTATTGCAATATTTATTGATGTGGTATTCAAAGTGATTGAGATATTTTTTTTTTGGAAATAAGATGATATGCGCATAATGAAGACGAGAAAATGAAATGTTTAATAGTATTCATGAGCTCATGATTGATATAAGGACTAAGTGATATCATGGTTTGAGTATATAGAATTTTGAGGATTTTGGTATGTGGAAAGTGTTAACTTTTAACTGCACTCCTGTTTTCACTAAGGTATTCAAGAGAATACACGATTAAGGACTTTGAATGTTTGGAATGTGACCAACAAGACATATCTTATGATATGTGGGGATCAACGACAGTATTAAATCTCTGGTACTCGTTGTCACTATATTATGAGAGTGGACTGCAGTATTATGTATAAGCCTAAAGATTAGACTGGATTATGTTGGACATAAGTTAGTATTGTTTAAGGATAGAAGATTTTCGATATTATTGATGGGATGTTATAGTAACGTAGTTTTAGAAAAAGGACAACCTGCAGGACGGGCGACAACCCATCGCTTCGGACAAGGCTGTAGGAATCGAACCCACAACCGAAGTGCGACTGGCCTTTATCGCCTACCACTGACCTACAGGAAGTCCCTGTTTAGTAGAAACTAGTTTTATTATATTAAGCAGTATGATATATGAAGTATAAGTCCATTTTAGGAACCATATATGATTAATCTCACTATAGATCGACTTATGTATATAAGTTTTGCTAACCTTTTGTTTGAGACAGATGGAATGACCTGTCATTCTATCACATGATCTGCTAACACTTCACGAATAACAAATTCAACTTCATTTATTTAAGAGATGAAGTGGAAATTGTTCAAGGCACGAACAACAGTGATATTGTATCAAAATAAAGTAAGTATTTATTCTAATTCAAATTTTCAACTTTAGGGAAATGATCTTGAAAACCAAAAATGTTGTCCTAGTGATCTTATACCTGATGAATCAGATGGTACCTTAGATCGTCACAAATTTATGGATTTGTGATTACTGGATTTTCCATAGCCATGTTCTCTACCACTCTCCATCAGAACATGATGGTTAGATTTCTCTTCCATATCCATATTTTCACCTATGTGGAAACCCAATGATTAACTTATTTGGGTAACCATTACGTTTCATACTTTTGTTTTTAAAGATTGGTTTTGATATTCCTTTTTACGATGTGGGTTTCTATTAAAGAAACTTTCAAATAGTAAACCATTTATAACCCCGACGAATTTCGAGGGCGAAATTCATTTTAAGGGGGGTAGAATGTAACAGCCAAGGATTTTATAAAAAAAAATACTCTTTTTAATTTTATTAAAGTCTTGTGTTGTACAACACGCATCCTTTACTTGCCTTGCATTACACGCAATCACGACCTTCCTCGATAGCGTGTGTAATACGCAATACCGAGTTTCACTAAACAACGATATGCTATAAAAATATTATTAAAACTAGCCGTTATGAATAGTAATAACCACTTTTTGAAATCCAGTAAATCTTATTTTTCAAAATGAACTTTATTTTTGGATTCGGAGTATCGAATTTAGCCTAAGGTGAAATTTTGGTACTTTTCGGATAACTTTCATATTCTGATGAATAGTGAAAAATTACTAAATTATAATTAAAAACAACTTTTTTAATCGAAATAATTAATAGTGATAAATCATTAATTTGAGTGGTTTTAAAGTATATCTAGAATATATTTTTACACTTTAATACAATGTTGGTCATTGGATGTAGTTTCACATTTAAACTAGACATAAACAAGTGTCAATCTTTTGATAGATATTGTTTCTTAAAAACACGCTATTTGTTTTAACAGTGGAATTTAATTATAAAATTAATTAATGCAACTTTTATGTTATGAATTTGGTAAAATAGACTTCATTTTTGAATTCGGAATATGAAATATAGCTTGGGATGAAATTTTGGCATTGTTCTGAAAAACATCAATTTTTGATGAATAGTGAAACTACTAAGTGGTAGGTTAAAAACTGAATTTTGCATAAAACTTAATTTTACCGCTTCTGTGAATGGAATTTCGAAAAACCGAGAGACACGGTTAATATCAAAGACTAAAATGTGGTTAAATGAGATGAAAATAATTTTTTGGTGAATAGTAACTTTTTACTTTTTTTACCACGGTTAATAGTAAATAGGGTAACTAAGGGTAAATATGATATTAATATTACCCTAACACATGTCCTAATTCTATTGGACAAGTGTAATTCGACCAAAAACAAACTTAGGAATAATATATGACCATTTAGGCCCACTTGGATTAGATTTGGACATTTATTATTAATTTATTTAAAGAAGGGTTAAAATAGTTAAAATCAAAGTTTAATAAGTAAATCATTTTTAATATGGGGTTATACATAAGATAAATTAGACTATAAATATTAATTAGAAAGCTAAAACGATTTCTTACATGATGGTATTTTATTTGTAATTTTTAGACATCAAATAATATAATTTATTTATGACACAAAGATGATGCAGTAATTATCTTATTAATGAAATATTGACATAATTGATAATATAAATACCAAAATAAATGTAATTTAAGACTTTTTATGAATTCCACTAATTTTCTAGGTTACTAAGATATATTAGTGTTTATTTAATCAACTTTGTTCGAACATATAATTCTGTTATGACTTTCACAAAAATCATATATCAAATAGTGTCAAAATTGACACAAAAATAGTTTTTAAATCAAATATTATATTATTAATTGTTATTTTATTCCTAAAAATCTAAGGTTCGGCCAAATGGCTTAGATAAGGATATATGTATTAATAATATACAATTTGGGGTTCGTTTGGCATGTTATAGTATGTTTATTAACCATATAGTGAAAGAAAACAAAAAGACACGGTAAAAGTTAAATTATTTAACTTAGAGTTAAATCTAATTGATAAGGTTAAAATAATACCCTAAACTTGTCTAAATCCTATTGGTTGATAGGATTTCGACCCCTCCCCACCTTAGCTTCGAAATAAGGCCCTTTGGAACCATTATAAACCGATTTTGACTTTAATATAAAATAATATTTTGAGATATTCCTAAGGTGCCCCTCTCCTCTCTTATAAAAGGACACCTCCTCCCCCTCCTCCTCACACCAAATTGAGCACTCAAGCTCTGCCAACCCCTGCCATTTTCTCCTCTCCACTTCCCTAGAATAATCCTAGAGGTCCTGGTCTTCTCCAAAGACCAATATTAGTTCCTTAAGTGGAGGATTCAAAGAGGCGTTCCAAAGAAGAGGTAATATCCATTACCGATCTTTTCAATTTCTTTCTTCTTCAACTTCTTCTTCTTTAGTTGTTTCATGATAAAGTAATAACATCAGTATTACTTACATACTGATATGTTATTATAAATATGAAACAACCCTAATTCACCTTCTATCCATCCTACGGAAAAATGAAATCACCGCGCGTGCGTACGTACGGAATACCGTCTCCACGCCGTGGTGTAATCTATTTTCCACCATCACCTTACAAGGATGGGTATAATGGTGTATTGAGTAACTATATATGATTATTATGAAGTAATATTGATACTGAAATAATATATATATACTCCAATACAATTCCACGATCATAGGAACGATATCATCACTCGTGCGTACGTACGGAATACCGTCTCCACGCCGTGGTGTAATCTATTTTCCACCATCACCTTACAAGGATGGGTATAATGGTGTATTGAGTAACTATATATGAATATTATGAAGTATTATTGATACTGAAATAATATATATATACTCCAATACAATTCCACGATCATAGGAACGATATCATCACTCGTGCGTACATACGGAATACCGTCTCCACGACGCGATGAGATTCATTCTCCATGTTAACCATTTAAGAATGATTATAATGTATATATAAGAAATAATAATGAAATATATGACATTATAAAGCAACTGGATTTATGTATATATATACATATGTATGTCATCTACTTACTTCCATTTCAAGACAATAAGGAAAGGAAAACAGCGTTCATGCGTACGTACGGACTACCGTCTCCATGAACGGTGTTTTTCATTTTATTTATCTACCTATTATATATATATATATATACTGAATATATATGATATATAAATCATATTTTATATTATGGAAGTAAGTAAATCATGATATATGTAATAATGATGTCAAGAACAACAAGTCAAAACACCTATGATAAATGAAACGATTTTACCCAAAACGCTTCTTTAACATGGAATTTACAAAAGAACGGGTAATATAATGTCATATGTGAACCATATATGATATCATAACAATGAATATGATTCTGTAATAAGTCAATAACATGATTTAAATCATTATACAGGAGGTTCGGACAGTTACAAAGCAAGTCGGACCTAAGGTAAGGGAAAATATCACAATCTCACATTTATCCGAGATTGTTTTTACTTTGGTAATTACTGGGGTGTATTTTATCATCCACATCCATGTTCCCTCGATATGTAATATTAGTTCCTTCCTTCTAAAATAGTTTATATCCAATTTTACCCTTCGGTAAGTATTTTGTAAAAGATATGAAAGGAATCTTTTGTCGTTTTTCGTACGAGGTACTTTTTGACTTTTCCGACAAAAGTACGAAGAATGTTTTTTTTAACTTATACGGCACAAACGGATTTATACTGTTTTATAAATCCTTATTTTCATGAAGCTTCCTCTAAAAGATTTCATGACTATTTACAATAAAATCTCTTTCTTTTAAAATTGCATGATGTTTTGTGAAAAGAAATTGATTTTGAAGAAGAAAGGATATTTTCCTCAAGAATTCAATTCAAGTGTTTTATCAAAATTATTTTCCATCTAAGATAATAAAGGGTTCTATTTCTATCCATATTTTTACATTGATTTGACTATGTTGTGATGGAATTATGTTTATGAATTCCTTTATCTTATATGAATGGTTTTATGATGTCATGTTGTTTAAGAATCCCATTTTTATTACATGGGTTATGCAATGATGTATGATTTATGATTTTGTGGCACACATTAGAAAGGATTCATTATAAGATGGGTGAGACCTATATCTCCCTCCAATGCATTTGGTAAAGATTTTATATCTCATGAGATAGACATGGCTGGAACGGAAGGTTATTTCGGTTCAGTGATACAGGACTGAAACGAGGAGTGAACTCGGTTCAGAAAGGGACTTTGTCCACTAAGATAGTCTTGGCAATGAGTCATGACTAACAAGAAATGATTTTCCATGATTATGTGTGCATGCCACAAAGTTTCAAGTTTTATGTTATGATTATGGGGATCTCATTTTCAATTCTATGATTTATCCCATGTTATGATATTATGAGCTCTTTTGCAGGTCAAGATTTCCAAAAGCTACGTTCTTATGTATATGATGTGATTGTTATTTCTTTTGTTTACCCTTACTGAGCATTTGAGCTCACCCTTTTTTGTTTTTCTTTCTCCAGGATATAAAGAAAGGTTTTAGGTAAAAAAAAGGGAAGATCATTATGGGAGATATTGAAGATCTTTCACCACGTTTAGAAGATTACGTTCTGAGTTTCCAAAGACACTAAACTATTACGATCCTTGTGTGTGTGTTTTTGTTATGTACTAAGTATTCCGCAAAAGTAATGTAATGTCCATGTACGTCAAGATACGGGTCTTTACACCCGCCCCCATCGCGTTCTGTTATCGTACTCCTCCCCATTGTATACCATGGCCGTTGAGTCACTCTGAGTCGAAAAGTCAGTAGTTGTCAGGTCTCACCCAGTCGCAGTATTCGGTACGTAGTGTGCTTGGGAGAACCATTACCCAAGCCATCAGTCATATATCAACTGCATGAATTCCCACAAAGATGTAACCTGATGGTCCTACAAGTCATGAGGGTTCCAACATAATAGACGACACATCACTCGGATGCCCGGTCTATGCATTATTGGCCTTTCAGTGCCTAGATCCCGGCTGGATTCGAGTGCGATCCAACCCGGTCGAACTCCAAGTCTCTCTGAAACTAAAACATAGTAGTTAAAAAGTACCATATCACTTCACGGGTCCCAACACCGAAGAAGAATTTTAAAACATGGACTTGGTTCTCAAGAAAAGGTCATTTGAGTGTTTTTGGGCACGATTAGGCCCGAGTTTGGTCGGACTCGTCCAGACTAACCCGGCTCACACCGGTTTGGGCCGGGACCAGTTGGACTTGGCCCGTTGGGCCGAATTCTTGTATAGGCCAAAAGCCGTTGGCCTGCATGTGTGGCCAAACCTGAATTGGGTGGTCCTCAAAGGCCCAGACTACCCCGCATGGGGCGGCCTCCTGCTAGGGCGGTGGCCCGAAACTACTAGAATTCTTGGTAATTGTGACGACATATTTGCTACGGGATCTTGTCGCAAATAGCCCGTTGCAGAAAATGCTGCCGCAAATACAATTATTTGCGATGAGCCCCTTGAAAAAAAATCATATTTTCGATGGGAAACGTCACTGTTTCAAATAAGCTACTGATTATATGTATTATAAAAAAATAAATGTTTTTGCAACGGGCCCGTCTCAAAAACTATTTGTGATGGGCTCTTTTCCCATCACAATATGTATATATATATATATATATAACGTTCTGTGATGGGCCCATCAGAACACATTATTTGTGATGGGAAACTAGTCCCATCGCAAATATGTTTTTAAAAATATTTAGTTACACTAATTGCGACGCCACCCCGTCGCAAACAGTCCCATCGCAAATAATAAATTTATTTTAAAAAAAATAAATTACGATTAATGAAAAAATAATATTACTATTATTAAAATAATAATAATTAAAAAAATTAATATTATAAATATTCAAAAAAATAAAAAAATAAATAAAATTAATAAAATTATCAATATTTAAAAAATAAATAAATAAATAAAAAATTATATTATTTAATATTTTTACCAATATAAAAGGCCGAAAATTTAAATAAATCTTATTACAATGTTAAATTCAAATGTTTGTAACATAAAAAAGTCACTGGGTGGGTTGCCTTCTGGAGGAGGTGGAGGAGCTGAAGGGGCTGGTGGAAGAAACTCCATCCCTAAACTACAAGTTAGACGACATATGTACTCCATCTGCTCATGATGCTGCTACTGCCATCAATGTATCTGCTCCTCATAATGCTACTCTGGCTGCTGCTTCCACCGACACATATCTTCTTGCTGCTTCTGCAAAGTCTCTATATGCTCAACCTGAGCTCGAAACTGCTTCTGATACTATGAGTCAGAAGATGATGCCTCTCCACGAGCTCCTCTCGAGCTGGATGCCGACATCACAACAGTACCACAATAAGTACCAGGAGTCAAATGAGAGCTAATTCTAACCACTCCTCCATTCTCAAAGCCATACTGAGCCTCCTGCATCCATGTTGCCTCATCGAAATGGTGAGCACTGATCTGATCAGTTGCCTCATCCTAGCCCTCAGCCTGTGTCTGAGAGGTCGGAGCCTCATATGAATCCTTAAATTCCAATTTTGTATTTAAATTGTAAAAATATTATATGTAGTTAATTTTCAAATAGAATAAATAATAATAAACACAATATGATGCTGGTGATCTCCTCTAATCTCACCAGTGGCTGGATCACTATACATCCTTCGATAAACGTCGAGCTCTGTAATATCGAGATGCTCGACTACCTACAGAAATATAAAATAAACTGTTTATACTTAAATTTATATAAAATATTTAAAAAATATACTTACCAGATGCTCTCTATTGAATTAAATGTATGGCTACCAGCTCGATGTGTCACCTCCTGTCTCCTCCAGTTCTGTCGTCCCACTGAATATCTCCTCTAAAATGCAGCTCCCAACTAGTGTAAACATAATCCATCCCAATCATGAGATGAAATGTACTCTGGTCGGTGGGCTCTTCACAACTCATCAAATTCTATCACCCATTCTTTCTTAATGGTTTTCCTTCTCAAATTGGGCAAAAACGGATGGAAACGATCACCCATAGAAACCTTCCATGCCGTGTGGATAGCATCGCTCATGCTATCATCGATAGGATACCATAAACCCTAAAAATAATGTATAATATCATGCTCTAAATAAAATATATTTCAAAATATATATTATTTATTAACTTACCAGTCAATAATGGAACGTGTCATGTCGCACATCAATGGGAATCTGTTCTCATACGATCCATGGGTGAAAAAAATAATTGTGCAAGATAGCGCTCCACTGTCCAATAGCTACATGCATAAAATTGTGAAAAATTAATAAATAAACAAACAATTAGTATATATATAAATAAATTAATGAAATCTAACTAAAATATACAGGTTTCCATAACTCCATGTGCGTGGATCGAAACCAAGATGTGGACGTCGCTTATGCATATGGTTAGGAATCATCAGTTGTGCAAGACCGCACCCCCTCCGCATACCCCTTGAACTTCCAGTAAGTTAAGGGTAAGATGATCCAAAATACCCATCATCCAATGGTAGGTTAGCCTCCTGCTACTCAAGAAATAGCTTAGGGTCCATATAAAACCCAAAATTAGTGTTGTTAGCATATTTTTGAAAATAACTATTATATATAGATATTTCATAGTTACGATTATAATCAGCATTTAACCGTGTCAATGTTGATCATCATCCTCTTCTATATAGCTGTCAATGTCAATGTTTTCATCTTCCTCCTCAGCATCATCAATATCTATATGAGTTTTAGTTTCAGAAACTCTTGTCATTTCAAATTCATTTGTAACATCATTAACATCTTCATCACCATAGATCATTAACTATGGGGTGTCATCATCGATATTCATGTCTCTTTATGAATCAGATGGATTTTGAGCAGTATATTAAAAAATTTCAATTCCTTCTACATCAGTGGAACCATACTCATTTTGAGTAAATTGATTTTCCAAAGATTTCATTTTTATTAAGATTCACTAATCGATCAAGTCTCTTGACGTAGCATAGTACATGGCATAATAAACTTTATGTTCCTGTTGATCCATTAAAAATGGTTCATTTACTACAAGAAGATTTTTATATTTAATATCGACGATTCTGTTAGTCAGATGAACACTCAAGCCTCTCTCAATATCCAACCATAGACATTTAATCAATGTTATGTAATTCTATCCTAGTTAACACAGCTCAATAATTTCATCCAAAATGCCATAAAAGTCAACTTCAGCTTCTCTGTGATGTGATCCTCTCAAGAGAACTCCACTATTCATTGTTTTTTTTGATTCCCTATATGTATGTGTAGGAAATAAAAAACCATTCACCACATATGTATTATAATATTTAACTATTTTGAATGGTGGGATACTCAATATACACAGTCGCTTATCAATTTTATCAGTATATTGAGACACCTAAAAATGTGTAAAATAATTATCAATATAATATATAATAAATGGAATTGATATTAAACCATTAATAATTTATGCTACCAGTTTTTGAAACCATTGAGAAATTTCTTTTTGTCTACATTCCTCAATAGCAGCTGCTGTAATTTCTGAAAGTTATTTCTTGAAATGATAATAGTATAACTTAAAAATAAAATAAGTTTAAATACTATAACATAAATTATAGAATATGTGATAGAAGCACTCACAGGACAAATGATTTAATTTCATCACAGTTGAGTAGAACGTATGTATGAGCTCTATGATGTTCATCACCTGATGGCAGTAGTTCTTGAACTCCACCAAAACCAAGAATTGGCATATTAAAAAATGTTAATTGATTGTACGTTTTCCCATTAACATTCGACTCATTTCTTCCCATGCGATTGTGTTTTGATGGATATTGAGATTCGAGATAATTAGAGAAGAAAAAAGAAATTTCCTTTTGCCAATAATCTTTAGTAATTGAGCCTTCAACTAATGCTTTGTTACATATTTTCTTCTTAAATTTCAGCATTCATATCTTGAATGGTTACATCCATCGAAACTCTACTAGACCTCCACATTTAGCTTCATGTGGAAATGTAATATCAGATGTTATCTTGAGTCAAAGAAAGCTGTAGGAATTATTTTTTCTAGTTTACATATAATTACAGCAACATCTTCTACCAGTTTTCTTAGCACATCATAGTCTGTTGTCGCTGCACAAATGTCTGAAAAAAATATGATATGGTGTTATCTAATCCCAAATCATAGAACTCAACAAACCTCGGAATCTAATAATCATAAGTCTTTTCATTATAACATGACAATCTTGAAATTTTAATCCCATAATATAACCATTCGTAACACATCTTCCCAAATTGGAATCATATCCATCTGGAAGTCTCAAATATGTAATCCACTGACAAAATAATAAGAGACTCCCTTTGGATAATGTATAAGCTTCTTTTGGCTTCATTAGCCTCTATGATATGACATTTTCAAATAGTTCAATTTCTGGTCGCCTGCAAATTTGGGCAAGATCTAATCGTGCCTTTACAATATCTTTGGTCTTACCCGGTGTATCAAAAACTATATGAAATAAATTATCAAAACATTTCTTCTCAATATGCATAACATCCAACATGTTGTGGACCATCAAATCATACCAATATGAAAGATCCCAAAAAATGCTCCGTTTTATCCAATATTGTTCTTTCCCAAATCCATGAACTTTTTTTTGGTTTACTGTTGGTCTAAATGTGATGCGGGGTAATAAAAATACCACTATTTTTAACTCTGTGCCTAAGATCATCTATGAAGGTTCATCCCTTTCAATTGTACCGTTTCTTAAATGAGATTTGTTCCTCTGAAAAGAATGATCGATTGGAAGAAATCTACAATGAAAATCAAAATAGCAAGGTATTTTTCCATTAACAAGAAGAAAGGCTTTTTTCTTTCGTACAGTAAGGACATGATTTCCGACCATGTGTACTCCAACTAGATAACATTCTATATGCCGTAAAGTCACTAATCATTCACATCAATGCATCTTTTAATATGAAATTTTGTTTCGAATCAACATTATATGTATTAACACCATCACTCCATAATGCATTCAACTCATCAATCAATGGTTTCAAATAAACATCAATATTCTGTTTCGGATGTCCTGGGAGTAACAGAGTCAAAAATATATAAGGTTATGTCATCAACATCCACAGAGGAAAATTGTACGGAGTTATAATGATAGGACAATATGAATACTGACTACAATAAGAACTAAATGGACAGAAACCATCTGTAGAAAGACCCAATCACATGTTTCAGGATTCTATAGAAAAAGACAGATGCAGACGGTCAAAATGTTTCCATGAATCACCATCATATGGATGATTCAAGATTTTATCAGTTCAAATCTTGGTTTTGTGCCATGACATCATTGAAGTTGTGTTCTGAGACATAAATAAACACTAAATCCTTGGTGTAAGGGGGAAATATCTCAACTGTTTTACTAGAATCAATCTAGACTTCCCTGGTTGAGCTTTTTTATGCCCCGATTGTCGAATTGTGGGACAACTTTCCAATGACTCATTGTAACGAGAATATCAGATGAAATAATTTGTATATACACGAATCTTCTAATAACTAAGTACCATATTATGAATCAGCATCTTTCTCTAATAGTAATTTGTAGGAAACACATTTCCTTCATGTAATAGTGTTTTAACCAAAGAAAATATCTGATGAAAACATTTTTTTGGGATTTCATTATATGATTTAATATCCATAAATTTTGAAACTGCTTTTAATTTTTTTATCTTGTAACTATGATATAATGCATCCTCAGTAGACCTCAACAACTCATAAAATTTGGATGGTGCCAACTCATGATTTAAATCAATATCATCGTAAGTTTATGCTTTTTTACAGATGAACCTAAAACATCATGTACTATCTTTTTAAACTTTGATGGAGCCGGAATCAAGTTATTACGATCTTCTCTAGAACTGCATTCACCATATTGATACCAAAAAGCATAATCTAGTTGAAAACCAAACCCCAAGAGATGTTCCCCAACCTTGTCAAATATTTCAAACAGTCTGAGAGCACATTTTTTACAAGGACACTTAATTATTCCTTCTAAAACATATTCTGGTTTTGATGATGCAAATTCTAAGAATGATACAACACCCTCAACATATACAGGATTTAAAGCAGAACCATTTGGATTTCTGCATTGAATTATCCAAGCTTGATCATCTAATAGTTACTGATGTCGACTTCCTTGTTCTATATTTTTCTAAATAAAATATAAAATCATCACTTCTTTTGAATTATTTGAAAATATAAAAACATTATCTGAAAAAGGAAGATATATAATACTACTACTTAATAATTACCATTAATTAATGGAGACACAATTTCTAGTGGATTGACGACTACCCTTTTTTCCGACACCTCATTTAATTGCATCTTTCTCACATTTATTACTTCTAATTATTGCTTATTATTCCTAATTATTTCTAATTATTACAAATTACTAGTAATTATTACAAATTATTACTAATTGTTACGAATTAGGACTAATTATTATTAATTATAACAATTTATTACTAATTATTAGAATTTATTACTAATTATTAGTAATTATTACTATTTATTACTAATTATTCAATATATATCAATACATAGAAAAATGAAAACTGCTTGAATAATGAAAGGAAATATGAAAATCATCGTTGTGGTGATGAATATAAATTTTCCTGTCATTATCCAAGTAGATTTCATTTAGAAATTATTAGTAATAAGAAAATTATATTATCAATATTTACAAAAGAAAAATTATTAATATTATTAAAATAATAATAATATTATAAATATTAAAATTATCAATATTCACAAAATACATTTCTCTATTCTTAAAATGATCAAATCTCAAAGGGTCGTCAATTATCAAGTCATGAGCAATCAAAAGTTTGTGTCAGTAATGTTTAATATAAACTCTATAATTGTACTTGTATGGTTGATCACCTTGTAAGTAGCTTTGCAATAAGACGACCAATGTAATGACGTTCTCGTCTCTAAGAATCATCTCACAAGAGACATTACATAGATCATCCTTCCTTAAAAATTTGAGGGGATATCATTGTCTTTCCCTTAAATTTTCAAGGAAGAATGGTATATATAAAGGTTCATGTGAGATAATTCTTATAGATAAGAAGAGCATGAATTGGTTTTTCGTATTGCAACACTACTTGCAAGGTGATCAAACATGCAAGGAAAATTATAGTGTTTACATTGGACATGGCTGACACAAACATTTTATTGTGCATGACCTGACAATTGGTGACCCATTGAGATTTGAACATGTTAATAATAGAGCAAAGCCTGTTGCGAATATTGATAATTTAAATATTTTATAAATATTTTATTATTTTATTAATATTTTTATTTTTTTCGTAAGTATTGATAATATTATTTTATTTGTTTCTAGTTATTGCTATTTATTTCTAGTTAATGCTAGTTATTCCTAGTTATTCCTAGTTATTCCTAGTTAGAGCTAATTATTACTAATTACAGCTAATTATTCCTAATTACTTCTAATTATTCCTAATTACATCTAATTATTTCTAATTATAGCTAATTATTCCTAATTACAGCTAATTATTCCTAATTATAGCTAATTATTCTTAATTAGAGCTAATTATTATTAATTATAGCTAATTATTATTAATTATTCCTATTTATAGCTAATTTTTCCTATTTATTTCTATTTTTTACGTATAGCTAATTATTGCTATTATAGCTATTTATAGCTAATTATAGCTAATTATTTCTAATTATTCATAATTATCCTAATTATTCCTAATTATAGCTAATTATTTATAATTATTCCAAATTATACCTAATTATTTCTAATTATTTCTAATTATAGAAAAGTATTCCTAATTATAGATAATTATTCCTAATTATAGCTAATTATAGATAATAATTCCTAATTATAGCTAATTATAGCTAATTATAGCTAATTATAGCTAATTATAGATGATTATAGCTAATTATAGCTAATTGTAGCTAATTATGGCTAATTATAGCTAATTATAGCTAATTATTCTTAATTATTTTTAATTATTCTTAATAATAGAAAATTATTCCAAATTATATCTAATTATTCCTAATTATTTATAAGTATTCCTAATTATTTCTAATTATTACTAATTATAGCTAATTATTACTAATTATAGCTATTTGTTACTAATTATAGCTAATTATTACTAATTATAGTTAATTATTACTAATTATAGCTAATTATTACTAATTATAGCTAATTATTACTAATTATAGTTAATTATTACTAATTATAACTAATTATTACTAATTATAGCTAATTATTACAAATTATAGCTAATTATTTCTAATTATATCCAATTTTTACTAATTATACCTAATTATTACTAATTATAGCTAATTATATCAAATTATATCAAATTATATCTAATTATAACTAATTATATCTAATTATAGCTAATTATTACTAATTATATCTTATTATAACTACTAATAGGTAATTATATCTAATGATAGCTAATTATATCTAATGATAGCTAATTATATATAATGATAGCTAATTATATCAAATGATAGCTAATTATATATAATGACAACTAATTATACCTAATTATAACTAATTATATCTAATTATTTATAATTATATCTAGTTATTACTAAATATATCTATTTATTGCTAAATATATTTACTTATCGTGACGGGACCTGTTGGAAATAGTACCTCTCGAATTTTTTTTTTGCGACGTGACGACACCCCGTCGCAAAAAGTTATTAACTGCCACCAGGTATTTGCGACAGGTCCCGTCACAAATACCCCTATGTGGTTTGGCGCGCAAGCCATGCCAAACTATTTGCAACGGGATACATCTCCCCGTCGCAAATAATATTCGTCCGATTTGGTGCGCAAGTCACACCAAACAATTTTGGATGAGAGGATGTCTCTGGTCACAAATAGATTCTTGGACGGGTTATTTGCAACGAGAAGAAATCCTGTCATAAATAATCCGTTGCAAATAATGAATTTTTGTCGTAGTGCGGTTCGGGAAAGAAGCCTATTAGAGGGGTGGCCCAGTCCAAGGGTAGTGGCCAGTTCCAGGGGCGATGGCTTTCTTGGGCAGTGACCCGGTCCAAGGTTGGCGGCCCACAAGGGAGAGGGCTTGGTCTGAGGGCGGTGGCCCAATCTGAGGGTCGTGAACTGCTAGGGCACCGTCTTGGTCCGGGGGATGCGACACAGTCTGAGGGCGGCAACCCGACATGAGGGAGGCAAGCCGACTCGAGGGTGAAAACCAACTTCGAAGGAGACTACCAGGTCCGAGGGCGGCGGCCCTATACGAGAGGACATCTCAACGTGAGGGCGGCGACCGACTCGAGGGCGGAGGCCTGCTCTAAGGGGGGGGGGGGGGGGGTCTCGGTTTGAGGGCGGTGAGCCGACATAAGGGCGATGGCCCGACTCAAGGGTGGTGACCTTCTCTGAGGGCGGCGGCCCAGTCCGAGGGTGGTGTTCTGGCATGAGGACAGCGACCTGCTCCTAGAGTGGGGGCAAGGTTCGGTCCAATGGGTGGGTGGGTAACCCCTCGGGCCCCTGGATTCCCGAATTGCCCAAAGGATGATTGGTTGGTGAGGCGCTGGCACCGCGTGCGTGCTGCACGATCACCGTAGAACCCATCAGAGGTAGGTTCATCCTCTACTACAGGTTCAACTGTGACTTCCATTTTCCGACGGCATGGTAGTCACGCCGCCTCCCTTCCGTAGCAGGCCCCAATTCTGACCTCCTCCTCCGTTCTCCACAGCTAACGAGTCGTGAACTTCCCCATGCTGTGTGTGTCGATGTGCTCATGGTCATCCAATGTGGTGCAAGGATAGCAAGATAGCAGAGGGTTTGGGATGGGTTCGTTAGGCCTGCGCCCTTTGTGATAGCTCAT
This sequence comes from Viscum album, assembly GCA_963277665.1. Lineage (NCBI taxonomy): Eukaryota > Viridiplantae > Streptophyta > Magnoliopsida > Santalales > Viscaceae > Viscum > Viscum album. Next base: position 872,805,053 of record OY728125.1, read on the forward strand.
ATTATGGAGGATATTAGGAGGATTCATAATCAATTGAATTAAAAAACAAGATATACCCAGCAATGATTCCCCGCTACAATCCTCAGACAAATACGAATAAATCGCGGGTCAACCAATTAGTCGGTTGACCCACGTTCTTCATAAAATTTAAAAAATGGGGAAGAGAGAATAAAAAATGCACAAATGAAATAACCCCTACCTTGAATCATTGGAGTGCTCTCGCTGTTGAGTGAGTCTCGTTGTTCGTTGTCCCCGAAATTAGATGTCCTCACTGCCGCTCGAACGCCAAACTCTTGTTCTGGGTTTTAGTGTCGCATGTGACCTCCTACTTTGGTTTGCTCTGTCCTCTATGGGCTCATCGTTATGACACTCCAACAGAACATCATGTCAGGGAGAAACTTGTCTGACCTCCCTCCTGCATTCTCTATATTTATAGTATAGGGAGAAGGTATGTAACGACGTGGGGAGCTAATGGGGCTCATAGATTAGGAAGCTTCTTAATCCCCCACGATGTCATTACATAGGATTTGTAAAGTCTAGCCATTCATTGGCATGACTCACAGTGGGTCCCACACTCCACTTGATCGTTGGTGGAAGAGAAATAAAATAATGAGATTATTTCATTTCATTTCATTTAAAAGCCACAAAAACTATCCTCTTCTCCATAACTACTGCGGTCAATGTAAACCCTCCCTTTATAGAATCCTAGTTTTGATGCTTCACAGGTTCCCTTTATTTTTAATCTATGCAATTGTTCAAATGTTAAAAAACGATTCTCATGAGTTTATTGAAGGTACCATACCAAATGTTCACGAATACATTTTGGGCACACCGAGCCTCAGAATCACACGCCATTTTTTCTCGTAGACATGTAATAATTCCATATAATTAAAAAAACACATTGAAAATTTAGGTCTTTACATTCTTCCAACCATAGGGTTTTACATCCATGAAAGCCACAACATAGACAATGAAAACAAATGGGGTGACTGAGCACGAATCTAAACCTCCCACTCCAATTTTCTCTCCTAAAGGTTCCCATGCTTCCAGTTAATTCTCACCAGTGGTATCAACTATCCACGAAGTACCTGCTCATATCGATCCGAAATCTCTACTGGAACCTCCGTAAATGTTTCCCGATCATCTAAGTTTAGCTCACCCTGGTCGATGACGTGATATTGGTCGTGCATGTATCTCCTCTGCTGGGATATATCGAAGACATCCTGAACCTTCTCCAACTGAGGGGGAAGTGTCAAGAGGTATTCCACATCTCCTATGCTCCAAAGTATTAGAAATTTCATGTTAAGCCTCGGTGATAACATGATGCCTTGACCAAATCTATGTAGTCCCCATCGAGGAGATACTCTCAGGAAAACGTGGTCTCCCTCATGGAACACCTAGGATCAGTCCCTTCTGTCAGCATATGAGTTATGTCTACTATGTACAGTCTTCATTACTTCTGGATTATCTATGCATTCTCAGTGGTAGCTCATACCAACTCTGGATACATAAGTGCTAACTCCCCTAGGTCTATCCGAATGAGAGGTGATCAGTAGGGTAGGCTGTATAGGGCCTTGAATGGTGTCATACTGGTGGTGGAGTGGTAACTGTTGTTGTATGTGAAATCCACCAAGGGAAAGTGATCCTTTCAACTGTGGCCAAAATCTAGGATGCATGCATGACACATGTCCTCAAGCATCTGAATGGTCCTCTTTGTCTGATCATATGTCTGATAATGAAAGGCAGTTCCCAAATGTAGCGGAGTCCCAAACACCTCCTACAATACCTTCCACAACTAGGATGTGAAAATATTTGTCACATCCAGAGATTATCGTAGATGGAACCCCATGAAGTCACAAGATTTCACATATGTAGAGGCATCCCAAGCCCTTTACTAATCCCTTCTCTCAGATAGGTAGAATTTGGGCTGACATGGTGAGTCGTTCAACTATTACCCATATTGAATCATGTCCCCTGGATGAACGTGGAAGCCCTGTCACAAACTCCAAGGAGATCCCATCCCACATACACTCTGGAACCTCTAGTGGTAGAGATATTCTTACTAGAACCTAATGCCCAGCCTTAACTCGCTATCAAGTGAGTAATCATGAAACAAATTATTCTACTTCCTTATTCATCCCTAGCCACAAGTGCAAATGCTGGAAGTCCATGTACATCTTTGACACACAAGGAATTACCGTAAGAGGGGATGCATGTAACTCCTTCCACACCTTCCCTCCCAGACGTAGTGCCACTGGTACCATAGTACTTCCACAGAAGAGGATTTCATGCCCCCCACCTTTAGAAATTCCATCAAGAGCATTCCCTATGGATATATGAGCACATAGTCCCTCCCAATCAGTTTCTTCCAGTTGTGACTCCCTGTCTCGCTGAAGGAGTGGGAGTGTGATTGTCATATACTAGAGGTATGGTACTCCATCTATATCCATGAAGGATATATGCAACGAAGTTACCTGTTTTGTCTCCTCACTCAGAAACTATAGACGATACCTCCTACAGAGTACACTAAATACCATGTTCCCCTTCCTAGGAGTATAGACTATATCAAAGTCATTGTCATGGAGGAACTCTAGACATTTCCGCGTTATCATGTTTAGGTCCATCTGAGAGAAGATATACCTGAGACTCTTGTGATCAGAGTATAATGTAAAACATTATCCCATCATGTAATGCCACCACATATTCAGGGAAAATACCTATGCTTCAAACTCCAGGTCATGGGTAGCGTAGTTCTTTTAATGTTCCCTCATCTTTCAGGAACAATATGTTTTCACAGGTTTCCCCTACATCAAGACATATCATTCCCAGCCCATGATGCATCGTAGTAGACTACATACCAAACACCATCTTCTGAAAGTCTCATGATCGGGAAAATTATTATTCTCTAGCTTAGCTGCTGGAAACTCTGTTGGCATCTCTCTGACAACAGTAAAGGTTTCCATTTCATTGTCAAGGCTGAAAAGAGTGTTACAACACTTGGAATTTCAGGCATGAATCTCCAGTAGTATCCATTCAACCCCAAGAAACTATGCACCTCCATCACGCTCTTGGGTGGCTCCCATGCTTGCACAACCTCTCTCTTCGCTAGATCCACTACAACTCCAACCATTGAGATAATGTGTCCCAGAAATTGGACCTCTTATATACATAACTGGGACATTTAGAGTTTACCATAATGTTGTTGCTCTTGGAGTGTATCCAGAACCATCTGTAGATTATAGACATGCTTCTCCTCCATCGTCGATTATATCAAGATGTCACCAATTATCACCCCCATTAGGCGATATAGGTATGGTTGAAATATCATATTCATGGGTCCCACAAACACTATTGGGGCGTTGGTCCTATAGAAATGCATAACCATGAACTCATAATGTCCATAATAGAATCTGAAGGCTATCTTCTGCACATTCTCATCTCATATCCTGAGCTGATGATAGCCTGATCAGAGTTCTATCTTCGAAAACCAGCGACCTACTGATTGTTGATTGAAAATAACATCAATATTTAGGAGTGGATAGTTGATCTTAATTGTCACCTGGTTCAGGCATCGAATGTCCACACAGAGTCTCAAACTCCCATCTTCATTCATGGGGAAAATAATTGGGTCTGCCCATGGAGAAGAACTGGGTTTTATGAACCCCTTTACCTGCAAGTCCCCTAAATATACATGTAACTCACGAATCTCCATGGGAGACATCCAATATGATGGTGTATATATCAATGTCATCTTAGGGTACAGGTTGATTTAAATGCCTACCTCTTAGTTTGGAGGTATTCCTGGAACATAATCCGTAAAGACATCATCATACTGGTCCACTTTTACCAGATAGCTCGGACTCTCAACATCAACTACTCCGAGGATAAGGCTAGCCAACTGATGAGTAAATGGTTATACCCTCCACTGGGTAAGTCCAGCCTGTGATGCAAAGGTTCCCTTCTAGACAGTGAAGGAAAACCTGGTCTCGTCCTTGCAGACACACCACACTCTCCACCTAATATAGTCAATCTGAGCATGGATTATGGATAAATAGTCCATACCCAAGATTACTTCGTAAGGCATCAATGCTGCTACTAAGATATCTCAGCTGATGCTCTCACCTCTTAGAGTAAGCTCGCTCTGGCGGAACCTGTGTGTAATAATCGATTATGCTCTCGTAGAAGTTTCTATCCATAAGGATCGTTCTAACGGCTCCACCGGTATGTCCAAGCTCTGAATGAGGGCCATGGAAGTAAAAGAGTGACTGGAACCTATGTCTATATGTACTATGGATAAGGTGTAGTAGACAAAGATTGTACCTCTAATATTCTTTGCAGCACTGTGGTCATTGGCCTCAGCTGCCTGGAGCTAAGCTCGTCACTGTCCTCCTACTCCCCGTGTTTGGGGTAGACAATGTAGCGGTGGTGGTGGAGGAATATCGAATAATTGTCCACCACCTACTGCATGGACAACTCCTTTGCCATGTCTGCCACCCTACAAAGGTCCTTGATCAAACCTCTGCCTCTTCCTTAGCAGTCCCTCGATAGTCATCTGGTCTTCAGTATGACAGGTCAGGCAGTCCCGAGCCATATGACCCTGCCCTCTGCATGTATAACACAACATGCCCCTCTCCTATCTCCTTCTGCCTTGTGATCCTCGCACCTCTGACCCTGTTTCCAAGGGTCATCCACCAGAATGTATTTTCCACATGGGCCTATATTTCATCTACATATTTCCTCTTATAGACGATTCTGCAACTTGTAGTCTAGTGGTAGCTCTCGTTGTGGGTTCCTGCTCAGCTAGGAATCTCTCCACCAAAAGTGCTCGATCAAGCACCCCATCCTGCAACAGAATGCTGTGGGATACAATCAATTCTGTGATCACCTGTTGGAGACCCTTATCAATGGTTTGGGCCTTAATGAAAGAATATTGTACCATTTTGGTGGAGTATCTAGAGATAATAGTGATCCTCACCGAGTATTGGGCCACTGTTATGTTGCCCTGCTGTAACTGCAGCAAGTCGTGTATACACATAGAGTGTAAGGTAGCTGGGAAGAAGTCTGCCCTGCAAGGCCCTTGTAGTCCACCCATATTAGGGTCACCTTATCGTGTATCTAGAGCATAAAGATCCTCCATCTCCATACTACTTCTTGAAAAATTATGACTACCTGGATCAACATAAAATTAGCAAGTGTGCCAACATTGAAAAAAATCTGGCAACATTCTCAAGCCAGTCCTCAGCCACTTGCGAGTTCGTCTCACCTTGATACCTCAGAGGCCTCTTCCACTGGAACTATGGTAAGGATTTAGATGACGTTCATCCTGTACTAGTGGGGATGGTGGAAACAGCTTCCCAATGAGAAGTGGTTCTACTGGTACAACACCCTGAAGGTACTAACACCGTGAGAGGGCCCCTCACTGAGGATACATTGCTTGGTTGTCCCTCATCGCATAATATCTCAGGAAACCTGGGAGGTTTTCTTCATGGTGGAATCCAAAAAAGAAATATTCATTCCATAGTTAAAATTTATACCTGTTGAGCTTACTCAAGAGAAAACAAGAAATATATTTCAAAACAAATGCAATCAGTATTTTCGTGCACTGAGTCTGAAATCCGGATTTAGGGTCCTGGTGTATGGACACGTCGGTTGCTGCACCCACACTGGATTCTATGAAATGAATACCACTTTCAAAAAACATAAAAATATAACCACGTAGAAAATACCAGATTTATGATTCTTAAGTAGAATGAACTATTCTGATATCACCTTTTCACAACCCATCCCTCAGGGCTCGTTCCATTACTACCCCATGCCCACCTTCCATAAGACAGGGGATGGTGACTAGCACCAAAAGGGATATTACTTATAATGAAAAGGATGTTACTAAAAACCTACATAAACACACGGTCTATGAACACAACATGATGCAACTATGAAATAAACTGCTATAGTAAAATAGTGTTGAATGTAAATGGGGCCGGAATACAAGAGCAACTGAAAATGTACAAGTGGGAATGAAAGTATAGTAAAAATGAAACTAAAAAGCATAAAAACTACAAGGTCTTCCACCGAGTTTCCTATATAATGGTTATATATAGATTATCTACAACTCAATCCACATTCACTTATCTCCTCTGCATCATGTCACGCTGAACGGTCCAGCTCCGAGCATCATCCAGTCCTGGATCTCTCAACCACAATCAATGTTGCATGTTGTCTATATAAAACACAACAAGGTGTCGGAGAATCCCGTGTAGGGGTGAGTATAATGATACTCAGTAGTGACCCCATGACTCTGATGGTCTCCTAGTGTTCCACAAAGAAAAACCACAGGTTAACTCCATGAAGGTATATTACCACACATGTAATGCACCACATAGAATAACCTCAAACACAACCACAAGTTAAAGGCAGGTTACACGAATATTTATTCTAGGTGTAATAACAAGTAACATCCCCAGTCACAACATCGAGTGCATACTCTTCTTGATAAATCTTCCTCTATCGAGTACAGTGGCCCTTTCAGGTCACTTCAAGCCATATGCCACTAACCATAAACCGTTGAGGTACTCCGCCCCACTGTGTACTGTGGGTCTTCTGGGTAACACAGAGCCACCCAACCCTATCATGGTCTTCTAAGTTACTCCTCCCCTTCGTGTACCACAACTTCTCCCCACCCTTTCCCACCAGGTCTCACAGAACCACCCAACCCCATTTTGGGTTGTTAAGGTAATCCTCCCCATCGCATATCATGGCCGTCGAGTCACTCAGAGTTGAAAAGTAAGTAGTGGCCTAGACTCATCTAGTCATAGGTTTCTATATGTTTTGGAGAACAGCTCCCCCAACCTTTAGTTGTATCTCAACTTGAAAAAAGTATGATAAAGAAGTAACCTAATGATCTTCCATGTCATGATGGTACCAATGCAATAGATGATGCATTAGTTGGATTCACGATCTGTGAGTTATTGACATTTCAGTGCTGAGGGCCAGGTTATATTCTTGTGTGATCTAACCAACTGAACACCAAGTTACTTTAAAACTCTAATGGAGTATGTAAAATAGACTGTCGTACTCCAAGGGTTCCAATTCCATAGGCGGTTCATCAAACGATCATCTGGTTCACAGGATATGTTCTTTTGACTGTTTATGGGCCCGTTTGGGCCTGGGTCTGGTCCGACCTTGTCGGACGTGGTTTCGGCGGGGCCGAGGGGGACTCAGACCGTTAGAGGGTCATCCCGCAAAGGAGTGGATCGATCTACGTTGGGTGGAAACCTACTAGGGTGGTTTCCCACTCAGGGGGCAGCGTCCCAGTCTGAGGGCGGTGACACAGTCTGAGGGCAGTGACCTGCTAGGGTGGTGGTCCATTCATGGGGGCGGCGGCCCGCTGGGGAGACGAGCCAATCCAAGGGTGGTTGTCTGGTCTGAGGGCTGAAGCCCTGTCCAAGGGGGTGTCTAGCTAGGGTGGCGACCTGGTCTGGGGGTGGTGACCCGGTCCAAGTGTGGCATCCCAGCATGAGGGTTGTAGCCCCACTCAAGGGCAGCGACCTACTCTATGGGTAGCAACCTGGTCTGAGGGTGGGGCCCAGTGTGTGGGTGGTGACTCGGCTCGTGGGTAGAGGCCCAGTCTGAGGTTGGTAGCCCGGCGTGAGAGCGGTAGACCGGCTCGATGAGCGCATCCTTCTCTGAGGGCAGCAGCTCGATCCATGGGGGGTAGCCGGTATGAGGGCGACATCCTACTTCGATGGCAACGACCTAATTCGGTCAGAACTAGGGGGTCTCACCCGCTGGTCTCCTGTATTTTTAATGTAACACCCTGAGATTTTATGAGAAATATTAATTTTAATTTCTTCAATGTCTTCAATTGTACACTAAACCCAGATTCTCTTGTACTATATGAAACACCATATTATCTTGCAGTATACTCAACACTATTCTTGGCTCGTGTTACACACAATTTCATGTTCGTTTTGTGGATATTATTCAACGGAAAAGTAAGTATATATTTTTTTAATGTATAAATAAAATAAGTTGTGATTATTTTATACGCAACACCATAGGGAGCCTACACTACACACATCACTGCCTTGGCTTGCATTACACACAATCACGACCTTCCTTGATAGTGTGTATAGTACGCAATACTGGGTTTCACTAAACAACGATATGTTATTAAAATATTTTATAAAATAGATGTTATAAATTGGAATACCCTTTTTTTGAAATTATATAAATTTTATCTTTCATAATGGACTTTGTTTTCTGATTCGGAATATCAAAATTATCCTGCGGTGAATTTTTTGTATTTTTTCGAAAACTTTCAATTTTTAATGAATAGTTAAAACACTGAGTTATTGGATAAAACCAACTTTTTATTTAAATAATCATTTATTTTATTTAAATTTATTTTAGGATAAAATAGATACATAATACATATATAAGTTCAATTTAATTCATTGGAGTCATTTTATAAAAATTTTAGATACATAAAAATTTTATGGAACATTTTACCGTATTTTTACCCACCTCCTAGGGGCATTTGCAAATTTACATAAAACATAGTTTTACCACTTCTATGAGTGGAATTCCAAAAATCTGTGAGACAGGGTTGATATTTCTAAGTAAAATTTGGTTCAATAAGACAAAATTAGTTTTGGGTGAATAGTAACTTTTTTACTTTTATTTACCACGGTTAAAAGTAAATAGGGTAATTAAGGGTAAAAATGATATTATTCATATCCTAACATGTCTCCCTATTCTATTGGATAAGTGTAATTCGAACAAAAACAACCTTAGGAAGAAAATATAACTATTTAGGTCCACATTGATTATATTAGGACATTTATTATTATTTAATCCAAAGAAGAGTTAAAAGAGTTAAAATCAATGTTTAATAACTAAAACATTGTGAATATGGGGATATATATAAGATAAATTCGACTATTAATATTCATTAGAAATATAAATATATTTCCTAAATAATGGTATTTTATTTATAATTTTCAGATATTAAATAATTTAATTTGTTTATTTCATAAAGATGATGCAGTAATTTCCTTACTAATGAAATATTAGCATAATTGATATTATAAATACCCAAATAATTTAATTTGTTTATTTCACCAGCTATTTCAAGTTATGTTCTTCTTCCACTTCCTCCTTCTTTGTTGTTTACATTATAAAATAATAACTCTAGTATCATATATATACTGTGATGTTATTAAAAAAATGGAATAACCATATTTTTTATTTTATCCATCCTATGAATGAATAAGTCAACACACATGCGTACGTATGGCTTACCGTTTCCACGTCGTGGTGTAGTTTGTTATTCAAACATTTTATCATTTGGATGGTTATAATAATGAGTATAAATGACATCAATAATAAATATAAAATTATTATTATTCTTTATATATTATATACCATATAATTAAATAAAATTTTAATATCAAGAGAATGATATTGTCGCTCGTGCGTACGTACGGACTGCCGTCTACACGGACGCGATGAGATTCATTCTCCATGTTATCCATTCCAGAATGATTATAAAGTATATATAATAATTAATCATGAAATATATGATATAATAATGCTACTTTATTTATTTATATATATATATATGTAATTTACTTCCATTCAATTTAATAAGGAATCAAAAACAGCGTTCATGCGTACGTATGGCCTACCGTCTCCATGAACGGTGTATTTCATTCCATTTTCTGATCTATTATATATGTTATATTCATAATATATATAATATATAAATCATTTTTATATTATGTAAGTAATTAAATTATGATATAAGTAATCATATCAAGAAAAACAAGTCCAAACATGTATGATAAATGAATCGATTTTACTCAAAACACTGCTTTAACATGGAATTTACAAAAGAACAGGTAATATAATGTCATATGTGAATCATATATGATATAATAAATATTATTATGGTTCTGTTACAAGTTAATAATAGGTTTAAACCCATTATATAGGACATTCAGACACATACGGATGATGTTGGACCAAAGGTAAAGGATAACTATTCCAATCTCGTTCTTATCTGAGATTGTTATTCATATGTATTTACTAGGGTTATTTTTATCATACATATACTTGTTATCTAAAAATTATTTCATGTATTTCTAATGTTATTTTTACCCATTTTTTCCTTTTAACACATGTTATGGAAGGATTCATTCTTTTTTTTACCGTACGAGGAATGTTTTTGACTTTTCTGACAAAAGTTCGAGTAGAATGATTTTTTTAACTTATAGGGCATGAATGGATTTTTACAGTTTTATAACTCCTTATGTTCATGAAGCTTAAACTACATGATTTCATGACTATTTTCAAAAAATTCCCTTTCTTTTAAAATTTCATGGTATTTTTTGAAAAGAAAAATATTCTGAAGAAGAAATGATATTTTCCTCAAGAATTCATTTCAGGTGTTTTATCAAAACCATTTTCCATATAAGATAACATTATTTAATTTGTGTATGTTTCAAGTATAATGTCTCTATTATTTAAATGGTTTCACTTTTCTTATGATGAAATGATATCCATTTGTTTTATATGGATTATGTTATGATGGGATGATGTTTATGAAACCAATTTTATTCTTTGGGTTCTGATGAATGATTTATATTTATGTTCTGGCACAAGTAAGAATGATTTGATTATGAGATGGAAGGGACCTATATCTCCCTCCAATGCATTGGGTAAAGATTTATATCTCAAGAGATAAACATGGTTGTAATGGAAATTTAATATGGTTCAGTGATACAGGACTGGAAAGATGAGTGAACTCGATTCAGTAAGGGACTTTTTCCACTATGATGGTCTTGGCAGCAATGCCTTGGCTACAATGGAAATCATAACATGTGAATAATTGTTTTCCACAAATACATGTTTTATTACCATGTTATTTTACTATTACTAATGTTCCTTTATGATATATTCCTTTCGTACTTTTATGAATTATGTCATTGCTCAAGATTTTGATGTTTAGATTTTTTGTTCACATTTTTGCATACAAAATTTTATGGATTGTTTTATGTTTTCTATACATACCCTTACTGAGCATTTGAGCTCACCCTTTTTATTTTTTCTTTTCCCCATGATATAAAGGAAGGTTTTAGGTAAGAAAACAATGGGGGTGATCTTTATTGGAGATGTTGAAGATCATTCATCATGATTAGAAGATTATTTTTCCGAGTTTCCAAAGACACTAAACTATTACGATCCATATGTGTTTGATTTTGTTATGTATTTATTATTCTGAAAAAGGAATGTAATGTCTATTTATGTAATGTTTGGGTATCTACATTTGGTATTTGAGGAAAGGTTTAGTTAACCACTGGAAACTAGGATATGAAGACTTTAGTGATATCCCTATAGATATTTCTATGGTATGTCGAGGGATGTCCCTATGGTTTAGTATAAGTATAGGTTACATTACTCGAATTATGTTGACTATCATGAATAACCTATGGTGAACCTAAGGTGTCAAGAATAAAAAATGTGTGATAATTTATACATCCCATAAGTTACATTTTATGATCATGTGGTTACTTGATATTTTAACTATTTCTTACACTTTGGTTTATGGTTTTAGAAAATGGAGGGAACAGGAAGGAATTCAGCTAACATTGATTCCAATGGGCAAATTGGTGACTATGATCAGGAAAATTTCGTAATGCATGGAAAGAAAGATATAATTATTATTATGAATTAGTCATCGCGATATATGAATAACAAGGTTAACTTTAGTTGTATTCCTAAGTCATCAAATAAGAGGAAGATGAACTTTAATGCATGTTCTCATGGTGATGAGAATAGAGAGAGAATGATTGGGATTTCTAAAGAAGGGAATATGATCCTTGATTAATACATCAAATAGAAGGGAATATTTTATCTATGTGGGGATAAGGGTCATAGAGTGACAAACTATTATGTAGTTCATTTTCTTATCTGTGGAGAACGTGGGAATTTCCCAACTCAATGCCCTGACCTAAGAGGTTACTTCTAAATCAAGGAAGGACTTATTCAATGAAATCATTTAAGAGGATGGATTGAAGTTTTTATGTATTGGTATTCATGAATAATGTTTTTGAGGTACTTTTATGGTATATTGGAATATCTAGGAATTGGTCCAGTGGGGTTTTCCATAAAAATATGGAACCGGTAACCATGAAAGGTGATTTAAATATTTTTTGGAAAGAAGATGATATGAGCATAATGAAAGGATATGAAGAAAATAATATGTTTGATTATATTTATGAGCTCATGATTGAGATAAGGACAAAGTGATATCAAGGTTTGAGTATATAGAATTTTTGGGATTTTGGTATTTGGAAAGAGTTAACCTTTGATAGCATTCAAGTTTCCACTAAGGTTATATGGTAATACATGTTTCAATAGAATATATGATTATGGTAATCACATGTTTGGAATGTGACCAACAAGATATATCTTGTGATATTTGTGGGATAAATTATGGTATTCACGTGCTTGTTATATATTACCTTTTTCGTAATCGTTCTCTTTATACTACGAGTTTGGAAAGAAGTATTTGGGATAAGTCTTAAAGTTGGAATGGATTAATTTGAACATAATATAGTATTGTTTAAGGCTATAACTTTTTAAGATTTTATTTCTGGAATGTTATAATAATATAGTTTAATAAAAGGGACAACCTGCCGAATAAGCGAAAACCCATCGCGTCACACAAGGTTGCGGGAATCAAACCCACAACCAAAACGCGACATGCCTTTATTGCCTACCACTAGCCTACATGATGTTCCTATTTAGTAGAAATTAGTTTTATTTTATTAAGAGGTATGATAGTTGGATTCCATGTCTATTTTTGGAATCATATACAATTAACATCACCATTGATGGACTTATGTATATTTAATAACTTTGGCCGTCCTTTTTTTGAGATAGATGTAATGACCTATCATTCTATCGCATGATCGGATAACAATTCACGAATGAAAAAATCAACTTCATTTATTTAAGATATAAAGTGGAAATTGTTCAAGGAATGACCAATGGTGAGATTGTACCAAAATCAATTAGGTATTTCTTCAAATTACAATTTTTTTCATCTTTAAGGAAATGATCTTGAAAACCAAAAATTCTGTCCTAATAACCTCATATCTGTTGAGTCATATGGTACCTTAGATCATCACAAATTTATGGATTTGTGATTGTTGGATTTTTCATATCCATGTTCTCTACCACTCTCCATCAGAACCTGATGATTATATTTCTCTTTTATATCCATATCTTCACCTATGTTCTCTTATGTGGAAACCTCGTGATGAGTTAATTTGGGTAACCATTACCTTTCTTACATTAGTTTTTAAAATTAAGTTTTGGTATTTGTTTATACGATGTGGGGTTTATGAAAGAAACATAAAATTAGTAAATGATTTATAACCTCGACGAATTTCGAGGGTGAAATTTATTTTAATGGGGTATAATGTAACACCCCGAGAATTTATGAGAAATATTCATTTTAATTTCTTTGATTTATTCTATTTTACACTACAGTAAGATTATATTTTACTATACGCAACACTGTATTAGCTTGTAGTATACGCAACACTATTCTTGGCTCGGGTTACACATAATATAATGTTCATTTTGTGAAATTATTCTACGCAATAGTAAGTATAGATTTTGTTTAATATATAAATGGAATATGTTTTGATTATGTTATACGCAACACCAAAGGATGATTTTAATACACGCAACCTTGACTTGGCTTGCATTACACACAATCGCGACCTTCCTCGATTGCATGTGTAGTACGCAATAACAGGTTTTTCTAAACAACAATATGTTATTAAAATATTATAAAAACTAGATATTAAGAATAGGAATACCCACTTTTGTAAATTTTATAAATTTTATCATCCAAATGGACTTCATTTTTGGATTCGATATATAAAAATTCGCCTAGGGTGAATTTTTGGTAATTTTCTGAAAACATTCAATTATTGATCAATAGTGAAAACACTGAGTTATTAGTTAAAACAAAATTTTTATTTAAATAATAACTTATTTTATTTAAATTTATTTTCCAAAAAAATATATACATAAAACCTATATAAGTTCAATTTAATTCATTGGAGTCATTTTATAAAAATTTTAGATACATAAAAATTTTATTGATCTTTTTACCGTCTTTGACCCACCTCATAGGAGCATTTGCAAATTTACATAAAATATAATTTTACCACTTCTGTGAGTGTAATTTCAAAAATCCAAGAGACATGGTTGATATCAGTAAGTAAAATGTGGTTCAATAAGAGAAAACATTTTTTGGTGAATAGTAACCTTTTACTTTTATTTACCACGGTTAAAAGTGAATAGGGTAATTAAGGGTAAAGATGATATTATTATTACCCTAACACAGGACCTAATTATATTGGATAAGGGTAAATTGACTAAAAACATCCTTAAGAATAAAATATGACCATTTAGGTCCTCTTGGATTAGATTAGGACATTTATTATTATTTAATTCAATGAAGAGTTAAAAGAGTTAAAATCAAAGTTTAGTAAGTAATTTTTTTTAATATAGGGTTATACAAAAGATAAATTAGACTATAAATATTCATTCTAAATCAAAAAATATTTCCTACATAATGGTTGTTTATTTATTATTTTTATACATTATATAATTTAATTTATTTATGACACAATGATGATGCAATGATTACCTTATTAATGAAATATTAACATAATTAATATTATAAATACCCAAATAAATGTAATTTGAGAATTTTTGTGAATTAAAATAATTTTATATGTTAATATAAAATATTATGGTTGGTTATATGAATTTTTTTAAGTAATAATGCTGTTACAAATTTAGAAATAAAAAAATACAAATAGTATCAAAATTGACATAAAAGAGTTTTTGAAACAAATATTATAATATTAATTGATATAATGGTTCTAAAAATAAAAGTTTCATCCAAAAGACTTATATAATAATACATATGACATTAGTGAACCAATTTTTGTTTGATTGGTAGTTTATAGTAAGTTTATTATCCATATAGTGTAAGAATACAAGAAGCCACGGTAAATGTTAAATTATCTAACTTAGAGATAAATCTAACTGATAAGGTTAAAATGGTAGCCTAAACATGTCTAAAACCAATTTTTTGGGAGGATTTAGACTAATCACCACCATAGATTCGAAATAAGATACATTGGTGCCATTATAAATCAAATATGAATTTATTATAAAATAATATTTTAAGTTTTTCCTAAGGTGCCCCTCACCTCTCATATAAAGGGGAACTCACTCTTCTATCACATTCACTCATCCAAAGCCATATGGAGCAGCAAAAACCTGCCCAAATATCCTCAAAACTATCCTACCTTCAACCAAGATTCCTTAAATTAGTCATAAAGCCAAATTATGAAGCCCTTTTGATCAAATCCAATGGAAAAACATGAAGAAGAGGTAATATCTCACCACCTATTTCCATATCATTTTTTCTTCCACTTCCCCCTTCTTTGTTGTTCACATTATAAAATAATAACTCCAGTATCTTATATATACTATGATGTTATTATAAAAATGCTACAACTATATTAGTTATTTTATCTATCTTATGAATGAATAAGTCATCACACATGTGTACGTACGGCTTACCGTCTCCATGTCATGGTTTAGTTCGTTATTCAAACATTTCATCATTTGAATGGGAATAATAATGGGTATAAATGATATAAATACTAAATATAACATCATTATTATTATTTATATATGATATACCATCCAGTTATATACTATTTTAATATCAAAAGACTGATATTGTCGCTCGTGTGTACGTACGGACTACCGTCTCCACGAACGCAATGAGATTCATTTTTCATGTTAACCATTCATGAATGATTATAAAGTATATATAATAATTAATCATAAAATATATGACATAATAATTCTACTTGATTTATGTATATATATATACATGCCATTTACTTCGATTCAATTTAATAATGAAATTAAAACAGCGTTCATGTATACATACGGCCTACCATCTCCATGAACGGTGTATTTCATTCAATTTATCGATCTATTATATATGTTATATTCAGTATATAAATTATATATATATCATGTTTTATATTCTTGATGTAATTAAATAATGATATATGTAATTATATCATGAACAACATGTCCAAACATGTACGATAAATGAAACGATTTTACCCAAAACACTGCTTTAACATGGAATTTACAATAGAACGGGTAATATAAAGTCCTAAGTGAATCATATACGATATAATAAATATTTTTATGGTTCATTTAAAACTTAATTATTATGTTTAATTCCACTATACAGGAGATTCAGACACATACAGAAGAAATTGGACCTAAGGTAAGGGATAACTATTCCAATCTCATTCTTAACCGAGATTGTTATTCGTAAGTATTTACTGAGGTTATTTTATCATCCATTTACATTTTTTCAAAAAATGTTTTCATGTATGTTTAATTTCCTTTTCCCCCATTTTTGACTTTTAACACATGTTATGGAAATAATCTTTCTTTCCTTTACCATATTTGTAACTTTTTTTACTTTTCGGACAAAAGTACGGGGAGAATGATTTTTAACTTATACAGAATGAATGAATTTTTATGGTTTTATAATCCCTTGTTTTCAGAGAGCATACTCTACATGATTTCACGAATATTAAAAAAAAATCCTTTTCATTTAATATTTCAATGAATTTTGTGAAAAAAAATGATTTTGAAGAAGAAATGATATTTTCCTCAAGAATTCATTTCAAGTGTTTTATCAAATCCATTTTCCATCTATGATGACAATATTTCATATTTTTATGTTTCAAGTATAATGTCTCTATGATTTACATGGTTTAAAATTTATTATGATGAAATTTTATCCATTTGTTTTATATGGATTATGTTATGATGGGATGATATTTATGAAACCCATTTTATTCTTTGGGAAATGATGAATGATTTATGTTTATGTCGTGGCACACGTAATAATGATTTCATTATGAGATGGGTGGGACCTATATCTACCATCAATGCATTGGTTAATGATTTATATCTCATGAGATAGACATGGATGGAATGGAATGTTAATTTAATTCAGTGATACTAGACTGGAACGAGGAGTGAACTAGATTCAGTAAGGGACTTTGTCCACTATGATGGTCTTGGAAACCGTGCCTTGGCTACTATTGAAATCATAACATGTTTTTAATGGTTTGAAATAATTATTTGTTTTATTCCAATGTTATTTTACTATGAATAATGTTCCTTTTTGATATATACCTTACATACTTCTATGATTTATGTCATTACTCAGGATTTTGATGTTTAGATTTTATGTTTATGGATTGTTTTATGTTTTCTATTGTTACCCTTACTGAGCATTTGAGCTCCCCCTTTTTATGTTTTCTTTTCCCCAGGATATAAAAAATTGTTTTAGGAAATAAAACAAAAGGGGAATATCGTTAAGAGATATATTTAATATATTTCACCATGATTAAGAGATTATTTTTCCGAGTTTCCCAAGACACAAAACTACTATGGTCCTTGTGTGTTTGCTTTTATTATTTATTAAGTATTCCAAAAAGAAATGCAAATTCCATGTACATCATGTGTCGGTCTCAAAACCTAACTGGCCCGAAGGCCATTCGGATGGCGTGGCATTGGCGCCTCGTGGGTGCCGCTCACTCACCGTGGTACCCAACGGAGGCGAGTTCGACCTCTTCTGTGGCTACTGCCATGGATTTTGTTCTTTGTCAGTGTGACAGTCATTCCAACTCCCTTCCCATGGCTAGACGTTGTGTCGACCTCCTCTGCTGTTCTCCGCGGCTGACGATCCATGACTTTCCTCTTGCGGTGAGGTAAACATGCTCTTGTTCATCCAAGGTGCGGCAAGGATAGAAAGATAATGGAGGGTTCGGGCATGGTTAGTTAGGCCAGTTCCCTTTATGTTATCTCATATAATGAAGGATATTAATGGTTTGTATATTAAATTGATATAATCAAAAAGACAAACCCGACAAATATTCTCCACAATAATCCTCCCGTAAAGACTAATGAAATATGTCAACCCATTAGTCGGTTGACCCATGTTCTTCATATAATTTCATGAATGGGGAAGAGGGAATAAAAAATGCACAAATGAAAAAACATCCTACCATGAAACGTTATAGAGCGCTCGTGGTTGAGGGAGTCTCATTGTTCTCCATCCCCAAAACAATCTGCCCTCACCACCGATCGAAGGCTAATCTCCAGTTTGGGGTTTCGGTGTCGCATGTCACCTCCTGTTGGGGTCTGCTCTGTCCTCTAAGGGCTTGACGTTATTACACTCCAACAGAACATTGTTTCTTGGTGAAGCTTCATTTATACCCCTCCCAAAATCTATATATTTATAGGACAGGGGTAGAGTATGTAATGACGTGGGGAATTAATGTGTATCATAAATTTAGAAGCTTCTTAATCCCACACGATGCCATTGCATATGATTTGGAAAGTCAAGCCATTCATTTGTCTGACTCACCATGGGTCCCACACTCAACATGTCTTTTGGTTGAAGATAAATATAATAATGTTATTAGATTATTTCATTTCATTTAAAATCAACAAAAAAATTTTTTTCTCTGGAACTACTAATGTCAAAGTAAATCCTCCATTAAGAAAATATCAGTGCTCCAGATTCAATGGTTTCCTCAAATTTTTAATCCAAGTAATGGATCAAAAGATATAAATTTAACTCATGTGTTTACTAAACGTACTCGAAAAATACATACAAAATATAGGTGATTACATCAGGGAAGATGATTTACAAGGCTTACCTTAGCCAACTCTTTGACACATCAAGTAATATAAAGATGATGTTCGCTAAAATGTTTGTTACTGGAGACCATATAGGAAAGAAGAATCAGTTTTTATTATGTCAGGAACTTGGAAAGAATCACCTAAGTGATTGTATTTGAGGAATAAAAATCTTTTTTAACTGTGAAAAAAAAACCCAAGGCATGTGACTCTAAGGTAAAATTAAAAATTTCTGTTAACGAAATAGATGTGAATTTTGGTCTCCCTATGAGTACATCTAAGGTTATGTGTTTCAAGTGTGGAATAACTAGTCATTATGAAACTCAATGTCCCAAGAGAAATGTTACTAAAGGGAATCACCAAGGTGGTTTGAGTAATGTATACGTTGATGATGGTGAGGGGACAACAGATGAAATGTGAAGGAAAAAATTATTGTGTAAATGGATGAGATGATGAGGGGACAACAGATGAAATGTGAAGGAAAAAAATATTGTGTAAATAGATGAGTAAGAATTATAAATGGATCAAGGATAAATTAATTAACGTATTTATGTATTTGGATTCTTGAATTAAGAATGATGATTTATGTATGGATTGTTTAGTTTATGTTTTTCTAAAGAATTAAAAGAATATGTTGAATGGTCACATTCGACTAGAAATGTTATCTCTTTAAAGTTAACATCATGTCTAAGGGAAGGTAACCCTTAACATGTTATTTATGTTAGGATAATGTCATATAGATAATGATATTTGGGATATGAATAAGTAATTTAGACAGTATTGATTATCTTTTAAATATGTAAACACTTGTTGAAAGGTGTTTTCTGTTATTACATATAAAGCATAATGTATTTTTGATTTAAGGAGAAGACACAATATATTTGGAATGAGGAAGCATGCATGTTTTCCAAAATGATTTATGGTAATTTAGGTTGCTACAACATTTCAATAGAATATATGATGAGGTTATTCACATGTGTGGAATGTGACAACCAAGAGCTACTTTGTGTTATATAAGGGAATCACTGTGAATATGATTTTTCTGAATTATTTCTTAATTTTTTGGAATTTCCACCATAATAAGGGTTATAATATTAACCATTTATGGAATGATTATGTATTATCTTACCACATAATGATTTATACATATTGGATATATAGTTAAAATAAAGTAGAGATGAGGATAACTAATGATAAATGGAAAGGAAAATAATAGATCATGTGATTTTTTAGTACACTAAAAATGAAAAAGAATCATTATTTATGTGTAAATAAGTTAATTAGATCAACAAATAATAAATTGTGTTGTTTTTTAGAAATCACACAATTATTACATTTAATGAATATTCATTAACATTAGGAAAATGGTTCTTGGAACAGGAAATGATTTATTATACTTATGTTTTCGATGAATCCGAAGGAACCTTATATCATTATAGATTTATGGATTTTTAGTTGTAAAAATTCTCCAAACCCGATTCTCTATCATATTCCATCAAACCATGATGGTAATTTTTTTATTCTATATCAATGTTTTCACTTTCCAGCAATGTCCTCCCATGTGGGAACATATTTATATATTACATTGGGAAACCTTTTTGTTTCAAAATTTTCCTTCTTAAAAGGAGTTTTAGTATCCATTTTTTTGATTTTAGTCTCTATTAATTAATCATTCAATTGCAAAACAATTTATAACCTAGATGAATTTTTAGGGTAAAATTCGTTTTAATGGGGGAGGAATATAACACATTGATATTTTGGGATTTTTTATTTAATTTATATTATCCATATTTTTCATTAAAATTTAATTGGAAATATTTAATTATATAAAAATAATAAAACAATATTAAAAATATCCTTTAACATGCTATTAAAACATGTCTTTTTTTACATGCAACACCAACTTGGCTTGCACAAAAAGTAACACTAAGTTAGGATATGATGAACCTAACAATGAGTTTCTATAAAAAATTATTATTATATTTATTATTTTATTAAGATAAATAAAAAATATCTATAATCATAGTTATAACTAATTTTCAAATATTTTTGTTTTTAATAAAAAAACATACTAATAATGAAATATAACACTTTTGGTAAAGTCCTTTTATATTAATAATTGTGTCTTATTAAATGAATCACATTTAATAATAATTATAGTTTTATAAATATATATATATTTAATTATATAAAATAAGAATCTTTTTAGAATTCATAATTTTAAAATTATCCTCTGGGGATTTTTTTGGGATTTTTCTGACCAAAATAAATTTTTGACAAATAGGAAAAAATACGGTTTTTAGTTAAAATATTTCTTTTTGGTCAAGATAATTAATAATGGTAAAAGATATTATAAATATTTTTTAAAGTCAAATTAGATGAATAGAACATACAATAATCCAATTTAATTCATTATAAAAAAATTCACTATGAAATTGAAAGTATAATGTTTAAAATATTTTGATATTTTTCCAACATTAAATATCCATTATTTCATCTTAACTATATGATTAGAACTAATCTTAATTTTTCCACTTCAGTGATTGGAATTTTGAAAAAATAACATGAAACATTATATTCTATAAAATATTTACTTTCTATTAAGTCTATGTAAATATTTTTACTAAAATTATTAGTTAATGAGATAAAAATTAATGATAGAGGTTAAAGCCAAATTATGATTTATTACTGTCTAAACCCAAAATTCAAGGGCCCAAATGAACTAGAAATTTGTCAAAAAATAGTTGTATGTTTGTATTTAGACCATATACCATTAAATAATTTGTTTTATTGTTCTTATGTTTTTTTAATAAAATGTATACACCTAATTTGTTTTTAGAAAATCAATGTGAGTCCTTTTTCTTCCCTATAAAATACCAGTATATCTACCAATTCCAAACACATCTAAAGACTATTAATATCTTCTACGACCTACCCAAATCTCCTACAAATTTTTTTCCATTATATCTTTAATCATCCCTTTTGGATGAAACCCTCTCATGGAATTCTTTTTGGGACAAACCAAAAGGAGTTACCAGATAAAGAGGTAACAACCTCTCTCAATCTTCTTTCTTTATTTTCCTTATCAACCCAGTCAACATTATTTATTCCATTATTTTTGGAAAACAATTATATCCTATATATTTTATGATTTTGTTATGAAATGGTTCAGATTTACACTATCACACAACTTCATCTAACTGATGTTGAAGATACTATTTTTGTGTAGGACGAACTACTACCTCATGAAATGATGATTTGTTATTTCTCCTTTACCATTAATTATGGTGTCCATTATGATATAAAATATATTTATATATGTAATATATTATATTTATTATATCTTAATGTAAATTTAGTCTATTTATAACTTACAAATTTTTATATACCACATGGGATTTATAATATAATCTTGTTTGAGGAAGTTTGGACTGCTGCCCCCACAAAGTGAAGAGATTCATTCACACACAACATAAAATGTATTAAAAATGTGTTTAATAAAGATATTTGTTATATATGGTATATTAATGCTACTTTAATAATTATACATCAATTTACATACTTTTATATACATATTTTATTTACATACTTTTTTTGATATGATAATAAAAACTATAGACACCACACATGCGTATATATAGCTTACCGTCTCCATGAATGGTGTATTCTATTACACACATTATTATGATATAGAATATTATAATATAAATATGCTATAAATAAACAATATTTATATCATTTCTTATATTCTAGATACATGATATAATTGTAAGGATCAAAAATATACCTAATTAAGAATCATAAGAAGTACAATGTGAATATTACCCAAAGTGAGACCTTATTATAGAATTGTTAACAAATGCCTAATATAAGGTTATAATAAAAACATTATTAGTAATATATATAAGAAAATTATTAACTAAAATATCTATAATAATAATATATTAATTATAGAGTTATCATGTATAAGTACATAGATATTCAAGACACAAGGTAAGGAGATTTCATATCACTTATAATTTATATGAGATACATGCAATGTTTTCCACAAGTTCCTTTTTTGTGGTGTATAGAATTCCCATTAATGAATTCTAAGAATATTTTACATAAATTTATGGTTATTAAGATTCCCATTTTTCATCCTACTATAATGGGGTTTATGTTTCAATGTTTTCCAAATTGTTCAAAATGTTTTTGTCTCAATTTTCATTATCTGAGACTCAGATTTTGTTATGAATCAAATATCTTTTTTGGTGCTTATAATTCTATTTTACAAGACATATATTGAATATAAATATTTTTATGATATTATATGCTTCAGATAATTTCATTAACTTAAATGGAGTGCATAATCTCATGATACCAAGTAACAAGATTTTATGGAGACAATCTCATGGCTTTATGAGATTGTTTATATTTATGAATTCATTGATGAAATATTTTGAGACATCTCTAAATGTTATTCTTGAGTTCTTTATACTCTGTTATTTCATTATATATTCATGTATTGGTAACATTTTCTTCCCTTTTGAACATATATTTTTAATAATTTGTTTTTAATAAATACCTATTTTACCATCTCTTCGGTCGGAAGTCTATTTTTTTCTAAAAAATGATTCCAAGATAATTATACAATTCAACTATAATATATCATAGAAAATGTTAGCCATTTTTATTTTTCTGATATATTTAATGAAATCATATATTTTCTTTATGTACAAGACACTTTTATATAATTTTTATAGTGAAAATGGAATCATCATTTGACTCCATACGACTTGTATGAATTTACCCAACATCATTTCGTCAATGGTTAATTTGAATTGATATAAGGGCTAATAATTAAGAAAAAGTTTCTAAAAATTAATTTACAATGAATTTTTTTCAAAATTGATTCAAGCATATTTTATATATTTTCATGGAAAACTATTTTAAAAATATTTTAAGATCATATTTTGATGATTCAAAAGTGCTTTCAACAGAATGAGTTACAAAATTTTTTCAGGATTCTTTTATATGTTTTCATGAAACTTTATTTGAAAAATATTGTCAAAATTTATTTTTATTTTTTATATGTATTTAAAAAAATGGCTTTCGAAACATTTCCACGCTTTTTTTAATTTTTTTCATGAAAAATGGATCTCAAAAAATTTCCATGATTCTTTTATATGTTTTAAAGTACAATGGTGTTCAAAATATTTTCAAGATTATGTTATAAATTTTGATGAAAAATGATTTTTAAAATGTTTTCCTACTTTATATAATGTTATCAAATTATTTTAAAAATAAAATCAAAATATAGTGTGGCATCTTCTATATGTTTTCAAGAAAATGGGTTTTAAAATATGTTCATGATAAATTTATGTGTTTTTAATTAATAATGGTTTTCAATAAATTTTCAATCTATTTTTATAGGATTAAAATTTTGTTTTTATGAAAAAAAATTAAAATATTTTTAAGATAATTCTTTATGTTTTCAACAGAAATTATTTTAAATATGATTTCATAAGTTTCATGTAATTTCCTATGAAATTTTTTTTCAAATGGTTTTACGTATTAAAAATTAATTTTCGAAAAAGAAATGATATTTTCCTCAAGAAATGTTTTTAGAGTATATTTACAATTTTTTTTTAAATCTATGGTGAAATATATTGAGGTTACTCGTGACATTATAGGAAATGATCTAAAGGTTCTATCCATATCATTTCTATGAATGAGTTATGATTAATTTCACAATCATTATGAAAAAAAATTTCTTTCATGGGTAATCTGTTTATGAAACTCATTTCCCATTCACTGGATATATGATTTTGAAATCAACTTCATTTAATGGGTTATTCTTATGATATAATGATTACAAAACTTGTCACTTTTAATGGGTTATGATATGTTTACATTTATATGATACCCATTTCATTTCATGGGTTATGATATGCGCATTTATGATCATGTTAAACATGTATGGGTTATTTAATTATGTGATTGGTGGGAACAATATATCCCCCCAATACACTGGATATGATTCATATAGCATGACATAGACAGGTCTAGAATGAGGGTTTACTGGATTTGGTAATATAGGGATAGAATGACGGTTTACACCATTTTTTAATATAGGGATAGAATGAGCGTTTACTTGGTTCAGTAAAAAATGACCATAATGGTGGTTTACTTGGTTCAGTAATATATTAATGGAAGGAGCATTCACTCAGTTCAGTAATACGTGTATGGAAAAAGGGTTCACCAATTTTTGTAAAGGGCTTTTTCCACTACCATGTTATTGGAAGTGATTCATTGGATACTATAGAAATAATATTATATGCTTATGTGTTTTCCATAATTCCATTTCCTGTTACTATTTTATGCTTACATTGGATTATTCTATTTATTTCATATAATTAATATATTATGAACTTCCAATCATTATACCATGATCTACATTATGATATTTGATATACCAGGTATGATATTTTATTTGAAGGATCACGTTCTAATACCCTTATACTCATGATATGATTAGAGGTATCCCTTTTTTACCCTTACTATGAGAATGGTATTATGAAGATGTATTAAATGTGGATATATTTATGAGAGATGTTGAAGATCATTCACCATGATAAAAGTTTTTGTTTCCAGGTTTTAAAAGAGAATAAACTGTTATGGTCCTCTAACAGTATTTTTGTTATGTACAGAATATTCATCTAAAAAGATGTAATATCCATATTTGTTAAGCCTCAATGTCTATAAGAATCATTCTGTGTATAGAATCATAAAATGAATATTATATTTCACTGATGGAGGTCATAAGATCATTTTACAATGGGATCATTCTAGAATATTTCTTTATGAAACAACCATAAGGGTTTGTGACACCATGTGGTGCTAATAAGGTTTGCATGTTGTAGAGTTAAATTTATGGAATAATGTGAATATCCTGATCAAGGAATTTTATATTGAAGTAAGCCATAAGTAAATTTTGATTCATTAATAATCAATGTTATCTATATTTTCACAAATGGTTTACTGTGAATGTAATAATTATCCATGTAGTTTATGATGATGAAATTTCACATATTGGAATTGGCATATCAGTATTACAACATATTATGGAATGGTTGAACAAGTGCTTCTGTATGATAAATGTTGGTGAAACACCCCACATTAGAGCGATCAGGATCATTCATGATAGATAAAAGAGGGTTCTTGGACTAATTCACTGTAACTATATTGACCGGATACTAAACAGAATTTGTATGTAATTATCCAAGAGGGTATTAGTTCCTGTATCACATGGTTTACATATTTTAATGAAAATGTTTTTGCGGACACAACTACAAAAATATAAAATTATTAATAACCCATGATCTTTAGAGATACGATCTATTATAAATAAAATTTCATTTAGTTGACTTAATGATGCTTTTTAACTGAGCATGGTTGGAATATATAAAGCATATATAAGAGAAAAACATTACAATCTTGTTATTAATATGCATAAATATTTTATAAGAAGTGGGGATATGTTCATTGTGTATAAAAAAGATGCATACCTTATTATCAGAGGGAACTATGGTGGCTATTTTTTAGAAAGATGAAAATGATCATAAGTCCCATTCAAAATATGTTTTCTATCTCAACGTAGGATCTATGAGCTGTAGGAGTTCAAATAAGTATGTTTTCAATTATTCTACAGCAGATTCTGAGTATACAGTGTCTTCTAAATCAAAAATGAAGCCCCATTGATTTTGAACTCTATCTAGGAGATCGATATGGTACCTATATGTAATGAACCATTCATAGTGTATTTTCATAATGTTGTAGCAGTGGCTCTTTCAAAATATCCCATGTTACATCAATTGTAAAAGAACATAATCTTGAAGTATCACCTCTTGAGGTATTCATATTAAATGGGTGATGTTTTAGTGAGCGGAGTAGCCACAAAAGATAATTTGGTACACCCGTATTCTAATGACTAATCTCAACAGTAGCATGAGTATCATGTGAGATCTATAGTACTAATAGTCATTATGAGTTTTCTCTAGTGGAAGTGTCAGTCTGTTGGAGTTGGATCCCGAAAACCAAATTGTTATACTTTATGATAAAAATGTATTCATTGTATGGACATTATGAAAGTTATTATAACATCATGATTTTTCTTATACATGAAATTGTATGTTATAATGTCATAAGAGTAATTGTCCCACCAAAAGATGATAAAAGATCCCTGCTTTGATTAGAATCAAAATATTAGTGACACTATTCATGAATATATGTTCCATATAAAAAAATATTATTCTAAGGGACACAAATGATATAGTCTATCATGGGTGGAGAGTCATAGGACATTGAGACACCTTCTCATGGTGTACGCCCTCGGAAATTTCCAAGACGTTATTATATGAATGAGACCCACTAGTAGAAAATAAACATTTAAAAGTATCATTGGATAATCCTATCTATGGATGAATGCATTGATCCTTAGAATTTATGATTAATATTAATGTGTATTATGAATCATGTACATGGATGTATTGGTAAAATCCATGGTGACATATTTTTGTGGTTAGGTGTGATATGCTAGGTGTGTCATGAGTAATACTGTAGTGATGAATAATGTGATAAAGAATTTGTCCCTCATATTCCATAACCAAATATGATATCATAGGCCCATTGATGAAAATTATATCGCCTAAATAAATCCCTGACCATAGTGTTATATAAAAAACTTCAATTTTCAAGAAGTCAATGAATGAGAAATTTATCATATTTGTTGATGGAACTTTCATGCTACCTGCCTGATTAGAGATATCGAGAAAAATATATTATAATACATAATAAGCATTAGTATAGGGGGAAATGTTATTGCAACATTAAGTTATTTCTATATGGTTTCCTTGAATTTTTTATAGATTCTATCCTTGGACAATAGGTTACTCCACCTAATAATATTGAGAAATATTCCTAGAGGGTTACAAACTATATTTTTCTAGTACCTCAATAGATGAATATATTTTTTATTATTTAATAAGTTGAATACAGATTATTCCAAGTTGTGGTTTAATAATTATTCATGGATGTAGGATCACATTTATTTTGATGCTAGTTATTCAAGAGAATATAATTTTGTCTGAATAATTAATAAATATTTTTTTATTGAATTTATTAATTTTTTATTTATCTACTAATAACTAAATGGGATTTATTTAATAAAAAAATAGTCATTATTAAAGTTTCAATACATATGTTGGAGGATTGTAAAACCATGTTAATGGTCCAGTAAGAATTAATATTGGATTAAATAATATTTAATTATAACACTTAAGATAAGTGTGTTGCGAAAGAATAATGTTGATGTTATTATTGACATGGGGTTTTCAATATGAAAAATAAATAATTAAGGTAGTTTTAAAAAAATTAAATTACTACCCTACTAAATTAAATACCTGGTTATGTTATTCTATAATTATCCAAGTTCTTGTTAAGTGACATCATAGATTGTTCCAAAAAAATAATTTTCGTATAATATCTCAATCCTAGATAGTTATTTATTATCCATGAACTCTCTCAATAACAAGACATATCCTCCACAATATGATGAAAGTGAATGCTTTGGAAGATGTTCTCAAGGTGATTGATGATGTACATCACAGGCACAAGGGTCATCCATGGTATCACTAAAAGACTCCTTTAGTTATGTGGATAGATACATGGAACAAAGGTGGATCACTACTAGTGGAGATCTACCCTCGATCTCTACAACCCAATGATAATACACATGTAGATCTATTCCTGAATGCATCAATGAAGAAAGAATAACATTGGAGGTAATTCATTAATTAAATGAAATTAAATATATAAAAAAATATTTTGAACCTCACTCTTGGTTCCATGTTTACAATCTATTTTCTATGTCCTTGATTCAATTTTGTGGATACTAGAATTCATTGTCATATTGATCCTATATTGTTCATTGAATATTGGAAACAATTAAAGATGGGAACCAACCCACCTTCGCCTCTATTACACCCAAAACCTATATATTCACACTATAAGTGAAACATTTTAGATACATATACATGGATTATAGGGGGTAACTAGACCTGGGGTGTAGCACTATCATCTGTAACTACTCTAACAAGACTATAGTGTTAGGAAAGAGTATATTTCATCAATATCATGGTGAATGTAAGACATATCTCTCAACATTTGAGATTAGTGGGGTGATATTTCATTCTCAACTCCTGATTTATAGGAACATTAAACTTCAATAATATTTTGAATATAAAAGTATAATGGTTAGAGATTTATATCTTAACACCCTATATAAGGGAGTGTGAAACATCTTGTTCTTCAGAACCCTTAACCATCATTCTATAACCCATATCAATAGAGTAATCCTATTAATAATTAAAACCATGATGGATTACCTCTATTACACATATATTAATTAATCACTACACAACCTAGGTCATTTCAATCGATATATTTTAGATAAAGAATAATGAATTAGATGGTGTGGCTTTTCTAACCATTTTCATTCCATTTAAACAGTCTTTTTCATTTAAAAATTAAAATATAACCAATTCAGTGTCAAGGTGAACACATAGAAGATGTTATGGTCTACCAAACAATTATATAATGTTAGATAAATCAATTTCCAAGAACGGGAAAACACTTTGACAGTGTTTGGATATTAAAAAATTTGATATATATAGGTTATTTCATCTCGATCACCCAAATAGGTGGGGATGGATGTGGTAAAAATCTTTTAAATATGTATCAAGGGTATACAAGAGTAAAAATTGTAAATAAAATTATGTCAAAAGTATAATAAACATTTTTAGGGAGGTCCACAATAATGGTTTGTGTGCAGAAAAATATTAGAGATATGAAAAAATCACATATTTTATGGAAATACACTAGGCAACCTAACATAGTGTGATAGATGAATCCTCATCAAATACTTGATTCATATTTGATGTTGACTAGAATAATAAAATTATATACCTACACTAAGATAATATAGTGAATTATCCCACCCAAAAATATAAAAAAAATTTGATGATCAACCACTATAGTAAGTGGATTAGATATCTTACCAATAGAGATCTGATAAATTCAAGGGAACATGATTTGTTGTCTGAATGGTAGAAATGAATCAAATCCTATCCATGGAGGATATTTGATCTATCACTGGTTAGAGGATGGGTGTTCATACAATTTAAATGAGAATGATAAAAATGAGGATGTAGATTTTTGAGTAATAATGTAAAAAGATCCATTTCACATTGAAAAAGGGGTCGAATGGTATGGCATCACAGTTGGATGGACTATGTGAAAATATTGCTTCCTTCACTCTCTATGGAGGGAACACATATGATTTAGGTGTAGAGTTTCACTAAAAATTCTCAAAATGATTGAAATTCACGTGTCAATATGTATATAGTTTTTTGGACGGGATTGAACCTTTGCACCCATGGTTTTAGAGAACTCATGTGCCCTCCTACATGACACTATGTTTCCCACAAAAATATCCCACAAGATTAGTTATAATCATGTTATCACTATGTATCCCACTCTAAATGCCCACTTCGTAGAAATATAGGATCTGAACAACACCTAGACCCTCACATAACATTCGTTAATTTGTATCTCACTTTTACATAGAATAATAAAATTGTTTAAACTAAAAAATAAATTACATATAAATTTGGGAAATAAAGGGTTGTTACAACCTCCCATTCATAAACCAACTCATCCTTGATTTGATGTTTTGTGGATAGAAATTTATAGCCTAAATAAATTCATCCAAAAAGTATTGAATATTTCATCCCACTCCCAATTCTTATTCTGCACTCCGAAATGCTTCCATAGTACCCATACCAAAGGAACTAAACATCATGTAATTTTCATTATTCTTCGATCCATGAAGCACAATAGATAGTACTAGAAATATAATCCATTACAAACATAAATGAATCAAGGTAAATGATACTCATTGATTATAGATAATAATTTTGAATATATGACATGTGAATAAAATCAGCCATAGAATCACATCCCTATGGATGTTTTATCTACTAATCCAATTGTCATTTTTTATATCAATGACAAGAAGTGTTCAAAAAATAATGGAAAAAATAATAATTTGATGCATAATTTGTCATTGTCCCAACCTATGTGATACTCTAAAGAAAACCCAATCTCTTACCTCGAACTAAAGAGATCATTATAATCTATTGGTATGTGACTACTCTCTTGACTATTCTATAATCCTTCCATTTCTGATCAATTAGAAATGGTCTATAGTATCCTTGATTGGATGTGGTCAATGAATCTCTTCCTTCACTACATCTTTCCATGGCAGAGGTTAAAGGAAATGCATCATGAGGATTAATCTAAATTGTAGTATGAAATATATTATTTTCTATGAACTCAAAGAGTTATATATTTTTCTCCCAAGAAACATAAAAAGTCATGGAATCATGCACAAAACATGTCCTACAACACATAAATCATATGCTTTTTCTATACATTAGTTTGAGGGTGATAGGTACTGATCAGAATCACCTAAATACAAAAAGGCCACTACAACCCCTTCTAGAACTGAGATATGAATCAAGAATATTTTTTTGATATAAATGATCATTGAGATCAATAATAATATTTGACCACCTTTATGTAAAAACTCCTTTGATTTTTTATTGAGAAGGTCACATAAATATGTATGAAATATGTGACTATCTTCAAATGATCGATTTATTACCAAGTTGATTGTTTTCCACAAGTTATACGAGGTAAAGCAACCAGAGACCAATATAAAAATCATCCAAAATCCACATAAGAATACACAATGGAAGTAAATTTCATTTTAAACAATGTTTTTTGGATATCAGTTGTTGACAAGTGGTTCACAGAGTGATAAAACTTGATATCTCACATTTCCTAGAAGGACAACAGTACATGAATCACATACCTCAATACATCTTAGTGGAATATGGATTTAATTGTGATTTTGAGGCATGAAATTCCCATTTGATATCTTATTTGATGTTATATGGGACCCAAACCAACCCCTGATTGAATATTTTCTCATAATTATAAATACTGAAACAAGCAGATGAATCATCATCTTATATACTCTCCCATAGGATTAAGACCTCGGGATCTAAGAGTTGCCTCATTTTCACCTGTTCCAGATGGGTTGAGGTCATTAATAGTTCAAAGAGTATATTCTGACCATGATCCTCATAAAAATCAACACACATCTCTGAAAATATGGTAATTAGCTACTGCTCGCCACTAGGCCCCTGAACTATGGTTTTCTTAATCATATATATCCGAGAATCAGTAGAAAATCTTTCTTTTCCAGGTGGATAATAAATATAATATCAAACTGATTCCATATACTGATCCCATATATTCTAATAAACATTCAAATCATGCTGATTAAAGATATACATGAGGGTTTTTGATCAATTAATACCAAAAATACTACCAATGTTACTAATGTATCCAATATTCTAGAGCATGAACAATATAAATTATCTCGAGGTCGTGGGTCATTTAATTTTTCTTATGATGTCTCAATTGAATGGATATTCACATGATTCAACACTCTTCATGCATCAATACAACTCAGAAAACAATAACTGACATATCACATCTGACTATATAACTTCTTCTTTACTTCATAAGAAATGAGATCCACACTGAAGACAATTATAACACTCACTCTTGAATGGCTTCTTCACCTTATTAAGATCATATGAATTTCATTCACATCTTACTCAATCACATAAGAGATGATTCCAGGAATGATTATTTTTCGATATATCTCATGTAAAATATGTATATCCTCATAAAAATATGTATATAAAAGGCATTCATGGGATTTTTCAAGGAAATTACTACACTCACATTCACTGCGTCTAATGATACACATATCTCATAGGTGATATGGCCTAATAGTGAATTGTGTTGATACAAAATTGGAATTTTCTTAGATAATAATATCTTGGGTTCTGACTTAGTGTATTCAACATGATCTAAATACAGAAGGCATGTCCATGTATAGGGCCTAAATATAATATAGATTCATTAAAAAATACAACCATGCATGTTACAATATTCATGTTGTCACCCAAATTCACTAGGTCCATTAAAAAAACATGTGTGTTCGAGAGACCAAGCATCATAACTAGTTACTCATAGAGACAATACCAACTTCTAAAAGTTGTGTGAGGTATGTCTGATGATGATACACGACCTTCATGATATCTAAATCTAAAATAAATCATTAAGAACATCCCATATCATTGGATCTGGTCAAGGAGGTCATACAAATGATGAAATAGTTATATGTTCATAACTATGAGTAGGTTCAACCATTGAAAATAAATGCGACACCTGATTGTACAATCTGAATTTTGGAAAAGAGGATTATTGAACCCCATTGAGAAGTTTGTGGGTGTATAATCCCATTATCCTCATAATCCTCATGAAATATCTTAATCTCTATAAGATCCATAGTTGTCATACTATAAGGATTAATGGACACTGTTGTTATTCCTTAAACAAAAACAATAGTGAATTCTACATATCTCACTAGAGAAATATCAGAGTATATTTTAATGAAATTATCCACCATATGATAGAAACTAGGGGTCCAAACCCAAGATAACCCAATAAGAGAATATGAATGCATGATATCACTCTTCCTATCCCCTGATGCATATTTCCAGATTGAGTCACATATATATACCCTTATACATTGAGTACATGTCTCCCACCCTATGGTTATGTTTACATCACCCTCTAGTGATAGTAGTCAATGTGGGATTGATATAAAACTATGTTGTCCGTCCTGATTATCACATAAATCCCCTTCTTGTTGAGGAAAAAAATATTTCACTCATGTAGATATCAACCTATCTCATGTGAATAGTCTATAAAATGGTGACTGAACTCTGATCAGACACACAATTGTGAATCATGTGTCTTAAATCCATAGGAAAACTCTATGTTGTATCTTAGAAGATCTAAAATATCCTTAGATATTATAGAGTGTGATGAGTTTTTGTCAAAAAAAGAAAATAATTTATAGGCTACTATAATAGTACCTAAAATAGTAGATTTTTTTGGTGCTCTGATCTATAGGCATAGGTTGTACAAGAAGTAACTGGATAGACCCCAGCCCGAAGTCACTAACAGACTACCCTGAGCAGGCTTGTTATACTGGTACTTTATATTCTATGTCTTAACACATCTTCTATGACAACCACCCCAACCTATTTGGATTGTTGTATACCATATTCCTTCTTAGAGAGAAACTATATGCCCCTCTTCAGAATGTGGGGTATGTGTGGATCCCCAGTCTCTTGAAACATCTGTAATTTTCTATAGAAGATCAGAATATTCCCCATCCCATGAATTATTTTTCATTCCACAAGATCTTATATACATTAGGGTTTAGTATGTCCCAGTTTTCTTCACTTCTGATAGAAAAATAATTCAATTAGTAAGAGTTGCCAAACTACTTATACACTCATGAGAAACCATGAAATGTCACTTTCACCTTCTAGAATAATCACTTACTTATTTATGTGTTGAACCACCCTAGTACCCATAATATTCTTCCATCATGTTCCTCTCTGTAATAAGATCCAGGTTGAATATCTCAGAAATATTTTTCAACCTGAAAACATTGACATGTGACTAATATTCATATATTTTCATATCCTTGAATAACCTGGGGTTCATAGGATCATGAATCTATGGATCAAATGAGAAATGCTGAAACTAATTGAAATTGGACGAATACTCCATTAAAACCCTTGAACCATGCTATATATTCATATATTATATATCTTGGTCATCCCTCAGAGTATGTGAAAACTTGTTGTCATAAAAGGTCAACTAGAAATTGGATGAGACAATATATCAATGTCTATCTACCTAGGAATTTATATTTGAACACCGCATTGATGAATCTTTTAACATATAAGTTGAGAGATTGATCCTATACTCTGGAGACTTCTCTAGATGATCGAAAATAAAATGTGTGGTATCTAGACATAAATCTTCTATATATGGTCTTCCAAACCCATATAATATGGGAGGTTGCTACAATTGGAACTCTCAAGACAACTATTGTTATAGTCACTACAGGGCAAGATCATCATTCATATACTACATCATATGGAAAATCTTTTCATGAAACATGTTGTTAGTTCCCAAATTAAGATCATCATGTAGTTCCACCAGAGTCACTCTAGGATGGATAACTGGAATCTGAAGGCCCACTACCTCTAGTTCATGTTCTTCGCCTCTATTAGTGCATACAACTTGAGGATTTCATTTTTGAATGATTTTTTTTAAAATAAATTCCCCAAAAGATAATGAAATAGTTAAAAAAATTACTGAAAGATAGTTGGAAAAGGTACACAACCATCATTTGAAAAGGTCCCACCACTCTACTGACTCCAAAATATATGTATTGGTGATACAGAACTAATATAATAGGACATAATTTCATTAAGATACTACCTCATCTACCCACCACTATGGTCAGTCAATGGTCATGTTCACAATTTTTCAATTTGAATTTCTTTTTAAATTTACTTTCATTTCATATTTCTCTTTAAATGTTTAAACACAAATTTTCACCACATCCAATCCATAATGGTCCATGCAAACCATGAATCTCAATATGATGCCAAATAAATCTATAACATAATACATTCCAACCCATTTGACTAACATTCCCAGATTTAATGTGTCGTTGACGAATTCAAAGGGTTTATCCTATTACTGAATTAGGAAACCACTATTTAGAATACTGGATTAACTCTATTTAACTACAAGGTATTCTAAATTCCTTACATTAAATTTCATCACATTAAAACATATAATAATCAATACCCTAATCATATGTGATAGGAAAATGCATTTAGAAAATAGATATAGCATGGAAGAACACAAGGAATATAAGTCTAAATTCACCTATGATGATGATTGAGAAGCTAATACCTTGACATAATAGGCCCAAGAAAGTTAACCCATAGAAATTATAATATTAATATTAATTACTTCATAATATATTTGATTCAACTAATATTGATGTCGTATACACCAAACAAGGTGTAATCCATAAGAGAATAGATGTGTTTATATTAAAATGTATTGTTATGAGGGATAAGGAAGAAAAATCAAGGATATATTTTGTATTAAAAAATAATTATATCCTATGGATTACATGGGGGAACTTATATCCCAAGTAAGAATTCACAATTTGTTTTTTGATAATATAGTCTCTGAAATCATATGGAAAAAAATTATAAGATACAATTCTTATCTTTTGGGGGACTAATTATCCTAATAAATTGAATTCTCGCCACTATCATGATTCATGCATGTTATTTCCTCAATGTCATAGTGGTGGTGGTGAAAAATGTTATAAGATTATTGTTTCATTTTTTTGGGATTCTCACATTGATGGTCATTATTACTAGGAATCATGGGCTACAATGGCCAAACTGGTGGAAGCATAAGGCATTGGTTTGTGGAATGTGTCCAATGATATATATAATCTTCATGAAAAATTGGTTTTGGAATTCATGGAAGGTAATTCTCTATAGAACTCGTTTATCATTCAAAAATATTGGGATGACATAGATAAACATAAAGGGAAGGTATCCAATATTTGGAACATGATGTACGAGCATTTGTTGAATGTTCAACACCAATACAGGTGGATAGCTGAGTGTATTGATATTCACTAATATAAGAATAGTTGGGTGGGTTCAGGCTATAGTGCCCCATGCTTCCCGACTACAGATGCATCCCTCTCCAAAGATAGAAGTTATCTGAGGATCATCTAAACCCCTCTCGACTCACACCATCTTTATGTCTTCAATGGAATCCATCTTTCATTATATCCTGATAATGACATGTTTTATAGTGCATATTCCGGGACATTATCAGCTAAATATTATCCCCAATAAATTTAATCAAGTCCTATTTGGGTAGATGATGATTGTATTTAGTTAAAACTTCTTATGATAAAGATTAATTTTCTCTTGTGGTGTATATGGAAACAGACTCTTATAATGGATGATAAGATAAGCTGAAAAGGTATTTACATGGGTTCAAAATTATCATGATGTCTATGCCCCAATCTGTAATAAGATGAACAATTATTCATTGATAGTGACTGGGTGAGGGAAATTTTTGGTGGTCTGACTGATTTTACTAGTAATGTCTTTTTGGAAGACAATAACTACATTTGTTCTTATCTCCAAGATCCTAGGGATAGAGATCAATAGTGTGGAGAAGAAGAAGAGGACCATGACCATTCTGGATGGTTATTGGACTATCTGGAATGCCATAAATAATGAAAATATAGAAGGATCCTCTAGCTCCTTCATTATTCTTCATGTTTATCCAGAAGAGACATGGTTGATCTAGGAAATCTTCTAAATTCCTAGATACATTCTCCAACCATGAAGAAGCATATGACAGAAAAGGGACCTGGCTATTCAGTATAGTGAGTGACTTCATCTGATCAATGGATCTGGTGGAATCCCTCTTGTAGTTTTCATAAACTCAATAATGACGTCTCTTTCAATATTACAATCATGAGAGTAGTAGGAGTTGTCCAATGATCTAGTGGTTGAATAGGGATTTCCCTTAGTGGGTTCTATAGTTAGAGTGATTCCCTCACTACTATGTCGATGGACTTTCTTAATGTTTTGGAGGGTTTTCACTAGTCTAACATCTATAATATGGTGATTTAAATGGATTATTTAGTAATCCTCATCTCTATTTCTAGAGTGAATGATCTCTTATTCTATTTCTTATATCATTATAAGATGTCGGAACAACATTAGCCATGAAAATCTCAATTATATATTGAGAGAATGGATTATTTTTATATAGTGTCTTTCCTCTATTTTTGATCAAACCATCCCCTTCATTATTTACTCTAATATGGGAATCCCTCCACATAAATATAGAACCATTTATTTGGAATATTCCCTTTATCTTTACTATTTAATTCTTCATTAACATAGTTGTTTTAATTACACTACTTAATAAAATTACCTACATTTTTCAAAGACCCTATACTAATGTTATAGTAACTTGATATTTGGAATATTAATTTGTCCATTAGAAATAATATATTGGACAATATAATACTACCATCATTTAGAAATGTATAAATAAAATTTTGGAATTTTATATCTTATAATATGATATAATTATATTTTTCTATAACTAAATATATGTTTTTACCGTGATAGATAATGTGTCGCTATTTCAGTAAAAAAATGGTTATTACAAATTTTATAATTTATATGATGATTTAAAATATAATATATTTTTAAAAAATATATTAATAAATATAAATTTTTAATGCGATTATGTGATAATTTTATGAGACTTTAAATATTTTTTCAATGCATAATAAAAGATACTATTATATTAAAATCAATATTATTAGAATATATATAGATTTTATTGAAAATTTCAATTTCACATATTTATAAAATAATCACATATTATTGGGTCCAGGTATAAATTATAAAAATTAAAAAATGGTTATTGTTAATATTTTGTATTCTTCTAAAAGATTTGAATTTTTTGTGAATAATGAAATTAAAAAATGTATTGAATTTAACAAATACATGATTTTTTAGTCATAGATGATGTAATCTGGTAATAGGAAATAATCCTTTATAAGTATGATATATTAAGTGATAAGGTACAAAAAAGTAATAGTTATGAGCCCAAATAACAAACCAGTGAAGAAAATAATAATATACACACCCCTCTCATCCACTATAAGAACAGCCCAACTGTAACAGCCCGAGATTTTATGAAAAATATTCTTTCACTAATGTCTTGTGTTGTATGCTACACCAAAAGGAGATTGCACAACATGCATCCTTGACTTGCCTTGCATTACACGCAATCGCAACCTTCCTCGATAGCGTGTGTGGTACGTAATACTGACTTTCACGAAACAATGATATGCTATTAAAATATTATTAAAACTAGCCGTTATGAATAGTAATAACCACTTTTTTAATTTTAGAAATTTTAGCTCTCAAAATGGACTTAATTTTTGGATTCGGAGTATCGAATTTAGCCTAAGGTGAAATTTTGGTACTTTTCGGATAACTTTCATATTCTGATGAATAGTGAAAATTACTAAATTATAATAAAAAAATACTTTTTTAATCGAAATAATTAATAGTGATAAATCATTAATTTGAGTGGTTTTAAAGTATATTTAGAATATATTTTTACAATTTAATACAATGTTGGTCATTGGATGTAATTTCACATTTAAACTAGACATAAACAAGTGTGAATCTTTTGATAGATATCATTTCTTAAAAACACGCTATTTGTTTTAACAGCGGGATTTAATTATAAAATTAATTAATGCAACTTTTATGTTATGAATTTGGTAAAATAGACTTCATTTTTGAATTCGGAATATGAAATATAGCTTGGGATGAAATTTTGGCATTGTTCTGAAAAACATCAATTTTTGATGAATAGTGAAACTACTAAGTGGTAGGTTAAAAAACTGAATTTTGCATAAAACTTAATTTTACCACTTCTGTGAATGGAATTTCGAAAATCCGAGATACACGGTTAATATCAAGGACTAAAATGTGGTTCAATGAGATGAAAATAATTTTTTGGTGAATAGTAACTTTTTACTTTTTTTTACCGCGGTTAATAGTAAATAGGGTAACTAAGGGTAAATATGATATTAATATTACCCTAACACATGTCCTAATTCTATTGGACAAGTATAATTCGACCAAAAACAAACTTAGGAATAAAATATGACCATTTAGGCCCACTTGGATTAGATTAGGACATTTATTATTATTTAATTCAAAGAAGAGTTAAAAGAGTTAAAATCAAAGTTTATTTACTAAAACATTTTTAATATGGGGTTATACATAAGATAAATTATATTGTAAATATTCATTAGAAAGATAAAAAGATTTCCTACATGATGGTATTTTATTTGTAATTTTTAGACATCAAATAATTTAATTTATTTATGACACAACGATGATGCAGTAATTATCTTATTAATGAAATATTGACATAATTGATGTTATAAACACCAAAATAAATGTAATTTGAGATTTTTTATAAATTCCACTACTTTTATAGGTTACTATGATATATTAATGTTGATTTAATCAACTTGATTCGAACATTTAATTCTGTTATGACTTTCACAAAAATCATATATCAAATAGTGTCAAAATTGACACAAAATAGTTTTTAAATCAAATATTATATTATTAATTGTTATTTTATTTCTAAAAATCTAAGGTTTGGCCAAATGACATAGATAAGGATATATATATTAATAATTTACAATTTGGGGTTCGTTTGGCATGTTATAGTAAGTTTATTAACCATATAGTGAAAGAAAACAAAAAGACACGGTAAAAGTTAAATTATTTAACTTAGAGTTAAATCTAATTGATAAGGTTAAAATAATACCCTAAACTTGTCTAAATCCTATTGGTTGATGGGATTTCGACCCCTCCCCACCTTATCTTAGAAATAAGACCATTTGGAACCATTATAAACCGATTTTGACTTTAATATAAAATAATATTTTGAGATATTCCTAAGGTGCCCCTCTCCTCCCCTATAAAAGGACACCTCCTCCCCCTCCTCCTCACACCAATTTGAGCACTCAATCTCGGCCAACCCCTGCCAAAATCCCTTCTCCACTTCCCTAGTAACATCCTAGAGGTTCTGGTCTTCCTAGAAGACCAATTTTAGTGCCCTAAAAGGAGATCTCAAAGAGGTGCTTCAAAGAAGAGGAGGTTCGGACACTTACAAAGCAAGTCGGACCTAAGGTAAGGGAAATATCACAATCTCATTTTTATCCAAGATTGTTTATTCGTAAGTATTTACTGGGGTGTATTTTATCATCCACATCCATGTTTCATCAATATGTCATATTATTTCCATCCACCTACAATTGTTTAAATCCATTTTTACCCTTCGGTGAGTTTTTAGTAATATGTATGAAAGGAATCTTTTGTCGTTTTTCGTACGAGGTACTTTTTGACTTTTCCGACAAAAGTACGAAAAATGTTTTTTTTAACTTATACGGCATGAATGGATTTTTAAAACATTATTTCCAAGAAGCTTCCTTTACAAGTTTTCATGTTTATTTTTAATCAACTTCTTTTATTTCGAAGTTGTATGACATGTTATGAAAGGAAAAATGTTTTTGAAGAAGAAAGGATATTTTCCTCAAGAATGGAGTTCAAGGGTTTTATCAAAATTATTTTCCATCTAAGATAATAAAGGGTTCTGTTTTTATCCCTATTATTAAATTGATTTGATCATGTTGTGATGGAATTATTTTTATGAATTCCTTTAACTTATATGAATTGATTTATGATGTCATGATATTTCAAGAATCCCATTTTGTTACATGTGTTATGCAATGATGTATGATTTATGATTTTGTGGCACACATAATAAAGGATTCATTATAAGATGGGTGGGACCTATATCTCCCTCCAATGCATTGGGTAAAGATTTTATATCTCATGAGATAGACAGGGCTGAAATGGTAGGTTATACCGGTTCAGTGAAACAGGACTGAAACGAGGGTTACTCGATTCAGAAAGGGACTTTGTCCACTAAGATAGTCTTGGCAATGAGTCTTGACTAACAAGAAATGATTCTCTATGATTATGTGTGTATGCCACAAAGTTTCATGTTTTAATTTATGATTATTGGGATTACATTTCACTTCTATGATTTATCCCATGTTATGATATTATGAGCTCTTTTGCAGGTTAAGATTTCCAAAAATGTTATGTTCTTATGAAAATTATGTGATTGATATTTCATTTGTTTACCCTTAATGAGAATTTGAGCTCACCCTTTTATGTTTTCTTTTCCC
Source organism: Viscum album (assembly GCA_963277665.1). Classification (NCBI taxonomy): domain Eukaryota; kingdom Viridiplantae; phylum Streptophyta; class Magnoliopsida; order Santalales; family Viscaceae; genus Viscum; species Viscum album. Next base: position 872,846,874 of record OY728125.1, read on the forward strand.
CAGGATATAAAGAAAGGTTTTAGGTAAAAAAAGGGAAGATCTTTATAGGATATATTGAAGATCTTTCACCACGATTAGAAGATTACGTTCCGAGTTTCCAAAGACACTAAACTATTACGATCCTTGTGTGTGTGTTTTTGTTTTGTACTAAGTATTCCGCAAAAGTAATGTAATGTCAATGTACGTCAGGATACGGGTCTCTACAGTTGGTATCAGAGGAAAGGTTTAGTCAACCTTTGGAAACTAGGATGTGAGAACGTTAGTGAGATCCCTAGAGATATTTCTAAGGTATGTCTAGGGATGTCCCTAAGGATAAGTATACGTATAGGATATAGTCCTAGAACAATAGTAAAGATCATAGAATTTAACCTAAGATGTTAGATAAAGAAGTTATTCCCCCTTTATTATGATTTTTTCATCTCACACTATTCTCTTTGGGTTTTAGAAAATGGATGGAAACAAGGTGATTCACGATAATAGAGGATATGCTGGACAATGGAATGATATTCTTCATGAGAAACCAAATGAAATGGGATTTGGAAGTCCAAACATCATTATTATGCCGAATCAGCAATCTCATAATATGATCAATAAAGTAAAATTTGGTAAGTTTCCTGACTCGGCTAATAAGAGAATGATGGAGTTTCATGATGATCATAGAGGAAAGAAAGTTCAATTTCCCCTATGTAAATCATGTGGGAAGAGGCATCAAGGAGAATGTTTCAAAGGGACTGGAAGATGTTTTGGGTGTGGAAAAGAAGGACACAAAGCTAGTAAGTGCAAAGGAAAATGTTCAGTTAACACCAGGGATGAGGATAATGGTATTGCTACGACATCAACAATGGTTAAGTGTTTTAAATGTGGAATGTATGGGCATTATGCAAACCAATGTCCTAAGGGAAAGACTCATGAAGAGAATCAGTATGGTCGTATGGGTAGTATTTATGTTGATGATGATGAAGAGACTACAAATGATATGTGAGATGAAAGAATTGTTGAAGCTCGGTCAATGGTTTAAGAAGGTAGTGGAATGATTACATGTTTATCAAAGTGTAATGTTGTATAAAGAATCTCATGGTACTATGGAATAAAGAGACATCTAAGGATTGTTACATTGTTGTCTTTCCTTGAGTTTTGAAAGTGTGTGATTAATGCTACCAGTATCCATGAAAGGTTATTCAGATATTTTTGGAATGAAGATGATATGCGCATAATGAAGGGATAAGGAGAAAATTAAATATTTGATAGTATTCATGAGCTCATGACTGATATGAGGAGAAGGTTATATCATGGTTTGAGTATATGGAATTTTTTGGATATTGGTATGTGGAAAGAGTTAACTTTTAACTGCATTCATGTTTTCACTAAGGTTCAATGGGTATTCAAGAGAATACATGATTAAGGCCTTTGAATGTTTGGAATGTGACCAACAAGACATATCTTATGATATATGGAGATCGACTATGGTGTTAAATCTCTAGTAATCGTTTTCACTATGTTATGAGAGTGGACTATAGTATTATGGATAAGCCTAAAGATTAGAATGGATTACGTTGGACATAAGTTAGTATTGTTTAAGGATAAAAGATTTTCGATATTATTGATGGGATGTTATAGTAATGTAGTTTTAGAAAAAGGACAACCTGCAGGACGGGCGACAACCCATCGCTTCGGACAAGGCTGTGGGAATCGAACCCACAACCGAAGTGCGACTGGCCTTTATCGCCTACCACTGGCCTACAGGAAGTCCCTGTATAATAGAAACTAGTTTTTTTATTATTATTAAGCAGCATGATATATGAAGTATAAGTCCATTTTAGGAACCATATATGATTAATCTCACTATAGATCGAATTATGTATATAAATTTTTGCTAACCTTTTGTTTGAGACAGATGGAATGACCCGTTATTCTATCACATGATCTGCTAACACTTCACGAATAACAAATTCAACTTCATTTATTTAAGAGATGAAGTAGAAATTGTCCAAAGAACGACAAATAGTGAGACTATACCAAAATCACGAAAGTATTTCTTCTAATTCCAATTTTATCAACTTTAGGGAAATGATCATGAAGACCAAAAATGTTGTCCTAGTGCCCTTATATCTGATGAATCAAATGGTACCCTAGATCGTCACAAATTTATGGCTTTGTGATTACTGGCTTTTCCATAGCCATGTTCTCTACCACTCTCCATCAGAACATGATGGTTAGATTTCTCTTCCATATCCATATTTTCACCTATGTGGAAACCCAGTGATTAGTTTATTTGGGTAATCGTTACATTTCATACTTTAGTTTTTAAAAGCCAAGTTTTGGTATTCCTTTTTACGATGTGGGTTTCTATTAAAGAAACTTTCGAATAGTAAACCATTTATAACCCCGACGAATTTCGAGGGCGAAATTCATTTTAAGGGGGGTAGAATGTAACAGCCCGAGATTTTATGAAAAATATTCTTTCACTAATGTCTTGTGTTGTACGCTACACCAAAAGGAGATTGCACAACACGCATCCTTGACTTGCCTTGCATTACACGCAATCACAACCTTCCTCGATAGCGTGTGTGGTACGTAATACTGAGTTTCACGAAACAATGATATGCTATTAAAATATTATTAAAACTAGCCGTTATGAATAGTAATAACCACTTTTTAAATTTTAGAAATTTTATCCCTCAAAATGGACTTAATTTTTGGATTCGGAGTATCGAATTTAGCCTAAGGTGAAATTTTGGTACTTTTCGGATAACTTTCATATTCTGATGAATAGTGAAAATTACTAAATTATAATTAAAAACAACTTTTTTAATCGAAATAATTAATAGTGATAAATCATTAATTTGAGTGGTTTTAAAGTACATTTAGAATATATTTTTACAATTTAATACAATGCTGGTCATTGGATGTAATTTCACATTTAAACTAGACATAAACAAGTGTCAATCTTTTGATAGATATCGTTTCTTAAAAACACGCTATTTGTTTTAACATCGGGATTTAATTATAAAATTCATTAATGCAACTTTTATGTTATGAATTTGGTAAAATAGACTTCATTTTTGAATTCGGAATATGAAATATAGCTTGGGATGAAATTTTGGCATTGTTCTGGAAAACATCAATTTTTGATGAATAGTGAAACTACTAAGTGGTAGGTTAAAAAACTGAATTTTGCATAAAACTTAATTTTACCGCTTTTGTGAATGGAATTTCAAAAATCCGAGAGACACGGTTAATATCAAGGACTAAAATGTGGTTCAATGAGATGAAAATAATTTTTTGGTGAATAGTAACTTTTTACTTTTTTTTACCGCGATTAATAGTAAATAGGGTAACTGAGGGTAAATATGATATTAATATTACCCTAACACATGTCCTAATTCTATTGGACAAGTATAATTCGACCAAAAACAAACTTAGGAATAAAATATGACCATTTAGGCCCACTTGGATTAGATTAGGACATTTATTATTATTTAATTCAAAGAAGATTTAAAAGAGTTAAAATCAAAGTTTATTTACTAAAACATTTTTAATATGGGGTTATACATAAGATAAATTCGATTGTAAATATTCATTAGAAATCTAAAAAGATTTCCTACATGATGGTATTTTATTTGTAATTTTTAGACATCAAATAAGTTAATTTATTTATGACACAACGATGATGCAGTAATTATCTTATTAATGAAATATTGACATAATTGATGTTATAAACACCAAAATAAATGTAATTTGAGATTTTTTATAAATTCCACTAATTTTTTAGGTTACTATGATATATTAATGTTGATTTAATCAACTTGGTTAGAACATTTAATTCTGTTATGACTTTCAAAAAAATCATATATCAAATAGTGTCAAAATTGACACAAAATAGTTTTTAAATCAAATATTATATTATTAATTGTTATTTTATTCCTAAAAATCTAAGGATTGGCCAAATGACTTAGAAAAGGATATCTATATTAATAATTTACAATTTGGGGTTCTTTTGGCATGTTATAGTAAGTGTATTAACCATATAGTGAAAGAAAACAAAAAGACACGGTAAAAGTTAAATTATTTAACTTAGAGTTAAATCTAATTGATAAGGTTAAAATAATACCCTAAACTTGTCTAAATCCTATTGGTTGATGGGATTTCGACCCCTCCCCACCTTATCTTCGAAATAATACCCTTTGGAACCATTATAAACCGATTTTGACTTTAATATAAAATAATATTTTGAGATATTCCTAAGGTGCCCCTCTCCTCCCCTATAAAAGGACACCTCCTCCCCCTCCTCCTCACACCAATTTGAGCAATCAAGCTCGGCCAACCCCTGCCAAAATCCCTTCTCCACTTCCCTAGAAACATCCTAGAGGTTCTGGTCTTCCTAGAAGACCAATTTTAGTGCCCTAAAAGGAGATCTCAAATAGGTGCTTCAAAGAAGAGGAGGTTCGGACACTTACAAAGCAAGTCGGACCTAAGGTAAGGGAAATATCACAATCTCATTTTTATCCGAGGTTGTTTATTCGTAAGTATTTACTGGGGTGTATTTTATCATCCACATCCATGTTTCATCAATATGTCATATTATTTCCATCCACCTACAATTGTTTAAATCCATTTTTACCCTTCGGTGAGTTTTTAGTAATATGTATGAAAGGAATCTTTTGTCGTTTTTCGTACGAGGTACTTTTTGACTTTTCCGACAAAAGTACGAAGAATGTTTTTTTAACTTATACGGCATGAATGGATTTTTAAAACATTATTTCCAAGAAGCTTCCTTTACAAGTTTTCAAGTTTATTTTTAATCAACTTCTTTTATTTTGAAGTTGTATGACATGTTATGAAAGGAAAAATGTTTTTGAAGAAGAAAGGATATTTTCCTCAAGAATGGAGTTCAAGGGTTTTATCAAAATTATTTTCCATCTAAGATAATAAAGGGTTCTGTTTTTATCCCTATTATTAAATTGATTTGATCATGTTGTGATGGAATTATTTTTATGAATTCCTTTAACTTATATGAATTGATTTATGATGTCATGATGTTTCAAGAATCCCATTTTGTTACATGTGTTATGCAATGATGTATGATTTATGATTTTGTGGCACACATAATAAAGGATTCATTATAAGATGGGTGGGACCTATATCTCCCTCCAATGCATTGGGTAAAGATTTTATATCTCATGAGATAGACAGGGCTGAAATGGTAGGTTATACCGGTTCAGTGAAACAGGACTGAAACGAGGGTTACTCGATTCAGAAAGGGACTTTGTCCACTAAGATAGTCTTGGAAATGAGTCTTGACTAACAAGAAATGATTCTCTATGATTATGTGTGTATGCCACAAAGTTTCATGTTTTAAGTTATGATTATTGGGATTACATTTCACTTCTATGATTTATCCCATGTTATGATATTATGAGCTCTTTTGCAGGTTAAGATTTCCAAAAATGTTATGTTCTTATGAAAATTATGTGATTGATATTTCATTTGTTTAGCCTTACTGAGCATTTGAGCTCACCCTTTTATGTTTTCTTTTCCCCAGGATATAAAGAAAGGTTTTAGGTAAAAAAAAAGGGAAGATCTTTATGGGAGATATTGAAGATCTTTCACCACGATTAGAAGATTACGTTCCGAGTTTCCAAAGACACTAAACTATTACGATCCTTGTGTGTGTGTTTTTGTTTTGTACTAAGTATTCCACAAAAGTAATGTAATGTCAATGTACGTCAGGATACGGGTCTCTACACCAACACTACCTCTTCTCCCCACAACCCAAAAGCATAGAATCTTGTATATTTATGGCCAATACTCTTCCCAATCCAATCCACCATGTCTTGGATCAATTTGTATTAATAGAATTCCAAACCCAATTTCACTTAGGTGGTTCTGAAAATAGAAATTCATGTGGTAAAACATTCATTAATTTCTTATTAATTCCAATTAAAATTATTTTATTTTATTTTTCTTTCATTATTTCTTTTTATCCAAGTGGAATGGTAACTATAATATCTTCTATATACACTGATTTTATTATTCAACTAGAATAATATATCATGAAGTATGTTATTTTCTCCCTTTTATTATAAAAATGAAAACATCCTCAATGATGTGTCTATTTATTACAATCATGGATAATGAGATTTCATATTTATATATCTATGTAAATGGTGGTAATAAAACCATTATTCTGGTTGAAAAAATATTTTAAAAGGTAATTTATGACATTTTTATGTTTTGGAACTATCTTAATATACATAATACTAAATAATAAAACAAAACGTGTTTTTTGTAATAGAAAACTACCAAATAGATCTATATATTTATCATTAACATTAATCTAATGAATCAACCTCATATAATTAATTAAGTAATATATAAATCCAATTCAGATTATTTATCTTAATTTATAACATATAATTTCAATTATGGATTACTATCCTAATTTTACATGATGTTTCATACATTTATACTAGTAAACTAATGATGAAAATAAAAAAGAACTCCTAAATGATGAAATTGAATAATCTAACTGATCCTAGATCACATAAATGAACTCAATAAAATTAAAAAAAATCATCAACATGTATAAGAGGGTATAGATTTATTTCTTGATAAATATAATTTCATTGTCTTTGATATTCATGTGATCAATTTATTTGGACATAAGGTATGGTAATTCTTGAACCCAAGTGTTTTTATTTAGGTATTCCCTATTACACTCCTTTTTCAGTATGTGTTTTCCAATAATGTTCCTTAAATATAATTTAGTTTTACTATCATTTCATTTTTTTTTGGATTTACATTTGTCCAATCTGGTTTTTTGATAAAAGAATATATTTTTCCAAAAGAACTGTTCATTCTAAAAACACATCTTTAATGTATCTCAGTATTTTATCTCTTCACTCATGATCGATGATTCTTATACCAATTATGTTACTACCTTTTTTATTTTTAGATCAAAAATGATTATCAATTAATTTATGATTTATTAAATTCACCTGAAACTCAATTTATTTTATATGTGTTATTTAATGTACAAAAATTTTATATGATCTATGTTTCATGCAATATTATATAGGTATTACAATTTTATGGTTGCTCCCAATAATAAATAAAACTCTTATGCCTTGGGAAATGAGTTTTATTTTACAATATAAGGTTAAATATCTGTAATGAAGAATCTATATTTTCTCACAATGATGAGGTAATTATTATGCACACATGTTTTGTGTGAACATGATTTTATCATTGATCACAACTATGTGTGGTAGTTGAACACTAGGACATGATTATTTTTCAAATTTTAGAATCTATGACATTATTTAATTATTTCTCACATTATTATTATGAATATCACATTATATTGTTATGATGATGACGATTATTCTCATACAATGATATGTTGATTCTTGTTTTTTCAGCCTCTTACTAGGATTTTATCTCACCCCATTATTTGATGTATATTATCATGTGATTACTTGTACTGAGGATAAAATGGATTCCAATAATATGATAGATAAGAATGTATTAAATAAACATTATGTTTTATTATATGTAAAATTATTGGGAATACTCTTCCCATGTCACTTGTCCTTTGGATTCTGGTTTTGTAATGCTTCATGTTGTTTATCATAAAAATGATTTAATAATCATATAAGAAAAGTAATGTTTCAATAGTTCGTATCAAATTACAATTTACAAAAATTGGTAAGTATGACTGTATAATGGTTGTGAAATCCCTTTGTATTAAACTAAGTATATGAAATCTCCCAATAAGTTATGATCTAGAAAAATTCTAAAAAACACAGGATTCCCAAAATATATAACTGTAGAGTAAATTTCATAATGAACAAAATTATTTATTCACTATGTGTTGACATTTGTTTTTTAAAAAAATTATTATAATAAACTAGTGGAAACCAGGATAAAATAAGTCAAAAATACTTTGAGGTATAATGCATAAAATTCCTGAATGACAACTCCAATCCCTTTGGAGGTGGATTTAAAAATTTCATGGTTATTCTTACCTAGAAATCTAAGTCAATGAACAATAACTGGAATAATGTGGAATGTAATTCTTCACCTATGTAAGAGAAATTAGATATTGAGTCTTTAATATTGAAATGAACAACAACATCTAGTTAATATACTAATCCACTAGTTACTGATTTGAGGTTCAAATTGATAGAGAAGTTAAATTATTTGCTATATTGATCTGGGAAAGAGATGGTGACTCTTTAGTTTTATTTTTTACGTTGAGAAGATAATATTTGGAGGGTATTTATTAAGAACTTGAAGATGAATGATAAAATTGAAGATCTGTAATTGGATGACCATAATTAAATATATATTAACATGTATTTCTCTTAAACTCATTGTAAAAATATATAATGGGAATTTATAGAGCCATAGAAAAAATAATGTGAATCTCTCTCCGATTATAAAGAAAATTTCAAAATTCTTGTCGGGTACACCATCTGATCTGTTATTAAAAATGATAGAAAATAGAAATATTATTTAGTGGTTTAAGAACACAAATTCAAAAATATCAAGATATTTAAAACTATTTTACTTATAAATATGTTTTTAGACGTTCTTTTATAGTGGAGATGAATTTTAGGGAATGGTCTCATGGACATGGATATAAGAAATGAAAGGAATAGTTTCAAGATGGGGGATCTAATGAAAATGATTGAATGAAATCTCAACCACTGAATTATAAAAAAATGTGGGATGAAGCTTCATTGTAATTTCCCCAATGTAATGGTGAAACTGTTCATGTTTGAGAGAGAAATCCACATTTATAAATAATATTGAAGATGCCTGCAGAATGTAGACAATGTTTTGGATCATTGGTGATAACCACCTTTTGTTCAATATTTCAACTATATGGATAAAGGTCACTATGTAATCTACTTCAATTAAATTTTAGTCTGAGATGAAAATCAATTTTAGAATCCATTAATCCCAACTGATTAAGGGAGAGCTTATTCCATAAGTACCCTTGATGTGGAGTCTAAAAATTATGTGTTTGTAGATAATATAGATATTAATTAAAGAAAAATTAACATGATAATTGATTATGGTTCTACAAATTATTTCATTACATGCATCTTCAGTGAAAATTTTTGAAAAAAACTACAATATATAGAGGTTTAGTTATCTATGAGAAAAAAATGGGGAAATTCTTGCATCTAAACTATATTACTCCTCCCTAGTTAAGTTTTGTGGAAACAAAATCCCATAAAATATTGTCTTACCTACTTTGGTGGAGATTGATTCTCTATTGGGATTTTATTGGCTATCTTTTTAAAAATCAAACATCAATTATTTGGAAATTGATATTGCACAACACATACAAAGGCATCCTCCAATTCTGTATTAGATTAAGGAGAAGGATGAATTTATTTCAAAATTATCTCCTCATGTTTTCATATAATTTCATATGGAGAAAGAATATATTGCAAAAATGATTTTGAAAAATGGGATAATCATTCTGAAATAAATGACGATTTGAGGGCCCGCACCGATGTGTTCCTTGTATAATTTCATTATATTCTTCATGGCATAGTGTTTGGTTCTCAATTGAACTAAATCTTGGATCTCTTCAAAGAATCCATATATAATGTCCATTATTGAGGTGTAATAATTGATGAATCAGTGACAAAAAAATATATATAAGTGTTTCATATTCCAGAGTTATTCACCATGGGGAGATCTAGAAATATTAATCAAGAATAAGTATTGATTAATAAACCACAAAATTTATTACTATGAGATCAACAAAATCGTGACAAAGAACAAGTATCCCCTTCTATGGATATATATCGGGGTCAGTCAACTTTGTGGGGACATGTATTTCACTCTAGTTGGTATTCAATTAGGATATCACCAAATAAAGGTGAAGAAGAGAGATATTTATGAGACATACTTTATAATGATTTAAGGACACTTGGAGTTCATAGTGATGCCTTTATAACTAACTAATTCTAAAAAAATCCTGGAATTAAAAAAATTGAGTCATTAGATATTACCTTAACAAGTTAGTTGTATTATTTTTTGGATGATGTTCTAATATAATCCAAAATAATTGAGAAACATGAAGATAATTTAAGAAAAATGAAAAATACATTATTAATGGATAAAATTTATACTATGTAAAACAATTGTGAGTTCGGGATGGTTGATGTATCATTAATAGGGAAAGTTATAATCATGAAATGAATATCTATGGAACCCTATATGAAAATATCAATTGAATATTGGCCCATGACAATATATTTCCTGGTGATCTATAGTTTTTTGGTTTTCCAAGTTATTATTGGATATTTATGATGAGCTTATCTTGATTTTTAAACACAATAACCAAGATAAATTGAAAGGGATAATAGTATTTTCTAAATAATTAATGTGAAGATTTTTCAAAGAGTTAAAAAGAAGTCTTAACTCCAGGCCAGTAATCACACTTCTTATAGGTGGTGTACTATTTTTTTAACTCAATTATATTTAAATGATATTATTAGGATATGTACTAATACAACATTATGAAGTGATATCTTAAGCCTTAAGGAAATTAAAAATTCATTATATAAGAAAACCTCTTCATTATTTGATGTTTGCATCTATTATCTCCAAATTTAATGTATTGTCTCCATGGGAAGATTTGTGAGATATGTAATATATATAAGATGTTGATGAATATATTAAAAAAATAAGGAGATTATTATTCACTGGTAAAGACTATAAGATCTCATCATGGATTTTTATTACACAATCTACTACTATCTAGGAAAATTAAATAAATTGGTAGATTATATAAGTTGAAAGGATCCTAAAACATTATCAATGATGAGATATCATTATTCTCCAATGATCTTATCTATTCAAAGAATGCATATGGGAATCCTTAAGTATGAAAAATCATTAATAATTTATGAATTTATTTTTCAACCGTCCCTCATCAATAATATAAAGGATTCTCAATGAAATTATGTGGAAATTCATAAGAAGGTGGAAGCTCTTAGAAAAGGTAATTCTTTGCAGTATGAAATCGGTGTGGTAGGTGACATAAAATTTTGGTCATGACTATGTGTACCATACAGTCTATAATTAAAAATGAGAATTTTAGTGATTCCCTTATCTCAACCTTTTCTATACCCATAATGATCACAAAGATGAATCAAGGTCTATAAGATTACTATTTTGGGATTATATGAATAATGAGATCATAGAAATTGTTTCATGAATCCTGTTGTGTCAACATGTAAATGATCAAAATATAAATTCTAATGGGATGAGGCAACCATAAACTATACAAAAAATTTAATGGGAAAACAACACCATAGAAATTTTAACTGGACATCTAAAAGAATATAGAGGAAACAATGCAATATTGGTTTTTGTGGATTGTCTTAAAAATACATCTCACATTACCACAATACCAGAGGAATTCTAACTAGATCAACTTAAACAACTCTAAATGAAATAAATAGTAAGGTTCCATGGAGTACATCATCTGATTGAATACAACTGAGAAATTAGATTCTCGTAAATGATCTAGAAAAGTCTCAATCATGATCTAAACACTAAATTAAACATTAGTACGACTTATCATCCTCAAAATGAGAGTCAATTTTTGTGTACTATTCAAACACTGGAATATACGTTGATGGTGTATTCAATGGAAATCAAAGTAGGATGTGGCCAAAATCTTATTCTGGCTGAATTCTCTTACAATAACTATTTCTAATCAAGTATCCAAAAGGCTCCATATGAAGCCCTTTAATGTAAAAAATTCAGAACACAAGCATGACAGGATTATGTAAGTGAACATATAATGCTAGTACCTAAAATGGTTTAGGAAATGGTAGATATGTTGAAAACCATTCAACATAAAATCTCGTAAGCCCAAAGACAATAGAAGACCAATGTATACAATATTCAATGGTACCATGATTTTGAGGTTGTCGATATGGTATTCCTTTACATATCTCAATGGAAGAGGATTATGAGATTTGGTAAGATAGGAATGAGGAGTCCCATTTTCATCTTCCCCTTCAATATTCCATATCATGTCACAGTGATTGACTATCTACTATAACATACACGTACAATGAATCACGTACATGATGTATCTCATGTAACCATCATGAGAAAGTACATACCTGATCCCTCACTTGTACTGAATCTAGAGGTAGTAAATTTGGAAATTGATATCTCTTATGAGGAGAAATTGGTGAAGATCTTGGACTAGATAGATAATGTAATATGAAACAAGGCTACTCACCTGATCAATGTTCCATGATAGGTCCATATATATGAAGTGTGAAATTTTGATCTAGATGAAGGGATGAAAGAGATATACCATCACAAGTTTTTACTATTGTATGAAAAATGATATTTTGAAGTAGAAATTTCATAATGGGAAAACGAATGCATAAACCTAAAATTAAGATAGTGAAAAATTAATTTTTATAATTATTTCATTTACCAAAATCAAAAAAAATCTCATTGAAATGACATTACCTGTAAGACATGAAATTTTCGATGTATTTGTTTTAACTATATGGAATTATTACAATTCAATGAAATTTTACGGCACGTGATTCAGAGGCCAGGTATTCCCTGAGTTATTTTATGATCTTTTTTTGGGTACATTCATTTATAATGTGAGTGAGAATTTGTAAATTTTCAATCGGTACTAGGAATTGATATCTGAGGACTCTATTGAACTCACATCACCGATATTCACTTAAGGAGTCCTTCACCTAAACCACATTAGGATGCAGGTGGATGTTATATTTTTGGTTTTTTGTGTAAGAATTTAAAAAAAATTAATAACATTTTATTTTATTTCTTGGAACCTTCCTTTTGAATATTGGTGGTGGGGACCACGCCACCATGAAACCTTTTCTTTTAAGGTCTGGTAACTCTTGGAATTCCCCTAATTAATGATCTAACATTAATTGGAAAAATATTGAAAATTAATTATGTTGTATCCTCACCTCTTGTGGTTGTGGAAGTCATTGGAAAAGAAGAGAACATGGAAGAGAATTTGGAATAATATCATCCAATGAAGAACCTCCCCCAATAAAGAATGAGTTACTGATTCTTGATCCCGGATCATAAGCAAGTTGTGGGAGCCATGATCGTTGGTTTTTTCTTCATCATCTTCATTGTCTTCCACGCGCTATATATAATGAACCAATGAGGTAGGGTTTTTTATAATTTATCTTCGTGGTTTTATGTTGAATCAATCTTCTTGAGCATCATGCTATCGATCTAACGCAGAGGGTGCAGGACAAACAAACATAGCATGATCCCTCTGAAACATCATTGTAGATGTGTTCTTTTTGGGCAAAGCAATAGGTTGAGAATAACATCACCACGTTTCTAGCACCAATGGCTACAGGTTTTAGGAGGTGTCCAGCCACATTGGTGGCTGCGACACAACCACACTGTTGAAATAGGCCACTACCCGTCAGTCACAGTGTATGATGGTGGTGGTTGGCACACGGGTCGGCCGCATGGAAGTATGAAGACACATGTTAGTGCCATATATTGAGGAGGAGGTCGCAGCTACATAGCCGCGGTGGTGCACCTAGAGGGTGGATGACAATTGGTCGGTGGTGGGAGAAGCAGGGCCGTCAAGCCTCTAGAATGGGGAGCCGGCTGGACTTCCAGCCGGCTGCATCACTCCAAGAAAGAACCACTCCAGCGGGTCCCGTGTTCCAGGAGGTGGCGCCACATGTCACTATAGTTTTGGCCAAAATTGAATGACTCTTATTTTGTTCGGGAATCGGGGGGTCTCCTCCCTAGGTGTTATCTAGGGAAGACCCCGTCATAGCAGGCCACCCAGCTGTGTGCCACCCCATCGGGCTGCGCCCAACGTACTGCACTGATAGGGATGCCCTAGAGGGCCTATAATCCTAGGATTGAGATGGTACTTTAGGTATACTCCACTTGAGTTTTGGATAAAATTGGAGTATGACACGGATGGATCGAACCTGAATCCAACCGGTCCCTTAGAACGGAAACACTAATAACATAAGGACCAGGCATCCAATTGACGCACCATCTATCAGGTTGGGTCCATTATGACATGGTGGAAATTTGGGATAATTCATTATGGGACTTCATGGTAGTAAAAGTATCGACCAATTTCTTGATTAGTGGATCCTCTCAGAACCAATCATGCTCTGTGTGGGAACCCTATGGCTGGATATACTTTATGCATCTTTAGATCCTATGTGGGTCATCTTCTGATCCTATGCTTGTCATCAACGGATCCTGTGTGGGTTAGCATCTTCGAATCCTATGTTGGTCATCTTCTGATCCTATGTGGGTCATATTTAGATCATGTAGGGTTCTTCTTTAATCATGTGTGGGTCAATAGCAGAGCTTCTCGAGGAGGTAAGATGATCTAGAAATATAGATAATCATTTATACTTCTTCACTTATGTTATATCTATTATTAACTAATCCTTTACCTTCGTGGTAATAATATAAGTGGTGATACCTTCATGGAATTCTTCTGTGTGGCAATACCTTTGAGGTATTTACCTATGTGGTGTTACCTCTGTGGTGCTTAAATATTCTTGTAGTTACCTGTGTGGTACTTCTACCTTAGTGGTGTTGCCTTTGTGGTATTCTTCCCTCATCTATGATATGAGTATATATTGATAACAAAGTTATATGTATGGGAATTTACCTATGTAGTGTTTATGACTATTGCCTCGTGATTTGAGATTGAGTTCTCACTTTTTGGTTTATCCTTTGTTGATTCTGAGAGACATTCGGGGGTCTTGGGGTCTCTACTAAGTATTGTTATACTCTACCCTGCATGGGCTACACTTTCACCATATTGTTTCTTGTGCATACGACATAAAAAATTGATAAATGACGAGGATTCAAGGACTGGAGGGTTCTCAAAGGTGGACCATTAGACGAGATGTACCACAGAGATGACTGTTCGAGAGTTTTATCTACCCATCAGATAAGATCCTTGGTAGGTGTTCATGTGATTTGTTTTCAATTATACTTGTACTTTTCAGATGGGCTAGAATTCCGGACCCCTTTACTTATTTTACCCAATCTATTTAAAATATAGTTTACTTCGTGATTTTATCTTACTTTGTGCATGGATTGTGTGAGTTCCAGGTTAAAAGGAAATGCCTCCTTAGTTTTAGGGATATTTCTTTCCAGCTCTAGTAGCCATCCCCTGGCATATGAATGGCGGGCATGGGATAGTCATGGTATGGGACCTGGAGGAATGGTCATGAAAAATTGGTATCAGGGGAGTCGGTTCTATGAGATAACTTGGACATTGTTATTTTGATTCGGTGATAGGTTTAAGTGTAATGAGTGTCGATTTAAGTTTGGGGAATCCAATGTTGGGGTGGCGGCTGATGTATCCATACACCAAGACGCTAACCTCATATTTTTGACTCATAGTAAAAAAAAATTGTGTGTGTGTTTTTGAAATACTTTCTTTGTGATCTCTTCAAGTCACCTCACTTAATATGACTTATTGACTATGGAACACCTTTTTCTTTTCATGATGCCTCCATGCAGATAGTATGCCAGGGTTCTAGGAAGAGTATGCGATGACAACCCACTGAGTGACGAGGCTTCAGTGTAGGGCCACATTTCAGCAGTTGTACAACCGGGTGGTGTACCAGCAGCACGACTACCCATTGGGAAACCGATGCCACCTTCCCCAACATTAAAGGGTGCATGCCTCTTGAGATCATTTCATGACTATCAGTGCCAGATGCCACTGAGGATCCACTAAGAGATAGATCCAAATGCATTTTTGGACTATATGGAGGCTGTGGTTAGTGATTTTCGACTGGTAGGGATACTAGTGGATCTTGTGGTGATCCTTTCTAATAGACTTCTTTAGGAGGTAGTGGGAAGATGGTGGATCTTGATGCTCCAGGTTCATGATGAGGTGATTATAGCGACCCAACCTTTTCGTTCATTACTATTACATCATTTAAAAGATATAGAACATAATAGTATTACACATAGAGGATACAGAGGATTAGTGTCTTGAAAAAACTAGGACCATACATAACAAATACAACATCAACCATAAACATTTAATTAATTTCTTCTTCACTAGCTTCTTAGTGGAACTTGTCCTCTCCTTAGTACATGTTTCCACCTGAGGATATACATCAAAATGGGTGAGTTAGAAGCCCAGTAAGAGGATAGATAAGAACAATATATCATGGGGTGAGCAAAATAATGACATAGGAAAATGATCATGAACATGAGAGGAGCATAAATAAAAGACATGAAATGTGGCAATGCATAAAAATGAAACATCTTGTCTTAGTGGTTAAATACCACACATATTTTTGAACCAAGATAGAATCTTGTTCACAAATCATTTTACATTTACCCATGAGATTCATCACTTTACCCAATGCATTGGAGCGCTATATAATTCCGGGCCCACCCGTCACATTTAAACATTCATATTGCGCTATATAATTCCGGGTGCACCTGTCACATCATAACATTATCATTTATCATGCATTTAACAATGAACATATAATATAAATGAACATAAATAACCCATGAAAATTAATGGTTTTCATATCATAATAACACATTCGTAATGTTTGGGTTCCCAAAATAAAGAGGGAACAACATACTTGATACAAGAATCATCAACATTGAATGAGAGGTAAAAGTTGAGTTCTTAAGAGAAGAGTTCTTTCGGAAAACGTTTGGATTGAAATAAACATAATAATAAAACATGTATATCCTAGAAGAGGATATAAAATGATGAATAAATGATCTTTAAGGAGTGACCATATCAAAAATGGAGTGAAAGAGGTAGAACCCGAAGGATGAAAGTTGGGTTCGAGAATTTCCCCTTAACTTGTACTCAAATGACTCATTCTCTTTAATGCCCTGAATAATGACACTATATTCATTAATTAGAAATTCAAGAACCTTATATACATTAATAGGGTTCATTCTAGTTTCATTATTTCATTTTATGTTCCATTGGATGACTTATAGAGTTTAAAAACATTGATCGGGGATGTTCGTTTTCATGGTTTTCTTGAGTGGTTCACTTGTATTCTTAAATTAATGTTTGGGTAGATCATGGGTAAACATACAGAACTAATATTACATGTTATTAATGATATTATATGAGCTTTAATGATTTTATAATGAATTATATTAGATCCACGTGGACAAATCATTTGATAAGAATTTAATGATGGTTATTTAGGTTAATTTGAGCGGTTTTTGGATCACAAAAAACTTGTTTTAACTTTTCACTTATTAATAAGGCCATAGGTTATTTCCAGAACTTAAAATAGATCATTATACATATAAAATATTCTGGTTCAACCATAAAATGGTTTCATGACCAGATCTGATGGTAGAAATGGAAGAAGAGAGCATGTTGTTTATGAAGGTGATAAATTAACACCTCATGAACAACGTTCTCTTTAATAAAATAAACGAAAGAGGGAAAGGGGGTGGGGTGATATAATATCCCATTAGAATAATAAAATTACATTATATGTATAATACTGGATTTAAAAAGCAATTTGGATGAAGATATGTGGGGAGAGATCAAGAAAGGAACTTGAACTTGAAAGGAAAATAAAGGAGAAGTGGGAGAGAAATTACCTCTAGAATCTTCCTCTTGAGATCCTCCTTAAGGGCCTAATCATGGTATTTTGATGAGACCCGAAGCTCTTGGACGTGGGGGAGGGTCTAGAGAAGGTGTTTGGGCAGAGTTTAGAGAAGGCTTGGAGCTTGAGAGGTGTGAGCAAAAGAGGGAGTGAAGGGTGGCTTTTATAGTTGAGGGGAGAGGGGTTTCCTTAATATAAAAATGATTATTATATTAATTTAACCTAAGAAAAGGAATAGTGAGTCTTGAAAGATCAAGAATAGTATTTTTATAATTTAATCCCGAACCACATGGGCTTACATCAGCATAACATCACACATGACCCTATAATTAGCTTATTTAGCTTATTTTGTAAATTACGATATTTCACTATTCATCAAAAATTCAAGTATCTCAGAAAGATCCCAAAAATTTACCCGAACGATTTTTTGATGTATAGAATACAAAAATGAAGTATGTTTTTAAAAAATAATTTTTTAAATATCAGTAATTCAATATTTAATAAAAATCATAATTTACATTAAAAACAGTTTTTAAGATTAAAACTAATTTTGTAGTTCATTCAAAAATTACTAAGGGTCTTATAAAATTATTTAAAAACTATTATACATTGATTCAAAACATTATGAATACTTTTTAGGGAAATAAATATTCTTTTAAATTAATTAATTAATTATAATTAATTATTTATGACTTATAAAATACCAAAAACGTTTACTAAAGTCAAATTATCACTTTCTAAGATGTCTAAATTTTAGTTTATTATTCATAGGTAATTTTACTCTTATTTACTATTCATAAGGGTCATATTAATATTCATAAGGGTAGGTTACTATTCACCAAAAATTATTTTTTCATTAGACTCCAAAAACCATCTTGAACAGAACCGTGTATGTCATATTTTCAAAATTCCAAACATAGGGGTGACAAAATTATGTTTAAAAGTCACTTATCACTTTTTAGTTCATTATATTGTGTTTTTATGACATAAATATAAGAAGGGAATGTTCCATTGAAAAAATTTGTGTCGATATAGTGACTATCATACGGGCGGACATCGAGAGCCTTTTTAGGGAAGAGTTTATCCTAATGACCATACGCTATATGAAAACATAGAAGCTTCTCCACTTGCAGTTTGGCATGATGACCATGTCTCAGTATTCAGCAAGGTTCACCGACATCTCATGATACTACACTAACATGGTGCATGACCCTTTCTTCAGGGATCATACCTTTGAGTTGGGAGAATAAAATCATGATGGTGTCTCCCAGCATCCCGACGTAGGTAGGAGTGTTAGAGAATGCACTCTTAGTGGAGAGATTCCTTGCTGAGCTGTCACTGGAAGCCAGACCCACAACTAGGTGTTTTATAGAAGAGTCATATACATCTGGTAGAAAATAGATGTCACAGAGGTCCAAGATGACCAGACCTATAGGTGGACGACCGCATGATACATGGTCAGTGGTGTGGGGCTCTAGAGACAAAATAGGACTAGACAAGACTAGGGAGTTTTACTCGTGCGGCTGGTATGGTCACATGGCTTGCAATTGCCTGACCTGCCATACATAAAACCAATAGAAAGTCGGAGGACTTCCTTGGTAGAGGTAGAGATTCAATTTTGGAGGTCCACAGGAAGTAGGCAGGCATGGTAGAAGATATGGCCATGCAGTAGGTGGTGGGTGGTGATTTGAGTTTTTACCCCCACCACCTCCAGGTGGTCCACACCGACCATAAGGAGCAGGTGGACAGGGACGAGCTAAACTCCCAGAAGCTGAGGTCCACGACCAAAACACTCCAAAGATGATTCGAGGTATGATCTATGTCTACTCCACCTTATATGTATAACTTATAGTAACATGTTACAATCACTATTTTATTTCCACATCCCTCGTTCGGATCTCGGATATTCTGGGGGAGCTGTTGCTCGATCCTTACAGCTAGAGAAATCAACATAAGAGGATTTGAAGATTACACACTGGTACTGTTAGTATGAGCTTACTCTAAGAGGAGAGAGATTTGGTTGGGATCTTCTAGTAGTGGCATTAAGTGCATACACCATATTTTTTGATATAAATTGGTTGTCAACAGTCCAAGGTCAGATCGATGGTATTCGACGTACTTTGTTGTTTGTCCATGAAGATTGGACCAGGTTTTCCTTTACTTGTGAAAAGAGATACATTTCATAATAGGACGAACATAACCGATGGAGGGTGGAGCCAATCGTACATCATTTGGCTAGACTTACCCTTAGATCAGTTTATATTGATATTCTGAGCTATCCTTCAGTGGAGGACTAGTACACTGATGTTTTCTCTAATGATGTTTCAGGTCTACCTCCTCATAGGGAGATAGACTTTTATATTTACTTGTACCCTGGGAAGGAACCGATATCTACACCATCATATCGGATGGCTCACAGAGAGTATCGAGAGCTGCTAGTACAATTAGAGGACTTGAAAAGGTTGGGGTTCATTAGGCCAGTGATTCTCCTTGGGCACCCCCAATTTTGTTTTCCAAGAAGGAGGATGTTAGTTTGAAACTATATGTAGACTATTGGTGCCTAAACTAGTTGATTGTGAAAAAACATTACCCACTACCACAGATTGACAATCTTTTTGATCAGCGGAAGGGAGATTTGGTTTTTGAAGATAGACCTAATATCAAGCTATCTCCAGCTCAGGGTATGGGATGTGGATGTGAAGAAGACGACCTTCGGATGAAGGTATGGCCATTATGAGTTATTTTTTATGCCATTTGGAATGACCAACACCACAATAGTGTTCATGGGACTCATCAATAGAATCTTCTAAACATACCTCAATCACATTGTGGTAGTTTTCATCGATGACATCCTAATATACTCAAGCACAGAGGAGGTGCATGCCTGTCATCTGCAGATACCTCTAGACACACATCCAGAGCACCAAATTGTATGTAATCTCTTGAAGTTCCAGTTCTGGATATGAGAAGATCGCTTTCTAGGACATGTAATTTCAGAGGATGGAGTTGGGGTGGATCCAATGAAGACCGAGGTTGTACTTTCTTGGGAGCCACCCAGGAGTAGGACGGAGGTGCGGAGATTCCTGGGACTAGCTGGTTAGTAACGGAGGTTTGTGCCTGCCTCTTCCAGAGTTGTGGCACACTTATCAAGGTTGATGAAGAAGATACAACAATTTGTGTGGTCAGAGAGATTCCATCAGAGTTTCTAGGATATGAGGAATTGAAAGATGATTGACCCCTATCTTAAGGCTTCCAGAGGAGGGTGTTGGGTACATAGTCTACTACAACGCATCCGAGAACGGGATCAGATGTTTCAAGATGTTAGAGTGACTAGTGATCATTAATAGTTCTTGATAGCTGAGACATCATGAGCAGAACTATGCTACACATGACCTAGTTTTATCAGTATTGGTCTTCTCCATGAATATGTGGAGACATTACATGATGGGTGAATGGTTTACAGTCTACTCTGATCACATGAGTCTCAGGTATATATTCTCTAAGAAGGAGATGAACCTGAGATAGAGGCATTGGCTTGAGATCCTCTTGGAATATGACATAGATATAGACTATACACTTAGGAAGGGGAACTTATTAGTAAATACACCAAGTAGGAGATCTGGTATACAGTTGATGAGTGATGTGATCAAGCAGCTATCTACTTTATGGATATCCTACGTGGAACTAGATGGAGCATCCTATCTTTAGTTTCTGATAGTCACTCCCCCACTCCTTCACCGAGTCAGGGAGGCGAAGATTGGGGGAAATGACTACGAGGCACGACGTGCTCAGATATACACAGGACATGAACCTGATGGATTTTTCTAAATGTAGGGAGAACATCATAATCTTCAGAAGGAATACTATGGCATCATTGGATCAATGAGAGTATTTGTTGAGGAAGTTCCTAACATCCCCAATAGCGGTACATCTAGGAGTGGCGATGATGTACCATGACCTACGGAGTCAACACTCATGGGATCGGAGATGGTACAGGATACCACAAAGATGGTGAAGGTTATATAGGAGCAGATGAAGACTGTACAAATTAGACCTAAGTCTTCTGATGAAAGGAGATGAAGACCTCTCGAGTTCGAGGATGGTGACCATGTCTTCCTAGAGGTCTCATCTTCACTATGTTTCTAGAGATTTTCATAGGGTAGAAAGTTATCTCCAAGGTTCATCAGACCCTTCCACATCCTCAGTAGATTTGGTGAGGTGGTGTACGACCTAGCTCTTCCCCCTCAGTTGCACTGGGTGCATGATGATTTTCTTGTATCCCATATACGGAGAAACATACATGATCTTTACCACATCCTTTACTAGGGATAGATAGAAATCGTTAATGGGGTGATGTTTTCGGAGGTTACATTAGAGATTGAGGATTGATAGGAGCGAGTCCTTCATGGGCGGTCTATAACTCTAGTGCGTGTTCGTTGCCAGCATGGGAACCTCTGGGAGAGAACATGGAAGTCGGAGGCTCAGATTCATGATTAGTACTCCCACTTGTTTCCATAGTTTTTTCTGTGGATTTCAGGGTCGCAAAGCCCTTAGGGGGTGAGAATGTAAAGTCCCAAAATTTTCCATGTATTTTTTAATTATATAAGACTATTACGAGTCTGCAAAAATTGATGGCGCATGATAAAGAGGCTAGGTGAGCCATGAATGTATTTCTGAAATTTTTTTTGGGTACGTTCTATTATCATGTGAGTGAGAATTTGTAAATTTTGAACCAGTATTCAGAATTTAAATATGAGGACACTATTGAACTCGTAGAACCAATATTCTGTTAAGGAGTCCTTCACCTCAAACATATTAGGTCAAGGGTGGATGGTGTATTATTGGTTTTTCATGGGAAAATTGAAAAAAAATAACATTTTATTTTTCATTCTTGAAACATCCTATTCGAATATTGGTGGTGGGGACCACTGGACCTTGAAACATTTTATCTTAATTCAAGGTAACTCTTAGAATTCCCCAAATTAATGAGCCAACAATATTTCGAAAAATACTGAACTCTCAATTAAGTAGGCACTTCACCTCTTGTGGTAGGGGAAATTGTTGGAATATGAGAGAAAATGGGACAGTTTTTGGATGAACATCATCCAACGATGAGCCACCCCCAATTAAGAAAGAGGAACCAATGCTCAAGCCAAAATCAGAAGCATGTTGCAGGTATGACGAATACTGGAATTCCCTTCAATGTATTCATCTTCGTCCACATGATATCTCCAATGAATCAATGAGGTAGTGTTTGTTTATAATTTTTCTTCTTGGTTTTATGTTGAATCATTCTTCTCGAGCCGCATGCTATCAGTTTAATAAAGAGGTAGAGGGACAAAAAAACATGGCCCGATCCCTCCACAACATCATTATTGATGTGTTCTTTATGTGCAGAGTGATGAGTTGCGTGGAAAATGGCCACATACCTGGAGACTGATACCGTTAGGGTTTAGGTGGTGGCAGTGCAATCGGGTCGTGGAAGGATGTCGTGGCCCATCGGCCAGAGTAGAGGAGGGTGGCCACCTATACAACAGTCGGCCGCGTAGATGCAGGGTGGCGCATGTCTGCACTGTCAGTAAAGGAGGAGGCCATGACGACATACCGGGATGGTAGTTGGCACCCGACCGACCATGAGAGAAGTGGCGACGTCGCACCGTTGGAAGGTGAAGCCGACAAGACTTTTGGCCGGCCGCGTCATGCCAAGAAGTACCCGCTCGGGCAAGTCCCGCGTGGTAGCAGGCGGCACTGCCACATTAGGAAAAACGGAATGGCCCTTGGGCCATTCGAGAATCCAGGGGGCCCCCAGGTGTCGGTTAGTGAGGACCTGACAGTGGATCGTACCGCGGGCCGCCCTAGTGAGTTGCGCCTAACTAGCGCCACCGCGGGCTGCCATAGCAAGATGCTCTTAGCGGGCAGTGGCCCAGTGGGCCAGGCTGGGTTGGGCCAGGTTTACTCGAACCAGGTCGGGTCAGCCCAGGCCGGGTCGAACCTGGCCCGAGCCTGTTTGGACCCATATACACTTTTTGGCCCTATATTGAGAACCAGGAGTCCATTTGACAAACCTTCTGTAGTACTAAAATATTTGGACCGAGATGGTATTTTTGTTATTCTACACTTATGTTTTGAATAATGTTTGACTATGAAAGGATTGGATTGAACTCGAATCCAACCGTGCCCTCAGAACGGAAATGCTAATAACTTACAAATTGGGCATCCGATTGACGCACCCTTTATCATGTTGGGTCCCTTATGATGTGGAGGACCTTTGGGATACTTATTCATAGTAATTCATGGTACTTTAATTATATAAAAATGGAGTTTGGAGCATATCGTCCCAGAATCATGCGTGCTATGTGCGGAAACCCTGTTTTCGTTTGTACATGAAGACTCATCTGATCTTTTGTGGGTTATCTTTAGATCCTGTGTGGGTATACATCGGATCCTCTATGGGTCAGCATCTACAGATCCTATGTAGGTCATCTTATGATCATCTGTGGGACATCTTCAGATCCTGTGTGGGACAATTGTATAGAATCTCAATGATGTAAGACAAACTACTAATATAGCTAATCATATATAATTCCGCACATATGGTATACCTGGTGTGACC
Organism: Viscum album; assembly: GCA_963277665.1. NCBI lineage: Eukaryota > Viridiplantae > Streptophyta > Magnoliopsida > Santalales > Viscaceae > Viscum > Viscum album. The sequence goes on from OY728125.1 coordinate 872,871,153, forward strand.
TGGGTCTTTAACATTGTGGTACACTTCTGTGTGGTAATACCTTATTGGTATTATTATGTTTTCCATTACCTTTTTTTACATAACTATATGGTGTTACCAGTGTGGTACTTCTATCTTTGTAGTGAAACCTGTGTGGTACTTCTCCGTTTCTGGTGTTACCTTTGTTGTATTCTTCTGTCATGTGTGAGATGAGTATATATTGATAACAAAGGTGTATGTATGGGAATATACCTAAGTAGTTTGACGACTATTTCAACATGAATTTAGATTGAGGTATTTATTTTTGGTTTATCCTTTTTGGATTCTGAGAGACCTTTGGGGGTCTCGGGGTCCCTACTGAGTATTGTTATACTCACATTTGCACAGGCTACGCTCGTACATTATTATGTCATGTGCAGACTACTGACAACATTGATCGTGGATGAGGGTGCCATGACTGGAGGCTGCTCGGAGGTTGTCCTTTAGAGGAGACATACCACATACATGACAATTTGAGATCTGTACCTACCCTTCAGGTAGGATCCTTTGGGGGTGTTTACATGAGATGTTTTGAGTTTTACTTGTACCTTCCAGTTGTGCTTGTATACCGCCCCCCTTTAATTACTATACTCACTCTATTTACTATATAGTTTTCTTTTTTCTTGTATATTGTTGTGTGCTGGGATTGTGTGAATTTGTAGGTTAAAATTCAATTTCTTCATTGTATAAGAGATATGTTTTTCCAGTGCTATTCGCCAGCCCCTGTCCCATTGAAGGCAGGCTTGGGGTTGTCATGGAACGGGCCCTGGAGGATGGGTCATGACATTACCACAATTATAAATTAATAATTAGTGACATTATAGGTATTTGTATAAATTAAGGATCCAATATGGTTTGAATAGAAATAGTACCTTTAGAATTGTAACGTGACCTTTAGGAATAGTAATTCAGAAAATAGAATAGTAAAAACCAATATTAATGTATAAATATAATTCTAGAATCATATAAATTATACAATGATATAATTATTTCACGGTATAAGTAAATTAATTTTTCTAATATGATAGAATACATGTTGTTAATTTTATAAAACATAAATATATATTTAAAATCTTATAATTATTATAAACATTTAAAATATAATTTATTTTTATGAAATATTATAATATATTTTTTTGTGTGTAATGGATATTAGATAATTGTAAGTGAAAATAATTAATTTTTAAATGAAATCTAAAATCCGTTATAATTTTGAAATCATTATTCTTCAAATAAATTTTTTTGTTAATTAAAAAGTATATTTTTCATACTTATACAACGTTGTTCATAAAATTGAGTTCATTTTTGACTCGTAAATGTTGAAAAAGGGTTATTTTTAATTGTTGGTATTTTTTTATAATAGATAAATTTCCGATGAACAGTGAAATATGATAATTTAATATATTTTAAAAAAACATGAATTATAGAGTCATATATGATGCAAAGATGATGTAAGAAGTTAATATTTAACTCTCCTTCAGTATTTTAACTAACCAAATATATATTATTAATTAAAAAACATACTTGTATGAAAATACATGTATATAAATGATATTATTGAGGAATTTTATATCCCTATACATGGTTTCATGGTGCTAATTTTATTTGGGGAATAAATCAGGAAACCATATCTATTATAATGTCTTTATAAGATCATGAAAATTGAAAATGCTATGAATCTCTATGATAATGTAATACATCATGTTCATAACATGAGATAGTTGGGATGTGACGTCATTCACAAATCTTGATATGAAAGAACATGTGAAATTATTCCCATATCCCAGATAATATTATAACAATGATAGAATTCATTCTCAAAAACTGATGTATGGGAACTTGAAATATCATACACAACAGCACACATAACCATTTTTTCGGCAAAAAATATAAATGGAATAATCATATTAATGATAATAACAATTATATATCCCCTCTAATACAATTATATTAATCAATCCCAATATGAATAAGGTCATACAAATTCTTATAATATAAATATTGAATCAGGTATCTCTTGTCTTGGCTATCCCAAACATTAAAATTTCATTTTAAATAGCCATTAATTTTATGAAATAAAAGAAAATTAATTGAGGGTCAAGAATAAAAATTTTAAGATGTTATTGTCAATTTAAAAATTATTTTATAGAAGTAAATTCCAATTTGGATAATATATGAAAACGTATAAAGTGATTTTTATATTTGACCAATTTCATATAAAGAGGTTATTTCATCCAAGACATGAAAATGCATGGAAGTGATTGAGTTAATTATCCTATAATCAAATAGAAAGGCTCTAAGAATGTATAAAAATGTGTGTATAATAATTTAGAAATGAAAAACAATGTTTTAAGATGACGATAGGAAATAGATGGCATGTTGAAAAATGGGGGAGCTAGGAACCATATATATTTATAGAGAAAATAATACAACCTCCTATATTAAGGCTGTAGAGGCCACCTCATCCAATATCAACATCATATTTAAAAACAATCAAATGAAAAAAAATGAATAATGAACCAACACCTAGATAATAAAGAGAATGATCTGGCCCAAAAATATAAAAATATATATGAATAGAAACAATTATATAAATGAAGATTATTCCAAGTCTTATTGATTCTATCCTCAAGCATCTAATGACACTTGATTTGAAGACCATATGTGATAACAGAATCAACGCCTTGATATGGAAGCGATAAGAGCTCTCATAGGTGAGAGAACTTACGTTCATCCACAATATAAGAGAAAAACTAAAATAAGTATTTAGAATTTTTTAATTAAGGGGAAAAATTAATATCTCTTTCAAAATTGTGGTTGATTGTTTTGGAAACATAGTTGGCCAAACTATGTGCACCCAATGCTTCTTCCCCTATCAAAGGGAAGAACCTAGAAGGTTTTGGAACAATGTTTTTCTATCCTTTTGAACATAATGAAAAATTATTATTTATATATTTTTTTTTGTTTTTGCGTGATAAATAACTTTGTATTTCTTAGTGGTAGACAAATCATTTAGCCTCCAAAAGGCCACAATGTGACACGAATGGTTTCCCCACATAGTACAAATCATGCCTTGACTGTTCATACCACTATGTTTTCCCAATTCATAGAGATATTTTCCTTCAATATTCGCCTCATTATCCTAGGATCTTACATATACTATATTTCACCTTTACTAGTAGAAAATAAAAAATAGAAACACAAAAATGATGATCCATAACATTGTGAAAAGTATCTTCTATTATAGTGAGGTGGTAGTTTGGCATAAACAGAAGCGATGGTTTTTTCCAACTTGATGGATAATGGGATTAGAAAATAATATAACATTTAAAAAATAATAAATAATTCTTTTGGATATACTATTGTAATTTTTTTGATATTTTTTAGAAAATAATTTAATGTTGCATAAGAATAAATAAAAAATTGTCTTTGCTAGTACAATTAATTTATAGTAGAGATACATCCCTTTAATATATTCTTAATGGAATTATGGTTGGTATTTTTTGATTACTAAAAAACTGTAATTTGTTAAAAAAAATGTTAATTAATTATTTTTTATGGTATTTTAATGAAAAATTTCTCAACTTGGGTTAATAAAGATAGGGGATGGGTGTCCTTTTATATGTGGAGAAGGGGACACTTATAGATTTTTTAAAAGAATAAAACACATTAATGTATTAATAAAGACTAGTTGCTCCAAAGTGGAAAATTTTCAAAGAATAGATGATATAGGTTCTAAATATGGAAATAAAATAGATATTGCATATATTTATAGGTAATTATAACACATATCACTACAGTTTAATTGATAGTTAACATGTTTTTTAAATATAATTGTTGTGAAATGTGTTTTTTTTCTATTTAATATTAGTTATGAAAATAATCAAATGTAACCATTTTAATTTTATGACATCATTTTCCTAGATAATCAATTAATTTTATCATATTCAAATCATATAAGTGGAATAATTTTATTTAATATTAAACACATAAAACATAGATTTTTTTAAAAAAAATAATCTTTACAATTATAAAAACGTTTTCAATCCATTTATACTATACAATATATCCTCAAGATAAACATCATATTTTTAATAATATGTGTTAAGTAAATATTTTCTGGAATTTTTGTAAACAATATTTAACCTTTTATATTATTGAAATGATGATATATTTTTCAATAAAAGACATTAATTTTCATTATTAATTGAAAAATAATACTTCTTAGAATAATATTATAAATTTAACATAAGATAATTTTAACATGGTTGTTTTGAAAATTAATTTAAATTTTTATATTTCTTTTCTAATCATTGGAAAAAATATATATTATTTTATTTTAAAAATAAAAAAACATTTTTGAAAAAAAACCATTTAATTTATTAACTTCTCATATCATAAGTATTAATAAATATGATCTTCATACTTATTTCATAAATTGATTATAAAATATTCATTAATTTTGAATGATCATCTATGTCATAAAATAAATATTTAAATAATAATATTTTCTTTCATTATAATATCAATGTTGCACCTTGTATATGCCATCGAGTGTAGTTTAATTTTTAAATCATGTAATTTTTGTTTTGTCCCTCCTATGAAACATCATCCTTATAATTTTTTTAGGAATACCTTATAAATACATGAAGGTAGTTTTTATCATGACATCCTCTGGTTCCCATGTTTCATCCTCCATTTTTTTCATTTATACAATATACCTTTTTTAGTAGAGTCATCAGATTCTTCAATACTTGATCAATTGTGTTAGGAATCTATATATTATATTTAAAATACAATAGATCATATTTAAATTATATTACACCAAATGTGAAAAAAATTATCACCTAGAATATACTTACATAATAATGAGATATGTAACACATTATGACATTAGAGAGGTTCAATAGAATTTCAAAATGTGAGGACTCATCTATGATTCTATCAAGAGTCATAAAACATCAAATATAAATGGGGATTATTTTCCCTTAATAAAAAACATATAACAACCTACCATGGAAATACTATTATGAATACAAGATAATCTAATTGAAATTCTAGATCATTATTCTAGTAATCATTAAAACACTTCTACCTTCTCTATGATTATTTAACATGATTTTGAAGAGTAATTACTTTTCTCATTGTCTCCTAATAATGTTTTGGGTCTAAAATATTCCTTTCACTAATTACATCCCAAGAAGTTCATATGAAAAATAGCTTTCTAAAAAATGATATATATGGATCGAATTTAATACATGAATGATATACAATGTTTTATAGAAACTCTATAGAAAATAAATTTTAATACCTCATACTTTGAAAATAAATGCTCATAACCCCAAAATGTTTTATGTAATTTGAATATTCCTTTTATACTATCAAATCATTTCACAAATGGTAATATATTATTAAATTGTCTTCAATATTAGGATAATTCTAGTGATATTTAAATAATTTTAATTTCAAATTATAATAAAGATCATAAAAATTGAAATAGAAACGAAATTAAATTTAAAAATAACATTTATATTGATTCATAAAATACACTAAAGAGTTAAATATTATTTTGTATCGTTAAATTTTCTATATTTTATTAGTGATTAAAAATAACACATATTTTAATTTTCAATCTTCATTCCTTTTGTATTCTACAGATAAAGTCTATAGTTATTTCATCTCATTTAATTAATATAACTTTAATAGGTTTCATGACTTGTATTTGATGTTTCCTCTTATCCTTCACCTACTGAAAATCCAATAAAAGAAATACATTGTTAGAAATTTACCATATAAAATAATCACCCAAATATGTACCATAAAATACCTATAAATAATCGTCCGATAATGGATAATTTTTTAATTTTAGCTGGGTGAATAATAAAAAAATATCATTTAATAATATTGTATATAAGTCACACATAAACTACTTCCAAATTTCATAACACCATCATTGTATATGAAGTCCTCCAAATTCCCATCATTCAATGTATTATATTTTTTAAACATTATTATCAACAAAAGGAAGAGAATATTTTACCTGTTTCAGTAAATATTGTTTAATAGTAATTTGAAAACAGATTAATTATTCTTCATCCTTTTATCTTTTACATATGTCATTACCATATCTATAAACATAGATTCACTATCAATCATAATTTTGGAATGAACTCATTTATGTTTCTGGCGTAATTATTCCACTACCTTATTTTCCATAATCATATGATGGTGTATAAATATATTATAAACCATTACTACCATAAACCATCATCATTACCTCATGTTGAGAACTATTTTTGATACAATATATTTTATACTCCAGTTACATTTGTATATCTCACATATTCCAAAAAAGAGTTAATGCCTCAAAATAATCAACATAATGATTATGGCTCCCACTCAAGATCATGTGTTCCATTAAATTGATCATTTTTAATAAACTATCATGTTTAATATGTTAAAAAGTTATCATTTTTAATAAATAAAAAAACATTTTTTCTATAAATCACTATAAATCACTAATACATCATTTTAAAATGATAGAGACAAATTGAAGCATTTTACAGTCTCATCTTTAATATTTTAGAATATTCCCCACATTTCATTTTTGATTTGATCATTAGGAAATTAATTGTAATATTGGTTAATATTATTTAATTTATGGGTTATTTTTTCACAAATCTCTGATAGTAACATAAAACCCATTAAATCTAAATAATTTATTTGTTTTCATCATTTCATAATGTTATTTAACAAATTTTCTTCACATGATCAACTAGGAATCCATCCGTGGAGAAAATTTGATGGAAAAAAATTAATAAAAAATTAAAATTATTTTAAATTTTTAATATAATAGTTTCCTCCTAATAGTTTCAATAATGAACTGTAAGTTATTTTTAAGGCCCTAAAACCTCTGACAAAACACTTATATATAATTTATAAGTTCAATAAAATAATCATCAGGATATTTTTAAAATATTTTAATCATTATATCCCTAAAAAACAAGTTCATTAGTAAATCCAAATGGAATTTATACAAGTCCAGAATATTAATTCCACATAACAATGTAGTCTTTAGAATATATTATTTCTTCACATACAATTGATGGAATAAAAAATTAATATCAGTATTTGAGAAATATTAAGATCCCTAAATATAGTCAAATAAATCAAAAAGGAAAGGAATATGATACATGTTCTATATTAAAAATAAATTGATTTCCATATAATTAATATAAAACAAAAAAAGACTTTTAGTCTTTTAAATTAATATAATATGGTCATCCTATGGTTAAACACTCGGGAGTATGAATCTCATATTACAAAAATCAACTAGTAGTTTATTCCCGTCCAATAATTCTATAATGGACATTCTAGTGGTGATTTTTTTTTCTATCGGCATTGAATAATGAATAAATCAACTGAAAACTAAATTTCATGATCTGGTTGATGACTATTTATTTCCTTAGGAATTACTTTAATATATCCACACACTATTGGTATATCCTCAATTTTAATGTTATATTATACAATATAGGTTGTTTACTCTATAATTACACTTTAATATCATTTATAATATCTACAATGGGTTGATCTATACATAAATCCTCTTATGAACTCTCCCCATAAAAGAATTTTTTATTCCACATCTTCATAAAAAATCTTAGCTTCCTTCGATATGTAATTTTTTTACCCTCATATTTTAAATTTTATTAAAGAAATCGTATTATTTAATATTTAAAAATAGTTTTGATAATAAATTCATTACATATAGATTATTTATGTCTCTTTATAAGAACTATATGATACATCCATGTTACAGTTAGCATTCAACAAGGAGTTTTAACAGATATGACTTTTTATCAAGTTAATGGGAAATAAATATTTTTTATGGGGACCAAGGTAGACATAAAATTGTAATAATATATATAATAATACATTTAATTATGTAATTTTTTATTCTATTAATGTATAATACACAATTCCCTTAAGAGCATCCACAAAAGATGTAGTTATTACATAGGCATGGCCTTCTCTCTTTAGCTTCCTATGTAGTAAGTTATCTTTATTCATGATATTGTTTTTGAATAATTACATATTTCACTATAATTGATTCACTCATCAATAATGGAATCTTTTATTCCCTTAAATTCATTATCCATATAACATTTTTCTATATACATGTTACACACTCTCATGCTCTTCAAGATTTTTTTAGAATTTTTCTTTCTACAATTTTCACAAGAAATATATCGTTTAATTTTCTTATTCTTCTACAACACATTAAATTTTTCATGAGATTTAAAATACATATTTCTCTATTTATTCCCATAGAAAATATGGCTTTCTAGAAAATACTATATTTGTTTAGAATGACTATAAAATAATATCATTGTATGATAAAAATTATTATGAAACTTGTTCTCATCAGATACTTGTCTTAATATCTACAATGAACTCGTAAAAGATTATTTACATATGACTTATGTAATCTATATAATACCAAGATAACATATAAAATGTAATATCATAATATTCATCACAGTATTCTTCCATTTTCATTAGGTCTATGAACTATCTCTTCATTTCATTTTGAGTGTCCAGAGGAATGTTTTTTTATAAAATAATGTTTCATTATATTTTTATATTCTATATGTATTATTCATTTACCGTACTTATTATTATGTAAAAAAATTATCATAATATAAAATAATAGTATTTAATATAATATACAACTAATATTACCATCTATATTTATTAAAATCTTAATTCTAGAAATATCATATCAATAGAAATTATTTGTTTCTCACATACCACGTTATTTTTAATCCCGTATAATGATATAGTATATTGTCTCATGAAATGATACAATATAGTTGTTTATTAACTTATTTAATCATGTTTCTATACATATAAAAGGTTATTAGGAATCAACTTGTTTATATTCTATATTATATGCATGACTTAATCAATTCCAACAATAGTGGTGCTGACATTCCAAGTAGGAGGTTTTCACTTTGTAAAAAAGTAGTGAAATTGTTCAATATTTATATTCCATTTATAAAAAATGGAATATAATAAATTATATCATATAATTATGAGTTACAATATATAATTATATTTCTGATTTAAAACATAACATAAGTTTAAAGTCTATGATTAATTATATTAAAAAATATAAACATATTTTCATTGGTAATATTAATTGAAAAAAACAAAATCAGTTATAATTAAATGTAATTACCCAAATATTATCCTAGTGGAGTGTCAAATTATGTGTGAGACAAATATTATTGTCATATAGTGGGTAATGATTGAATCAAATTCCAATTCATACTTTTTTGAATTATTATCAGTAGGTATAAGTGTTCCAGAGTAAAATCTGCCTGTAATATTCATTGAGTGATGTAATTTCATTAGAAATTGACTTATTATCTAATTTATATTTTTATTTTATTCCATAGTTTTTCATTTCATTAATGTGTTCTCTGTGGATATTTCCAATAATAAATGTTTTCTTAAATATAGTTCCAATTTATTCTACTTATCTTTCATGATTACAATATGCAACATCCCTTAATCCAGAAACCCAGAATCAGGGTCTACATTATTATATTTTAATAGATATATGGATTCCAATCATAAATAAATGTTCAGTTTTGTAGTCTTTTATAACCACAAACATTGATATGACAAATTTTACATTTTTAATTAAATATTAACAGTAATAAAATAAAATACTCAGCATTTATGAAACACAATTTAATATTTAATAATCATATGGTTGTGAAATGAAACAATATAAGGGTGAGATAAAATTAATAAAATTCTTATATATGATTGAAGCTAAAAAAATTAAATAAATCATAATTAACATTTCATGGTAAATTAATTTAAAACACCTTCTCTTTAGTAAAAAATAGATCATTAAATCTATCATTTTATAATATAAATGCAGTAATCTTGTGGATAATAATAATTGAATTCACAATGATGGAAAAATTAAGTATATTTATCATGATCTTGGGCAATATGATATAAATACCTTCAATAATGTGCATCATTAAATTTAATAAGAATAGTATATACCAAAATAATTTTGAAAAAAATTGACATATAAGACCATTCAATGCATCAAGGGGATATATAAATCTAGGGACCACCGAACACTACATGTCCAATGAATTCCTCATATGTTAAATGAAAAATTAAATTTTTAAAAATTATTCTTTATCTAAAGCCATCTTTATTGGGAAAATGTTATCTATTTATCAATAATTTCCCATAAAATAAAATAAATTCAAATAATATAACAATATGTAGAAATTGGATACATTTTAGGCAATAATCATATCCATGATAAAAAATTTAGGTATTAAGAGAATTGAAATACAAAATTATCATAATAAATTAAATGATTAAAATTATGGAATCGTTTTAACATACCCTTATTAGTTAATAATAAAAATAAATTATTTTTATAATTTACTAATGGAAATACCATAAAATATAATCATAAACATTCATACGTAAAATACCATTTTCACATTGAATAATAACCTTTAATAACTAAAAATACCAAAAATATAACGGGAGATTTTTAATTTTCAAATAAATATGTAATATTATAAATGTGGAATTATAAAATAATGTGTTAATAATGATATGAAATTATTTTACTTCCAAAAAAGTGAAACACTTTTAATTTTAAGAATTTGATGAAAAAGTACCTCATTAAAATATCAGTGAAGAATAATCCTTTTAAACCATCTTATAAAATTGTAAAACATGGGTATATTTTATTTAATAAAAAAATTATTAGTAATTTTTTTAAATACATGTTTTAGTGTATATATAAAAGTAATAAATATTTATCTAATAAAAAGTGACATTTTATACATTTTTCTTTTCTTTATATCATTTAATGATTCTAATTTAGAGGAGAGGACTTGTTAGAATAAATTATTGAAAATCCGTAAAATATGAAAAATTGATAAAACATTAATCAGAATATATATATATATATATATATATATTCAATACCTCAATCGTTCAATATATATACCACATTAAAATATATATGTGAATAATACTGAATATTCCCCATTGGAGTGGTGATTGAGATTAATTACATTACCTTACACTTCCTCTGGGATTAGATTGAATTAAAATCTTGAATAATAGTTTTAAACACTTTATAATTTAATAATGAACCTTATTCATATTGATAATTTCATATATTATTTTTTACAGCATTTTATCATATATTCTATAAGAATATTTCTTCGTAACCACTTTTATGTGTGCTGATTTATTCATTTTCCCATTTTTCTTTTTTCATGGAAGTAATAGTTTATGCATATAGAATATAGTTCCATAATATCAAGATGTATATAAATATTATATATACGTATCATTTTATTTCATTAGATAACTTTTTACAATGTTTTTTGAAATTTTTACAAGGAAAATGAATCTCATATCATTGTTCATATGGTAGGGAGTAGATATGCACAAGTGGTGTCACAATTTCCATAACGGTGAAAGGAAAAAGTAGTACAATATATTTAAATTTAATAAAAACCATATCTCATCATAAATATAATTTATTTTCATTGGATCGGTCAATATGGAAATACATTAGTGTCATTGATAGATAACTATTAGAATAACCATGTTAAATATATTTAGAGGGGGTCAATTAGGATTTGACATATTAATAAATCTAGTACATTTAAATGTATTTTTGACTTATAAAATGATAACAAAAAAGATATTAAAACATTCATATTAAATAAATATATTTATTGGGTGACCATCATTGGGATATGTCCATAGAGTATAAAATGATAATGTGTTGATGTACCGAATCCACTTAAGTGACCATTTGTTATAAGGATTTGAGTGGGATCATTATCCATAATTGTTCAGAATAATTTGAAATGTCAAATATAATAACACTATCTATGGATGTGAATGAACAAATCCACTAGTGGAATCTTTTGACAATCAGTACTAAGGTTATTCACACTTGTGGGTCTCTTTATACCTTTGATTCATAAACGAGATGCAAACAAACTTTGGGGAATAAATTTATATTATAATTTTGTAAACCCTATTAAAGACTTCATAGTAATTCCATTATGTGATATTGATCTATGTGAACTGTTTACAAGAATCCTCTACGCTGCCCTTCCATGAGAATCCTCCGCGAGGCCTCATCAATGAGACACCTTTGTGAGATACCTTTTTGAGTATATATTCTTTTTATATGAAACCATGATAAAAGAAGACCTACATTGTATTGTTATGGGTTTCATTCTATATCAAATTGTTCATATATTCATGAAAAAGCTATATCCCTACCACACATCACATAATTACTTTGCAAAATCACTTCATGAGAGTAATTCACTAGACATTATTCTGATTAATAATATCACATGATTCTAACCTAAGACCATTATCCACTCAAGGGAACACATTTCTTAAAAAAATAAAAAGTAAGAAAAAATTATTTATTCTTGTGGACGTTTTATGGAGTATTTATCGGCATGAATCGATCAAAATAATTCTTAAAATAGAGGTTAAGTATATATTATAAAATTTTATCAAACAAGCATATTAACTATGAAATATATCTCTATATATTGCCATTACACATGATGAAAATACATTATGTGATACCCATCATTTTATTTTTTTGCGTCATGTGATCCCATTGTTTATTCAATTGAACATTATTTGGGATTCAAATTATCCCATCACATGGTTTGGAGATAGTCGGCTGACCGATTCCATTATGTTCCTACACATCACATGATCCCATTTTTGAGATTCTTAGAGAATAAAGAATTTTTCACCTGATTATGAATTATTGAAAGAGTAGACTTCCATTTTCATCCATTTTTTATTAATACACATCAGTTGATATATTCACAAGATTGTCAGACAATCATATGGGATATTGATTATCTCATCATGGGATCCACTTAAAATCAATTAGATTCATTAGGTGAAACTCATGATCTGTTATGACATTCACACTCTGAGTTATTTGATCATACATTCTCATGCTATGTGATCAATCCCCAAATACAATTTCTTCATGTTCCCATATTAAATTTGTGCTCCAGGTGATTAATTATGAAATTCCTTCCAACTCATCACAGACCCCTTGATAATTAAATTTTTTTAATAATGTAAAACCATCTTAAGAAACCAAATGATCAAAAAATAACTATAAATATGGATTTAATCCAAAAAAATCCCAATTTTGAATTAATCAAAACAAATATAAAATCCATGAAGCAACGTGTTGACTTGTCATGAATATGAATACCATTAACCATCTATAACCCAAAATAGGGATCATGGACACCATGTGAACATACAATAAGACCACTCGAGTCATGAAAAGTTTGATTAAAATGACCTTCATTAAATTTTTAAAATTGAAACATGTAGTTCACAAATATTCCAATGAAACAATCATGAAAAGTTTTGAAAAAAACACAACCCTAAATATAACATCTTATTACACCATTTTTTTCTTCAACATCTTATTGAACAGAAATCAGCACAAAAAAGGAAAAAAATTTATACCATAGATATAAAGGGACCCACATAAAAAAATATATTGGGTGTTGGATATAATCCAAGATATATTTTATTTTATTAAAATTATTCTCTATGAAATGAATTCATCATTAAGGTCCCAATATATAATTCTATAGAAACATTCTCCATCATTACAAGTCCAGGCTTAGGTTTCTCTTTGATAATATTATATTTTATTTACATGTTCATTTTCATTTAGTGATTGAATTAATTTTATCTATTATTTATATTACTTGAATAAGAAAATTTAATTCTTTTGGATAACTCACTTTAAATCCCTTATATTTAAGTAGATTCTTTATCCATAACAGCTATATACAAGCATGAGTAGTCATGATGCAACAATCATCTATGGTTCTCAGAAAAATAAAGTCTTCATTCGATATATTCCAAGAAATACATAGTCTACAAACATAAATTTAACCATCTCATATAGTAATTTGTTAATATGATGAACAGTCCCAATCTACATAAGTGAAACCCAATTAATGATGCTAAGATTATTCATTAAATAGTAATCTAAAATCCATCATTCCATTGATATATAAATGTATGGTTTTCAAAACAAGGAAGGAAATTTCATTATGATAACATTGATTCCATGAAATTTGGGATATAGATTATATAACATGAATTCATATAACTATTATCTAAAACATACTACAAAATATTTTTCATTATTTAGAGATATTGATAAAGTTACCCTCATAACATTTCAACAATTTATTAAATGTAGCAACAAGAGATATAATCTACCACAACTTCCAAAAAACACCCTGAAATGTTTTTATTAATAAATTAAATGTTCTATTCCTTCCATGGGTTACCTATAAACCAAGGGAAAAATTAACTAACTAATTATGGATATTTTAAAATCACATTTTTTAATTTTGAATTATATTTTAAATGTTTTATATTCAAAACTCCAATGATTGTTTCATCAACATATATGAGTACCATTATTCTTTGACTAATATCATTATTAACATAGATATTGTGGTCATCGACAACCCACTAATTTAATTATTCAAATACTAATCATGTAATAAATATCAAGCTCTGTGTGCCTGCTTCATCATATTTAGTCCATTGTATAAATAAAAATATTCTCATATTCATTGATGAAAAAAATATATAGTTGTATAATATAATCATCCTCTTATAGAATCTCATTCATTTAATCTAACATGACTTACATATATAATACCATAAAAACTAATTTTACTATTATGGATAAGAATAATAGATTGGTTTCTATCCTTCTGACAGGTAAAAGTCTTTCATCAACATCAATTCACTCAATTTTGATGTATCCCATGTTGAAAATTCAGTCATTGTCTAGAATTATTATGCTTTAATTATTGATATTGTTATGTAGAACTTATTTTTTCCAATGGAAGTTATTTTCTATATTTCATGAAACAATATCCCAACATTGATTCTTTAAAATTTATTATATATCGTCATTCATCACTATAACCCAACTCTCATCTCTTCATGCTTCATAATAAAAATTAATCTCTATAAACAATAATAATGTTTAATCTTCATACTTCTTACCTATACTCATTATATATTATCTCCTATGATATTATACTTATTGAATTTTTATTTTCTCTTTATCATCTATAGAGGTTTATTTTGATCATTATCTAAACAGTTTTATGAGTCTTCCTCATTTATCTTCAAACCCCAAGATCTTATCAAATCATCATAACTAACCTGTTGAAACTATTCATGTTTTTTTGGAGATTTTGGTCATTTTCTACAACAAAAAAACCATTTCTAATTTTTTTACTGAAAACATATTAAATATTTTAATTGATTATCTTATTAGACCAAAACCATGAAATATCCATTGATGTGCACTAGTTATAGTATATCTCTTATTTTAATTTTGAGAATGATACCTTTACTTCCAAATTCTCAAAAGTAACATGATTTTATATTAATTCCATACCACATCTCATATGAAGCTTCCTACTCCATAGTACACAATAAGGCTCTATTATAGATGTATAATGATTTCAAATATTATTCGTTACAAAACATATATCAACTATTATTCTCAAATTGAATAGTCCAGGCCATGTTGGGGATAATATGAAATCATCTCTAAATAACTCTAATTTTCCTTGGAGTTCTTAAAGATGTTAATTGGTTCTATATCCCATGTTTCCCAAGATAATCCTCCATATTTAAATTTTATCACTATGTTTCATTATCAGTCCTAATATTTGAATTTTTTATATATAATCTTTCCAACTTCTCTCTAATAACTTTATATACAACTTAGAAACTTGATCATGTTGTTTATTATTGAAAAATAATCCATTATGATGAAATAATCAATTAAATTGACATAATATATCCTATCATTAATGTCACATGGTAAAATAGTCCCACATACATCAATAAGAAAAATATCAATAACAACTCCTGAGCATTGGACGATTGAATTATTCATATTTGGAGTAATAATTCCTTATTGGAAAGCGTCACACATATGAGTATGATCAAATTATAACATATGGTTATCATAAGAAACGTAAAATTTAACCAAATATCTAAATTATTACTAGGTCGGATGACTCAAACCATTATAAAAAAATCATCATTGTTCATAAATAATATGTTTTCTTCTATAATAAGAAGATAGAGATTCCCCATTGAAAAATTATCTTGAAAATAATTGCACCATGTTGTCCTTTGATGATATATAGCTTCTTGTTAAATATTATAGCATGTAATGAGACCTTCATTTAACTAAAACATGGAATTTTGGGAATAATAACTTCCACAAACATGACATCAGCACATATCATGTATTTTCCCCAATAATTGGATTTTAGAAAGAAAATAAAATTTAGGAATACATCATTACAAAAAATCATGACACCAACATCATCATAACAATTTATTGTCACTACATTCTTATTACAAATCATAATTTTGGCTCATATGCTAGGAATAATCCATATTATTATTCAATCTGATTCACTTAAGGGAATCTATAGAACATCGGCCTCTGTAGGTCTTTGATTTCCTGATCTATGTCTATAGATTTTTAATTGCTGATGAATAATATTTTTGACCTTTATTGAAGTATAATGGTCCAGCATCATCATGAAAATATTCCAATTTAATGTTTATTTTATCCTTGTTTTATTATAATTTTTGATAATTCATGAAACCACATTGAGTTCCCTTCTTTGATTTCATATTCAAACTCTAAGTGAAATACCTAGAAAATACTAGGGCTCAAGGGGGGGCCCAAACTAATAAAGTGGTTGAAGCATGTCTGGATTTACTCACTACAAATACACAGGCTTTAGGGGAACCTTTTGTAGCTAGTGTCCAAACATCAATGCTTGGAGCGAGCCAAAATCCCTGCACATTTGAAATGGTATTGTATGCTGGTGAATATAAAATATATGATAGAGAGATCCATTATACTAGAGATAGTATATATAAGGAAGTTTAGTAGTGGGAAGAGAATTTAAAAGGAGGAAGAAGTTCGTTGAAGAACACACAATACACCAACACGAAGGCTTTGTCCTGTCTCAACATGAACAACAGAATTGACAATTTGATCAATGAGGGAGAGTCTGAAGGTATTTCCATGTTCCCCTCTTAGGCTGAGTCTGATGTAGATGTACTACCATTTGATGACAATAGTTTGTGAGTGGTTAGAAAAGGCTTTCACAACCAGAGAAGGAATAAAGGTAATAATGAAAACAAGGACTAGGGGAGCGTCATTGCTTCAAGGAAGCCAAAATCAAAGGGGTGAAAATATTACTCATGCCCTACTTGATAGATAAGGCCAGGTCATCCAAAAAGAAGGGAAACCCAGAGATCCCACGAACCTTCCCTTGGCAGGAGTGGAGGGTCGGCATGAGGACGTAACTGAGTCTCAAGAGCAAGTGTTAAAAACATCCAAGGCAGAGGACCATCATAAGGAGAGGAACATTCCAACTAAAGATGTGATGCCAGTGGAGGGGGATGCAACAACACATATAATGATTTGTGAGGTAGGTTCATTGATGACATGTAGTGTCTGATAGTGAAGTAGTTTGGGAAGAAGATGGAACTACTCATGCATTCTAGGGATGAAATGAAGGAGGCTTTTTTCAAGATCAAGTATTCGAGGGAAGATGCTAAACAATTGATGGGAAGGTTAAACCCAATGGAAGCTACCAGAGAGAAATTTTTGTGGATGGATAAGAAAGAATGCATCTTGGATACGTTATTCAACATGGATAAGATAAAAAATAAGAGTACATGATATCATGGGACTACCTAGTATGAAATTTTGAATAAATCCTTGAGTTCAATACAGACTCTTAGGTTAGATCCTTTCCCTGGAAACTGATTAGGGAAGGAGATCTTATTCACCATATACCTTAAATTAATAATTATATTGTTTCCTTTGAGAGTGATCTGTTTTTAATATGTGATGGATCTCACTTTCCTATTAAAAGTGTTGTGAAAATAAAAATGTTATGTTGGATAAATCTGAGATTTTCAATTCCATCTATCATATCAGACTCCTCTTCTTCTATCTGTTGCATATTGAGTTTGTCATCATGAACCAACTAGTTTGATTTCATTATTTTGTCTCTCTAAATATCGATCTGCTTAATAAAATCATCATATTCAATAATATGTTCAACACTTGAACTGAATACTCTATCATTATTGTCTCTTTATTGAGTTGACTTGGAATTGTCCTAGACTACCACCATAACATATCCTTTATGATCCATGTCATCATTCATATCTTATGTATGAGATTTATTTGAACAATATTTTTATTTTGAAGGAAGAAACTTCGATACAAAGAAATTGTGATTAATGTTTTTTTATATTTATATTATATAATGAATTTTTTGGTGTTTCATCATTAAACTTATCATCATCAAAAAAATTCTTGGGATACTTTAATACAAGATATACACCATTTCCACAAATAAAGGATACATGTAGATGTTTCCCACTATGACCTCATTTTATCATATTCATATTCTATAGTGATATAATTCATGACTTTCAATTCCACATTCTTATATTTTCTTTTTGACATGGATATATTATTATCATTTTTCACAATGTACTCAATAAGATTATTTTGTAAGATATAAAATATCATCTCTATTGTATCATTATCTTATAGAATATATACATTCATGTTTAATATAGGTTTATTTATTCTAAATATGAACATACCGATCCTTAAAAGTATAATAACTTATATTGTACCATGCATATCATAAAAATTATCATTTACCCAGTAAAATAATGCATCCATATACTCAATAAGTGGAATTCTCCAGGTTTGTTATTTTTCTTCAAAAAATTTAATTTAGATTACTAGACTTCTTATTCTAAATAATATATATTTATCAATATTTCTAATTCTTCATGTGATTATTTACATTACATCACATTTTGGTAGATTAATTTAGATAATGTTCATCCTAATGAATTTATTCAATTGTCATAACCATCCAATTATCATAATTAAACATTGAAAAAAACACCACTATCCACACTAGTTGAAATACCATGCATCATATATATAAATACATCCATACCAAATGATTAGATGTTGTGTTTTAACAGACTCTTCCATAAATAAAATTTTTCAGCTATGATCAGAATTCCTTTTTGATTAAAAATATAAAATAAACCATTGAGTTAGAATCCCTGATTTAAAGAATTCTATATGTGAAAAATTTATATCTCAAGCATGTGACATTCTATTGATAGGTGGGGGTATTCATGGGATGATATATTACAACAATAAAACCTTTTAGATCTTTATTATTCTTTACAAAAAAATATGATAACCCTTATTCAAGTAGAATATAACAACAAAATATTAAAACATAAACCTGAAAAAACAATGTTAACTCATTCACGATAAATATTCTGCATCCACATGGATTATAATTGAAATTTTTTAATGTAAAAAATAAACTAGAAGAAAATTGTTTTTACAAGGTTTGTACTACACTCAATATCCATACATGTAAAAAAATATTCAAAATTTTAAATCTCATTGATCTCTCTATAAATGATGATTATTTGATCCTCTTGTATAATAATGAGATAATAAGTTCATTGTTGATTTACCCATGTGTGTCAAATTATGATCATGATTATTAAAATAGATGGCCATAAACTTTTTTCTATAGTATTTTTTTCCGAGTGTGCAAACCATTCATAATACAACATCATAATACATCTTTATGAGATGCATATGTGAGACCTCTATACGAATAACCTCTATGATACCCCTCAGTGAGATCCATATTTCAGTCCCCACCACATGAACCCAGCATGAGACGTCTTCATGTGACACTCAATGATATCCATTATTTTTATATCTTCATTTAATCCATATTTTGTGTCACTATAACAAGAAGAGTATAAGTTTTCATGATTCATGTGATATGAAAGTGTCTGCATATGTATTAGAACAATATGTTAATTCTTAACCTTCACATGATTCCTTCAAGAAACACCTTGGGAAGAATCCATCATGAGTACATATTATGATTTCATGGATCACTAGATTCCAATGAATGATCATTTTTATCTCTTTATATATACATTTCATCAAATCATAAAACTTAATAAATCAACTTGTGTTATATCGGGGGGGGGGGGTGGGGGAATATATAGGTATAAATCCAAAACCATATCTATAGAAAATGCTATTACATATTCATTATAGGTCCATATATATATTACTTATATTCCTTGTGGGAACTCTTTGAGTGATCAAATGTATCATTTTAATAGTGTTTAGTGGGATGACATTTAATATATTTATGTATGTTATGTGATCCCATTGTGTAACCAATTGAAACTATGTTGCTGTCTTGGGATCCCATCATCAAATTCAATGACAACTATGTTCGAAGTTCTATTGTTCTCCATTACATCTTGTGATCCCATCATGATATCCATAGGCAAGCATTCATGAGTCATGTGATTATGAATGTCCTTAGAAATTATCCAAAATTTTCAAAGACTATCCCTTCATTAAATTCATGTGACATTTTCACATGATCAATTGAGATTCTGTTGTGCTTCTTGTGACCACACCATGAGATTGGATGAAAAAAATTCAATTTCTTCAAGTGCTCTATATATATATATATATAATATCTACTCATTCTGTGATTAGGTAATACATTCATTCAATTCTAGACATATTATAAAATATTCTCTCAGCATTATCCATTCATACATTTGTTCTCTCTATGATCAGTTATTATATTTTCTCAAATTGTTCATGCATCTATTCATTACCATGATTTTGGAAGCAACATAAAACTGTCAAAAGAAGCCAAATCAACCCGAATAGCACAATCATGAGTGATTTGTTCCAACAGAAAATTTACAAAGGTTCATGGGGAAGTAATCTATCGTAAACATGAGGGGTGGATTGGTCTCCCACTAAACAAAAATAGATATAGATGAATATTATAGTGGAAAGATAATAGCATCTTTGTATATTGAATAGGTTCATTTTTTATATTTTGATTTTTAAAACATACATTACTATTTTTAATGATTAAATAAAATCAAAAAATATTGATGAAACTATTACATTCTCTAAGAGATACTACATATCTATAACTTATTAAGGGTTTTTGAGTTTCTATTTTAAGATGACCATGACCAATAGAATGTAGAAAATATTGTTCACAAAATATGATGGAATGAGTTAGTTCTAAAAACATATATTTTAAAATATATATAATGATATTTTAAAATTATATATTTATACCTGAAAGTAATTTTTATAAGGTTTCACTACAAATGAATGATTTATTTATCATGAAAATTTATTTATAAATTTATACGTGTTTTCGCATTCATTTGTTTTCAATATATTGGTGTGAAAAAATATATTTTATATTTAACAACCTATGATGTCAAATATATGTATTTGACATTAGAAATAAATTAATTATACAAAAATCAATATTTTTTAAGGATGTACAAAAAATAAAAATTTTATTTTTCATGATATTTTATATTTGAATATATATTTATAGTTTTGGTTTTTAAATTTATTTTGGGAAATAAAAATATTTTATATTTCACATTTATATGGGAATAAAAAAATTTTAATCTAAAATAAATATTCAATAACTTATGTAGTAAAGCAGGTAAAAATAAAATTAGATAAATTTGTTTGGAAATTAATATATTTAGTATTCTATATAAAGATAATAATTTTATACGATATATATGTATAATTCAAAATAATATTTGTGATAAAAAAATTTATATTCTGGAAAATATATAAGAATATATAAGAATATATGTATATATATATAATATGTATATGTATATATATATATATTTATCATTAATAATAACCATACAAGTATAATTAAATATACTTATGTGTAATTGATTAAAATATTTATGCTAATGTTAATAAAAGAATCTATAAAATGGATTTTCATATATTTATATATTTATTTTATTTATATATATACATACATATATAAGTGGATATAAAATTATTTTAGTACGAATAATAATAATGAGTTTAAATCCTAGAAAATAATAAATTGGGAGATGAGGCCTTGAAATTTAATGTGAGGAGAGGGGGATGATTTAGGCATTCATGGATGGAAAAAAGGAAATAAAAACTAAAAAATTAAACACATATATACATCAACAGCTCATGTGGAGAATTAATGAGTGAATAAATTTATATATAAAAATTGATAATGTAAATATACATATATGTTTCACACTAACCTTTATGTAGTATCAATAAAAAATATATAGGATATCTATATATAAATGTTAAAGAAAATATATATACCATATATATATATTTAATCTTTTTATACATTTGAAAATATATAAGGTATATATGTGTGTGGAATGATATTTTATTTATATGCTATATATTTAAATTTTATATATATATGTGTGTGTGTGTGTGCGTGTGTATTAAAATATATTTATGCATTATATATATGCTACAGGATATACATATATGTACGTATAAAAAATTATATATATATATAAACACATGCATATAGAAATATTGTGATGTAATAAATTAAATAATACATAAATATATATATGTCATGTTGTGGGATGTGTAAGGGAACCTATATTTTATAAAATATATGTTTATGATTTAACATTTTTATATAAGGGGATCATGTTTTTGAAACATCAATGTGAGTATTGATTTAAATCATCCATTAATTTGAATTATATTTCAAAAAAAATTCATAATAGTCAACAAAAAGGGAATATTTATTTTAAATTACTGGTGAAATTCAATTTTATGAAATCATTTTAGTTGGAAAACATGTTGAATGGAATTCATTAAAAAAAAATTTAAAATTTCATTTAATCTTAAAAATTCTTAAAAAGGGATCCCCTTTTATGATTTTCAAGGATTATTTTTTAGGTAATAAAATATCTCATATTAGTTAATAATATTATATTATTTATTTAATTTTCAAGAAAAAACTATGGAATTAAATCAACCAAAAATTTGTTAGCCTTGGAAAAAATAATTATTATTTTACACTATACGTTATAAGTTTTTTCTACCAATTAATATTTTAGTTATATTGCTAATTAATCTCTGAATATATATAATTTTTCATTTTAAATATATTTTTTTGAAGCATAATATTTTATATATGGTATTTATCTAGAAATTTTAAATTTTAAATTGGAATAAATATCCATGTACTTGTATTATTATGTTCATAAAATTAAAAATATATTGTTCTATTAACCATGTAATATGATGAGTATTCTAAATGATAATAAAAATTTATAATTAGATATATATTTTATAATACATTATTTGAGATATAGAGTTGTTTTTAGATGCACAAAATTATATATGAATGTATAAATAAATAAACACACACCCAACCCCACACACACACACATATATATATAAAGAAAATATGTAAATTTATATGTTTTACACAAAAATACTATCCATGTTCGTATATATATATAAACTTATGTGTAATCGATAACAAAATTTAGGATCATGTTTATAAAAAGAGTTATAAAATGGTATTCAATATATGTAAATATATACTGTATATATATGTATATGTAAACATATTTTTATTATATATATATATATATCTTCTGTGTGCATAAATAATTAAAGATATAAGAGAATATTGATAATATTTTTATGTAATAATATTTTTAAATGGTGGATGAGATTAAATTGGTAGTTACAGAATTGAAATTAATGTGAAGAGGGAGATAGAGATGAGTTTGAGGCATTAAAGTAAGGAAATAATAATAATAATAATAATAATAATAAATTTTTTATGTGTGTGTCTTTTTAGTACTCAAGTGGTGAATTAATGATGGAATATACATAATTTGAATATTTATAAATGCGGTATAGTAACATTTAAACAAAAATAATATATATGTATATATATATATTATGTGTATATATATTGGTTATATATATAAATATAAATACATAATCCTTATATATATATATATATATATTATGATATATGTAATATTCCCCGATCCAACACCTTCTCAGGAGGCTAAATGGAGTTTTTTTTGAGACATCAAGCACACCTCCCCATATATCGGAGACTGTCAACTAAAGGAATTAGTTTCATGATATAGTGGTGTGAATATTCCCACTCCCATGGAGTTACATAATACAAAATATAAAAAATATAAATAAATTTCATCAGATTAATGGATATAGATGGAAAATTACAATATAAAACTAATAAGTAAAAGGATGAATCAATAAACAAATAATTGAGAATCAAGTAATGAAAAGACGGCATGTATCTAAATGTAAAAATGAAAAAAATACAAATGAATAAATTATATTAGACAATATAATCCCAATATAACCCCATCCAACATCCTATGTTGGTAATATATCAAAAATCCATCCCATCAATTAATCTACAATAAAAAAATATGTCATTTTCACTTTCCCAAACCTGCATCCATGCAATCTTCTCAGTTATTAAATAGAGGCCAGAATAGCATATGAGTAAAAAATTGTAGGATAAAGCCACAGAGTCTAATACAAAAATGTGTGAAAATAAGTTCATGAAATTAAGAGATAAACATGTTTATTAATCACTAAATTAATATAATACACATTCAAACTGCATTGGAAACACATCAGAATGTTTTTGACCGTGTAGCATAAGCATTCCAACCATAACTATACTCCATATATAAAATAAATACAGCTATATATATATATATTTCAAATCCTTTTAAATCCGTTTATATAATCAGTTATGTCTCAACATAGGAAATCTATTTTCATAATAATTTTATCACACGTCTTTGGGTATAGCCCACTATTTAATAATTTCAACTTGTTTCAGAGGGAATATAATTATATATATTTATTCCAATATATATAATTGGAAATATAACTCTACATAATCATTATAACATTTATCATTGGGAATATCTAGTTGTATAATCATTTAAGTATATATCAATATAAATAGATATCTAAATAAAAATTTCATAATGTATCACGAGGAATATCCCATTATATTAGCATTATAAAAAAAATCAACAATCTATAATAGCATGTATATCCCAATATTACATCATAATGCACAGTGATGAATTAAGAAAATTACCATTTTACTTTTGATTTTAGTTTAAATTATTTTCATAATTATAATTATCTCTATCAGTTACCAATAAGTTATTAAAAATGTGTTTATATATTAATGAATCACACAAAATCTCATGTCCTAGAAAAAAACATTAAAATATAATCTACGTTATTATTTATCAAGGGTTCTTTAATACAATGGGTAGCAACATATATCACATCTAAAATTGTATCAAATGGTATCCATAAAAAATTATAATTTATTATTTACCATTAATCAATGAGTAAATTAGTTATAGTGCACATTACATTGGTTGAATGTCAATATTATGTACACTTGAAAATTAAATATATCATTGAGTTATATTTGGACCCATAAAATTATATGGAATTTAAGAAATTATTCTAACCTGAATTGGAAACAATAACAGAGGTGATTGAGATCTCATTAAGAACCCAGATAAATCCATATCTTTATCGACAACCCATACAAATTTCTAAAAAATGATTCTACCACTTTGTCATATATTAATTGGAGTGATGGGTAATCTAAAGAATAACCACCCACTAAGGATCAAATGATTGATTTGTACTTCCATAAAAGAAAGGAATACCCCAAAACCATGTTGAATTTGTCTTTGGTCAAGAGAGAAGATCTCCACGAAATGAATGAATTAAAAAATGTGCATGACAAGACCTAAAATCTACGAATCCAAAAAATAAATAGCATGTAACCCTATTATGGCATGTATTTCATGATTGAAGATATAAATTGAAGAAATGAGTAACATGATGTTAATATTTATTCTCATCTAGAATTAAATGATGTGATCTATGTAGATTAAATTTATCGACATCATTTAATGAACTAGTTCACAACACATTTCCGGATAATATTACACATCGAGTAACATATATAGGTAATGTATTGTTCTAGTTGAAATATTTAATCCTAGATTTTTTGAAAGATATTGAACCAGCTATGAAACCTCCAAAAAGAATATTAACCCCCAATAATCCCATTTATCATGTTTATTTTAGATATTCATTAATGAAAATAAATTTACAATGATAAATATTCAGTCATTTTACCCAAAAAATGGATGTATATTTATGATAATTACCCATTAACTAATGTTTAAAGATAAAGGAACCCCAAAAGATTGAAATTTTCATGTAAAAATTCATAAGGGTAATACTTATAAAAAGAGAGGATCACACAACATCCCTCCCATATAACATCTCATACCTAATATACTCTTTATATTATATTGTTCTCTCCTTGATTAGGTCAGGTAAATGTGTTCTCATATTAGAGTCCCTCTAAATGGTCTCTTAATGAGCATTCACATGCTACCACTTCTCTTGAATAATATGTATGACCCTAAACCATAGGTATTTCTCACTTCATTATATGATCTATTTCAGATGTTCCTTAAACAATGCATCAAACCAAAATATCCATGTCCATGACGTACAACACTATGGAAAGGTCATGATTGTATATACGATGTTGTGAAAAAATGAAACACATAGTGCATGGAACTATAAAACAGTGGAATGGATAATCAGTACACCATGGTACTGACCCTATCAACCATTTCAAATGACCCCACAATCCTAATCTCCCGAATCCCATGTTTCCTATTTTGGAATTTCCCTAACCTAGGAGAAACATTAGGAAAAACATAATGGCCATCCTCGGTATCTAGAGGTAATATCTAGTGGTGAATATATGATTTATACATTCACTTCATGGTCAATATAATTCTCATGATCAGCTGAACCTACATAGAATTCTATTATATGAGACTAGGTCCAATAAGGGAAGACTCAATTACCTCCAACCATGATATAGGTTAATGAAATTTCTTTATATAAAATTCATTAAAAGGTACTATCTGGATTTATTTTTAAAAGTTTTTATTATATGAAAACCATACAAGTGAAATAATTTTCACCCAAGAATCACTAAGATGAAAAATATAGGCTCATAACATATCCTAAAGAACATAAATATTCTTATCCTATTTACTATCAATATGAGGATGATATGATGAATTCAAAAGAACCTAAATTCGATGATCCGTCAGAAGAACCTACCGGGACTGTGACATGAAATTTGGATCTATATCTAAAATCATACATTTAATTACTCTCTCTCACATCTGTAGACTTCCATGATCATCAATAATGAATGTCCCCCTATTAGGTAATAAGTGGGTCACTTTTTATTATTTGATCAACAATAACCCGTAATGAATCATTCTTTCTGGTTGTCTTGTGTAATCATGTCACAATGTTTTTAGTGACACCATATTTTATCAACATTGGATCCCTTTTGGACTCTAATACTCAGATTATACTTATTGAAATTTGAAACATATATCCACAAAGATATCTTCCTCATTCGTATTTCAATAAACTGGTTTTAGCTAGATAGATCATTATTCATCTTTGTAAAATAGTGACAGACCTCTCATATAAAATCATGAAAATAATACTCACGTTCCTCAAGTAATACCATAACTGAAGATACTGTTTCATATAAAAGAATATATTTTCCATTTCAAGAGGGCATATTGATGATATCTTCATCCTATATAATATGATTCTCATAACTAATCCCTCCAGATCATACATTTTCTCTCTATTGATATGAAATAAAAGAACACGTATAATGGATATGAAAATCAAAGATACTCATCTATCAGACTGATGGTCATCAAAGTGCATTTCTTCAAAGAGTTATTTTTTTCTACTACACATCTCATGAATCTATCACTTTCACCATATCTATTTTCCAAATTAAATAATAAACAACATTGTTTTCCATTCATGGTGTAAAAATTATCATAATGTCAAAATGTTATAAATACTCGACCCACCACCACTATCAAAGGATTAGTATCTGCTGAGAAAATATGAACTTGAGTCACTTGTCACCTATATATATCACAAATAACTCACATAAATGATAGTGTCTCCATAACCTCAAAAAATTTACCACCATTGATAATATCATACTAGGAGTATGGTAGTTCTTCTCTTGTGGTCTTAGCTCTATAGAACCATACACAACAACTTCATCCTCCTGCTTCAGAAATTATTTGATTCTAACTCTTGATTCATCATAATAAATGATATAAGACATACCCAAAATAAATAATTTGAGAATATGGGATAATTTAATCCTACCTTTATTCTATTTATAATACATCCAAATTTTATATGAACAAGAAAACTTCACACCTTTCTGGGTCATCCTAGACATTGGGTTTTTTAAATGGGATAATTCTTGAATAAAAATATTATAATAACCTTATAATACCTAAAAGCATCGATAATGAAATCCATTTTTGTTTTTCAACTAAGATACCACTATGATATCATTCTAATGATACATTATCACTCTTACCTATGGGACTATCAGCTATAATATGTTCACTTTATAAATACAGAAACATAATTTGGTTAACATTGATTAAATCTTATTCTATATCAATATACTCAAGATGATGACAGAGTGTTTGGAATGATCTTCTATAGATTGATCATACTCTATGATGTAATATATAAAACCCACCACAAACAGGTTTATAAAAGGAATAATGATTTGATTCATTGATTTCTAGATTACTTTTGAATCGTTCGTGAAACCAAACAATATCACTAAAAACCCTTGAAAACCATACCTAATTCTAAATGAAATCCATGGTATATCTGATGCCCATACCCTCAAAACCGGAAATACACATCACAAATAAATCATTGAGATTTTCTTAGACAACACCAAAATAATAAAATAGATCATAGATACAAAAAAGTGGATACATGTTCTTTACCATAATCTAAAATATTGTATGATAATTGACACTTAATAGAAAGTATCCATCTACATTCGGAGTGAAAATATATGGAGGTCCCCATAGTGATGTACTTGTATATATAAAAATGTTAAATTCTATATCAAACAACTAAAATTCCCACTAATGACGATCTAATAGTTTAGTCTAGTATGATGAGATTGTAACAACTCCACTCCCCCATCCAACTTGATCATGAACAAAATCTCTCACTCAGGTGGTATTACATATAACTGTTCAATAAAGGCATCCAAGAAATGGTCAACCATTAGAGGAATTTTTTTAAAGATCCGAAAATTTAACAGAATATTTTTTTATAAATTCATTATAATTTTAAGGGTCTGTAGTTTTTGACGGCACCTGATTCCAAGGCCCGGTGTGCATGGAATAATTATCTGATGTTTTGTTCGGGTATGTTCAGTAAAAATACATGCAGGTTTTTCTATCATTTGATCCAATGCTCGAAATTCAAATCTGAGCACACCAATGAACTCGTAGCGCCAATATTCCCTTATGTGGACATTTACCGTAGTTGTGTTTTGTGAAGGTTGAAAATCAATTTTGGGTATTCTTTATAAATTAAATAAAAATTATGTGTTACATAATTTATGTTAAGGGGTGGTTATTTTCTCCAAAGTGGAGTTGGAGGTGGGGCCCACACCCCCCACAACCACCTATGAGAGGATATTATGGGGTGGGGCCCACACGAACAAAAACATCTCAACTCCACTTGAAACACCCCCCGTTAACTCCTAAAACCTTTAACCTTCCATGTTTTGAATTTTATACTTTTCACCTCCTCTCATGAATGTGCCAACACCTAAGATTAATTATATTCCTACACCTAGGATTAATTCAATTCCACATTTAATTCATCTTTTTGAATTCATTTGAATTTGTTTTTCCAACATTAAAAGAATGGATTTCGTCTTTTCATTTGGATGGCATAAACTTGCTTTGGTGGGACTTGGGAGGATTTGCAGGATATCACCATCTCCAGCGTAGAACACAAGGAACTCGATCGTCTTCCTCCACTTCTTCAACCAGGGCAAGAAAAAGGAAAAACACAAAGAACGACATCTACCATCCTCTTCCTCTACATCAAGGGAGAAGATGCCACCATCACCAACGAAAATGTTTTTCCCTTCAACTTTGACGGAATGATATCTGTCTAACGCAATGTCGTCATCTACAACTTCAAAAAAATTCATTTAATCGAGGTAGGTGAAATTCATTTATCATTTTAAATGAATAAATTTATACCTCGTTCTTTGATAAATGTTTTCGCACGACATTGGCATTTTTTTATCATTTAATTCGGAGGGTGTGGGCCGAACTAACACGGCCGAACACACCTTCGTTGAATCGTTATAGTTTTAAAAATAGAAATGGTGTCAGAATTGCGTGCTGTTATCGCACCGCACTGGAGGACGGAAGCCACAGTCTTGAGGTGGTGGTTACCGAAGACCGGGCCAGGCCGCGGCGGTGGAGGACCGGCACCATTGCACCGGCCGCGTGGAGGAAGGCGCGGCCCGCAACCGCGGCCCGCTCGGACAAACCGAACCCACCGGCCGTAGCTGGCTGGGAATGAGAACCGTGGTGTCCTCTCTGTGCCACACTACGAAGGAGATGCCTCCCACTAGACACTCAGCAAATGAAACTGCCTGCCGCTTGCTGGCTGGGCAAAGTGGAACCGTGGCGCCGCTTCGCGCCGCATGCAGAAGAACCATGGCTCGTAACCATGTGCTGCTCGCACTATAAAAAACCAGCCGGCATCATCCGGCTGGGCATCAAGGATGGGTGGCGCTGCTCGACACCTTCGGGATTACCGAATCGGCCCACAACCACAGGCTGGGTCTGCAGGTTGGTCATTCCCCAACTGGCCGGGCCAACCCCTAAAATGGGTCGGACCCGCTAGTTCGAGTCAGCGGGTGGGCCATGATCCACCAGGTAGGGGCAACCCCCTGCTGGGTCGGACCCACCAAACCAAGTCGGGCCAACCCACCAGCCCACTGGGCTTGATGGGCTGGGCCCGTTTCGCTTAAATGCAAATATCTTTTCAGACCACGTGTCTAATTGATGCATCATCTACAACACTACGATCATCGCAATGAGGAAGTCCAATTGTGGTACTCTAATTAATTTTTGGATAACTTTGGAAAATGACCGGGTTTGGAACAAGCGTAATTCCAACCGGGCTCCTAGAACGGAAATGCGAATAACAGTTAGATGGGGCGTCCGATTGATGCATCATTTATCGCATTGGGTTCCTTATGATGATATTGAACTACGGGACATATCAACTAACGACGTCAAGATAGTTTATGTATTGACACTTGGATCGAGGAGCATACCATCCTCGAATCGAGCATGCTGTGTGCGGGAATCCTAGAGCTGGCTATGACTGCGACTGCGACGACTAATGTACTAGGATCCTCTGTGGGTTCAACGACCATGGATATTGTACTGGAATCCTCTGTGGATTCGACATTGATGACTATTTATATTTTATCCAATGTGGGTATGACTATTTTGACTTCTGTTCTTGTATCCTATGTGGGTCCGACAGAGTAGTTGGTCTTGTATCCTATATGGGTCCGACAACGTAGCTGGTCTAGTATCTTGTGTCGGTCCAACAGCTTAGATAAATCAGTGACTACATCTAATCATTTCTATCTCCATAGAAAACATGTATACCTATGTGATATGAGTCTTGAATTTCAATCATTATCATCAATGTGATTGACTCTTATTCCTATGTGAACTAGGAATTTCTTGGGCTCAAGAGTTGGAGCTAATCTGAGATTGATAAATTAGGTATATGTATGGGTATATATCTAAGTAGGGTTGGTTGATAATTCGTGATTGTATATTTCCTTTTGTGGGTTATCTTTCATGGATTTTGGGAGATCTTTAGGGGTCTTGGGGTCCATACTGAGTATCATTATACTCACCCCTACATGGGCAACACCCGCACATCATTGTGTTGGTTGCAGACGATGGACAACACTAATAGAGATAGAGTCTTGAGGAGCAGGATGGTACCCTGAGGTGGACCACATGGAAAGATGTACACGGAGCGGACAGAAGGACATTAAGTAATGAGGAGTCCATATATACCCTCCCTTCAGGTGGGGTTCCCAGAGGACGACTCAGTAGTTGTTGTTTACTTTTTGGCAGTCGTACCTTACTGTTGGGCTTGTATTTTCGACCCCTTTCAATTCAGAACTCAATTTTGTATCAGTTTTACTTAGTTATTATTTTCAGTTGCTGCCTCTACTTCTTGTGTTTAGACTGTGTGCGTGTTATAGGTTAAAAGGCAATGAATTCCCTTTTATAGGGATTATGACTTTAGTGTTAGTCACCAGCCCCTGGCCAATGGA
Organism: Viscum album; assembly: GCA_963277665.1. Classification (NCBI taxonomy): domain Eukaryota; kingdom Viridiplantae; phylum Streptophyta; class Magnoliopsida; order Santalales; family Viscaceae; genus Viscum; species Viscum album. Next base: position 872,903,693 of record OY728125.1, read on the forward strand.
ATACAGGCATGGGGTAGTCACGGGACGAGCCCCGAGGACGGGTCATGACAAATTGTTATTAGAGGTGTCGGTACTACCTCAGCATATTGACTCTGATTCTCTAAACGGTAATAGTGTTTAGTGTTTTGGGTGTGGTTATCAGTTTAGGGAAACTGGTGTTTTTGCGGTGGCCAACGTATCCATACACCAGGACCCTGACCTCTGATTTCCAACTCAGTGCAGGAAAACACTAATTGCATGTGTGTTTCCTATGAAAGAGTTTTATTCGTGATTACATTGTGTCAGCTCACCAGGTATATTTTTTTAACTGTGGTGCACCTGTTTCTTTTCAGGATTTCCAGACGAAGGCAGCCAGCTAGGGTTCTGAGTTACGTACGAGATGGTAGCCCACTGAGTGACGAGGCCTCAGTGTGGGGCCCCATCACAGCATATATACCAATGGAAGCTCTACCTGCTGGGCCACCGATACCATCATCCATAGCACCATATAGTTCACGATGCCTGAGTGCATTGCACGAGTTCCAGCACTAGAGTCTGTCCAGGTTTTGAGGAGAGACGGACCCAAATGAAACTGAGGATTGGCTTGAGGCTGTCGTGAGAGTTTTCAGATTAGTAGGTACACCAGATGACCTTATGGTGATCCTCACCGCGAGTATCCTGTATGAAGCATTCGGTAGATGGTGGATCATGATGCTCTAGGTGCATTACAAGGAATCATTTCTTTGGACAAACCTTGAGAGTCTCTTTCGCTCAGAGTTTGTTCCAGCCACCCTTCGTGCGGTGCGGATTCCAGAGTTACTTCATCTACAGTAGGGAAGCATGATAGTATCTTAGTACTCAGTGAGGTTCACCGAAAACTTGTGCTACTCAACAGATATGGTATGAGAACCATTCTTCATGGCCCAGACCTTTGAACATGGACTCAGTCACGAGATCAGTTCATCGATGATTCCCCTCAGCATCCCGACACAGGATGGGGTGCCAGAGCGAGCCCTTCAAGTGGAGAGTTTTCTCACTGAGCAGTCACCAGCGGTGAGACCCACCATTGGGCAACACATAGTGGAGTCTTCTGAAGTCGGAAGTAGATAGTTGATGCAGAGGTCTAAGTGGACCAGGCCATCAGGTGGGCGGCCACAAGATACATTTTCAGTTGTGTGGGGCACACAAAACAGAGAGAATGTTACGAGGAGCAGGCAGTGTTATGCATGCGGTGAGCAGGGCCACATGGCTCATGATTTCCTCACCAGCCATACAGATGAGTAGTAGACAGTAGAGGGACCTCCCAGGTAGAGGCAGTGGTTTGACCGTCGTGGTCCGTCAGAAGCAGGCGGATGTGGCAGAGGAGCTGGCTGAGTAGCGGGTGGTGGAAGACATTTTGAGGCACTACCACCACCACCACCACCACCAAGAGGTCCACCCCGACCAAAGGGAGATAGAAAACATAGGTGGGCTTAGCTCCAGGCATTCGAGGCCTATAACCACGGTGCACCAGAGATGATTCTAGGTACTATCTATGTCTACTCCACCCATGATGTAGTACTTATAGATACAGGTGAGAGCCATTCTTTTATTTCCACTACCCTTGTTCGGAGCTCGGAGATTTCGACAGAGCCGTTGGCTCGATCTTTACGGATAGAGACTCCTACGGGAGTAGACTTGGAGATTATGCACTGGTGTCTGTAGTGTGAGCTTACTATAGGAGGTGAGAGCTTCGGCTGTGATCTTCTTTTAGCGGCATCATGGCCTTACAACGTCATCATGGGTATGGACTGTTTATCCATAGTTCATGCTCAGATTGACTGTATTAGGCACAAAGTGTGGTGAAACTACAAAAATGTGATCAGGTTCACCTTCACTGGTGAGAAGGATGCATTATCAGTGCAGGATGGACTTACACAGAAGAGGGGGCATCCAATCACACATCAGTTGGCTAGTCTCATCCTCAGAGCAGTTGATGTGTGAAGTATGAGTTTTCCTATTGTGGTATATTAGTATGAGAACGTTTTCCATGATGATGTTCCAGTATTACCACTTGTAGAGAGGTAGACTTCAACTTTGACTTGTACCCCAGGACAACACCAATATCTACTCCATCATATCGAATGGCTCCCTCCAAGATTTATGAGCTGTGGGTACAGCTGGAGGACTTTTTGGGAAAGGGACATATCTGACCCAGTGTTTCAACTTGGGAATCCCTGATTTTGTTCGCCAAGACGACGGATGTAATCTTACAACTGTGTGTCGACTACTGTTTCCTGAATCAGGAGACCGTGAAGAATAAGTATCCACTCCCGAGGATTGACAACCTCTTGGATCAGCTCAAGGTAGTACGATGGTTCTCAAAGATAGACCTAATGTCAGACTATAACTAGCTCATAGTTCGAGGTGAGGATGTGTAGAAGACATCATTCAGGTGTCGGTATGACCAATACGAGTTCATGGTTATGCTCTTTGGCGTAACCAACACTCCAGTAGTGTTAATGAGTTTCATGATCATGATATTAAAGCCTCACCTCGATCGATTTATCATAGTATTCATCGACGACATACTGATTTACTCAACTATTATGGATAATCACACCTACCATTTGAGGGAAGTACTGGACACAATCTGAGAGCACTAGATTTATGGATAACTCTCGAAGTTAATGTTCTAGATTAAAGAGTTTCACTTCTTGGGACACGTCATCTCAGAGCCTGGGGTAGCAGTGGATCTAGAGAGGATCGACGCAGTACTTCCATGGGAGCCAACCAGGAGTGTGACATAGGTTTGGGGTTTTCTATTTCCTGATGTGTACTATCAGATATTTATGCCAAACGTTTCCAGATTCTCAGCACTGCTTTCGGCTTTAATGAAGAAGGGTAAACCCTTCGTGTGTTCAGAGAGATTCCAGCAGAGCTTTCAGGAGCTCAGGTAGAGATTGACTAGTGCACCCATCATTAGGCTACCAGAGGAGGGTGTTGGGTACGTAATTTACTACGACGCATCATGGACCATACACAGGAGTGTCTTGAGGTAGAATCGAGAAGTGATAGTGTATAGTTCATGACAGTTGAGGCCGCACGAGTAGAACTATGCTACCCAAGACCTGGAGTTAGCAGTAGTGGTCTTCGCCTTAAAGATCTGGTGGCACTATCTTATGGGTGAGAATTTTAGAGTTTACTCTAACCACCAAAGTCTTAGTTACATATTCTCGTAGAAGGAGCGAAACCTGAGTCAACGACAATGGCTCGAGTTCCTCTAGGACTATGACATTGAGTTAGTCTATAATCATGGGAAGGGGAACGTTGTAGCAGATGCTCTCAGTAGGAGACCGGGCATTCAACAACTAGGAGAGGAGACAGAGCAGCTAACCACATTGAAGATATACTTTGTAGATAGAGATGGAGAATCCTTTCTTTAGTCTCTCACAGTAACTCCTTCACTTCTTCAGAGAGTCAAGGAGGCACAACGATGGGACGCTGAATGTCAGAGACGACGTGCTCAGATATCCTCAGGGAAAACACTAGATGGGTTTTCTGAAGTTGGGTAGAAAGTCATCCTCTTCAGAGGACGTACCATGGTACTAGTTTCACTACAGGAGGAGGTGTTGAGGGAGTTGCACACTTCCCCTCTAGTGGTACGTCCAGGAGTGGTGATGATGTATCAGGACCTCAGATGATAGCATTGGTGGCCGAGTATGATGAAGTTATTAGAAGAGTTTGTCTAATGATGCCTCACTTGTCAGCAAGTGAAGGTGGAGCACTAGGGTCCTGCGGGATTAGTTCAGCCATTAGAGGTCCTAGAGTGGAATTGGGAAGGGATATCCATGTATTTTGTGATGGGACTTCCACGTACATCCATAGGGAATGACTCTATCTGCGTGATCATAGACCGACTCACCAAGTCAGCCCACATCCTACCAATCAGAGAGCAGGGCTCATTCGAGAGATTTGGATGCCTCTACGTTCAAGAGATCATATGTCTTTGTGGTGTTCCATCAACTATCATCTCCGATCGAGATGATCTTCTCAAATCCTGGCTATGTAAGGGGTTACATGAGGCTTTTGGGACGCAGATTCGCATGAGCACCACCTTCCATCCTCAGATAGATGGTCAGACTTGGAGAACCATTCAAACTCTTGAGGGCATGCTCCATGCATGTGTCCTCGACCTTGGTCATAGTTGGGATGATCACTTACCTTTGTTGGATTTTTCATACAACAATATCTACTACTCCACCATCGGGATGGCACTTTACGTGGAATTGTACAACCGACCTTGCAGATCACATATATGCTGGACTGACCTATGGGAGTTATCACTTGTAGGAATAGATATGGTTAAGGCTATGGCGGAGAAGGTTCAGATCATCTAGGAGTGGATGAATACTGCACAGACTAGGCATAAGTCCTATGATGATAGGAGACAGAGGCCACTAGAGTTAGAGGATGGAGACCACATATTTTTATGGGTCTCACCTCAATGTGGTCTACATAGATTTTACGGAGCTGGAAACTTGTCTCTACGATTAATAATGCATTTTTAGGTCCTTAGGAGGGTATTCAAGCAAGATTACCACCTATCCCTTCCACCTCAGTTGCACCATATGCACGGCGTCTTCCATGTATCACAACTGAGGAGATATGTGCACAACCCCTCCCACATCATCGACAATGGGGAGCTGGACATCTATGACTGGGAGACTTTCACGGAGGTCCCATTAGAGATCAAATATTGACAGAAGTGGGTCCTACATGGATAGACGATTCCTCTAGAATACATTCTCGGGCAGCACGAGATCCTCCAGAAGAGCAAATGGGAGTGGGAGGCTCAGATGCGTATTTAGTACCCTCATTTGTTTCCCTAGTGTGTGTCGTAGCATTACAGGGATGTAAATCCCTGAGGTGGGGGTAATGTAAAGACCCGGATATTTCAAGGAATTATTTTTTCTTAACTTCTTTAGAATTTTACGAGTCCGCAGTTTTAGGCGACACCTGATTCCGAGGCCCGGTGTGCCCGTAATAATTATCTGAAGATTTGTTCGGGTACGTTCAGTAAACATACATGCGGGTTTTTATATCTTTTGAACTGATTCATTGAATTGAAATCTAAGGGCACCAATGAACTTGTAGTGTTGGTATTCGCTTAAGGGTACCTTTACCGTAGTTGCGTTTTGTACCGGTTGAATGTTAATTTTGGGGATTCTTTATAAATTTAATAAAAAATATGTCTTACATATTTTTTTTAAGGGGTGGTTATTTTCTCGAATGAGGAGTTGGGGGTGGGGCCCAAACCCCACATAAACACCCATGAGGGGATATTGTGTGTTGGGGACCACACGAACAAAAACCTCTCCACTCCCCTTGAAACACCCCTTTAACTCCTAAAATAGTTCACCTTCCTTCTTTTGAATTTTAAACTTTTCACCTCCTCTCATGAATGTTCCAACACCTAAGATTAATTAAATTCCAACACCTAGGATTTGTTAAATTCCAAATTTAATTAATATTTTTCAATTCATTTGAGATTATTTTTCCAACATTAATAGAAGTGATTTTATTCTTTTCATTTGGGTGGCATAAACATGATTTGGTGGAACTTTGGAGGATTTGGAAGATATTACCCTCTACAGCGAAGAACATGAGGAACTCGGCCGTCTTCATCCACTTCTTCAACCCAGGAAAGAAATAAGGTTACCACAAAAAAAGAACTCCATCTACCTTCCTCTTCCTCCGCATCAAGGGAGAAGATGCCGCTGTCACCAACGACAATGTTTTCCCTCCGACGTTGATGGAACGATATCCATCTTATGTGACTCCATCTTCTGAGTCTTTGACAATGTTCTTTGAATCGAGGTAGGGGAAATTCATTTATCTATTTAAATGAATAAATTTTATACCTTGTTCTTTGATAAATGTTCTGGTTCGACATTTTCTATTTGTTATCATCTAATGCGGAGGGCCCGGGCCGAACAAACACGGCCTAGTGCCCCTCTATGAATCTTGATTGTTTTAAAAATAGAAACGGAGCCGGAAGGGCATGGTGACATTGCACTGCACCGGAGGAAGGAGGACACGGTCTTGAGGTGGCAGAGATCGAAGGTCAGGCTAGGTCATGGCGGGGGAGGACCGGTGACGTCGTGCCAGCCGCGTAGAGGAAGGCGTAGCCTGCAACTGCGGGATGCTTGGATAAACTGAACTAGCCAGTTGTAGTCGGCCAGGCAGGAGAACCATGGCGCCCTCTTGGTGCTGCACTATGGAGGAGATGTGGCCCGCTTCCGTGGGACACTTGGTGGTTGAACCGGTCGGCCACCTATAGGCCAGGCTGAGGGGAACCGCGACGCCGCTGGACACCACGGGCCGAGGAACCACGGGCCGCAACCGTGGGCCAATCGCGCTGGTCAAAACTGGATAGCTTTGGCTGGCTGGGAAGAATGGAGGGGTGGCGCCGCTCAGTACTGATGGGTGAACTGAACCAGCCCGCAACTACGGGCCGGATCCGCGGGGGGGTCGCGCCCCACTGGGACGGGCCGAAGCCCCTAACGGGTCGAACCCACCGGGCCAGGTCTGTGGGTTGGCCACGCTCTACTGGGCTGGGCCGACCCCCATCCAGGTCAGACCCACCAAACTAGGTCGGGCCGACCCGCCAGCCCCCTGGGCTTGACTGGCCGAGCCCGTTTCAATTAAACGCGAATATCATCTAGACCGTGCATCCGATTGACGCGCAGTCTATGGTACTGGGATCCTCACAAGGAGGCGTTCCTTTCTCAATACACTACGTGAGTTTTGGACTAATTTGAAAAATGGCCGGGTTTGGAACGAGCATAATTCAACCGGGCCCCTAGAACAGAAATGCTAATAACTCTCAAACCGGGCGTCCAATTGGCACACCGTCTGCCACGTTGGGTTCCTAATGTTGATACAGAACTACAGAATACATAAACTCTGGACTTCATGATAGTTGATGTATCAACACTTGTCCTAAGATGCGGACCCTCCCTGAATCAAGCAGGTTGTGTCCGGGAACCCTAGAGCTGGATGTAACTGCGACTGTGACGACTACTGTTCTGGAATCCTACGTGGGTTCGGTAGCGATGACTACTATTCTGGGATCCTCCATGGTTTTGAAGACGATGGATATTGTACCAGAATCCTCCATGGGTTAGACAGTGATGACTATTATTCTTCTATCTTTTGTGGGTCCGAATATTTTGACTTCTGTTCTTGTATCCTTTGTTAGTATGACAGAGTAGCTGGTCTTGTATCCTGTTTGGGTTCGACATCTTAGCTAGTCTAGTATCTTGCGTGGGTCTGACAGCTTAGATGAATCAGTGACTACATCTGATCATCTCTATCACTATACGAATGATGTATACCAGTGTGATTTGAGTCTTAACTTTTAATCATTATTATCGATGTGATTGAATTTACTTACTGTGTGGAATGGGTTATGCTCGGGCTCGAGAGTTGGAGCTGAAATGAGATTGATAACTTAGGAAAATGTGTGGGTGTATACCTATATAGGGTTGTTTGATACTTCATGATTGTATCTTTCCATTTGTGGTATATCTTTTGTGGATTCAGGGAGACCTTCGGGGGTCTTGAGGTCCCTACTGAGTATTGTTATAATCACCCCTGCATAGGGAAATTCCTGCACATCGTTGTGTTGGTTACAAACGACAAAGATCACTGATCAAGGTAGAGTGTAGTGGAGATGGATGGTACCCAGAGGTGGACCACATGGAGAGACGTAAACGGAGTAGACGGATGAACCTGAGTTGCTAAGGAGGCAATCTGTACCCACCAATCAGGTGGGGTTCCTGGAGTATGACTCAGTAATTGCTGTTTACTTTTCTGTAGTTGTACTTTACTGTTGGGATTGAATTTCTAGCCCCTTTCCTTTCAGCACAAACTTTTGTATCAGTTTTACTTAGTGATTATTTTTAGTTGTCGACTCTACTACTTGTGTTCATACTGTGTGTGTCTTATAGGTTACAAGACAATGCCTTACCTTTAATCGGGATTACGCCTTTGGTGCTAGTCGCCAACCCCTGGCCTATGGATGGTGGGCTTGGGGTAGTCACGGCACTGGCCCCGAGGATGGGTCGTGACATTTATCATTATATATTCCTAAATTATCTTGAAATATAAGTTTTCTATGAGACAATAAAAAATATAACTTTTATTGTAATGTTCTTGCACAACCATTATCATCTTCGCACTTGTCTTGGTAGTAAATGTTGCCACTATAGAGAGATAGATTGGGAATTATCCTATGGTATTAGTAAATATGATCCTATAATATTACTAAAAATTATATACCATGAATTATACCGTATCCAATTATTTACATCACAAATATTTACTATATGAAATGGTAACTATTGATCTCTATAGAACACAAATTATAACATTTCATATTATTAGTCTGTATTCCTAATAGTGTTTCGATGGTCCATTAACAATCCATGATTTTCCCAGTGAGAAGAAAATATTTTAAAAAATAGTTGATAATAAGGTATGTGATTCTTGTGTATAATAAAATTCAATAAATGTTATATGATATAATAATAAAATATAATATGGTTGTAGGTCAAGATTCTACAATAGTGGGAGTAGTCAAAATATTGTGCAGCCATCTACGCCTTCTACTATAGGTTCTAGTATGACTACCATGATAAATCCCATCTTTCTAGTACATCCATTCCTTCACTGGGCTACCATGTAATGTTACTAGACCTAAAAAACTTACTTAAATCCAAGTAGATTTCTACTGAGGGGTACCTAAGTCCATCATAGACTCCTGGACCTATCCATATACCTTACCAATATAATATTATGAGATGTTCCCACAAAACCAATAATGATGCACCATTCTTCAACAAGAATGGTATTCCAAATTGGGGTACATACTAAGATATGACTTGTGTCCCAACATGAAATATTGGTAGATCTACTATGGAAAATGGTCCTTATATGGGTCCCCAATACACTAAATAATCTACCCCATTTTTCGATAGTAGAAAAAGTAATAATAGATATTTATTTCTACCAGCAAAAGGGCTCCCAATACACCAAGATGACACATCATGGATACTACATGAGGAATCAAGTGGATTCCCTTAAATGATGAGTTCTTATTTAGTCATGTTAAAAGTATACTTAGATAAAAAATGTTAACCTATGAACTGATCTCATAGAAAATACCATCATTGAAATGCACAACCCTAGACATTCATTAGTAGAAACATTTGACTCAAATAACTACAGGATAGTGAAACCATATACTTTTTACATCAATTAATGTTTTGTGCTACATGCATGAAATCATATTACATCTCAGCCTTCATTTCCACTATATTTAAGTGACTCATGAACTTATCCACCAAGTTATTACAAGATAACTCAGCCTAATACCCATCCATCTCTAGAATACCCACAAATCTTAAAAGGTCCATAAATAATATATGAAGAAAACCTTCCCCCATATATATGGGTGTCTCATGATACTTGTAGATCATTTCTACTGACACTATCTAGAACACAGCTACCTACGGGCCTCCTTATATAGAGAAAGTATTTTGATATTACTACTGAACCTTTATCTTTAACTCAGTGATCTATGTAATGATATGAATAGTCACTCATTCCATGGATCTAATGTCCCTCAATATTATTTTGTGAAATTTATCTCCAATATGATCTATTGTAGCTACAGGAAGCTTCGAATGAGTTATGTTTAGAGCTTGTAGATTTTTTCTCTAGTGAATATCAACTAAAAGATGATAAGGAACAATTTTCTTTACAAGATAAACACACACTTTAGAACATTGGATATGCCAACAAGGAAAACCAAAACATATAACAACAATATATAAGCATTTCTCATTATCTCTATAAATATGTATTACATGTTTTTTAGCACGAAATATGTTTTAATTAATTTTCATTTAAAAGATTTAATAGATACAGGATTTCATAGTTCATATAAGATATTATAAACCACATGAATAATATATGTCTCTATAATAGAAAATTAGTGTAAATATATATCCATATGTTTTTATCATGATACATGGATACCCATATCACCATATAGAAGTCCATGTTTGTATTTCTCAAAAACAATATCATCACAAAACCTATAAATTATGCTTGGTGATATGAAATCAACCACAACAAGAGAACATCATGAATAACAATCCCTTCCATGGGTACTCATATTTTTGCCTATACATGGGTAAGATACTCATTTGGGGAATGATATTACCAAGTCCAAAAACATCCAAGTATCCTTTATACCATTCCCAAATAGTAAATAAATACAATACGAAATCATTCTACTGTCATAAAACATTATAATATACTCTAATTTCTAACCAACTAACATTGAAAAATAGTGTTTGTTATATGACATCTAGGGCACACCCCCATATTATGGAAGCTACCATGATGAAGTTGGGGTGTGATTATTTAGTGACTATAATACACCGATTTTCATGTAGTTATCTAACAATGTAAATATTCAAAATAAAAAAATATATCTTGTGTAAAGGATATAGAGGAAAAAATAAATCAAAAAACCAATAATGAAAAAGATGAATCAATAAAAGGATAATGGGGAATCATATAATGAAAAAAATTTAAGTATAAAAATTTAATACTAAAAACAATACAAATAAACAAAATAATTGACACAATATAATTTGAAATGACCCCATTCCCAAACCCCATGTTGGTCATGTCCCTAATCTCTAGCTCATCTACTTTGAAATGATCATCAATAAGGTTATTTTACATTGTCCAAATCAAGATCCATCAAATTTTATTTGATTCAAAATAGGGGCAAAAATATTTTTCAAAATCATAATACCACAAATAAATATTTATTTCATAATCATTTTTAGGAAAATTTTTGAATCCAACATTGTTATGAAAGTAGAAAATAATCAATCCTCATATGAAAATATAAATCCTTTCTAGAATAAATTAAAGTGACTACAATTCTTAACCATTAGAAGGCACCATTCCATGTAGGTAACCTCCATTTCTAGATAGTCTAAACAAAAACAGTGTGACAATAAGTGTTTGTAATAAAGAAACTTACTAGTTTATTTTATAATAAACTTATATAATACACAATCAATGTGCTTCAGCACCACACATGAATGTCTCTTAGCATGTATAATAACCATGAAAGTCATAATCACAATCCAGGTAATGATATTAATAACCAAGAATATTCCCTAATATATTCATTTAATCCTTTAGTTATATCCATATATATGTTCATTTCAACATCAAAATGGGTGAATCCCAATATATAACAATTTCATCTTGTGCTGGTCACCATGGCAATCAATAAAATCACTCGATCTTGTTTTACTAATTATAACACTCAATATATTCATGTTAGTAAGTATCATTAGGAATAAAACCATTTATAATCATTACATCATGTATTTTTTGTAAATAACTATAAGAACCCAGACCTTCTTTTCAGGTATGTTTTTTCTTTTCTGGTCATTTTTGTGAAAAAGGGTAAAACCTAGAAATTTTCAGAGTACACGTCGTGTACATTAGAAGTACATGTTGTGTACTTCGACGCCGCATGATGTTGTGTATTGGTCGTGTTCGGGCCACTCACACTGCTGTGTGGGGTGACGTGGAGACTTCTTAAAGCAGAGTATGAAAAACTAATGTACACGTTGTGTACTCTAATAGTACACACTGTGTACTTTTCTTTTTTATTTCATTAATCAGACCGGGGTCGCCTCTTTACCCTTTTTCATCTTCTTCTCCACCAAATTCTGTACATGGAATCCATGGAAGCCGAATCTTCTCTGAGCCACTGACCCGTCACCGAATCTCTGAATCAAATATCTTTAGTGGAAATAGAATCACATCGGTGAGTTCTTGGTTCTTCTATGGCCTCATTTCCTATTTCTTCCTCCCGTGTGAATTATTTGAGGTTAAACATTTTAGACATTATTGAAAATCTTCCCCTTTCATGGAAGATTCACATGTCAAGGTTCAATTATATCAATCTACGAGGATCGAGGTAGGTAGTTTGATGCCTTACGTTGAATGTCCTTGAATTTTTGTTCAAAAGTGTTGGATATCCATGTATCGGGTATCTTGGGATAGGGTTTTGAACATGTTTTATTTTTCTGCCTTAGATTTCTTCTGTGCTTGAGGATATTAGATGAATAATGTTTTCTTGTTAGCATGTTCAAGGATCACCCCATGGGTGTTTTCCTCTGTTTTGGCGGTTTACCACTGTTTGGCATTGGTTTCCTATGAGGCAAACCTTGTTGCATTAATTTCTTGCCTTGGTATGAATAATTGAAAGTGTTTTCTTCTGTTAAAATGCTTTTTTTTTCATTGTAGCTATTAGCCAATTATTTTTTGAACATACTTAGGGCTCCTACAAATCATTTATGTAATATTTATTTTACACAGGGCTGTGGGAACCTGGTGTAGTTAGACCATAGGAGGAATTGACGATGAGTGCTTCCTCAGAGGGCCTATTTAATTATTACCGTTACGAGACCATAAGGGGGATTGACTTTGTTCTCTCTCAGAGTGTCTGATAATTATCAAATCGATATTAAAGGGGGATTAAATGTAAGTGCTTCATTAGAGAGTCTTTAGTATCACTACAAGACCATAGGGGGAATTGACGTTGATTGCTTCCTCAGAGTGTCTTTGCCTTCATTTGAATTCTTGACCATAAGGGCTTTCCCACATGAGCCACCCAGAGGGAAGTGTAATAAATATTTTTGGTTTGTTTTGATGAGTCCACCATGCCAAAGAAACAGCATGGGTTTGTACTGCTTGTAGTTTAGGTAGTATGTTGAGATACCTGTTGTGTTACTTGCTTTTCCTTTGGACTATAGAGATTTTTCTAGATTATTTGGTTTATGATAAAATGATTGAATCAAATTAATAAATAAATGTGAATGGATAATTGTAGGATTGTTTGCTTTAGTGTGCCATGTTCCTCTACTGCAGTTATTTCTATTACTTTTGCTATATTTCTCACTGACAGTAGGGCATAGATCATTTGGTGGTTACCTACTGGGAATAGTCTCACACCCTATTTGGGGTCCTTCTTTTCATCCCAAACAGGTTATATGATTGCAGGTGTGGATATGGATTGTGGTCCTTCTACCTCAGGGGCTTGATTTTTTGTTAGAGCTGGGTAGCATGGGACCGAGCATAGGCTTATGATGCCGCTGGAGTTTATTGTTTACTTTTTTACTTGGGTTTAATTTTTGTTTCAGCATGTTGTTTTTTTACTTCTTTCCATAGAAACATGTGTCATGCCGCATCATTATTATAGTATACATCGCTCTTGCTGTTTAGTTCAATCGTCGTGTGCTGTTTACTACTTCGACTACTATTTATTATTTCCTTCCACTACATACTTTATCAAATGAGGGCATAGTTTCCCCACTGACTCATCATGGCCCTCACTACTAGTTGGCAGTGTCTGGAGTTTTGGGAAATGCTCTTGAGGTCATGTGGTGAACCGGTTATGGGGTGCTAGTTGAGTGGCTTCAGATTCGGGTCATTACAAAGTGGTATCAGAGGAGTTTACCTTCTTTTCTATTTTCCTTACTGTTTGGTGAAAATATATAAGGATAGGAAGAGATGTGTAGTTGGTACTTAATGATGCCCGAGAGTAATTAACCCGTCTATAGGGATAAGCTATATTACCTCGTAATTGTAATTTTTAGTTTTTTCAAGTGTTACAATTAATTATATTTCAAAGTTTGGTGATGCACTTGTTTAGTGTTGTTATAATTTATATGAATGTGGTTCTATTTTGTTGCAACCCGGTGACATGAGGGTATTCCATCTCATGCATCATATAGACACAGGTTCGAAAACTGCATTTGAAGCATTTTACCATGCCATCTAGGGTGTATTTTAAATTTCTTACTGTTGTGATAGATGTCGTGATAAATTATGCATGATGTAGTGATAGTTGTTGTTATAGAAAAACCCGTCGTGGTGATAGGATGTTGTTTATTTTATAGCTTATTTAGCATGGACGCCAATCTTTGGTTTTAAAGGTGTTATGGGCCCTGGAGGATCAGAATTTGGTGGATCATGGGTTTATCATACTATTTACTTGTTATATGCATTGTTATGATGTCATTCTTCGATTCGCGGGGAGTGTGGCCCCCCATGGATCAGAATTTGACACATAGGTTCTAGTATTCAATGTTTTTCAGTGGTTTTGGGGAGTTTTGTTTGCCTAATGCCCAGAAATCTAGATAACCTGAAGCGCAACCTTATGAACACACCCCATGTGTTCTCCTATTTGGGAAGAACTACATTTCACGGTTACACACCATGTACATTGAAGTACAAGCCATGCACTCTCCTTTCGTTTGATCCAGCCGTGTAGTTGAATACATGTGCTGGAAAATCTCAGGAACAACATGTTGTGTACCATATTGACATGCCGTGTTGTAATGGTCTGTATGACACAGCCGTGTAGTTGAAAACATGGGTTGGAAAATCTTAGGGACAACACGCCGTGTATGTTGTTGACACACCGTGTAGTTGTGGCCCATTTACCAGTCCATGTGACTAATGACACAGACTGGGGAAAAACATTAAGGACACGTCGTGTTGTGGATAGACACAACGTGTAGTCTTCGGCTGGGATAGTCCCTGTGACTTAGTCGTGTAGTAGTAACCAGGCAGGAGGAAAATGGACGGTACACACCACGTATATTATAAGTACACGTCGTGTAGTTGGGGTTTGCCCAGCCAGGTTGGCTGGTGTACGCACACAAGTAAAATCATTTTGGAACACATAGTGTGTGGAAACTACATACCGTGTAACAATGTTTTTCCAGTTTTAAAAGTTTTCATCCTCTATTCCATTTTGTATCCTTTGAATTTTCAACTATGCTCATTGTTAATAAAGGTATGTTTTTGACCTTGCGGAGTCATGCCACCAAGACGTCCTCCTATTGTACTTCAGGGGTCTAACGATGATCATATGTTGGATATGGAACATGCAGTTATCTCGGATACTGGTGCAGATTCTCAGTTCTGTGAGGGATTCATGAGGTTCATACAGACCGTTCAGGGAGCTCAGCAACCTACCAAGTCTATGGTAGAGCTTATGTGAGTCTTACAGCAGCAGAATCCTCCCACATTCTGTAGGGATGGAGTACCTCAGTCACCAGAATATTGTTTCTAAGTGATGGTTTCTATCTTTGATCATCTCGAGACACCCCCAGACACAAGGGTGAAGCTCTCGATTTAGATGTTGTGAGATTTCGCCAAGAGATGGTGGGACGTAGTTTCTCAGGCAGGGGGGAAGTAGATAGTTTCATGGGAGGAGTTTCAGTGTATGTTCTATGACTACATCTACCTACCAACACTGAGGGATGATAGAGCCGGAGAGTTCATAAACTTGCAGTAGGGTAATCTATCAGTTATAGATTATTCCTCCAGTTTCACTGAGTTATAGCGTTTCACTCCCATTCTGGGGAATAACAAGCTGTTTTTGGCAAGAAAGTTTTAGGAGTGCCTCAGACCAAAGATCAGATCACAGGTGATCATCTTTCAGTTGACCTATATTTCTTTGATACTCAACTAGGAATTGATAACGGAGAGGAATATGAGAGATACTAGAGCAGTAAGCCAGGGTGGTTCAGCATCCAGAGTCAGTACTCTTTCTACTGACAGCAGCAAGCGCCACCGAGAGTCTACATGAGGTGAATCGAGGAAGTGAGATGTTATTTCATGTAACAAGGTTGTGTGCTACCAGTGTGAGAATAATGGGTATAAAAATCCCCAGTGCCTGAGGGACCCAATAGAGTGCCGATATTGGGGAATGATGGGTCATCTTCAGTGGTTTTGCAAGGTTATTCTTCCAGTGTCCAGTGAAGGAGGATCAGTTTTGACTCCGCATACAGGAGTAGGTTTTCCAGTTCTGCAGCAGATGGGGTATGGAGTTCTACAGGCCATTCAGGTGAGGGTAGAGGCTGTGGATGTAGTGGCCAGGTTCATGGAGGATCAACTCAGGGATCTTAGGCTGATGCACAGGGCCGTGGTATTGGCCAGACGTTTGCAGTAGAGCTGATTCATGAGAAGCAGGATCCTGGACCTTCTACTGTGTGAGTTACGATCTTGGTAGCCTCAGTTTTATCTTCTAAACTTTTAGATACATGAGCTTCTCATAGCTTTATTTCAGTGCACACTGTGGAGAGCCTTAGACTTACTATATTTACTTTTGAGGATATGATGACGCTAGACACTCCATTGGGACTTAGAACTACTAGTGTGCATCAGTGCAAGGGGTGCCTCCTTGAGGTTGGTGGGTGTCACTTCATGTGGGATATTTATGTCCTAGATATGACAACTTAAGATGTCATTCTCATAATGGAATGGCTAGTACCTTTTCAGGCCATTGTCGACTGCTATCACCGCAGGGTGAATTTCATGTCACTAGAGGGAAGATACATTATTCACAAGGGCGAATGGGACGTCTAGGCAAGCAGAGCTGGACGAGAGCATCATGGGTTACGTAGTGTTACATCCCATATTTCAAGTTTATATCTAGACGGTCAGGGAACTTCTTAGATGGATTATCCTCCAGTGGTTGATCATTTTCCAAATGTCTTTCCAGAATAATTTTCAGGGTTGCCTCCAGAGCGTGAGGTAGACTTCTCTATTGAGCTTGTTCCTAGAGTAACACTGATATCCTTGCCTCCTTATAAGATGGCTATAACTGAGTTTCAAGAGCTCAAGAAGCGGTTTTAGGAGTTACAGGAAAAGGGTTTTATCCGACCCAGTACTTCCCCTTGGGGTTTTCCTATTCAGTTTGTGAAGAAGGCAGATGGTACTTTACGACTTTGTGTGGATTATCAGAAGAGGAACTAGTTAGCGGTCAAGAAATAGTATCCCTTTCTGAGGATTGATGACCTTTTGGATCATCATCGAGGATCCATGGTGTTCTCAAAGATCTAAATGAGATCCGACTATCTTAAGTTGTGTGTTAGACCATTGGATATACCACTTACAGCCTTCCGAAGCAGGTATGATCTATACGAGTATTTGGTTATGATGTTTGGTCTCACAAACATTCCAGCAGTCTGCAGGGAACTGATGAACAGTGTTTTCCAACCTTACTTGGATTCTTTCATCGTGGTTTTCATGGAGGATATCTTTGTGTACTCTCACACTCGACACGACCATGCTACCCATCTTGAGATTGTATTGAGTACTCTAAGAGAGCATCTGTTACATGCTATGCTCTCTAAGTTCCACTTCTGGATGGACAAGATTCACTTCATGGGACATTTCATCTCAGAGACAGGAGTAACAATAGACCCAGAGAAGGTGAGATCGGTAGTTACCTAGGATCAACCGAAGAATCTCTTCGAGGTACAGAGTTTCTTAGGACTGGCTGGATGCAACATGTAGTTTTTGCATGAATTCTCGTGCCTGGAAGCAATGTTGATGGGCTTGACTAAGAAAGGTGTGAATTATGTTTGGTCAAAAGCCTACGATTCCTCCATTCAAGAGCTGAAGGAGAGATTGACTTCAACACCGATTCTAGTTTTACCAGAGTAGGGAAAGAGTTATAAAGGTTTCTGTGATGCATTTGGAATTGGGCTTGGGGGAGTGCTTATACAGGAGGATCGTGTTGTTGCATATGGATCGCGGTAGTTGTGGACACATGAGATGAAATATCCTACCCATGACTTGGAGTTGTCTATTGTTGTTCATACTTTGTGTTATTGGAGACACAATCTTTTGGGAGAGAATTTTGTGGTATATACTAACCACAAGAGCCTCATGTATATCTTCATGTAGTGTGACATAAATCAGAGACAGTGAAGGTGGGTTGAGTACCTACAGTCATTCGTCTTTGATCTTGATTATTTGACATCGAAAAGCAATGATATGACAGATGCACTGAGAAAGAAAACTCAGTTATAGGTAGTTCAGGAGGCCAACAGTGAGTGGAAGATTATGGCTCTGTTCTCTGAGATGCATTTGGAGGTGCACGACAGACAGGGACAAACCGTTCTTTCTTCTTTATTTGTTACCTCCACTCTTCTGGATCGAGTTTGAATGAGGAAGCCTTGAGACTCAGAAGGTCTAGTCCTACAGAAGTGTGTGTCAGATAGAGACCATACACCAGGGTGGACAGTGGGCGATGATGAGGTGTTACTTTTTCATGGCTGCGTGTGGGTTTCAAAAGACATACGTGAGGAGCTAATGCGAGAGTTTCATGATTCATCTTGGGTAGTTCATCCTGGTGTCACAAATATGTATTAAGACTTAAGTCATTAGTATTGGTGGCTAGTTATGAAGAAGGACATGGCTAGTATTGTTATGTGGTGCTCCACCTGTCAATAGGTGAAGGCAGAGCATCAGTAACAAGCTTGGCTTCTACATCAGTTATCCATTCCTGAGTAAAAATGGAATGATGTCACGATGGACTTCGTGATGGGGTTACTGAGATCGCCTCGAGGAAATGATGCAGTTTGGGTTGTAGTGGACATGCTCATGAAGGTTCCACATTTCATACCGATTAAGGATAACTTTGATGTGGATGTGTGTTGGAGGTTGTACATCAGAGAGATTGTGCGCTTGCATGGGGTTCCGAGTTCTATCATTTCTGATAGGGACGCCCGCTTTACATCGCATTTTTGGAAGGGGATATAGAGGGCTTTGGGTACACAGGTACTTCTCAGTACAAATTACCATCCGCAGATAGGTGGCCAGTCGGAGTGCATGATTCAGGTGCTGGAGGACATGCTACAAGCATGCGTCCTTGATTTTTGAGGTTCATGGGAGAAACATATACCTTACGTTCATTTTGCCTATATTAATAGTTTTCAAGAAAATATTCATATAGAACCTTACATGGCTTTATACTGTAGGCCTTGCCGGTCACCCTTGTGTTGGATGGAGGTGGGAGAGTTAGCTATGTTGGGACCTATTCTTGTTTAGGAGACCACCGAGCAGGTGGAGTTGATTCAGAATAGGATTAGGAGACAGGGAAAAATTTCCCCGGGATACGTTAGTCCGTTTTAGGTTCTGGATAGAATTGGACCAGTTGCTTATAGGTCGCAGTTACCTCAGAGGTATCAGGCTATGCACGACATCTTCTATGTTTTTCTCAGCTTCAACTATATGTCTCGGACCCGTCTCATGTTTTTCAACCCTAGGAGGTTGAGCTAGAGTAGGATGAATCATTCAAGGATAATCCTATCAAGATTGTTGATCATAGAGAAAAGGTAAGCTGTGGCTAGTCTGTCCTTCTGGTACGGGTGCTATGGCAACACAGCCGTGTACATGATGAGACTTGGGAATGGGAGGCCAACATGCGATCATAGTAGCCGGAGTTGTTTGAGGGTTATTCTTCTACACCTCATTAGGTAATTCAGGGATGAATTTCTTTAAGGGGGGAAGTTTTTAAGAACCATGAACTTATTTTCAGGTATGTTTTTCCTTTTTTGGTCATTTTTGAGAAAAAGGGAAAAACATGGAAATTTCCAGGGTACATGTTGTGTACTTTATTTGTACACATCATGTACTTCAACACTAGACGTGGTCATATGCTGGCTGTGTCCAGGCCACACACACAGCCGTGTGGTGTGACATGGAG
Source organism: Viscum album (assembly GCA_963277665.1). NCBI lineage: Eukaryota > Viridiplantae > Streptophyta > Magnoliopsida > Santalales > Viscaceae > Viscum > Viscum album. Next base: position 872,923,329 of record OY728125.1, read on the forward strand.
ACCACTTAAAGTGGAGTATGGAAAACCAAAGTACACGCCCTGTACTCTAAAAGTACATGCCATCTACTTTTCTTTTTTATTTCATTAATCGGACCAGGGTCGCGTCCTAAAATGGTATTCTCCTTCTTCTCCAACTAATTCCATACATGGAATCCAAGTAGGCCGAATCTTCTCTAATCCACTGATCCGTCAATGATTACCTGAATCGAACACCATCGGTTGTAATATAATCAGAGCGGTGAGTTCTTGGTTCTTCTTTGGCCTCGTTTCCTATTTCTTCTTCTCGTGTGAGTTATCTGAGGTTGAACGTTTTAGATGTTTTTGCCGATTTACTCTGTTCTAGGAGGATTCATAGGACGAGGTTCATGTATATCAATCTACGATGATAGTGGTAGGTGGTTTGATGCCCTATGTTGAATTTCCTTCAGTTTTTGTGCAAGAGTGCTAGATATCCATGTATCAAGTATCTCGGGTTTGGGTTTTAAACCTGTTTTATTTATCTTCCTTGGATTTCTTCTGTGATGGAGGCTATTATATGAATAATGATTGCTTGTTAGCATGTTTGAGGATCACCCCATGGGTGTTTTTCATCGTTTTGGATGTTTATTGCCATTTAGATTGGGTTTCCTATGAGTAAAACCTTGTTGCATTAATTGATTGCCTTGGTATGAATGATTGCATGAGTTTTATGCTATTTAAATGCTTTTGTTTCATTATAGATATTAACCAAGTAGTTGCTGAACATACTTAGGTCTGCTACGAATTTTTTACGTACGATTTATTTTACTCAGGGCTGTGGGAACCTATTGTTGTTAGACCATAGGGGGAATTGATGATGAGTGCTTCCTTAGAGGGACTGTTTAATTATTATCGTTACAAGACCATAAAGGGGATTGACTTTGTAATCTCTCAGAGGGTCTGATAATTATTGAATCGAGACTAAAGTGGGGATTAGATGTAAGTTCTTCCTCAAAGAGTCTGTAGTATCGCTGCAAGACCATAGGGGGAATTTTCATTGAGTGCTTCCTTAGAGTGTCTTTTCCTTCGTTCGAATTATTGACCTTATGGGCCTACCCACATGAGCCACCTAGAGGGCCAGTGTAATAAATATTGTTGGCTGGTTGTGACAAGTCCACCAGGCCAAATAACAAGCTTGGTTTTGTAATGCTTCTAGTTTAGGTTGTCTGATGAGATACATGTTGTGATACTTTCTATGCCTTTGGACTATAGAGATTTTTCTAGATTCAGTGGTTGATGATTAAATGATTGAATTAAATTAATAAATAAGCATGAATGGAGAATTATAGGATTCTTTGCTATAGTGTTCCCCATTTCCCTGAAGCATTTATTTCTATTAATTTTTCTATTTTTCTCACTAATATTAGGGAATTGATCATTTCGTGGTTGCCTACTAGGATTAGTCTCACACCCTATTTGGGTCCTAGTTTTCAGCCCAAACAGGTTATATGGTTGCAGGTGTGGATAGAGATTGTGGTCCTTCTACCTTAGGGGCTTGATTGCTGGTTAGAGCTGGGGAGCATGGGAATGAGCTTAGGCTTGCGATGCTGCTGGAGTTTAATATTTACTTTTTCTACTTGGGTTTCAGTTGTGTTTCAACATGTTGTTTTGTTTACGGCTTTCCTAAGAAACATGTTTCATGAAGCATCATTATTATATTATACATCGCTTACATTGTTTAGTTTAGTTGTTGTGTGTGGTTTTATACTTCCGCTATTTTTTATTATTTCCTTCCACTGCACAGTTTACCAAATGAGGGCATAGTTCCCCCACTGACTCATCAAGGCCCTCGCTGCTAGTCGGTAGCCTCTGGGGTGTGGGGAAACATGCTTGTGGTAATGAGGCGAACTGGGTATGGGGCACCAGTTGAGTGGCTCCGGATTTGGGTCGTTAAATAACCTTCTATATAAGAATTCATTATCTATCAATGGGGGTAACTCACAATATACAAATTGTATCACATATCACCATGCATAGAGTATCATAAATAAGTTAAAAAAATCTGAAAAAATCATAATAGAGAGGATATAAAAATATCACATCATTAGCCTTAGTCGTTATTCATTCAAATTACAATTCCATTCAATTAAACATTCATTAATATATCAATTTACCAATAACCATATAAGTAGAGAATCGTATTACCAATGATATTATATATATAGGAATCACCATAAATATCATTTCAATCTTAATACATAATAAACCATTACATTTATTCTTATTATTAAATGGTTCGCTCATCAAACAAGGTTTCATCAGACATGTTCTGTCAGCAAATTAATCCAGAGGAATCAAAAAAAATTAATCCTTGACTATAAATTATTTAATGATTTAAATAAAAATAAATCACATTTTTTGTTCACTATTGGAATATTTCAAATAATTAATAATCAAATAGAGTATAGGTTTAGGTTTAAACCCACTATGATCCCTATAAATTATCTTCCTTTGCAAAATATATTTTCTAGGAAAAAAATTTGTGAGGATGAACATAATAAGAATCAATATTATACATGACCTAGATCAAAATCAAAAAAACATTTGTCAAATATTATATAGACACAACACTGAATTATGTATGATAAGTGAAAACCAAGGACATATCACTCACTAGGGATTATATATATGATCACCACATTTGAAAAGGAATGTATGCCTCAAAAATCATCAAAAAAATATATTCGGTTCATGAGGGGTGAGTTTCATCGAGGTAATGAAATAAAAAATGTGCCTAGAATGACTTAAAACAACCGAAGATGATAAATGAATGGAATATAAGACTTTCACATCATTTTTCTTATTAATGAGATTCACTAGAAAATTTGTCCCCAATATTAATATTTATCTCAAACAAAAATTTCAAAAATTAATGTTGTTACATGTGGTGTATATATATCATGTCGTGAAGCAGTTCATGAAATTTTTCTAGTGATAGTTACATTTTTTACAACATATAAATGTTGTTTAATTGTATATGGGATAATTTTTATAATAGCTTATATGAAAGCACCCAAACCATAATGAATCTTCCCAAACTCAAGTAAACCCTTCATAATCTCATTTAACACGTTTTTAAAAATAATCTACTAATTAAAAATTCAAATTTAAATATTTGGTCATTATACCCAATAAATTCTCTCTCTATAAACAATACTCAACCACTAAGGAATAATAAAATGAAAACAGAACAAGAGATCTTTTAATAGAAATCACAATAATGTGTCTTCATTGAAAGAATGGGTTCTTATAATATATACATTAGGATATTTATTATATATATTTTTTATAAAATGCACATGTTACATATTTGATAAAATTTATAAACGTTTGACGATATACATGATATAATATTATATATTAGTCTATATTAATAAAAAATAATTATAAAAACATAGAGGAAATAATTTATGTAATAAAAAATAATATATATATATATTTATATGGGATATGTTTTTCCTGTAAGATGATATATATTGATTTAATATAAGTATATATTTTAATAAAAAAAATTTATTTTGGGATATCATTGTTTTTGAAAAATAAAAGTTAGATTTTCTAAAACATTAATTAAATGGGAAATAATATTCATAAAAAACTATTGTACTTATGTCACTCATAGTAAGGGATAATTTACATTAAAAATATATTTTAATTCACTTTAAAGAAAACAACATCATATAAGAATATTCCAAATGAAATTATTTCTTACTGAATTCACAATTTTTAATTTATTTAAATAAATTAATCATAATTGAATCTTGTATTATGATTTTCAATTTTTTAATTTTAACAAATAAAATTTATAATAAAATTAATTAAATTGTCTATAATTTAATTAATTACAAATAAAATAATTGGGTATTAATTCCACCCAAAATTCGTTTTCCTTATAAGAAAAATAATAAGAGTTTAAACTATTTTCATCCCCTCTGAATGTTTAAATACCTTCATACTCTTACAATTATTTGATGGCCAATTGGACTTTTTATCATGTTATATCACTGAATAGGTCTCTTTAATTTCCCCTTATTTAATTAGGATGAGTTTTTTTGGTCTGAAGGGTTTTCCATAAGCTTAGAAGCTCCTGATAGGTAATGGATTTAATATTAATTTAAATTCATGGAATCATATTTATATATTATCCAAATAATTTATATTATATGGTATTTATACACCATTAGTACACATATTATAATGAATCATTCATACATTATGGTATTTTTCAACATAAATTTAATCATCTAAGGGAATTTATGAAGACGGTTGTTAATTAATAAAGGGTTTCTTAACATAATTACAATTACATGGGTTATAAAATATATTCATTGACATTATTATTATATTATTCGTTCTAAATGTATCTCTATTTTTATTTATTCTATAGTAAAAAATTGTTTTTGTGGATTTGTGTTTGTCAGCTATAATCTCCCCATTGACTAATAATCAATTAAGTGGTATAATATTTATATTGTTTTTCTATATTGATCCTATTTAATTTTATATTGAAATTTCATTATTATAATGTACTTTAAATATCATTTCCATATATTGAAATAGATTTAATAACATTTCATTACTAACCATTTGAATTATTTCAAGTGAGATATTACTTTTTTCCACTACTTACAAACTTTTTCTAACCTATTATGATACTCGAACTATCCCATAGACATATTCCATCCAATAATTTAAGATAATTAATGTGTATATGGTTTTCCATGAAAATAAATCCCTATTTTTACACAAAGAGGGTGTTGTTTGGTAATGATTCATCTTCTTGAAAACTTATTTTTTGTGAACTATAAATTAATATGATTTGAACTCATTTATTTTTTGAAGGTGATTATTAGTACATTGTGAAGTACCTTGTTATTCCTCAAGGTATTTCCCCATAATTTCACAATTGATTCACTAATTGGAAAAATTTAATTCTATACCATACAATTGAATCATATATATAGTTAAAAATCATATCTTATGTGTAATTTAAGAAGTATTACATGTATCTATATTGTTCATTCCTTGAACATTAATTTATGTAATCATTTTATATTTTTTGTAATGCATTGGAATGTTATGTGATTGGAGAAAACAAAAATCATATATCCCATACGTTTATTGGTAAATCAAAAGATACAATCAATATATTGTAATGAAATAATCCTTTTATTTTATGTAATATTTCTTATCAGTTGTTCCAAATAGAACTATGTTAGTATAAAGGAAGAATCTATACCTTTTTTTATAATGTCATTTCCATGGGGCATTATGATATGTGAAACATGTATGTCATCACAAAACATGTCACTATAAAATCTATTATTTTTACCTAGGTATTTAATGATTTTTATATTGGATATGGATTTATTTATTCTCTCTCTTTCATATGATATGGAATAACTATGTTTATTTATTTATTCTAAAATTTCTTATTTAAAATTGTTTCTATTGTACACTACCTCGTACTGAGCATCAGATATCACAACATTATATTTTTTTAAATTTTATCTAGTAAAAGAAATATACTTCATATAGATAATATAATTAAATGAGTTTAATAATGTTTATCATATTTTTTAAATGTTGTATAATAATTTTGAAATTTAATAGGAATCTTTATTATGCATATGGTTATCTTGAGGTTTAAAAATATTGTACTGTTTATTTTCAATTTATTAATAAATATTCCACCATCTCTTGGGTGCATGAATTGAATTTTTTATATTAGTTGAGCTAGATGGCTAGATGTTATTTAAATAATAGATGGGACTGATGAAGTTTTAAATTTAGTATAAATGAAAAACATGGAATTTTTAGAAAGAAAACTTATTATAATATCATACTCATGAATAATTGATCTAAAATAGACTATTTTATAATATTATAAATGATAGTTTCCAAATATGGTCATCCTATATAAATTAAATATATTTTGGGTCATTTTATCCCATATGCATGATTTTTATCCCCAGGAAAATCAATTTAAAAAATATATATAGGGGAAAGGTTTTACTATTTCAACTCTTCATTATGAAAAACATTCTAACTTATATCAATAATTATTTTGAAAATAATTCTTCCAAAAATGGAATATATTTTACAAAACTCAAGCTATATAAGTGTAATAATTAAATTTAATATAAAACTCGTAAAACAAAATAAACAATGATTTTCATTAATAATATTTTTTTTAAAAGTATAAACATGTTTTTATAAAATATTATTTTATTAATTTCTATCCATAAAATCATGAGTGGATTATCAATAACAGAATCACTGAATTTTCACATTGAATCCATTTTAAAAATAGAATTTCTAAAATTATATATACCATAATAACTTTTTCAATAAAAGTCTATATTTCTCAATATTATTTGAAATATCATTGTTTTGAAAAAAATTAGAATAATAACGACAAAAATAATTGATTATAAATTGTCAAACAATTATCATTTTTCATAAATATTTTCATAATGTGAAAAAAAATTTAATAGTTATTTCTCAGAAAAGGAAATCGAAATAGTTTTTTCTAAAAATGACATTATACTTAATATAGTGATTATCTCTTAATTATTAATAAACTTTTCCTGTATTTATATTTCATAATTTTGTTATTTTATAATCAGACCAACCAATTAAAATACTATTTTATAATGAGTATATAAAAATAACATTTATTTTGTATTTTTCTGCACATTATTTCCGACAATACTGGCTATCATACTTATTGTTCTTATAAAATCACATGATATTACATGAAGTCCACAATTATTTATTTTCATAATTTTAAGATCACAACACTGGAAGTGAGTATGGAATGTTTAATGAATTTTACTAAATAATTTTAGATATTTTAAAGTATATACATATAGTATATGTGTCCTTGTAATTTTTATGCTTGTTAAATAGGGTGTATCTGTGGATTTTATCACAAGTGATGAATATTGATTTCGAACCAGTAATTACTTATTTAAATGATGTTATGTAATATTATAAATATAATTACCCAATAAATAAATCATTAGTGGATGAACGGTTAAATAATATCTGTAAATTGAGTATATCAATAGATATATAATGAAATTTTAATAGAATATCTACCCAACAATGTTAGCAATAAGGTACAAATATCATGAGACACTCAATAAAAAATTCCACAAACTAGGTTATGAATATTATCAATGTTGATGAATCTCATTAAATAATAATTGAATACAATTTTTTAGAGGAATATAACGTAATAAATCATTATCAAGAGATTTTCTATGAATTTGAAAATTGCATATGTTGAATTAAGAGTCTCAGTTGTATACCAGTACCATTATAAGATACACTGGAAATGATTAGTTAAAATATCACCAAATGGAATCAATGCTTAACAGATTCATAAAACATAGATATTATGATATGTTAATGAAATTTTTAGAAGTTTCAACATTAATTTTCAATATTATAACATCACATTTCCAAAATACCAAAAATATTTCATTATGAAAAAGTAAAATATTACATTAATTAGATGATGACAGAAGGATGAATTATGTTTAAAGCTACAATATAAAAAAATATAATGATATATGATATCACTATAATTTTGAATAGTGAAACATAAAGAAGTAATGGAACAATAATAAGATGATGCATCAACCTAGGTTAACGAATATGAGATTGATCAATATGTTGAATACTATAAATATGTTAAATAAACACAAATTAATGATTTTGGAGATGATATGACCTATTATCAAAATAATAGTAGAGTATAACAATATTGAATGATTGATCCACATAATCTATATATTCATAAGAAAAATGACAGACTCCATGTAAGGATCATAGAATATGTAATTGATGTACTCAATAATGATGATAACCATAGTTGACAAAAATAAAGTGTCCAAATATAGAACGGAGATGTAAATATTTTGTAGTGAAAATAAAAAATACTAGATTATAGAGATATTATGGTAATGAGAATATATTAAAATAACAAAATACGAGAAGCTATAATCTAAGGAGAAAAAATATGTTCATATAATGTTTAATTGGGAAATAAATATCCATAATAAATCCATTATACATTTGTTGTTCAAGAGGTAGGATAAATTCTGAGTGAAGGAAATATAAAGGAAGAATTAAAAGGTGATGAATTATTTAAATGGTAATAGATAGAATATAATATATCTTAACACTTTTAATTGATATAAACTAAAATTATTTATGAAAATAATGTTTTAATATTAATTTTGTGAATTTCACACTTAAGTGTTCATCATTGATGGTCAGAATTATGAGAGAGTTAAAAAATATATAAATCTTGTTTTACTGAAAACTTTATGAATTTTAACTGTGATATTATTATATATATAAGGCAATTGAGTTAAGACAATTATTGGTAATCTTTTTCAAGTTAGAAATATAATTTTTATTCAATTAACATGGGTCATGATGCTATATAATGGTGGCACCATTCATATGAGATACATATAATAATATTATGTTAAGAAAGATAGAATTGATAAGTATAAATAAGATAGAGTAGATAGCCAAATAAATATACAAGATCTATTTTTCCAATGGGTTTGATACAGAAGAAGATTCAGTTCCATGAATATAATGAGTTGTCTCAAAAATTATAGAATCTGTGAGATAAGAATATTTCCTATGTTGATGTCTAACAAGAATAATTATTCGATTCTATGAAACTGGATAGAATAAATTCTTAATAATTACAATGTCTATAAATTTCAATTGATAGATACTTATATTAAAAACTATAAATAATTTTTCCATTAAATTACTAGACTATTATAAAGATGTATAAATTTTATTTCATGAAGGAGAAGAAAACAAAAAATATTATAAAACATTCTTATTATTATTTCATTAAAATTATGTACTAATTGTTTAGGGATCCAAAATTTATTTAGATTATATATATATAGGTAGAAATATGTTGTAGTAAAGAAAACATTTATGAAATAACTGAGTATCAATCCATAGAGTTGGGTGAAAACATCTAGAGACAAATGGTTCTACTATACAAATGAAAAAAATTAATATATACATATATGAGACTCATTTGAAGAGATAAACATACACAAATTTTATTTTTATTGTAATTTATTTTTTAGATTAAAAAGTTATCTTCACTAAATGATAATAACTTCATTTTGAGTTTCACTTATGAGAATAGTTATAAAATGTGTATTGGGATAATATCCAATAAAAAATAAGTAGGGTTCATATAGTAGTTATAAAGAATGTAAAATTACATTTGGGTTGTTTCCTTTACTATATATACATTTCACGTCTATGTATGTGTTGATAAAATATATTGAACATAAATACATCATAACTAGGGAAATGATTTGGATAACAAAAAAGAATAAAAATATGAATTTTATCTTATTTAGTGAAATTAAATATAACTAATTTACCCCTCTCGATTTGAATGTATAATCCCACATGAATCTAATTGGGTATTTGTGAAAATAAGGATTACATTGTTTAGATCTACCATTTTCAACTTTATTTTTTCGATTTTTGATGTGTTGATGACATTTTTTAATGATATTAAATAAAACTTCTAGAAGAATAAAAAATAATTCACGGGATAATAAAAATGCATTTTACTCATTGTTGTATCAAAATTAATGTTATGGATAATGAGTTGTAAGATTAGAACAAGAATAATTATTATATGAAAAAGATATTACACTTAAAAAATTAGTGTATGATGGTTCTTATATTATATGAATCTAAAAATTTGGATTTTTTATTTCTAAATACATTATGATATACTTTATTAAAGTTCATATTCCAAGATTATATGAGAATGAATATGTTTCAATAGTATATGATTTTTACTCAAGAAATCAAGAAGTGTGTGAAAAATGATATTATAATTTTAATTGGTGATGATATTTGTAGAACTAATTTATTTATTAAAATGTAATTTAGGTCCTTGACTCTAGACCATAAAACATGTTTTATATCATTTATGGATAAAGAAAATTAATATTATCTTTTAATGTGTTAATTAATATACAATAAGATTAATACATATCCCTCCTAAATAATTAATGAAATTTACTTGCTAAAATAATTAATTGATCATTTTTAATCAATTATATTGATCATAAGGGATGGATATATTGGTTGATATGAAATATAATTTTTATCGAGTTTTTTAATGATATATTAATTAAAAATAATGAGTTTCCATCATTTGGATTATTTGTGATGGAATTAAGGATGAATGGTAATTTTATAAATGTATATATTATTTGAATTATCACAATATGTATATATTATAGATTAAAAATATTCATTTTTTTGGAAAATTAATTATGTGGAATGTGTTTGATGTTTATCATATTAGAATGGATCATGAAAAATTCCATAAGGTCAAACCACACATTGTAATAGTTTATTAATTTTTTTGTTGTAGTTTGCGAATTAAATAAAACTGAGTTTTAGGTAGAGCATGAAAAAAATAGATTGAGGATATTTTTTATGTCATTTATAGTGGTTCTATATAAATTATAAATATTTATTCCAATTTAGTATGGTTTTTTTCTAGAATATTTACAATGACCATAACACATTATTTAATAAAGTAGATTTACCTCAGGATATTTATAGTGTTTTCATTTAACATTGAGGATTAGTGGAGTATATAATTATCTAATTTATTCATAATATCTATATAGGTATTTAAAAACCGTGGTAGATTAACATTCAGTATATATATTTGGGGTTATATTTACTAACTTTGCATTATTTATAGTTAATTATATAGAGAGTTAATAATGGTTCTTTTATATATTAGTGGGTTTAAAAAATATGATTTTCATATGAACATTTTTGCAATATATGGGAAACATTTTCATCCTAGAAAACATTAAGAATATCCAGGTGATTAAGAGTATTATTATGTATATGGAAATTAATGTGGTTCTATGATATGTATTTAAGTTGGTATAATATTATAGTTTAAAATTATATAATTATAAACAGTTAATTCTTTTACAGATCAATGGTGTACCAATTAAACAATAGATATCATATTAAATTATTAAATTATATGTAATAATCAATTGTGATAATGTTCACTATTAATGGTAATTAATGGTTTAATTATGGTTAGTTTATTATCCTTCCTCTTGGAAACATTCAATGGTTCAATTTAGAAATTGATATGACTATTTATTCTAAATAATTATATGTAGTTCATAATTAATAATCTTAGAGACTATTATATTTTCAATAACCATTATATTTTTATATCCATGTTAATTTGGTTGCCTTAACAATATTTAAATTTGTTAATTTTCTATTGAAAAAAAATACCATGGATTATAATCATTCTAATTTTTTTTGTATTTAGTTTAATTGTTTTTTTCATTTAATGTTTGTCATGACTCTCATTTTAGTTATTTAAACCATTAATGAAAATAATTGACCCTTATAATATTGGAGGTTTTAATGTTGTCATTTTCATTATCATTTCGGTGTTACTTTGAGTTCTTTTATAGTTGGTTAATGAGATGATTTTACAATAGAATATATTCTTTAAAAAAAATTAAAAAATATTGAGTATGATTAAAATATATGATAAAGTACATATTTTTAAATTTAATAATGTTTTCAAATAATTATATGATGTAATAAATCAACTATATTAGAGGATACAAAAAATTGATTATATTTTTTGGTTAATAGAAATGTATATGCATTATATTTTTAAAATAAATATGAGAATATCATGGGATATTATGGTATTATTCTTCATTATCAACGAAATATTGATATTTATTTGATATTTAGGGATCTTACATGAGTATGATATCTAAAAATGTGATAAATGAATGATTTAAAATATATTCAACATTTATAAATTAATATAATTCCAAAAACTCTCAAGGGGAAATAAGAAAGACACATATCGTTAATTTTCACACAAATATATGTTTAAATAATAAATATAAGTTTAATAAAGGTATATAATTATATCAAAAATAAATTATAATTTAATAAATATATATTATATAGTGTTTATTACACGCAACACTATGAATAAAAAATAATGAGTGAATATTTTAAAGTAAACAATAATAATTAACGAAATTGGTGAATGTTTTAAAAGAGATTGATTGATATTTTATATAAGATATGGTAGTTTTAAATTTTCATTAAACTATTATAGAACATTAATTTATATTTATAAAATAATTTTGTTTTTAATAGTAATTTAATGCATAAAACATTTATGCATGTTTCACTTGTTAGAGAATAATAAATCATAATATTCGGTTATGACATATTTTGGTTGAAAAATTGCCTAATAAACATGTATTTACCCCATATAAATTGTAAATTAGAGATGATATTTATATAATTTAAACATATAAAATATATTTATGTAATAAATGATAAGATAGTAGAGGAAAAGGGTGAAATGGAACGAAAACTTGTAACTAATGGGTAATAAATTTGGTGGGGAAGATCCGATGTTATGTTTCACAATATCTTTATATTAACCCAAACATTTAATCAATAATAAAACCATAATTGATAATTCTAATGAAGAAAAATTATAACCACTGAAGTTAAAAAAAATATATTCTTTCATAAATAAGGAAGAAGAACATTAGTTGGTAGGGGAATTATAGAAATTGAAAAAATCCCATTATTATATGGAATCAGAAATATTATGAAAAAATAAATGTCTTTATGGTAATGAAATTAAATAAGGGAAAATATTTTATTGAAAAATTTAATTACCCTTTATTGTATAATAATTTTAAAGAAACAATTAGTGTGAAAAATCCAATGAAATGACTACCAATATCAATAAGTGACCTTATATCCCCAAATAGGATTTGGCTAAACAAAAACCCCTATAACATCATCATAATTAAATATTATATCCAGGTAATGTAAAAACATTATATATAGAGGAAAATACTTTCCATATCATGATATTTTTGAAATATATACAATTTTTACAAATACATGCACCACTAAAATAGAAAATTTATGAATATGATTAATATCTCATTGAAACATCAATAAGTTCAAAAAAAACCCTTAACTTTTATCATGATTTCTGTGTATGTTATATATCAAATTGTATAAAAAATAAATACCATAATAACATATTTAATAAAATTATTTACAAAAAATAAAATTTATAATAAAATTTATTATTCATTATATAATTTAATTTTATATAATTACTAACTATTTTTAATATCGGGGTTGAGTGATCTCTATCATTATCAATTGTTATTATATTAACATTGTTAGAATTAATTCCTCTACAAAATTTCATCATTATGATATTATTTATGGTTTTTAAATTATTTATTTATAATCCTTTATAAATATATGATTTCATAAAATGGAAGTTTTGATTAAAACCCTCGAAGACAACGTTGTTGATAACTATGTCTCATTTTGTTTTAGAAAATATATATTGGTATCATAATGAATTAGTTTAATTAAATTTCTATAAAACCAATCCGATGATTAAATCATAATTTTCTTGTTTATATCATATATTATCAATAATTTTTATCTCATTGTCTTCCATGATATTATTTTATTACATAGTTCAAGTATGTGTTTAGACTGGACTAGTTTTGAACATACCATAATCAATATAGCATTTTTGAATTTAAAAGTTGATTATTTAGAATAATGTCATTATATTATAATTATAATTATATTTTTAAATAATTTATATTTCTTATCATATTTTATATGTTTTAACCCTTACTATCTTATTCTTTATTAATGAACTTTAATTTTCCCATATAATAGAAATATAACTAATGTTGACTTTTTCTCTAACCACGTGTTTTGAATATTCCTTTGTAATGTATGTAATTTTCCTAGGTTGTATATAATCAATATTCTACATATTGTTTATCATTGGATGATATATTATTTTAAATATGAATTAAAAATATTAGAAATTATCATGGTATCTATATGAAGATATAGAATCATATAAAATTTGACTAATATAAGGATAATGGTATTTCGTAGGAGGTTTATTCCTAAAAAAATATACTAAATAATTGTTATTTCAATAGAATACAGTAGTCTTACCACTAAAATTTGTTACTACAATGTAATCTTATAAATATCTGGTATAAGATTTTATATACATAGTAGTAATCATAGGTATAAATTAGTGGGAATAGTAAGATAAAAATATATTCCTCATAGTTCTTCAGTACATGATCTGTGTTCCTCACTGAAAATTATTTATAGAACCCACACTTATAGGTATGGATGTATATGATTTCACAAAAAAAATTCAAGTTGAATATCTATTTATCAATAATTATTTTTTCGCTTACAATAGTGAATAATATTCGATAAGTCTCAGTAACCCCATGATTATTAAATAAAACATTTAGTGGTACCTAATGGTTATCTATTTTTCTATTAACCAAGTCTATTAGGATAGTAAAGTTTCCTCATAATGTTTTTTCTCTATTCCCTCCAATAAAAATTATAAAACTCCTTCCTATTTATTTGAAATAATTCAATGCGGTAAACATTCCACATTAATGAAAACATCAAATTTCAATCTTAATTGATTCAATATATCCATTTAATTAAACATCTATATGACTCCATCCTTCTCTTGATTATTAATTTTGGGAACCGAACTATGTTCAAATTCATAAACATAATCTTTCATAGACAATTTTTCAAAAAAATAATATTTTCACACGTAGTCTAATACCATTAGATTATTCATAGGGATAATCTATATACAATAATTGGAATAAATTTTCAACTTGGTTCCATTAGTCATAATGTGTTTTTAATTTAACATCTTTCTATTTTATAAAGAAATAACATATTTGATAGCTTATTCGACAAAAAACAGAGAGCTGAAATGTCCAATGAGATATATAACTGGTATTATATAGCCATTAAATTAGATGATATAAATAGTATTAAAAAAATATAATATACATATATATATATATATATATATATTATTAATTATTGAAAAATTTTATTAATTAATCAATCAATTATTAATTTATGAAATTTTATTCATTAAAAATATGCTTTCTTCCATAACAAATTATTTATTTCTTTGAAAGAAGATTAAAAATAGTTTTTTGGAATATATAAAATTTATTAGATAAGAATAGAAACATATATTAGATAATAATATCAAATATTACTCATGGTGAGATGTCTCTATTTTTATAGAATATTTATTATTCAGTCAATAGTGAATAATATCTATTTTGTAACATTTTAATTTTTTTTCATTAATTTAAGATAGATATAAGACCCATTTTGTTTTAAAATTAATTCTAATAAAAATAAATTTTATTTATACATATTTATTTAAATAAATGTCTTTTCAATCATCTATATATTAGAATTTTGGATATGTTTTTCTTTGGGAATAGAATGTGAATTTTTGTAAACTCTTTTACAGTGCATAATGTTTCAACTTATTAATTAGTTAAATAATCCACCAATGTGTAATAATTTAATTTGAATTAATATATTATTTATTCATAAATATAAATTAATATTCATATTATAATTATTATTAGTCATATAGTTAATATAAAATCATTAATTCCTTCAACAATCACTTCATGAAAATCTGATTTGTCATCATGTTTTTCTGTTTAATTATAAATTAAATAATAATTTTTTTTAAAATAAAATTTTAAAATAGTTTTCATAATTAGATTAATAAATAATAAACATATCTAATAATTTTGTCGCAATTCATCACCATAATGAATATTGAAAATAGTGAAAATAAATTAATGTGTTTTGGTGAAAACAGGTTTACTAAGTGTGAAACAAATAGGAAAAGCTTACAAATTACCTAAAAAGGTATAAAAATTTTATTAGAAATATATATACATTATAATGTATATTGACCATAAATTATTCAATTTTGGAGCCTCTTGTAATGTGAATAATGTGGATATGTCTTTCTCTTTTCAAAAATTACAAGTGTATCAATCCCCTCATATAAAATATCACCACCTATCTACTCTTCTTAACAACATAAAACACATTTTCTACTGGACAATAACATCCAAAATAACTTAAAAAATTCACTCTAATCATACTAAAAACCCTTTTTGTTCATAAATTCAATCTTGTAAGACTTTAGGAATAATACTAATGAGTTGGTCTAAGAAGAGGTAAAATTCTTAACTATAAGTTTTTGTTTTATTTCTTCACTAAATTCCTCAGAAACTATGTTGATATGATATAAAGAGAAAAAATATAAAAATTTATGCAATAATATTAATTTCATGAAAATAAATCTATATTTTCATCTATAAAATGGGATATGAAATCAGCATTTGAGTGTTTAGAATATTACCGCTTCACAAACTAATGCATTCATCTTCCATTATCACCGCACATGGATTTTTTAGTGATGGATTTGATATATATATATATATATATGATATTCATAAAATATTTATACATTAGGATTTTTGATATCTCTTATAACTTTATAAATTCAATTTCTTGGGGGATACAATAAAGTCACTCATGTGTAGGTTGGACTACCACCTTATGAAGTGATGCCATTCATTTTCCACTATTGATTTACGGAGATAGTAATGTATATAATTTTAATGAATAGAAATTTTATGTATTAAAGAAAAAATTATTTTAATGATATAGTTACCAATATTAAAATATAATACATAATTATATTTCTTACACTGAAATATGATAACGTTGTTTGTGTATGTGTTGACTACTTCCACCACAAAGTAATGTGATTCTTTATTTCAACACCACATCACATGAATAAAAAATAAATGCGTATAGTTAATGAAATAATATGTTATTTATTATATTATTATATTCATTTAATGAATAAATAATTAATTTCATATGTCCATAATGACCATTGAAACAAGAAAATGTTACTCTCGCGTACATACGACCTATAATCTCCATGACCATTAAAAAGTTCATTGTTCATAATTTTTTTAATTATTGATTAAAATGTGCAGTGGATTAATAAATATGATAATTAAGTCATGATTATTATTTTTTATATATTTAAATAATTTCTCCGTTGATCACAATCATCTTTATGAATCCATTTTGTAATAAAGAACAAAATATCCAAAAAACACTTAACATGGACTTATTTTATTATGTATTCAATTATTTCAATATAATAAAATAAAATAAATTATTTAAATATGAGGGTTTTAATATTTAAATGTTTTTTATGAAATCAAATAATTTATTTAATCATGAAATATACTATATAAATGGAATACAAAGTTATTTTGGACCTGAGGTATGGGTTTCACGTTATTATTATAATTCTATTAGACATAGTGCCTATTCAACATATGTTGTTACTGAGAGTTGAATATACACTACATTTAATGTAACATCCCAGGTAAATAAATAAAATGAAATTTTCATATTTATTAATACTTTTTGACTTAAATATTAATTTTACATAAAATGGGATGCTATGTATGACAGTGTACTCAACACAAAACAATGTATTTCTCTAAAATCATATGCTTCATAAAACATTGAGTTACACTGAAAAATAATATTATAATATAATTATTCTAAATGGTATTTAATGTCTAGCCTTTATATTTGTGGGATTTAATATAACTAACTATATTATGATTATTCATGTATCATGAAAACATTTACATTTATCCTATAAATTTTAGTGGATTAAAATGATAATAAATCCAATTTTAATCCTAAATACTCTAATATTTTAAAAAGGAAGTTTTACAGCCTCTTGATGGAGAAACTATTTTAAATCATATTCGTTGTCAAATTTTTATGTTTTATATAACAAAATAAAAATATTATATTGAATCGGAACAACAAAATTAATTTTGGATGAAACATTGTTATTTTTCGAATAAAGTTAAATTTTTATAATGAATAGTGATAGTACTGCATTTGAAGTCAAAACAATATTTTCATCTAAATTTTTTATATAGATATATTGAACATTTAATTGTTTTCAAATTTTAATTGGATTATATTTTTATCATTTAGTCATTTTTTCTCATCGGAAGCAACTTCACATTGAAATTGGACATAAACACATGTCACTTTTGTGGTAGTTTTAATTTTTTTAAAACACCCTTTTTGGTTTTGAAAAAATAAAATAATTTTAAATTAATTTTTCTTCTTATATGTTTTGAGTTAGGAAAAATGGATTCCATATTTGGTATTATTAGTTCCAAACTATATAAATAGGTAACTTTTATTTTTAGACAATACGAACTGTAACTTTAGTAAATATTTTATTTACAATGTTTAAAGCATAAATTTGGTATATATGGGTAAAAATATAATTTTAATATTATTAAATTACCATAAAACTTGTCCAAATACTTTTATATGATATATTTACTACCATGGGATTCTATTGGTACATTATAAGACCCCAAGGAGCCAATTTTGTGTGTAAATGACATCTAATTACTTTATATTTAATGTTAAGGAAAATATAACCTAAACATGTATCTTGTATGAAAAAAAATATTATATGGAGTTATAAAAGTTATCTCTTCGAATATAAATAGTCTGTAGAAATATAAAAATATTTTATATTTCTTGGTATTATATTTATAATTTTCATACATAAAATAAATAAATATATTTATGATGCAATGATGATGTATTGATTACCTTATAAATAAATTATTTATATAAATGTGATTATAAATATTAAAATAAATTTATTTTTAAAAATTTTATTCCATACAAAAATATTATTAATGATTATGACATGTTATATTTTTTGTAATTAAGTTTTTTTGATGGAATAATATTGATTTGTATTTTTAAAATGTTATGAAATGAATAGTATAAAAATATACATAAATGAGTTTAAAAAAAATTCTTTTTTATAAAATGATTTAATAGTCCTAAAAATAAAATATTCTGTCAAATGACATTTATAATGTTGAAAAATTAATTAATTGACACATTAGGTTCTATTTTTATTTTATTATTACAATATTAACCATATAGTATGAATATACAAGAAGACATGGTAGGCATCAAATTAGTTAACCAATGGTTAATGATAAAATATAAGGTTAAACATGAGACCAAAACATGTGCAAAAACTATTGGATGAGATTATTTTTACCAAAAAACATCCTATATTTTACATAAATAACATTGAAACCATTTTAAAATTAAAATAAATATATAATAAAATTATAACTCAAGAAATTCCTTAAGTTCCACTCCTACCTCTTATAAAAGGGAATCAACTATAACCCTTACTCAAAACTATCGAACCCCCATGGATTATCCAAAATATTCCTTAATAGGATCCCAAAATATATAGATTCCACATATAAACCTTAATGTATTAATAAGGTAATTTCATGAAGTCCTTTTAGCTTAAATCATTAAATGTTACCCAATTTCAGTTAATGTCTTCTCTAATGATTAAATCATTTTTTTTCTAATCCAACCCCCTAAAAACTATTTATTCCATTATTATATAATATTACCAATATAGGAAATATAATTGGATTTTTTAATGTTAATTGTTATAGATACACTTACAAAAAAACTCCAACTAATGGATACCAACACACTGTTTCTATGTACGGTGAAATACTGCCTCACGAAACGATGATTGTTCGATTTATATCATCTGACTCTCTTGAAGGAAATTATGATGGAACTATATTAGTATGTGATATATATTATATTTATATTGTCTATATTCTTGTGTTTTGTTATTTATATCATTCCGTTATTCTTTTTATAATGTGTAAATATTACAATCTCATTTAAGGAAGTGCGGACTACTGCACCCTCAAGGTGATATGACTCATTGATTCCATAGATATAATTTAAAAAAGGATAAATACAAATAACATATATAACATATATAAAATATTATATTATACTGGAATTATAATATACATATGAATCAGTTAGTTTTCATTACTTCAAAGAAGAAAAATAAATGAATGCAGTGTTAATGCTTAAGAACAACTTAACATCTCCCTGAACGGTGCATTTCATTTCTTATCTCCAAATGTTATAGAATATAATGAATATATATATATATATATTGGATATATATGATATATATGAAATCTATATCATGATTATCAGCCTTGTGATAATGGAATTTTTACCTCATGGACAATTTGTAGTTTTGAAAATTTTATTTTCGACTCTAGTATCCAATATTGACAAAATGACCGATATTATCTTAAATAATTATGTAATATTAATAACTTAGTAATAAGTTATATAAAACGAACAATAAACATTAAAAATGTTTTGAAGGAATTATAAATTTACTTAAGTTTATTATTCAAGACTAACAGGGAACATAAGGGATGAGTCAGACTCAAGGTAAGGGACATCGTCTCAGTCTCCATTTCTGAGGGATGTTTTTGTATACACAACATTCTTTTATATAGAGTATAATACCCTGTAAAATTTAATTTCATTCAAATGGAATATTTTTGGTATGTCGTTTTTTACAAAATGATAAAGGGAATGTTTCTTTTTAATGTACGTGGTGATAAGGACATTTCTACCACCGTGAGAATTATTTGATATTTTGATTCCTCTATAATTCAATGTGTTTTTAAAAGGAAATTTAAATACTATATAACCTTGTTTACATATTTTGGTGTTGAAAATGGTTTTGATAATGTATTTATTTTTTCAGTATCTTGAAATAATATCTTTTATTTGCAATGTGGAAATGTTATCTTTCAATTATTCTTATTTTATGTGTTATGAATATGTTATGGTTTATGGGAATTTTTTATGTGTATGGGTGGTTGTATGATAAACCTAGGGAATGTGGGCCTGATATATCCCTCCAATTCATTGGATAACATGATGGAGATAAATGTTACTTCTTCTCTTAAGATATTTAAGGTATATACTGTGATGCATATTCCAAACATAACTCCCTATGTAGCTGTGAACACTATAATGAAAGAATGATATAGATTCCACAGGTTACCTTTATAATTTATTATTTATATGTGTTATTAATAAATATTATTATATCATGAGGTATGTTAAATAGATTATGTTTATGATTTGGTAAGTATGATTTCATTTTTTTGTATATATTGTTGGACTAATGATTTATTCGCTTATTTTATATTTTTTACTATTATTTTAATGAACATCCAGGTATTTGAAATGTTTTTCAAAGGGTTTAAATATGTGTATGATAAATGAAGTAGTCCAAAAGATTTATATCAAGAAAATAATTCTGTTTTTAGTTATTGTATTTTATTATTTCAGATAAACTCTATAGAGTATATGTGTCCTGTTTATAAAATCATTGATGTAATGTAATAGTTATTGACTAATTATCTAAAACTATAAACCTAAAAGATCATCAATGTGAATTATTGACATAACTTAGGATCATACAGATCTACCATAGAGGAATACATTATTAGTGGAGCATTTCATGAGGCAACATCCCCTATCATTCAGAGGATCACGTGACCATGTGCTTTCCTGAAGTGTGTATTAATGAAATGGAAAAGGTTTTTCATGTCAGATTATGTTCATAATATCAAAAGGTTAGCCTTTTTATTTACCATTTTAAAGTCGAATCTGACCTGTGGTGGTATATTTTTAAACATATTAGGTGTATGAAAGAGATTGATGATCTTTATTAGGATGAATTAAAAGGTATGTTTCATGAAAATATTTTATTAAGGTAGTTTGACTTAGATTGAAAAAATAATTCTTAGAATTGAGGCATGAGGATGACATAGTGGCTGCTTATGAATAGAAATTCAGTTTAATGTAAAGGCATTCATAAAATTTTATATAGGATCTAGATATTAAAATCACTCATTATTACTCAATATTAAATCCAACGTATCCAAGGTCTTTAACATCTCATGAGTTAAAAAATTTATAAAAAACTTGATCAATGTGTGGAGAAGGAGGATATAGAGTATTATGATGATTATTTGTTCTTTAAAAACAACATAATATGAGGTCTAGGTGGATGATGAAAGGAAAGAACACTTCAAAAAAGTATGATATTTTGAAACACAATATTACAATTTGTAAAAATTTTGGTAAAAAGCACACTAGGGAATGCCTTTTTAATTCTAGTAAGTGCTACTGATCTGATAAAATGGGACATAAAGCTCATATTTTAACTAAAAATATTAGGGAAATAGTAAGAAGAAATCTGATTTACATTTAGTAAAATGATTTAAGAGAAATTAAAATTTTCATTATACAAATGAGTGTCCAACAATGAACTCAAATGATAGAAAGAAGATAGAATACAAGCAGACAGGGGTTATTAAATCCTGTTCAACTACATAATCATTTTTTGGGCCATTAAATTAAGTGTTATATTGTATATTATTTACTTATTATGATTTTTCCAATGTATTTTTTGATCCAGGGTATACACATTCATTCCCTTCTATGAAATTTTCTAGTAAATTGGGAATTCCATATCATGATTTGAAACCTAAACTTTTGGTAAAAACACATAGAGAAAATTTTGAGATAAAATGAAATTTTTATATCCTTCCTGCCCTTTTGTGAATAATGAATCTACATGGGTACCTTATTGTTTTGTCTCTAGTAGCGTTTGATGTTATTTTGGGTGTCTATTGGCTTTTTGCATATTTTGCTAAGATTGACTACAAAGATAAAGAAGTTTAATTTCAGAAATAATTTTAGTTTCTATACATTAATGGACCCTTAATTTGAATAATATATCAGGAAGCTGAGAAACATGGAAAATATGGAAATGAATGTTACCTTTCACATATTGTTGAAAAAAATGGATTGTTTAGAATAATAATATGATAGTGGTAAATTAGTATCATGATGTTTTTCTTGATGATTTTACTGGTATAATACCAGATTGGGAAGATGAATTTACAATTGACTAAGCTCATGATGCTAAGAAAATTTCAAAACCCCCTTATCGAATGACTGAATTTGAAATTTTTGTGTTATTGAAGCAACTATAGGAGTTATTAGATAAGGGATTCATTATACCTACTACATAACTGTGGGATGTTCATGTCTTGTTTGTTAAATATAAAGAAGTTTCAATGAGACTTTGCATGGATTATAGAGCCAGGAATAACATAACTGTTAAGAATGAGTATTCTTTTCCTCATATCGATGATTTTTTTGATCAGCTCTAGGAAGCTCAGTATTTTTTGAAGACTGGCATGAGGTCAGGGTACCATCGGTTGAAATTGAAGGAAGAAGACATTATAAATAAAATATTTCAAACTATATATGTCCATTATGAATTTTTAGTTATTTCTTTTGGGTTAACCATTTAAAATATTTTATTGATAGATCTTATGAATATAATTTTCTATGAGTTCAGTATAAGAGTGTGGTTGTGTTAATTGGTGAAATATTGTAATATTTTAAATTTAAATAAGAGAATTAATTTGATTTAAGGGTTTTATTTAAAATATTATAGGGAAGAAATTTTATGGTAAATTTAGAGAGTGTTGGTTTTGGTTACAACATATTTTATTCCTTGGTAAAATTGATTCTAGATATTTCAAATCTTTTCAGCCTGCTAAAACAATATTTGTTAAATAATGTACAAGACACACAAATATAACTGTGATTAATATTTTTTGTTGATTAGTAAGTTATTTTTGGATTTATGTTGAAAATTATATTCATTTATCTATCCCACTGAATAATTTAACTTTAAAAGATTTTAAACTAATCTGGACAAAATAATGTGATAATTATTTTTAGGAATTTAATAAAATATTTTGGAATGATCTTTTATTTGAATTAACTTCTAGATTAGGTGACTTTGTTATCTATAGTAATTCTAAGTTTAATGGACTTGTTTTTACCCTTGTAAAGATTGTTCAGCTAACTGATTATACATCACATCAATTGAAAACTCATTCTTTAAATTATTGTATTCATGATTTCAAATTAGCTGCTGTTATTTTTTATTTAAAAATTTGAAGGCATTATTCTTATGGTGTAAAGTGTGAAATATATACTAATCACAAATGTTTGAAGAATGTATTCACTTAGAAATAATTAAACCAGCAACATGGAAGATAGATAGAATTTATCAAGGATTATAATTCTATGACCCATTACCATTTAGGAATAGAAAATAAAGTGGCTAAATATTTGACAAAAAAGAGTAATTCTACATCAACTATGTTACATTTAGAATGAGGTACATTGGTTTTTGATTTTATGAATTTTGGATTGAATATTTTTGGTATATGGAATTTCACTTTTTTAGGTGGGGATGAAATAAACTCTATAAGACTGAATAAATAAAATGTAGAAATAAGACAGTGAGTTGCAGAAAAAGGTAGATTTAGTTCTGAAGGGTAAGTTAATGAAATTGAACATTGATAAAGACTTTGTTTTGGGGTTTTTATAGAGATTAAGTGTGCCATGTGACCCCCAATAGAATAAATAGATATTATGTGAAGCTCATATTTCTCCAATTTCATTTCATCCTGATATTACTAAGATAAACAAATAACATTAGTAGTGTTACTGGTGGGATGGAATGAAAAGAGATATTTATTTATTTACTGTGATGTGATTACATTGTCAACATGTTATAGATAAATATCAGTTAGTGAAAGGGATTCTTCATCTATTTCCAGTGCTAGGGTGTAAATAAATTATGTGTCCATGGATTCTGTAGTTGGTTTACTAAACACTTCATGAGGTAACAATGTTTTGTAGTTAATTGTTGATTTCATGACTAAATCTGATCATTTACATCGTATTTTACATAATCTGTCTCAGGATAAACTTTATAAATTATATATTAATGATATTATAAGGTTACATGGAGTCCCCCTCTCCAATTTATCTTATCATGATCCCAGAATCACATCTAAATTTTGGAACGACCATCAATACTCTTTGGGTACAGAATGAAATATTATCACAACTTTTCATCCTCAATTATATGGGAAGTCAGAATGAAAAATTCCAAAATATAATGATATGATATGTTCATGTTCATTAGATTACTAGGGAATTTGTGACCAACATCTTTCTTCCCTTGAGTTTTCTTATAATAACAATTTTCATTCCATTATAAAGATGGAACCATTTGAAGCATTATATAAAAAGTGGTGTCGAACACCAGCATTTTGGGATGATGTAGGTGAAAAAAAGTATATGGGATAAGAATTGGAAGAAGAGATGAAAATAATGGTTTATTTGAGTTAGAAGCACATGAGAACATCTCAGATAAGGGAAAAGATTTTGAGGATAATCCGAGTAAGGAACTTTCATTCGATGTAGGTGACAACGTCTTCTTCAATGTTTCTCCATGGAAATGTGTGATGTTTTTTGGTAAGAAGGGAATGATTAGTATGAGGTTCATTTGACCCTTTGAAATACTGGAGAAAGTTGGATCAATTTCTTATACAGTGTCTTTACACCATGTTTACCCCAGGTAAATAATATTTTATAGGTTTCAATATTGAGAAAATATATGCCAAATCCATCCCATGATTTGATTCTAGATGTAGTTTAGTTAGAAGAGAATCTTTCTTAAAAGGAATAACCATCCGAAATTCTACACCTAATGGAGAATGTGTTAGAGAATAAGGTAAATAATTAGGTTTTGGTTTTGTGATAAAACTATATGTTTGAAGGGTAAATATGGGAATCAATGAATTCGATGATAGATAAATACCCCCACTTATTTGAAAAGTGAATAAAATTGTGAGGACACGATTTCCAAATGTAGGGTAGAATGTAACATCCCATGTAAATAAATAATTTTACATTTTCAAATTTACTAATATTTTTGAATTAAATAATAATTTTACATAATAGGGGACAATATGTCTGATAGCTTATTTAACACACAACAATAGATTTCGCTAAACTCATACATAGTATACAACTATCAGTTTTATAGAAAAATTATATTTTAAGCATAAATAATCTAATAGCTTAAATACCTTTTCACCTATCCATTAAAATTTAAAGGCTTAAAATGAGAAAGAATTCAATATTAAGCATAAATACTCTAATATTTTAAAAATATAGTTTTAAAGTATTTTGATAGAAAACCCATTTTATATATATTTTGTGTCATTTTTATATTTTCTATTTGAAAAAATAATCCTATTCTGTAGAATCGAGAATTCAAAATTTACTTTGGAAGAAAATTTGGTATTTTATGGTAATGATAATTTTTTTAATAAATTGTGAAAATACTGCATTATATGTCAAAATTTTCATTTCATCTAATTTATTTATAAAGCTAGATTTTCCTTTTAAATGGTTTTAAAGAGTAACTGGATTATATTTTTTACATTTATTCTTATATTGGACATTGTAATAAATTTCACATTGAAATTGGACATAAATTCATGTCAAACATTTTGTAGTTTTTATTTCTTAAAAACACACGTTTTGGTTTTGATACTAAGAATTTATTTTAAATTAATTTCTGCAACTTCTGTGTTTGGTATTTGGAAAAATCAATTCCATTTTTTATATAATGTGCTCCAAATTTTGTAAATTTGCTACTTTTTTGACATTATGAATAATAAAATTATTAAATATTATATTTACCACTATAAAAGAATAAATCTATTAAATAAAGATTAAAAGTAATATTATATTAATACTAAATTACCATAAACAAGTCCAAATACTATTTAATGAGATATTTCTAACCATGGGCATCCTTGGGTCTATTTTAGTACCCCATGGAGGCAATTTTGTTTGAAAATGACATTCAATTATTTTCAATTTAATGCTAAGGAAATTATATCCTTAACATGTATCTTTTATTAAAACAATATTTATATGGTGTTATATAAGAGATATATTCGACTATAAATAGTAATTAAAAATATAAAAATATTTCCTCTAACATGTATTTTTTTCATTTTTAAACATCAAATAAAAAAATATTGTTATTACACAATGATCATATAGTGATTACCTTAATTATTAATTTTTTTAAGTAAATGAGATTATAAATATTAAAAACAATCTATTTTGAAACTTTTTATGTCATAAAATAATTTTCGGTATGATTTTGACTTGTTATCATTGGTTTAATGATTTTGTTTTCGATGTGATGACGTTGCTTTGGTTTTTTTAAACGTTATGATATGAATCATATAAAATTAAAAAAATGGTTTTAAAACAAATAATTTTTTTATTAAATTATTTAGTAGACCTAATAATCTATGAATTGGCCAAAAAATGTAGTTAATGTTGAAAATTTCATTAATGTACCACTTCAGTTTCTATTTTCATTTGATAGTAACTATATTAACATTATACTATGAATATACCTGAAGACATGGTAAGACTAAAATTAGTTAACTAAGGGTTAAAGTTAATGATAAGGTTAAACATGAGACCAAAACATGTATAAAACCTATTTTTAGTGATTATTTCGACCTGAGACTCTCTTATATTTGAAATAAATAACCTTGGGACCATTTTATAATGGAAATAAATTTATCATAATATAATATTCAAGATATTCTGTAACTTGCCCTCCTCCTTATAATAAAGCATCACCTCTAACCCATACTCACACCTCTCTTGACCTCTTGTCTCATCCGAACTCTTCCCAAATAAGCTCAAAACATCCCTATATTCATCGTAGTATAATTAACTTAATAGTAAGGTAATTAAATAATTCATTTTATCGTAAATCAAAAGAAGTTTCCCGATTTGAGATAATGTCTTTTCTCAAGAATTATTATTTTATTTTCTTTCTCCAACCCCATTAACACTCTTTATTTCATTATTTTATAATAACAACAGTATATTAAATATATTAAGATTTTTTATTATATTTATTAGAACTTTACTTACACACAACTTCATCTAATTGATATGAACATATTGTTTCTGTGTACGGTGAACTACTGCCTCATGAAATGATGATTATTTGATTTTTCCCTACCACTTCTCATGGTGGCCATTATGATGGAAATATATTTATATGTGACAAATGTTATATTTTTATTGTCTATATACTTCTATATTTTAATTAAATCATACCATTTTGATTTCAATAATTTGTACATATGTTAATTTTATTTCAGAAAGTGCAGACTACTGCCCCCTCAAAGTTATATTACTCGTTGATGTCATACATAGAACATATAAATGATGGCATTAATTAAATTATGTAACTTATATAAAATATGATATTATAATTTAATTATAATATACCTATGTATCATTTATTTTTCATTCCTTTAAATAAGAAAATGAAATGAAAATAGCATTCATATGTACATACGACTTACCGTCTCCATTAATGGTGAATTTTAATTTCTTATCTCCAAATGTTATAGAATATAATGAATATATATATATCATATATAGGATATATATGATATCTAAATAATGAATATCATTATTTAGAAAAAATAATTTTTACCACTTGGAAAATTTTATTTATAAAATGTTCATTTTTTACTCAAGTACCCAATATCAACCAAATGAATGATATTAACTAAAATAATTATGTAAGGATTATAACATGTTAACAAGTGATATAAATGGAATAATATACATTAAAACGGTTCTGAATTAAGTAAAAATTATCATATGTTTATTATTTAGGAATAACATGGAACATACGTGATGAGTTAGGCTCTGGATAACAGTCTTCATCTCAATATTCTTTCATTGAGGAATATTCTGATTTATACACGACTTGATTTTATATGGAGTATAGTCACCCTTGAATTTTAATATCATTCAAAGGTATTTTTTTCCCACATATCATTTTACTAAATGTAAAAGGGAATTTTTTTTAATATACGCAATGACAATGACCTTTCTATCGCATCGAGCATTATTTGATATTTGGATTCCTCTACAAATCATAGTATTTTTAAACGGACAATTAAATACCATATATCATTTTTAGATATTTTGGTATTGAAAATGGTTTTGATTATGGATTTCATATGTTAATATATTGTACTGATATCTTATGATCACAATGTGGAAATGTAATATTTTTTATACTGGTTTTATGTGTTATGAATTTGTTATAGTTAATTGAAATTATTTAGATATACTGATGGTTATGTGATAATCCAAGGACAGGTGAGCTTGAGATATCTCCCCAATGCATTGGCTAATGTGATGGAGGTAAATGTTAATGTATCTCCTAATATATTTAGGGAATATACTATAATGGGTACTCCAAAATTATATCCCTATATAACTATGAAAGGTAAAATGTAATTATGATAGTGATTCCTTAAGATAATTTTATGATTTATGATTTCTATGTGTTATACATAAATATAATGATTTAATGGTGTATGTTATATAGCTTATGGTTTATGATTTTAAAAGTTTGATTTCATTTATTTATATGTATGAATTGAATAATTCTTTCTTCCCTTATTCTATGACCCTTATTGAGGTTTTTATTCATAACCCTGTATGATCGAATATGTATAATGAGATTCTTAAATACTAGAGGGGTTGAATTGTATACTTTAAAAATTCCATCGGAACAATTAATTTTGGTAAAAAAAAAATTCATAAGGAATGTTTCTTAATCATAAAAGAAACTATTCCTTAAGGCTAGATTTTTTCTTTAAGAAAACATAGTCTAATAATGTTAATCAAAAAAAATCCAAAATACAAATAATGAATATTTTTCTTACACTTTACAACTACAAGATAAGAAGTTAAGAAATATTTTTTTTGAAAAGAAATAATATTCCTTAAAGTGTATAGAATCTTAAAATATGATCAGAGTAATAGAATTAGAATATATAAGAAATTTATACTTTCTATCATTAATGAAAATAAAATTGTACCAAAATAAAAATACATAAATAATAATCATGTAACAATAAGATTATTTTAACCCAAATAGAAGTGTATCAAATAACATTAGATTATGGTTCCATAATTCATTCCCTCATGAAATTATATCTTATCTAAACCTAGTTAAACCCTTAATCGGAATAACGGTATATCTCTTAATATTCTTTTATGACCTATATTTATAAGGAAATAAAAACCTTTATCTCCCCAATATAGAAGCCCACGATTAGCATGATCATAATATGCACAAATAAATTCTAAACAAGTTGTTCACACCTGAACTAGTTGTTCACAACATCTGCACGAACAACTGTGAGTTGTAAGAGCCACTCTGTCTTGAAATTACATCACATCATTGAATCAATTCACAAACATTACTCACATATCAATTTACTCAACTTAATCATACTAATTTTCTCATTTAAATGAACTCATTTTTATAGAAAAAACATCTCAACAGTTGTCTCCACTCCAATAGTAATATTTTCCTTAAATTTAGGAGGGACCTGGACACGTGTCAAACAGACAACATATAGGTTATAACAAATTTTTCAACATCATTTCATGTATAAGAAATGATGTTATATTTAAGATAAATGATATGTATAAGAAAACATAGAATTTGATAATTCTGGAATGATACATTATAAACTCTAAAATTATCAAGTAAATGAATTCTTATGAAAATTCATATCAGATTGAGAAAATTGTATCACTATTTTTGGTACTGGTATTATAAAATCAATATCACGTAAGCTTATTTAAAACAATACGTCAAAATATTAATTATACCATAATGTTAAAGATATAAGTATAATGAATAGAAAAATTTGTAAGTAAAACGGATTGAAAAATCTGTTAGAAAAATGGATAGATAAAAAAATATTTAAAATTGATTAACAAATCTATAAGTAAAACATATTGAAAATTATGTACGTATTACATAATGAAAAATCTGTATGTAAAACAGATTGAAAAATATTTATGTAAAATGGATTGACAAATCTGTATGTAAAATGGGATGACAAATTTGTAAGTAAAACAGAATGAAATATCATTATGGTAAATGGAGTGAAAAATCTGTATGTAAAATGGATTAAAAAATCAATATGTAAAATGGAATGTCAAATCATTATTTAAAATTGAATAATAAATCTGTATGTAAAAAAGAATGACAAATCTGTATGTAAAATAGAAAATCAAATCAGTATGTAAAATAGAATGAAAAATTAGTATGTAAAATGGAAAATAAGAAAATGTTTCTGTGATTTTCAAAACATAAAACCATAAGGAATAGAGAATTCATAAGAGAAATTTATTGAATCAACAATATCCCAAATTTTGGAGATCACAATCAAATTTTATATGGAAGAATATATTTACCTAGAAAAATAAGTTATAATAACATATCTCCCCCTTTGAAAGAAATTTTGGACAAATACGACTAACTCCCCCTTAGTTTATGTTTCCCAAGGATATTATTATTAATTATTAGTATCCATTTTTATTTATTAGGGAGATATCTCCCCAATAGATAAAAATCTCTTCTTAAAATAAACTCCCCCTTATATAGGAATTATTCATTCTTACCAAACTCCCACTTAATATATTCTCCCCCTTTGAAGAATACATTAAATTATTATTTCAAATAAATTCTCTCTTTTGTGATTTTAAAAAATTAATGGATAATAATAGGATGTAAATGTAAGGTTAAGGAAACATACATGAGAAAGAAAAAGAATTATACATTGAAGAATTCTTAATGAAATTTAGGAAATGATGTTTAGATTATAAAAAAACATCGGAATGTAAGAAAAAAAATCATTCACCATTCTTCTGCTCAGACATCATTTTCTTTATCAAAGATTTATGTTTCATGACATTCTTATCATAGTCTTGAATATTTTTCTTCAAAATCTCTTGGTCCAAGTTCATTATTTCTATGGAAAAGATCCTTTATTCATGAGCTTTTATTATATCATCAAGAGTTTTAATTAACTCCTCTTGAGTGGACACCATTTTCACTAATTCAGCATGGACTTCTTTTTTCACTCCTTATATACCGTGCAATTGAATTGAGTTGGCATACATTCTCAGAGATAGATAATATGACTTTGTTGAAATTAGATTCAAAATAATTTAATTCTCTATTTTTTGAATCCATGAAGTCACTAAATTGTCTAATCTCTTCATTGATGGTTTAGTGTTGTAAAATAATTTCTTACAAGTTACCTTCTGAGCTTTATAATCTATAAAAATATTGTTTAAATCAGCATTTTGCTTAACCACCTTGTCCAACAATATATTAGTATATTCCATCTTCTGGTTCAGGGTTTCTTGCATAATTTGACTCTAGAAATATATATTTGCAAGAACCATAATAGTGATGAGAAAAATCCTTAAAGATATCATGACAATATGAGGCTCAATAGTAGATTAGGATTCAATGTCTGAATCATATTTTCCTTTCTCAGTTCTTCTTGGAGTCATGGAGTCTAGTTTCTCCGTCCATTTAGAAGACTTATAAAGAGTTTCTTTGTAAAGTGAGACAACTATAACACTTTTTACTTTGTCCAGATTTTTGAGATCGGGTTTGTTCAAGAAAATCATGGATAACATTATGATCACCATGTTCATATTCATACCCTTCATGCTCTTCTTCTTGAGTTATTAATTGCCTTTATTTTTTCTGGATCTATTCCACTGTATCACATTATTGTTCAACCTATTATTTCTCTTATTATTCCATAAAAACTACATCTTATTCTTCAATTTCAACATCATCTTCTTCTACAAACTCTTGTTCTTCTGAAATGGATTTTGATGTATGATGGGTTTCATTATAATCTTCCACATCCCTTAGAATAACATCACTGTCTTTTTGAAAGATTTGATCTTCCATTTCATGAACAGGTTCTAATATAGTTAATACATTCTTCCCTTTCTATATTTCTAGAGTGAATAATAGTTTCTCATGAATATCTTGAGATTATGTTACATATAGATACTTCATCTCAACTAATTTTAGTAATTATATACATACTTTAGGTTTTTAGGATTTATTCTTTAACAACTTTTTCTTTTTTACTATTCATGATTTTAAGCTTCCTTAATTTATAAAGAAATAGGATCTACCAAATTTAAGTCATTAGAAGGATCAAATTTCATTCTGGAAGCTGCCATCTCTCTCCACGTTGCAACTGTTGCATCAGAATAAGATTACGGCTTCTTTACAGGAGGAGTTGCTGATTCTGGATTTGCTAGAACTGCTGCGGGTAAACATGATTCTTCAGGTATCCTTTTCTTAGTTTCCAAATTTAATGATTCTGGAACATAATCCTTGTTCTTGTCAACCATTTCATCAATAATTTTATAATTTGGTAACATCTCTACCTTAATTCTTCTATGAGTATAATCTTTGGGAAACAAAATCTTAAATTTCATAGAAATTGGTCAACAAGGGATATTGAGATATTGATGGTATATTACGATTCTCCGGGAGATAGTTTTAGGATACATAAGTATTAGAGTTAACATGGTTCCACATTTTACTTCACGGTTAGTGAGGAATATGTACTTGATCAAGTTGATCTTATTCACCCTGACAAGAAATTATTATAAAAAGACATCAAATATCAATAATGTGTCCATATCCTATTTCTTTAGAATAACATAGCCCTGCATCCAGAGAGATACCAGCTTGTTATTTTTTGCATGATTTACAATCTTCATATTCTTAATAATCTTGACACCATAATAATCTAGAGCCATGTCTTTTTCAAAAGAAACATTTTTTATGGAAGTCGATAAGTGTATAAAATAGCATCCCCTTCATACCGAATATTGAAATCATTTTCCACCTTCATATTTAGAACTGTAGAACTCATGTCATAACATTTAAACATAAACATTTCCTTACCATATTTATGAAAGAATGTAACAGATTCATAGAATTGTACTACTATTTTAGGGTAAACTATATCCTGACTTTTCTCTTTAGTCACACATAAAATTTTCCATCTTTTAGTTCTTGTGAACATAGAAATGAGGGAGTAATATTTTGCAATATTATTTGGGCATACTAGTATTTCCCTGATGATTTACCTATCCTTTATTCCTTGTTAATTGGCATTTGATCTGCCGAGGATTCATGAGACATTCAAAGTGTATAACACGTAGGAATTGAAAAGTAGTCTTTTAAGGCAACAAAAAATTGTCATAGAGAATAGATAATATGGTGTGGAGCTCATAAAAAAAGAACCCCTTCTATAGATATAGCAATGAACTTTCACCTTCCATAAGTTAAAAAAACAACTGAAAATAACAAGATTTGATTGGATAGTTGAGGGTGTTTGTAGAAAATTTTAATTCTAATCAATTGAGGTAAGTTAAACAATAAATTTATAATCATTAAATATTAACAATTGAAACATAAATATTGAAAATTAGGAGAAATAATCTGTAAATATTTGGATACTCTAAAGTTTTTATCGGTATTATAAGAATTATCTTGAGAGTTTTCATTCTAAGAATTTTTATTCCAAGAATTTTCATTTCAGGAATTTTCATTATGAGAATTTCAATTTCAAGAATTTCTATTCTAAGAATTTCCCTTCCGAGAAACATCATTCTAAGAAAAATAAAATGGATTTTCATAGAGGTTATTATATATATATATATATATTAAATAAAGGCTACTTTTTTATATAAGGAAAAAGAAAAAAAACAACCAAGCATATGTACTCTCCCTGAAATAAAGAGTATCATATTGTTTAGAGATGGTTTAAACAAGAAATATATATTAATGATTTCCTTACAATGATATTTTCTAGATTTTTTTATTTATTCAAATCTATTGTAAGGTAAAGGTTTTGTATAAATATCATCAAATTGTTCTTCAGTTCCACTGAATTAAAGAATAATATATCCTTTAATTGTGTGGTATTTGAGAAAGTGATGCCTAATATATATGTACATTTTACAAGAGAGATGTGAATGGTTTTTACATAGGGAAATGGAACTTGAGTTTTCACAAAAGTTTTGAGTTTTGGTTAAACTCATTCCCTAATCTCTGAGTGTGTGTTGCATCCAAAAAACTAGAGCACAACAAAATCCACCTGCTACATATTCAGCTTTAGCAATGAAAATTCCAACAAAATGTTGTTTTCTGAAAGACCAAGAAACTATGGAATCTCCTATGAAATGACCAATTCAAGATGTACTTTTCCTATACATTTTTCAACGACCAAAGTAAGTATGAAAATAATTTTTATGTTTAAAATAATTTCCAGTAGAATAATACAGTCCCAAATCTATAGTTCCCTTTAAATACCAAAAAATTCTTTTCAAATCATTAAAATATGATTCTTTAGTATTTTCTCGGCATCTTTCACTTATAAAAAATTAAATCATTTAGTCAGGTTGACTCGCTATTATGTAATGTAAACTTCCTATTATTCCTTTATAAGATATTGAATCCACTTGTTTCCATGCTTCTTCAATATCAAGAGTATTAGAGGTTTGAATAAGAGTACATATACACTTAGTTTTGTCATAATCATACTTCTTAAGATGATATTTGATTTTCTTATGTTGGGATATTTGTGTTCCTTATGGTTTTTTTGAAATTTGTAATCCTAGGAAAAAAGTTAAATCACCCAGCATATGCATCTCGTACTCATATTTAATTAGATTCACAAAATAATTGTTTAAAAATTGATGAGTTGATCTGAAGATGATGTAATCAACATAAATTTGAACAATCAAAACATATTTATTTACATTCTTAATGAAAATGGTTGGATCAATGGTTCCCTTACCATAAATAATTTGTAGAAAAAATCTTGTAAGTCTATCATACCAAGCTCAAGGGTCATGCTTATGTGTATATAATGATTTGGTATATTTGTTATAGTGACCCTATCCTTTTACACATAACATTTAATGGTTTAAAAAATAATTCATCACCAGAGTACAAGCCAAGGATCGTTAAGTATAGTGTCTTGGAAGACTAGGTACATATAACATAAAACATAGGCTAAAAAACACATCTTTATTTAATCTTAATAATGAGATCCTAACTTCCTTTGAGCCCTTACATCTGCATAGGGTACCCTGGGGAACACATGGACAAAGGGATGAGCTAAAAATCCCCATAACTGAATGAACATAAGAATAATCATTAAGCACGTGAGTTACGAGGCTTGACATAATGAGCACTGAAAATATAGAATCATAACATATAAAAATGGGATCATAAAAACATGGGATAAAATAATCATGGGATCATATAAGCATGAGATTATATAAGCATAGTTCCATAGAGAGGTGGCAGCAACTTTAATCAAGAATTTAGTTCTAGTCAAGGCTAACCGCCAATCTTGTTTCCCATAGTAGCACAAGCCAAGGAAAACCTCCCAGACCATTTGCCCATAATCATCTCATTAGACATTAACATTACCTAATGCATTGGAGTGCTATCTGGGCGCAACCATCTAAGCTTATTCATATATATTCTTTCCACATAAATAATCTCACATAATCAATCATACATAAACGTAAGAGTACCCAAGGAAAGAAATAGGCTCACAATCACATCATGAAGCATAATAAAAAGGGACGTAACATACAAGAATCCATGAAAGAAAGGAATTAAATCATAAATAGACATTAATAATGTATAAAGGAATAAATCATGAAAAGTTATAACAAACTTAAGTTATAATATTTAAAAATATTTTTTAGGAATCTTTGAGTCATAACATTTTATTGTAGTTTAAGAATACATCAAATATCTCTTAAAACGTAAAGAGGTATAATATTTTTTATAAAACCAGACATAAACTAGGAGGGGTTTCATAATAAATAGACTGATTTTATAAATAAATAGGTGACTTAAAATTTAGGATTGAGTACACTTGATAATAGGAAATAATTCAGGAAGTTCCATTAAAACAGTTTCACTTATCGGGAAGTAATGAGGAGAGAATCACTTAAAATAATGCATATCCTTGAATGAATGTGATGAAAGAGTCTTTATAAATAGACTCGGAACATGTAAACCACATTTATAGTATGCACAAGAAATGGTAATATAACATCATTTTGGTAGAAAGGTATATAAGACAACCCGAAGGAATAAAAGATGTTCAGGTAGAATTCTTTACGGATTATCGGCCTGGTATCGGGAGTACTTGAGGGGGGCTTAGTGAGATAGGAAAGGGAATTATCATCACCTATACATAAATAGGGCAGTATGGGGCAGGTGAAAAATCATACCCCATAATTAATAATTACACACAACATATCATAACATAGTGAAATTTTTTGAATATGAGTTAAATTGAGAGGATCCCTTACCTTAGGACCGTTGGTGATCTAAACTTGATATTAATGACATGTATAGTCAAATTAGGTTTATTAATCCATAGTTACAGAACCATATCTAAAAATAAAAGATTCATTATAACATTTTATGTTCATTTATACCCATCTTGGTTGATTACGAGGTTCAATTTCATTGTTTGGCTCCGTTTGTTTCATTTGTTTTAATGATCGGTTCAATTGTATTTAGGTTCAAATAAATTGTAAGATGAAAGTGGATGTCCATAATTTGAAGTGGTGTCATTAGTAGAAATCAAGTAGGTTACATTGTTACAAAATTAATTTGGTTAATTAGAGTTAAATATAAACATTACATTAAAAATTAATGATAAACACTTGAATTAATTTTAACATTTTTTCTCATAATTGACTTGTTTTGTGTTATTGTTTTATATCATGTGTGTATGAGAATTACAGAACTTAAAATAGAAAATACAACATATATAATAATCTGGTTCAACAATTACATAAATGTTTTCAGGACCAGAATCCAAATGATAAGAGAATTTGAAAACACATTATCCAAGATGTCGGTAAATTGACCCATCACAGACGATGTTTAATTCTTGAACGTGAGGGAGAGGAGGAGAAGTATGATGCTTGAAATTTTCCATAAACATGATTATAATCCACAATATATGAGATTATAGAGCTTTCATGGCTTTTGGAAAAGGGAAGGGGAAGAAGGTAAAAGGAAAGAAAGTAAATGGAAACAAAACACATGAAAACAAAAGAGGGTTCTTACCCTTTGATCTCCTCTCTTTGAGACTCCTCTTAGGGGCTTTGGTTTTGGTCTTTTGGAAAGACCAGAATGTCTTGGACGTGGGGAAGGAACTTGGGAGGGTATTTGGGAAGAAATTTGGTTAGGCACAAGGCTTGAGAGGTGTGAGGGAAAGAGGTAAGGAGAGATGGTATTTATAGAAGAGGAGAGAGAGTTTTCCTTAATATAAAATTCATTAGTTTATTATTTCCCCACAAGACAAGGAATAGTGAGTCTTGCGTGACCAATTATATTAATTTTATAATTTAATGCCAAACCAAGTGTGCTTACATTAGAAGAACATCACACATGACTCTATAATTAGCTTATTTAGCTTATTTTATTAAATTACGGTATTTCACTATTGATCAAGAATTCAAGTATTTCAGAAAAATCACAAAAAATTACCCAAACCATTTTTCAACATGAAGAATCCAAAAATAAAGTTCTTTTTTCAAAAATAATTTTCTAGCTATGATTATTTTAATATTTGAATAAAATAATAATTTATTATCAAAACTAGAAATAAAGCATACATTAACTCATTCTAAACTATAGGTATATCAAACTTACAAAATGAATATTATTTTTATACCACCATAAGTAAGGTTACTATTAATTAGGGTATATCACTATTTATAAGGGTATGTTACTATTATTTAGTGTAGGATATTGTTCACCAAATATTTTTTATTAAACTCCAAAAATCATCTTGAACACAACCGTGTATGCCGGATTTTCGAAATTCCAAACATAGAAGTGAATAAATTATGCTTAAAGGTCACTTATCACTTAGTATTTCATTATTATTTGATTTTATGGAATGTTTATAAGAAGAGATCTTCCATTAAAAACATTGGATCATTACATTCGTCCCCCCTTAAGAAACTTCACCCTCTAAATTTCATTTTACATTCTAGGCTAAAAACAGATGTGTGTAATTTTCCTTAATTGATTCCACCAGATCCATTGTTGCTTCCTCAAACTTATGGTTCCTCCCCAAAACATTGAAAAGATGGGTTGTCATGTTTCTTAGAACCTTATCTCTCTGATCCAGAATATTTTTTGGCTGCTCCTCATAGTAGAGATCATCCTCCAGTTGCACCACCTCTGAGTTTAGTACATGTGAGGGATCAGGTATGTACTTTCTCAATAGTGATACATAAAAAACATCATGAACTCGAGCCATATTAGGTGGAAGTGCAATCCAATAGGCCACATCTCCTATGTGGTCAAGGATCTCAAAGTGGCCAATATACGTTGGGCATAGCTTCCCTTTATTCCCGAATCACATGACTCTCTTCCATGGAGATATTTGAAGGAAGAATTTATCTCCAACATCGAACTCTATATCCCTTTGACGGTTGTCATAATAGCACTTTTTCCGACTTTGAGTAGCTTTGATGTGTTTCTGGATGACTTGAACCTTATCTGTAATCTCTTGAACAAGATCGGGTCCATGTAGCTTTCTTTCTCCAACTTCATCCCAATAGTTTGGAGTTCTACATCACTTTCCATATAAAGCTTCATATAGAGCCATTTGAATAATCGAGTGGAAGCTATTGTTGTATGAGAACTCAACAAATGGGAGATCCTGATCCCATCCTCCTTTTAATTCTAGAGAGTAGGCTCTATGAATATCATCAAGAATCTGAATAGTTCCTTCAGACTGGCCATCAGATTGGGGGTGATAGGCCGTGATGGAATTTAATTTAGTAACCAAAACATGTTGAAGACTCTTCCAAAATTTAGATGTGATCCTTGGATCACGGTCAGAGACAATTGAGAGTGGAACACCGTGCAGTCTCATCACTTCCTTCACATGTATCTTTTCGTGTTTTTCAAGAGAGATATCTTCCCGAATAGTGATGAAATGAGATGTCTTGTTGAGTCGGTCAACCACAACCCATATCACATTATTTCCCTTCAACGTCTTCATGAGACCCATGAAAAAGTCAATGGTAATATTTTCCCATTTCCATATGGGTATAGGAAATGGCTGCATCATACCTTTGGACTTTTGTCA
Source organism: Viscum album (assembly GCA_963277665.1). Classification (NCBI taxonomy): domain Eukaryota; kingdom Viridiplantae; phylum Streptophyta; class Magnoliopsida; order Santalales; family Viscaceae; genus Viscum; species Viscum album. The sequence goes on from OY728125.1 coordinate 872,963,414, forward strand.
CTCAGCATTAACTTGATGACATACTAAGAACATTGAAATATATTCTACAATCTCTCTAATCATGTTATCCCACTAGAAGTGTTCTCAGAGATCACGGTACATTTTGGTACTCCTAGGATGGATAGAGAAGGTCGAGCTATGTGCATCATTCAATATCTCTTTCTTTATCTCTAGATCATATGGTACGCATAATCATGTCCCAAATCTTACAACCCCTTTCTCAACAATTTTGAAATTAGAGGATTTCCCATTTTTAACAGCTTCCACCCTTTTCTGGATTTCCACATCCTTTCTTTGAGCAACCATTATTTTCTCCAAGAGGGATGGTTGAGTAATCATTTGAGAAAGGATTGATGATGTTCCACCATTAATGATTCCCATGTCCCTCCTTTAAAAATCTAAAATTATCAGACCCTTTTCAATTCCCATCATTGATAATGATGCATGATCCTTTCTACTTAGAGCATCTTCAACCTTGTATGCCTTATCCGGATGGTAGTGGATTGAGTAGTCATAATACTTGATGAGATTTATCCATCATCATTGGTGCATATTAAGCTCTTTCTATGTGAATATATACTTTAGACTTTTGTGGTCAGTATATATCTCACATTTTTTCCCATAGAGATAATGCCCTTAGATTTTCAAGGGAAAGATCACAGCCGCTAACTCTAGATCTTGCGTTGGATACTTTTGCTCATTGATTTTCAGCTGACTTGGGGCATAGGCCATCACTTTATCATTTTTCATTAGTACACGACCCATGACCTTATTAGAAGTATCACTATACACCACAAAGAGTTCCCCACTGGTAGGGAGTGTGAGTACTGGCGTAGTGATATGCTTCTTTTTAAACTCCTTGAAACATTATTCACCCTCCTGTGTCCAGAAAAACTTTACTCCCTTTCGTTTCAGCTTGTTCATTGGGTTTGGAAATCATGAAATGTTCACCACGAATAATCGATAATACCCATCTAGACCCAAAAATTTACAGATCTCCATTACAGAAGTTGGCCTCGGCCAGTCTTCAATTTCTTTCATCTTGGAAGGGTCCATAGATATCCCTTTGCTAGTTATAACATGTCGCAAGAATGATACTTCCTCCATCCAAAACTCACATTTACTTTACATTGCATACAACTTCTCCCTTCTTAAAGTCTTTAACACAGTTTCCAAATACTCCTCATGTTCCATCTTGCTCTTGGAGTATATCATACTATTGTTAATAAAGACTACCACAAATTTATCAAGGTAATATCCACAGACTCTATTCATTAAATCCATGAAATTTTTTGGAGCGTTAGTGAATCCGAAGGGCATCACTATGAACTCATAGTGTCCATACCTCATTCGAAAGGCAGTATTGGGAATATATTCCTTCTTCACATTTAGTTGGTGATATCATGACTAAAGGTCCACCTTACAGAAATAACATTCCCCACGTAGCAGATTTAAAAATTCATCTATATGTGGAAGGGGATAGTTTTTTTTATTGTGATTTTATTGAGCTCTAGATAATCAATGCAGAGGCGCATTGATCCATCTGTCTTCATGATGAAGAGGACTGGAGCAACCCATGGTGAAGCAATCCGGTGTATAAAACCCTTCTCCATATTCTACTGTAACTACTTCTTTAGCTCTTCTAGATCTACGGTGGACATTATGTAATGTGTCTATGATATTGGCCGAGATCCAGTGATAAGTTCAATTGATAACTCAACCTCTCGGTTAGGAGGAAGACCAGGAAACTCTTCATGGAATACATTAGTGTAATCCCTCACGATGGGCATGTCTTCAGGCATGATTGTCTCCTTCATCTCAATCATTTGAGCTAGATATTCATTATCATAAGGAAGAAATATCCACACTTGAGACGAAGATTCTAAAAGAGAATCATCTTCCTCCTTTCACTTGAAAAGAATCAGAGGATGCTTTGGGATGTGGAGAGTAATCTCCCTTTCCTAGCAATTGATGGGGGCCTTGTACAAAGATAGCCAATCCATGCACCATATAAAGTCAAATTACCCTAAAGGGAGTATGACAAGATTTGCTGGGAGGTTCATCCCACAAACATTAATAGCAGATGAGTTATAAACCATGGATACAATAATTTACCCATTCACTGTTCCCACAGATATCTTTTCCTCCTATTTTTGAGGTGGTGTTTGAATAGTTCTACTAATCTTATAAGATCTGAAAGAATTTTTAGAAATAGAATCAAATAGTACGTTCGCAATTCTTGAATGAATAACAAGCGTAATAGTCACCACATCGCTTTTTGGCTCCACCTCAGCAGTAGTGATATAATTATCCTTTCTTTATTGACTTGGAGGATGTTTCTGAATACCTTAGACAACCCTTCGCATAGAGAAATTGTTCGCATAATGCCCATGATCCTTGCAATTTTTACACTGCACTGCAGGTTGACTATTGATCAGAACCTTCCTCTCTTCTTTAACATTAGCTATAAATTTCATATCCCTTCAGCATTTTGTGGACATATGACCAATCTTTCCGCATTTGAAGCAATTCATGATTCCAATCAGACAGTTACCAGGATGCTTCTTCCAACAATTTTTGCAAAGGGGAAAGTTGGGATTCTTCCCATCATGGGATTTGTTTGGTGGACCACCCATGATGTTTTCCATCTTCCGCTTCTTGTCACTGGGCCCATGAGACCACTTAGAGTATTCAATCTCTATTTCATCCTTGAGGGAACAACGGAAAATCACTTCATTGCTGTCGAAGTCTCAAATCACCAACACTTTTTGTATACTCGACATTAGTCCACTAAAGAAGTGATCCACCTTGCTTTCAGTGTTCCTGACAAAGCCAGAGGCATACATTGCATTCCTGGTAATGTTTTCTTTGTATGCCCCAATGTACTCATCTTCCTTCTTCTTGACTCTGAGGAATTCTCTTTCCATCTTCAGACGGAGGGTTCGAGGAAAATATTTGTTGATAAACAACCTCTGGAATTCCAGCCAATCTATGGAATCAATTTCTTCTTGGGACTTTGTATTCTTGATAAGTGTCCACCAATGATCAGTTTCCCCATCAAAATGATAGACTACCAGTACTACCTTTTCTTCTTCTGAGCACTAGATGATGGTGAATATCTTTTCATTGGAGTCAATCCATTGTTCGGCGAGGAGGGAATCAGAAGATCCCCTAAACAAGGGAGACCTTTGTCACATTAAGTATTCAACAGAAACATGCTCCTTCCATGGAGGTGGAGGTCATTCCACCTGATTCAAGTTATTATTTATAACTCAGGCCTACTGAGTTAGTACTGCCATGATGTTTTGATCACCCGCTTCCGTCACATCAGTCATGTCATTAGGTAAATCATCACATTTCCTATCACATTGGTTGTTGGAATGTGTTCTTCTATTTCCCACCATTAACTAAGAGATAAAAAATATAATTAGATGTCATGAATACTTATCAAATGAGAAAAAAATAAACATTTAACATAAAAGGATAAACTTATAATGAAGAAGTATATCCTATCTTATGATTCCTCAGGTTAAATCTAGGTTATCCTCAATATACTACTTGACTTGTATTATTATGTTCTTTTCCCCTTAATAATGGTTTGTATTAAGCTCGTTAATCTACCAAAGCATATCCCCCGGGAGTGTCATAACCAAGAGTACAGCAAGGCCCGTTGTCGTGCACCAGTTCTCATTCGAGTCTAGCTCAAAGCGGTGTTTTTGTGTTTTACCCATAAGATACATCTGTGCCAGAGCCACCTATAACTGCTCGTATCCATACAATGGTATATTTTCTTGACAAACCACTTACTCAATAGTCACCATTATTTGGGAATGTTTTCTAATACTTAGTCCCATCTTTAAGGTTCTCAATAAGGTTCTCTATTCATAATTTCCAAAAATAACTAGACCATCCTTTGATACCAACTATAGAAACCCTAGCATTTTACACATAACATTTCATGATTTTAAACATAATTCATTATTAGAGTATAATCCAAGTATCGTTAAGTCTAGTGTCTTGGAAGACTAGGTACATATAACATAAAACATGGCCTAAAAAACACGTCATTATTTAATCTTCATAATGAGATCCTAACTTCCTTTGAGCCCTTACATCAGTATAGGGTACCCAGGAGAATACCTGAACAAAGGGATGAGCTAAAAATCCCTCTAAGGGAAATAACATAAGAATAAACATTACGCACATGAGTAAAGAGGCTTGACATAATGATCCTGAAACACATGGAATCATAACATATAAACATGGGATCATAAAAACATGGGATAAAATAATCATGGGATTATATAATCATGGGATTATATAAGCATTGTTTTATAGAGAGGTGGCATCAACTTAAAAAAAGACTTTCGTACGAGTCGAGGGTAACCGCCAATCTCATTTTCCATAGTAGCACAAGCCAAGGCTAACTGCCCGAACCGTTTGCCCATAATCTTCTCATGAGACATTTACTTTACCCAATTCATTGGAGTGCTATCTGGGGGCACCAATCTAATATTATTCATGTATATTCATGCCACACTAATAATCTCACATACCCAATCATACATAAACATAAGAGTACCCAAGGAAAGAAATGAGCACACAATCACGTCATGAAGCATAATAAAAAGGGACATAACATTCAAGAATCCATGAAAGAAAGGAATTAAATCATAAATAGAAATTAATAATTTATAAAGGCATAAATCATGACAAGTGATAACAAACTTAAGTTAAAATATGTAAAAATAGTATTTAGGAATATTTGAGTCAAAACCTTTTAGTGCGGTTTAAGAAAACATCGAATATCTCATAAAACAATAGGCATAATATTTTTTATAATACCAGAAGTAAACCAGGAGGGTTTTCATAAAAAAAGTCTGATTATATAAAGGAAAATGGGACATAAAATATAGGATAGAGTACACTTTATAATAGCAAATAATTTGGGAAGTTCCCTTAAAACGGTTTCAGTCATCGGGAAGTAATGAGGAGAGAATCACTTAAAATCATGCATATCCTTAAATGAAAGTGATGAAAGAGTCTTGAAAAATAGAAATGGAACACGTACACAAAATTTAGATTATTCAAAATAAAATATAATATAACATCATTTTGTTAGAAAGGTAGATAAGACAACCCAATTGAATAAAAGAGGTTCGGGTAGAATTCTTTACAGATTATCGACATGGTATCAGGAGTAGTTGAGGGGGGATTAGTGAGAGAGGAAAGGGAATTATCATCACCTATAAATAAAGAGGTCAGTATGGGGGAGGTGCGAAATCATACCCCATAATTAATAATTACACACAACATGTCTTAACATAGTGAACAATCTTGAATAAGAGTGAAATTGAGAGGATCCCTTACCTTAGGCCCATTGGTGTTCTCCACATGATATTAATGACATGAATAGTCAAATTAGGTTTATAAATCAATAGTTCTAGAACCATATCTAAAGGTAAAAGATTCATTATAACAATTTATAGTCCATTTATACCCATCTTGGTTGATTACGAGGTTCAATTTCATTGTTTGGGTCCGTTTGTTTCATTTGTTTTAATGATCAGTTCAGTTGTATTTAGGTTCAAATAAATTGTAAGATGAAAGTGGTTTCCCATAACATTAAGTTATAAAATTAGTTGAAATCCATTAGGTTACATGGTTACATAATTCATTTGGTTAATTATAATGAATGAGAACCTTTACATTAAGCATTAATGATAAACACTTGAATTAATTTAAACGATTTTTCCAATAATTGACTTGTTTTGTACTACTGTTTTATATCATGAGTGTATAAGGATTAAAGAACCTTAAATAGGAAATATAAAATATATAATAACTTGTTTAAACCATAACATAAATGTTTTCAGTACCAGAATCAAAATGATAAGAGAATTTAAAAACACATTATCCATGATGTCTGTAAATTGACCCATCACAGACGATGTTTAATTCTAGAACGTGAGGGAGAGGAGGAGATGTATGATGCCTGAAATTGTCCATGAACACAATTAGAATCCAGAATATATCAGATTCTAGAGATTTCATGCCTTTTGGATAAGGGAAGGGGAAGAGGGTAAAAGGAACGAAATAAAATGAAAACAAACCAGTTGAAAACAAAAGAGGTATCTCACCCTTTGATATCCTCTCTTTGAGACTCCTCTTAAGGGATTTTGTTTTGGTCTTTTGGAAAGACCAGAAATCCATGGACTTGGGGAAAAAACTTGGGAGGGTATTTGGGCAGAAACGTGTCTAGGTACAAGGCTTGAGATGTGTGAGGAAAAGAGGTAAAGAGAGAGGGTATTTATAGTGGAGGAGAGAGAGGTTTCCTTAATATAAAATTCATTAGTTTATTATATCCCCACAAGACAAGTAATAGTGAGTCTTTCATAACCAAGTATGTTAATTTTATAAGTTAATCCCGAATCACGTGTTCTTACATCAGCAGAACATCACACATGACTCTATAATTAGCTTATTTAGCTTATTTTTGTATATTACAGTATTTCACTATTCATAACCGTTGAGGAAATAACACTTCATAACCGTTGAGGAAATCACACTTCATAATTTCCTTAGGTATTTCATCCAAGGCCCAAACATGATTCCTTACAAATTCATTGATTTCATATTAAATGGCCTTTATCCAATCTTTAACACCCATGGCTTCATTAGGATCATTTGGTTCAAATTAGGAAATAAAATAAACATGTCCAACTTCATTAGTAAAAGATCATTTAGTTCATACTAAATGACTAAAATTACCAATGATATTATCCCTTGGATGATTTCTATGTAACAATTAATGTGGGTTTTTGAAAACTGGTTCATCAATATAGGGTAGAAAATCTTTAGGAGTATATGTCTTAGAAATATTTTCTAGAACATTTTCAATAACTAAATAATAATCTATAAAAGAATTTTCATCATTTTAAAATATATATCAGAAAAAAAATTTAGGTTGTTTGAAAACAAAAGGATCCGTTTCATCGAATTTAACATGTACTATTTCATCCATAATACAAGTGTTTTTATAAAAAAAAATATATGCCTTAGACATTGTAGAATATCCTATGAAAATTCCTTCATCATATTTGGTTGAAAATTTATGTAAGTAATATTTAGTAATCAAGATGAATACTTTGTATCCATAAATGTTGAAGTAAGAATAATTTGGTTTTCATCCATTATATAAAGCACATTGTGTTTTATTAAGAAAATTTCTTATTAAAAAAAATGTATAGCATAATAGGCAGAACATACAGCTTCAGTCCAAAAATATTTAGCGAAATAATATTCAATCAGTATTATTGAGTCATCTCATGGAGAATACAATTTCTTCTTTTGACAAAACCATTTTGCTGAAGAGTTATTGAGCTAAAAATTTGTGAGTAAAACGTTTCTTACTACCAAAAGTTTAAAAGTCAGAATTTTTAAATTCTCCATTATGAAAACTAAGAATAGTAATAAAATTTAATTTTTCTTATATTTAACTTGATCTCTAATGTTTTCAAAATAATAAAGAGTTTGTGTTTTTTTCTAGAAAATAGACCCATGTAAGTCTAGTGTAGTCATTAACTAAGACAAACACATATTATTTGAATCTAATACATCTAGTTGGTGTTGGACCAAATAAATCAGTTTGAACCAACTATAAGGCATTATAATTTGAAGCATCACTTATATATTTAATGATAGAGTTATGTTTATTGTCATATTGATAAGGATTACAGACATTAGAAGTATACAACCTAAGATCTGGTAGGTCCTTAACATGTCCTTCAATAGAAATTTTACTAAGATTCCTTAGGTTTTAGTGTCTTATTAATCTATGTCATAGCCAAGATTGATCTTCCACGGCACTGAGGGAAGGGAGATCTTGAATTCTATGATCTTTTTGGTTTAATGTTTACACATTTTAATAATGAAGGGAAAAAAGTGTAAAATCATCCATGGAATTGTGAACTAAGCACTTATCATTTATAAAATTTACAAGGTAACAATCATCAAATTATTGGATAATGCTAGTGAGGTTGTGCTTAAGGCCTTTCACAAAAAGAACATTTGAAATAACATCATTACCAAGAAGAATAATGTTACCTATACCAAAAATTTCCTCTTGATTGTTATCTCCAAATGTTAATTTCCAAATTTAGTATTTAAAATATTTTTGAAATAATATTTTTTACCAGTCATGTGTTGAGTACATCCACTATCCATGCACTATTTTATGTTGGTACATCACTCATTATACTGAAAAAAGTGTTATGTTTTTTGAATACAAACCTTTTTAGATCCAGAATATGTTGATAATAAAATCTTTGGTTTCCACATTAGTTTAGAAAAGTAAGATTTATGAAACCCAACATATTGAAGTTTATTGAAAGAATAGTTTTTTTTCAAATTCCCACCACATTGACATTTAGTGGAAAATAGATATCTTGAAGGAACAAAGTATTTGTTTCTAAAATTTGGTTCTTTATGAGAATAACCTAATCCTTGAATATATCTTAAAGGTCAGATATGAAAATACATCTTGTCAAAATTTTCCTTACCTGAAGTAAAATTGTCAAGAAGCTTTTTGATGGAAATATTTCATGACTTTAACCTTGTGAATAAATTATTATTGTCTAAGATAATAGAATTTCAGTAAAGATTATTCCCCAAATCATATTTTTTCAAAATCAAAATTTTAAGATCCTTAGAATGTTTATCCTCCTCAGAATTATCTTCCTCATGTTTCTAGTAACATTTTCAAAATTATCAATTTTTATCATGGTTTATGGTAAGATCCAAAATTTATTTAATTGAAATAAACTCTCCTAAATTTTCATTTTCATGTTTCTTAGAAACTTTATAATTTTTCATATCAAGAAACTTTCAAAATCTAGGATCTTATTCATAGTATGTCAAATAATTATTATTGAATGATGAAGAAGTTTCATCATCAAATGAAAAACATTCAATCGGAAAATTTTCAATTAAAGACACATTTGTAAAATATTCAATAGTTCATACCATATCCATATCAAAATGATTTTGAAATAGAATTCAGGCTAATAGACCAATATTATTATTTTTCAAAATATTCATATTCTGAAGAGTCTTTAGATAAGTCCCCACCACTAGAACTCCATGTGTTTCAAGAAATTATTTTTCATTGATCTATAGAACTTCTTCTTGTTCCTCTTAGATTTATTGTCCTTCTTGTTACTTTTCTTATGAAAGGAAAAATCGGGACTAATATGATATGTTCTTTTGAATTCATAACATGTCATTTCTCCATCTTTCATTTCTTTTTCTTCTTTAATCATGTATCTATATTGAATGTCTATTTTCTAAAAAATCATATTAATATTTTGGGAAAGATTTATTAACACATTTTTTAAAGATTCACTTTCACTATATTTAGATTGAATAAATACCTTCTTAATTTTAGGTTTAGTATCTCTATCAAGAGTCCTAGATTTTATATGATTATTTGTAGCTATAAAAGAAAAACATCCATTTCAATTCATTTTCTAAATATTATTAGCATCTCTATTCATTCTTGTTTCATTTTGAAGAGGAGTTCCATATAGATCATCAATAAAAATATGAGTAACATTTCTATTCTTGTCTGTAGCTTTCCTATTGGATTCACATTCATTATCTATGATGTCTATTATTTTTTCTATAATAATCTCATCCTCTAAACATTTATCACAAAGATATTGTAAGTTGTTGATGGAAGTCATAAATTATTGTCATACCTTACATATGGATTCTTTATATGGAAAATAAAAACCATGACACTCATCTCTGAGCATGGCTCTTCTAGTTTCAGTAACAGTATAAGTTAAAAAGTGATTTACTTTGAAATTCTTCCAAATTCTATTTTCATCATCACAAGATGAAATTTGGTAATATATATTTCTAGTCATGGAACAAATAATAGTATTTTGTACATTAAATTTTAGTTTGGATTCTTCCTTTTATATATTAGTAAAGGTTTTATGTTCTATATCAAGAATCTTATGATATTTATTTAACATAATGTAGTTGTCTACACCTGTGTCTATCACAATGGTCATCACTCTATCTCTCTAGTACTCATAGTCACTTCCATTGAATATCGGTGTCCTAGTAGGATCGAGATTTTCCAGATATCCAACATGAATACCTACCATACAAAAATAAAATATATTTCCACAAAACATATTAGTAGTAAAATTAATTAAAAAAGGATAAAAAACTAAGGAAGAGTTAATAACAATTTTATCTTGGACACAGAAACATATATATGAATATAAGTATTTATGATACCTCCAATGATACCAGTTGTAGGATCTTATATGTATAATGGGATTATCAAATATCCCAGGGGGTGAACTGTATAAATTAAAAATTCCTTTAGAACCATTAATGTTGGTATAAATTTTTTTTAAGGAATGTTTCTTATACTTAAAGGTAAACTATTTCTTACGGTTAACTTTTATAATTAATAAAACATAGTTTAACAAAGTTAAATAAATAACATACCCTCTTAAGGAAACATTTTCTTAAACAATACATCCTTAAGAAAAAAATAAGGAATATTTTTTTAAAGAAATATTTTACATTAATGTGAATAAAATCGTAAAATTTAATCAGGGTAAAAAAATTTTAAAGTATAATAAAATTATAATTTCTAACATTACAAGGTTAAAATTGATGTAGAATAAAAAACAATATGAAATAGAAAAAAGTACCAATAAGATTCATTTATCCAAAATAGAAGGGTATCAACAAACCTGGATAAATGTTCGTTGATTAATACTTTCAAGGAAGTATGTTACACCCAATCCCTCGTAAGACTTCAATCTGAAGAGTGGTTTCTATCTTACTATCCACACAATCCCTCGATTTAAAGGAAATCATAACCACTGTCTTCTAAATATGGAATCCCACAATTAGCACAATTAGAGTCTTTAAAAAGCAAGTATGACCATGTTGTTCATACATGAACATGTTTTTGACATCATCAGCATGGAGCATATAGAGTTTTATGAGTCACTCTCCATATAAATCACTTCACATCATTGAATAATTTCCCAATCATTGATCACATATCAATTTACTAAACTTCATCATACTAAATTTCTCATTCAAATGAACTCATATTTATAGGATACATTTCTCTACCGCCACCTCCACTCCAACAATCGTATCTTCCTTAAAATTCTGATGGACCTGAACACGTGTCAAACAGACAGTTATTAGTTAATAACAAATTCTGTGACATCATTTCATGTATAACAAATGGTGTTAAAATTATGATAAATGTTAAGTAGAACAAACATATAATATGATAATATTGGTATTATACATTAAACAACTCTATCATTACCAAGAAAACATATACTTTAGAAAATTCAAATCAGAGTGAGTAAAGGTTATCACTATTTTGGGTGCTGGTATCATAAAATCGAAATCACATAGTCTTAACTTAAACAATATGTCAGAATCTTTAATACACCATAATGATAATTATGTATGTAAAACACAATGAAATATTTATATATAAAATGGATTGACAAATATATATGTAAAATAGATTGAAAATTCTATAAGTATAACATATTGAAATCTCTATAAGTAAAATATATTGAAAGATCTATAAGTAATAAAGAATGAAAAATATTTAAGTAAAACCGATTGACAAATTTGTTAGTAAAATGGATTGAAAAATATATAAGTAAAACATAATGAAAACATAAATATGTAAAATGGAATGAAAAATTTGTAAGTAAAACTGAATGGAAAATCTTTAATTAAAATAGAATGACAAATATGTTTATAAATGCAATGAAAAAACTGTATGTAATACAGAATGAAAAATTTGTAAGTAAAATAGAATAGAAAATTTGTAAGTAAAATGGAATGTGAAATTAGTATGTAAAATAGAAATAAATTTTTTATGTAAAATAGAACATAAGATAAAGTGTCTGTTATTTTTAAAACATAAAACCATAATGAATGGAAAAGTCAAAATATATCCTTATTGACTAAAAAATAACATGTTTTTTAATTTTCATTCACAGATTATAAACAAGGGTTAGATAAATGAAGTATTAAATAATATTTATATCATGAAAAGAATTATTGTTTTATTTAAGGAGATTTAATCTTTTGAAAAAAATAGATACTGTATAAGTGTCCACATTGTAATATTTGAAATGTAATGTAATAGTTATGGCCTATTTTTCTAAAACACTAAACCCAAAAATATCCACATTGTGAATTATAGACATAACTCAAGATTATTTAATGCTTAAGGATGGGGCCTTAAATTTTACATGTAATATCATTAATAATTTTTACATAATGTTATTTTATTTTTCAATTTTAAAATATTTATCCATGGGGATTGACATGAATTTTTCCAGGTTATAAAATAATTTTTAACTCGATTTATTTTCATTGAGCTATAAAACATATTAATAAAACATTTTATGATATGGTTATTTTTTAATTAATATATTAAAAATATTATTTTATATTTAAAACATTTAAGTAGGAATAATATTTGTTTCACCTAATATATCAATTTATTTACTCTCAATTTAGTGACATGATCTTTATAAGAGTAAATCATCCCGAATTACATTATTCGGGACATATATTTATGATATGCACCTATATTAAGTTGAATAGTTTATATAGTCCTTTTTGAATACTATATTATATATTTCCTTATTTTCATGATATATAATGTATGATTGGAATTTATTCTTTTATAGGTTATTAATTTAGAGCGATGCATATTTGGAAAAGCCACCATGTTAAAATATCCTTTCATTAAAAGTAGATTGTGTTCATTTTATATGTTGTTGGAAACAATATGATATTGTTTTATTAAAGAAACAATATTTCATTATATTCCACATAGGTTTTGGTTCACATGTTTAATTATGAATTAATCCTCTTATAAATTTAAGAAACATAAATAAAGTCATCAATATGTGATATTTATATTGTATTTTCTTTTTCATCGAGTACCATTTTCTTCTATAACAATGTTTTAAAATTTTCCCATAAAATATTTATTTTCTAATTTCATTCAAAAAATCATTTTACGTTATCTATTAATTGTAAATTCATGTATTTATATGGTGATTTATTAATGATGACCATTTTGTATAATTTTGACCCCCTTTTCATTTTTTTTGAAAATAATTCTTCTTTTTAAAATTTATTACTTGATAAAATTTTCTCCACTTTAAGAAAATTATTTTCCTATAATGTTAAGTTATATGATTCCACTTATCTTCTTTGTAATGTATATTTATTATATTTTTTGATTTTTCAATTTGTGGAAGGGATTTTTAAAATGAATTGTTTATTTTAGAAAAAAATATTTTAAAAAATATTTTAATTGTATATAAATTAAATTTTCTCAACTCACCATGTTGTATGTTATTATTTAATTGGGATATTTTTTAATTATTTCAACCTCATTATTTATTTGGATAGACTGTGATTTTTAAATTATATTTTCAAGGAAATGTTTTCTTTTGAAGTAGTATATCATATATTGTTGTGAATTTTTAGAATATATTTTATAATTTGGTGTCAATCATTTATAAATGTGATTATAATGGAACTAGTTTCTTTTCAAGGGTAAAAGTAGGTTTTGAATATATAAATTTTTAAAACCATTTCTTTTATATATGATAATCATGTTTTAATGAGAATTTCCAAGAACTCGTTTCTTTTCAATGAGTTTATCATGTTATTAAAAGAATAATGATTATTTATAGGGGTTTATGATAACAAAAATTCTATATATATTTAATTTATGAGATGGTTATAATAAATGATTTATGTCTATGGTTAGTTTTATTATAATCCATGTGTGTGTAGTTCTATTATGAACCACCATTTGGTAGGTATGTTATTAACAAAGGATTTGTGGTTTCATTAGAGACCAATGACAGGTGGGTCTATTACATCCCTTCAATGAATTAGGTTCCAAAGAGATAAATGTTTACCATATCTGTTATTCCATTTATTAAATGGTATTTTAATATAACATTAAATAATACAAATAAGATTTATATAAACTTTTATGGGGTTATAATATGTTCTATGATCACAATTTATTTCACAAGGCCTGAGATTACTGATTCTGAAGAATCTTCCCTTTGATAATACCTAATTACATGTTTCCATTATATATGATCCATGTATTGATGGGCATGAATAGTTATAATGTCATACACATGCATATATCTTATATCATTATACTCCTTTTCATATCATATAGTAGAAGATGAAATTAATTTTTTATCATTAAATTTACACAATGAATATAATCTCAATATTATTATGGTCAATTTTTCCCTCAATTATAATGATTGAGGTTTATCAAATTATGTATATAAGGGTTTCATATATATCATGATGATGACTTAATGTGGAGTATGAATATCAAGGTACAATGGGTTATGATGCTAATCATTATGAACCTGTTGTTTTTTTACACATTATATTAATAGTCTTCACAAATAACAAAAAAATGTAAACCATAAAGAACATTGAGAATATGAGTGATAAAATATATTCATTTTGATGTTATATGTTTTGTAAAGTAATAATTGGGTCACCTTCATCATTTTCATTGTTGTGTACAAGAGCATGCTTTTAGGGATGTTATATTTATTATAACAAAAAAGTATTAGATTAATTTATAGATTATTATGTCTTCATGTGATATTATCATAATAGTTATGGATAAAATCATAGGTTTAAAATATTTTTTAAAATCAAAATATTTATGTCTTAGAAACCTTTTTAGGTCCTATGGTATTATATTATAATTTGATTAATGACATATTATGAGATGTATTATAATCTAAAAATACATATCGTGTTGTGGTTTAACATGAATTATAAATATTAATTTTTCAAATAAAAGCTTTAAGGTATCAATAATCAATAGTGTTTCTATGATATTAGATATTATTCTAATTATGGGATCAACTGTCTTATTGTATATATAACCACATGAATGAAAAGTTATTATGTTAATCATTGTTTAATATTATTTAAAAATACTACATGAATTTTGGTCTTCAATGGTGAAAGGTAAGTTATAATATATTAGGGAATCAAATTCAATAATATAGAGGATAATTTAGAATGATTTAATTTTTTCCTTGGTATTATAGTTATTTTATTAGATTAATTTTTTATTTCATCATTTGGTAGTTTACACATTTTGGTAAAAATCATACCACATTATAAAAAATTTGATTTTTTTAAAAAAATTTAAAGAGAGGTGGAATAGATTTATTATCAATGTTTCAGTCATTTTGTCATTGATTATTTTTAATGATTCCTATATAATAAATGTATCTTTAATACTCATAATTTGGAGAAAATTATACGATTCGAGTATAAATTGGTTAAGGGATAATATTATTATTCTAAATAATTTACATTTCACAACTATTTTAGTATATATTCTTAAGTAAATCCCCATATCATGGAAAACTATCATGAATGGAAAATTGAATTCAATTACCTTCATTTCTAACTATATTGATGACCATTTGGAAAAATATTTGGTATTTTATTTTTGGTTATTATGGTTCTATTGATCATTCATTTTCATTTGATCAATGATCTATATCACTATCCATAATTATTTATGTTTTTTTCCATGTAAATATATTCACTTCCCACCTTTTTATTCTTATTTTTAATCCTAAAATAAGTTATTCTAGATGACCTTTGTACGTCCTTTTTTCTCTAATTCATGGGATATTTTATTAATTCTTTTAACAATGTGGGTTTCCATGAAAAGTATTTTAAATGAAAATCATACTATTAATGAGGTAAATATCAATTTTTATGTAAAATATTTTTAACATGGGGATGATGTGTAAACCAATTATTTTAGGAAAGAAAAAAATGATCGATAGGGTATTCATCACACAAAACTAAGCATAAATAACAAAAAATATTTTTAAAAGTTATGACCTATGTGTTCAATTTGTGGATATTAATATTATTAACAAATATATATATATATATTTATTTAAAATTTTATATAAATTATTTATAATTTTTTACTAAATAATCTATCAATTGTTTAGAAAATATAATTTATTCTTTAAAAATACGTTTTCTTCAAAAATAATTTTAATTAATTTTTGGAAAAATATATTATAATTATTATAGAAAAATTTGAAAATATATTTCATAAAAATAACTAATTTAATTAAATCCTCATATCACTATTTATTTTGGTTGAAAAGTTTTTATTTTATTGAAAATATTTTTTTCATTGAATAGTGAAAAATACCATTTTATGTAAAAATGACATTTCTTTTAAATAAATTATTTAATTTGCATGAAAATTTATTTTTTGAATATGATTTAATGAAAAATAAATATTATTCATATTTATTAAATCCATTTAATTTCTTTGAATAAGATTCATATTTCGTATTATTATAATTTTTCTTTAGCTTTTCAAATTGATATTTTTGAAAAATGTTTTAATGTGCATAATATCTCTAATATTTATTTAACTAATAAAATAATTATGAGTAATTATTTTACCTAAAATTATATATTTTATATAATGAAATATTAATTGGGATGTTTATAATAACAATTGTTATTCATATAATTAATATAAAATCATATTTTCTATGAAAACACACACTTTTGGAAACACCATTTTCATCACTTCAATGGAACTAGTTTTAAATTGAAACTTTCAACTATTGTGTATTGAATTATTAAAAATTAAATAAATATTTGGAATCATAATTAATTATATTATCTTAAAATGTAATAATATTTTTTACTATAATGGAAGATGACAACATAAAAATTACATTTTCACTGTTATGGTGAAAATAGGGTTACCAAGGGTTAAGGTAAAATCAATAGGGTGAAAATGATTGTTACACTTTTATAAATAAAATTTTATTTCAATATTTTAATTTAATAGTCACATAAATGGTCAAATTTTGTTTCTATTAGGCATATGATATACTTATGGATGCCATTTCTTTCAAATATTCTAAGGGTTCCACTAACATCACTAATAAAAGGCCCTCCACTCTCCACCATTAATCACACCATAAATGTATTTACCTTATAAATTAATTAAAATATAAATCTCATAATCCTTTATATTTTTTTGATAAATCTATTTAAGTAGTACATTAGGTATAATGAATAATATGTTGTATGAGAAGATGGAAAATTCCAAACTATGCGTTTTTTTATCTGAAAACTCCTTAAAATAATATTCAAAAATTATCATATGGTATGAAAAATATATCTTATATATTTATGTTTTATTAAATTATTTAAAAACCCTAAATCTATATACCCTTTTATCAAATGGGTTTCAAAATAATCATTCACAAGTACGGGGGATTACCACCTCTGGAAATGATTCCATTCTTTTTTTTGTCATCATCTCTCAAGAATTTTTTAATGATGGATTAAATTTATATATATGATATTTTTTACATATAAATATATATTTATGATATCATATTTATCAATTTAAATTACACTTGGTCGGGTGATATGATAATGTAGCTCATGTGTATTGAAGACCATATCCCTGTTTAGTGATTTGAATCATTTTTCACTAATGCATCACAAGAAAGTTAAAGAGGTTATGTTTAATAAATAAATGTGATACAAGTTAAATAATAAATATATAGATAAAATATTTTCTGTTATTATATTATAAAACATACTTATATTTCTTAAATTGATAAATGTTTACGTTGTGTATGAACGTGTGGACCACCGCCTTCCTGAAGTGATGTCGTTTTTTTAATCAATACATATAAAAATGATATAATTTTACAAATGTTTATTGAAAAAGTAGTTTATTAATGATATTGTGATTATTTTTAAGTTTAAAATAACACATATTTTCTTTCCATCATAATCATTGAAAATTGGGAATGTAACTCATTTTAATATTCGACATATAATATTTATGATCATAATATAGTTATTTTTAGAAGAAGAATTTCACATTTAATTTTAAAATATTAGTTGATGAATAAATTTGAAAATTATATTATTATGATTAGTCAATATATTTTTATATAATGAACTATTTAACCACGATCAATACACATAATCCTTTTTGAATAAATGTATTATACATCCTAAAAAAACCAAATGTAGAATTAATTTATTAAGTATTAAACTATCTATTTAAAAATAAATAAAAAACATTATTTATATATATGGGATTCAAAATGTTATATGTTCTTAATAATAAAAATAATTCATTTATTATTTTTATAAATGACATAATATACATAAAATGAATATCTTTTTTAGATGTAAGGTCTTATCATTTTTCTTTTTCTTCTATGAGACATATTCTACAAGAACATCATGTTTTTATTCTGTGGTATATATAATATGTATTTTACATTTATTATAATGAATATATAAAAAAACATGATATTTTATGTTTCAACACAATTTAGTTTATCAAAGAGGATAAACTCAACCAGAATAAAGTGGTAAAATGTTTATTAATTCAATTCCCATTCATTGGGTTATAAATAATATCTATGAACTCTATTATAAAATGATTTTTTATTATTTTATCACTAAATGTATTATGATTTATTTATAATTGTTTCCATAATTAAATTTTTTTCACATAAACCCAACTCGGATTAAATCATAATTTAGTGTTATGATGTTTGTAATGGTAAATCTTCCAAAACATCATTTTGGGTCAAATGTATTTGATATGAAACTACAATAATTAAGAATTGTATATAATAACCTTTGGGAATGATACATTAGGGATATCCCTATGATAATTATATTTTATGTTTCATTTGAATTTATTCATTTATAAGGCTTATAATTAATGAGCTTCCATAGTTGAAAGATATTATGTTATAACTTATTTTCAATTAGTTTTTTATTTTCATGTTAATTTTATAAGATATAATATCATATAATATCACTGGTTCAAATATTACTAATTCAAATCATGTCATTAATGTTGTTACCATGTTTCATTTTCGTTAACTCTCTTATGAATTTATGAAAAATCACGAATTTTTTTAAGTGATACTGATGTTGTATTTTATTTTAGATTCTTTATATTTAGCCTCAATATCCATGATGTATAAAAAGAAGTAAAAAATTTTATTTTGTGACAAATAAGAAATTATCTAATTCCAGGTCACTTGATCCTTTACCATCTTTGAATATAATTCTAATAGATTGTTCATAAACTTTTCAAAAGGTGTCACATTTGACACCGTTTTTTAGAATATTATAATGGAATATTTAGTTTTATTATTTATAACAAAAATATTATTTCTAAAAATCATATATATTATTTTAGTTTATTCATACTTTATATTGTTTCGTGTTTGTTTCAATGAAAAATATAATGACAAGTTTTTTTTTTCTATTTTTAGTTTTTAATGTTATTTAAAAATTATACTGATTATGTCGCTCAATATTTTTTTTAACCAAATTTTATTGTTATTTACATTCATTAATATCAATACACTTGTTGAAATTATTCTCTAATTGGTATATAATTTAATTATTTTACTGTCATTATTTTTCATGATAGAATTATATTTATTAAAATTGATTGAAATTGGAATGATTTTTTGATGTGTTTAACGTGTTTCAAATGGATTGTTATAGAGCCAATATTGTTATTAATTTTTAATAATTATTTTAATATAATTTTATGGAACCCATTTAATTTCCATGGATTGATCAATTTTCAATGATAATTTTGTAGAACCTTATTCATTTCAATTGTTTATTCTTGTTACAAATATAAAATCATGGAACCCTTCTCTTTTCTATGGGTTAATCATGTTATGAATAGAATAATTATTATTTATATGATTTCATGATAAAATTTATTCCCTTTTTAAATTATTCAAAATATATTTATATTAAATTCATTATAATGATTGGGGGTTCTGTTTTAATTTTTTTTAATATTTTTCCTATATAAACTAAATATGGATATTTATGTAATTAAACATTGATTGGTGGTTTTATTGTAAATCAAGGATGGGTGGGCCATTAATAGCCCAATAATTCAGTTTGTACTCTTGAAATGCATACAAATCACATTATTAATTCCATTTTATATATGTTATTTGATGATAATAATCCCATATACCAAAAATTTAAATTTTATTTTCATATGGGTATATAATTGATCAAGCGATCTGGAATTATATCACTCGGCTCATGATTATTGATTCAGTTGACTGTACCCTTTATTAAATCCATATTCTATTTATCATATAATAAATTCCATGTTTTTATGGGTTTTAATATGAATTATGTTATACTCTTGAACTTTTATTCTATCATCATAACCTTATTTATCATTTACACCTTGACCGAATTCAATTTTAATGATTTTTCGCTTATAGAACATTTTACCCCGCCCATATTATGTTAATTTTTTACCCAAGTCATTAATTTTTTGGTCAAATTAATTACACATAAATGGGTGTAAAAGGGATTATGATGATGACAAAATGTGGAATATGGGAATCAAGGTAGAGTGGGTGATGAGGTTCATCCTTATGAGCTACTTATTTATGAATCCATGATGTTAACAATTTTTCATATTTTTCTAAGAATCTATAAAAAACTCACTTAGGATTTGAGTGATCATAAATTTTCATTTGAATTTTCGTATGTTCTAGATTATTAAAATTTGGTCAATTTCATATTTTTCAATGTGGGATATATAAATTTTATTTTTTAAGGACATATCAGTAGTACGGTATTGGGATTATTATAACTAAAACAAAAAGTGTTTAAAATCAAGGATGATTCATAATATATATATATATCTTAATTGATCACATGAAAACTAGACCACACAATATATTGACAATAAAATTATCATTTAGTTCCATATAAATAACATTCATATTAATAATTTTTTCTTTATGTTTGGATCTCTTATAATTCTTATCCTAATTTTATAACATTATAAATCCATCATAATTTCATGTAATGGGAATTTTAATAACCAAATAATATGGACCCAAACTGAAACATTACATAATACTATGTTTTAAGGAAAAAATTCAGTCTCATATGTTTTAGGATCATTTAATTTTTATAGTTTTGGGGAATTATATTGGAAATCATACATTAAAAACCATAAAATACAATGTGGACACTAATTATTAGTATCCATTTTTCCCACAGTGAGATAATTTTAAAAATATTTCTCTCATGAAAACTATTCACAATATTTAACTTGTTGTTATCCTTTCCCTTTCTCGTCCTATAAAAAATATTCAAAAACCATGGGATGGGAGAAAAAATATTTTATGGGATATAAAATTGAAGTAAACCATTAGTTTAGTGGAAAAATTAAATCTCATATAAAATTTACATTTATCTTCAATGTTATATATGAATATGAAATAAATAAAATTCAACTGAAAAAAAATCACAGATTGTTTCTCAAGGATAATCATTAAATACAATTTCATTCAAATAAAACTAATTTTTATTATATAGATAATAATATTCATAATATAAATTAAATCGTATTTAATTGGAATAACTATATAACTCTAATTATTTCTAGTTATTAACAAATTTATTAGATCATTATCTGGGAACATTGATCTTTTAAGCTATAATAGGATCATCCAAAACTGTTTGGGTTGTACCATCATACATGTTATAATGTCCTCACTTGACACTATATTGTATCCCCTGTCATTTAAATATTTTAGTTCCATATATAAAAATTAACTTTTTAAATTCATTGATATACAAAAATGTTTATATTGTATGAAATCCTTAAAATCAATTTTGTTTTTAAAAAAAGTCAGTTATCAATAGGGAAACACTTAAATTATAAACCCCTTAAAATTATATCATTAAAAAAATTCTTTCCGAATAATATATAATTTCATGATATTTCATTTAAATTGGGATGTATATAATAATTATAAGATAATATTAGAGGGTAACAATAAAAACATCTATTAACGAAATTTTAGACGAATTCCAATATTATGAGTCTGACTTGTCCGCTGCATATTCAGCTTACTTCTATTCTGATATCTCATATTTATTTTTACTAATGGATTTCCATGGCTTTTTTATATTGAAATTTAATATTCTATGATTATGGGAAGTATGATGAGATTATAGTTGTGTTGGCCTTCTCCGAACCAATTGGTTTTGATGGATAAAAATATGGAGGATATGGGTAGCCTTTTATATGTGAAGTAAGGGAAACACTCGTAATTGTTTTATAAGTGTGAATTATATCCAATTATTTATATGTGACCAGGCCCCAATAGTGGTCTAATCACTATCCCATGAAGGATAATATCAAAATATAACCATCAAGTATATGGTGAATAAGTGATGAATAATTTGTCCACATTATATTTTATATTTAACTACTATGTGGACTCATTTATTCCTTAATAGATGTAATTAACTTTAATTATTTTCACAAATCACTTTAATAAAATTTTATGTTGACCATAATGGATAATAAAAATTAATACAGATCATAAATTTGAAACTATTTCTCCAAATTAAATTCACATAGGATTTCTAAATTTTATTTAACAATAATCATAAAGAAACAATATGGAAAATTGTTTTTAAGAAGTGTATTTCTAAAAAAACGACTCTACAATAACTCAAGGAATATTAATATTCATATAATGAAACAAAATTAAAATTTAATAACATAAAATAAATAAATTTCATTTAAATTATTCTCAACTATTGATTATATTCATTAATTAAATAGGTGATACATTATGCATTTTAGTTAGAGAAACACATTTTTTAATAAAATATAAATACATATACTAAAACCATTATAATGTTGATTCAAAAGTAATTATATGACTTGAATATTAATTAAAAATATATAGGTTAATTTGAAAAAAATTTAAAAAATATTGATTCTTAAATTAGTCAATTAACTAAAACTTAATGACATTTTATAAAGAAATTAGTCATTTTTAATATTCACTGAAAAATAAATATTTTTTAAAATTCTGGAAAAAAGTAAATTTTTTTAGGATTATTTTAAAATAACATTCATTTTAAAATTTGAAAATTTGAATATTTAAAAAATAATTAATTAAATTAAAACCTTATAATAAGTTTTTAATTAAAAGAAATTATTTTATTTTAAATTTTACATATTATATTTTCTATAAATTAAATATATAATTTATATTAATAAGTTTTTAATTATAATATATATATCATTACCTTAGATTTTACATCCTTATGACCTTTTAGAATTTTTATACTAATAGTTTTATTCTGTTATCAATCATGTTATAATATTTTTCCCACATAGCATTTTCTGATTCCCATGTTTCTTCAGCGACCATATAGTTTTTCTATAAAACCATTACATGTTTAGCAACCTAATTCTGTAAAAATATTTCTCTATGCTAATGAATATTATTGGGTTCACGCGGATAAGATATATTCTATTCCAACTAAACAACTTCATGGATCAAAACATGAGATGAAAATGGAATATAAGTCCACAACATTAAAACATAAACTATATTGTGCACCTTAGATAATCTCGATGCGGGAATGAAATTGACAGGAAACTAATCTATATTTCTCTACAATATCATATGATCCACATAAATGTAAACTTGTTATTATATGTTTACTATGTAATTAACCCTTTTTGAGTTGGAATCATTGAGAAAGACAACATCACCTACCATGAAAGAAAGCTTTTTTCTCTGGTCATCTAGATAAATTTTATAGAAACAATGAGTTTCCCTCATATTTCACTGAATGAAATGAACTTTCTTAGATATTTCCCCTAACAAATCATTGAAAATCAAAATCCTATCTCGTTATTCATCTCAAATAGTTGGTTTCTAACACTACCTTTCAATTAATGTGTTAAATGGTTCCATATATACACTAGAATGAATTTTTTATAATAATAAAATTTATCCAAGAAAATATATTGATCCCAAATTACCTATAATCCAAGGAATGAGAACTAAATTTGTTTTCTATTTACTGAATCATCTACTGATACATTAAATCATATTGAATTTAAAAATGTATACCTAAATTTTTTGTTAACCAATAAAATCAAAAGTCATATTAAAACACTAGATGTTAACATGGGATCATATTATGGTACAACTAAGATATTCACTCCATATAATATAGATATATCCATTATATATATTATAGAAAAAAATAAATACATTGTATCATTAATGGGAAGGAAATGTTCAGATATAGTTAATTTGAACAATAATAACCCAAAGAACATTATTACCTCCCAGTGTCTTTTGATATACCACAAAAAATTACCTATATATATTTTTCCATTTCTAATATAGAATTAGAAAATCCCCAATCCCCCCCTTTAATAAATATCATTCTTCTTTAACTTATTAAAAATTCATACACATTTTGTTGATGTTATCTATATGTCTTTTTATTTATTCTCCCCATTAATACTCTTAATGGTCTCTGTACATTATAGTGATACCTGGATGAATAAAAATGTAGAACTATGAGAATAACTCTATAACATTAATTTTAATTAGGAATCAAAATTCATACGTAGACTATAAAAAATAATTAAACTCTTTCTTCATCTACACTAATAATATTAACCCTACCAATATTCATGGATCTTAAATTTTCCTATAAATATTTATCCCTATTTTGATCATTTTTATTTATATATATGAAATTAAAATACACTAGAACCTAAAATAAAAAATACTATGATCTTTCTTCCACAACATATAGTTCAAAATATAATAATTAATTATCTTAAGGGTCATTCTCAAAATGTAACACATTTAATATTGCATTATTTTTTTAACTCATATAATTGGAAAATTTGTTTTTTTCTAGGATTATAATGAATCATTAAATCTTAATAATCACATAGTTCTATTAATATTCTCAATTTAATGTTTAATTCATTCTGAGTGAATATATACATTAACTTTTTTTATCATTTCATATTTCCCATTAACCACATATGAATGATGCCACAAATTTTTTTATTTACAAAAAATCTCCAAATTGAAAACCATGTGATGCTGAATTTAGATTATGAATATTAAAATGACATGAATCATGGGAAATTAACTAATAATTATTCCTTAGGAAACCAGTAAATCCATTAAATTATGCATCACTACAGATAAAAAATTACCATTTCTAGAAGTATTTCCCAAAACTTAAGAAATCACCCATCTTTTTGTTCCTAGATTCAATAATTATATTAGAATTGTCGAATGAATTTATCTCATTATCAAGTTTACATATTTAGTGAGAATTAAAACCATGAAATTTTTTCATCACTATATTACCCCTAACTTGAAAATCCATGAAAATTATAAATCATTCTGATTTTTTTTGGAAATTTCCATTCATTAAAATTATTTATTTTAGAAGAGTCAATACTAATTCCATATATTTAAATAATACATCATAGTCAATTAATTTTTTTCAACCAAAATTCACACTTGTGAAAATTTTCCCATAAAATTTGTTTTATTTTAGGGTTTTCAAAACAACACTTTGGTGTCTTTCATTTTCTTCATAGATTTTTGAATATAGAAAAATTACAAAAATTAACAAAGAAACATTTCCATGATACTTTGAAAAAATTTATTCATAAGTTCAATTAATATAAAAAGATAATTTGAAATCCCAATAAACCCAAATACAAACAAATATTTCACATAGCTATCATTAAATGCATTCTTTAGGTTTTCTTCATGTTTCCATATCAACTGGTGGTACCATAACCATTAGTAAGCCTCTAATAAACATTTATCTCCTTCAAGATAATCAAAAAAATTATTGATATGTAGAAAAAGTTAATTGTTCTAAACTATGATGTTATTCAAGGAATATAATGAATGAATATTTTCATTGATACATCTTCATTTAAAAAAAATCAAAAGATATCCATGGTGAAGTTATATGTTGGGTTAATCCTTTTTATAATAACTCTTACAATTAAATTTTCAATTCATAAATTTCACCTTGAGACATTCAATGCAGGGCTCTATTAGTAGGCTTAGCATCACATATTAAGTTAATAGTAAACTCATCTCTAGACCAGTTATGGAACTAAGAAAATAATCAAGGAATGAATAATTGAATTAATTTACTATTGGAACATCATTAATTTTAATATTTTTATTATTTTAAAAAATATGATCTTGGACACTTTTACATCCCTCTATAATCAATTTATCTGCATCTTGGTAAGTTATCAATGGCATGAAATCATTAAAATGAACATTAATTGCATTAAATTTGGTCCATGAATGATCAAATAAATGCCAATATATACCATGAATGATATGAATCTATATATATTCCATTTAAACGAGATATGTAAGAATGAGCAGAACACTCATAATAATAGGAAGATTTATATAAATCATGTTTTCATTAATACCTTCAACTAGAGTTCCCATCAAAACATATTTCAATGATTCATTATGTGATATTACAAATTTTATTGAATATTTCAATGAAATTAATGAATATAAGGATTAATAACAAAATAGGGTATAAGAAAAATTGAAATAAATATATTACAAGCTTATAACATATTAATTTTATTTTCCCCATCAAATACATTAGTAGAAAATTACTATGTGAAAACACAATTTTTACAATCATTATGACTTCCATCCATTGAAACTGTATTTGGACAAGAATTGAAAATAATGACCCAAGTAATTTCAACTAATACTCTTCACCATTTAATAAATATCAGTTATCCCGTTATATTACTATATAAGACTGGATTATTAATAGTCCAAAGAAATATAAACAAACTAAAAACATTGGAATCACATCAATGATATTGTAAAACAAGAATTGAATTTTTTTTCGTCACTATGATCATTTTTGGGGTTTATATAGATTGAAAATACTCTCTTCGTTATTATGTAATATTTTCTCTGACCACGAAGGGATGAACATTGTTCCAATGCAACAATTTGGGTTCCAAATCCATTTAAATCCTATGTGATCATAATAAATCCATGTATGCATCTCATGGGAATATAATAAAATTCATCATCAATGAGGATAATCCCTCCCCTAAGATGTTATTTCATATCCTTAGGAAATCCCGGCTATGTGTATTTATCCCAATGATATTATATCAGATTCCTTGAATCAAGTGATCCGCACTACCCTAGTAGTCATTTCATTTTATTAGATCTTCATGAATCCAGGTATACACCTCAATGATGTCTACTGATATTCCATAACTCTTGGGATTCACGCCTCCAAACAATAAAATTATACCATGAGGTCATCATCACTATGATTACAAACCCCACATATGAATGATCATACTATTTTACATAGGGGATATGAATTTCACCCCTCTCAAGATGTTTCTTCATATCAGGAGGTCATCACATATCTATGTGTTCACCCCTCAAAATTAAATCAGATTCCTCAACTATGTGGATACAGCCCCTACCCAAATCATGTCATAACATATAGGCATAACGACTACTTGTGTATACCACAAAGACATTTGATTGGATTCATTGATATCTAAGATACTCAACCCCTTGTAGTAATATCATATCTGATCCCCATATCCATGGAAGTTCCAGTACAAATATCTAGCTATATTGAAGCTCTAACTATATATGTATTCCAATCATCATAGCCCATCATGATACCTTTCCTCCATTTTATGAAGACGATCCTTATCACAATCACTAAGAGGTAACATCATTAAATAAAAATAAATCAACTATCAGAATGAAAATTCTTTTCAATTATGTCAACACCCTATAGATACCATTTCATGACAGGGTTTCATGTTTACACCTAGAGTAGTATCACATCACCCAATCTAGGTTATTTTAATAGTAGTTCCCCCACAAGGTACCCGTGGTCCCCATAAAACTATGTACCCATCAGAGTACTCATTATCAGTAAAAGTATATTGTCAACACTAGAAGAACTAAGAGAACACATCCAATAACATTTTCAACAGTGTAACACAACATCATAAGATGTATGGGTCTTTCCTAGATGGTGTTTTTAAACGGGATATCAAATAACCTAGCTTAATCATCTGGGTCACTTGAGGTCTTTACATCCTCTATCGTTAGTGATTTTATTATGAAATAAACTAGGGGATGTTCATGAACCCTGTAAATTACTCATTCTCATTGAAAAACAATAATTTATTAAATAATTCATTTTATTTCAATATTCATGGGAATCTCTCTTGATTGAACACTCAAACAACCATAAGGTAATTTTAGAATAGACCAACCATACCTTAAATGACGTCTACAGGCTATCTGAGTAAAATAATATTGGTGTCGGCCATCGGGGATTGAGGACTAAAGAATGTTAAATAGGGAATTTCATGACCACATCCATTATCCCCTATCAAATTTTAACCCAAAATAAATTTAAAAAATTATTTAATAATATTAAAAAGGGTCTTGATCTCAATAGTTTTCTTGAACACTCTCATTAAACAAAGAGAGAAACAAAAATCATTATAGAAAGTACTCTAGGTAATGTAGATCAAACAAAGAATCATAATTTGACACCAAGGTCCCACAAAATCGTCTAAGGACCATCAATTTTATCCATCCTTGACTATTTCTAATATTAAAATTCAATAATCCATGAGATCCCTATCATCCTATTATGAAAAAACCTACAACAACATGAAATGTTCAACAATTGGCACTTTATAAGACTTTGGATATAAAAAATTATCAAAACATTCTACCATTTGAAGATCATGAGAGAATTTATATAGGTTAAAAACCATTGGACAATATTTATTTTCATACCTATATGGATTGGTTCAAAAATGCATGTATACATTTTCTAGGGATCCAGTCTTTCTAGTTGATTTAAATAGATAATGATAAATAGAAATTTCGCCATCCCTGGTGAAATATGAAATTTCATGGAAATATACCTCACTACTTTTTGGGATGATGAAGTAAAAACATAAATGAATAAGGATGGGGAATAATCATACTACTTAATCTATCAAAAGGCACAATAATATTAAATCAATTACTGATAAATAAAGGAATGGAGTAGTAATATGAGACACACCCATGTGCAATCCTTCTTTCCTGAAAGCATATGTAATCAATATATAATTTGACATTATAAAAATCCTTCACAAAATGATTCAAAACATGAAGATGATTCTTTTAATGAATTCAAAATTATTACTGACTCTAATTTTAGGACATAAAACATCCATCCCAAACCCCATCAAAACCATTCATGTCATGGATAGGATTTGTGAAATGAATCGGCTATATTAACCATTTTCAGTTCTAGAATTCTCGTTTGCCTTTCGGTGGAATCATAAATGTTTGAGACATCCATTTGAATACTATAAATGTATAAAAACACAAAATTTATATTGTCAATAACTAGGAAACTTATTTTTATTCATCTATTTCAAATTATATCCATCAATATGTGGGAAAAATTTATAATTCCCATTGAAATTCTAAAAATTTCAAAGGAGAGTTAAAAAAATATCCCTTCTATATAACTTCTCATCCATGGAAATACCTAAAAAAAATCAATAGATGAACACAACATCCATGGGTTGAAAACCAATGATCCATCCCAAACATTTAACCATGGAATTCTGATAGAGATTACTCTATACAACTCCAAACACAAGGTGTATTATCCTCAACTCATAATCCACTTCTCATACCCATTAACAACCAAATAATGGTTACTTCAATATGGATAATTACATTTAAAAATTACACTATAATATACTATTTCAATTAAATGCTGATGCTCCACCCCACCATTGGAAAAAACATTCAACATACTCTTCTGACAAAAAACATTCCATACTATCAAGATCATAAATCAAATAAAATATATTAAAGATCCTTAAATTATTTAACATGGTATACATCACACAAAACTCAAACATTGACCCAAAAATCCACCATTTTTAGTATCAATTATAATTTTCAATCCCAATTCAAAATATATGGGTATTCATTGCCCAGGTATAGAGCCCACAGACACTGTACAATCATTAAATAGTCCTTGAAAATTTAAAGATTACTCGAGTCCTAATAGTGTAAATATTCTCGAAATATAGATCCAATTTCTATATTTTTTCAATAAATTATTTCTAAAATGTAACCTTTGACAAAAAATTTCACAATTTTCACCCCTAAATTAGGTAAAAGAAATCATCATATATTTCACCTCCTAATATAGGATGTTAAACAGCGACTGGCCCCATTAAGTGTGAAATAGAACCAATTCATCCCATAAGCAAAATAAAAAATCACATATCACCCATGAAACAAATAATGGAATTGGTATCCCATAATGCCATGTCTAGTAACCACACTGGAACATTTCGACACCTACTCCAATGGATCAAATCATGGATTACCTGAGAGTCATCCTCTATAATCCTATTATGGTTTCCCTTCCATTAAAAATTCTCTGCGAAACTATATGTGTTCAACCAATAGACACGACCTGTATAGAACCATATATACATTAATATATCTTGGGTATTACTAATTTTCACTCATCATAACTAGGTTGATGTTAGGATATTGGGCATGATCATCTCTCAACAAGGAGTACCAAAATATGTCCTCAGATGTTACATCCTTACACCAATTAAAGATTTTTTTAACCCTCTTCACCTTGTAATTTACTCTAAAAATAGTCACCCATTCACATTTAACAAATATTACTCTTCATCTCCATCACATGACTACTGTATTTACATTTTATTTTGAATCATCTTCATTCACATGACCACACATCTATCATGGTGGAATTCATTGGTCAGAAGCATCTACCCTAGCATGATTCCCTATTTACTCACCCATCCAATGTCAACATTGATTCCTCCACCGAATAACATCAGAGTCATTGGTTAAAGAATCCTAATATTCCATCCCATGGAAACAATCTTAAATACAACAAAAATCACCCAATGTGGTATTCCTAGAGTGAAATTAAGGAACATGCATTCATTTTTTGGAAAATTTATTGAACTTACTATGCACCAATTTCAAAAGCCACGAAATGTCAAATTTTAGGGCAATTTATGTAATATGTAAAAATTGTTCAAAAAATTATTCATTCATAAGTTTCTTAGTCAAATCTATTGTCTTCTTGGTATCCTACCTGTCCCTACCATTTATTTATTAAAAGACCGAAATTGTATGACGACCTATTCTACCAGATAACATCTCAGAGTAGCACATATCCTTGGTAGTGAAGTATTATCCACACTAAATGAAACATGAAAGTATATGTTATGACACGTTTCTCTAGGTATCAAAAAAAGGCATCAAAAGACAATATATCATCCCAAAACTATGGAATCCATTTCATTAGTGCACCTTCACAATAAAATACTCATGGGGGGATTAGGCTACAAAATTAGACCATGATGGAAACACTGCTAATGGAAAATGAGGTTAGGAACCATGTGAAACTTAAAATAATTGAGTTTATTACACCAACATTTCATAAAGAATGATTTTTTGTATTCAAAAGACATATCAATGTAGGTTTCCAAGAATATCCATCAGAAGGAATTCATATAAAGTCACATAGTAGTAGTTCTATGTGGAATGCGAATATTTTGTTAATATTATAGTTCATGGGATCCCTATTCCCTCTTCATGAAATGAGAAAAAATCACACCAAGAATTATATCCATGAATATATATATATATATATTAATCATAAATTGAATCATTTAACCATATATTCATCAACCGAAGGGAAAAAAGATATACAATTGTAGTTAAATAAATCCAAACAAAATCCCCATAACCTGGTAAGATAAAATTTCTACCAGAATAAGTGTTCCCAATTCAACCTCC
This sequence comes from Viscum album, assembly GCA_963277665.1. NCBI lineage: Eukaryota > Viridiplantae > Streptophyta > Magnoliopsida > Santalales > Viscaceae > Viscum > Viscum album. The sequence continues at coordinate 872,995,387 of OY728125.1, forward strand.
CAATATATATTATTGGCATAGAAATATTCCAAAAAATCCATTTTAACATATCCCAAAATCATAATACAAAAAAGTATCCAACTGCGAAACCAAATTAAAATGTCTCTCCTAATGTCACTCAATAACTATTACGTGGAAGAGTTTGACAGAAGACATCATTATTCCTCACCATATGCCAGAGGTAGCTGAGTAGTAATGATGTTCAAAGACGGTATTATAGGTGTCTCTACCCAATGTTTTATCTATAAAATTACATTCTTTTAATTATGTCATACTGTATAAATAGATAAATAATACAATACAAGATTTATAATTATTTAATAAAAGAAATATAATTTGTTTCTAAATGTTAAGGAAACTTTAATGGTGAAATAGTATATTGACCTTTGGAATAGTAATGTGACCATTATAAATAAGAAATTGTCCAATTAAATTGTAACCTCTCCAATGAATTTATAAATAATATTTATTCATATTATAAGTGACAACATGATATAATTATATCATAGCATAAGTAAATATATATTTTAAAATTTTTAATTAGGTATTGGTATTTTTAAAGTCATAAATATTTACTTATAATTTTATGAATAATTTAATAATTTAAAAATATTCAATAAATTTATTCTTAAATTAATATTTTTATTCCTTACGATTATGAACTATTTAGATGAAAACATAATTAATTTTTAAATGGTTTAGTAAATTAGTTTGAATTTATAATTATTTTTTCCAAGTAAATGTTTATTATTATTAAAAATTATATTGATCATATTTAGAAAACTATTTTCATAAAATGGAGTACATTTTTGGATTCTTCATATCTCAAAATGGTTATGGTGAATTTTTTTGGTTTTCTGAAATACTTGAATTTTTCTGAATAGTAAAGATTTAGTAATTTATAGTATATTTACATTGTAAGTTAAATACAATATTCATATAGCCTTTGATGATGTCAGAACAATTAGTTCAAACAAAGATGAAAAAATCACTATTGTATTCTCAAGAATTATCAGTATTTCTTTTCTTGAGTATAATAAATATATAATGAGTAAAATAATTATAAAACCCATTTCTCCTCCATTATAAATACCACCCCTCACTGCCGCTTCTCCTCAAAACTCTAAAGCCTATAGACTTTATGAATTATTCAAAAATATCCTCCCATGATCCTTCACCATGTCCAAGATCTTTTTGTCTTAACAAAATACCAAATACAAGCCGTAATGAGTTTCTCAAGAAGAAGGAAACTAGTGGGAAATCCCTCTTCCCTTTAGTTGAATTTTCCTTTTCATGTTCCATAGATTTCTTATTTTCTTCTAAAATAAACAGATATAAATGGTATGAAAACTCCCATACAATAAATATATTGCCATTTTTTATTATTAAGGAATAATTTAACATCATCCCTCCATTCCCCTCATATACCAAAATACAATACATCTTATATGATGTGTAAATTTACCACATTCAAGGATGAAGATGTTACAAATTTAAATTATGATCTTCATATATGATCATGATATAATTTTTATGGTAGATACAAAATAAAATATATGTATTCTATCTTCTATAATTTTATAGAATCATTTTTTACACATGATATTGATTTATTAAAAAAATGAGTTAGTTGTGATTAAAAACCCCCAAAATTAACTAAAACAATTACCATTATATATTAATATAATTATTCATCCCCATTCCATAAAACCAAAGGATACATAAGAAAAAAATTTCTTATGTAATATCTTTAATAACATGTAATATTAATTATGCATAATTAAGCCCTTGTTATATGACCTTCAATACATGTATTCAAGTAAACCAATCACGAAATCCAAGGGAAACAATACACATAAATGATGAAATTGAACCTATTAACCAATAAAAAGGAAAAACATTAACATAATAAAATTATAATAAACCAGATATGTGTATAAATGGTTCATTAATTATTAATTAATTAATTTAATTTTATTATACAATGCATTAGGACATTGTTAATAACACATTCATACTTAACGTAAGGGATTATACCCAAATATCCATTATTTCATTAGGTTACTATTTATATATTTTTAACAAAATGAAATTATAAATTCAGAATTTTTACATCTTATAAATTCTTATTAAATGTAACAAAATCATTTATCATGATCTAATAATCTTTAATGTTTTGGATTTATATAGGTTTTTAAGAGATCCCCACTGAATTCTTCCTGATAAGCATGCCCAGTTTGAGGGTAATTGGCACATTTTTAACCATTTTATAGTGCAATAAATAATATATTTTAATCCACCATTATTTTTATAAAATCACTCAATTTATTTTTAAAACATTCTTGGTTCACTTATTATTTTATATATATTATTCTGCTTTATCCATTAAATTCTCTTTAATATTTTCCTTAAACCGAACTAAATTTTTGTAATTATCACGTTTCATAAATATACATATTAAATGTTATCATTTAATTTTGAAATCACTAGTCCGGATATATTCCTATTTTAATTATGAATTTCCGTGTATGATTTAATTTTTTTCTTTCATGGACAATTTAATAAAAATCACATTTATTATTCTTTATGACATGATTTTGATCCTCTATTAATTCCATAGGAAACCATTATGATTATGTTTGATTACATTTGTATGATTCATTATGTGGATACCATATTCATGAATATTTTATGTGAAATTTACCTAGAATTTAATCCAATGCCTTGGGTAAAGATCTATCTCAGGATACATTATGTGTATTGGTATTGGTGGTTATCCTTGACACGTTCTACAAATGAAACTACCTTGGAGGATAGACTTGACTCAGGATCCTCTATGTTGAATGACCCTGGGATCATGAAAATAAATTTGGAATTATCTTTGACTCATTCGAAAGATTGTTTTTATGATACTTCAAAATTACAATGAATTTTTTGTTTTTCGACCCCTTGTTAGGATTCCTTATGTTTAATCAGGTTCAATGCATTTTTATATCATTATTTGATTCCTTATAAAAAATGTGCTATGTTTTATTTTGATTAATATTTCTATACTAGTAATTTTATCACATACCTTTGCACATGATATTCCAAATATATCCTATGTAGATGTAAGGACTTGGTGGAAGTTAAGATCTAATAATGGATGATAAATAATAAAATGTTTTATTTATTCCCATGATTTAAGTTTCATATACCTAGTCATCCAAGACCATAGAATTAATAATAATTAGAATTTAATCTATGTTAAATTATGCTCAAAATAATGTGATGATATATTTAAAATGATATGGTCACTATAATTGGCATCATGGGATATGTATAATTATTAGAAATAGGGTACATAATTAATAACCCTAGGGATAAGATTATGTATGAGAAAATATCCCTAAATGTTGGTTATTATAGAGTTAGTGGTTTATCAAGAAAATAAATATGTATATTGATACTATTAGTGGATTTGGTTCTGGTATATATTTTCTATGAATTAAAAACTTTGACAAGTTATTCTGGTCCTGACTCTGGGTAACCTGGTACATGATAATGTTCCTTAATACACAACTCGATTGACCTCCAATAATATATTCATTGCTAAATTTGATATCTCATTATTAAAAATTATTAACGGAACACAAAAATTACCATAATAATTTATGTTAGGAAACCATTCATGTTTAAATTAGATTGAATCCCAAGGAATGACATAATTTGATATACATTTCTATTATGATTTTATCAATTTATGTTTAATGTTTCTTATTTATACTTGTTTGGAAAATAATATATCCACCTAATTGAACTTTATTTTTTCATAGATAATTTAGGGATATAGAAAAAAATAATCTAAAAATCAATGTTATATGGAATGTGATGATTCCCCTAATTACATGTCAAATATGATGGAAATTGGTACTCAAAATTTGATCAATGAACATGATCAAATATCTCAATATCTGAATAAAAAATTGACTATCATTGTACACCGTAATTATCTTAATCGATTTAATGATTTCATCTAATCGTTTTTCCGAAAATTACTCTAATATTTGGTTGATCATCTGATCCCCTCATCACAAAACATTAGTTTAACTCCATTGAAAAGAAATCAGCTTCCATACAGTGCTCTAAAGAAGATAAAGTAGTGTTTGTGGTCTCTCATTTTTATTATTAAGATGATCAGTGGTGTAAACCAATAAAAAAATATAAATTCCATTAGTTAATTGATTCCATTAATTGGGAGGAATTCCAAAAAATGTTTTTCAATAAATATTTTACCTAAATCATCCATATTAATATGGAATGATAGATCCATAGACTTAAGATGAAGGAATATGAGTCTATCAGAATATATGAAACAAAAATTACAAGGCTCGAAATATATTCCATCGACATTATAATGAACTCCTAAAGAAAGGTGGATCTCTTATTTAGTATACAAATGACACGTATATTAAAATCATTGGAAATTTGATACTTCAATAGTTATGAGGGATTTTTTATTATGCCCTCCAAGTTGAAATGGAGATCTAAGACTCTCAATGATCTCATGGTCCTAGTGACTAAAATATGAAAATGGAGTCTTAAATGGGTTAATATGAAATTAAATTCCAATATGGAAGGAATAAAAAAATCCCACATGTCAAAATATTTGGAATAATCTTATGGGGAACTATCTTAAGGGAACTAGAAAATGGTTCTATTGTTGTTGAATGGGGAATCTAGCTGTAAACTGTTCATGGAATGTGAATAGTTCCACTACTATGGAAGAAGAAATGAATGTTTTGATCAATACTCAGCCTGTGTTTTAAATATAGGTGACATGGTTATTTTTTAAATCAATTCACTATACCTTGGGGTTTTAGAGAAAATCAATAACAACATCTACAGAAACAAGGATGTACATATGTTATCATTACTAATGATGTGGATCCAAACAATGATTTTGTGATATGTGCACTTGTTATTCATTCCCGAATAGAGAACACACATTTTGATTCTTCTTCAAGGAATTTGTTCATATCTTGAATGTATAGTAGAACTATTCGAAAACCAGCTGAATATTTATATGTTTGCTGTCATGACCCGCCTTCACCAAAAGGAGGGAAGGGTCAGCAGATTACCAGGCCCTTCCTTCTTTATGTTGAAGGAGAGATAATGACCCCCGAAACCCACCTTTAATAGGTCCCAGAGTGGCGACTAGCACCAAGGGTATAGAAATTTCTCACAAATGGAAGGCATTAACCATTTTATTTTAGAGGATCGAGAGATGAGGAGAATAAAACCCAACAACACCAAGACAGAAATAAAAGTAAAGCCAAAAGTAAACCATTCCCACATGCATGTTTCAAAAGTAAAAGCCACAAAGTGAAAAAGGCGACTACAAAGATAAGTACCAATGAAGAAAAAAAACACCAACTACAACTACCCCAAAGGATCGAGCTAGTACGTTCCTGATCGATACCTGAAGTCCACCTGGAAACCTGAAAGCAGTTTTATATACGTAGGGTGAGCATACAAGTACACTCAGTAGGGAAAACATAAGACTCTCGTGCACAAGTGGGGGAACGTACTAAAGTCCCGTGAGAAAAGGAGTAAACCAAAAACTATCAAGGTAAACTATCCACCCCAGGCATCACCAAGGCACACTCCCCAAATAACGCAAGTCAAGTAATATATATAATCATAGAACATTGATGTTTGGGTACCCCGCGCCACTTTCCCACTGGTTATTGAGACATCCTACGCATCGGACCAATCCCGCCATTCTCACCGCAGTCCCACTGCCACACCCGCCCACACACACCTGGGCCACAACCACACGCAGTCCCCCAGCCGAATCCAGCCCACACACACCTGGGCCACAACTATCACACCCAACCATGCCTGCAAACACCTAGGCCAAAACAACCACCACCACGCTCGAAGAAACCTGGTCTAGAAAAATACACTGCCACGCCCGAGGACACCTGGGCCTCATCCTGAAGACACTTGGAAAACCACCTACCGCACACACCTGGCCAACCACCACACCACCCAGCCCGAAAGTTCATGGGCTAATAATGGACTTCATCCCACCACAACCTGCCTGAAGATACTTGGGCTATCCGGGAATGGGAGCAGAAAAGGAGCTAATAACAAGCCACTAAGAATAGTGTTGGGAAAAACACCCTCCCCCATGAAATAGGGGTGTTCGGCACTAAGTTCTCAACTTGGGTGGGGCGCGAATAAGAAACACAAAGCTAAAGATATATATATAGGTAACAAGCACTCACCCAAAGCTAGGTTTTTCTTCAGACAGCCTACAGATCACAACCACACTCAAGTCCGAGTGACAACTCACGCTAAAAACCCATTTGTCCCCTTTCTTATTTCACGTTCAGTAATAAAGTTTATGTTTAAGCACTACTGGGCAACTAGTAGGCATAGGCATAAGTCCAGGAAGGTCAACAATCAAGCAACAACCATAACGATCATACCCGGTTCTCAACAACAGAGGACTCCACCCCAATTCGTGATATAAACAAGTAACCACCCGGATTTAAAACTCATAACCACCGAATCCATAATAACAGGAGATCACATCCCCCAAATTCACACAACCACCAAGAGTATAAAAGAATAGGGTATCCCATCCCATCCCACATCTCCAGCAATCATCCCGAAAGGAAAACAACCAACTACCACCATCTTCACAAGCAGGGCCTTGCAGGTATATTCAGATTTAAACGACTTAACACAATCCATGATTTCAATTTTGGTTTGTTTTAACCGGGGTTATCACAGAAGGATTAATCCTGGTGCCTCAATTTATTTGGCCGGATATACGTGATTAACCGATTACTTTTCACAACAGGATTTTACAACCACAACAAGCTATTTAAAACATCAGTAGGGGTTCCTTAGTGCACAAACAACGACCACCAACGGCCTTGATTTTCAGAAGGCATAAGCCAGCACAACTCAACAAGATGGTCGTAAAAGAAACAACATCAAAATATAAGACAACATCAATGATCACAGTTCCCACCCTCTTCTTTCTTTATAGAATTCGCTCATTATCTTTAATTAGGTCTGGTTTATCCAATTCTACAGAATCGAAAGCACCCCCACCCCGTATGATACACAAAACAGAGATGCAAAGGAGAAATTCCCTACTTGTTGATAGATGATGGATGTTCAGGCTGGGCGCAGAACTTTACGGATAATGATGCGGCGGTCCCGCGGCACCAGAAGCTGTTTTTGAAAAACCATGATCGAGGAAAGAGAAACCACAGCTAACCCTTAGTTTATAAGAGTCGCGAACGGTTGATGAGAGAATGCAAAACTGCGTAAGGCGCGGGGGTCTTGGGTTGACCACGTGGATACACTCGTGGGCTGGGTGATTAATCCGACTCATTAATTGTTTACATATTTAATTAAAACAGTTATGCATGTTACCGGTCTTTAAAAGATGCTTAAACGTGTCAAAATAGGGTTTAAACCCTATTTGCGCTAAAGGGAGCGTTACTGGAAATAACCTGCGGTGTAGGCCAGAGCCACCGGTAGGCTGGATCAACCGGTCGCCGCGCTACTGGTAGGCAGCAGCTACCGGTAGGCCGAGCTACCGGTAGGTAGCAGCTACCAGTAGGCTGAGCTACCAGTAGGCTGCAGCTACCGGTAGGCCGAGCTACCGGTAGGCGGCAACTACCGGTAGGAAGCAGCTACCGGTAGACGAGCTATCTGTAGGCAGCAGCTACCGGTAGCCCGAGCTACTGGTAGACCAAGCTACCGGTAGGCCTGCTACATGTAGGTTAAGGCCACCAGTAGGCCTATACCACTGTGATTCCCAGACCAGAAAACCCAAAACGAGATTTTCACAAAGTAATGGACCCCAAAAACCCAGGCCATTACATCAGATACCTCTTAAACTATTCTCGTCCTTGATAATCAAAACAAACCAGAAGGGAAGAGAGGGTCTGAACAACCACCTCGAAAGATAACTCTTAGGAGTGAACTCATGTGAACTAAAACATTTCCCCACCAAGAACAAAGCAACATACCATGCCAAACTGCATGGGCATGTGGGTTGGGGAGTCTGCTTCCCCATGTCAAGATATTATCCACTTTGGGCGGCACTGACTCGCCCGTACTGGTTTAATCTAATCCACCTTAATTCGTCTTGTTTAGGGGTCGGGTTTTCACCTCCCCCATAGCCAGGGCTTTTCACACACAATGAGATCAAAGAAACCAGTACATTTCATAGCCAAAAGACAAAACATTCTATCACAACATGTACAAAAAGGAACAAAACTCAAAAAATCTATGGGTACTGGGCACACATTTGTGCATCCCTCTCCCACGTACTCTCCTCAAGCCCACCATGTCTCCACAACACACGAACCAAGGGGAGGGTTCGTCCATGAAGAACCTTCTCCTTGCAATCCTCGATCACCACTGGTCTCTCCACAAAGGTCACGTCATCCTCGATGTCCAGATCACCCCAATCAAGGACGTGTGAATCATCGTGCAGATACCGACGGAGCTGGGACACATGAAAGACATCATGTATCCTTAGTAGCGGTGGTGGCAACGCTAGCTGGTAAGCCACTTCGCTGACCCACCGCAACACTTGGAAGGATCCGATGAATCTTGGAGAAAGCTTACTCCCTTTACCGAACCTCCACTATCCACGCTGAGGGGAGACCTTTAAGAACACATGGTCCCCAACCTCAAACTCCAAGGGCCTCCTCCTGGTGTCTGCATTTGACTTCTGTCGGTCCTAGGCCGCTTTCATCTTTTCCTGTATGAGCTGAACATTCTCTGTCGTGCTCTGCACCACCTTCGGGCCAAGGATGCCTGCCTCCCCTACTTCGGTCCAACACATAGGTGAACGGCATGGCCTCCCATAAAGGGATTCAAACGGGGCCATGCCAATGGTAGGGTGATAGCTATTATTGTAATAAAACTCTACCAGGGGCAGGTGTCGCACCCATGATCCTCCTAAGTCCAAAACACATGCCCGTAGCATATCTTCCATGGTCTGGATAGTGCGCTCTGTTTGTCCATCTGTCTAGGGATGGAAAGCAGTGCTAAGGCGTAACTGGGTTCCAAACTCATTCTACAATCCTCTCCAGACTCGCGAGGTAAACCGTGCATCCCATTTTGAGACTATAGACCTCGGAACTCCATGCAACCTCACCACCTCATCCACGTACTTTTGTGCCAAAGCATCCATGGTACTCGACTCCCTAATTTCCAGAAAGTGAGCAGATTTCATCAACCTATCCACTACCACCCAGATGGTGTCATACCCTCCTTGGGCCTTCGGTATTCCCGTGACGAAATCCATTGAGATGTCATCCCACTTCCACTCGGGGAAATCTAGGGGCTGTAGTAGGCTGCATGGAACTCGGTGTTCAGCCATCACTTGCTGACACACTAGGCACTTGGCCACAAACTCTGCCACCGCTCGCTTAACTCCAGGCCACCAAAAAAGCCTCTTCAAACCATGGTACATCTTGGATACTCCTGGGTGTACCTCCAGGGGTGAGTTTTGGAACTCACTGAGAACCTTGCCACGCATCGCCTACAGAACAAACAACCTTTCCTGGAAAAGCATCCGGTTCTGACCATCCTCTGTCTATCCTTCCGGAGCATTACCCTAGTCTACTTGGTCACGCACCACTTCACACTCTAAGTCTCCCCACTGAGACTTCTCCACCTGCTGAAACAGGGATGACTGCACTGTCATTTGATATAGGCAACCTATTCTGCTATCCATCTTCACATCTAGGTGTAAGGAAGACAACTCTTCCATTTCCTTCCAAGAGTCCGCCGACTCTTGGACCGCATCCTTCGGCGTCCTCCTACTCAAGGCATCGGCCACCACATTGACCTTGCCCTCAGTATAAGAGATATCAAAGTGGTAATCCTGGAGTAACTCCACCCATCTCTGCTGTCGCAAGATTATGTCCCGCTGGGAGAAGATATACCACAAACTTTTGTGATCCGTGAAGACCACAAAGCATTCCCCGATGAGGTAGTGCCGCCATAACTTTAGCGCAAAAACGACCGCTACAAGCTCTAGGTCGTGGGTGGCATAATTACGCTCATGGGATTGAAGCTGCCTGGACCCATAAGAGATCACCCCTTATCGCTTCATCAACACGCATCCCAGGCCCTATCCTGAAACATCACAGAATACCTCATACGCCACCCCTTAATCTGGTAATCTCAGCACTGGGACACTAACCAACTTCTCCTTCAGATAGATGAAGGATGACTGGCACTGTTCACACCATATGAAATCCTGGCCCTTCTTGGTCAGAGCCATCAGAGGGGCTGCTACTCGGGATAAGTTAGGTACGAACCTCTAATAGTAACATGCCAGGCCAAGGAAACTTCGTACTTCCGCCAGATTCTTGGGTGCTGCCCAAGAAACAACTGCCTCAACCTTTGATGGGTTGAATGCTACCCCCTGCTCGGACACTACGTGCCCGAGTAAGTGCTCTTCTCGTGCCCAGAACTTGCATTTTGACAACTTCCCATAGAGATGGTGCTATCAGAGGACCTCCAAAACTATCCTCAGGTGCTCTGCATGTTCCTCTTCTGACCTCGAATAGACCAGGATATCGTCGATGAACACAACCATGAACCGATCCAAGTACTATCGGAAGATGGAGTTTATAAGTCCCATGAACACAGCCGGGGCATTCGTAACACTGAAGGGCATGACTACGAACTCGATGTGTCCATACCTGCAACTGAACGCTGTCTTCGGGATGTCTCTCTCCTTCACCCTCAGCTGGTGGTACCCAGACCGCAGGTCGTTCTTCGAGAACCATCCTGCCCCCTTCAACTGGTCAAAAAGATCATCTATCCTTGGGAGAGGGTAGTGATTCTTGATGGTCACTTGATTCAGCCTCATGTAGTCTATGCACAACCTAAGACCACCATATTCCTTCTTTACAAACATGACCGGAGCACCCCACGGTGACCCACTCGGATGAACATAACCCCTCTTCATCAGATCGTCAATCTGTATCCGCAACTCCCGTATCTCCAAAGGTGACATCCGGTAAGGAGACATTGAGATTGGATGAGCGCTGGGCTGCAGGTCTATCCCAAACTCGATGTCACGTTGAGGTGGTAGAGTCGTCACCTCCTCAGGAAAGATGTCCATAAACTCACGGACGTTCTCTGGCACTTCCACCATTTCAGCATCTACTGATTCCAGTGTCAGCTCGGTCAACAAGGAGAGGAGGGGTTCCTCTCTCCTATTTCCCTTCGGACAGCTCTGCAAGCCGATGAAGGTAACACGCCGGTTGTCCAAGTTCGAGAACACCACCCTTCTTTGGAAACAATTGATGACGACACACACAGAAAATAGCTAGTCGATGACTAGGAAGACATTGTATGGCTGAATCTGTAGCAGAAGGAGATCCCTAACCGACTGATGTGGCCCTAACATCAGTCTACATCCCCGAAAAATGGACAACAAGTCGGTCTGACCTCCAACATGTGTGCTCAACACCAGGGGCATAGGAAGTCTCTCAGCATCTAGACCCAAGCCACGAGCTAGACTGGGTGCAACAAAGGAGTGTGAAGCTCCGGTATCGAACAAAGTATAAGCAAGAGTGCTAAACAGACTGCTCGTACCTCAAACAACCTCTGGCCCTGCTGGAACTGCTACCTCTGCAGCGTGAAACTGTCCACCCCTAGCTCCCCTGCCCCTCGTCTATCGGCCACCTCCCCGACCATGCCCCGGTCGAGGTCCCTGTGGAGCGCCCTGAGGTCGGCCTCCATCTACGTCAGCCCTCAGGGGAGCGGGAGCTCGCTGTCCCTACTGCTGCTGTTGGAAAGGTCTGGCTGGAAGCTGCTGCTGGGGTGGGTGCTGGGGATGACTGCCACTTCTGTACTGCACCTGATCGGGGCACTGACTCTGGAGATGTCCAGGGCTCCCACAGATGAAGCACCGCGGTCCGGGGCCTCTAGGAAAAGGGCGAGGGCCGGGGGATCGAAACTGAAACTGTTGTGGTCTGCTCCCTACAGGTCAGAACCTAGAGGGTCCTGACGCGTGAGGCCTAGTGCTGACGGCCTTCCCCTCTGGTGGTCCCAGCTGGATTCCCTCTCGCGACACTCCCCCTAGAGCATGCATCCGCTCCACCACTTAGGCCTTCTTCTAGACCTCCAAGTACGTCGGTAGGGTAAAGGAGGTAACAGCATACTGGTGGGAGGGTCAGAGTGCCTCCTCTAAACGTCTTGCCCAAGACTCCTCGTCAGGAAAGAGGTCTGGAGCAAAACGTAGGAGGTCCTTGAACTCGATCCCTAGCTCCCTCACGGACATACTCCCCTGCTAGAGGGAGAGTAGTTCCTGCCTCTTTTCTGCCTTCATCGTTGAGGATAGGAATTCCGCCTGGAAATCCTTCTCGAAATCCACCCAAGCCACCTCAGACTCTCTCCTCTCACCTAGGTAAAGCATCCACCACTGACATGCTGCTCCCCGCAACTGGCTAACGGCCAGAGGAACCCAGTACTCGGTCGGGGCCTGAATCAGGCCGAAGGCTATAACTAGCTCCTCTAGCCAGCCTTCCATATTCATATCAGAGGTGATGCCCTCATACTTCTCGAGGGCCTGTCTCTGGAAGGCTCGAAGATTATTCTTCCACTGGTCGTCCACTTCCTCTCGATCAACTTTCTGCCAATTGGCCAAACTAGTCTTCGGGGCATCGATCGCCGGTACCACACGTGGTCACCTTCCAGGTGCCATAGCTGCAAGTTAAACAAGGAATGCCTAAGCCCATGTAGTGCAGAATATCGTTCTTAAAACTTCTTAAAATTTTATTTATTCTTAATTACCAAGACATTCCAGAAACACAAGAACAAAAGTCATTATGATGCATGTACCTTTCCTAGGGTCTCTACCCTGCAATCATTGTGACCTCATTTGGTCGTTCGGTAGGTCCAGAGTCCTTGCATTGGATCACGGGGGGCCCTAAAATCCAGTGTCCTAGCTAGTCTTCCATGGACTAATTCACGTGCCATGGTCTCCCAACACTGTTGCCTTACCATCCCATGCAATCCTCACTATGCCTAACTCCAGACTCCATCCTATCTCTCAACCACCCTCTGATACCATTCTGTCACAACCCGCCTTCACCAAAAGGAGGGAAGGGTCAGCAGATTACCGAGCCCTTCCTTCTTTAAGTTGAAGGAGAGATAATGACCCCAGAAACCCGCCTTCAATATGTCCCAGAGTGGCGACTATGACCAAGGGTATAGAAATTTCTCACAAATGGAAGGCATTACCCTTTTTATTTTATAGGATCGAGAGATGAGGAGAAGAAAACCCAACAACACCAAGACAGAAAGAAAAGTAAAGAAAAAAAGTAAACCATTCCCACTTGCATGTTTCAAAAGTAAAAGACACAAAGTGAAAAAGGGGACTACAAAGGTAAGTACCAAAGAAGAAAAAAACAGCAACTGCAACTGCCGCAAAGGTTCGAGCTAGTACGGTCCTGCTCGATCCCCAAAGTCCTTATGGAAACCTGAAAGCAGTTTTACATACGTAGGGTGAGCATACAAGTACACTCAGTAGGGAAAACCAAATACTCTCCTGCAAAAGTGGGGGAACGTACTAAAGTCCCATGAGAAAAGGATTAAACCAAACAACTATCAAGGTAAACTATCCACCCCATGCCTCACCAAGGAACACTCCCCAAATAATGTAATTCAAGTAATATATATATAATCATAGCACATCGATGTTTGGGTACCCCGCACCACTTTCCCACTAGTTATTGAGACATCCTACGCATCGGACCAATCCCGCCATTCTCACCGCAGTCCCACTGCCACACCCGCCCGCACAATCCTGGGCCACAACCACACGCAATCCCACTGCTGAATCCCGCCCGAACACACCTGGGCCACAACTATCACACGTAACCACGCCTGCAAACACCTAGGCCAAAAAAACCACCACCACGCCCGAAGACACCTGGTCTAGACAAATACACCGCCATGCCCGAAGACACCTGGGCCTCATCCCAAAGACACTTAGGAAACCACCTGTCGCACACACCTGGCCAACCACCACACTACCCATCCCGATGGTTCTTGGGATAATAATGGACTTCAGGCCATTACAGCCTACCGGAAGATACTTGGGCTATCCGGGAAAGGGAGCAAAAAAGGAGCTAATAACCAGCCACTAATAATAGTGTTGGAAAAAACACCCTCCCCATGAAATGGGGGTGTTCGGCACTAAGTGCTCAACTTGGGTGGGGCGTGAATAAGAATCACAAATCTACAGATATATATATATATAGGTAACAAGCACTCACCCAAAGCTAGGTTTTTCTTCAGAAAACCTACATGTCAAATCAACCCTCAAGTCCGAGTCACGACTCACGCTAACAACCCATTTTTCCCCTTTCTTATTTCACATTCAGTAATAATGTTTATGTTTAAGCACTACTGGGGAACTATTAGGCATAGGCATAAGTCCAGGAAGGTAAACAATCATGCAACAACCATAACACCCATACCCGGTTCTCAACAACAGAGGATTCCACCCCAATTCGTGATATAAACAAGTAACCACCCGGATTTAAAACTAACAACCACCAAATCCATACCAACAGGAGATCCCATCCCCCAAATTAACACAACCACCAAGAGTATAAAAGAAAATGGGATCCCATCCCCTCCCACATCTCCAGCAATAGGCCTGGAAGGAAAACATCCAACTACCACCATCAACACAAGCAGGGCCTTGCATGTATTTTCAGATTTAAACGACTTAACACACTCCATGATTTCAATTTTCATGTGTTTTAACCAGTGTTATCACAGAAGGATTAATCCTGGTGCCTCAATTTATTTGGCTGGATATACGTGATTAACCGATTTCTTTTCATAGAAGGAGTTTAAAACCACAACAAGCTATTTAAAACATCAGCAGGGGTTTATTAGTGCACAAACAACAACCACCAACGGCCTCAATTTTTAGAAGGCTTAAGCCAGCACAACTCAACAAGATGGTTGTAAAAGAAACATCATCAAAATACAAGACAACATCAATGATCACAGTTACCCCCTCTTTTTTCTTTATAGAATTCGTTCATTAACTTTAATTAGGTCTGGTTTATCCAATTCTACAGAATCGAAAGCACCCCCACCCCGCATGATACACAAAACAGAGAGGCAAAGGAGAAATTCCCTACTTGTTGATAGATGATCGACATTCAGGCCGGGCGTGGAACTTTACGGATAACGATACGGCGGGCCCGATGCACCAGAAGATGTTTGTGAAAAACCACAATCGAGGAAAGGAGAAACCACGGCTAACCATTAGTTTATATGAGCCGCAGATGGTTGAGGAGAGAACGCAAAACCGCGTAAGGTGCGGGGGTCGTGGGTTGACCACGTGGCTCCACTCGTGGGCCGGGTGGTTTAAACCTACTCATTAATTGTTTAAGTATTTAATTAAAACGCTTATACACGTTATGGGTCTTTAAAACACGCTTAAACGAGTCAAAATTGGGTTTAAAACTCTATTTTCACTAAAGGGAGCGTTACTGGAAATAAACTGCGGGGTAGGCCAGAGCCACCGGTAGGCTGGAGCTACTGGTAGCTGTGCTACCGGTAGGCAGCAGCTACCGGAAAGTCGAGCTACCGGTAGGCCGAGCTACCGGTAGGCTGCAGCTACCGGTAGGCCGAGCTACCGGTAGGCGGCAGCTACCGGTAGGCAGCAGCTACTGGTAGATGAGCTACCGATAGGCAGCAGCTACCGGTAGGCCTGCTACCGGTAGGCTAAGGCCACCAGTAGGCCTACACCACAGTGATTCCCAGACCAGAAAACCGAAAATGAGATTTTCACAAAGTAATGGACCCCAAAAACCCGGGCCATTACATTTAATTATCTTTATGAATATAAAATTGGGAAATTATTGCATCCAAACAACATTACTCATCCCCAGATAATGTTTGTGGAAATAACTTCCAATAAAATCTTTTCATACTCCCATTTAATGAGTTTAATGATATTTTTAAAATGGATTTCATATCTTTATACAAATCCATCATCAAATGTTAAGCATTTGATATCACTCTTTATATCTCAAAGAATCCACCAATTCATTAAAAAATGTAAGGAGGAAGATTACCCTATTCTAGAATCATCATGTCATGTGTGGATATTAATTACTTATATGTAATCATATCATTCTCAATGATTCTGAAAAATGTGATGATCATGCTTGAACTCATGCACACTATGAGGGATTACATTAATGTATTCTTTGAAAAAATATTGGTTTTCCTTTTGAATTAGAGGATGAGCACTCAATTGATCTTATTCTTAAATATATTATTATATAAAGGTCCCCTTATAGAATTACCACCATAGTGCTCGAAGAGATAAATCATAAGTTATATGATAATATGTACAAGGGAGTTATATGCCTGAGTACTTGAACAAGGGGTCAAATAGTCCTATTTTTCATGAATAAAGATGGATTAATGTTCCTTTACATTCATTATCATGATCTCATTAAAATCACAATAAAGAAAAAATATCAACTTCCTCATATAGATGACTTTTTCTATCAGCTATGTGGGCCTAGTTTTTTCTCTATGGTAGACATTTAATTAAAATATCACCAATTAAAGATGAATAAGGAATATATTACCATGATTTCCTTTCTAATGTTGTATGAAACTATGATTTTATAGTGATCACCTTTTGACTCGATAATTTCCAAAAAAAATTGAAGAATTTATTGAATTGTTCCTTTATATATTACCTTGAAATTTTTTTGTATTCTTTTTCGATGATATTTTGATATATCCCAAGAGAAAGGAATATGATGAGGATTTTAAAATTACATTAAAACATTTTGTAGGGGAAAAATATATGAAAGTTATAGTAAATGTGAGTTATGGAAGGATGATATATCATTCTTAGGGAATTTTATCACAATCAAAGGAATTTATGTGGATCCTTCCATGATAAAGGGAAATAATAGATTGGCCAAAAAACATTTTTAATGGATATCAACAACATTAATGGTCTATCTATGTATTACTAATTATTTTTTAAGAACTTATCATTATTTTGAAAAAAAATTAAAATGATGAAAATGATGGAAGTGATGTTTTTCTATAATTAAGAATGTGAGGAAATCATTAGGGATGTCAAAAAGAGTTTTATCACTATGTTAGTACTCACACCCCCAAAAAATAGAGAACTAAATGTTGTGTAAAATTATGATTTAAATAATGTTATACATTATGTAATGATGAGAAATAATAAATTCATATCCTACAAATCAAGGTTGTTGTAAATCCATGAGAAAAACAATCCCATAAATTATGTGGAGATTTCTTTAGTGATCTTCGTATTGAGAATATGGGATAATTATCTCTATTACAGGAAATGAGAGATATATACTAATTATAAGAGACCCAAATATACATTCAAATAGAAGGATAGTAATATTAATGAATGGATATGGTAAGAGCCAATTATAAATTAAGACTACACAATCTACTACCACCATGTTAAGGAAAATAATGTGGGAGATTTTCAATGTAAAAGGGATTAAATATCATTATCGATGATGATAATTGAGATGGATCCAGTATTGTTATAATTACAAAGTATAGATATAGGAATTAAAAAGGGGGAATATAATCAATCATTTCTCAAATTATTGCTCATCTGTCCCATGGAGAGAATATATTGGATTATCAAATAAATGATGTGTATATTAAGAAAAAGGTAGAACCTATCTTGAATGGGAAATCCTATGAGTTCAAGATATGTGAATATGGAGTCGTATGATTTTGGTCATGACTATGTGTACCGTTATATCAAGTTATAATGAAAGATATTATGAATGATTCACATTGCTCAAGATTTTTTATTCACCCATGGAGCACAAATATGTATCGATATCCCCTGGATGACAATTTGTGGGACAATATAATATATATGATAGATAAATATACTTCCAAGTGATTGGTATGTCAATAATTGAAGGATGAATGAAAGAAATCCTAAAGGAATGATGCAACCATTACCCATCCCAATATGGAAATGAGAAAAAAAATCATCATAGACTTTTTCACATGACATCAAAAGACGTCCATAGGAAAAAATATTATATGAGTAATTGTGGATCTTCTTACTATGAATGCTCAATTCATCATAGTATGGGGGGAATTATCCCTCGATTAACAAGAACTGATATACATCAAATAAGTAGTAAGGTTCTATGGAGTACCACTATCTATTATATCTGACAGAGATCTATGATTCACCATGAAGTTATTGAAAATTCTTCAACATGCTCTTAACACTAAGCTAAACATCAGTACGTCTTATCATCCTCAAACTGACATCAAATTTATGTGAACAATAAATACACTAGAAGATATATGGAGAGCATGTTCTATAGACTTTAATGTATGGTGTGATAAATATCTTCTTGTGAATGAATTATTTTAAGTCAATATATTCCCATTGAACATTTTAATAGATCCATATGTATAACTTTATGTGAAATGCTTCAGAACACCATCTTGTTGTGATGAACATGGTGAGCATTAGCTTCTAGAACCTATAATAGTCAATGAAATGGACGAAAAGGTGAAAAACATTCATCAATATATTAATGAAGCCCTAAATCGACAAAAGAGGTATATATACAATCATCGATCAAACCCTAAGATTAATGTTGGAGACATGGAATTACAATGTATATATACATTGATGAAGGTCATGGGATTTTGGAAGAATGGAAATCAATGTAACATGTACATTGTCCCTTTCGTGATTCTTGATCGTGTTGGATTTTTGGCCTGTCAAATAGCACTTCCACGTACCATATGAAAAGTATATGATTTATTCCTTATATCCCTCTTATTTTAGAACTTACCCAATCCTTGACATGAACTGACATCAGAGGTGGTACAGTTGGATAATGATATCTCTTATGAGGAGTGGCCAATGAATATATTGGATCATAGAAATAATGTTACACTCTATAAGACCACTAACATTTCCAATGTAATTTGGTCGAACCATATGTATGATGAAAAATCATGGGAACCAGAACAAGCGATGAAAGAGAATAACCTGAACATGATTTACACATAGAATGTATAATGAAATTTGAATGCTGAAATTTCATAAGGGGGAGAATGAAATGACACAATGTTTTATCTATATAACTATATTCTTATAATTATTTGATTTGGTATAAACACATAGGAAACACAAAACCATATTTAAAAATGATGAATGAATAAAATAATCATTTTTTTTTCAAGATGTTAAGGAGCCTATACTGATGATATAGTATCTTGACCATTGGAATAGAAATTTGACCCATATGAATAGTAATCTAGCCAATGAAATAGAAACATCTCAAATGAACATAAAAAAATAAAAATTTTACATATTATAAGTTACAATATGATTTAATTATTTCATAGTAAATTTAAATAAATATTTTATAAATATTAAATAAATATTTGGTTTTTTCTAATTAACAAATATATAATCAAAATTTTATTTTAAATTAAATAATTGAAAATATAATTTATTTTTATAACTAGTATTCATAAATTAATATTATGATTTATTAATATTATAAAATATTTTTATGAGACCTCCATTAATTTTCCAAAGTGGTAGAAAAACAGTTTGAATTTTAAATATTATATTTTCCATGTAAATGATTAATTTGATTAAAAAAATTACAAAACCAATCACCTAAGGAGTTTTCCATAAAGGATCAATCCAAAGGTAATACCATTCTCCTTTTATTTTAATTTATTTTCCTTGCCCCTTTATTATATTTTTCTCTAATCACCTCCCCTCATCCAAATAATATGCTTACTTTAATATCTTAAGAATACAAGATTTTTTATTCTAATGTAATAATTATTCATCATCTATCATTTCTCTTACTTTAATAAAAAATTTAAAACACCATCTGTGATGTGTTAATTTATCATATTCATGGACGATGATGTTTCCAATTTTCATTATCATCTAATTGAATAGTTATTAACCATTATAATAGTTGAAAAATATTATTATACAAGTATTATATATTATTTAATTTTTTGGAGTAATTTTTTAGACATGATATTAATTTATTAAACAAAATGAGTTTGTTGTGGTCGAAAATAGGAAAAATAAACCAAAACGACTTTCATTAACTATTCTTCACACACATCAACCTAATTAAATAAAACCAAATGAAAAATAAGAATAATTTAACCTCTATATGATCATTAATAACATATATTTTCAGTTTTCCATAATTAACCCCACCTTAATATGACATATAATTATTGTATATAAGTAAACTGGTCATGAATACCAAGGAAAACAATGCTCTTAAAATATTAAGTTGAGCTTCTAAACACATCAAAATTAACATAAATGAAAATAAAAAAGTTATATAATATAAAATATAAGTTCAAAGGGGTTATTAATTATTAATAAATGAATGTATTTTTATTATCAATGAAATTAAGATTACGTGATTAACACCTTTGGTCATAATGTAGGGGATTCTATATGAACCACTATTTCTTCCTTCGAGTTACTCTTTCTATATTTTTACCCAAATGAAATTATTTTTATTTTTATATAAATATTTTAAATGATTTATATATGTTTCAAAATATTTTATTATGATCCTTTAATCCTTATTTTTGGGGACATACACGCTTTTAAAACATTTGTTTCTAAATTCTTCTCGATAAGCATGCCTGATTTAAGGGAACTTAATGAATTTTAATCAAATTCCAAGTGAACTATATTTTTTGTTTGAATGTGCCATTATTTTTCTATTCTCTCTCATTTTATTATGAAAAAATTATTCGGTCACTTTTTGTATTATATAAAATATTATTCAATTTTATTCATTAAATTCTCCTTATTTTTTTAAAACACACTAAAATGTTTTAATTGTAATGTTTCATAAATACTCTTTCTACATGTTGTGAATTAATTTTGAAATCCCTAATCATATACTATTATTATTTTTCTTTATAAATATCCATGTATGAGTTAATTTATTTTTTTATGGAAACCATTATGATAAACCATTTTATTATAGTATATTACATGACTATGATACCTGATTCCTTCTATTGGAAACCCTTATATTTATGTTTGATTGCTTTTGTATAATTATTTATCTGGAAAAAATATTAACGAAAATTTTATGATGGATTCACCAGGATAATTATTTATTTAATTAGTAAAATATTAGTCTCAAGAAATGTTATGTGAAATAGTCTTGGTTGTTAGGATGGACTCATGCTCCATGTGAAATAGAATTGGTTGTTAGACTTGACTCATGATCGTATTTGTGCAATGATCATTGACATGTGCTCTAGTATGTGAAATAATCATTCAGTTTCATTATATTAATGTTTTATTTTTCTATCACATTAGTATTAATCTATGATTTTATGATCCCATGATATGATTCCTTACATTTAATCATTTTATATGCCTTTTTATATCAGTGTGTTAAGGCTTTTAACACATGTTCAATGATTTATTTTAATGTTTATTCCCTTATTGGGATTTTTCAATCATCCCTTTGTTCATTTTAACCCCAATTTACCATATTTATATATAAGTGATCAAATAATTTTATGATCTCAAAATGGATGATAAATAATGAAGTGTTTTATTTAGTCCCATGTTTTCATTTTTATGTACCAATTATTCCAAGACACTATACTTTGTGATCCAAGGCTGTTATTTTTTGTTTAATTATGCCTAAAATCATTTAATGATATGTTAAAAAGTCTATTATCTTTATAGTAGGGAGATTACACCAAAAATATTAAATGTAACGAATAAATAATACAAAACCATTTTCCAAAGACATTACATGATAAATGATGTGAATTTAAATAAATAAGTGTCCAATAATAATACATGAAATGGTGTAAAGGCCCAAACATAAATGGAAAAAAATACCTCCCAAACTAATAGATATGGAAGCATGCTATAAAAATATAAAAATAAAAGAAAAGGTATCTACTAAATCTCTAAGACAAAACTCATCCGGTAATTTTATTACAACCGATCTTTCTTTCTTAAAAAAACTATCACATGCTTCGACCAAACATGTGCCAACATCCAACTGAAATGAAGATTGTTTACATAGGTATAGTGTAGAACTAAGTAGGTTGTTATCAAAAAACACATTAGGGAACCATCAACATGGAACCATATTAACCAGCATGCTTATTTATATGTGTATGCAACTTTTTCAACAAATAAATAAAGGTCAACTTTTAATAATAAATAATAATCGATCCTTAGAATTGTGATCATAATAAACCATCCCTACTTAATCTTGATGCTATAATGTATCTAACAAAATCATATTGATCATTCCTCCCACTTACCAATGTATTTTTCAAATCCATGGAATCCATTTTCGGTTGTCAGAACATCATATATGAATTCCATAGACTTCATATCAGATTCCTCAAAATTTGGGATAAAAATTCCCCCTAGGATTCCAATCGTATCATGAGATCATTACATCATTTAGTATACACCTAGTGTCTATATAATAATATTCATATCTTTCTGTGATCAAAACTACCTCTGGATAGGTGTTAATAACATGAGGCCACCATGAATATGGGTATTCACCTAAAGGATGTTCGATCAATTTCTATAACATCATGGATAAACACTCCACCAAATGTCAGGTACTATAATATGGTATCTATGAATATGTTTATACACCCAAAAAATTACTAATTAGATTCCATTAATGAGAGGATAAACAACACCCCCCAATTCAAGTCATATTATGAGGTCATCACAACACAGTGTACTCACTCCACAGAACGCTGATAAAATTACGTGACCATGGGAATACATTCTACACCCCCAAATGTCCATTAATATCCCAAGGTCTCCATGATAGTAGGTATTATACTCATGGATGTGTGATTATAATACAATAATTTGTGTATACACACCCCCTACAGTTCTATTAAAGGAGATTGCCAAATATAGGGAGGCTCTTATACTAATCTCCAGATTCATGTAAGCACCAACCATACCATGATCCAAAAAATGGAAGCTCATCCTGGTACCCTATATCTAATCACAGTAACAACTTAATTTAATAATATCCCAAATAGATCATCCAAAAATCAAAATAAAATATTTATATGAAGACCCACAATCATTATTCGAATACACTACCCCTTGGGCTCCAATGCACAGCACATGTTCCTTGGTGGAACCCACTACCAAATCATGCCACCCACTAAGGGTCTTCCTATCATTAAGGTAACCATGTGGTCTACATTTTCTCTGAAAAAATCATGTATTGTTATCTAGTCCATATTATTAGTTGTTGCCTGAAGTCAACGCCTATTGTAATGGGACAACATGTCGCCTAACATCGTCCGTAGGGCTGCAAGACCGTATTTGAAACATGAGTATTTCCAAAAAGTTGGAAGTAAAGTAATTGGGATGTATCCAAACATAGTAATTTGGGTAACAATGGTTATTTACATCATCCATATGTAGAAACAATTTTATGAAATCACACATGGGTTGCTTGTCGGCTATTACACGTGGATTTTAATTTGACCTTGTTCTCAGTTCGGGTCATGTTTCAGTTAGTTTTCATGAGGACCGGGTGTGGCGTGTTTGGCATTTTGGGATGTCATTGTTATGGTTTGGGTCAAATCCCAAGTGAAATATCTTTTTTTGATAATAAATTAGTGGTTTGGGATGGTCATCATTCAGCGCACATGCAAAACACAATCGAAACAGTGTGGCTTCACCTAGGTCACCGTGCACCCTGCACAGTTTTCAAAAATAAAAATAATGATTATTAATTAAAAAGATTATTTATAAAATGAAATGAAAAATACATAAAAATTGAAATTTAGAGTTTTTTATAATAATAATAATAATAATAATTTTATTAGTATTATTATTAATTTTTAAGTAGTTATTTCTAATATTATTTTATTAAGTTATTATTATTATTATTAGTTTCTTTCTATTTTTGTTTTTTTATCTTTTTAGTGTTTCATACCCAACCAATTGGGTGTGTTGAACCCATTTCACCCTACCACTCCATGCAGCACCCCAACCTTCATCCCTCTTACTGTGCACAATCCACTCCCTTGGACACTCCCCTGACATGCCTCCATTGTAGTAAGTGACCCCATGATGATGATGCAACCCCCCCCACTTCGGACTTGACTGGGCACCACCTGAATTCTCTATCCAGTAAACCTTCACCAACTATCCCATTATCTTTTATTGCCTGTATGAATAGGCCAAATACTCTAATGACTGTGACCCCCCGGCCAACGCCCCACTCTCCTTATACGCACACCTCTTCTCCCAGTAATCCCCTCATCTTCATTATATATGGTTTTAGTTCATGTTTCTTCAGGTTTTAGGATTCTAGTGGGTAATGTATTATATTTAGGGTTTCCTTAGGTTTGATCTTGTTTTTTTGGATAAATCATTCCTTCTTAGGGTTCACTTTTGGTGTAGTTGTGGTTCCACACAATTTTCTGAATGTTTATCCATTTTAGGTTGGTAGTTTTGTGATCTATCATTATTTAATTTATTTATTTTTAAATTTAGATTTATATAAGTGTTCAATGATTTCATTTCATTATGTGAATTATATTTCCTAGATATTTAACATTATTAAGAATTTATAATATATTTTATAATGGAATTTTTCTTTGTTTTGTAAGGAGCATTGGTGTGGTGCTTTACAATAATGTTTTATGTGCTGGTTTCAAGGTACGAAACATGTTTTATTATGTTGTTTTTGTCTATTTATGTTTAATGTTCGGTTTTTTTATTAAACTAGTTGTGTTTTTTGCTAAATAGTTGTTGTTTAATTTGTGAATTTTTTCTAAATTGTTCAAATGGTTTATTAGGTCATTTTTGTGGTGTGAAAGTGATAACTAGTTTGATTGATCGTGCATTAAATTTTAAAAGAGAATTGTTTTGGTGAAATTCAGTATATTCCATGTGCGTATGTTTTCAAAATCATATTTCATTCATTAAGTGGTGGAAAATATATATTCTAAAAGATTTTATATAAAATTTATTTTAAAATGGGCAATACATTTGATCATGGTGTGTTCTCGGAGAAATCCCAATTTGTGTAGTAATTTTGACAGTTCAGTGTGGTTTTGGGTTTCTGCTGCCTCTCTAGTGAGATTGGTCAACTTTAACAGAGCACACATGCATGTACAAAGGTATGCATATATATATATACATATTCTATGGGTATATTTTCTCTCATGGTATGGTGAACATGTTCATCAGTTCAAGGGTATATATCTATATTTATGTAGGTATGAGTGTTTTAGTAGCATCTTCTATTTAGAAAGTTCCAAAAGATGAATCTTCAGTTTGGTTCCATGATGAGGTTGCATCCTCATACCTATACCATTATTTTGAAATCCATGATGTCTTGATTATTTTAAAATTATGTTTTATATTTATATAGCATTTTCATTCTACGTGGTTTAGTTGTGAACATTATAAACAATTATTTGTTTGTTTTACATAATTTATTTATGCTCTATCACATATTTTTAATATTGAAAAATGTTTTTTTATTTTTTTAAATATTGGTGTATTTATAACGCTCAATTGTTCTTCAATTTTATATATTTAAAAGGGTATTTCGTAATGGTTTTAGTGTGTAATGAGTACTCCCATTATAATTTGAAGATATAAACATGTTTTCTAGCTTTTTTCACATGTGTGGGTCCTTTATTGATCCAGTGTGATTTTAAATGATTTTTGGAACTTATTAGTGTAGAGAAATAGTGGTTTCTAAAATGTTAAAATTCATTGTAAGGTAATGTCGAACAATTGGCACTTTTATAATGGTTTTAGAAAGTGGAAAACACCACATGAGGCATTCCCCATAGTTTGAGAAATGTGATACAAGTGTTAACATGTGTTATGTGATATGTGCCTAGTGTTAAGGTTTATGGATTATATGATGTAGAAATAGAGGAATATTAAAATGGATGGTGAATGGTGTTGATTGGTTGAATAGTTTTGGATATTGAAAGAGTTATGTGTATTTATTTTCACTTGATAAAACCTCGCAGCCTTTTGGAATATAAAACATGGGTAACCGTGAGTAACATGTGGGCGAACTAAGACTATTACAGGGGATAATTCATCTGTGGTTCATTTCTATCTCACCTATAATGATTTATGATTATAAAAGTAAGTAAACATTATGATTATTGGTGTCAACTAGGTTATGCAGGTTCCCCCTATTAGTAGTTCGTGCACAAAAATGCAGTTGGTCTTAGAAACAATGCCACATTAATACCGAAGTATCTGGTTCTAGTGTCCCATTAATTCAAGCTATATATATTGTTTGATCATGGTATCATCTTATGACATGGTTTTTGTGAAATGATTTCATTTAGTTACATCAATATTTTTTACTTCATTGAAAAATCCATATTTTTTTATTAAATTGCTTTCCCCTTGATTTGAAATGTTAATGCATTCTTGGAACCTATTTTGAAATATAGTAGAAAAGTAATGCTTTTCATGAAAATAAAAAAATATTGAATTTATTTAAAAATAAGGATGATCATTATTTTATTATGGAATTTTTTCAAACAATAATGATTGTATTTATTGTTAAATTCAAGATAATATAGATTTTTTGTATATTCGAATTCATAATGTTCATATTCAAGATCATTCTTTATATTTTTTTTTCTAGTTTTAGGTTTCTTTAGTCATGGTTCGGTCTTGGATTGAGTGTGGTTTTATATTATATTGTTACGCAAGAGTTCACTTGGATATATGTTATGCTGGACATCATTGTTTTTTTCATTTCTAGTATTTACCGATTTTGATCAGTTTAAATTTATTTTGATTGCTATTTATTTTTCATTTTTATATTGGGTTAATTGTTCCCAAAATATTATTAGATATCTATTCAAATTTTATATCCCATGGGGATTAGTAATTCCCCATGGGCCTTGTTTCCGACCAAGTAGGGCACTAGGTCGGATGGTGACCCATCTTGGTTCGTGAAAAAATGGTATCATATGGAGGTTATCTGTTTTGTGTCTTGTTTCTTGTGAAAGAGTTAGGGTAGAGAAGAGATAATATTTTTTAGACTGCACATTCTGATAATAAGTAATGTTCTTGACCGTGACACCTTAATATAGGACTCATGTCATCATAGGAAGTTGGGTTTTATATATGTTTTTAAGGCTATATGGTTTCTTATTAATTTGGAAAATGAAATGAGAGTGGTGTTAACTATCTCAGTGATTTTATAGTGCCAGGAGATACATGTGGAGATGGGGAAATTATCCAAGATAACTCCACATGAGGGAGGTGTGATTGGTGTATGGCCACTGACCATATAACAGAGTAGCCCATCGACACTAGTTTCATCTTGAATCATCTTGGGTCTCCTTAGCTTCTGAGAATTCTTTTTGAAAACCATTATTTGAAAATGTATGAAATTTAGACATTAAAATATAGATTTTTTGATTTTAAAAATATGTAATAGTATGAAAATGAATATTTTTAAATGTGGAGGAGTTTTTCATTATCCATTGATATTTCCCTGAGTGATCACATGCATAGGATATGTGCGGGAATGAATGGGTGCCTGGTTTGGAATCGAAAAAATGCATCTGTTAGGATCTAGGGGATACCATTAGTGGATTTAAATATTACCAATACAAATCTATTATTAATGTATTTTATAATGAAAAAGAAGTGATATGCATTTTCTTTATTTTTTGTAATGGTAATTATGAGGTGTTTCAAGCTTAAGAATCCATTCTAGTTTATTTGTTTCATTATATTGAATTCTTGCTAGTAAGTTTGTGTGAAAAGTATTGATAGTGGGTTCCTCTATGATGTACATTAGGAAGCTATGTGGTTGATCCCATTGTGTATTCAATGTTGTATTGTGGTTTTTTTGGCGAATTGACTTGTTTAATTTGGTCCCTGTACTTTTTCCTCACTGGGTAGTCTACAACACGATAAAGATTTAATGAGCGACTGAAGTGCGACCATTGATAATTCTCCATTTGAAGATACACAGGTTGACTAAAGTGAGAGATTTATTTGGGATTTTAGGGTTGAGTCTACTCTTCTTTTTATGACAAGTGAATCCTCTCATGTAAGGGATGAAGATACGAGAGTAGTTGAAAGACATTTTGTTTTACTTGAGACGTGTGATGACCAAATGAGTAGTCGATATCGTTATATATGACGGACATGTTTGGAAGCAATGAAATTAATATCAGTGGGGAGATAAGGAATCAGTCTCGAGTTTCCAGTTCTATAAGTTATTTCAAGGTGAATGTGGATCATTCATTGGTTTTATCCATTTTATAGATCACATTAAGCCGTCCGTGTGGTGAATATAGTAATAAGTTTTTTTATTAATGCTTGCAGCAATCCCAATTTTTTCAGGACTCAGTACAAGGTCCCTCTCTTTATAATGTTTCTTTCAATTACATGGTTAATGTTCGATTACACTTTCTAGATCAACTAAAAGGTTGAGGGTTGTTCAATATTTCAAGAAATTCCGCTCTGACAAGAATTGTGTTTTTAGTTTGGAAACTCCAAATTTATCTGTTCCGAGTAAAGGTGACTTTATTGCATTCTTTACCCTACTATTTATTATTTGGAGTGAAGGGGATGGAGTATATGTATCTTTTAATCCCCTATGTTGGTGAATGTTACCTATGATAGTATGTGAATGATGGAATGTGCTGCATCTATTGGTGTTGTCTAGATTATGGTATGGTTGTTTGTGAGACCAGTAGAAGGAGTTTTGTTAGGAGGTTCTAATCCATATCTATGTGGTACGAGATACTTCAACCAATAGAGCTCCAAAAATAATTCCCAGATTGAAGGTGACACATAATTAGAAACCCCCATGAGCATAAGGGATTCGTGTCCAATTCATTTCTACAATGTTGGAGAATTCAGACATTTAATCTATTGATGGGGCAATTTCATTTTAAGTGCTCTTATATGGTGAATAGGCACGTGGGGACCCTATCCTCAATATTTTGACATGTGGAGGTGGTAGATTCCTTCCTTGGTGATAAAAAGGCATGTTTGATACTTTTTTCGGAACATTAGTGTTTATACCCTTCTCGGTTTTGGTTTCTTTGTGGTTGTACATGTATGAACATCCTTGTGAGTTTATTTTGACATCAGTTTTGGTTTGGTGTGTCTGTGGATGGTAAAACCTATTAGAGTGATGATCCTCATCACATCTTTTATTTGTTCTAGAGTATATTTAATTAGTTCCCTTATTATAGGAGGATTTGGTTGTGTGTAATCTCCCCCTCCATTTTATCTATGTTGAGTTTCCCATCTCATCTTTTTGCTGATCAGTTAAACTGTGTGGTACCCATGGTGGGGATACCCACTGTGCTTCTCACAAAGAAACCTATGATGTAATTTAGTGTTATATACCTCTAATGGTGGGGATTTGTCTACAGTCTCCACATAGAATTAATCCACTACCGTCCCTTGTATTAGTTTGACATTTGGTAGTCTCATTCAGAGTTAACAAACCCCAAGCTCCTTTCTTGAGTAAATTTTTGGTTTTAGGTAAAATGTGTGAGCCCATTTGGTAATGTTTATGTTGTTTTGTCTCATGATTTTTAATGGATAATTTTAAGATGTTCTATATTTTTTGTTATCAACTACAGGTGTCTTAACATTTTGTGGGGGTGTCACTTGGTTTGGAGTCCGTTTCAGGCCTCACTGGTTTTTTTCTGATCCTTTGTAATTGTTTATAGTGTTTCTTTCTTCTCCCTGGTGTTGTTTTTCAGAAACTAATTTGATCCAAGAGGGTGTACCTATTCTAATATTATATGATATATTGGGATAGATTCATAAGGGTAGAATGATTTCATGGTGGGAGAATTATCACACTCGGGTTTTAATGTAACCTTGGTACTCATCTGGGTTAGGTCTCCATTGTATTTCAAAGGTTTCTATTGTGATAATTTTGATGTTTTCAAATTAATTTGTCATTGTTAGGGCCATGTCTTTGTGATATATAGTGTTTCATGATAAATTAGTGTTTTGGGATTTTTAGCTTCTAATGCACGGGTGGAGCATAGTCGAAACCATGTAGCTTCACCCATGTAACCATATACACTACTCGATATTCAAAAAAATGATGATAATAATTAATAATATGATTAGAGAAATAATATAAATAAATAAAAAAAAGAAATTTAGAATTTTAGTAACAGTAAAAATAATAATAGAAATATAATAATAATAATAATATTATTGTTAATAATTTATTAATTTATTATTAATAGTGTTGTTGTTATTATTTTCATCATATTAATTAATAATATTATTAATATACTGGTTTTATTTTTATTTTTTTATCCTATTATGGCCCCCGCTTGGGTGCATCAAACCCATCCCCCGCTCACCCTTCATACAACACCCCAACCTCCCGCCATCAGGCAGTGCACCACCCCCTCCATTTGGTGCTCCCCTAACTTTCCTTCTTTCAAACGAGTGACCCAATTATAGAAGAGAAACACCCCCTTCATATTCCTTCTGGATCAGGGACCACCTGCACTATCTGGAGATCTTTCACCTGCCCTTCATTTCTCTTCTCCGACCTCTGTGAATTGGTCAACCCATCCGACAACAAAACCCCCCAGCCAGCACCCCGCTCTCTTTACATGTGATTCTCTCCTGCAAGTATGGACCTATTATTATTTACCTTTATTTTTTTCATGTTACATGGTGTTTTAGGTTTCTAGCTAGTAGGGTATTACATTTAGTGTTGCATCATGCTTGACCTTGCGTTTTTTGGATAAATATTTCTTTCTTAGGGTTCGCTTGAGGTGTGGTTGCAGTTCCACACAATTTTATGAATGTTTTTCTGCAATATGTTATTGGTTCCATGATCGAACATGATTTTATTTAGGTTATTGTTCTTATTAATATTTATAAAAGTGTTATATTGATTCTTTAAATAGAGAGAATTATATTTCCATGGTATCTTACATGTTTATGTGTTGATAATACGATTTATAATAGAATGAGGCAATGTTTTGTGTGGTAAAATATATGTGTTTTATTATAAAAATGTTTATGGGATTGTTGTTAGGTAGGAAACATGTTTTTGTATGGTGATGTAATGACTTTGTATTTAACGTGCAGTTTTTATATGAAACTAATTGGGTTTTGGGGTAAACTTTTGTTTTGTCATTTTTAAATGTTGAATTAATTTGTTAAAATGATTTACCATGTCATTTGTGATATGGGAATGGCATAACTCGGATAATTGTTCATGAAATTAATTTTTAAAGTTTTATTTTTATGTGAAATTGAGTATTTTCTGTGTCTATATGGTTTGAAAATGTGTTTTCATTATTTATGTTGTGTGAAACTAGTTTTAAAATGATTTGATATGAAAAAGATTTTAAAAATAATTTTACATGTGAAATTAGTGAGTTCATAATGTAATCCAAGATTGTGTAGTGTGTTGTACTATTCGGTGTGGTTTCAGGTAGCCGTCGCCTCTCCAGTGTGTTTGGTCAACATTAACAGAGCATTCACACAAGTAAAAAGGTATTTCAATATATATATATGCAGGTATGTGTGTACCAGTAGAAGCTTCTAGTTAGAAAGTAGCAAGAGCTAAATTTTAAATTTGGTTCCACCCTGAGGAAGGATCCTTGTGCGTTGCCCATAAATTTGAAATCAATTATTTCTTGAATTTTATAAGATTGTGTTTTACATTTATATAATATTTTCGTGCAATGTTGTCTAGATTTGATTTTTAGAAACAAAATTTTTGAATGTTTTACATAAAATATATATGATATAGTGGATGTTTTTCATATTGAAACATGATTTTTTTAATTTGTTGGAAACATTTTTGTATTTTTAATTATTAATTTATCTTTAATGTTAAATCTTTAAAAGAGGCTTACGTAATAGATTATTATTTTAATGACTATTACCAATGGGATGCATAGATTTGAACTTTTATTCTATATTTCATTTAAATGTTTGTTTCCTTGGTTGTCCATGTGTTCTTTTAAATGAATTTTCAATCATAAAGATATTGAGAAAAAATGTTTTATAAAATGATATAATTATTTGTAAATAAATGAGTTTCATTTGTCATTTGAGTATGGTTATATAAATTTGTAAACACCTCTTGAGGAATTCCCCCCAGTTTGATAAATGTATTGCAATTGTTAACCTGAGATTTGTGATATGGGTATACAGTTGAGGCTTAAATATTATGTGATGTGAAAGCCTGAGAATGATAATAAGGATTTAAAATGGTGGTGATAGTTTGAATGGGGTTTGGATAAAGAAATTTTTATTTTCATTTATGTTCTCTTGATTAAACCTCACCACCATTTGGAATATGCACCTGTGTAACCCTGAGTACCTATGAGGAAAGACTAGGACTAGTTTTATAGATGATTAAAGAGTTTTTCATCCCTTCCTGGTCAATAAATAATTATAATTACAACACTAACAAAAAATTATTATGACTAGAGACCACTAGGTTTTGGGTTTCAACATACTAGTGGTTTATATATGAGAACGCTATTGGTCATGGTTTCTATAGCACATTTAAACTGTGGTGAGAGGTTCTAGTGTCCCATTTTTTCTAGATACCTATATATATGGACCATTTATATCTCTTATGACATGGTGTTTTTGAAATGATATCTATTTTAGTTACATGAAACATTTTTTATTCATTTTAAAATCCATGTTTTTAAATTAAATTGTTGGCCCGTCGTTTGGAAATGATAATGCATGTTTGGAAACTATTTTCAAATTTCGTGGAAGGTAAATTCTTATCATGAAAATGAAAAAAATTACTTTAATTTTAAAATAATTAAGAACATTATTTTATAATGCCATATTTTCAAAATATGATGATTGGATATCATATTAAACGAAAAGGCATAGGGTGTTGTTGTATTTTGGAATTCATACTGAGCATCTCAGTGGACATGCCTACTATATTTATTTTTTTCTATTTTGGTGTTCACTTGTGAGGGTTTTTTCTTGGAGGGAGTGTGGTTTTATATTTTATATGACCCATGTGGTTATCATGGAGGTATTTTTAGCTGGATATCATTGTTTTATTTTCCATTTCTAGTATTTAAATTTTTTCACAGTTTAATTTAATTAATTTAATTAATTATTTTTCCATTCATTTATTAGGTAAATCATTCCCAAATTTTTATTTGATTGCTGGGCACTTGTTCCAGCCTGTGGGGATTAGGAACACCTATCAGGTCGTACTGCAGACCGAGTCAGATGGCGTCCAAACATGTTTTGTGACATGGCCCTTAGCATATAGCCATTGTCATTAACCAACCAGGGTTAATAAAATCATTTGATTAATTTAATTGGTCATGAAAATATACAATGATTGAACATTAAAAAACCATATCAAAGAATTCTACAATATTCCATACACACTTGGCATGAGTTCTAGAGGCAATCTATGTTTTACAGTCGGAGCCTCAGCCAATAGTGACAAAGGCTTCATGAAATAGAAATAATGTTGTTCATGACCCCATTTGTTCACCAAAATAAATGTGTCCTATAATATTAGTAAAAATATTTATTTAATTAAATTATATGGGGTATTTCTATAATTAACCATAATATTCACCTCCAAATACCCTTAAAAATATTTTAAATTTACAAGTGTAACAAAACTCTATCCAAAAAATGTAGAAAGGGAAAAATAAAATATTGGATAGCTAAACAACAGATGCATATATGATGAATGAATGTCTTGTTTTATGAAAAAACAATAAGAATGAAAGGGGATAAAAGCATATAGAACATTCTATAAAAAATACCAAAACTACTACATTTGTTATCTCGAGCATATGATCATTTCTCTACAAAAAACTCAATCCATGATAAGTAAACCATAAATTAGAAGCTCCCTACTTCACATCGTCTACACATGAAGTAATAAAGTATTCATGGGTACCAATGGATCCTATGGAAGGTATGAGATACAACATCAGTAGGTTTGAACCCATTTTTTCTGGGCTATTATATTTATTTTGATAATAAATAAATATTATGACATAAATATTTAAATGAAATGTCAAAATAACAAATTAAAAAGTAAATGTTCCATTTGGGAACCCACCCAAGCACTTACTTCAGCCTAAGATGGTGTGCCTAAAAATAAAGGACCATCAATGGTAAAATGATATGTATAAGGTTCCAAGAATAAATTAATATCTCCAATAATGTTCTTGGGATTGTAGGACATGTACTAAATTATTAATAACAAGAAACTATTTAGTTTTTTCAAAAATTCATTTTTTTAGTTTAATCCGAATAACACTTTATAAAACAATTTGGGGCACCTAATTCCATTCTATGAAAAACAAAATATACTTTCCAGGTATTTATCATCATCTCAACACATAACTAGTGAAAAGGATCCCACACTAGGAATCCTAAGGATGAATTCCCAAGTCTCACTACAAGCATGATGAAAAAGCATAAATAGTGCCCTCTGAGTTTTAATCTAGTATCACACGTTGGTAAAAAAGCCTATCTCTATGAATGGATCAACCAATCATTAATTGCATCCCATTCAAGGGGTCTAACCTAGGGAACCAAAATCTCTCATTTGAATGTAAATACATGTAACACACATAGAACGCATCTTAGGCATAAATGGTTCCATTCCTAGAATTTCATCCAACAATAAAAACTTATAAAAGAGAGATTGAGAGTCCTTCAAAATATTAATTTATTAAAAACCCCAAATGTCACCCTTAGCTATAAAGTTAATGTAACCAAGAAAACATTGAGTATTTAAAAAGATCAATTCAATGTCCATTACATTTAATTCTAACATGTACATCATAACCAATGCATTAATTTTTTAATCCCATTGGTAAAAACATATAATTCAAAATTAATAAGGCTCATGGACTAATCTAATGGAAAATTCAATTAATGTTTGTCGTGTATAGATTTATGAACAAGGAAAGTTCATTTAATTAACCAAATCATTCATGTCATGGGACAAAGACGAAAAATAATATTTCTTACCTCCCAAAATATTTATCATTTTAAACAAAGGCATTGGTTGCATGACAACAGACCACAATGGGTGTTAATAATATTACATCAAACCCAAAAAAAGGCCTATAATGTATATCTTGCCAAAATGGGGGGACATTGTAACAGCCCAAGATTTTATAAAAAAAAATATTCTTTTTAATTTTATTAATGTCTTGTGTTGTACGCTACACCAAAAGGAGCTTGCACAACACACATTCTTGACTTGACTTGCATTACACGCAATCACGACCTTCCTCGATAGCGTGTGTAGTACGCAATACCGAGTTTCACTAAACAACGATATGCTATAAAAATATTATTAAAACTAGCCGTTATGAATAGTAATAACCACTTTTTGAAATCCAGTAAATCTTATTTTTCAAAATGAACTTTATTTTTGGATTCGGATTATCGAATTTAGCCTAAGGTGAAATTTTGGTACTTTTCGGATAACTTTCATATTCTGATGAATAGTGAAAATTACTAAATTATAATTACAAACAACTTTTTTAATCGAAATAATTAATAGTGATAAATCATTAATTTGAGTGGTTTTAAAGTATATTTAGAATATATTTTTACAATTTAATACAATGTTGGTCATTGGATGTAGTTTCACATTTAAACTAGACATAAACAAGTGTCAATCTTTTGATAGATATTGTTTCTTAAAAACACGCTATTTGTTTTAACAGCGGGATTTAATTATAAAATTAATTAATGAAACTTTTATGTTATGAATTTGGTAAAATAGACTTCATTTTTGAATTTGGAATATGAAATATAGCTTGGGATGAAATTTTGGCATTGTTCTGAAAAACATCAATTTTTGATGAATAGTGAAACTACTAGGTGGTAGGTTAAAAACTGAATTTTGCATAAAACTTAATTTTACCGCTTCTGTGAATGGAATTTCGAAAATCCGAGAGACACGGTTAATATCAAGGACTAAAATGTGGTTCAATGAGATAAAAATAATTTTTTTGGTGAATAGTAACTTTTTACTATTTTTACCGCGGTTAAAAGTAAATAGGGTAACTAAGGGTAAATATGATATTACTATTACCCTAACACATGTCCTAATTCTATTGGATAAGTGTAATTCGACCATAAACAAACTTAGGAATAAAATATGACCATTTAGGCCCACTTGGATTAGATTAGGACATTTATTATTAATTTATTTAAAGAAGGGTTAAAATAGTTAAAATCAAAGTTTAATAAGTAAATCATTTTTAATATGGGGTTATACATAAGATAAATTCGATTGTAAATATTCATTAGAAATCTAAAAAGATTTCCTACATGATGGTATTTTATTTGTAATTTTTAGACATCATATAATTTAATTTATTTATGACACAACGATGATGCAGTAATTATCTTTTTAATGAAATATTGACATAATTGATGTTATAAGCACCAAAATAAATGTAATTTGAGATTTTTTATTAATTCCACTAATTTTCTAGGTTACTATGATATATTAATGTTGATTTAATCAACTTGGTTCGAACATTTAATTCTGTTATGACTTTCACAAAAATCATATATCAAATACTGTCAAAATTGACACAAAATAGTTTTTAAATCAAATATTATATTACTAATTGTTATTTTATTCCTAAAAATCTAAGGTTCGGCCAAATGACTTAGATAAGGATATATATATTAATAATAAACAATTTGGGGTTCTTTTGGCATGTTATAGTAAGTGTATTAACCATATAGTGAAAGAAAACAAAAAGACACGGTAAAAGTTAAATTATTTAACTAAGAGTTAAATCTAATTGATAAGGTTTAAAATAATATCCAAACATGTATAAATTTGATTGGTTGATGAGATTACAACCCTATCTCATCTAATCTTCGAATATGTGTCATTTTTGGAGGTTTTTAAGTGGGGTTATATTTATTATAAATTAATATTTTTAAGAATTCCTAAGGTGCCCCTCTCCTCCCCTATAAAAGGACACCTCCTCCCCCTCCTCCTCACACCACTTTGAGCACTCAAGCTCGGCCAACCCCTGCCAAAATTCCTTCTCCACTTCCCTAGCAACATACTAGAGGTTCTGGTCTTCCTCAAAGACCAATTCTAGTGCCCTAAGAGGAGGTCTCAAAGAGGCACTTCAAAGAAGAGGTAATTACCGTTACCAATTCCATAATCTTTATTTCTTCTTCCACTTCTTCTTCTTAGGTTGTTTCATTATGAAGTAATAACATCCGTATCACTCATATACTGATATGTTATTATAAGTATGAAACAACCCTATTTCACCATCTATCCATCCTACGGAAAAAGAAATCACCGCGCGTGCGTACGTACGGAATACCGTCTCCACGCCGTGGTGTAATCTATTTTCCACCACCACCTTACATGGATGGGTATAATGGTGTAAAGAATAACTATACATAGTTATTGCAACATCATATTGATTCTGATATATTGTATAATCCACTCCAATTCAATTCAATATTTATAGAAATGATATCATCGCTCGTGCGTACGTACGGACTACCGTCTCCACGACGCGATGAGATTCATTCTCCTTGTTAACCATTTAAGAATGATTATAATGTATATATAAGAAATAATAATGAAATATATGACATTATAAAGCTACTGGATTTATGTATATATATACATATGTATGTCATCTACTTACTTCCATTTCAAGACAATAAGGAAAGAAAAACAGCGTTCATGCGTACGTACGGACTACCGTCTCCATGAACGGTGTTTTTCATTTTATTTATCTATCTATTATATATATATATATATACTGAATATATATGATATATAAATCATATTTT
Source organism: Viscum album (assembly GCA_963277665.1). Taxonomy (NCBI): domain Eukaryota; kingdom Viridiplantae; phylum Streptophyta; class Magnoliopsida; order Santalales; family Viscaceae; genus Viscum; species Viscum album. The sequence goes on from OY728125.1 coordinate 873,033,380, forward strand.
ATATTCTGGAAGTAAGTAAATCATGATATAAGTAATAATTATGTCAAGAACAACAAGTCAAAACACCTACGATAAATGAAACGATTTTACCCAAAACGCTTCTTTAACATGGAATTTACAAAAGAACGGGTAATATAATGTCATAAGTGAACCATATATGATATCATAACAATGAATATGATTCTGTAATAAGTCAATAACATGATTTAAATCATTATACAGGAGGTTCGGACACTTACAAAGCAAGTCGGACCTAAGGTAAGTGAAATATCACAATCTCATTTTTATCCGAGATTGTTTATTCGTAAGTATTTACTGGGGTGTATTTTATCATCCACATCCTTGTTTCATAAATATGTAATATTATTTCCATCCAACTACAATTGTTTAAATCCAATTTTACCCTTTGTTGAGTTTTTAGTAAAAGAAATGAAAGGAATCTTTTGTCGTTTTCCGTACGAGGTACTTTTTGACTTTTCCGACAAAAGAACGAGAAGAATGTTTTTTTAACTTATACGGCATGAATGGATTTTTAAAACATTATTTCCAAGAAGCTTCCTTTACAAGTTTTCAAGTTTATTTTTAATCAACTTCTTTTATTTTAAAGTTGTATGACATGTTATGAAGGGAAAAATGTTTTTGAAGAAGAAAGGATATTTTCCTCAAGAATAGAGTTCAAGTGATTTTCAAAATTATTTTCCATATCAGATAATAAAAGGGTTCTGTTTTTATCCCTATTGTTACATGGATATTGATTATTTTGTGATGGAAACATTTTTATGAATTCCTTTATCTTATATGAATTGTTTTATGATGTCATGTTGTTTAAGAATCCCATTTTTATTACATGGGTTATGCGATGAATTATGATTTATGATTATGTGGCACACATAAGAAAGGATTCATTATAAGATGGGTGGGACCTATATCTCCCTCCAATGCATTGGGTAAAGATTTTATATCTCATGAGATAGACATGGCTGGAATGGTAGGTTATACCGGTTCAGTGAAACAGGACTGAAACGAGGATTACTCGATTCAGAAAGGGACTTTGTCCACTAAGATAGTCTTGGCAATGAGTCTTGACAAACAAGAAATGATTCTCTATGATTATGTGTGTATGCCACAATGAGTAATGTTTTAAGTTATGATTTCATTTCACTACTATGATTTATCCCATGTTATGAAATTATGCTCTCTTTTGCAGGTTAAGATTTCCAAAAATATTATGTTCTTATGAAAATTATGTGATTGATATTTCCTTTGTTTACCCTTACTGAGCATTTGAGCTCACCCTTTTATGTTTTCTTTGCCCCAGGATATAAAGAAAGGTTTTTAGGTTAAAAAAAAGGGAAGATATTTATGGGAGATGTTGAAGATCTTTCACCAGGATTAGAAGATTATATTCCGAGTTTCCAAAGACACTAAACTATTACGATCCTTGTGTGTGTGTTTTTGTTATGTAATAAGTATTCCGCAAAAGTAATGTAACGTCCATGTACGTCAAGATACGGGTCTCTACAGTTGGTATCAGAGGAAAGGTTTAGTCAACCTTTGGAAACTAGGATGCGAAAACGTTAGTGAGATCCCTAGAGATATTTCTAAGGTATGTCTAGGGATGTCCCTAAGGTTAAGTATACGTATAGGTTATAGTACTAGAACTACGCTAACGATCATAGAATTAAACCTAAGATGTTAGATGTTCAAGGTACTCCCCCTTTATTATGTTGTTTTCCCTAGCATGATTTTTGCCTCTCACGCTATTCTTTTTGGGTTTTAGAAAATGGCTGGAAACAAGGTGATTCACGATAATGGAGGAAATGATGGAAAATGGAATGATATTCTTCATATTGAAATGGGATTTGGAAGTCCAAACATAATTATTATGCCGAATCAGCAATCTCATAATATGATCAATAAAGTAAAATTTGGTAAGTTTCCTGACTCGACTAATAAGAGAAAGATGGAGTTTCATGATGATCATAGAGGAAAGAAAGTTCAATTTCCCCTATGTAATTCATGTGGGAAGAGGCATCAAGGAGAATGTTTCAAAGGAACTGGAAGATGCTTTGGGTGTGGAAAAGAAGGACACAAAGCAAGTAAGTGAAAAGGAAAAGGTTCAGTTAACACCATGGATGAGGATAATGGTATTGCTACGACATCAAAAATGGTTAAGTGTTTTAAATGTGGAATGTATGGGCATTATGCAAACCAATGTCCTAAGGGAAAGACTCATGAAGAGAATCAGTATGGCCATATGGGTAGTATTTATGTGGATGATGATGAAGAGACTACAAATGATATGTGAGATGAAAGAATTGTTGAAGCTCGGTTAATGGTTTAAGAATGTAGTGGAATGATTACATGTTTATCATGTGTAATGTTGTATAAGTAATCTCATGGTACTATGGAATAAAGAGACATGTAAGGATTGTTACATTGTTGTCTGATTAATGTTACCAGTAACCATGAAAGGTTATTCAGATACTTTTGGAAAGTAGATGATAAGTGCATAATGAAAGGATAAGAAGATAATGAAATGTTTGATTGTATTCATGAGCTCATGATTGATATAAGGACTAAGTGATATCATGGTTTGAGTATAAATAATTTTGAGGATTTTGGTATGTGGAAAGTGTTAACTTTTAACTGCACTCATGTTTTCACTAAGGTATTCAAGAGAATACACGATTAAGGACTTTGAATGTTTGGAATGTGACCAACAAGACATATCTTATGATATGTGGGGATCAACGACAGTATTAAATCTCTGGTAATCGTTGTCACTATATTATGAGAGTGGACTGCAGTATTATAAGCCTAAAGATTAGACTGGATTATGTTGGAAATAAGTTAGTATTGTTTAAGGATAGAAGATTTTCGATATTATTGATGGGATGTTATAGTAACGTAGTTTTAGAAAAAGGGACAACCGGCAGGACGGGCGACAGCCCATCGCTTCGGACAAGGCTGTAGGAATCGAACCCACAACCAAAGTGCGACTGGCCTTTATCGCCTACCACTGGCCTACAGGAAGTCCCTGTTTAGTAGAAACTAGTTTTATTATATTAAGCAGTATGATATATGAAGTATAAGTCCATTTTAGGAACTATATATGATTAAACTCACTATAGAATGACTTATGTATATTTAATAACTTTTGCTTACCTTTTGTTTGAGACAGATGGAATAACCCGTCATTCTATCACATGATCTGCTAACACTTCACAAATAACAAATTCAACTTCATTTATTTAAGAGATGAAGTGGAAATTGTTCAAGGCACGAACAATAGTGATATTGTATCAAAATAAAGTAAGTATTTATTCTAATTCAAATTTTCAACTTTAGGGAAATGATCTTGAAAACCAAAAATGTCGTCCTAGTGATCTTATACCTGATGAATCAGATGGTACCTTAGATCGTCACAAATTTATGGATTTGTGATTGCTGGGTTTTCCATAGCCATGTTCTCTACCACTCTCCATCAGAACATGATGGTTTAATTTCTCTTCCATATCCATATTTTCACCTATGTGGAAACCCAGTGATTAGTTTATTTGGGTAATCGTTACATTTCATACTTTAGTTTTTAAAGCCAAGTTTTGGTATTCCCTTTTACGATGTGGGTTTCTATTAAAGAAACTTTCAAATAGTAAACCATTTATAACCCCGACGAATTTCGAGGGCGAAATTCATTTTAAGGGGGGTAGAATGTAACAGCCCAAGATTTTATAAAAAAAAATATTCTTTTTAATTTTATTAATGTCTTGTGTTGTACGCTACACCAAAAGGAGCTTGCACAACACACATCCTTGACTTGACTTGCATTACACGCAATCGCGACCTTCCTCGATAGCGTGTGTAGTACGCAATACCGAGTTTCACTAAACAACGATATGCTATAAAAATATTATTAAAACTAGCCGTTATGAATAGTAATAACCACTTTTTGAAATCCAGTAAATCTTATTTTTCAAAATGAACTTTATTTTTGGATTCGGAGTATCGAATTTAGCCTAAGGTGAAATTTTGGTACTTTTCGGATAACTTTCATATTCTGATGAATAGTGAAAATTACTAAATTATAATTACAAACAACTTTTTTAATCGAAATAATTAATAGTGATAAATCATTAATTTGAGTGGTTTTAAAGTATATTTAGAATATATTTTTACAATTTAATACAATGTTGGTCATTGGATGTAGTTTCACATTTAAACTAGACATAAACAAGTGTCAATCTTTTGATAGATATTGTTTCTTAAAAACACGCTATTTGTTTTAACAGCGGGATTTAATTTTAAAATTAATTAATGCAACTTTTATGTTATGAATTTGGTAAAATAGACTTTATTTTTGAATTCGGAATATGAAATATAGCTTGGGATGAAATTTTGGCATTGTTCTGAAAAACATCAATTTTTGATGAATAGTGAAACTACTAAGTGGTAGGTTAAAAACTGAATTTTGCATAAAACTTAATTTTACCGCTTCTGTGAATGGAATTTCAAAAATCCGAGAGACACGGTTAATATCAAGGACTAAAATGTGGTTCAATGAGAGAAAAATAATTTTTTGGTGAATAGTAACTTTTTACTATTTTTACCGCGGTTAAAAGTAAATAGGGTAACTAAGGGTAAATATGATATTACTATTACCCTAACACATGTCCTAATTCTATTGGATCAGTGTAATTCGAACAAAAACAAACTTAGGAATAAAATATGACCATTTAGGCCCACTTGGATTAGATTAGGACATTTATTATTAATTTATTTAAAGAAGGGTTAAAATAGTTAAAATCAAAGTTTAATAAGTAAATCATTTTTAATATGGGGTTATACGTAAGATAAATTCGATTGTAAATATTCATTAGAAATCTAAAAAGATTTCCTACATGATGGTATTTTATTTGTAATTTTTATACATCAAATAATTTAATTTATTTATGACACAACGATGATGCAGTAATTATCTTTTTAATGAAATATTGACATAATTGATGTTATAAGCACCAAAATAAATGTAATTTGAGATTTTTTATGAATTCCACTAATTTTCTAGGTTACTATGATATATTAATGTTGATTTAATCAACTTGGTTCGAACATTTAATTCTGTTATGACTTTCACATAAATCATATATCAAATAGTGTCAAAATTGACACAAAATAGTTTTTAAATCAAATATTATATTACTAATTGTTATTTTATTTCTAAAAATCTAAGGTTCGTCCAAATTACTTAGATAAGGATATATATATTAATAATAAACAATTTGGGGTTCGTTTGGCATGTTATAGTAAGTGTATTAACCATATAGTGAAAGAAAACAAAAAGACACGGTAAAAGTTAAATTATTTATCTTAGAGTTAAATCTAATTGATATGGTTTAAAATAATATCCAAACATGTCTAAATTTGATTGGTTGATGAGATTACAACCCTATCTCATCTAATATTCGAATATGAGTCATTTTTGGAGGTTTTTAAGTGGGGTTAGATTTATTATAAATTAATATTTTTAAGAGTTCCTAAGGTGCCCCTCTCCTCCCCTATAAAAGGACACCTCCTCCCCCTCCTCCTCACACCAATTTGAGCACTCAAGCTCGGCCAACCCCTGCCAAAATTCCTTCTCCACTTCCCTAGCAACATCCTAGAGGTTCTGGTCTTCCTCAAAGACCAATTCTAGTGCCCTAAGAGGAGGTCTCAAAGAGGCACTTCAAAGAAGAGGTAATTACCGTTACCAATTCTTTCATCTTTATTTCTTCTTCCACTTCTTCTTCTTAGGTTGTTTCATTATGAAGTAATAACATCCGTATCACTCATATACTGATATGTTATTATAAGTATGAAACAACCCTATTTCACCATCTATCCATCCTACGGAAAAAGAAATCACCGCGCGTGCGTACGTACGGAATACCGTCTCCACGCCGTGGTGTAATCTATTTTCCACCACCACCTTACATGGATGGGTATAATGGTGTAAAGAATAACTATACATAGTTATTACAACATCATATTTATTCTGATATATTGTATAATCCACTCCAATTCAATTCAATATTTATAGAAATGATATCATCGCTCGTGCGTACGTACGGACTACCGTCTCCACGACGCGATGAGATTCATTCTCCATGTTAACCATTTAAGAATGATTATAATGTATATATAATAAATAATAATGAAATATATGACATTATAAAGCTACTGGATTTATGTATATATATACATATGTATGTCATCTACTTACTTCTATTTCAAGACAATAAGGAAAGAAAAACAGCGTTCATGCGTACGTACGGACTACCGTCTCCATGAACGGTGTTTTTCATTTTATTTATCTATCTATTATATATATATATATACTGAATATATATGATATATAAATCATATTTTATATTCTGGAAGTAAGTAAATCATGATATAAGTAATAATGATGTCAAGAACAACAAGTCAAAACACCTACGATAAATGAAACGATTTTACCCAAAACGCTTCTTTAACATGGAATTTACAAAAGAACGGGTAATATAATGTCATAAGTGAACCATATATGATATCATAACAATGAATATGATTCTGTAATAAGTCAATAACATGATTTAAATCATTATACAGGAGGTTCGGACACTTACAAAGCAAGTCAGACCTAAGGTAAGGGAAATATTACAATCTCATTTTTATCCGAGATTGTTTATTCGTAAGTATTTACTGGGGTGTATTTTATCATCCACATCCTTGTTTCATAAATATGTAATATTATTTCCATCCAACTACAATTGTTTAAATCCAATTTTACCCTTTGTTGAGTTTTTAGTAAAAGAAATGAAAGGAATCTTTTGTCGTTTTCCGTACGAGGTACTTTTTGACTTTTCCGACAAAAGAACGAGAAGAATGTTTTTTAACTTATACGGCACGAATGGATTTTTAAAACATTATTTCCAAGAAGCTTCCTTTACAAGTTTTCAAGTTTATTTTTAATCAACTTCTTTTATTTTAAAGTTGTATGACATGTTATGAAAGGAAAAATGTTTTTGAAGAAGAAAGGATATTTTCCTCAAGAATAGAGTTCAAGTGATTTTCAAAATTATTTTCCATATAAGATAATAAAAGGGTTCTGTTTTTATCCCTATTGTTACATGGATATTGATTATGTTGTGATGGAAACATTTTTATGAATTCCTTTATCTTATATGAATTGTTTTATGATGTCATGTTGTTTAAGAATCCCATTTTTATTACATGGGTTATGCGATGAATTATGATTTATGATTATGTGGCACACATAAGAAAGGATTCATTATAAGATGGGTGGGACCTATATCTCCCTCCAATGCATTGGGTAAAGATTTTATATCTCATGAGATAGACATGGCTGGAATGGTAGGTTATACCGGTTCAGTGAAACAGGACTGAAACGAGGATTACTCGATTCAGAAAGGGACTTTGTCCACTAAGATAGTCTTGGCAATGAGTCTTGACTAACAAGAAATGATTCTCTATGATTATGTGTGTATGCCACAATGAGTAATGTTTTAAGTTATGATTTCATTTCACTACTATGATTTATCCCATGTTATGAAATTATGCTCTCTTTTGCAGGTTAAGATTTCCAAAAATATTATGTTCTTATGAAAATTATGTGATTGATATTTCCTTTGTTTACCCTTACTGAGCATTTGAGCTCACCCTTTTATGTTTTCTTTTCCCCAGGATATAAAGAAAGGTTTTTAGGTTAAAAAAAAGGGATGATATTTATGGGAGATGTTGAAGATCTTTCACCAGGATTAGAAGATTATATTCTGAGTTTCCAAAGACACTAAACTATTACGATCCTTGTGTGTGTGTTTTTGTTATGTACTAAGTATTCCGCAAAAGTAATGTAACGTCCATGTACGTCAAGATACGGGTCTCTACAGACATTAGCCAAGGTGATCCACCTCATAGGTGGTTCACCATAAAAAAGGATCATATAACACAACAATAGACCTCATAATGAATTATTTGACAAATTGTAGGATTTTCTAGAATTGACTAGTGAGCACCCCAACAAAACAATTTATGGAAGGAAACAAAAAAACAATAAAAGACCAGGTTCACCTACCTTATCCTTGTAGATATTAACTTATCAAATATCATCATTTGATTAGATATTGGTCATAAAAAAATTATGACACATTAATATGAAAAAAATGTGTAAAATGAGAATGAACCCATAGAGATAAATTGATGGAGGAAGAACCTAAAAACTGAATAGAGACGATTATATATCATACCGTTACATATCCAATGATTCTGATGGAAAGAGAATATGTGATCAGATAGTGTAGTTTCTTGAATTACATGAGACATGATGGTGTTTGCTTTTTCACATAGAAAATAAGGGTTGAAAATAGAAAATAAAGAGTATAATGGAGGAATTGGTTTACAACATAAATTTTATTAAAATAGCAATATCACCAAATTACCCGCTACATAATGCTTGGCCACACAATTGCCCAAATGTGCCTCCATATCATCTATAATGGGAACCTTTCATGTTCTAGTGTGATGTATTATCTATCAATTCACAATTGGTGTGAAATCAAATTATCTTGTGACTTGAAACTCTCACATGGCCATGCTCCCTGTGACACATGGTTACAGAAAAACAATGATGCCTAATCCGTCTTCCCATTTCGAGGCTCCAGGTTCTGAACGATCCCATAATGCACCAAAAACCTATATAACATTATTATAAATAATTTTAAGTGTCATTTAAATTAATTTAAACATGAAATTAATGCTATGTATCTTTGAGAATATCATATACATTACAAACTCCCCTCATTAAGACATATCTTCCCCGAGTATTCATTTTTGGAGTATTTGAAAGTCATCTGAGAAGAGTTCCTGCCAATTGGAACACACATCCACCTCCCACTTCCATGTATCATTATGAATGCATTAGTTCTACCATTGAACCGAGAAGTGAGGGACTGAATACCTCAGTGAATATTGGTGCTTTTATCAATGATATATATCAGACGCTCCTTGAAGGATGTATCTTCTTACAACATGATATTTATAGGATCAAATAAATTAGATGAGTATGAATGACACTATTTAAGAATATAAATATTGAAGACAAAATTCATTGAAAAATACCTCTCAGGTAACATAAAAAAATAGTCCACTAGACCAACAATATCCTTAGTCTTGAAAGGAGTTACATTTTAATGTTATAACATTCCATGTCTCGTGATTGGAATGTAACACAACCTAGGAGTTATATGTAGAAATACCTTACATCACACCTCAAACTCAATATCATTACGGCTAAGATTAGTATTATTCATTTTCATAGACTCAGCTATATAGATAGGCTTCTAAATTAGACAGACTCCTGGCGATGGTTCCTGAACAATATGAGGACTTAGTAAATATTCTATACCTACCAATAGCTTATATAGAGGTGAAAAAAATTCTCTACCATAGAGGGTTTGATAAAGATAAATATAAATTTTTTATTGAAATATTTTTTTCTATCAAAACTGAACCAAAGGAATGTTATTTACCAAGGAACCTCCTAAATCAAAGAGATAGGGCCACTCCAAATCCTTTATCACCCCAATGGTCTTCTCAGAATACATGTTGGTCTTAGGGAGATATAAAACACTCATGTTCACTATCTAACCTAGTGGCTTTCGAAACCATTTATAGAAGAGTGATGAAATGAGGGAATACATTTCTGATACGATATAATGGGGTAAACCATGGAGTTTCACTATCTGTATATTTAAATATTTATTCTCTCATCAACTGATTTGTCTCCAAAATTAGTTGTATGTGAATGAATTTTCTCAGATTATTTATGATTACCCATATTACATTAATAACTCAAGGGGCTCTAAGCCAGACCCTCATGAAAGCTATGGTGACATCGTGCCATTTCAACTATGGAATCAATAGAGGCTATAAAAGTCTATTTTTTCTCTCTTGTTTATCCTTCACTGAATGACATGTGGTGCAGCATGTGATAAGTCCCACAAGGTCACTCCTCATACCTGGACACCAATACTGATAGTGGATGACTATATATATCATGGAAATAACACAATGAGTTACCCATACTAACACATGTTATTACATCATTATCATTTCCCATATATCTGAAGGTACTGATACACTACCATGGAAGAGTTGGTTATCACTATTATCAACAACCCAACCAAGAGGTGGGTTCTCTCTTGTGATGCATAAAATTTTAACAAGGCCATTGGAATCTCATATCGACTTCATAATAATGAAATATAGAAGAGAATAGTTCAATGCTAGAGTATCTAGAACAAGTTACATGTATTTTTAATCAAAATCTAGATGCATATAATGTAATAAATCCATCATCTTCTACTAAATTATATCCTCTTTTATGGAATGTGTCTATGTTTTCCACCACAAATAGTTTTCACGGGAATTACCCTTTCTACATGAACATGAAATATTGAAATGAAACAACTGTAGGTTTTCCACACAACTATGATACCTCATATTCATGTATAACTTTATGGATTTGTATTTGGTACATTTATGGTTCGTGTACATGTTGACTTACTCTCCCAATATATAATTCCCCGAATATAAACAATAATGAATCACAACATCATGGTTGAGGTTATGCGTTGGATTGTCCCTCTCACGAGGCCATGACTACCCATATCCTTATCGATCGACTCAATCGACCACTATAAAAAATGTACCCACTATATTCCCGAATGTATAATAGTTAATGTTATAGATTTTTCTTGGATATGGATGAATTAAGATCAACGTAAGAGAGAGTCTTCACCTCAACTATGTAAAATATATCTCAGAAGATTCAATCCTTCGAACATCACACTCATCATGGACATGCATGTATACAACACCTCTAGGTTTGAGAATTCATAAATGATTTACCCATAATAGTCAGCTAGCCCTATGATGGTGTAAATCTTTATGTCAATATTGGGATTCAACTAAGATACTGAGATACACACCATATCTAGGACAACCGATATACATGATTAAGATAAGATATGAACAATTCTGTGAAACATATAGATCCAAAAGAGGAATTCACATAACTTCATATATAGATAATGTTCTCTCAATGTACTCATCATGATCTCAAGATGGTTGGGATGATCACATTTGGAGTACGAATACACTAATATGTCATCTACACTGACTATCATGAAAAATCATGATTTATGTGAAAAACATGATTCAATAGAGCCATGAAGACTACTATTGTGTTCTTTTGACCAAATGGTATAGGAAAATAATTTTACATGTTGTACCTAATTTATAACATTTTATGTGGTATATCATATTGCCATAGTTAAACTTGATGGTATCCAGATAAAATATTTATCATAGAGAAAATAGTTTCTCCTCACATATGGTCAAATTGTTCTTATACACAAGGCTGTCAATAATATTTATTTACAATATTCTAGTTAAATAGGAAAAAAATCCAGGAAAAATTGGTGGGAACCATCCACCTTATTAGAGAAATGGAACGGTGAAACACATGGTTATGTGTCGGGTCAGATAAAACCTGTATCCTCCTTTTCTTCAATATTCATTTTCAATTCCTAGAGATATGTATGTTCCAAACTATATAGAGGAAAGGACACTGATTCCCCAACTAGCACAAGATCAGTAGTGAACTCAACATCCCTCTTAATAGTTAATCCATAAAAATCATCAGAGAAGACACCCCTTGAATGATCAACCACGTGAGGGAATTCAATATGTAGTATCCCCTTTTATCTAAAAATGAGCAATTAAATCTAAGATTTCATAACCCCAAACCTATTATACTTGAGTCGAACAAAGATGGCCTAAAAATACCATTCCCAGTTATGGATATATGGGTTTCACTTAGATGACGTGAATGAAACTCAGTCGTGATAAAAATATACAAGGGCCCGATAATGAAAAAGATAGTATATACATATATTTTCATCGAAGCTAGTCCTATTGAGGTTTAAGAGACTCCAGAGAAAAGTTTATGTACTTATTTACATAGGGGAGTCCTTGCAATGTTTATTACCCTCATCCTGAAATCCTAGTAGTGTGTCGCGGGTCACAACACCACTAGAGTATTTTATTATTAATCCCAAACAGGGTTATAGAAGACATAATTTAATGTGATGCACCAGTATTGAATGAGAATTATACTCGTATTGATGATTCCAAAATATTTACTCTAACTATAAATGGCCATGCATTCTTCTCCTCTGGTGTAGGATGAACATCATAGATATGGCATAAACCTCATCCCTATAATGATTCACGTGTAGAAATAGAGGGTGCAATCTACTAACGATGGAACACTAATTCTTGACTACCTCATCCATGAACACATGCTCATCCTGAATGTTCTATGGAAGACCATATTCCTTCTTGATAAGGTGTAATAGACCCTAGACTAAATGGTTTTCTCAGAACTAATCCCAACTTACTTGGAACTGAAGGAAAATATTTATAAAAGTTCTCAAAAGGACCAATCTTATAGTAATATTAGTGCTCGATCGGGTCTTCATAGATTGTATTTTTTTTACAAGGTCTTATTCAATGTTGACATGCCAAAATGATTACATTATGTAATTTCTGGCCATTACATCCCCTACCTGATCCCTGAATTTTTAACTTCTGGCCTTTAGTTAACCTAATACTAGTTTGACAGGATGCTCATCTACCTTGTTTCACATCACATAATTCCCTCTTGTTCCTATTAGTATTAAGGGTTTGGTTGACTATGTATGAAAAGATGTTCTAAAAAATATGATCACATTGAGTGGATGGAATATGAAATACCTCCCTCAAAGGTCCTCACAATAGTTAGATCATCACCGGTCAGGGTCAGTGAAAAATAAAACTGTTTGAGGAACCAAAAATTGTATTCCTTCATGAGCATGTTCACTAACTCAAGGTGCATGAATTTTTGAACACAATGTATTGCAAGGTAATAGAAAATAAATAGTTCAATATGGTTTCCTAGAAGTATACATAGATCATAGATAATTATTTACCCTCATGGGTCTGAAAAACCAACCACCAATAAGTGGAGAGGAATAAAATATAGGTATTAAACATGACACTCCAATCCAGATGAATTTTTATATGATAAAATACAAAAACAATAGACTCAGAATAAGATTTGTTAGCTTGAGGACCCCCATCCCCTAATAAGTTGATAGGACACTGCTTTAGAAACTCGTAGGTAAGATCATCAATATAAGGGGAAGGTCAAGGTGCACCTAGAACTAATTGAATTAACCCCCAAAGGCTATCCCAAATATGTGAATCATTACCTAGTAGAGTATCTATAGGAGGTGCCTCAGGTGTCACTCTAAGAGTTATCATGTGGTGCTAAGGGAACACCACATTAATAGAATACTCATCCCCACTTTCTTATAATACAACATGGTTCCACCATAGGGTCATACCTATACGAATTCCAGGAACATGACTCGTTCAAGATTTAGAATATATATAGAAATATTTAAACAAGGAAATGTACAAGACAATCCTATATCAATACTATAACCCTAATCCTACACAAAGATACCATTCTCGGTGGATAGAATGAGTTACAGAATGAAATGATAGGAGACATAGCCTACAACTCACTCAATATTCATAAAAGTGTTAAGGCCTTAGGTATAAGGAATAAATTATAATTATATTCATCTTTCATTATTATTTAATTTATTAATAGAATTATGATCCAATTAATTCTGTCACCAATTACAATTCACATGTTCCAATACACCTTATAAATTTATATCAACACATCAACTAATTACATTCATACATTTACACTAGATGATTGGGGTAACAAGTCGTCAATACAGTTTGACCATAAGATATTCCATTATAACTCACCATAAAACCCATCAAATGGGGAACTATTGGCCACATAAACAAGTCATTTCATCATTGAGAGTACATTAACACTACTAATCATATAAATCATGGCATAAAAAATAACAAGAGGAATTGGAAGTGCATACATGAACATAGATATATCATAGCTTAATGCATTGACATTTATTAATTTTGTTCCTATTATGATTAATGTTTTAAATTCCCCCACATTTCATCAGGATAAAACAATCGATAATGATCAATTTAATATCAATTAATCCTTTTTATCACTATATGGTTAGATCAAGGAATATGTTACAGTAGAATCAATAACATTATTTCCCCAACCCATGTAATTTGGGTTTCCCCAGTACATGAGGTAGCTACTCTCAGGAACATTCTCTTAACCAATTATACTTTTCCTATTTCCTATCTAATTCATAATTCTAAGAAAAAATGAATATACAATTAGTATCATATTTTATTGTCCTACCCTAATTACCAATTAGGAGTGTCCTGTTGTAGTGAGCCACAAGAGCATTGTAACAAATCTATGAACTCAAGAGGATATTGAATATTAGTGAGGGCCTTGGGTAAGTATATGGGGGAGGCAATTCTGTTGTTGATTATAGTATATTGTAGTATTATAAATACATTAAACATTATATTCAAGGGAAATATCCATATATAAGGGGAAATAAAAAGATTAAACATGTGAGGTAAAAAAATTAAGTGATGAATATGATTAAATAACTAGATTCATGTTTGATGATTTCATGTAATTTTTTATATAAAAATGAATAAGATGGGAAGTGGATACAATAATATAAAACATGGAATAAAAATAACTAAATTTCAAAAAATTTACTACAAATGTCATATCAATTATTGGACTAGAATTTTACTACCAAATCCATACTAGAAAAGTAAATCAATAATTGAAAGACATATTTTTTCCTTGAAATACACCAAAAATCATAATGTATACATGATTACCATAGGCTACCAAGAAGGTTCTGAGACATAATACATGTATGAAGGAACCCAAGGGGTCTAGGTCTTTCAATTTACTGAGATAAGAAACTAAAAATGTTCCATTATAATTCAAAAAAATATAGAATTAAATAAAATAATAATTGGAATGGGTTCCATTTGAGAACCCAACCAACAACCTACTTTGACCTTTTCTAGTATGTCTAAACCAAAAGGAACTACAATTATAATGTGATATACATAAGGTGAAACAAAAAATGATTGTCCCCAATCTTATTATTAGGATTAGAAGACATGTCCGACATTCTTAATAATAATGATCAATTACATTTTTCCAACTTTAATTCAATATTTATTTTATTTTTAGAAACACTTCAAAAAATAATGTGAGACATCTATAGACCATTCATAACAATCCTTGAAAGCATGAAAAGTATCTCTCAAGGATTATCACATAATAATGAATTGAATACCATACATGGTAACCTAGGTTTGATGTTCCATTACTCAATCCATGCATGGTGAAGAGGTAAAATACTTGCATCTAGGTATGTATCTAGTATCACATGTAGCTGACCAAGTCTCTCTCTAGGAATGGTTTAACGAAAAATGCCTTAGATCCCTTCAGAGGGATCTCCCATACAAAACCACCATCACTCATCAAGTGGTAAATATATTTACACTATGAAAATCTATCCCATACTTACATGGTGTCATTTATGGTATGTATACTAATAATTAAAAATTATAATAGAGTGAACGGGAGTCTGTCCAAGGGATCTTTAATCCAAGACCAATTATTTCAACATCAACATTAATACAGAACCACCAAAATGAGATTTCATATTTAAAAATCTAATTGCAGGGATATTACATTTAATTATTTCTCTTAAGTCATAACTATTGAATTTGTAAAGTCGGCTCATTGGGATAACCATGTATATTAGGAAAAATAATATCATTGCCTAATCTAAGGACCAATTCAATTATATAATGTGGTGTGTGTTATTATGCACTTTACGAGTTCATTTAATTTAAGATATTCATTGATGGAATGGGAAAATGTGGCCTTAGAACATGGATTTCCACCATTAAAATTTAACATAGCTACATTAGGAATTGGTTTCATTAAAACACACCTCACAACGTGTTATATCAATTTGTCAAATAGGAAAGACATGAACTCTAAGGTTGATCTCAACCCTAGGTGTGTCATAATCCATAGAAATATGTATCAGAGGTTAATATCTATAATAAATCCTAGTGAACCTATGAAACAACTCAAAATGATTTTATTCACAATATTGACGCATTGTTGAAATGGAATGGTGAGAAGAAAAGTGAATAAATTTAGGAAAAAATTAAAACATCTAGAAATACCATGACCAAATACTTCAGTGTCATAGATAATCTCTTTTATAGTATAAATATTTTATAAGATCATGGTTGTTTGCAATAAAAACCATAAACTGCACAGATAAAGTGGGAAATGTGGTTGAACCCAAGTAGCATAATTAATAGAGGAAGAACATTGAAATAAACTAGAGATTATTTTATATCCAACCATTATTGATCCAATTGTTTTTAAAAAGATAATATTGGATATTGGATGGTTGATTTTATAGTGTTTATAGATTCTTTATGGGGGATTTTTCCCATGACCAAAATGAGGGGATCCACAAGATAATAATGTGGATTAAGGAGGAATATGTTTAAAGCATTACAAGGGACCAAAAGGGTAATTTCACATAAGAACACACTATGCATAGTATTCCCCAATGTTTGGACAACTGTTCACCAATAGTGAACATATATCTTCTATAAGGGGAACCTCACACAGTTGAGGAGCACAATTTGAATTTCTATGTACGTCCCATGTGAAATCACAATATCCTGAAACATACAACACTCTCATGTCCATGTTTTGTTGGTTAGATGGGGAAGAAAAACCATGCAGCCTAGTCCTTTATCCCCTTTCGGGAGCTTCGAGCTTCAATTGAGACCTAAAAATACATGATCACTATTTAACCACATTATCCATAAAATTTAGGGTATTCTATAATAATTTAAACAATGTATTAATGGTTCATATCATTGGGAAATGATAGGGAGTAATATTAACCTTTAACCCCCACAGCCCCACATCCACATGCCATAATAAATTTTACCTTTAAAATTTCATCATTTTCTCAGTATCTATGGAAATAAATTAGAAGATTCTTTTATTGAAATCCAAAAATAGAAAAAATATCAATAAAAATTCCTATTAATTTATGGAAAATGAAAATATGAAGGACAATGCTATACTGAAATTATTATTAAGTGATCATTTTTATAAAGTAAAAAATAGATATATGGATGGTAATTATAAGTATAAAGTTCGGATCGATATTAATAGAGAACATAGTCATTTGAATTTTAACGAGAAACAAATAAATATAATATGGGATAAAAGGTGATTGATTCGTAAGATGGAAAATTACCTGGATAATTTTTTTGTTCCAAACTCAATTTATGTATTACTAATTATTTTATATCCTAATGTAATAATATAAAGACTTATAATTATTTTAAATGTAGATTTTTATACTTTAAAAATTCTGGAATAGCAAGTAATTTTTTCCTTAAAAAGTGGGTACTCAAGATGAATTTATTTAGGATTTAATCCTTCTAATATTCTTCAACTGATAAACAATTCTAGAAAATAATAATTGTATTTTCTCCTTGTCCATAAGAATTAATCAAAACCAAAATGGTACGTAACATAAAAGATAATTCGCCAATAATAATACACCCATATATATTTAATATTCAAAAATCAACATAGAACATTAAATAAATAACTACCCTCAAAATTTCTAAATAAATTCCAAGAATAATATTTGATATAAAAATTAATAAGTATATTATCACATCATCTGACATTATAAATTTGATAATTTATATGAAAATAATGTCAGAAACTCTTAATATTATATTCTAATAATTAATTTTCCTAATATTATTTAATATATGATAATAATTTCCACCAATGACCTAGATAACCATATATATAAAATAAAAACATTCATGCATCAATAAGAGAATGCTACCATTATTACCCAAATAATACCCCATAATATCATATAATGTTTTCAGAAACATGAATCTTCATATAAAATAGAATTAATTAATTATGAAATAAATTAGTATATACACACATGATTCTCTATATGATAATATATGTGTTCCTCAAATATAACATAATCTTTATCCAAATTTTTTTTAACAAATGAATAAAATTTCAAAATTCCTAGGAAATCACATAGTTCAATTGTTTGTGATAAACCAATGTCACCCTTTTGTTGTGGGGATAATTCCTATGGCCTTAATAGATGTGATGGGTGGTCACCAATCCTGTGGGTTTTACTTTTTCAAATAATATATTAATATACTACATATAAAACAACATATTCAAAAATAAATAAATGATTAAATCATTAATTATAATGAATAACATTCATATGTAATATAAAAATGTAATAAACTATTATTATCTAAAAAATATATTTATCCAAAAATATCATTAGTCTCTAAATAACATAATTCCAAAAAGGAGTGTCTATTAATCTAAAGATATGGTTTTATATTCCCATGATGGTATCTATAAATATTATGAAAAATTTTCATAAAAAAATAATAATAACCAAATTTATCTAAACCCTACTCTAATATCAAATTAATAATTCTATATTATGTACTTTAGGATCCACTACAAATATCATAATTTTTACAACTGTGGAATAGATTTTTTTATAAAAAAAAAGATAAATGAAAATATACATTCCCTCAATTACATACTCAATGGACTTCAATTTTTTTTCATTGGATAGTTAAGACAAAATATTAAAAACTATGGTTGATAAACAAATAGTTAAAAAGTATCAACAATAACTCCCACTATACCCATGTTTTCATATTTAACAATGGACATCAAAAAAATAAATGTGAAATCCTTCTCGAAAAATTTCATTTAATATCATTCTTCATAACATGGCAAAGAGAAACATAAGAAAAAAGTGATATTAGATGATCGAGAACAATAATTATTGGAGATATAAAATCAATATTATATGATAGAAATTTATAACTATACATTTGATATCAAAGATCAGCATCATGTTTCATGTAATAAAACACATATCATTAAAATTCATGAGTCATAAAATAGTCAAAGAACATGATCCATGAGAGAATTACATAAGACATGAAATTTTGGATTACTCATATTTTTAGAAAATAATTAAATTATTATCCATGTATATTTTTCAATAATATCATATTTTAGTGGGTTCACCCCAATATATAATATTAGTCACGGTTCACTCCCAAGACTATCTTGCTGGATATAGTCCCCAAAAAATCCATGTTCTCTTCCCATTCAAATCATATTTATATCATGATATATAAATCATTTCCAAATTAATTGGAATGATGTATATGTCCCCCGATAACATAATAAAAAAATACATATGTGTTCCACAATAATATAAATAAATTATTATATAATAAGACATAAAAAGAAATGGGTTTCACAAACATCATTAAATAACTCCTTGTAAAGAAATATAATTCACAAACATCATATCATAATAAAAATGATTCATTTAGAGAAATAATAATAATGGTATCCACGTATCATATCCCCATTGATTAGTGATTTACTCTAAGAGATTTCATTTTAGATGGAAAAATAATTTTTATTGATATTTATAAATCATTTCTTGAAAAAATATCCATTCCCTTTTGAAAATATTATTTATAAATACTAAATCATATTAAAATCCATTTTCATTGAAAATATACTTGAAAAAACATAAATGATTCTTAAAACCCCATTTTAAATATAATTTTAAGAATTTTCCATGAAAATTTATAAAATATCATTTAAAGATATTTTAAAAAAACATATTTACAAAAAAATTATTTCAGAATGAAATAATTATGAATAAAGAATGAATAACATTATGATAGAATTATAATATCACGAAAATAAGTATATTCATAATACAAAAACTCAAAGTGTTTTATATAAACCTCAATGGAATATAGTTGCAAAACATAACATCTGTGTCAATTAAGTAAATATACTACAAAATTACACATAGATTTGGTAAATCTTGAACTGTAAACCCATATAAAAAGATATCATAAAATGGATATTTAATAAAAATAAAAAATAAGTATAATGATTATATATTACATTAATTGTTTTTATATACACAAAGAAAAAAATATGTAGTGAATATGGCATAAGTCTCACATAAATAAAGGTGAGACTTGATATTCGCTTATGATTTTCCTATCATTAAATAGATAGTTAATGAAATGAATCAACTTTTTTTATTAAATATTTATCCCAGTAAAAATTATATATAAAAAATAAGATAAAAATAATTCATTTCACACACAATCTTATAATGAAATATTCAATGAAATAGTTGTTTAACCCATGTAATAAAAAATTCTATTAACAATTACATTAACTTGGGGGTATTTTAATTCGATTTTAACATTCAAACCTCATGTATAATGAATATGAAATTATTATAAATTAATTAATTAACATTAATTAAATAATTATATGTACTATTTTCTTAAAACTTTATATCATCTACTTATTAATTATTGTTCTTATAAATTATTGTCATTGGTGAAAACTACATCATTTTCCCCGAGTGTTTCAATTTGGTATTCATAGTCCTTATTTATTTACCATTAACCCATATTTTAGAAAATATTGATAGTAATTTAAAAATGTTATATATTAATTATATAATTATCTATAATCATTCATAAGATAATATATAGAAATATGAATTACACAATCAAGGATATGGTAGACAATACATACACATGACTATTGTTTCTATAGTTATAGAATTGAATTAGAAAATGATAAATAATAACACACATTTATAGGATAATAATTATATTATCTAAGTCATTTATTTTCTTAGAAATCATCCATATTACAATAAATGTGAAATAATGATGTAAAACGAACTACATCTAATCATGTTGATAGTAGTCTATATGAACGCACGAATGATGATATTGTTTCTCAATATATTGTTATATATAGAATAAATATTATTATTACCGGTGTATTAATATTTCATATATATCATATAAAGTTTTTCTTCTTGTCATAATTTTCATAAATTAAATATGGTGATGAAAAATTAATTATATCACTATGTAGATTTGGAAAGACATACTTATATAGGAGTGACAATTTGACAGATTGTTTGGTGGGAAATAAGGTTAATAATGATAAATTCATAATAAAAATATAATTCCAGAATATTTAGGATAAAAAGTTATTAATTTATTATAATGGTATTGGGTTAATAGAATGTAATAATGAGTATTGAAAAGTTATTGGTTTGAAAGATTAAATGTTATTTAAAATATACCCTTTGGATCTCCTCTAAATGGATCTAGGGGTTGACTATTGAGAAGACCAAATCCACAATAAGGTGTTTTGAAAATTTTAAAATTTGAGCAGGTTTTTTTATGATAGATATTTATGTCTCAATGTGATGTAAATATTTAACGAAGGAAGTTCGCTTTTTTATTTGAGGTGGGTTCCCTTCTTGAATTTATGATAAGCTGAAATTATAATAAATTAATTTAATATCCAAAAAAATCCAAATAGACATGGATTTTAAGGATAGTTAATATATGGTTTTAATATCAACAACCAATATATTTTGGTTATAATTTTGTATCAATTGTAACATTATTTTTTTATTAACACTTTAATAAAAAAAATTACTTTTAACTATAGTTATTGTTTTTCACATTAATAGATTTTACTTATTGTTTATAAAGAGTAAATTTTACATTAATGGAATATTTATAACATTCATTAATTTATTGTTGAATCATTTAAAAAAAATATTTTATGAATTTTAAATAATTTAAATAATAATATTTTGATAAATTATCATTAATGGATTTTTATACTATTCATTATCAGACATCAAATACAATATTAAATATATTAATTTATAATATATTTTTTAAAGACACTCTTATAGATTATAGGGATCTAGAAATGTAATTTTATACACAATATCAATTTAATTATACTTGAATTTACATTTTCAATGTATTTGTATTTGGTTAATTAGATACAAATTGTATTTCAATTTCAAAAGTATTTAAGGTGATTATATAATTACCAAAACATAAAAAATGATTAAAAAATTATTTAAATTAAGATGTAAATAGATATTATGGTTCATTCATATCTTTATTTTGAAACTATTTTACACATAAAGGTTATTAAATACCAAGATAATGAAATTTGGAAACCATCTTGGATTAAAATAATATATAAGTCAATTTCATAGAAACTTTTCCATTAAAACAATAAAATTTTATATTCATATGCTACAGGTCCAATAATATTCATATAATAAATGTTTGGAAAAATTTAGTTTATGGATATAACCTTTTGTTTTAATTTTAACCATTATTTAACCTCATTAACTATTACTGTAACAAAATGAAATTTTTACTCTTATAAGGTTTATATAGTTACAATTAAATTAAAAATGACCAATATGTAGATAGATTTTTAATTTATATTCATTATCCGAATTTTCTAGTAATTTAATATCATTTACGAAATAATTATTTACTATTTCATATACATAATGTAAGTTTTAAGATCTATTCATTACATTGACGTTAACAATATAAGGATGTCACTTATAATTAAAACAAACTATGTTTTTATATCCATTTAACAGAAATATCATATATAAATTTTTTTATACCATTAATTATTTGAAATTATATTTATTTTAATATTTTTAATACCATTTATTTGATATTTTTGTTAATAATATAAATATTTCATCTACATTGTTTGGGCATTTAAGATTAATATTCTTCCACTTATAAATTAATATAAAATTTAAAATGATATATATAATTCCATTATGTATTCATTTTATATTTTTAGGAAAATATATATTATGTTTAAAACTATATTTACATGTCATAGTTATTATTAATATTAGTATGATAAATTTCTATTCTGTTTAAGGAAAATATTTTCAATATCATAATTTCATCCTAATGAAACCCAGTTGATATAATTTAGATCCATTAATAAGAATGGTGAAAAATAACCCATACAAAAAATGGGGGAAATTCTGTGGTCATATTCTAGTCCTTATCATATTTTTTTACTATTAATTACTATATATTCCCTTTACTTTGGTAACAAAAATACCATCTTTACAATTAATTTTGAACATAATTAAAACAGAAAGTTTTAATATATTCAGATAATATAAATCTAATTATGAATCTCATTTTCAAAATAAAAACACATATATTATATAATTTATTTAAAAAATTAAATAGGAAAGCTCAAAGAATTAATTAATTTACTTAAAATATACTACATATCTACAAAAAATTAATTAATAAATAATAAATAAGTATAAAAGTTATATATATTTTATAATTCTATTAATACTATTCTTTCCCACAAAATTAACAACTTGGTTATAACAATCACATGTAATTAATAATGTTTCAATTTTCATTTAAGGATGATGTTGTATATATTGTACTCTATCAAACACAATGTTCCCTTTAAGTATCTATGGATATTATAGTAACACTCAAATATATGATAAAACACCCTCATATAACAAATACAACACAAAAGAAACCAATATTTCAGGTTTGTGAGACCACCTATACAAAATAAAATGTTTCTAATTTTTCAATAAGGGCCAACAATATCATAAAATTTTTATCATGCTAACCAAGGATCATATTCTTATAAAAAACCATATATTATCCTCAAGATCTCAGTAATCCATTCATGAAAAGAACATTGGCATCATGGTGTATTCTACTCCCAACACATTATAAGGATTATACAATAAAAAATCCCATACATATTCACGTAACTCAAAAGCCTGATAAGAATATTTTTGAAATATATTATTCATAAAATATATTAAAATTCATAAATCAATAGATCTGCATTTGAATTCATGTTGAATTCATATTGGTTTTCTCTCTTTCATGGTTGAGTGAAATCCTTGATGAAAAAGAAAATTATTTCACAATCCTTGATGAAATCATCATTTTTACATTAAACGTATGTCACTAAATTTAGTGAAAAATTGGGAAAATAATAACGACTGGTGGAAGGTGGTGAATATTTACTCCCATGATATTGAATCTTAACCAATTATTATCGTGATTATTTTTAATGGATGAAGGGATGATTAACCTCATATCCTCTCATGCACATCTGATGTATCTAGAAGAAATAAATGGTAATCCCAGGTTTATTATTTGAGAAATATATCCTCATTTGATTGAATACATGAAACAGATTCACATCAAGAGTTTTTCAGGTCTCTAATTCCCCTTTCACACCATGAAACCACTAGACATCACCCAATGAAAACTATTAATGTCATGAATGGGATTTATAATGATAATGGAATGTTGTAACCATTTTATCAACCAATGATTCTCGCTCCACCTTTATTTTTCTATTAATTCCCCAGAGGATCAATAAAATATTATAAATTATTTAAAAAGAACATTTTTAGATGATAAAACATTATAAATATTGTTCCAATTCCAAAATATCAAATAATTTCCACCCACCATCAAATATAAATTAATATTACAACTAAAAATTTAAAAATTTCAAAAGAGGATATTTTCTCCAAATTCAATAAAAGTACATTACATACAATATTTTATTAACAATCATAGATTGGAATTTTTATTTAATGGTTTGAATATTCTTAGAAATTTCATACCACTTTCTTAATAAAATTATTGGACTAATGTAAGACCCTCTAAAAATTATTGTTATCTTCTAATGTAATTTTATTATATTCTTTTAATTATATTATATTTAAAATTCTTAAAATATATTCCCAATATAACATCCTACGATAAATACTTCATTTAAAATAGTATATAAACTAATAATTAAATTTATTGAATTATAGTAATAATTTAATGAGACTTCAGACCATAATTACGAAACCATAATAATCAATTTTCTCATCCATGTATTAAATTATATTGTAGCTAATTTTTTATCAATCTATATGAATAGGAATCATAAAATTAAATACTATATAAAACATGTTATGATAAATATTTTGTTTTAAAAAAATAATCTTGAAATCAAGATTTTATATAAAATATTTCATGTTTTTGAGGTACATAATGCTGACACAATATTTTTATTACCTATGTCATGGTTAATATATTTTTTCTAGAAATAAAATATAATATTTTGAAATGTTATATAAAGGTAAAAATATTTCTATACACATTATGTGAAGAAAAAGTGAATTCTATACATGTTATATATATATAATGATGAATAAGAAAATTATTTTTTAAAACATATAACAAAAATATTTATAAATAAAAATTATAATTATAAATTTAGAGAAAATGGTTAAAATAAAATATGAATTATTGTGAGGGATAATAATTTTAAAAACATGTAATTCAACAATTTTACATTTTTGTTGATTATGAAATAAAAATAAATTATTATAAAAATTATTCCCCTTATATAATTATTTATAATGTAAATAATCGTAGAAAATAATAAATTTTTTAAAATAATGAAAAAAAAATTCAATCATTTAGTATAAATTTAAATTATTATATAGTATTTTAATATATGATATCATAAACTACAATATGTTTTTTAAAGGATATGTTCATTAAAGAATCAATTATTAATGTCTATTTAGATTCTACATATAGTTATTCTTCAAATGAAGAAAATGTTATTTTTAAATCACATGAATATTTGATGTATTATTACATTGATGTAGATAAATCAGGTGAATATTTTTTTAAAAAAATATATTGGATAAGGTATATCATTATAAAGTAAATGGTGAAATTTCGATGCTAAATTCTAAATACATACTTTAAACTGTTGGGGTTTTATTACCTAGATATCATAGGGATTATATTATAGATATTTATGTAATTAATAGAACTATACGTATGAATTTTAATTATACATAACGAATGAATAAAATTGATAAGTTTATCATCATTTTTAAAACTTATAGAAAAATAATATAGAATTAGATATTATTCAACAAAATAGAAAATTATTATTCAATATATTTTGTTTCAAGAATTTCAAAATAATTATGTAAATTTCATAGGGGATTACAAAATAGAAACAAAAGTTTCATGAAAATTGTTTAGTTATTTATAACCATTCATGAATTTATTTTTAATGAAAATGATGATGTTAAATATTGCATTGTTCAACATATGTAGGCCATTTATGCCTTAGTTTCATAATTTCTAGACCAATGTAGTTTTTGGTATTAAATAATTAATTTCATTGTTTCTTAATGATAGTTATTTATTAATATTTTCTCGAAATATGATATTAATTTGGAAGGTTTATGTAATATTAAAGTAAAATTTAAAGAACCATGAATATAATAATTTCATTCCATTATACTACAAAAGGATTATTATATCCAATTACTCCATAAAAATTGTAGAGAATTTTTAAATATATAATATATTATATATTATTCATATAGAAGATAATGTTTTTTCAATTCATCTTTTGGGAAACTCTTAGCAAATGAAATATCATTCAGTATGTCCTACTAAAATGTTTTTAATAGAATTTCATTATTTTCAATATTTAATAATTATAAAAAATCGTGTAATATAATTTAAAATTTATATATGTAATTTTGTTACAATATTAAGAATTATAGTTTTTAAAATAAACCACATTTTTATGGGTGATTAAAATATGGTTAATTTTATCTTCTGTTCTAAAAGGTTTTTAAGGAGAAAAATGTGTATATCTCATGTATAGTGATATCGAATATTTATAATGACCACATTTATGGTCCTGAAATATTCTGTTTACCTAATGTCATGTATTTAGTAATATTATATATTATTCTTATTTTCATTTAATATTTAATATTTCAGTAACTAAATGATAAATTATTTTCACCAAATTTTACAATAAATTCATTCAAAATAAAAATTATATTGGGATTTTTTCTATATGATTGATTCTAAAACATGATTTTTTAGAAGGAAATTCATAACCTTTTCTTGTCTATTCATTTAAAGCCCCTTCACTTTTCAATTTATTTTTCATTTTCTTTTATAATTATTCTTATTTATGTTTTCTGTTATTCTATTTCACTGTTGGATTTCATTGTAGACACATGGGACCCCCACCTCCAATGGTGGTTTTTGGATGAGAGTGGGAGAGGGAGAGCATGAAGTGGAGTCATCACTGTGTATCTTGGGTCTCTCGAGACCATCATTTTCCAACTGTTAATAATAGATCTTACATATGAATTAGTTTCTTACCCATGAGGTAGGGAAATTACATTTCTTAAACAATAAATTATAATATATACATTGTTTTTAATTTTTAAATAAGAATTTGTTTTATTGAAGACCCCTTGGGGTTTGGTCTATGTCTTTAGGCGATGAATTATGTATTTTAGACAAGTTTAGGGGCTTCGAATAAAGTTAAACACTTGTACATAGTGTCTGTTTTAGATAACATATGATGTGTGTTATTATAATATTTAGAATATCTGTTTTTAGGACTACATTCCACATTAATTTGCTACACTTTAGGTAGTACGATTCTTTGGTTTTTCCATGTACTTGTCCAAACACCTCGTAATAGGGTACATGATCATGAAGTGCAAATGAAAAGACCCTATGTGTGATAGATTCCATGCAGGTGTACATGAACAAGATGATTAAATGTAGAGGTACACAGGTGGAACCCCATATGGGGATGCAATTCATGTATTTGTGTTAGACACCATTTAATCAAGCATTCTACATGCCATGTAGGGATGAGGTATGTGATCATGTATCTATGAATGGGTATATTATATGAGTAGGATAAACATTCCATGTACATTGAAAAAGAACACATAGAGTGGCCAGTTTCACATGAAATGGGAAGACCATTGTGGGTACACATCGTGTACCTTATCATCATGCGATGTACATATACTTCCATTATAATTGTCATATTGTTTCCCTAGTGTTAGCCTACGATGATTGATTACTAAATTCCTAGAACCTTTCAATGCATATCATGATTATTGAATTAATTGGGGGTTTATAGGGTGTAATGATGTTGTTTTAGATAGTTATTTCATTTGTGGGAGGATATTAATAAGGTTTTGATTAGGAATCCACCTGCGATTTTTGTGAGTGTTGTGATGTCTATGTGATGGTTGTGAGCACATTTGTGGTCATATAATATGAATCTCATGCAGTGTTTTTTAATTTTGTTTTATTTAAATTCCAAATGTTTAAATCAAATAGTAACTATAAGGATATGACTGATTCTATCTTCTTATTCAGGCTGGTAGTTGATATATAGAGAACTGTGGGTTTTTCTTGTGTTTGGGATACTACAGAAATTCGAACCATGGAGAAATATTGATACATTATGATGGAATGTATGTCAATGTACCATTTTTATTTTGAGGGGATTATAAAAAATGCTTATAATACCATAGTGAGATAGTATCCGATCAAGATATCATCTGATTCCATAGTAGGAATTTATGAATGCTTGTGTGGCGTAATGTTCCATGGTTTCACTTGTAGGTATGTTAGTAAACGAGGATAGGTTGTTTTACCAAAATTATGGATGGGATCTTATTCATGTGATCTTCTATGAGGATTTACTAATTTCAAGAATCCTTTATATAGTCTCATTCAATTTAGGTGGTTATGAAACATTTGTTATTTCAAATATTGGCATGATTGTTAATTTCCATTAGTTCAAGATGAAAATCAAGGATAAGTGGGAGAAAAATGAGTTCCATTTGGTATTTCCAATATAATACATGTACAATGGATCTAGATTATATATAAGTACATATAATAGGGTTTCCTAGTCATTTTATGGAATTTAGGTTAGTTTTGGATCCATGGATATGCTTAGTCAGATATCATAGGTGCTATAAGGGATTCCCATTTAGGAATTCAAATTTTATTGTGACCTTTGGAGCAATAGGAGAACTATGTTATTGTTGGTCCTAGATATGGATAATTGGGACAACATTAATGGTTGTTTGATAGACTATGATATCTAGGTTTCTAAGAGAGGCCCCATGATTTTATGTCCATGAGATTATTAACAGTGTTAGTCTAGTTATTTGGATGGTTTGTTATAGTATGGGATATCCCGAATTTGGATGGAAACTAACTATAAAATTTTATGTAGTTTCTATTCATGAATATATATTGATGAGGAGACCCCTTGTATACCCTTGATTGTGAATTGGCTCTAATTTGGAATATGGTGTTCTCCTGTGTTGGAATATTGAGGTTTGATGGGAATAAGGAGATATTTTATTATATGAATGAGGGTGACCCCACATTGTTTAGTGAAACCCCATGTTATGGGTTTTTTGTCTACATTGGATGATTTTTCACTCCCAACATTGTACATGGTTCCCTATGTAGAGAATCCATTGAGTACATCTGGATGGATCCAATCATATGGTGTGTCTAAATGGTTACGGTGAGCCTAATATTTCTTCATGACATGAGAGACATGACTGATATCTGACATGTGGATGGGATATTCTCTTTCTAGTTTTGATAATAGAATCAATGTCCTAGTTTCGAGTAGATAAATGTTGATATTTTTTAAGTATATACCTATGGTTATTCCCTAGGTGTTCCCTTTAATAATTGTTACAAATAAAAGACATAGATATCTGGTGTAGATTTGTAGAACAAGATATTTTTCACAATCATGGTGATCCACATGATTTATCTCCTCTGTTTGTGTATAGGGAAGGGGTCTATTTACCTTATGTGTTAATAACGAACATGTAGTTTGTTTTTTTCCATTATTTCCTTTTTAACCCACTTATTTTTTTTTGTTTTATTTTATCTTTTATTATTTTTTATCTAATCTAGTTATATAATCTTTGTTAAAACATTCTATGATAGATGTTGTTCTATAGGTTTACCAATTGGGGTGGTGTACATTGATTTCTTTATTACCTCTTGTAGGTAGACCTCAGTGTGTAAAAGACTTGATGTCTAATTTATAGATTAGGGAAAAAAATTCATTGGACGAGGCCAAGGTCTAGTGTTTTATGATCATAGAATAAAACACATGTGGTCTCTTAGGATTAGGATGGATTCTTTCAAGCCTTCTAAATGCTATGTATGTCTTTAAACTTATAGTTTATAGTATATGATATTGTATTTATTTTCAATTTCTTTATATTCTATATGTTGTCGTCCCAATGGGTGGATAAACGTTACATTTTTTTCATGATATATTTATATATGATTATATTTTTTATTCTATTTATTATATAATCCATATTATGTGGGTATTTATTGTGAATAAATTGATGTCTATCCTATGGAAAGAGTTTTATTATTTTTTTATTGTTACTGAAATTTAATCAGAAGGGTCGATTCTCTCCAATACACTATTTAGACCCTAACTACTAGTTGAAAACCTTTTGAATTTTGGGTGTTATAATAGATGACTTGGGTGAGACATATTATGCAATTTGTTAAGATTACATGGGTTAGTTCATGAAAAAAATATTATCATGGAATTGTGTTTGATGATTTAGTGGGTTGGTTGATAAGAGGTGTAGGAATATGACACCACATGAGGTTGATATCGTAATGGTTTGTTGTGAAATCCATTAGATATGTGAATTTAATTAATAAAGGGCATGGAATAGTTTTTGCAGGATTTTTTTTATTGGTTGTATGATCTTACCTAGTGTGATGCACAAGGGTTTAGGGATTTATGGTTTATTCTAGGAGTTTGAACATGAACCATTGTAATGTTTTTAGTTATCATGAATTATTATATTCATGTCGGAATCGAATGAAATATATCGTTATATGTGGTTGTATATTGTATTTCGTTGAAAGGCCATATGGATCAGGTGGTGAGAGGTTCATAGATTATGGATCAAAACATCTTTCATTATGTGGTGGATATAAACCCTATTTTTTAGGTAATGAGATATGAGGCCCCCATTGATGACTAGATGAGGGTAATGATGCATTCGATATATTTTGAAAATTCTCTAGTTTTCCAATGTTGGTGGTTCCCCAGATGTATCGTATCGATGCTCCTTATGAGGGATATATTACTGCCACTTGATTTATTAAAGTTGTGATTTGATCCATATTACCCTTCTATAACCACGGAATTAGGTTTTTGTGGTTGTTATTTCTTTTTTGGTGAATTAACGATTTTATTCAATAGTATTTTCACAGGATTGAGGTTCCGTGGTGTTTAAGAAGTGGAATGTTCGAATCTCTCCCTATCTTCTGGATTAATATAGAGGTCAGACTTGTTTAGACTGATAAAGTGAATAATTTCACATATTGTATATTGTAATTACATGTTTATAATCCCACAATTGTTTATATTTTTAGTAAAATTTTATCATTTTAATATTTAAAAATTATTTTCTAGTTAATTTTAAAAAGTGACCTATTTTGGATTTTAATTATTTTATTTTTATTCGGTATTTTTTCCTTAGATTATTCTACACTGATTAAAATAGTGAAATTAATTTTTCAGGCTCACATACATCTTGGGATTCATTTAATTGCATTGTACCCAAACCTCAATCCATAAATTATATTTCCATATGTAGATTGTAATTAGGGCCATGAAATATTTGTATAGATCTGGATAATTATAATGATGAGACCATATTATTTGATATAAAATACCATGAGTACTAAAATTAGATGTGTATTTGGTTATGGAATTAATGATAAAATTTCGTAATTGTTTTGACGTGGGATAATATATTTTTTCTTGGTCATTCTAGATTTAGAACATGCCGTATGGGAATATGAATAGTTACCAATCTAGAATAAATCTCTCAGAGTAAATTGGTCATAAATCCTACATATGGTGATTAAAAATGGTGAAAATTTGTGGAATCATTAGAATGAAATGGTGGAAAACAAATTTAATAATACTGAGTTTCTCAATTCCTCAATTTAATCGGTCATCCATGTTTAATAGTTCATTTGATATATTTTGGATCCCAAATTTCTGAATTTATTTCAAATAAATATGTCTCTCATTTCCCATTATAATTTATATCCACAATAAAGGGAAAAATAGCATATTTATCTATATTAAATTGTTATATTTTAAATATATATGATTGTATTTCCCTTCTTCTTCCCTGAATTTATTTCATTTTCAATTCTATGATTCACCCATCATGATTCTTTTATGTCTATGTTAATGGAAAACTAAACATTGTGGTTTTTAAGGAGGGAAGTGATGATGTTGGAATTTATTGATCAATATTTTTTTATCATGTCATAATATAAGAATTATGAAGCGGTAAAATAGATTTTGGGGAGTAGTATCCTATCTTTCTCACTATTGTCTTTTTCCTCTTCCTTCAATAATTTTCATTCTCATTAATATTTAATGCAATGAACCAGTGGAGTTCAGATTGGGTATTGATGTGGAGGGAATTAATGATACATGAATAGGTGTTAGTGTAAGGTATTAAAATTATATAAATAGGGCGTATAGTGACAGTTCATGATCACTACATCTAAAAAACCTTGATAGATATGCAAAATGATAAGGATAACACCATTATGAACCCTAAGAGAAACTATTTTCCCCTATTGAATTCATTTAATATTTTATTTTATATGTCTTATTTTCATTTTCATTTTCATTATATATATTATATTTTTTTTTAAATAATAGCTACCCATATCTATATTAGTATATAAGAATGTTTTATTTTAGTCTGAATATAAAAGTGATAATAGCAACACACTATATTAGTGCAACCACACTATGATCGACCCTAGGTTATGACACAATTGTAAACTCTTGGGATCAAAAGAATTATGTTTTCTAGGGTTCCTTGAAAAAAAAACATATTAATTTAGTGATTTTTATAGTCATATGAAGAGAATATACATATTACTTTACATAAAACAACATAAAAAAAATTTCAAAATTTTAAAAACATTCTTCATTCATTTAATTGTTTTTTAGGCCAATGATTAATTTAGTGTATTTTCATATTCATCAATGTGTACTATATTTTATATAATGTAAGAGATATTGAAATTTAAATGTAATAATATTACTTGAATATTCAAATGAATTTAAAATTTATCAAAAACATAGAAAGAATGTAGCATCAATCACTACAGAAGTGGAAAAGGTTATTATTCGATGGGTATAATACATACAATGATAGGATGGGGAGAATAAAAATTATATTTTACCAACATTTTATGTTGAATAACATGAGGATGTATTGGAGATTAATCTTGAATATAAAATCATCTCTAATTATTCATTGGTTGAGGAGGATCTTGAATATGACATGAAAATTGATAAAATTATGGGTTATGACTATGATTTAGATAAACATTGTTTAAATTTAATTAAGGTTAAAAAACCTTATTCATATATTTTAAAAATGTTAAATAATATTCTTTATATAACTCACTTACTATTTCAATAACAATTGGATTCATAATCGAATATTTAATTCCCAGTTTCATTTCTAGAAATCTCATGTTTTAAGTTGACCTACTTAGAATGGAATGTTTATTTTTTGATTTTTCATGTGTTAATCTTATTCCTATGGGATTATTTTCTTACATACACATTGGTAAATATTTTCAAATTTTATCACCTAAGAAATATGTAGATGTGAGGCCACACAAGTAGTTTATGTAAACAAATAATACCAATTCTTCTTCCTCCCGATATAATAAAATATATAAACAACAGAGAATGAGAGAAGAAGAACTATTGTATCCATGGTATCATTTCAAACTAGTTCATTCTAAATTGAATTGGATGAAATAATTTAAAGTGTTTTATACAAAATAAACCATATCCACCATTGGATTGGGGATAAACCATAATAACATCTATACTAGGGGATGTAAAAAAAATTAGCACCCTATCGGGGGTGAAACCAAGCATTATCGCTTTCCTTTCCCTCATATCACTAATTTTCATTATTTTCATTATGTTATTTTCCATTCATTACATTACATTTTGGTGCTATAATTAAGGATATTATCTCATGAAAACTTCTATAAAAAAATATATTTCCATTAATTTAATTTTATCCCTTATGTTTTTGAGATGATATGATGTGTAGTAAGTTTTCTAAATGGGGTAGTAACAATATTATTAGTTTTTTGTGTGTATTTTTCATTTTTTCATATATTTAGGAAAAAACAGTTGATTTATATATTATCATCAATTTTTATGAAGGTTTTTTTTACTTAGTTGAAATGATATTTGATAAAATTTATTTTAAATGATTAATAACGTGAAATTTCATTCAAGAAAATGGGTTTTTAATAAATTTTACGAGTTTGCAATTTTTTTGAATCCATAACCATGAAAAATGATATAAAAGATATTTACATTACATATAGGTATTTATAATCATTTTTACATATTCTATATATTATCCACCTTTTCTTGAGAGATACGTAGATTTTGTGTGAAAAACAGAACATGTGATTTTTCTTTTTTGGAGCATTGAACATCATTAATGTTTTTTTGAAGTGATTGTCGTATTTCACCAGGTAGGGACATATTTACCATATACCTATCCTCTAAATCCATCTTAAATTACCATTTATATTCCAAGAATATTCTTAATGTGTTCTTCCACCCAACAAGATGATTTTTATTCCCATATGCACTCGTAGAATTTATGCATCGATATATCATGATTTATTGTATGAGAAGGGAAATTAATGTTTGTTCTTTGGAATGTGTCTTATTTGATGATAATTTGATGTTTCTATCAATATGTTTGGTATATAATAAGAATAATAGGATATGATTCACCATTTCATTCTTCGTTATTTATTTCATTTGGATCAGCTTAAAAATAAATTGTGAAAAAAATAATGATGCTAATGAATTTTTCATTTAAATCTATTTTTTTGAATCAAGTACCTATTTAAAATAATGTAAATTTATTTTCATTACGTATTTTATTATATTATAAGTTAATACACTATGAAATAAATGAAAACAGGTTGCCAATTTTTGGATCATTAATAAGGAAATTGGCAACCTGTTTTAATCTTCTTCTGAAATTCTTCATCATCGGTCTGAGAACTCTTAATCCTTTCTAGTAAAGATGGTTTGGCAACCATTTGAAAAAGCATTGATGTTTCACCTTCCCTGGTTATTCCCATGTCCATCTTTACTAGATCCATGAAAATTGGATCCCTTTCAATTCTCATCATGTTCAAAACTCCATGGTCTTTTCTGCTCAAAGCATCTGCCACCTTGTTTGCTTTCCCTGGGTGGTAGTGTATCGTACAATCATAATCCTTGAGTAATTCAAGCCATCTCCTTTGCCTCATGTTGAGTTCTTTTTGTGAGAAAATATACTTCAAACTCTTGTGATCAGTATAAATCTCACATTTTTCACCATAGAGGTAGTGCCTCCATATCTTCAAAGAAAAGATCACAGCTGCTAACTCAAGATCATGAGTAGGATAGTTTTGTTCATGAATTTTCAACTGTCGTGATGCATAGGCAATAACTCTATCATTCTGCATAAGGACACAACCAAGTCCTTTCTTTGATGCATCACTATAAATAACGAAACCATCATTCCCCGATGGTAGAGTCAATATAGGAGCATTGACTAATCTTTTCTTCAATTCTTCGAAACATTCTTCACACTCTTTTGTCCAAATAAATTTAACCCCTTTACGTGTGAGCTTCGTTAATGGGTTAGCCAATCGGGCAAAATTCTGGACGAAACGTCGATAATAACCTGCCAAGCCAATAAAACTACGTACCTCAGTTATACTCGTAGGTGCTGGCCATTCTTGGATTGCTTTGGTCTTAGAAGGATCAACAGAGATTCCATCTTTAGAGACAATATGGACAAGAAAAGAAATCTCCTGAAGCCAGAATTCACACTTGCTAAACTTTCCATATAATTCATGCCTCCTCAGAGTCTTCAAGATAATGCGCAAGTGATTTTCATGATCTTCGTAGGTTTTGGAGTATACCAAGATATCATCAATAAATACCACCACAAATTCATCGAGATACTCCTTGAAAATTCTATTCATCAGATCCATGAATACAGAGGGTTCATTAGTCAATCCAAATGGCATTACAGTAAACTCGTAATGCCCGTACCTGGTTCGAAATGCTGTCTTCGGAATGTCTTCCTTCTTTACACACAACTGATGGTATCCAGATCGAAGGTCAATCTTTGAAAAGTATTGAGCTCCATGCAGTTGGTCAAATAAATCATCAATACGAGTTAGGGGATACTTGTTCTTTATCGTTATAGCATTGATCTCCCTGTAGTCGATACATAACCTCATAGATCCATCTTTCTTTTTAACAAAAAGAACAGGGGCTCCCCATGGAGAAACACTAGGGCGAATAAATCCCTTATTACTCAATTCCTCTAGTTGTTTCTTTAGTTCGACTAACTCTACAGTGGCCATTCTATAAGGGATCTTCGATATAGGCCTTGATCCAGGAATCAAATCAATCGAAAACTCAACTTCTCGTTCTGGAGGATGTCCAGGTAAATCTTCCGGAAATACATCTACAAATTATTTCACAACAGGTACATCCTCTATTTGAACATTCCTTTCCTCACCAACAGTTATTTCATTCTCTTCCTCCCCAATAATTGAATTAAGTTGATCTACTGGGGGTGGATCTAAATAAGAATTAGGTGGTGACGATTCTGATCTAAAAATAAGGTGCTCCTTATCATTATCATCAGGAATCGTAACCTCTTTCTTCTTACAATAAATCTTCGCATCATAGTCCGAAAGCCAGTCCATACCGAGGATTATATCAAACTCAATCATAGGTATGACGATGAGGTTAGCAGATAAAGAAAATTTATGTGCTCTAATGGGGACTGATTCACAAAACTTCGTTGCAACAATACTTCCCTTAGGAGTTTTAACTGACAACTCCCTTATTAAATCAAATTGGAAATATCTAATTTTCTTAGCAAACTGGGAAGATATGAAACAATGCGATGATCCAGAATCAAATAATGCATTTGCTAAACTTGAGGAAACCATTAAATTACCTGCCACCACGTCTTTCGGAGCTTCTACCTCAGCAGTAGTGATAGCATAAGCCTGGCCTTGATCCCTTGGCCTTTTCTGAGGTAAGTTCTCCTGACGCTTAGGGCATGCATTCACATAATGCCCCATTTCCCTACAATTGTAGCACTGAACATTGGTAGCTTCCTTCTTCCCCTTGCAATCATGAGCTTGGTGGCCTTTTTCACCACACTTGTAACAGACTCTCATTCCCTTCAAGCAAGTACCAGGATGTTTCTTCCCGCATTTACCACAAGATGGATATTCAACCTTTCCTTTCTTCCCCTTATTTCCATTCCCAGATTGATCAGCAGGTCTCTTCTTCTCTTGCTTTGCTTTAAAGTCATAAGACTTAGAGAATTCCTTTTCGGTCTTGATAGCACATGAGACAATGTCTTCGTACGATGAAAAGGATTGTGAGACTAATGCTCGATGGAGAAATGGTTTTAACCCATCAAAGAAACGATCAATCTTACTTCTTGAGTTGCGAATATAATCACCAGCGTACCTCGCTAACCTTGTAAAGTTAGCCTCATACTTTGTGACATTCTCATCCTCCTTTTGTCTCAGACTCAGAAATTGTCTTTCCATATCTGCTCGATGGTCGCGAGGAAAGTATTTTTCTAAAAACAGATCTTTGAACTCCCTCCATTCCATATTTGATACTTCATCATCTTCCTTCGTATTTTGAATCAATGACCACCATTGATCAGCATCTCCAGTGAGGCGGTAAACTGCCATGATAACTTTTTCCCTTTCACTGCTCCCCAAAGCCTGAAATATTTTCTCTAGGGAAAATATCCATTGCTCAGCTACTAAGGGATTTGTACTCCCATTGAAAGTTGGTGGTTGCTGTCTCATGAAT
Organism: Viscum album; assembly: GCA_963277665.1. Classification (NCBI taxonomy): domain Eukaryota; kingdom Viridiplantae; phylum Streptophyta; class Magnoliopsida; order Santalales; family Viscaceae; genus Viscum; species Viscum album. The sequence continues at coordinate 873,071,385 of OY728125.1, forward strand.
CGATCTAACATTGATCCTCCACGCTGCGGATCAGGGTGCTCCATACGGGTAAGGTTATTATTCATAACCTGAGTAAGTTGTCCCAGTATGGTGATTAGTTGATCAGCACCAGTTGCATCACCAGCCCCACTATAATTATCTTGAGCAGGAGGGCAATCCCTACATGGAGTGCGTGCATTGATACGGTTTCCATTTCTTCCACTAGGCGCCATTTCTAAACAATGGCATAAACTAGATCAGTTTATGAATCAAAATACATAATCCCATACTTATAAAACACTAAACATAAATTGAACTATCTATGGATATAATCCATAATCATAAATATGTTTTCTTTGAGGAAGTATATACTCATAAACCTTTCATAACGATTTGTAAAGAAAATGAGAGTTATCCTAAGCATATCCCCCAGGAGTGTCGTAACCAAGAGTGCAGCAAGGACCATTGTCGTGCACCAGTTCCCGTTCGAGTCTAGCTCAAAGCGGTGTTTTCGGGTTTTACCCCTAGGTACATCTGTGCCAGAGCCGCCTCTACCTGCTCGTATCCAGACAGGGATGTATTGCTCGGAAAACTCACAAAATCTCTAAAATACCAAAATTCTAGGAAGTTCTTCTATACTAATCCTCAAAGTTCATCTTAGGTCTACATGCTCTAATCAGAATTTATCTAAATCTAGCTTCCTAGGTTTGTACTAAACTTCCTCTGATACCAACTGTAACGCCCCGAACCTAGTTACCCAGAGTCGGTGCATTATTACATAACATTGGCATGATCACAAGAAAGATCAAATCCCGAAAGACCGATTAGTTTAGTAGCATTGGAAACACTAGATATATTCATAAGTTTTACATTACATCATAAAATGAAAAACTACTACAACAACATAATGTTTCCAACGTCTACACTATAAACCCCTCATAATATCCCTGCAAGTCAATCATAATTTACTTCTTCACTACCTGGGAAAAATAAAACATAGAAAAGGGGTGAGCTCAAATGCCCAGTAAGGATAACAATATAGCGGAACATTCAAAATAAGCATAAACATTTAAGGCAATGAATTACTAAAACAAAAGACTTTTAAAATTGAACTTCAACATAGTATGGCAAAAGTAAAATGAAATAATGCCATTTACTTGTTCACATGGATATTCTACTAATCGAATAATCACATGCAATATCAATAACCACTTTAATAATGTTGGAATGCATAATGCCAGACTATCATAACCACATAGCCAAGGCCTCGTGCCAAGACTACAAATAAGATTTTGTCAAGGCCTTGTTCCAAGACACCAGTTTGTCTCATGAGACCTACCGATGCATCGAGGAGCTATAGCGGGCTCCACCCGTCACTTATTAAGTCCAATTCATTCCCATATGAAAAGGTTTAAACATAACATAAACATTCGTATTAAAACTAGCATACGAAATGTCAATAATTTCACCATAAACTATGAATGGTATAAAAATAGCACATCCACGGTCAAACATATCACAAAACCTTCAATACAATATAGAAGTTTTGTATCATAATAAATCAACATCAAATAATCTTAAAATCCATCAAAGGATGTTGACATAGATGAAATCAAAATTCTTTTTAAAGAAGTATCTCCTTTTATTTTGAAATCATTTAAGATCCATATAAAATAAAACATTTTCTTTGAAAATATTCTTATAAGCTTGTATGGAAAGCTTCGACAATTTTACAACGGCGGAAAATAACCGCACCCACCGTATAAGTTAAAAAAACATTCTTACCTCAATTCCGTCGAAAAGGTTAAAAACGACCTTGTTTTGAAAACAACGGAAAGATTCCTTTATAAAACTCTTATAAAAAGTCAAACAAGGGTATAAATGACTTTAACCCATATTCTTGTAAATAGTAAAAATGTTTTGAAATACATTTCGAAGAAACATGGATGTTGATGATAAAGAGATCCCAGTAGATTATTACGTATAATACAACCTCGGATAATGAAGAGATTGTGAAATAACCCTTACCTTGTACTTTTCCTTGGTTGGGGTAGGTTAAACTCCTGTATAATGGTGAAATAATTTTTATTAAATTATACAATAATCATATACATTAATATGATATCATATATGATCTTTTAACATTGCTTTGATAATAATATCTTAGTATTATCGTTGTTTCGGGTGTGAACTTTCTTGTTTTCTTTTGTATGTTTTGTTACGTAAGACATGTTTGTAAAGGATAGGTTGTATATTATTCATATCCAGAATGATATAAAGTCCTTAAACATCATTTTTAAATCATAAAATGATAATTATACTTGAATGGATACGATGGAGAATGAATCTCATCGCGTTCGTGGAGACGGTAGTCCGTACGTACGCACGAACGCTACTTCCATTTAATTTTTTATTTTAAAAGAATCGAATCCAAATGATACATAGGTATATTACTATTCCAGTATAATATAATATTTTATATATGTTACATAAGTTCATTAACACCATCCTTTATATGTTCCATGTGTGGTATGAACGAGTCATATCATTTTAAGGGGGCGGTAGTCCGCACTTCCTCAAATGAAATTATCGTATGTATATACAACATGAAACGAATAATGGTATGAAATAAAATGGAATTTCAGAAGCTTATATATAAAATATATATCCTTAATATCATATTTAATTACAGTGACATCATAATTGCCACCATGAGAGGTGGTAAGATGTATTTGAACAATCATCGTTTCGTGAGGCGTTAGTTTTCCATCCACAGAAACATTATGTTCATCATCCATTAGAAGGAGTTGTGTGTATGTGTAGTTTGAATCCTTCTTATAACAACATCCTAGTATATTTAGGATACTGGTGTTCTTACAAAATAAAGGAAATAAAAATATTTTGGGGGTTGGAGAAGCAAAATAAATGAAAATACTTTAAGAGAAATTGTTACCTTTAATTTAGGTAACTCACTTTGGTTGGAACCAATGGACTTCTTGAAATGCTTTCTGCCTAAGGGGAAGCTTCAAGGAGGAGGAGAGGGATGTGGGGAGCTTAGTTGGGAAGAGTTTGGACGAGCCAAGTGGCTTGAGAGGTGTGAGGAAAAGAGAAGGAGGAGTGCCCTTTTATAAGAGGGGTGAGGGGCACCTTTGGAAAAGCTAGAAATATTAATTTATAATAAATTCATATTCGGTTTTCAAAGGCTCCAAAGTTGACTATTCAAAGGATGAGGTGGGGATAGGTCGAGAACAACTCATCCAATAGAATTTAGACAGGTTTGGGTACTTATATTAACCTTATATTTAAGTATTAACTCTAAGTTAATTAGTTTCACTTTTACAATGTCTCTTTGTATTTTTATATAATATTGTTAATAAACTTACTATATACATCCAAGCGACCCCCAAGTGGTCCATTAATGATGAACCTATCATAATATAAGTCTCTTGGCCGAACCTTAGATTTTTAGGAATTTAATATCAATTAATAATATAATATTTGTTTTAAGAACTCTTTTATGTCAATTTTGACACTATTCAATAGTTGATTTTTGTGAAACTCCTAACAGATTGATTACTTCGAAAAAAGTCAATTAAATCAATCCTAATATATCATATTATCATAGAAAATTAGTTTAATTCATTAAAAGTTCCATATTATAATTATTTGGGTATTTATAAGATCAATTATTTTAATTTTTCACTATTTTAGTAATTACTGCATCATCATTGTGTCATAAATAAAATATATTATTTAATGTCTAAAAATTATAAAACAAATATCATTATGTAGGAAAGCGTTTTATCTTTCTAATGAATATTTATAATCTAAAATCCAACATGTATAACCCTATGTAAAAATTCTTCTTCTAAAAGATGTAAGCTTATGCCATTTTTATTTTTATTTTAACTTTATTAATATAATGTGTCATTATCACTTACAAGTGGCTCCAAGGGGTCCCCAAATTGACCCAAGGATGCCCATGGTCGGGTATGTGTACACCAATAAGGTTAGGACACGTTTTAAGGTAATTTTGTATTATTATAATATTATTTTTTTAACCCTTATTTACCGGATTTACCCTTTAACTATGGTAAATAAAATATTTACCGCAGTAATTATTCAAAATGTGTAAAAATAAAAGTTACCTATTTACATAATTTGGACTTCCTGATTCAAAATATGGAATCCATTTTCCTAAATTCAAAATACAGAAGTGGCAGAAATTATTTTAAAATTAATTCCCGCTGTCAAAACAAAAAGCGTGTTTTTAAGAGGTAATAACTATCAAAAGATTGACACTTGTTTATGTTCGGTTTAATTGTAAAATTATGTCCAATGACCAACATTATATTAAATGGTAAAAATATATTCTAAATATACTTTAAAACCACTCAAAATCACAATTTATCACTATTAATTATTTTGATTAAAAAAGTTGTTTTTAATTAAAATTTAGAAATTTTCAGTATTCATCAAAATATGAAAGTTATCCGAGATGTACCAAAATTTCACCCTAGGCTAATTTTTAATATTCCGAATCTAAAAATGAAGTCCATTTTGAAATATTGAATATATATGATTTCAAAAAGTAGGTATTACTATTCACAATGGCTAGTTTAATTAGTTGTGGTGTGTGTTAGAACTCGAGGTTGCGTACAACACACGCTATCGCATTATTCGAAGTGAAACGTACCATAGAAGCTTGGGGTGTTACAATATCCCCCATTAATTTTTTTTAATATGACAAGGAATATATATAAACGCCCACATATGAGGTTTTCAGACACAACGTGTAATTTGAAGATGATAGGCATGTCACATTGATTTTATTTGATCATAGGGATACCTAGGTGAATTTGACCATGTATAGTTGTCAGGTGTTGTAGATCTATGTAAATGATCCCTAAACCATTATTTTACATATAATTTCAATATATTATATATCTATTTCATTGAAATGTATTTTCCCAATTAATTTTTAGAATTACTGATAGAACTATTTGTTTCCCCTAAATTTTGATACATTCATTGAACCTAGTCTAGACGTTTTAGTCTGCATTTAATTTTCCTCAATAGTTCAATGTGAATATGGTTGGGTGTGTGAATCCATGTAAAATTGGTTATAGCCTCCCATTTTGGTTATTCCTTTTAGTACTGGTCTCCAACCCTATCCTATGTGTGCATTCTTGGTGAATTTCCAGCTCAATCATCGACCGTCTGCAAGGGACTTGATGGATTTTTTTCAAGAAAAACTATTATCAATGGTTACCGACCAGGATATGGTTTTTGGAGGTACTTCCCAATGTGTAGTTTTGTTGGAATTTAATGGAAACAATTTCAATGTGTCTCGAGTGTGACTTTTAGTCTTTAAAACCCAGTGTTTTGTAGCTTCTAATGCATCCATACATTAATACTCTAATGATGTTCTTTTCATCAAAAAAACAGGATACATTCATTATAGGGAATATTGGTTCATTAATCATATCGGATTGAGTCTTTTGACCATCCTTATCGAGTCATCTCCCCATATATATAATCTCATATGTTTGTGGGAAATATTAATTACATATAGGATACCTACATTAATATATCCAACCATGTTTGTGATTCGAGATCATGAAAATTATCCGATGTGAAATGAGGATTCCATTTAGGGGACAACTTGTGAGATTTTTTCTCCAGGAAGATAGGTAGAAGAACCCCATACTATCATGATGTATATTGTATGAGAATATTATGATGACGATGATTTTATGCTTACAAAACGTCAGAGTTACAAATATAGAGGTTTTTAATTCTATGTGGTGATCCATATCTGTATACAATAGATGATTGTATTGTGTGGATGATTCTTGTTTTTAGGCATCTGTAATACATAGACGATCCGTTTTTTGTGCTGGATGTGATCCTCTTCCATGGAACAATGGGTTGATGGTGGAGTTTACTCATGTTGACCCATAATGAGTTAGAAAACTCATGGTATGACTTCCATTAGATATATCATGAGATGTATTTCCTTACAAGCTTACATTTAGTTCAAACTCGGTAGATTGTGGTTTATGGATCATACATAGTAATCCCCCGATATTATTCAATTATGTAACATATAACTATAAAGGATTCATCATGGTATATATTGAGACATCTATTATAGTGTAGTGAACCTATAAATTACCACTTATAAATAAGTTCTAGAGTGGGTACTGGTGATAGATATATTCTGTATGGGGGTTTCCATATAGAAACAGTTGGTAGAGGGTAGCATAAGGTTGATATATCTTTTTAAACAAGAATGTTAAAATCTTTAGGGTCAACAAATATGAGACAACCTCATGACCAGAAATACGAACACGGTAATGAATATATTGGAAAATTTATATGACCTTGGATGAAATGATAAGGGTTTTGTAATTAATGTAATGGGAGTGGTCAAACATACATGATTTTTTGACATGAAATGAATTGTGGGGGAAGAATGATAGAATATTTACTACCAAAATGAAAGAAAATTTGTTAACATGGATTTTCTATGTGAGGTACGGGTGGCCCTATGTGAGATAGATAAGGATGGATTTAATGTGGGTATCTCGTAGGAGGATAAGATGGTGGATGATGTTATTATCTCCTTCTAATAGAGCGACCACCACTAGGAGGCCAACTTCTTACTTTGGGGGATAGAATATGGGGATACTGTTAGCTATAAACAATAGAATATTATGACCCTAGAACCATACAAATTAATTTTTTAATTATTAGAAAAAATTTAATGGAAAAGAGGGAAACCAATACAAAAAAAGGAAATAGTCAAACAACATGATCTGAAATATCTGAATCTATGAGTTGAAATTTGAGCCTTTTAGAGAACTTACCTCTGAGTAGAGTCAATTTGAAGTTGGGATCCTCTTCATCCCAATAATCATTTTGGTGGTTTTCAAAAATATAAACCATATTATCCCATATTTTTATGAGATCTTCTATTGTATCCTTCTTCCCATTAAATACTCGTACCAACAATTCATGTTGTTTATGGCCCCATTCACCCTTCTCCTTAAAAAGGATGGCCTGGAATTATCTCCCGACCAGCCAGTCAAATTCCACTTGCATACTGTTGAACTCGAAGATCATATCCAATAATTATTCATTGTAGTTGATGATGGTTTCCCACTAATCATATTCCATCATTTTACACCCACATTTAAGGATGTTTGGTTCAATAATCTCTTTTCTTGAATCCATCGGGTCAGTGATAAATGGTTTCCCTGCTGCTGGTTCAAGCTCCTTTTCAGAATATATCCACGCTTTCTTGGGTTTCTTATGAGGAATCTACCTTTTGCTTTTGGACATGGTGAGAGGAGGTATAGGTAAAAAGGAGTAGTATTTTTTCTTCCACAGCCTCTGAGAGTGATTTATGAATGCTTCTAAGTTAATGAAGTTGTCTTTTCCATTCTTTTAAGAGAATATAATGTATTTTTAGACATGTACTGCTTTCTTTGCCACAACAGGGGAGTCCATATCTAACTAACTTTCCTCATTAGAACTCTCCAGTCGTGAGGTAATGAACACTCCATGATCAGCCACTTTTTCATCCCTTCCATCCACCACATGGACCTCTTCACCATCCAAAACTGCATAATGTTTAGGATAAATAGTACACATTCCCCCAAAATGTATTGTATCAACATAAGATGAACTGTTCTTTGATACCTAGTAATGAATATTCGAACAACTAGGCTGCTCAAATCTATAGCCCATGTACTATAATTGTGTATTTCTATATTCCAAACCACAGTATGAATCTATCCTCCTACACATGGAATGAATTCCATTCACGAAACATATTTGATATTTTTACTAGAGAATTATGGCTACCTGGCTGAAACAACTTCTAGTTGGGGGAACCTCTCTCCAGCCAAATATCACACTCTTGCACTACCACCCCTCTTCCACATGACAATGAACAAACACCCATATCCTTTAATAGATGACCAAAAAAATCTTAAACAGATGGCTTTGGATCATTAGGGATTTCATTCCTCAATACACGTGAAGAACAACCCTACCCTAATCCTGGAAGAACCTCGGCATGGCGATAACCATGTCTGATTAACTCCTCACCCAAATGTTCCTGGGAAACCTGGGTCACCATAGCAGCAAATGTCTATAGAAGGGTATGCCCTGTATCTCTTGGGACATCCCCAAACCTCTTATCAGTCCCTTCTAAACCAAAAGCATGAACAAAAAAAGCCTCACCGGTCACAACTACAACTAGTTTCTCTTCGTGCCTCAAGGGTGGTTCATCCAAACACACACCTCGAGTAGTTTTTAGACAATCAAGGTAGAGTTACCCTTATCTAATGCATGTGGAGGAAAAAATCATCCCTGATTCATAATAAATAATTTTTTTTACATGTATTCTCCATTAGTGATGATCCACACCACATCTGGTGGGAGAATTAAGACTTTTATTTACAAAGAAATGTGCTCCACATTTAGATTCTTTAGGGTAGATGTCCTATAATCAGAGTGCATGAAGCAGCCAATGTAATTTCTTATGAATCCTAGAAGTTACAGGTTCTAGAAGGTAATTGGAGGATCGAATATTGAATCCATATATTCATCATGGAGGGGCCAAAATTCTTGTGATGGTGGAACAACCAGTGAATAATATGAAAATGAAAGCAGCAAATAGATCACACAGATCAAGAAAAAGATCGCACTAGATCTTCATCACATGAAAAATGAAAAATAATCTATCTTGGTCCTAGGAGGCCAAAAACCGCTTGATGATTTAATTCCCATTCATCATTCAAATACTTATCAAATAAATCTACTGGATGTCGACGTGGGAAAAAATCACAACCAGGGCTTTAGAGAGTAGAGAAAAAGCATTGGTGATTTCCTACAAAGAAATCTGGACCCCTAGTTGACCATGGAGGATTCTAATTTTGTGTGGTGATCTATATAGAAATGTAGTATATGATTGTATTGAGTCGGTGATTTGAGTTCTCTGATATCATTAAAAACTATATGACCCATATTTTTCACTGGAAATGAGCCTTTTGCATGGACTTATGGGTTGATGGTGTAGTTAAGTCATGTTGACAAATAATGAGTTAGAACACTCATGGTATGACTTCTAAAAGATATATCAAAAGTATTAATTACTCACATACATACATTCAACTAAAATTTAATTGTGAGTCATTTATTAATATACTTATTCACAATGATAAGGAGGGATTATATTTTAATCAGTTCATTATTCTAACTCATTTGTTTCTCAAGACTGTGAGGGAGGTTTTTTGGAAAACATTTACAATGAGATTATGTGTTAAAAAAATTCCTAATGAAATTAAAAATATGGATTTTCTGAAGGAGGGAATCATTTCACCCTTTACCATGGGATGAATGTGGACCTAATCATGAAGAAAAATGAGGTTATGGGAGAGTTACACAATTATTCGTTTGTTGTACATCCCTTTATATGGATGATGTATAGAGACATTCAACATAAATTTTGGTGGGTTGGGATGAGGTGGATCATTGTCAAGATTTTCTTTTAGTGTCTCACATTTTTTGTAGTTGGAGGATGAGAACTAGGTCACTACATGTTTTTTTATCAGCTTAAGATCATAGAGTGGAAGTGTGGTGAATTATCCATGGACATCTTAATAGAGCTTTTATGGATACTGAGATTCCATGATTCCATTTGGGTGAATGTTGACTAACATACAAAGTCCAAAAAATTCCTAGTGGTCTGGGAGAAGAGTTAAATGGATTGTTTATTTCATTTTAACATTATGTAGATTTAGAACCCTAATAGATTTACCATGATTATTGTCTAAATTCATGATGTGCAGTTCATTCCACGATTGTGGGTACACATGCATATAGAATTTGAGACCTATATGAGATTGATTTATAGAATTTCAAACCCATAATGATTGGATGAAGAAAAAATTATACATGTGATAGAGGATATTTTTATGGCCTCTATATTAGACTTTTTCTTGATCTAGAAGCATCACTTATCATTTTTTATAAATTTCATATAATAATATCTATGAATCTAATATTAGGACAAAACCTTCATGCCCATGTATGAGAGACCATATAATTGATCCTTAAGATAGATTGATATTGAGAAGGTATGTCTTGTTAGGATATTTATTATCATGTAAATGATTGACAAGGTCTAGGTGATTCACAAGCGGATAAGGGATCCTCAGAACATATATAAATCTATTGAAGATATGTGTTATATGACCTTAGAGTACGATTAGGGAGACCATGTTTTTTTTATATTCTCCCCAAGATGATGATTAATTTTTATAGATAAGGGAGTGATATTCTTGAGGTTTATCATGGCATTCAAGATATTAGAGAGGAACTGTGAGGTTATTTTACCCCTTCCTAACCCCCACGGTTCAATATCATGTGTGACATCTTCCAGGTTCCACAAAAAAGGATATAATTCCATGATAATTTGAATTATATCGAATGGATGATCTAGAAAGCATGGATGGATCCACCTTCATGGAGTTCCTGATTGATACTATGGATTGTGAGGATTAGATCCTATATTGATGGACTATTTCCTTGGTTTGTGTGCAGTTTCTACAAGATATTAAATAGAAGATATCCTATAAGAGGGTGGTAAAGTTATAGAATAATATTCCATGACTTTTTCCCCTATTTTTACATTTCATTTAATAAAATAATGCATTATAGAATATATTAGAGATCATATTTTTTCAATGATCAAATTTGAAATGTATTAAGAAATATTTTTGGATATTGGGATAAATACGGTAGGAAATTCTAATTCTTATTGATCCCTAAATTAAATTTCTTAAAATATTTTATATATTTTATATCACCCACACATATATTTTTTATATATATTGGAATACATCTTAAATGGCGTATCAAATTGAAAATATGAGTCTGTGGTTGAATATATAGAATATTGTTTTCTTCATACATGATCAAATGTTTGTTGGCAAGAAATGTCCAGAAAAGGTGACACCTATCATGTTCATCTAATTAAAAAAATATATCTAATTTGTTTTAAATTAAATGAAAAAACTAAAATTAGTATATAAATTAGATTTTATTTAGAATATAAATGGATATCCACATAACTCTAGCTTAACGAAGAGGAGTTTCAATATTTCATCATTTACTGATTGGGATCAGACATCGATCAACTACCTAATCATGGTGAATTGATTCATAGAGAATGAAACAAATGATTCCCATCATTGGAGAAATTTTTATCCACCAATTAATGATTGTATATAGAGGTAGTGAATGGATTATTTTTTATTTACTTCCTTTTTAATTAATTACACATGGTTTCATTCACTAATTTAATTCACACATCTTCTGACCATCACGTGAGCCCTGTATATTGCTGATTCTTTTTATCATATCATTAGAACATTTTCTCAACCTATATTCACCATCTTGAAAATTTAGGCTGAGAATACATTGATAATGATGATTGTCACATTTATTTTAATATTCCTAATTTTCATTTACATTCATAACTATTGTACAACAGGGTCAATGATTGACTTAGTGGGGGTGAATTTATGTGAATAAACCCCCAAATTGAGTGTGGCAATGAAAAAAATGATCTTCCTATAGAGTTTTAGATGGATCAATATCCTTTAAATTATTTTATAGATTCTTATCTTGTATTTGGGATCCAGTATTCAATGGTGTTTTATGGAATCATCAAAGGGATGAAAACGATACAACAAATCATTGAGGGTAGGATAATGATTTGTTTTTCAGACAACAGGTAGAATTAATCGATGGACATAGGAAATTAACACAATTTTTGTGTCTTAAAACATTTGATTTGATGGTGGAAAAAACACATATGAGATGCACAGATAATATCTTTCAATTATTTTAAAATCGATCTATACTCCATATAGTCTGAAAAACACAAGCAATGTACATGAATTCATTTGGTTACATGTAAATTATAAAACAAATTAAATAAGACACACCATTTGGATTTCCCATACACTATGTGACCCATATTTTTATGAAATTCAATGTCTAGAGAGTGCACTCAAAGATACCATGTGGTCCTAAAATCCATTTTTAGTAGATCAGGTACCATGTGTGAACACATGGTAATTGTACACAGTCTTTGGCTGAGTGAAACATAAATATCCAACAGAACAATGCATAACCACAAGAGGATGTGACAAGTCATGTAGTATCCACACACATCATGTATTACTACATCTCATGATAGTCATGTGCTAGTATTTTCATGGATTGGTAGTCGAGTGGACCACCCATATTTTGGTTCCCTTATTTGAAATTAAATCATTTATGATTATTTTTTCACCCATAAATCCTTATTTTGAATTCATATTTTGGCCACTGAGTAGTACATCCTGAGTTTTTTCTAAATATAATGTGATTTTTAGTTATGTTTTAAAATATTGATATATAATTTGAGATGTTATAATAGGGATTCTTATTTAGGTGGATCTCATTGACATAAATGACTGAGAAATATCACTAGAGAGTGTCTACCTCCTTATAGGATCATGGGTTGTGTCCTCTAAGTTATATATGGCATATTCATGGTTGGATTTTGGTATGGTCCCCCTATATACAAAGTCGAAATGACCTATTGGATAATGGAATGATTCATCTATCTACTAAATAATACCCCCTAATAGACAACAAAATTGTTCCCATATCTACTGTGCAGTAACCCGATACATAATGTGGCATGGTTCCTCATTATATTTATTATTATCCCCTTATAGACTATAGATAGGGTCCATTAAATGTTGTGTGGTACCACCTGGATGGACTAGGGTGTGGTTATTCTATGTAATGATTGTTTCCCACTAATAGACTAGAGAAATGGATCAAATCGATTCACTAGTAACCCATAATAATATATTATTTGGATCCTATATCTATTAAGCTCTACACCATGTCAGACTAAAAAGAGGGTCACATATCTGTTGAGTGTCACCCATGACAGAATAAGTCATGGGTCTTCCTTATGCTAATTGGGATCCCCCTATCATACTAGGGTACATATACTCTACCCATTGAAAGGAACCAACTGGTGAACAAGGATTTGGTTCCTCCACATGGAAATTCTACCACCTTGACTATGTGGTACATTGGAGAAGTGTGGATCCTCCACATGGTATGATTAACAAACATAAACGCACGGTGATATGGAATCATTTATTGGTCAAATGGAACTCTTGAATGAGGCTTTTCATGGCTGGGATGTGATATTGAGATCACCATTCCCTATTTTATGTGTTTGAATTATGAGAATATATATATATATATTTATAAGTTGTCATTGGGATTGATTTTCCCTCATTCATTGGGGTTTTATGGAGTTATACCATAATGTCTCATATTTCTCTCTATTTTTTGTCACATCCTTCTATTCAGGTATATAATATATCATTCATGGTATTTTCTCACATTTGGGATGTGTGATAAGGACGACATAGAACATTGTGGTGAGTTCAAAGGATAATAGGGGTGCCACTGTGGATTTGACCATATATGGTGGTTGGTTTTTTGAGATTAGGAGTCAGATTCTATCAGGATTTATTTTCCATATACTGTATAGATGATGATTATATTATAGTTGTTCATATATTTTTTACCCTTTACTCTTTGGATTTCCCTATCTAACCCTATTTAAATGTTTTTATTGTATACATGGCTCTTTCTAAAGGTATTGTTTTCATTATTTTGTTTTCCTCTACAGTTTGTCATATAAATTATTGGGTTCACGAGTACTAGTACAATAGGAAAATGGATCCATTTTTAGTTATTCATTTTTATAATGGTATATAGGCCCTATGATATATAGGTGGTTTGGGGTAGTTGTGAATTGTTCTTACCATCACCTATTAGGACACAATGGATTATTACATGACACATGCATACATGTACATTAAGAAAATCTAGACCTTTTAGCTATTTATTTTTCCAATGGTATCTAAACCATGGCCTATAAATTAGGTATTGGGATATTTGTGTCTTTTTCATTCACTGACTAGGGGGACCCTAGGGGATCAGGTAATGAAATATATTTTCTTTAAGGCCAATAATCATTATTATTTATCATAAATGGATAATAAAGGACATCATATTGTGATAAGTATTTAATGGAAGAATAAAAGAGTTTTCTAGACTTACCTATGTTTCTACGGACTATAATGAATATGAAATTAAAACCCTAGTCAAGTATATACTAAGGATTTCCTTAAAAATTATATTATAGAGTGGAAATTAAAATTTTTGGGATGCAATATATTTAAGGGGGAGAATATAACTTTTGAAATAGTGGGTTCTCTAGACCCAACTATGCAGTACATTTGATTACCATATCATGTATTCAGTTAGATATGCATGATGATATCTTACCATTGTAGTGTAGACTTTTATGCGTCGACTAAAATAATGGTAATGTACAAAGGTTAATTGTCGTGTCAAGAGGCTATAGCAGATCCCATGCTATAATGAGAACCTCAAGATACAATAATATTGACCTAAAATATATTTTCTAAAGCCTATATACATATTACTGACTGGACACAGTAAAAGTCTGACTATCAGGTGCTGGGGGCTCATAAAAATGAGACTTATTCTCATGATGTTCTCACTTGGTGATCTCTAGTAGTTGATCATGAGGACATGCCCGCCAATAAAAACACAACATATTTTTGGTGTCATTAGGTGTTTATGTATACAGACATGTGTATTGGTCTCATGACATGAGACCATTACCAATGTACATCATTTGATTATGTACCTTAACGAAAGATGATAACCATGGTAGTGATGTTGTGGAAAGTTAGTTTGTGTTGGGTGTGTCGTTGGTGGTACGACATTGGCCGAATGGTCATGAAAGGATTTGTCATTTCCATGTTCAGGAAGTTGTATATCTTAGGCCTGGCTGATCGGTATAATGCCGCCTTCATAAGCCTTTAGCCAAATTAGTATAAAGGAAAATCCATCTGTATGGATCGACAAATAATAAATCAAGATAAGGACGATGAAACAAGAGTGCGTTCTGTTTTATGAGATATTTAATGACAAATATATTTTAGTACACAATCAGGGTTCGTAGGATTTTAGTCATTTCTATTACTATCCTTATGTATTTAGGGGCCATGATGAGTTGCGAGGCTTTTTTCTTGGTCTGAGGATTTTATTCACTGCTATCGAGATAAGGGCCTAGAGGGTCACACACAATAGCATATTCAAGAATCCGCCCTATTCAGTCAAATAGGCATATAGACATAGTGGGCCCCAACACAGGGTCTGAGTGTTGTACAAGTTATCGATCACTAGTGAATTAAATAAATTCATTAATATTCATGTTATGAATATTTGGGATTGAATTTATTTAATGTATTTACATGTTTAGTAAATACGAGAAAAATATTAACCGAATGAATATTATTTTAATATTTAAGGGTCATTTAATATTAATTGGGATAGCGAGTCGAGTTAAATGCCTCAGTTTTATCACTTAATATATTTCATATATATTACAAGTATTTGATAAAAATAATAAATAATATTGGCATAGTTATGATCGTCAAAATTATTTTATCTACTGAACATTGAAATAAACAGGTATTGGGGAACCCTACCGAGTATTTATCAATGTCTCTATAAATAAGAGGGGAGGCTATCTCTATTGAGTGTGAAAATCACTATTAATTCATTTTATGGAATGCATGTTGTGAGATACTCTCTCCTATTGCTCTCTAGAGAGATAAGCTCTCAATCCTACATGCTCAGATCATGATCTATCCCATGCATCGAAGGCTTGTCAATGTATTGATCGTTGGGATGTCGAAAGAATCCTCAGATCACTGCACTAGCACCTGGAATTCAACAATAAACATTCCAACGGATTATTGGAGTGTGTGTGGATAATATATAGGGATCCTACTTTGGATCCTTCAATCAATGATCTCCATCGTCTAGTTGCAGTCAAATGCACCTTCTAATTTTAAACAGGTACATTTTCACTTTAAATTTTTGATCCTAATAATTTACATAAGATCCCGAGAACTCTCTTGTGCTTGGATAGCCAGTGATGAAATTTTCTGTCATTCAGCCGATGAAAAATTATAAAATCCTCAGTGCACCAGCTTCCACTATGGGCCCCATACACCTAACAATAACCACCCAATATTTCACAATGTATTTTTCTTAAATGAACATTATCTTAATATATTTTTATAAACCAAACAGTTAAAAAAACTAAACTATGAAATATTAAAATTAAAATTATTAGAAATTTAAAATAAATTCCCGATAAAAAGGTAATATTACATTAGTAATTCTATCAAAATAGTATTAAAAACTTCTTATTTTTTAATTTATTTTTAATTTAATACAATTTTTATTTATATTATTTTTTTTATATTACTGATAATTTTATAATGTAATTAATTATAATATTATAAAATAAACAACATTTATTGATATATACATTCATCCTTATTTTAGAGTAATTTTTTTGGATGTTATAATGAATAATTTTTTAGGAGAATAGTTGTTTCGTAGGTCATTAAAATGTGTGATATTGTTTTAAGAATCACTGTTTCTATGCAGTTTCCTTTGGATTTATTCATGGATCCAGAAACATTCAACAGTTCATTCTCTAATGAGGATCTATTTTTTAAATACATGCATTTGTTATGTTTGATGATTATGATACTTTGGAACATACATTAGTCGAGAGGATGGGAGGTCAGACACGTCACACCTTTTTGGGGGGAATTATTGTCTACTCTAGGTCACTCTTTTTAAATTTTAGATATTTTCACAAAACATTATTAAATAATGAAGAATAACACAAGTTTCCCATAGAATTTTCAATCACTTAATTTCAGGTGTAAAATTTTTAATCATTAGTCTATTTTCAAGTATATTCATTAATGGATATATCTATATGTATTTGAGATTATTCATTTATGGTATCCTCATATATACTATTTAACAACTTTTTTAATCCTATTTATGATGATACTTGTTTTTAAGATACTCATTAGTGAACTATGTAATTTATTATCATCCAGAGAGATGAAGGATTTTATTTGATATAGGGATCATACCCATGAAATTGGTTACCTATATATCCTTGTGAAAGGAATCAAAACCCTCATTGTTGGGGGACACTTAATAGGACAAATCAAACCTTTTAAGGTAATGTGATAAGGATCAAACCCTACAGTTTAATTTCATGTGGTATGAACATCTATGAGAGATGTGGATTGTCAATGTTTGGAATGAGACATATGCTAAGGAAGCCCTAGGAACATGGAATGAATATGAGGTTCCACATAATATTATACCATGTTGGGAATATTTCCCATGGAGTAAAGGGTTGATTTGAAATTTTGGGTTTGAAACCCAATTAGGCTTTCTATGTATGCCATGGGAATGGGAATCAAATCCCAAATAGTTCAATGAGTCTTATAAGAGAGTATAGCCCTTTGAGAAAAATGAGTTTTGGGTTACATCTTGAAAAAATGTGTTGATGATTTTGGGGTTTAATTTGAGGAATATTCCTAAAAACGATTCCTAGATTAAGGGAATTAGGGTTGGATTCTTGAAGAGGATATCTAGTGATCTCAGGCCCTAAAAGTGCTTCCCACGTATCCTAGTTTGAACAAAAATCAACGATCTTGCAAATCCACGAAACATGTTTGTGTTATGACCATGAAAAATATCTATGCCAATGTGAGTCATGCATGGTGTGAGAAACAAAAAATCATAAATATTCAACAAACGAACCTACACATTTCTTTCTCTGATGGTGGAAGAGGGTGTATCTACAATGATGACCATGAAAGAGGTTGAGGTGACCTGGGAAGTGGGTGAAATACGATCCATCCCTCAATTGAAATTACATTGGACAAGGGTCTACTAGAAGGAAGAAGGGGTGAAGGTCAAGGGTTTACAACAGGATGGATGCTCAATGGGGACAAAGCATAGCAGGAGAGTGAAAGAGTGATGAAGGTCCCTGTTCCCATCTCCACACTTGTCTTTGGCACCAAATAAGATAAGAGGGATAATAATGATATCTCACGAAATAATACATAGGGGATTACATGAAGATGGTAGCCTTAAAATTGGTCTTGGATGGGGGGAGACGTCTCCTTTGCTTTCATGGAAAAGTAAGTGTGAAGCATACCTTACCTACCATAGTCATGAGGTTCTGGGTAATCACTCTGACAAAGGATATGTGAGGACCCAAACCCTCCTCCAAATTGAGAACATCTGATCATTTTTCCTAGAATAATGGTCCATGTGACTGTGGATATACAAACTCACAGACACTCCATGATTCATAACCCCATTGTGAAAAAATGTTGGAAACTTCTAACTGTGGATATACAAACTCTACTAGGAGACACGCTAATGTGAATTTTACAATGGTTTTATAAGTAATAAGCTTTTGGGGGATGTCTCAACATAATCAATTTTAGACAAGGTATCCAATGAATAAGAATCCTTTCAATGGATGGATTTGAAGAGGGCTTTATGTCTTGTAGACTAAAGAGAATATGTGAATCAAAAATAGTGCTCATATAGAGAAGGGTGCACATGTATTCGTGTAGATGTTTGGGTGCTTAGGTAGGATTGGGAGAACTGATGTTCACGTAACTGATGAACAATATATATGGTAATACTTATTTGTGACCTATTTCATTTCTTCATGAGTATTGGCAGGTTATCCCAGAAGTGGGGCACTCAAGTTCCTTTATGTGGAATAGGCAGTGCACAAGTATTTATGATTTATGGAGGCTGTGCACTTTAGGTGAACAAGTGTTATGGTTTTCAGACACTATAATGAAATAAGTCCATTTATCCTTCCTTGTGTAACCCTCCCCAAGTGTTGAATAACTACCTTAAAATTTTTGAAAGACTGGGGCGAAGCACAAGGGAATCCAAAGAAGTAATTCAACATTTGGGAAACTTTATCCATCGAAATGAATGCCCCATGTGTCTATTTATAGGAAAAAAATACCATGGGAGACACCTTAATTATATCTCCAAAATAAACACATCAATGAACTCTAGAAAGGGTGGTGCGATTTGAGTTTTCACATATGTATCACGAGTTCCTCTATAGGGACTTCTCCAAATCATTGCACTATACCGCGGGGGCTGCACCTCTGTTTGGGATCAGTGCTGAGCTGTTGTCTCGGTCCTTCGGGCCCATTCCTTTACTACCATCATTAACCACCATAAAAAATGCAGAGTGGCCCCGCAAACTTTTCAAGCACATTTGAGGACATTTTTTGGAAATGTACAGGGAACACATTTCATGGTGTCAACAAAAGCCCCCCTCCTAGAATTTTATTATTCTGAAATGAAAGGATTCTTGTTCTAAGGTAAATTTAGGGAACATTGATGTATTCCAACATCATTTGGTTAGATTTGGAGGTACATCATGTTTGGAAGGATACTCTAATATTTTCCTTAAGCCATGGGGCCTAATGACCATAGTTTGATTTTCTAGGGTTATATGGTCAACCCCAAAATATAGTATATATTGCTTTTTTATTACTCAATATTTTCTAAATCATATGAAATGTACATATAATGAGCTAGGACATGACTTTTATTCAAAGTGCCATTTGTGAGTTCTTAAATTAGTGAGTACCACGTCTTTTGTTATTGGAAAATTAGAGTCATGTATATTATACTGTAAATAGTTAATATTTAAGGTCTAATATGTTTCACCATAAATTTTTAAATTAGATCCCAAAAAAGACTCAGCAGCTATAAATTGATTTAATATTATTGTAACATCCCTGGTAAATAAAGAATATGAAATTTTCTAATTTATTAATATTTTTGAATAAAATATTAATATTAATTTAAAAGTAATGCTATGTTCGATTGCGTACCCAATATGCAACAACGTGTTTCTTTGAAATCATACGTTGGACACTAATAATATAATAATATTATTTTAAATGGTAGTTAAAACCTAGCCGTTGTAATGTCAGGAATGAACAGAATTAACTAAAAAATGATTATATATGTGTGTTAAATATTTTTACATTTATCCAATAAATGATAGAGGCATAAAATGTGAATGAATCCAATTTTAAGCATAAATATTCTAATATTCATTAAAAGGTCAATTAACAGCCTTTTGATGGAGAACTTTTTTTAAGTCAAATTATTGTCCCTATTATATGTTATATTTGAAAAATTAAAATCCTTCTTTAGAATGAAGACATAATGATTTACTTTGTGTATGTTTTTGATATTTTCCCGATAATGTTCATTTTTAATAAATAGTGAAAAATGTTGTATTTTAATTCAAAACCTCCTTTTAGTCTAATTTATTTATATGGTCAGATTATCTTTTAAATTGGTTTTAAAGTGTAATTAGAATATATTTTTAGCCTTTAATCCAATTTTGTTCATTGGAATTAATTTCACTTTGAAATTGGACATAAACAAGTGTCAATCTTTTGGTAGATATTATTTCTTAAAAACACGCTATTTGTTTTGACAATAGGAATTAATTATAAAATTAATTAATGCAACTTCTATATTTTGAATTTGGTAAAATGGAAATCATTTTTGAATTTGGAATATCAAATATATCTTAGGATGAATTTTTTTTATTTTTCTAAAAAACATAAATTTTTGATGAATAGTGAAACCACTAAGTTGTAGTTAAAAAATAGATTTTTTGATTAAATGAAAATTTACCGCTTCTATGATTTGAATTTCAAAAATCCAACCTACATGGTTATCATTTTTAAATAAAATATGGTTCATTGGGATAAAAATAATTTTTGGTGGATAGTAATTTTTTAGTTTTATTAACCGCGATAAGAGGTAATTAGGGTAATTTAAGGTAAAAAATAGGTTATAATAAGATTAAATTACCTTGAAACTTGTCCTAACCTTATTATTTGAGTCATTTCCGACCAAGAAAACACATGGGTCAATTTTTGGGACCCCATGGAGCCACTTGGGAAAGATAATGACATTAATACCTTTTATTTAAATTAAAAATAAAAATGTCACAAACATGTATTGTTTTACTAATAAAATTTTTACACGGGGATATACATGTCATATTTTCAACTATTAATATTCATTAGAAATCTAAAACGATTTCCTAAAAGATGGTAATTTTTTTATAAATTTTTACAACAAATAAATAAAATTATTTATAACACGATGATGATGCATTGTTTATGTCATTAATGAATAATTAAAATAAATAAGAAGATAATGTTTATAATAATATCCAAAACCGGCCCAATTATTATTGGATGATTTTATTTAAAACATGGGCCACCTTAACTTTGAATTTAATGATTTTGGGACCTTTAGAAAGCGAAAATAAAAATATAATAAAATAATACTTTCATGCTTTCCAAAAGATCCCCTTCTCTCCTTTAGAAAAAACCGCAGTTCCTACTCATCTCTCACACTTCTCAAGCCCATTATCTCGACCAAAACCTACTAAAATAAGCTCCCTATATCTCTCTCTTCATACTAGAAGCCTTAACTTAGGCAAAAATCTCTTCAAGTAACCCATTTGGTTCAAACGAAGGGGAGTTACTCGATTTATAGGTAATGTATTCTCTTATGTTCTTTTGTTTTATTTCTCGTCTCCAACCCCCTACACTCTTTTAATTACTTTATTTTGTAAATAAACAGTATATTCAATAGAATAGGATGTTTATATGAGATATATTCGAGCTACACTAACACACACATCCATATAAGGGGTGAAGAAGATACTTTTTCTGTGGAAGGTGAACTACAGCCTCACAAAATGATGATTGTTCAATTATCATCTACTGCTTGTCATGGTGGCCATTATAATGTCACTATATTTTATATATGATAAATATTATATTTATGTCATCTCTATGATTCTGTATTTTATATCTAAAACATACTTTTATGCTTTGCATGTTGTGCAAATGTGATAATTTAATTTGAGGATGTGTGGACTACCGCCACCTCAAGTGATGTGACTCGTTCATGCAATACATGGAATTTATAAAGAATGAAATTAATGAAATTATGTGACCTATATAACATATATATTATAATGGAATTATAATATATATATATATATATATATATATCATTTAGTTTTAATTCCATTAATATGAAAAAGAAATGAAAGTAGTGTTCATGCGTACGTACGACCTACCCTCTCCATGAACGATTCATTTAATTTTTATCTGAAAATGTTATAGAATAGAATAAAATGAATTTATACTAGATTTATATGATATTTAAATCATTAATACTATTCTGCAGATGATTTACTTTTAACTACATGGAAAATTCTTTTCAAACAAGTTTATTTTTTACTCTTGTACCGAACATCAACAAAAACGTCTGATATGAACTCACATAATTATCAAATTATTATAACATTATAATATGTGATATTAATTGAATAATAAATTTTAAAAAAGGTAAATAAGACATTATAAATTGACAAATGTTTATTATTCAGGAATATAAAGAAACGAACAAGACACGTCAGACATGAGGTAAGAGATCTTACCACTATCTTTCTTTTTAAGTACTCTCTTTTATGTCATTTATTTCAAGATCCATATTCATATGTTGGGGATGTTCTTTTATATTCATACTACTATTATTTTCATGTTCATATGATGAGAGACCCCCTATTTCTCTCATCAATTCATTTTTTGAACGTTTGAGTGGCGTCGTTAGGCTGCCAAATTCTTGTAAGGGGATCTCTTCTCTCACTTTTAATTTCATGAGATTTCAATTGTTCTCCCATTATTTGTTGCATGTGGTGAATTGTGTTCTGAAATTTCATATATATTATCATTATTATATTTATATTCATGGTATTATATGATTCATTTGGTGTTTATTATCTTTTCGTCATACAACTCTATTGATAACAACGAGGTTAGGGGTTTTTATATAACATTTTATTCCCATGAGATTCATGATACATTTTCCACATATTCATTTTGTGTGGAGTATATACTACCCATTATTGTATTCCTTGTGTAATATATTTTAATTAATGGGTATCTACAACTTCATTTAATGACCCTTCTTTCATAGGGTTTACGTCTCTAAAGTTACCCAAATCGATAAGGGAACCTTCCACCCTCCTCTTTTGAAAAGACTTCTTTTTGTTAGGTCTTATAATTTGCACCTTCTTATGTTGGGATGTGTTCTTATATTTCCTTATCGCTGTCGAATTTCTGTAAGGGAACTACTTAACCCAATTTCAATTATTTGGGTTAAACCTCCACTTCTTTGTTATGTCGGTCTATTAATATGTGTGGACGCCCACTGATTATTTTACACTTAATATCCACTTATATTGAGTGTATTTATATTTGTCACACAAAATTATTTAATTGATTTATACATAATCTAAGGATATAGTCTTTATAAGGTACTTCATCTCTATCTCCTTTTATTGAGGCATCCTTTGATTTATTCATGACATTCTTTTATATGGTGTATAAAACCCTTTTGACTTTTCATTTCATTCAAATGAAATCTTTTCTCTACGAAGAATTTTACTAAACGACAAAAAGGAATGTTTCTTTTTTTTATGAAAGTGGTGATAACGACTTTTTGCATCGCCAGGAGTAGTTTTTGATCTTTGGATTCCTTAACAAGTCGTAATGTTATTAAAGGGAATATAAATATCATATACTCTTCTAAGTATTTCGTATTGAAAATGGTTTTGATAATGTTTTGATTATATGAATGTTTTGTATTGATATATTGTTATTAACATGTTGAAATGTTTTGTTTCCTATATCCATGTTTTATGTGATAAGATTATGTTATGGTTCTTGGGAATTTTTCATGAAGACGAGTGGTTCCATGATAAACTAAGGGCGGGTTATCCTGAGATAGCTCTTTAATTCATTGGGTAACGCGAAGGAGTTAAACACTAAGGTTTTTTCAAAGAGATTTAGGGAATATACTGTGATTGGTATTCCAAAAGTAACCATGAAGGTTGCTCCCTATGTAAGAATGTTATGAATGCCTCAAGTTACCTTTAAGTCTTATGATTTCTATGAGTTCTTCATAAATAATATGTTTTCATGTGGTATGTTAATGTGCTTATGTTTTATGAGTAATGTATTATTTCATTGATTCTGATTCATACATGGACTAATGTTTTATTTCCATATTTGTATCCCTTACTGAGCTTTTTATGCTCATCCCATGTTTCTGAAACGTTTTCCACAGGACTTAAAGATGAATAGGGTCAAGGATGGGATCAAGGGAAGATATGATATCTAATACATGGAACTAGACATGATTCGTTTTAAGAGTTTTTATTTTATGAAAAAATGTAATCTGATTTGAAGTGTTTACTTTGTAATATTTTGAGATATAATAGTTATGGCCTAATTATCTAAAACTCTAAAACTGAAAAGATACTCAATGTGAATGATTCATTTAATTCAAGATTATGTAATGTTTTAAGGCTGAGTCCTTATAATTATTTAGATATTTCCATATGGAATCATGAACCATTATTTTTATAGTCACCAAATTTAATACTTATGTTAACATAACTGGAGTCTCTTCCATGAAAAAAGATACCATTTTATAAGAAAACCCATTATGAGTGTTCTATTTTGTACGGACAATTGAGTAATTTTCTGTATAGCCAAATAGTGGCATCTTTTGACTGAAAACCCCTTTATGAAGGCATCTTATGCAAGGGAACCTAAGGGAATTCCCTGCACTCTGAAGAAAAATAGCTCTTAAGAATTTAACATTTTACTTCTGATAGACAAGGAAAAATATGATTTGGTTGACTAAAGACCACAGTGGGTACTATTTCCCTGAAAAGTTATTTTAAGAATAAATTTCCATTTCATGCTGACATATTTCATGAATATAAAAACATATTCTATATAAATATAGTGTACGAAAAATGGTTAAAATATAACAAAATGGTGAATTTATGATATAATACTATTCAGTTTTGAGTCATGCATTGAGGAAATTTTATTTTATAGATTTTCAGTCATGCAGTGTGGATATTGTACTATGCGGTTTTAAGTCTTTCTGTGAGGACTTTATATTGTGCAGCTTTATGTCATTCTGTGATGAAATTTTGGGGCATTAATTTATTTTCTTTAGCTCCGACCAAAGATATGTGATTCTTTCAATTTATTGAAAATATGTTTAGAAATATACTGCCATATTAATTTGTAGATTAGAAAATTGTAAACTTCAATTTATGAATTTCTCAATTTGAAGGATGAAAGGGGAAAAGGGATAAAATAATTAAAGGAATACCTTTCGATGAATGAAGTTACCATTGTTTGACAAACTCGTTATGGGGGTTGTATTATGCAGGCAAAATCGAGGAATATGTTGTATTAACAAATAGAGGAATATTATGACTGAAAAAACCCATTATATTGGGAACAAATGCAATTCCATCTATAGGCACATGCTGTAGAGTCCTGCAAAAGAGCTCTATGATATTTGGCATTATATTTCTAAAAACCAAAGAAAATTTCTGAAAATTATGATTTTTAGAAATACAATGTTTTGTTTATGGAGAAATGTACCTAAATTTAGAGAAGGTATTTCCAACAATGATTTCTAATGAATCAAAAGAATAATATTTCTACAATGGACTAAACCAAACATAATAAGTATGGTGTCTGTAGTTTTTTATCATACAACTAAGTCTAGAAATGGAAATAATATATGATATGGGGTCGATTTATCCAAGGTTATTTTCATATTAAATTGAAAATATGAAGAGGAAAATGTGTAAACCATGTTCATGAAGGCTTTTTAGATTGAGAGAATGATATTAGGGAAAATACACATGAATGAATGTTTTAAAATACAGATTTTTGTATATTGTCAATAATGGTCAATGGGGATATAAGACACTTTAACCAAGAATGAAATTATGATCATATGACAAAACCGTTATGGTGGCTGTATTATGCAGGGCCAACTAGGGAATATGATACATAGCCAAATTATGGTATTTTTTGACTGAGAAGACAGTTATGTAGGAAAATTTCATAAAAGGTCACCTAAGGGCGCATACTTCATAGTAAAAAAAGATCTCTCCGATGCTATCAATTATCTCACCAGAAACCGTAGGAACGATTATAATGTTCTTAAAATATTCATGATTAAGAGTGTTAAATAAGGAGGAGGTAGTTCTCAATGAATACGAGGAATATTTGATTCATTACTGATCATGAATTTTGAATCCCTTACATAGATTTGATTCGTATGTAAAATGGGTACATTATTGCATCCTTGATGAATTAATTGATGAGAGAACCTAAAAATAATATTTTTGTGCATAGATATATCTTTTTACTATATAAAAAAGAATGGGGTTAATAAATTTATTCAAGGATATGATATGGATTTAAGGCATAGTCATCACTAAGTATCTTAATGGTATTAGAATCAATCCACACATAGTTCTTAAAAAGGCCAGGTAGTTTATCATCATACTGTTGGAATATATGTTCTGCATTTTAAGGTCATGTAGACAGTATCATTTATAATCATAAAGGGAATTGAGACACCTTACATATATAGAGAATACTTTTACCCAATTTCTAAGCCCACGTAAGTTATGCATGGTGTGAGAAATAAGGAGAAATAAAGTTTTCTTCTGTAACACAAAGGTGATTCTAGTGACGAATAAGGGTATTATGATTAAGTGATTGGCGATCCATGTCATATGACATAGGATAACTACAAATATTATTAGATAAAGAATCATTCCAAAAACAATTCTTTTAATTATATTCACTTTAACGTCATGCTGTAAGGAAGAGAGAAAACAATGTGAAAAGAAAGACATGTTTTAGGTGTACTAAGGGATAAAAACAAAGTGTATCTACAATGTGTCAGTACATGTCTTGCTGGTAAAAATATTTAAACCTAAAAATGTTCATTAAAAATTCCATATATTTGTTTGATTCTTTTATAAGGAATGGAGATTTTTAAAGATCATGTATTGTCCCATAATTGGATATCTAGGTGTCTCTACGCATTTAATTGAAAATGATAATCAACCCATACATACTTCATTAAAAAATAATTTCCCACACCAATTGTGTTTGACATGGGAGACAGGGGGATTTAATACTTTCTAGAAGAATGATTAAATTTAAGACACAATATGGTATGAAAATAACATCTTGTATCTTAAAAGAGAACTCTATAAATCAACTTTATATAAATGAGAAGAAGAAAAATAAATTAAAATTTTGTGGTTTTAGCTAGGCCCTATATTGGAGATCTAAGAATCACTACGTATCTCTTTGAAAATGAGAATCAAGACACACATAATTCTTGAGATTTTTCCCATATGCAGCTATGATATAGACATAGGGAAGATGAGGACTCTTGTGCCACCAAGTAGTATCAATTATATCAATGATTCTTACATATAAAAGTTCAAAATGTTGAGTAGAGATGATATTAACAGTTCAAATTATATCATACTATTTAACATTGTGTGAAAAGGACAAAAATAGTACTTATTTTAACATAATGCAGCATGGATGCTTATGGTTCTTATGCTATTTAATATATTGAAACTCGGACATTGTAGTATTCAGTTTTAATTCTTGCAGTATGATCATGGTTACTTAGATGTTTTTAGTCTAGCAGCAAAGAAAACTATGCAACTACACAATGAATTTATTCATGACCATAAGATTGGTCAGAGTTGTAATAATCTCCTCATCCAATGATATTAAGGCATATACTATATTCAAGTAGACCTAATGTATGGTATAAGGTCATTCCCACTTTTTCTCAAGCTATAGAGGTTTAATTCCTGGTATCACTATAGTCCTGAGGACCAATAACAATTATCCTTGAATAAATCAATTGTTGTGAACTTTCTTGTTAAAATCTCATGCTATTATATTCTAATAGACTTCCAAATTATTCAATGTATGCAATATTTTTTCATCTAACCACTTCAGCTCATCAAACCATTTCTAATACTTCTCATCTGTAGACAACTGATCACAGATATTAAATATGAGTGAAGCTAATTTCATTTAGATTGAAAAAACCTCTCTTGTCCCATATATCAATGAATTAGAAGCTTCTTGAGTGATAGTACGAGTATTAGTCATGTAAGACCTTAAAGCATGAAAAAGTTTATCAGGTCAAGATTTCATATTTTTATCCACCATATTCTGGAGTATATTTGATAAAGTCTTATTAAAAGATACTATCAGTCTGTTGGCTACTGCATGATAGTCACATGAATGGATGTATTTGATATTGTGCTCATGATAAAAACTTTTTACATAAAAAAAATAGAAATTGTGCCATTTTCTGTTAATATTGAATGAGGGACACCAAAGGCACATTTGTAGAGGATCTTCTCATGATAGAAATTGGATCCATTTTCCTCTACATGATGACATCCTTAATCTATTCTCCATCGAAACATATTAGGAGGATTGTATCAAAGCCCTATTTTTATAAGATGGCCTGGTGATCTAGACTATCAAAAAGAGTAAAACTATCTGCTCCTTGTCAGATATATTTTTTTATCCCTAATTGGTGGTAGTACCCCATTTAAAAGGCATTCCACAATGAGTGTTCTCTATCCCATGGTAGGACCATATAGCTCGGAAATAGGGCTAATCACATTAATTTCCTCTTTCTTGGGTTAATGAAAGGTGATAACACATGATTGTGGGTGATGCTAATGATTGTCTCATTCTGATTTGGTTCTTCGTGGACTGTTTTTGCATTACCCAAAGCATTAGCTTTGGTGTTTTTTGATCATGGGACATGATAAAATGTCATCTATAATGTAAATTCACCTATTAACCCTCTGATGTAATCACACAAAGGTATTAAATCTTCTTTATTGATAGAATATTCCACGTTGATTTTATAGATTACCCAGTCTGAATCACATTTCACTTTTATGTGATTCACTTGGACCTGATGTGCCAATTTGTAACCTGCAATGAGGCCTTGATATTCTACCTCATTATTGGGACCACCTCTTGACAATATTAAGGATTAAGGTAAAAATTTCTTTTCTAGGGATATATGTATAATTCCTAACCCAACATTGATGAGTTTCGGGATTTACAATCTTCTCTATGTGGGACTTATGGAGGCACCATCAAAGTACATTTCCCATGATTGTGAATTATCATGAATAGAGAAAACCTCATCATCAAGAAAGTTAGTATTCAATGATATAACATTTGAAGATAGTCGTTCAGAACTGAATTCATCCAATGCATGGGATTTATTTCCATCTATGGTATAAGCTGGATATCAAACTATTACAAAATAACCACCCACCGTCTGAGACGTCCTGTAACCACAAAACGAATGAGGAGAAATTTGAGTGGGTTATTTTGAGACACTAATTGAACATCATTATATTGAAATTAATGCATCAATTTTTTCACAGCAATGATTAATTATAGAGAAAACTTTCCAATAATTTAATAACAAGTTTCTACTTTAAGTATAGTTCAAATAAGATATTAAAGGCTATTTTCATTCACAACATCATTCAATTAGGCAAGGAATGCACCCAATGATCACTCTAAAGTTGTTACATAAAGAATATGTGATCTTCATTCCATAGGTTGGACTAATATTGATGGACTCATGAGATATATATTGAGGCTATCAAATGATACTCAATAGTATTCAGTCTATTGATAGGTAACTCCCTTATTCATTAATCCGGTGAAGGGAAAACACTTGCCTTCTAAATTGGCGATGAAACAGTGTATATAATCCCTGTGTCCTTGGAGTCCTCATAATTCATTGAAATTTTGAGGGGGTGACATGTCAATGATTGATTTCATTTTCTCAGGATCAATATCTATACCATAATGGCATACTATGAAGCCAATTAACTTCCCTAAGATTACCCCGGAAGCACATTTCAAGGGGATAATCTTCTAACTATGTTACTGAATATTACTGAATATAGTTTAGAAATCATCAAAGTGATTATAACATTGTTTGGATTTGACAACCAAATCATCCAAATAACATTAAACAAATTTCATTAAAATGGTTTGAAGATATGGTTCATAGAATGTTGGTATGTTGCACCATCATTATTTAAGCCAATGGGTATTACCAGATTGAAAAACACACCATGAGGGGACATAAAGGCTGTTTATTCTTCTTCCCCTAGGTACATTTGGATTTGATTATACATAGAGTATCCATCCATGAAGGAAAAAGATTCATATCCATCTGTTGCATCAATTTAAGGCTTTGTTGTTGGAACTGGCAAGTCATCTATTGGACAATCCCGGTTAAGATCTCTAAAATCAATGAAATCTCTGATTTTCCTATTATTTTTTCACTGGGATAATGTTGTTCATCAAATTGGAATATTTAACCTCCCATAGAAATATTTCCTTTATAATCTTATCAAAATCATCTTTAATTTTTGAGTAATGAGTTGGGTGTGTTCTTTTTGCTGATTGTTTGAATCCTCGATGTTCTTCTGGAAATCCCAAATGGTGAGTGAATACATCAAGATGAAGAACATGAATTTATGTATAATTACACGAAACTATATCTTGATGTTGATTTATAAATGATGTATACACTTCTACATCTTTAGGAGTCATGGACAAACTAATTAGAGTTGGGCTTGGATCTTCTTTATGTACCTAGATTTATTTCTCTGAACTCATCCACAGTGGTGGAGACACCTTCCTCAAGTGCTGGAGGAAAATCCCTATGATCATCCACTTCATATTCGTTATGTTTTATCTATTCTATTTCATCATCTACAATATATGACAAGTAAAAACATCAAAAGTCATGGGAGGATCCATTAATTGAACATACTAAATATGAGACAACCATTTCAGACCCTACTGAGGATGAAGGGAATTCTTATAGTAATAAAGAGGATATGATAGATTGGGAATCAATATATTTTTCTTCCAATAGAATTTATACACCTTTGTGTACTATTATTGAAAAATTAGAGGATTTATATAGTTTAGTGGATGAAACGAATGCATCTCCATTTAAACTTCGATAACTTATTAGTGGACCAATAGTTTCTCTAATGTTATGAGGCACGAATGCCATAATTGGCATCATGAACATCAATGTAAGAGTTCATAGACTTGGATTTACCTTTTCAATTTGGTTTATTGGAAACACATAATCTGTACTTAGATGTATTATTTGGTTTGTTGGGATCTTTTCCAATCCATTCATAGAATTGACTCTTGTAATCTCATATCTCATGAACCATATTCATTTTGTGTGATAAAACTCCTCCTCAATATATCAAGATTCACATGTTTTAAATAAAGCATTATCACCATAAAATTTACTGATTTTACTATTGAAATAGTTCTTAACACATTGGTTATACGACGAAGGAATGGTTGTATGTTGTTGTAGACAATCCTTCTAAGAAGAATGTTTAAGGATGTGTCCTAATGAACAACCATGAAGACGGAATATGATACAAGATCTCCATATTATGTTCTGAGTGTAATCTCTCTCAAAGGATCTTGTTAATTGATATAATAACCGGTCAACATTAAGGTGGAAAGAGATTATTCAGATTCAGTAAGTCCTAATCGACGATGGGTACAAATGAGAATGAGGTTGACTTCGGAGCCATTATTAAAAAAGGCTTGTTAGATGTCTTTTTCATTGAATTTTATGGATAGATACAATGGTCTAATATGTACATGTAAAAATTCATCTTTATCTTTATCTGTAAAATATATTAGTACATGACATTCTATAGGATCATTCTATATACTGTAAACCTCATGAGCATCAACATCGGTTACAAACTCTTGAGGACTTAACAAAGCCTAAATAAGTGATTCTCTACGACCTTTTGACACATTCAAGGTACCCAAAATTTACAACATGGATATTAATAGGTCAATTAGTATCCAAACATCATTATTTTGATCTAGAGGTATGCATTTCTCAACATGGTAAAGTGGTTTTTTAGATTTATTTGAAGTTGATGCTTTTTATGTAGATGTACCCTGTATTGGAGAAGAAGTTTCAAATACTCTTGGTTTTGGTAGATTATACCGAATAAGTCTATATACCTACTGAGAGGAGGATGATGTGACATGTAATTAGTCCACCAAAATAATCAAATCAGAACGGAATCTGTCCACCATGGAAGAAACCCTTTGTTCTTGTTGAGCCCAATATCGAGCTCTCCCACTAGTTTCCACCACATATACAATTTAAGAAGTGTTAGAAATGAAGTAAGAGTTTTTCGAATTCCCACATCTTCCCATGTATCCCCAAACATGGAATCATACTCCAGTTCCCAAATTTGGTACATGGAACTCAGTCTCATTATAATCAAAATCAACATAAGCATTATGATTTGTTAACTAGATAAAATTACCATAAACAAAGATCAATTCATTATCTGATGAAGATTATTCCTGACATGTTTCTCAGTTGTTCTATATGGTGGGGCGGTTCCAGTTTGTTTGATGTAGATGGCATGAAATCTTGTAGAGTAAAAGAAAAAATTGTCTTTGACACAAGGTCATTTTTTTATTAATGCTATTTTCCCTTCTGATGACCTCAATTCCTTTTGGATAATTTTTTTTAATGAAGGTGGTTTTAATTTTGCAGGAATGGTGGAAGACACAATTAGTTGTTTCAACTATGTTAATAGAATGGAATGAGGTCAGATTATCATTTTCTTGACCATCCAGTCATCACATTTCTGCACATTTTTACTTTTAACTTTTCTACAATCACCTTATTCCTCTAAGAAAGTAGCAGTAAGACATGCTATTTAATCTGACAAACATTTCAGTTTCACATGTCTAGAGTCTAAAATTGTTTGAAGGAGGTTCGTAAAAACAAAAAAATTCTTGAATGGGGTCACAAACATCAAGAGAAAGGGAAAATAATTTGGATGATCTTAATCTTCTTCTTTGTTTGGTTTCGTCAACCTTAGAAATTGTATCAAATTGTTCTCCAGATTTGAGATGGCATAACTTTGAACTTGTTCATTCCGGAAGGAATAAAATTATCTCGTTAATTTAAAAATAATTATATATTTTATTTATTTGAACATATTAATGAGCCAATCATTATTTCTGAGACTCTAGAGGTTAATCCCTTCGATACGATGATGGTTTTGAAGTGGAAGCAGGTACAAGTTTTTTCTTGATGTAATGGTATCAGCCTCTTCATTCCCAGTTCTGCTTTCTAGAGCTAAAGGAATTACACATGTTTTATATTTTGATTCTATAATACAATCTTATATCTATTGAGAAATTGTTTTAAGGTCAGAAAACCCTCCTATGGATTTCACAGGTATCGGTGGTGTGCGTAACTCACCTCATTGATTTTCCACAAAAATTTGTAGAAATACTTATTTGAGGGAGTTCCATAAATTAGGAATATGTTAATCATTTCCATCACACAATGAGATCTGAAACACTTTCATTCTTCCTTTGTTTTCAATTTTTAAGATAAAAAAACTGTCTTCTTCGGTTGTTTTTAACTAAATTGAATAAGGAATTTGTGGTAGAGATCTTTTAATCTAGTAATTGATCAATAACGTAAAATTTTTTACCATAAAAAATCATTCTCCTATAATGATTCTACAAATCATCTGTGATTTACAGCTTCTTGTTGTTGAGGAGTCCCCATCATAGGGTCACAAGGTGAAACAAAATGTCCCATGTGTTTTTCTGGATCATAGAAACCATTATAGATTGGGAGTGTAATATTCACACCATTTGGTGGGGGAGGAATCAGATCCATACATTTAGTTAAGATTTTTTAAGACTAAACTAGTGCATGTTGTTCCATTATAGCTTCCAATATAGTTTTCATTGCCTCAATTATGTTCATAATAATTTGGGGAATATCTGGATGACCTCGAACCAATGTAGGTACAACAACTAGAGATTGAGTTGGTGCAACGATCGGCAAAACCCCTAGTGGTCATGCTGATATTATCCTTAGATAAATGACGAGAAAAAGATAATGAGGGTGTGTTTGATCCTTCCTTGGTTATGTACAAGTTTTTTAAAATTCAATATTCACTTCTCTAGTTACTACAATTCTTCATTACTTAGGATCTCCTATAGGATGTGGAAGTTGAATATCCACATGGGGAGTACATCTAGATGAAACGATGCTTCGATGTAACTCTGTATTGAGTCTTTTCAACCCTTTCAATTTCTTTTCTTGTTGTACACATCTATATTCAAGTGAATGAGATTGAAATTCTCTGATAGAAAAGTGATATGCCATCTGACCTTTACCTATCCCCTTGTTAGATGCCTTTTGGAGGGGGGAGTTGGTTATTTGAAGTTATGCCTCGATTATTGGAAACCATATTCCTTCAGGTACATTCACCTTATTAATTCTCATAATAGTGTATCGTATTATGAATAAGAAATTCATCTCATGATTCACCTAAACTGGACTCCTCTTTTTGAGGATCTTCTGTTCTAGTTTTAATGAAATTTAATGACTCCAAATGTGTTAATGGCATTTTTTCAATATATTTGTGATATCGTCTCCATCTGTATCTTCCATGATACTTTTTTCCCTTGTATGATGAATTCACAGAAACTATTTCATGGTTAGTAAACCAAAGGGAATCTTTATATAGATTAGTTTTGCGCTCTCATTGAAAATTCATCCCGAATAGGGAGAACACTAACATCCATTGACGAGGGGATTGTAGATGTTAAAAAGACCCCAGTCCTTTATAATAGTTTTGTTCTTGTTATTTTCATAAAATAACTGAACATTGATTAATGAGTTTGAAGGATGAAAAAAATGAGACCTCAAAACTGCAAGATGGGGTGGTTCTTGAACTACTATGGCTAGGATTCGTGTAGCTGGTCTTATGATTTTGTAAATTTTTGTTCCTACATTAGGTGGGTGAATTATCTTTCAACCACTCAAGTCACCTAATTGGGATTATTTTTGTGATATTTCAGACACTTTTGTTATCGGATGGCTAACATCCATTAATCAGGCGACCTATCCAAGATTACAAAATAATCGATGTAAATACAACTCAAAAATTTATTTTCTATGGTCTGGACTCTAATGGTAATTGATTGAGGTCTATTATTGAGCATTCAATTTATTACATAAAAAAACTGTTGATTGTGGCCGACTATGTGCAATAATATTGCATGAAACCACATTTGTCAGGATTTTTTGATTTTAGAGTGCAGTGAAATGAAATTCCCTATGTGCACCCCATCCTATGATACAAATACACGATGTGGAATTAGAAATTAACTAGTGTAGAATCTTTAAAACATTGATTCATTCATGTGGAAGGGTTATCTACTATTTTTTACCTTTAGATATCGGGAAACTATGAGTGATGCCAAGTAAATTTGGAATTGAAACCCTTCTATTAACTTTACATGATTTTGATAGTCATCCTATGGTAATAATTTGGTTTTTAAATGATAAAGATTCTTCCATATATTGAGGAATATATTTTGAATTCAATCTTCTTCCATCAATTCTGGATAGTAATAATGATAATTTTACAAAGCTAAGAACATGACTAGTATTTCTCCTTTAGAAAATTGTTTTCTCATTTTTTACATATCTTCAACTTCATTCACTAGATATTTATATACATGGTATTACCAATATAGAAACTCTGTCATATAAGTTAAATGACATAAGAGATGTTCAATGGATGAACATTCTCTTAATATGTCTTCTGGTTGAGAAAGTGTTTCACCCATCAATGACAGGGCATCACACATGAATGGTCGTGTGTTGGAATAGGCCTCAAGGTAAATGGGATTTCTCATTGATACATTATCAATTATAGAATCATCATGAAAATGTGAAATACTACTGCAGAGAGGACTTTTGTAGTGAATTATATCATGGGGATTACCTCCATGGTGGATTACATTACGTGATGAATCCCCTTGTTCGCTGAACTTATTTACACACAGAGTGTTTTTGTGGCTCTCAACATGAGATAATCTCTATGGATTGACCGATGTTTCATGAAAAAATCATTCATGATGATGTCTTTGATGGGGAACATCAGAATTACAACTACTACTCAGATAATATGGTAATGAGAGGGTATTATCTTGAGCTATAATAGATAAATGTCATAGGGCTTCAAGAACACCATCATTAAGATGATCCAGATTAAAGGTTCACTCTTAATTTTTCAACCATGTTTGATAATATTTCATTTTGGATGCTCTCTTACCAATAGTTGGAGCCACCTGTTGGGAGAAGTGGTTTTCATGGGTAGGTTTATGTGCCTTCCTTGGAGCTGCCATTAGAATGGGATGATTTACTTCAATTAAAAAGTGTGTATATTCTAGATCCTATTGTTTGTTTGATTTGGGGGAGTTTTCCCCATGATCCTCCTGGACTAGAAAAGCAGTGTATATCTACTCCGGGATGGCATGCTGATGTTTCATCCCATGATTGGAAATAAATTTATGTGTATGTTCCTCTGGTACAAATGAATTATTTATTATAATATGCTAACATGCTTCCACAAAAAGGGCAAGAATTCATGTCTTCCCTTTAACCAATGATATGATTTTTTTGGTGTCTTCAGTGGCCGAAATGAGAATATACTTCTTTTTTTATTGGTATTTGTTGTATGTCCCTAATCTTATCCACCTATTCTTATCAATGGGTATTGACAATACTCAAGTATGATGGTAAAGTGTTGGGTCTACCATAGATGTTTCTTCATATTATTCGGACTAACCTATTGATGCTAAATGAGACTATTTGTAGGATTGATGGATGATTATAGGTGTTTGTGTCTATTGGCTATTTCTTATCAATTATGGTTGATCGAATTTATACAATATTGGCAGAAAAAGTCTACTAGTAGAATTGGGAATTGTGAGCTGGTTTTTGTTCTTGTTTACCAAATTCCCCCACATTGGAATGGTGGGTTTTCTTATAGGTAGTCAGACAAGCCTATAGAGTAGCTAACACCTTTTAAGAAGGTCTATGTTCCTGTTCAAAGTACTCCACTAGATTTATCTAGTGGGATTGGTTTGTTACTGCGAGATGAGTCTGATCGACTACAAAATTAAGACGGAAGTGGGTATGTGACCTCTCATTGTTTGTCCTTATATTAATTTTATGGAATTTGACGGAGGGGGAACAGGTAAGAACCCACTCCCTATTGACAATATGCTATCCCCGTTGGTTCATATTGCATGCCCAGGTGTGAGGGAGCTAGGCCGAACTTCCAAAAGAAACACCCCCATCATGTAGGGTGTTCAATCTCAGCAGATCGTCTTGAGGGGGCGATTTTTACTGGGAGACATGAGGGAGGAAAAATTCAATGTTTAATTAAAGCCTGAAGTGACCCATTGATCCACCTTCCTATATATTGGGAGGGATTGGTTATTGTGTTCAGAGGATAATGACCCAAAATGGTTGAAAACATGAGTTTTCACCATCTACTTCTTTTTCATCGAATATCATTGGCTGGGTGATCAAGAATTGTAATCGACCTGGAGGGCATGTTAGGAAACATCCAAGGTTGGGATTGTACCATTATGATGATACTCTGTTTCTATCATGTTGGAGACCGAATGTCGATGATGTTTGGTGGTTATAACATCCTTCATATGGATTAGGATCCATCTTGAGCATGATTTGGAATGTTCGAGATGTCATTTTGAAGAAATCCATTTTTAGACTGAAGGATGTTCTGAGACTAAACATGAAAAAAACAATAATCTCTATTAAAGCATCATCTTTTAGATGCATAAAAGTGTGATTGATTCCTTTGTTAGGCCTTCCATTATCATTTGATAAGGTTCTAAAAGGTAATTAACATTATTAACACGGTTAAGGATTCATGTTGGGTTCCCCATTTTTGTTTCATAGGAATTTGAAACATTTGTCCTAGTATTAGGAATCATTGTTTCTAGGCGGTTTATATTGTATTTATTCATGAAACCGAAATCTTTCAACATGTCTTTATCTGATGGGGACCGTCTTTTCAAAGGCATATTTTCAATATTTTTGTACTATATGAAACATCGGAATGTATGTTGGTCGAGAGGATGGGAGGTCCAACTCATCACAACATATTTGGGGGAATTATTGTCTATATCAAGACACTATTTTTATATTTATTTTATTTTCATTAATCCTTATTAACTCACCAGGTATATTATAAGATACCCATGTAATTTCTAATCACTTATTAACATGTGTAAAATTTATAATAATAAGTATGTATTCAAGGTTATTCATTAATGAAGATGTCTATATTCCTTTGAGATTCCCCATAAATGGTATCACCTCATATACTATTTAAATATTATTTTAATCATCTTTATGATGATACTGTTATTTAATCCACTCAACAGGGCACTCTAGAATTTATTGTCATCCAGGGAGGCCAAGTATTGGTTTGTATATTGTGATCATTCCCACGAAATGGGTTACCTACGTATGCCTGTGAATGGAATCAGAACCCCAGTACTACAGTGATGCTTAATTGGACACATCATACTATTTGTGTTTATGTGATAAGGGCCTTACTATATTGTTTAATGACTTGTGCTAATGAAATATAATCAAAATATTCTTTGTCAATTTTTTCTGTGGGACATATGCCTATGTAGCCTAAGAAACATGGAAAGAATATTGGTTTCCACGAAATATTAGACCATGATTGGAATATGTACCAAGGAGAATATGGTTGATTTGAAGTGTTGGGTTTGAACGACAAGGTGGATTCATATGTATCCCATGTGGATTGGAATCAAAGACCATGTTGTTCGATGAGTCTCATAGG
The DNA here is from genome assembly GCA_963277665.1 of Viscum album. Lineage (NCBI taxonomy): Eukaryota > Viridiplantae > Streptophyta > Magnoliopsida > Santalales > Viscaceae > Viscum > Viscum album. Next base: position 873,110,269 of record OY728125.1, read on the forward strand.
AAAGTATAGATCATTGGATGAAATGAGTCTGGGATTACATACTGAGAATGATGACTTGATGATTTGGGGGATTAATTTGGAGATTGTTCTTATAGAGGATGCACATATTAATGGAAATAGAGGTTTAATTCCAAAAGGTAATATCTAGTGAGCTAGGGCCCTGAAAGGGATTCCTATATATCTTTTATTGTACATGAATCAGAGTTATCGAAGTTCCATGAAACATTCAAATGTTTCAAACATGACAGATATCTATGCCCACATGAATAATGATTTAGGTCAGAAACCATAGGATGTCAGAGATTCAACTAAGGAACCTATAATATTCCTTCTCTGCAGGTGGAAGAGGGTGCACCGACAACAAAGTCCATGAATGGGGTTGGGGCGACCAAGGATGATGGAAACCTGCGAGCCTTCCATCTATCCACAATACATTGATCATGGGTCCAATAGAAGGATGAATGGATTAAGGTCTAGGGATTACACTAGGATGGATGACCAATGGTGAAAAAGCTCAGTGGTAGAGGGAAAGGGTGACGAAGGTCCCTATGCAGCTCCCCCCTATGGTATTTGGAACCGAAGAAGGGAGTAGGAGCAACGATGATATCGCCTATATTAAAATATTAGGGCTTACACCAATATGGTTGCCCAAAAATTGATCTTGGTAGGGGATGTAGACTTGATGTTTACTTTCAAGGAAAATAAATTGTGAATGGTGCCTTCTCTACAAGAGACCTATGGTTCTGAGACATCTCTTTTAGAAGGGAGAGGTCAGTACCCAAACCCTCCTCCAAACCGGGAACATCTCAGCTTTATTTCTGGGAAAATGGTTCATGTGACTATGGATAAAAACACCCACAAACATTCCATGAATCCTAACACCATTATGAAACAAATTTCAAAAACCTATGACTGCAGATATTAAAACCCAATTAGGAGACACACTAATGTGACAATATCAAAGTATTGATATGTCAAGAGGTTTTGGTGGAGTTCTCAATAGAATCACTTTCTTAAAAAGGATCTAATAAAGAAGAAGCATTGCCAGGGATGGCTAGGAAAAGGTACTGATGGATTCTAGATTTAATTGAGTAAGTGAATCAAAGAGGGTCACTCAAGAAGAGAAGGGACCAGATGTTTGGGCATGCAAGTAGGCCTAGGTGACCAGATATTCAATTAAGAGAAGAAAAAAAAGTATGGTAATACTTGGTCGAGACCCGGATCCATCCATCAAGATTATTCACATGTTATCTAAGATGTGGGTCACTCAAGTTTATATTGGAAGAATAGGCAGAATGGAAGTTTTTTTTGATTTTGGGAGGATGAGAACTTTAGGATATCATGTGTTATGGTTTTTAAACACATAGAAATTAAGTCCAATGTTCCTCCCCTTAGTCCTCTACTCTAGGTGTGTAAGAACTTTCATGAATGTTTTAGAAGATGGGGGAGAAGTTCTAGGGTGACCAGAGTAGTAAATAACCTTTTGGGAAATTTTTCTATCCAAATGAATGGCCCAATGGTCTATTTATAGAAAAAAATAGGACCCATGTGAAATGGAATTTCGGAATGAAAATGACTTTCAAGAGAAATTATGGTGCGCATGTACCTTGCACACCGATGGTTTTTTGGCTATACTGGGAAAATAATTTATGGTTGTAGCCAAAATAATCCCTTAAATCATCTCTATCACATGTGGCTCGTAGGTGTTTTTACGTAGGTATCATGGGCACCTGTTTACGGACATAGACAAATCATTGATCCATAACTCAGGGGCTGCTCCCCTACACCACTGCATGGGATAACTACCAGGCTCCAGTCTAGACCATTCATGCCCATGCCTTCCCTACCGTTACTAACCACCATGAAAAATTAAGAGTCACACTATGGACTTTCCAAGCTCGGGTGAGGGCATTTGGAATAATTTTGCATGGAACACATTTTATGGTGTCTACAATAGTGATGATACATTTATACGAATCCTGATCCTTATGATTTTATAAGAAATAAATTTATTATTATAATTATTTTTATTATTAAATGTTTTTTCAATACGTATATCCATATATTTGAAAAAATAACTCTGATGATTTTTGAAAAACAATAATTAACATTTCCAATACATTAGAATTACATTGTCATAAAAAATGTTTAAGGTCATTTATTTTAAATAAAAAATATATTTGTAAAATATTAATTATATTTATTTCAAAAATGAATATATGTAAAATTTTATTATTAGTGAATCTATATCATGAAATTAAATGGAAGTGACAATTAAACACTAATAATTAATTTCATGAATCAAAATTAATTTTCCCAAAATAATTTCTTTTTGTGGTTTCTTGCGCTAATATTAAAATTGAGTTTTCCTATATGTATATATATATCAATAGAGAAATTATAGTTAATATTTCAAATAAATATGATTATATATTAAAAATAGTTACATTTTTTTGAGTAAAATTTAATTCATTAATGTAAAAAACTAGTTACAACTTTAAAACAAAAAACTGAAGAATGCTATAATTCAATAAGTAATGGACATGAAAATTATAAAATAGGTTTTAAAAGTAATGTTTGATTAATTATTGACATTATATCATCCAAAACTCCTTTATATTAAATTTTTGTATCAACTATTCATTTTTATCATGTAACCCCATTATATTAAGAGCATATAATTACTAAAATTTCATTTTCACCACTTATACAATTTGTCTCTCAACAACCCTTTAAGAATGATACAAAAATTATTTATCCACACAAAAATATTCACATTATAATTTAATTATAACCCGATAAAATATCAATTATTTATTGTTCATAATATATACTATAAAGAACCCATTTGGCAAGGTGACTTCGAAGGGAAATCTAATGTTCAAAATGTGAGTTTGATTTTCCTTGACATGTTTTATTCTCATTCTAGCATTCCATAAATACTATCAACGATAACATATAATTAAATATATATTGATTATATACAGAATGTTATTAATCATATATAATAACAATTAATTAATTTTTTCATTTCTATATAGAATTTTGGTATCTATATTTGTGATTTCTGCAGATAACCACCTATATGATGTGACCACATCTATTTTTAACTAACACCTATCATCAACGACTGTAATTATGTAATAGAATATTTAATTTATTTCATTTAATATAAAAATAATTATTCAAAAAAATTATAATACAAATTCATTCCCTCAAAATCTTCATGAAGTGATGAAGTTAAATGTTTTTTTGCGAACTATTTCTCCCAAGATGTAAAATGTCACAACCTATCCCAATGATCCCAATGTCATGTATCCCTATGACCAAATGTAAGAGGATATAGGATGGTGGATTTGTTGGTTTAGTAATATCACTTACATGGGTATCCTTAGCATATGTCTCTTTACACGCACGCACACACAATGATCTAAGCCCACACAATGATAGAATGTAAACAACAAAAACGAAACATGAAGGAATACATGTAAATAACACATCCATTATATATAAATTGTATAAGAAAGTAAAAATGGAAATATTAAATCTCACCATAAGGATTTTGAAAACATTTCCCACATGAATGTGTACTTGGGACTAAAATCTAGATAATGCAAGAACATACAATTGTCTATCTGATCTCACTAATCACCTTCCATTCCTTGTTAGTAACGGACTCTGTCCAATGGTAAATCATCAGGAAAAGTCACAACTTGTGTGGGAAAGTCTCATTAAGGGGTGAGTATAAAAATACCTAGTAGGGAACCTTGAAATGATAAAATCGTACAAAAAATTAATAGCAATCATATCTACATAGTTATATATATAAAATGCATATAGAAATAATGTCAATGTATCTAAAATAAAGACCTATAGTCTCAATGGTATAATCATAACCTAAATACCAACCTAGATTTCTAGAAAAAAAGTTACAAAAAAGTAATTCATTAGGATAACACACTGTATATGTCAGATAAAAATGTTGAGATCTTCCTGAGACGCTGTGCTCATTGTGTCATGACATTTGAAGTATACAATAAAATTATAATTAAATGTGATACATTGATGGGGATCAATCCCAAAGACATATGTTAAATCAACAACTAATTATATATTTATCAAATTTGTATTGGAATATGCCATTATACTCTTGGGTACAATGATAACATGAACTCCACATATGATAATATGATAGTACATGATCTCACTATAGTACACACATATAGATTCAATATTATCTCTTCATAAATTAATTTTTAATGGTTATCTATCATATAAATTCAAATTCATTCCATACCAACCATCATGGAGAGGTTATTTGGAAGGTAACTGAAAAAACATGTTAATGATACATAGTACGAGGTCTCAAATAATACATTTAAAGAGTACAGGACATGTAGTGGTAGTACATGCTAGGTCCCTTCAACAACTGTTCCTACAAATTAAAATTTACTATGACCTTCTTTGTGTCTCTATATATATAGAGGAACACGTTGTACAACTTTCCAGGTATATCTTATCAGGTCTCCTTACATGACCATGCTCATGTACACCTGTCTAAGCCCTGTATGTCGTCGTGCACTTGATAATGTGTATGTGTACCTTCTAAGATATATGTTGAGCCAACCGGGAGCGGTCACATGTAGTGTGATAGTGACACACATCGACTAATACTTATCTTCCTCCACGAACGTTACCCTCTACTGGGGGGATCCAAAATCCATCTATTATAGGATTATAGTATGTGTGTTATTTGATTTTATAGAATGAAACATTTGTTTCATGCTTCATTGACCGGCACTCTGACCATTGATTGGGAAATGATCTTCAACAAAAATTCTATAACCAATAACTGATGAAACTTTCCTTCATCCTCCAGCAACCTTCATCCATTTTAGTAATATTCTAAATTCCATTTGAATGGTCTTCTTCATGTCACACTGAGGAACACAAAACTATATATCTACATCATCTGATCTATCTCCTCCTCTATCATGACATCACCATAAAATAATTTTGTGTTCATTTATACGATTTTGAACCAATGGCCTATGATATGGGTGTGAAATGTTTTATTTTTCTTTAAAAAATCAATCAACAGTCAAAAGAGAATTTCTTATGCTGAATAAGGAAATGGGGGAGAAATACGTAACCAAAAACATGTGGAAGGAACCTCAAACACTTTTCATGTGGGCCTAGATCCATAAACCATAAAACTTCATCAATTAATCAATTAATTATAAATAAAATTATCACAAAAAATTCAACACTATAAATCTAATAATGCAAATGAATTGTACCTAAATAAATATATTGGCCAATTAATTCAAGTTCATCATAGAAAAAAATAACAAGGAATAAATCACAATAAAACATAACCCTACATCCAGATGGATTGATAAATGATGAAAATTCATCCACAATCATTATTGTTAGTGAGATCTCATAATAACATTGAACACTGATTGCTGACCATTAATTTGGTATAAAATTGATTAAGAGAGATCCAATAAGGCTCTCTCTAATGGTTATCCAAAGGATTTAGGGTTATGTTATGAACTGTAGTTCCACATCATAACCCAATTATAATATAATAATTTAGGCTGATTATATTTGAATAAACGAAATAATTTTATGTAATTATATTAGTTATTTTTAAAACATTGATGTATTTTCCAGAAACACCCCAAGACAAAAAAGGATAGTTCATTACATGGGTAAGACCTAGGTTCGGTACTCAGTGGTTCTCATGGATTAATGATTAAGTCCCCATTTTACATGTCCTTTATCTTTTTCTATAAAACTATATGTGTTTACAATTAAAAATATTTAATATATTTCAAACATTTTATATAGGCACACCGAGCCTCAAAATCACACATAATGTTAGTGATTAGTCTTGAAAATAATACATAAAATATAAAAAAAATTCATATATTTTTATAGGTCATTAAATATTTATTACCATGGAGTAGTATGTCCCCAATATCCAGAACAATTGATAGAAAAATAGATTTGGGAAATGAGAATGAATATAAACCTCCCACTCCCAGGTACCCCATGAGGATTCTTTTCATGCCATTGGACAAACACCAATGGAATCAATCACCCAGAAAGGATCATATCCTACCAATCCATGATATCTACTAGGTAATCAACAAAGGTAGATCCATCCTCGATATCCAGATCAGATGATTTAATAATGTTTGATGGGTCATGCGTGTACCTTCTTAGGGACATCATGTGGAAAACATCGTGTATTTGTTTAACTATTTTGGAATATATAAGCAGTATGAAAACTATCTATATTTACATGGTATATATAATAATAAAATGAATCATGAAGATAACTTATCACCCTAAAAAAGTCTCCATAATCAATATCAAGGTAAATACCATAAAAATACATGGTTCCACTCCTCGATCTCCCATGTAATACATTGTCTATCCTCATTTGATTTATTATGCCGCTATGTAGTACTCAACCACTCCTCAATGATCATAACATATTTGGTAGAATATTACACCATCATTAGTCCCATAAGTGTGGACCATCCTTGGTTTGTCCTGCAATGTGGTGACTTATAGGTTCACCCATAAAAATAATCAAATAGTGTCTTACCAAATGTGAAATGGTAGTTGTTCATATTTGAAAACTATAGAAATGGTAGGTGATCCTTCTAACTGTGGGAAAAATCACAAATGAAAGATCATATTATTTTCTCTATGACCTGAATTGTTCTCTCTGTCAAGCCATTCGTTTTTGGGTGAAACATTGTTCTTATGAATGCATGATTCGCAAAGGCCCCTTATAATACATTACATAACATATATTTTAAGCGAGAATCGTGGTCAAAAATGATTTTTGATATAACTATATGGAATTAGAGTATCCCTTTCAAACAGACAAGTACCTAGATCTCTACTTAACTATGCTCTAAAATAACTAAGAAGTGGGATGAAATGGTGAGTTTGTCTATGGTCACATAAATGTCATCATATCCTAAAGACATATTTTGTTAAACCATCATAAATTACAGGGATATCCAATCCCACATCCTCTTTTGAACCTCAGTGGGTTGATATAGTCCTTATAGAACATAGCATCGAACCCACACTTTCTAATACGTAAGGAATAAAGAGAAAAGAATTTCAAAACTCGTACTCATAATTTTCCCCCAAAACTGATGTACAAAATCAGGGTACCTTGTTTCCAAAGTGGAATGTACCACTGTTGGAGATTTATAAAACTCTAAAAAACCCACCATCCACAATTTCATTTGGTACAATTTTGGGTACTCAAAAAGGATTGACATGCTCCCCAACTTCAAAATGTATTGTGGTTGTATAGACAATGTATATCGTAGAATGTAGGGTCTAACACTCGATATACCCAAATGGGGGATCACATATTTTCTACAAAAGGAGAGGTATAAAACCATCTATTAGTGGTGATACGCTCCATCTCCATTCATAAAGGATAACTTCAACTATTCTAGTTTCTCATACAGTACACATAGAAACTAAAAAAATGCTCTCTTGTTAGGACCAACTATTACCACATTCCCCTTTCTAGGATGATAAAAAATATCTATGTCGTAATACAGGATAAATTCTAGAAATATCATATGTCTGTCATTTTGATCTTTATAGAAAATATAGACATGATACTCTTGTGTTCATAAAAGATGAAAAACTAGACACACATCATATACTGTCTCTATATCATTAGTGAAAAAAATACCACTACTAACTCAGAAGAATATTTCACATAGATTTTCCCATGTGGTCTCAACTGACATGAACCATATGAAATCACAACATTACTATTCAAAAAATCACAACCATGTTAGATCCATGATGCATCGTATAACAATACATACTCAAAAACCTCATTTAGAAATATAAAAATGAGAGGTCTCACCAATCTCTACCTCAACTCATGAAAATTATACTGCCGCCATTCCTTTTACATGAATGGATTCACCTTTTGGGTCAATGTGTTCATTGGTGATGATATCCTATATAAATTAGGTATGAATCTTTGATAATTTCATACCACCCGAAAGAAGCTTTTCTCCTATATCACACAATTGGATGAATCCCAATATATCTCTACATAGACCTTGGTAGTGTCTACTTACACATTTTCTACCGAGATAGTGTGTTCCGAAATGTTGACCAATGTACTCCAGAACTGTAACATCACAGCTTCATGTAAATATTGTGATCATGATGTTCATAAAAAACATCATCATTGGTCTTGTGTGGACCTCTTTAGATGTCGAGTATACAAGGATATCATTTATGAATACTTCCATGAATTGGATTATGAAATGATGAATGGTCATGTTCAGGAGTCCCATAAACACTTTATGGTGTTCTTCATTGATATAGGAACCTCCAAGTAATCATTGATACTTTAATGATATCTAAATTCCAACTTTAGTATATCCATAAACCCACACTCTCAACTATTTACAACATTCCCGGTGGTAAACCTTCAATAAACATTGTTCCCCTCTTAGTTTATTAGATATGACATCAATCTGTGGAAGCAAATTCCTATTTTCAAAGTGACCCGATTCAAATATCATTAGTTCACACATAATCATAAACTCATGTCCACCTTGGTGAACAATATTGGGGCTCCCAAAGTTGAAACACTCGGTATAAAAAATCCATTCCTCATAATGTTTTCTATCTGCACCCTCATATAAATAATCTTTATATGATCCATTTGATATGTTGGCCAGTATATTGAGGTTTTACAGTAGTGTAGATCAATTTTTAATTATATCTCTCGATGGGGAGGTAAATCTGAAACATATTCTTGGAATATGTTATCATACACTTATTCTACTACAGGAAACTCAAAACTCATGAAATCTATTGTTCCAAGTGTCACACTATCCCATTGATTAGTAATGGTCCGAGAACAATTATTCATGAATACATCCAATACTATACAAGTTTCCTTTTAACACACGATGTATGATCTATTATCATCACTATGGACTCACAACATCCTCCTCCTAAAATAATTATTCTATGAAATATAATTGGATATATAGTCCATGCATAAGATGTTTTTTTAATTCAAAATTAATGCTAAAAAAATATCCCAATAGATATCGCTCATCCATGATCCATGTCTCACTATCAGTACAAGTGTGTGATCACTGAGTAATCAACAGGAAGAGCTTCAATGCATAATGGACAAGCGATTGAATCAACTATATTTTCTATGTCTCAAACTAGTTATTTTGGAATAATGGAATGATTATCTTATGTCTCTATCAATACTAAATCTAAAGTATAATGAACTAAAATTTTTCCTTGAATCATTCCTAGAGACACTATGTCAGATGCTTCGACTACCTGTAGCCGCCCCACTAATATCTTCTACCTCCCAAAACTGGTTGTGTACCTCTTTGGGGTAGCCGTGATTACTAGTAAAAGTGTATACCACCTTTAGATAATATCACATATCCTTTTCCACATACCCCTTCATGAGGATATGTATTCTCCTTTCACTACCTCTACAATGTAGGCACATCTACAGTCTCTCTGTCAGTCATGTAATATGCCATATAATATCCCGAATGATGTCCCATGCTGTTTTATGAGTATAAATTCCTCTCATTGGGATGAATGGACCCACCCTATGATCCCTAATCTATATAAACACTATCCTATGACCTCATCATGAAATGAATCATATGTCCATGACAAAGAGATTGACAATGGCTTCTTGTTTCCAACGTCCCTATGCCAATGTTACCACTACCAACAACCACTCTCCAGGTCTTCTTATCCAAGAAAATTTCAACCCCCAATGCTCACTCTGTCACCCTAGAAAATATATGAATTAATATATGTATCCCATTTTCAAATTTGTCTCTATGTAATCCCCAGGAAATTTTATGATCCTTAAAAAGTTGATCCAAAAACAAATCCATAGAGTACATAGATATGTTAGAAACCCCTAATGAATGATGAAAAACTATCATGCTACCAGGATGGAGCTATAAAGGCTCATAGAAACATAAATCCCTAAATATATGTGGTGATAAATCTTTTATAAAAATTTCATCTTACTCTGATCAAGATTGAGTTTACTCCTCCGAATATTGGGCCAAAACCCCCCCTATAATCCTACATATCCACTAAGAATGCTCCCCACCAACCCCACTATATGATCTGTTGGTTCAATGTTTATATGGAAAAGTCTTTCCGCTGCCCCATTATAGTACACAGCTACTAGTGGGTTGAGTTCACCATGGAACCATATGTATATATTTCATGGAATCTTATGATGTGCACTCCTCCTATGAAACTCATATGTTGGTACGGTAAGTTCCATCTTCTGCTGGATTGGTTGTGATATAGATGGTACACCCAATATTGGTAACATATCTAGCACTTGTCACTGTATATATTCGTCATCACTAAGGGGATCATCCTCATGATATTGATGCTGAATCCAAGTAATAAAAACTTGTGGAGAGATTATGAAAAATAACAATATGTACCAATGGCATTGAGTATATCTAGAGATATGAGTCGAGAAAAAAATAAAAATCACAAAATGATCCAATATGATTCATGAAACATTTATTTCACAATAATCAGAGTTATTATTTTATTGAATCATATAATATGTGAACTACGTCTTATTTTTTGGATGTGTCCACTGTTGCACCAGCATTTTATTCCATATCCTAAATTCTTATCATAAAATTCTTAACACTATTAACCCAAACCAACCACACAAACGTTGGGATGAGGTATAACCTAATCATGTGATATAACTATAACACACATCTTCCCTATATGACCCATGTAGCGACCCCTTGAGCTGGCCACCAATAGGATTGGTGATGGATACTAGTGTCGAGTATTCATATCACCAACATGGCATTCATTTTTCTATGTTCATGTATACATGCGTACATCTCCATTCCTATTAAATGATGAAATGTTATCTACTAAAATAAAACATGAATTCATATCTATAAATACAACAACAAGAGTATGAAAAAAAGAATGGGAAAGTAAATTGGGCCAAACACAATCCCACCACAATGATTCAAAAATCATGTCATAATTAAATGTAAAATATGGAATACTATAAAGATACCACTAGAACACAAAAAGATTTTTCTGATCTAAGAATGCCCTTTATGTTCTTGGTTAGTCTAGAAATATGTCAAAAAGATGATATTCCTTATAAGACATGGCTTGTAAAGGAAATTTCCATGATGGGTTGACGATCACAGTGCCCACTGGGAAACACAAAAACTAGAAATCATTCCAAAAATGAATATTAGTTACCTCTACACATCTATATGTTTAAAATGCCAAAATTAATAATATCAAGGCATTCTCAACAAAGACACAAAACCAAAAAGGTAGACTCAAAATCATAATGATAGAATATGATTTAATCTCAAATGTTCATCAAAGAACTCACCCAGTATAAAACACTCCAAGAGTTACATATAATTTAAGATGTCTATCCAAGATATTGTGATCATCATGTCTCAACATTAAAAATATATGGATGACATCTAAAGATATTTCAAAAAAATGAGGATCACTCTCAATGCCATTAGGTAAGAAGAAACTCAATATTTATTAATATTCTCGGTAGAGGATCTGCACACACATAGTGTTTTTCAAAATGATACAAAAAAACTCAAATATGGAAACAAGATGATTGTGTTTCTCATTATGGGCCTAACAAAAGGATTTCATAAACATCATTCAACATTCCCTACACAAGGGGCCAATATAAAATTCATAGAATAGAATTCCATATTAACCTTAAGGGAAAGGATATATAGAACATACCCAATTGAAACATGTCAAGAATATAGAGACCAAGGTATCAATGCCATCATTAATGGAGTACATGATGTGTAGTGGGTGTAAACATCATGTCTCTTCAACCTCGGGTCTGAAATATTTATACGGAACATGTTTGTGTCCTGTTCTGTTTCTATGTAAAAGTACATGCCATGTTGCATCCAATGTAATTATTATCGTTTCTCAGTATACGACCATTCCCATGTATGGTTTTCCAATATCTGTTTTCATAGGATTATGTGGAATGCTTGTGGTCGTTTACTTTAGCATGTGTCTATTTATCCACTAAGGTACACACCATTACAACAAATAACAGTATAAATCCTTGATATAGGATCACCCAAAATGTGATACTTATCGTCCATCAGATACCCTAGATACCATGGGGGTGCTTGACAAGCCATGTAATCTCAGATTACACTCCGTGTTTTATTGGATTTCACAAAAGACCAAATATACTACACACATCTTGACCACTCCTCGAATTCTCTATTTGTTTGAATGCCTTAGCATAAAATTGTTAATCATAGCCCAAAGAGCCATGCCATCATCAATCAACAACATATATCCCTTCAATTTTTTCAATAAATTGCTTCAAATTTGTTCTTCCTTGTGTGAGAATTAGCATAAAAACTAGGTATCTACAACATCCAATCTGCTTCAACCTACATTTACCCACCACTATAATATTTTTTTGAGCCCTGTTCTATGATTTCAAATTGTTCACCATGAAATTAGAGCACAATATTTCATTATTCTATTAATTGTCGAATCAGGGGTCAAAATGAGTCACTCACAATGAACAAAGAAAAAGAGGATAACAAAAAACCACAATCTGGATTGAATATCAAAAAACAGTGTTCTTATTGGCCTTAATACTTAACCATATTAAAAAATTAACATTCAAATAATCACAATAATGTTCTCAAAATAAATATCCCCGTATTATATCACATCCTATAAATGATCGATCCAAGAAACCATCAATTGGTTGATTGATTCACGTTATTCCTAAAAATAAACGATCGGGAGACAATTTAAAAAAACGATGATACCTCATGATTTATTGACCTATGATGAAAAATGAGAATGTTTTGATTAATCTAGTGAGGTCCTTTATTATTTTTGTACACTGATAACTGATCTTCAATTTAGTTATTGTTTTTCTAAGAGAGATCCTCCTATGATATCTCTATGGATTCTCTAATAGTTCTAGGGTTATGCAGCTGAACATGAATTAATGTCATAATCCAATCTTGATAGAATAATTTTGGCCATTGCATCAATGGATAAAAAATTAACATTATATAGTTATTTTATTTATTTTAAATCCTACAACATCTTTTTAAAAATTTACTTGTGTTGAAAAAGGATATATTATACCTATGGTAAAAAACACATTCTGACTCAGCGACACATCTAGATTTATGATCTGGGGAACTGTTTATAATTTATTGCAATTTATTCATAAAATTGAGAGAATGATCCTTTTAATATACTAAATATACATCAAACATTTATTTAGGACACACTAGGCCTCAAAATCACACATTGTATAAGCACCTTATCTATAAAATAATCCATACAATATCAATAAAATAATACATCAAAATTTTAGAGTCTTTACATAATGTAACCAATTTTCTACCAACTTCATTCTTATTTATAAATTTTTCTTCAAATATGTTTCACCACCTTTGAGGAATATTTTAATATAATTATTATTCAATAATAATGATATTATGAAAAAAAAATATAGCACATACATAATATCAATCATCCATCAATTATATAATAATCTGGTTTGGTCATGTCTAACTACATACTTGAACTATGATCCCCAATAACATTATATTTTAATATGTGACATTAATTTCTAATAATATATGACTAAAAATAGAAATTAAATAAATTATTCTTGATATGTCATTTTAGTATGAATATTATATTTATTAATGAATATATCGTGTATTGATTGATAAAAATAAAAGAAACAAACATATAAATAATTTTACCTATAATAAAAACAACCAAAAGTATTATAGATTGAAATTATAACAATGCAATAAATTATACAAATTCTATAAAAATTTAATATTTTCAAATGTTCAACATTAGTAAAAGAAATAACAACAATTTAATTATTATGATACTTCTTCATAATGAATAGGATAACCCAAAAATTATATTGAAAATATATAGTAACTAGTAATTATAGATGTAAATCAGGTTTATAAAATGTGTTTATCAATGTTTGTAGATAAGAATATGTTTTTGATATAGGTGTTTTTAATAGTTATTTCTATATGATATTTTGAAGAAATTTTGTTAATGATAAGAATTATTGTACTGTGTTCTTTGACATAAATAAAATTTCTCAAGACATATTTCATATTTTAAATATTTATATCATCAGTATACAAATATTAAAAATAATTACTTTTTTACTACATTCGTGTAACACATCTGGTTTTAAGATCCATACTGAATTATTCTAACAAATTTAGTTTGATTTAAAGGAAATAATGATTGTAAGGATTTATATTTCTGTATTTCAAATTCAATGAGTGTAACAGCCCGAGATTTTATGAAAAATATTCTTTCACTAATGTCTTGTGTTGTACGCTACACCAAAAGGAGATTGCACAACACGCATCCTTGACTTGCCTTGCATTACACGCAATCGCAACCTTCCTCGATAGCGTGTGTGGTACGTAATACTGAGTTTCACGAAACAATAATATGCTATCAAAATATTATTAAAACTAGCCGTTATGAATAGTAATAACCACTTTTTAAATTTTAGAAATTTTATCTCTCAAAATGGACTTAATTTTTGGATTCGGAGTATCGAATTTAGCCTAAGGTGAAATTTTGGTACTTTTCGGATAACTTTCATATTCTGATGAATAGTGAAAATTACTAAATTATAATTAAAAACAACTTTTTTAATCGAAATAATTAATAGTGATAAATCATTAATTTGAGTGGTTTTAAAGTATATTTAGAATATATTTTTACAATTTAATACAATGTTGGTCATTGGATGTAATTTCACATTTAAACTAGACATAAACAAGTGTCAATCTTTTGATAGATATCGTTTCTTAAAAACACGCTATTTGTTTTAACAACGGGATTTAATTATAAAATTAATTAATGCAACTTGTATGTTATGAATTTGGTAAAATAGACTTCATTTTTGAATTCGGAATATGAAATATAGCTTGGGATGAAATTTTGGCATTGTTCTGAAAAACATCAATTTTTTATGAATAGTGAAACTACTAAGTGGTAGGTTAAAAAACTGAATTTTGCATAAAACTTAATTTTACCGCTTCTGTGAATGGAATTTCGAAAATCCGAGAGACACGGTTAATATCAAGGACTAAAATGTGGTTCAATGAGATGAAAATAATTTTTTTGTGAATAGTAACTTTTTACTTTTTTTTACCGCGGTTAATAGTAAATAGGGTAACTAAGGGTAAATAAGATATTAATATTACCCTAACACATGTCCTAATTCTATTGGACAAGTATAATTCGACCAAAAACAAACTTAGGAATAAAATATGACCATTTAGGCCCACTTGGATTAGATTAGGACATTTATTATTATTTAATTCAAAGAAGAGTTAAAAGAGTTAAAATCAAAGTTTATTTACTAAAATATTTTTAATATGGGGTTATACATAAGATAAATTCGATTGTAAATATTCATTAGAAATCTAAAAAGATTTCCTACATGATGGTATTTTATTTTTAATTTTTAGACATCAAATAATTTAATTTATTTATGACACAACGATGATGCAGTAATTATCTTATTAATGAAATGTTGACATAATTGATGTTATAAACACCAAAATAAATGTAATTTGAGATTTTTTATAAATTCCACTAATTTTATAGGTTACTATGATATATTAATGTTGATTTAATCAACTTGGTTCGAACATTTAATTCTTTTATGACTTTCACAAAAATCATATATCAAGTAGTGTCAAAATTGACACAAAATAGTTTTTAAATCAAATATTATATTATTAATTGTTATTTTATTCCTAAAAATCTAAGGTTTGGCCAAATGACTTAGATAAGGATATATATATTAATAATTTACAATTTGGGGTTCGTTTGGCATGTTATAGTAAGTGTATTAACCATATAGTGAAAGAAAACAAAAAGACACGGTAAAAGTTAAATTATTTAACTTAGAGTTAAATCTAATTGATAAGGTTAAAATAATACCCTATACTTGTCTAAATCCTATTGGTTGATGGGATTTCGACCCCTCCCCACCTTATCTTCGAAATAATACCCTTTGGAACCATTATAAACCGATTTTGACTTTAATATAAAATAATATTTTGAGATATTCCTAAGGTGCCCCTCTCCTCCCCTATAAAAGGACACCTCCTCCCCCTCCTCCTCACACCAATTTGAGCACTAAGGCTCGGCCAACCCCTGCCAGAATTCCTTCTCCACTTCCCTAGCAACATCCTAGAGGTTATGGTCTTCCTAGAAGACCAATTTTAGTGCCCTAAAAGGAGATCTCAAAGAGGTGCTTCAAAGAAGAGGTAATTACCGTTACCAATTCTTTCATCTTTATTTCTTCTTCCACTTCTTCTTCTTAGGTTGTTTCATTATGAAGTAATGACATCAGTATCACTCATATACTGATATGTTATTATAATTATGAAACAACCCTATTTCACCATCTATCCATCCTACGAAAAAAGAAATCACCGCACGTGCGTACGTACGGAATACCGTCTCCACGCCGTGGTGTAATCTATTTTCCACCACCACCTTACATGGATGGGTATAATGGTGTAAAGAATAACAATACATAGTTATTACAACATCATATTGATTCTGATATATTGTATAATCCACTCCAATTCAATTCAATATTTATGGAAATGATATCATCGCTCGTGCGTACGTACGGAATACCGTCTCCACGACGCGATGAGATTCATTCTCCATGTTAACCATTTAAGAATGATTATAAAGTATATATAAGCAATAATAATGAAATAAATGACATTATAAAGCTACTGGATTTATGTATATATATATTTCATCTACTTACTTCCATTCAAGACAATGAGGAAAGGAAAACAGCGTTCATGCGTACGTATGGACTACCGTCTCCATGAACGATGTTTTTCACTTCTTTTATCTATCTATATATATATATATATACTGAATATGTATGATATATAAATCATATTTTATATTCTGGAAGTAAGTAAATCATGATATAAGTAATAATAATGTCAAGAACAACAAGTCAAAACACCTACGATAAATGAAACGATTTTACCCAAAACGCTTCTTTAACATGGAATTTACAAAAGAACGGGTAACATAATGTCATAAGTGAACCATATATGATATCATAAAAATGAATATGATTCTGTAATAAGTCAATGACATTATTTAAATCATTATACAGGAGGTTCGGACACTTACAAAGCAAGTCGGACCTAAGGTAAGGGAAATATCAGAACATCATTTTAATCCGAGATTGTTTATTCGTAAGTATTTACTGGGGTGTATTTTATCATCCACATCCATGTTTCATCAATATGTCATATTATTTCCATCCACCTACAATTGTTTAAATCCATCTTTACCCTTCGGTGAGTTTTTAGTAATATGTATGAAAGGAATCTTTTGTCGTTTTTCGTTCGAGGTACTTTTTGACTTTTCCGACAAAAGTACGAAGAATGTTTTTTTTAACTTCTACGGCATGAATGGATTTTTAAAACATTATTTCCAAGAAGCTTCCTTTACAAGTTTTCAAGTTTATTTTTAATCAACTTCTTTTATTTTGAAGTTGTATGACATGTTATGAAAGGAAAAATGTTTTTGAAGAAGAAAGGATATTTTCCTCAAGAATGGAGTTCAAGGGTTTTATCAAAATTATTTTCCATCTAAGATAATAAAGGGTTCTGTTATTATCCCTATTATTAAATTGATTTGATCATGTTGTGATGGAATTATTTTTATGAATTCCTTTAACTTATATAAATTGATTTATGATGTCATGATGTTTCAAGAATCCCATTTTGTTACATGTGTTATGCAATGATGTATGATTTATGATTTTGTGGCACACATAATAAAGGATTCATTATAAGATGGGTGGGACCTATATCTCCCTCCAATTCATTGGGTAAAGATTTTATATCTCATGAGATAGACATGGCTGAAATGGTAGGTTATACCGGTTCAGTGAAACAGGACTGAAACGAGGGTTACTCGATTCAGAAAGGGACTTTGTCCACTAAGATAGTCTTGGCAATGAGTCTTGACTAACAAGAAATGATTCTCTATGATTATGTGTGTATGCCACAAAGTTTCATGTTTTATGTTATGATTATTGGGATTACATTTCACTTGTATGATTTATCCCATGTTATGATATTATGAGCTCTTTTGCAGGTTAAGATTTCCAAAAATGTTATGTTCTTATGAAAATTATGTGATTGATATTTCATTTGTTTACCCTTACTGAGAATTTGAGCTCACACTTTTATGTTTTCTTTTCCCCAGGATATAAAGAAAGGTTTAGGTAAAAAAAAGGGAAGATCTTTATGGGAGATATTGAAGATCTTTCACCACGATTAGAAGATTACGTTCCGAGTTTCCAAAGACACTAAACTATTACGATCCTTGTGTGTGTGTTTTTGTTTTGTACTAAGTATTCTGAAAAAGTAATGTAATGTCAATGTAAGTCAGGATACGGGTCTCTACAGTTGGTATCAGAGGAAAGGTTTAGTCAACCTTTGGAAACTAGGATGTGAGAACGTTAGTGAGATCCCTAGAGATATTTCTAAGGTATGTCTAGGGATGTCCCTAAGGATAAGTATACGTATAGGATATAGTCCTAGAACAACAATAACGATCTTATAATTTAACCTAAGATGTTAGATAAAGAAGTTATTCCCCCTTTATTAAGATTTTTGCATCTCACACTATTCTTTTTGGGTTTTAGAAAATGGATGGAAACAAGGTGATTCACGATAATGGAGGATATGCTGGACAATGGAATGATATTCTTCATGAGAAACCAAATGAAATGGGATTTGGAAGTCCAAACATCATTATTATGCCGAATCAGCAATCTCATAATATGATCAATAAAGTAAAATTTGGTAATTTTCCTGACTCGGCTAATAAGAGAAAGATGGAGTTTCATGATGATCATAGAGGAAAGCAAGTTCAATTTCCCCTATGTAAATCATGTGGGAAGAGGCATCAAGGAGAATGTTTCAAAGGGACTGGAAGATGCTTTGGGTGTGGAAAAGAAGGACACAAAGCTAGTAAGTGCAAAGGAAAAGGTTCAGTTAACACCAGGTATGAGGATAATGGTATTGCTACGACATCAACAATGGTTAAGTGTTTTAAATGTGGAATGTATGGGAATTATGCAAACCAATGTCCTAAGGGAAAGACTCATGAAGAGAATCAGTATGGTCATATGGGTAGTATTTATGTTGATAATGATGAAGAGACTACAAATGATATGTGAGATGAAAGAATTGTTGAAGCTCGGTCAATGGTTTAAGAAGGTAGTGGAATGATTACTTGTTTATCAAAGTGTAATGTTGTATAAAGAATCTCATGGTACTATGGAATAAAGAGACATCTAAGGATTGTTACATTGTTGTCTTTCCTTGAGTTTTGAAAGTGTGTGATTAATGCTACCAGTATCCATGAAAGGTTATTCAGATATTTTTGGAATGAAGATGATATGCGCATAATGAAGGGATAAGGAGAAAATTAAATATTTGATAGTATTCATGAGCTCATGACTGATATGAGGAGAAGGTTATATCATGGTCTGAGTATATGGAAATTTTTGGATATTGGTATGTGGAAAGAGTTAACTTTTAACTGCATTCATGTTTTCACTAAGGTTCAATGGGTATTCAAGAGAATACATGATTAAGGCCTTTGAATGTTTGGAATGTGACCAACAAGACATATCTTATGATATATGGAGATCGACTATGGTGTTAAATCTCTATTAATCGTTTTCACTATGTTATGAGAGTGGACTATAGTATTATGGATAAGCCTAAAGATTAGAATGGATTACGTTGGACATAAGTTAGTATTGTTTAAGGATATAAGATTTTCGATATTATTGATGGGATGTTATAGTAATGTAGTTTTAGAAAAAGGACAACCTGCAGGACGGGCGACAGCCCATCGCTTCGGACAAGGCTGTGGGAATCGAACCCACAACCGAAGTGCGACTGGCCTTTATCGCCTACCACTGGCCTACAGGAAGTCCCTGTATAGTAGAAACTAGTTTTTATTATTATTAAGCAGTATGATATATGAAGTATAAGTCCATTTTTGGAACCATATATGATTAATCTCACTATAGATCGACTTATGTATATAAATTTTTGCTAACCTTTTGTTTGAGACAGATGGAATGACCCGTTATTCTATCACATTATCTGCTAACACTTCACGAATAACAAATTCAACTTCATTTATTTAAGAGATGAAGTAGAAATTGTCCAAAGAACGACAAATAGTGAGACTATACCAAAATCACGAAAGTATTTCTTCTAATTCCAATTTCATCAACTTTAGGGAAATGATCTTGAAGACCAAAAATGTTGTCCTAGTGCCCTTATATCTGATGAATCAAATGGTACCCTAGATCGTCACAAATTTATGGCTTTGTGATTACTGGCTTTTCCATAGCCATGTTCTCTACCACTCTCCATCAGAACATGATGGTTAGATTTCTCTTCCATATCCATATTTTCACCTATGTGGAATCCCAGTGATTAGTTTATTTGGGTAATCGTTACATTTCATACTTTAGTTTTTAAAGCCAAGTTTTGGTATTCCTTTTTACGATGTGGGTTTCTATTAAAGAAACTTTCGAATAGTAAACCATTTATAACCCCGACGAATTTCGAGGGCGAAATTAATTTTAAGGGGGGTAGAATGTAACAGCCTGAGATTTTATGAAAAATATTCTTTCACTAATGTCTTGTGTTGTACGCTACACCAAAAGGAGATTGAACAACACGCATCATTGACTTGCCTTGCATTACACGCTATCGCAACCTTCCTCGATAGCGTGTGTGGTACGTAATACTGAGTTTCACGAAACAATGATATGCTATTAAAATATTGTTAAAACTAGCTGTTATGAATAGTAATAACCACTTTTTAAATTTTAGAAATTTTAGCTCTCAAAATGGACTTAATTTTTGGATTCGGAGTATCGAATTTAGCCTAAGGTGAAATTTTGCTACTTTTCGGATAACTTTCACATTCTGATGAATAGTGAAAATTACTAAATTATAATTAAAAACAACTTTTTTAATCGAAATAATTAATAGTGATAAATCATTAATTTGAGTGGTTTTAAAGTATATTTATAATATATTTTTACAATTTAATACAATGTTGGTCATTGGATGTAATTTCACATTTAAACTAGACATAAACAAGTGTCAATCTTTTGATAGATATCGTTTCTTAAAAACACGCTATTTGTTTTAACAGCGGGATTTAATTATAAAATTAATTAATGCAACTTTTATGTTATGAATTTGGTAAAATAGACTTCATTTTTGAATTCGGAATATGAAATATAGCTTGGGATGAAATTTTGGCATTGTTCTGAAAAACATCAATTTTTGATGAATAGTGAAACTACTAAGTGGTAGGTTAAAAAACTGAATTTTGCATAAAACTTAATTTTACCGCTTCTGTGAATGGAATTTCGAAAATCCGAGAGACACAGTTAATATCAAGGACTAAAATGTGGTTCAATGAGATGAAAATATTTTTTTGGTGAATAGTAACTTTTTACTTTTTTTTACCACGGTTAATAGTAAATAGGGTAACTAAGGGTAAATATGATATTAATATTACCCTAAAACATGTCCTAATTCTATTGGACAAGTATAATTCGACCAAAAACAAACTTAGGAATAAAATATGACCATTTAGGCCCACTTGGAATAGATTAGGACATTTATTATTATTTAATTCAAAGAAGAGTTAAAAGAGTTAAAATCAAAGTTTATTTACTAAAACATTTTTAATATGGGGTTATACATAAGATAAATTCGATTGTAAATATTCATTAGAAAGCTAAAAAGATTTCCTACATGATGGTATTTTATTTGTAATTTTTAGACATCAAATAATTTAATTTATTTATGACACAACGATGATGCAGTAATTATCTTATTAATGAAATATTGACATAATTGATGTTATAAACACCAAAATAAATGTTATTTGAGATTTTTTATAAATTCCACTAATTTTATAGGTTACTATGATATATTAATGTTTATTTAATCAACTTTTATTGAACATTTAATTCTGTTATGACTTTCACAAAAATCATATATCAAATAGTGTCAAAATTGACACAAAATAGTTTTTAAATCAAATATTATATTATAATTGTTATTTTATTCCTAAAAATCTAAGGTTTGGCCAAATTACTTAGATAAGGATATATATATTAATAATTTACAATTTGGGGTTCGTTTGGCATGTTATAGTAAGTGTATTAACCATATAGTGAAAGAAAACAAAAAGACACGGTAAAAGTTAAATTATTTAACTTAGAGTTAAATCTAATTGATAAGGTTAAAATAATACCCTAAACTTGTCTAAATCCTATTGGTTGATGGGATTTTGACCCCTCCCCACCTTATCTTCGAAATAAGACCCTTTGGAACCATTATAAACCGATTTTGACTTTAATATAAAATAATATTTTGAGATATTCCTAAGGTGCCCCTCTCCTCCCCAATAAAAGGACACCTCCTCCCCCTCCTCCTCACACCAATTTGAGCACTCATGCTCGGCCAACCCCTTCCAAAATCCCTTCTCCACTTCCCTAGAAACATCCTAGAGGTTCTGGTCTTCCTAGAAGACCAATTTTAGTGCCCTAAAAGGAGATCTCAAAGAGGTGCTTCAAAGAAGAGGTAATTACCGTTACCAATTCTTTCATCTTTATTTCTTCTTCCACTACTTATTATTAGGTTGTTTCATTATGAAGTAATGACATCAGTATCACTCATATAATGATATGTTATTATAAGTATGAAACAACCCTATTTCACCATCTATCCATCCTACGAAAAAAGAAATCACCGCGCGTGCGTACGTACGGAATACCGTCTCCACGCCGTGGTGTAATCTATTTTCCACCACCACCTTACATGGATGGGTATAATGGTGTAAAGAATAACAATACATAGTTATTACAACATCATATTGATTCTGATATATTGTATAATCCACTCCAATTCAATTCAATATTTATGGAAATGATATCACCGCTAGTGCGTACGTACGGAATACCGTCTCCACAACGCGATGAGATTCATTCTCCATGTTAACCATTTAAGAATGATTATAAAGTATATATAAGCAATAATAATGAAATAAATGACATTATAAAGCTACTGGATTTATGTATATATATATGTCATCTACTTACTTCCATTCAAGACAATGAGGAAAGGAAAACAACGTTCATGCGTACGTACGGACTACCGTCTCCATGAACGGTGTTTTTCACTTCTTTTATCTATCTATATATATATATATATATATACTGAATATGTATGATATATAAATCATATTTTATATTCTGGAAGTAATTAAATCATGATATAAGTAATAATAATGTCAAGAACAACAAGTCAAAACACCTACGATAAATGAAACGATTTTACCCAAAACGCTTCTTTAACATGGAATTTACAAAAGAACGGGTAACATAGTGTCATAAGTGAACCATATATGATATCATAAAAATGAATATGATTCTGTAATAAGTCAATGACATTATTTAAATCATTATACAGGAGGTTCGGACACTTACAAAGCATGTCGGACCTAAGGTAAGGGAAATATCACAATCTCATTTTTATCCGAGATTGTTTATTCGTAAGTATTTACTGGGGTGTATTTTATCATCCACATCCATGTTTCATCAATATGTCATATTATTTCCATCCACCTACAATTGTTTAAATCCATCTTTACCCTTCGGTGAGTTTTTAGTAATATGTATGAAAGGAATCTTTTGTCGTTTTTCGTACAAGGTACTTTTTGACTTTTCCGACAAAAGTACGAAGAATGTTTTTTTTAACTTATACGGCATGAATGGATTTTTAAAACATTATTTCCAAGAAGCTTCCTTTACAAGTTTTCAAGTTTATTTTTAATCAACTTCTTTTATTTTGAAGTTGTATGAAATGTTATGAAAGGAAAAATGTTTTTGAAGAAGAAAGGATATTTTCCTCAAGAATGGAGTTCAAGGGTTTTATCAAAATTATTTTCCATCTAAGATAATAAAGGGTTCTGTTTTTATCCCTATTATTAAATTGATTTGATCATGTTGTGATGGAATTATTTTTATGAATACATTTAACTTATATGAATTGATTTATGATGTCATGATGTTTCAAGAATACCATTTTGTTACATGTGTTATGCAATGATGTATGATTTATGATTTTGTGGCACACATAATAAAGGATTCATTATAAGATGGGTGGGACCTATATCTCCCTCCAATGCATTGGGTAAATATTTTATATCTCATGATATAGACAGGGCTGAAATGGTAGGTTATACCGGTTCAGTGAAACAGGACTGAAACGAGGGTTACTCGATTCAGAAAGGGACTTTGTCCACTAAGATAGTCTTGGCAATGAGTCTTGACTAACAAGAAATGATTATCTATGATTATGTGTGTATGCCACAAAGTTTCATGTTTTAAGTTATGATTATTGGGATTACATTTCACTTCTATGATTTATCCCATGTTATGATATTATGAGCTCTTTTGCAGGTTAAGATTTCCAAAAATGTTATGTTCTTATGAAAATTATGTGATTGATATTTCATTTGTTTACCCTTACTGAGCATTTGAGCTCACCCTTTTATGTTTTCTTTTCCCCAGGATATAAAGAATGGTTTTAGGTAAAAAAAGGGAAGATCTTTATGGGAGATATTGAAGATC
The DNA here is from genome assembly GCA_963277665.1 of Viscum album. Classification (NCBI taxonomy): domain Eukaryota; kingdom Viridiplantae; phylum Streptophyta; class Magnoliopsida; order Santalales; family Viscaceae; genus Viscum; species Viscum album. Next base: position 873,135,191 of record OY728125.1, read on the forward strand.
TTTCACCACGATTAGAAGATTACGTTCCGAGTTTCCAAAGACACTAAACTATTACGATCCTTGTGTGTGTGTTTTTGTTTTGTACTAAGTATTCCACAAAAGTAATGTAATGTCAATGTACGTTAGGATACGGGTCTCTACAGTTGGTATCAGAGGAAAGGTTTAGTCAACCTTTGGAAACTAGGATGTGAGAACGTTAGTGAGATCCCTAGAGATATTTCTAAGGTATGTCTAGGGATGTCCCTAAGGATAAGTATACGTATAGGATATAGTCCTAGAACAATAGTAACGATCTTAGAATTTAACCTAAGATGTTAGATAAAGAAGTTATTCCCCCTTTATTATGATTTTTGCATCTCACACTATTCTTTTTGGGTTTTAGAAAATGGATGGAAACAAGGTGATTCACGATAATGGAGGATATGCTGGACAATGGAATGATATTCTTCATGAGAAACCAAATGAAATGGGATTTGGAAGCCCAAACATCATTATTATGCCGAATCCGCAATCTCATAATACGATCAATAAAGTAAAATTTGGTAAGTTTCCTGACTCGGCTAATAAGAGAAAGATGGAGTTTCATGATGATCATAGAGGAAAGCAAGTTCAATTTCCCCTATGTAAATCATGTGGGAAGAGGCATCAAGGAGAATGTTTCAAAGGGACTGGAGGATGCTTTGGGTGTGGAAAAGAAGGACACAAAGCTAGTAAGTGCAAAGGAAAAGGATCAGTTAACACCAGGGATGAGGATAATGGTATTGCTACGACATCAACAATGGTTAAGTGTTTTAAATGTGGAATGTATGGGCATTATGCAAACCAATGTCCTAAGGGAAAGACTCATGAAGAGAATCAGTATGGTCGTATGGGTAGTATTTATGTTGATGATGATGAAGAGACTACAAATGATATGTGAGATGAAAGAATTGTTGAAGCTCGGTCAATGGTTTAAGAAGGTAGTGGAATTATTACATGTTTATCAAAGTGTAATGTTGTATAAAGAATCTCATGGTACTATGGAATAAAGAGACATCTAAGGATTGTTACATTGTTGTCTTTCCTTGAGTTTTGAAAGTGTGTGATTAATGCTACCAGTATCCATGAAAGGTTATTCATATATTTTTGGAATGAAGATGATATACGCATAATGAAGGGATAAGGAGAAAATTAAATATTTGATAGTATTCATGAGCTCATGACTGATATGAGGAGAAGGTTATATCATGGTTTGAGTATATGGAATTTTTTGGATATTGGTATGTGGAAAGAGTTAACTTTTAACTGTATTCATGTTTTGACTAAGGTTCAATGGGTATTCAAGAGAATACATGATTAAGGCCTTTGAATGTTTGGAATGTGACCAACAAGACATATCTTATGATATATGGAGATCGACTATGGTGTTAAATCTCTGGTAATCGTTTTCACTATGTTATGAGAGTGGACTATAGTATTATGGATAAGCCTAAAGATTAGAATGGATTACGTTGGACATAAGTTAGTATTGTTTAAGGATAAAAGATTTTCGATATTATTGATGGGATGTTATAGTAATGTAGTTTTAGAAAAAGGACAACCTGCAGGACGGGCGACAGCCCATCGCTTCGGACAAGGCTGTGGGAATCGAACCCACAACCGAAGTGCGACTGGCCTTTATCGCCTACCACTGGCCTACAGGAAGTCCCTGTATAGTAGAAACTAGTTTTTTTTTATTATTAAGCAGTATAATATATGAAGTATAAGTCCATTTTAGGAACCATATATGATTAATCTCACTATAGATCGACTTATGTATATAAATTTTTGCTAACCTTTTGTTTGAGACAGATGGAATGACCCGTTATTCTATCACATGATCTGCTAAAAATTCACGAATAACAAATTCAACTTCATTTATTTAAGAGATGAAGTAGAAATTGTCCAAAGACCGACAAATAGTGAGACTATACCAAAATCACGAAAGTATTTCTTCTAATTCCAATTTCATCAACTTTAGGGAAATGATCTTGAAGACCAAAAATGTTGTCCTAGTGCCCTTATATCTGATGAATCAAATGGTACCCTATATCGTCACAAATTTATGGCTTTGTGATTACTGGCTTTTCCATAACCATGTTCTCTACCACTCTCCATCAGAACATGATGGTTAGATTTCTCTTCCATATCCATATTTTCACCTATGTGGAAACCCAGTGATTAGTTTATTTGGGTAATCGTTACATTTCATACTTTAGTTTTTAAAGCCATGTTTTGGTATTCCTTTTTACGATGTGGGTTTCTATTAAAGAAACTTTCGAATAGTAAACCATTTATAACCCCGACGAATTTCGAGGGCGAAATTCATTTTAAGGGGGGTAGAATGTAACAGCCCAAGATTTTATGAAAAATATTCTTTCACTAATGTCTTGTGTTGTACGCTACACCAAAAGGAGATTGCACAACACGCATCCTTGACTTGCCTTGCATTACACGCAATCACAACCTTCCTCGATAGCGTGTGTGGTACGTAATACTGAGTTTCACGAAACAATGATATGCTATTAAAATATTATTAAAACTAGCCGTTATGAATAGTAATAACCACTTTTTAAATTTTAGAAATTTTAGCTCTCAAAATGGACTTAATTTTTGGATTCGGAGTATCGAATTTCGCCTAAGGTGAAATTTTGGTACTTTTCGGATAACTTTCATATTCTGATGAATAGTGAAAATTACTAAATTATAATTAAAAACAACTTTTTTAATCGAAATAATTAATAGTGATAAATCATTAATTTGAGTGGTTTTAAAGTATATTTAGAATATATTTTTACAATTTAATACAATGTTGGTCATTGGATGTAATTTCACATTTAAACTAGACATAAACAAGTGTCAATCTTTTGATAGATATCGTTTCTTAAAAACACGCTATTTGTTTTAACAGCGGGATTTAATTATAAAATTAATTAATGCAACTTTTATGTTATGAATTTGGTAAAATAGACTTCATTTTTGAATTCGGAATATGAAATATAGCTTGGGATGAAATTTTGGCATTGTTCTGAAAAACATCAATTTTTGATGAATAGTGAAACTACTAAGTGGTAGGTTAAAAAACTGAATTTTGCATAAAACATAATTTTACCGCTTCTGTGAATGGAATTTTGAAAATCCGAGAGACACGGTTAATATCAAGGACTAAAATGTGGTTCAATGAGATGAAAATAATTTTTTGGTGAATAGTAACTTTTTACTTTTTTTACAGCGGTTAATAGTAAATAGGGTAACTAAGGGTAAATATTATATTAATATTACCCTAACACATGTCCTAATTCTACTGGACAAGTATAATTCGACCAAAAACAAACTTAGGAATAAAATATGACCATTTAGGCCCACTTGGATTAGATTAGGACATTTATTATTATTTAATTCAAAGAAGAGTTAAAAGAGTTAAAATCAAAGTTTATTTACTAAAACATTTTTAATATGGGGTTATACATAAGATAAATTTGATTGTAAAGATAATTAGAAAGCTAAAAAGATTTCCTACATGATGGTATTTTATTTGTAATTTTTAGACATCAAATAATTTAATTTATTTATGACACAACGATGATGCAGTAATTATCTTATTAATGAAATATTGACATAATTGATGTTATAAACACCAAAATAAATGTAATTTGAGATTTTTTATAAATTCCACTAATTTTATAGGTTACTATGATATATTAATGTTGATTTAATCAACTTGGTTCGAACATTTAATTCTGTTATGACTTTCAAAAAAATCATATATCAAATAGTGTAAAAATTGACACAAAATAGTTTTTAAATCAAATATTATATTATTAATTGTTATTTTATTCCAAAAAATCTAAGGTTTGGCCAAATGACATAGATAAGGATATATATATTAATAATTTACAATTTGGGGTTAGTTTGGCATGTTATAGTAAGTGTATTAACCATATAGTGAAAGAAAACAAAAAGACACGGTAAAAGTTAAATTATTTAACTTAGAGTTAAATCTAATTGATAAGGTTAAACTAATACCCTAAACTTGTCTAAATCCTATTGGTTGATGGGATTTCGACCCCTCCCCACCTTATCTTCGAAATAAGACCCTTTGGAACCATTATAAACCGATTTTGACTTTAATATAAAATAATATTTTGAGATATTCCTAAGGTGCCCCTCTCCTCCCCTATAAAAGGACACCTCCTCCCCCTCCTCCTCACACCAATTTGAGCACTCAAGCTCGGCCAAACCCTGCCAAAATCCCTTCTCCACTTCCCTAGCAACATCCTAGAGGTTCTGGTCTTCCTAGAAGACCAATTTTAGTGCCCTAAAAGGAGATCTCAAAGAGGTGCTTCAAAGAAGAGGTAATTACCGTTACCAATTCTTTCATCTTTATTTCTTCTTCCACTTCTTATTCTTAGGTTGTTTCATTATGAAGTAATGACATCAGTATCACTCGTATACTGATATGTTATTATAAGTATGAAACAACCCTATTTCACCATCTATCTATCCTACTAAAAAAGAAATCGCCGCGCGTGCGTACGTACGGAATACCGTCTCCACGCCGTGGTGTAATCTATTTTCCACCACCACCTTACATGGATGGGTATAATGGTGTAAAGAATAACAATACATAGTTATTACAACATCATATTGATTCTGATATATTGTATAATCCACTCCAATTCAATTCAATATTTATGGAAATGATATCATCGCTCGTGCGTACGTACGGAATACCGTCTCCACGACGCGATGAGATTCATTCTCCATGTTAACCATTTAAGAATGATTATAAAGTATATATAAGCAATAATAATGAAATAAATTACATTATAAAGCTACTGGATTTATGTATATATATATGTCATCTACTTACTTCCATTCAAGACAATGAGGAAAGGAAAACAGCGTTCATGCGTACGTACGGACTACCGTCTCCATGAATGGTGTTTTTCACTTCTTTTATCTATCTATATATATATATACTGAATATTTATGATATATAAATCATATTTTATATTCTGGAAGTAAGTAAATCATGATATAAGTAATAATAATGTCAAGAACAACAAGTCAAAACACCTACGATAAATGAAACGATTTTACCCAAAACGCTTCTTTAACATGGAATTTACAAAAGAACGGGTAACATAATGTCATAAGTGAACCATATATGATATCATAAAAATGAATATGATTCTGTAATAAGTCAATGACATTATTTAAATCATTATACAGGAGGTTCGGACACTTACAAAGCAAGTCGGACCTAAGGTAAGGGAAATATCACAGTCTCATTTTTATCCGAGATTGTTTATTCGTAAGTATTTACTGGGGTGTATTTTATCATCCACATCCATGTTTCATCAATATGTCATATTATTTCCATCCACCTACAATTGTTTAAATCCATCTTTACCCTTCTGTGAGTTTTTAGTAATATGTATGAAAGGAATCTTTTGTCGTTTTTCGTACGAGGTACTTTTTGACTTTTCCGACAAAAGTACGAAGAAAGTTTTTTTTAACTTCTACGGCATGAATGGATTTTTAAAACATTATTTCCAAGAAGCTTCCTTTAAAAGTTTTCAAGTTTATTTTTAATCAACTTCTTTTATTTTGAAGTTGTATGACTTGTTATGAAAGGAAAAATGTTTTTGAAGAAGAAAGGATATTTTCCTCAAGAATGGAGTTCAAGGGTTTTATCAAAATTATTTTCCATCTAAGATAATAAAGGGTTCTGTTTTTATCCCTATTATTAAATTGATTTGATAATGTTGTGATGGAATTATTTTTTTGAATTCCTCTAACTTATATGAATTGATTTATGATGTCATGATGTTTCAAGAATCCCATTTTGTTACATGTGTTATGCAATGATGTATGATTTATGATTTTGTGGCACACATAATAAAGGATTCATTATAAGATGGGTGGGACCTATATCTCCCTCCAATGCATTGGGTAAAGATTTTATATCTCATGAGATAGACAGGGCTGAAATAGTAGGTTATACCGGTTCAGTGAAACAGGACTGAAACGAGGGTTACTCGATTCAGAAAGGGACTTTGTCCACTAAGATAGTCTTGGCAATGAGTCTTGACTAACAAGAAATGATTCTCTATGATTATGTGTGTATGCCACAAAGTTTCATGTTTTAAGTTATGATTATTGGGATTACATTTCACTTCTATGATTTATCCCATGTTATGATATTATGAGCTCTTTTGCAGGTTAGGATTTCCAAAAATGTTATGTTCTTATGAAAATTATGTGATTGATATTTCATTTGTTTACCCTTACTGAGCATTTGAGCTCACCCTTTTATGTTTTCTTTTCCCCAGGATATAAAGAAAGGTTTTAGGTAAAAAAAAGGGAAGATCTTTATGGGAGATATTGAAGATCTTTCACCACGATTAGAAGATTACGTTCCGAGTTTCCAAAGACACTAAACTATTATGATCCTTGTGTGTGTGTTTTTGTTTTGTACTAAGTATTCCGCAAAAGTAATGTAATGTCAATGTACGTCAGGATACGGGTCTCTACAATGAGACATGATAGATATTATAAAATATAGTTACTTATATATAATATAATCACTGTCATATTTCTTCAAATATAAGGAATATTATTCATATCATGATATTTTAATATCTATATCATGTTAGGAAAATATTATTTTTGGGTTATAATTTTACCATTACCATAATGGTCTGATCTTAAATCGAAATTTTATATCAGGATTTTTGTTATGTTAATCATTTAATTCAAATTTCATATATATTTTCTATAGACCCCCATATAATTTTATTGTACTAGGTCATTTTTTGTCTTAATAATATATTTTCCTTCTTCATAAATCATTTACCCATTTCAATGTAATTGACCATATATTTTCTTATTAGACAGGATTATCCATTTTCATGAACATATTCATATAATTAATTTATAAATTTTGAATAGATTCATAAATAATTTATTGTGCCATCTTTATAGAAAATTACATTCTCTAAATAATATGATATCATTTTTTATATTTAATTTATCTGTTATTTTGTTAATTGTTAAAAGCATCAACTATAAAATTATGCATCTGAATAAATATTTATATACAATTAAAATTTTATATAAATTATTCTCTATATATTATCTTGGATCATATAATAAAGTATTAATATGAATAATTTTTTATATTTATGAAATATAATTTATTTGAAATTATAAAAATATTTCTTGGATATTTCTTTTTTAAAAAGTTATTTATGTAAATTCATAAATAGTAAATTTCATCAAAGTCATTTTCCCATTATGTAAAACATTCTTAATTTGGGAAATATATTAAATGTTACCATATAACCTAATTGTATAAAATCTTTTTGTAATTCCATTTTATATCAATTATGTGAGGCACAACTACCTTTTTCATTCCTTAAAACACACTAATGATTTTATAACTCTTATTCCAATGGCATTGCATTGTGAAAAAATTGTTTCCTAATACTATGATTAATGTGTGTGATCCTTGATTCCACATTCAACTTATTATAATTTTTTTTAAAAATTATACCTATTTTTATTATCAATACAATGTAAAAAATATACTCATTGTTATCATGATTGAATTTTATTTACCTAGAATGATACATAATACCCATAGTAGTATATTTATTATCCAGGATCAATTATGTTCATATTATTAATAATTTATTTATATGATTCCATCTGAAAAAGCTATGTATGCAACTTAGTATACCTCTACTCCCATTTTACCACTCAAAAACTACTCATATCCTTAAAATATCCATCATAACATGGTTATTTATTTTCTATTCTATAGTATTTTTACTATAAACAACATTTTTTTTCTCTAACAGATTCAAATTTACCATGGTATCCTTATCAATTTTACAAGGATTAATAAGAAAATTTATATTCGTGTAGTATTCCTACATGTTATGATATTTTCTCTATAGCTTTCAACAAATCTCATAGTATAGATTGATAAAATATGTATCAAATTATCTTCATTTAAAAAATAAAAAATCTTTTATTTTATTATCATCATATATGAAAATAATCCAAATACATTAATCTATTCGAGAACTGATTTATTATGGTAAAACATTACATAGGAGGATATGTGTTTATTAAGACTATAGAAACAAAAACATTAAATCATAATTATAGTGTAACCATCTTTAAAAAAATATATGTATATAATTTTATCAAATATAGTTCTTCCAATTTCTATAATTCCCTTATTTTTTATATTAACCACAAAATTTTATTATATAGTGTATGGTTTGATATATTGGTTACTCATTAAATAACTCTCTATAATAATAAAAAATAGTGTTATTCATTTTCCATTACATATTTATAAATTATATTTTCGACATAGAAACCACATTAATTCAAAAAATGTCTTCTATATCATTTAAACATCTTAAGAGATTCAATATTAAAAAAAATAACAATAGTAATAATATTGTAGTCTTCAATGAAGGTAAGGAAATAGAGACCACCAATGATTGTCTTATTTATTATAGGACCGCACAAAAATGTATATAAAAGGTCAAATGGACTTTTTAATGAATATAAAAATTATATTGTGTCCTTTGTCATATATTAAAATTTGGGGAAATTTTATAAACTCTTTATATATATATTTTTTGGTATGGTCAATGAAAACTATCTTTTTAAGTCCTAAAAAAGAATTTATATAAATTATAGACATGCATTATATTCTGTATTCCATTCTCATCATTTGATCCCACATTGCACTAATTTCATGTGTCTCTAATTTGATTAATGTTATGATTTTTTCATTTATTATTTTTCTTCAATATTCCATATTTAGATATCATTATAATACTAGAGTTATTTTGAATAATATCTCATTTTATTCAGCAAACAGTAGTCTAACACATTGTAAACAGTGTTTTAGTCTTTCCTTTATGAATGTATTTTAATTTTGTGTCCTTTTGACTCAGTATCAAATAGTCACACACCATTGGTTCATAATGATTATAATTTATGAATGTTAAAATGTTTCATTATAGATCATCTATATCATTTGATATATTTTGAATATCTATTTATTCTTGGTTAATACAAACAATAATGTATACATGATCATAATAACATTTTTTTACATTCTTTTCAACATCAAATATGAATAAATTTTCTTCTTTATTTTTCTTTTCATCATCTATACCTATTACGTTGTATATGAAATTATAATATATAATGAATATTAAATTTTTATTTTGTGGATCTTTTGAATAAATGTGAGAAAAAAATAAAATCCAACAAATAAATAACATAAAATATATCATAATGTTATTAAAGATGATGGTAATTATATTAGAGTCAACCACCATATATATAATTCAATTCCATATGGATACCTACATATCAGAATATTTCTTTAAATTAACTTCAATTTTACTTAATTATGTGTCCCCTATTTGAATTTTTCATCCAAAGTGATCATTACTTCATTAAAACACCACATAAATACGATAACTTGTTTTTTAATCCACTTCTAATGATTCTCATTAATGGAATAAAAAATCATTATATCATACATTTTATTGATTACCATTATCATAAAATTGGTTCGAAAATATGATTTGGTATTTCCTCCATATAATGAAGAACATAAACCTTATATTTCTTGTTCTCCACTCCCACTTATCATCCCGTCTGGCTTGACACTCCATCCTATAATCTATCTTTGTTCAGAACCATGGTGCAACCTTCACATGATTTTTTGTATACAATATGAGCCTTCTTCCCCATCATTATAGTTTATGTTTTACCACTGGCTACGATTATTGATTTCCCCAATTTTATATATGCACCATGAGTCATTTCTATAGTATAAGATGTGGTTATTATTTTTTGTAGTGTTCAATTAAAAATATTTTGTTATTCAATCATCCCACCGTTGTGAACTAGGAAATTCCAAAAAATAGTATTTATATTCATCCTGTTCTTTTAGAAATACCCACCCATTGTTGGCCTTCGAGAGTACTACTCATAATCTATTGTTGGTTGGGAGTCAACCTCTTTATCACTTATTTTTTCATCTTCTAAAGACAATAAACCAACATTTTTCCATTTCCATAAACAAATAAATATTATACATACTTATTGATGCACATTATGCTTTACATATCCATTAATGTTAGTGAATCCATTTTAGATAATAATTGGATTTCATGCATCACATTGGTTGGGTATCCCATTACTCAGAGAAACAATGACATTCATGTTATGGGTGTTATATTTACTATCATGCACCCTCTCATCATCATGGATTGTTTCACCACTATTAAAAGTATACTGCTCAATTTATTTCTATTAATTATATTATTTTACTTTTTTATGTTAGTAAATACGGGGACCAACAAGGAATAAAGATCTTCCGAGGCTATAAATATATTCATAAAATCACCCAAATTTTGTTTCAACATTAAAAATATTTCCTATAGTCATGGGTCCTCATTCACAACCATCTTATTTATCATGGTGTGATCAAAACTAAGATCGTATTATGTATCCAAATGAATAGTATATTGTTCAATTATAGCTAGATCAATAGGATCATTGGGGTCTGCCACCCCATGGGGTTCCCTCTACACCCATCAATGATATGAATTAGATTGCCAAAAATATTTCATGAAGAATAGAATTCTATCCATGATAAGAAGACCATATTATCTTTAAAATGATATTACTACCAAACAATAATATATACCCAATCAATCATTGGTTGATAAAAAATAAATTGAGGCATAGAAACTGAGAAATGATATGGAAAACTTATTTTGATCTACGTCTGAGATCGTGAAGTAGTCAACCATAATGACTGGTATATTATTAATTTATGAACAACGAAAAATAAGGGGATTTTTATGAAGACTAACACATAGTATCACCCTTAGATATTTTCATTTAAAATGAAAATAATATGACTATCAGAAGAGAAATAAATGAAATTTCTTACAAATGTTGGGAGTGTTGTGCCAGAATGTAAATAAATCCTCCATTGAAGATAATATGATCATAATCTGCCACATGTCGAGAAGGGAAAAGATCACTAAACATGAAACTTGTAAATTATTGGTTCAATGTAACGTATGCGACATAAAAAACATGTATATTATATTATTAAATAACTATCTTTCTACAAATAAACTATATACATATATATATCTTTTTCATTATTAACGATTCAAATACATAAAAATGATTACATCATTCATGGATGAGTGGACTATCACCTCCTCAGCATAATGTGATTATTTTTACATCACAAGAAATATATATATAACTACATATGATTAAATTACATGTTATTTATGATATACTTGTCATTATGGAAATATATTTTGTTACACACCAGTTTTTCATAATGATCATTGAAAAATGGGAATGTTTCTCAGGCATGTGTATGAACTAACATCTCCATGATCATAACGTTGATTCATATTTCATAGCAATATTTAATTATTGTTTTTAAAAGTATAATTAATTTATATATATGATAATTATTTCATGATTATTATTCTATAGACTTTATAAAATGTCCTCAATTACCGTAGATGATCTTCCAGTGTCGTTTGGACATGTAAAAACAATTTGGCGAAAACACCCATCATAAACATAATTATTTATGTAGTTGTGTACATCATATAAATTATGAAATAAAAGTAATGATAAATATTAAAAATGTTATCATGAAAGAATAAATTGTTCATGATTTTTTTATATATGATGTTAAAGAATGTTCATCCTAAAGGAAACTGAAGGTAAACGATTGTAATATCAGTTTTTACATCCATGAGATAAATGTAATGTTCACCACATACATTTTTTATGTGGTGTATCTACATACCATTTTTTATATTATAACAAAAATACATTTATTTTATATGAATTTTAGATATTCGTTTAATTTTATTCCTTATTAAGAATTATGATTTATTATTTATCAAATTTGAATGGGAATATTTGGAATTCTAAAAAATTATTTTTCTTCAGTAATAATAATACTTATCTTTCAATGGTATTTCCATTTTAGGATATCAAATTAACATTGTAAAACAAAACTGTTAATTTTCTCTCAATGGTAATTCATAACCATTTTCACGTATTTGTACCATTTGTTTTACTCATTGGTACTCAAAATGTTTTAAAAATGGGTTTTCAAATAATCCAACATTTTATCTCTTTAGTTAAGAAAACTAATTTTTCTAAAATCAATTTTTTTCTAATATGATTTGAAAAATGTTTCTAAAATTAATTGGAAAATATGTTATTTACCCTTTTCGTGTTTTACTAATTTTTTTAAGGAATATTTTTGTTGCTTTCCGAACATTGTATTTTTCTAACAATTTTACCATGAAAAAGGAATGTTTTTCACCTCATACAAATGGTACAGATTTTCCCTTAGTATATTCATTGAAGGTTCCATTTCATGTCTAAAAGGTTAAATTTTAATGAAAATGTTTTCAAAAGTGTTTTTCAAATATTTTTTTACATAATCTTTTATAAGAACAATGGATATTTTCTACTATATTTATTTTAAATAATATTTTAATTGTATTTATATTCATTATTAAAAAAATCTATTTTTTATGCTCCACATGGGATTTGTTTTGTTTTCATACCATCATTATTCTTCCTCTAGATGGTTTATTATTTATTTGGGAAAGGATAGTAACAAAATTCACATCCTTCAGTAAATTTTTATTCCGCATCAAATATTCAATCTACTATGATCATTACGAAATGAATTTACACCTAATTATCAATTTCATTTATCATGAATTTTACTATTTACTAAACTGTATACCATTTTACATTTGGAGTTTAATTTATCAATTACATTATTATTTGGGAGAATATTGATAATTCATTATTTATTATTCAATATGAATATTTGATGAGGGATATTATTTATCATGCCTATTTGATATGAGAAACTCTTTGGTATGGTAATGAAGGTTGGATATTGGAAATTATATATCTTCTTGGGGAATCTATAAGTTCTCATGAGAAGAGTTAGTCGCACAAATTCATCAGGTTTTCATCCGTAGTTTTGAACCATCTTGTAGAAGGTATTGACTATATAGGTTTTCATGTTCCTTGGATATAAATTCCATTATGAAATCATTCTCTATTATTTGTTCTAGATTTTATTCAACAATGATATCCTTCATCGTTATATCTATAGACACATTTCAAATTCATATTTTATATGGTATTTTTTATAGTTTAGTAGCTAGCCTTATTTATTTTTCATTATCTATTTATCTGAAAGTATTGTTTTTGCATTTATTACCTTTCCATATTTTTTTTGGAAATTCTCTCTCTGTTTAATGATTATATGACATCTTAGATCACTTATATTCCACATCATGATTATTATTGTCATTGATTCATTATTGATACCACTATATTTTTCAATTAATGAGAATATGAGATATTTATTATTATGATTCTTTATCTAGTATTATAAGAAGTTTATTTTGAAAAATATATAGGAATATACTAAAAGGAATAATTTTATTCTCTATTTTATATATTTAGATAAATGAAAAAATAATGGTGAATTAATGTATTATTTAAAAAAGATCGAATATATCTATCTAGTTAACAAAGAATACTAAATTAATCATCCTTTCAGGTCATTTTTACTTATAATCATTAAAATGTATTTATTAGAATACCCCAGATTATGGCTATATAGGGTTTGTTTTCTCCATCATTGAATAGAGGTTAATTAAAATAGAACAGGATGTTTTGTGTTTGTTGGAGTCCATGCGATAACAAACACTATTATCACTTCTCATTTTGGATGATTAAATAGTGGAACATATTTTACCAGAATTTTAATAACATATAAGTATAATAGTGATTATAAATTTATAAATTTTTTAAGGTTAAATAAATTTGATAATGTATAAATTCTTATTAAGAAAAAGAATTGGGGAATTAACTATTTGAAACATAAATCGCAGTACAATGGTTATCTCCATTGATAAAGAGGTTAAACATTGATGGAAGGAATTTTAAGGAAAGTAGATACTCTGAAATGTATTAATATTTGGTTTGGGTATAGATTCATCTTAAATTGGTGGGTTATGTTATGAGGGGATATGATGAGAGAAGATACCCATTTAAAAGTAAAAATGGGTGGCATTTTTTAAATTCTAATTATTTTTTAAATTGAAATTACATGTCAAGTAAAATGGACTTATATTTGAGAAGTAATACATCTGATAATTGATAAGGTCCATCAATGCCTTAAATGTTCAATTATATCATGTTTTATCAAAGTTTGTCACACTACCATGTAGGTTACTATTTTTTACATTTATGTCTTCACAAGAAAAAAAGTATTTATCTGCGAAATTTGAACATATACCTAAATATAAAATATTCTTATTTTATAATTTTCCAATTATAAAACCAATGATTAAATTCTTTTATTATTCAAATTTTTTATTTGATGACAATTTATTTTAAAATATAGAATACATAATATATAAAATTGTTAATTTACAAATATAATATGTGTTATAAAATGTAAAATATTTGTTTATAAATTATAATATAAATTCTAATATTTATAAATTCACTTCGAAAACTATTTTTTGATTTAGAAAAATGTTTCTAAAATTTCCAATACACAGATATATATTAATAATTTTATAAAATCCTTATTAACTTTAAAAACAAATTATTCACAATTCCCTAAATAATTAAAAAATTAAAAAAACAAATTATAAGATTATTTGGAAATAAAAATTCATAAAATGTAGTCATATATGACTACTTTTTATACTAAAATTTATGATTCTTTTAAATGAAAATAAAAAATTTATTGAAAAATGGTAATATTTTAAATTATTCAAAACATAAAGTGTTAATAGTATTATTTAAAATCGATGTATAATTTATACGAAGTCATTAAGATTGTAAAAAATTAGCCACTATTTAAAAAATTTCAATTTAATAAATTAATTTAAAATATATAATATATAAAAACCTAAGTCTTTTAATTTTTTTGTACATGTCATGACTATTTTACACTTTTCTAAATATTACACAATTATTTCATTAACTTTTAGTGGATATATATTATTTATAATGTCAAATTAATTATTTCATTCACTTTTGTTACATTATTACACTTATTAATGAATAATGAATTTTTATTTTTATTTATTTATCATATAAATTATTACACGATCAATTTTTGTTAATATAAAAAATATAAAATCTATAGAATTAATATCATATGCATTATAAATGAATAAAATTATATGAAATATTGGGATTAATATTCTTTCATAAAATAAATTACATCCTCAAAATTTTAATTACATATAATTAATATAACCGTGCGAAAATGTTTTTAACATATTCATCATTTGAAATATATATTCTATTCAGATATCAACCTTGCATTTTAATTCTATTACATGTTACATAGATTTCCTCAAACCACAATAATCATTCAAACAATCATATAAACCATTATATATATAATGTAGAGACCTGTATCCTGACGTACATTGACATTACATTACTTTAGCGGAATACTTGGTACATAACAAAAACACACACACAAGGATCGTAATAGTTTAGTGTCTTTGGAAACTCGGAACGTAATCTTCTAATCGTGGTGAAAGATCTTCAATATCTCCCATAAAGATTTTCCTTTTTTTTATACCTAAAACCTTTCTTTATATCCTGGGGAAAATAAAACATAAAAGGGTGAGCTCAAATGCTCAGTAAGGGTAAACAAAAGAAATATCAATCATATCATATACATAAGCACATAACTTTTGGAAATCTTAACCTGCAAAAGAGATCATAATTTCATAACATGGGATAAATCATGACAGTGAAATGTAATCACAATAATCATGACTTAAAACATGAAACTTTGTGGCATTCAAACATAATCATGGAGAATCATTTATTGTTAGTCAAGACTCATTTCCAAGACTATCTTAGTGGACAAAGTCTCTTTCTGAATCGAGTAACCCTCGTTTCAGTCCTGTTTCACTGAACCGGTATAACCTACCATTCCAGCCATGTCTATCTCATGAGATATAAAATCTTTACCCAATGCATTGGAGGGAGATATAGGTCCCACCCATCTCATAATTACCCCATTCTTATGTGTGCCACAAAATCATAAACCATACATCATAGCGTAACCCATGTAATAAAAATGGGATTCTTAAACAACATGACATCATAAAACAATTCATATAAGATAAAGGAATTCATTAAAATATTTCCATCAAATCATAATCAAATCAATGTAATAATAGGGATGAAAACAGAACCCTTTATTATCTTAGATGGAAAATAATTTTGATAAAACACTTGAACTCCATTCTTGAGAAAAATATCCTTTCTTCTTCAAAAACATTTTTCCTTTCATAACATGTCATACAACTTTAAAATAAAAGTTTATTAAAAATAAACTTGAAAACTTGTAAAAGAAGTTTCTTGGAAATAATGTTTTAAAAATACATTCATGCCGTATAAGTTAAAAAAAACATTCTTCGCACTTTTGTCGGAAAAGTCAAAAAGTACCTCGTACGAAAAACGACAAAAGATTCCTTTCATTTCTTTTACTAAAAACTCACCGAAGGGTAAAAATGGATTTAAACAATTGTAGGTGGATGGAAGTAATATTACATATTGATTAAACATGGACGTGGATGATAAAATACACCCCAGTAAATACTTACGAATAAACAATCTCGGATAAAAATGAGATTGTGATCTTTCCCTTACCTTAGGTCCGATTTGCTTCGTATGTGTCCGAACCTCCTCTTCTTTGAAACGCCTATTTGAATCCTTCACTTAGGGAACTAAGATTGGTCTTTGAAGCAGACCAGGACCTCTAGGATTATTCTAGGAAAGTGGAGAAGGGATTTTGGCAGGGGTTGGCCGAGCTTGAGTGCTCAATTTGGTGTGAGGAGGATGGGGAGGAGGTGCCCTTTTATAAGGGAGGAGAGGGGCACTTTAGGAATATCTCAAAATATTATTTTATATTAAAGTCAAAATCGGTTTATAATGGTTCCAAAGGGTCTTATTTCGAAGCTAAAGTGGGGATGGGTCGAAATCCTATCAACCAATAGGATTTAGACAAGTTTAGGTTATTATTTTAACCTTATCAATTAGATTTAACTCTAAGTTAAATAATTTAACTTTTACCGTGTCTTTTTGTTTTCTTACACTATATGGTTAATACACTTACTATAACATGCCAAAAGAACCCCAAATTGTTTATTTTTAATATATATATCCTTATCTAATTCATTTGGCCAAACCTTAGATTTTTAGGAATAAAATAACGATTAATAATATAATATTTGATTTAAAAACTATTTTGTGTCAATTTTGACACTATTTTATATATGATTTTTGTGAAAGTCATAACAGAATTATATGTTCGAAACAAGTTGATTAAATCAACACTAATATATCATAGTAATCTAGAAAATTAGTGTAATTCATAAAAAGTCTCAAATTACATTCATTTGAGCATTTATAACATCAATTATGTTAATATTTCCTTAAAAGAGTAATTACTGCATCATCGTTGTGTCATAAATAAATTAATTTATTTAAAGTATAAAAATTATAAATAAAATATAATTATGTATTAAATCTTTTTATCTTTCTAATGAATATTTATAGTAGAATTTATCTTATGTATAACCCCATATTAAAATTTTTTTAGTTATTAAACTTTGATTTTAACTATTTTAACTATTCATTAAATAAAATAATATTAAATGTCATAATCTAATCCAAGTGGACCTAAATGGTCATATTATATTCATAAGGTTGTTTTTGGTCGAATTACACTTATCCAATAGAATTAGTACATGTGTTAGGGTAATAGTAATATCATATTTACCCTTAGTTACCCTATTTACTATTAACCGTGGTAAAAAAAAGTAAAAAGTTACTAATCACCAAAAATTATTTTCATCTCATTGAACCACATTTTAGTCCTTGATATTAACAGTGTCTGTCGGATTTTCGAAATTCCATTCACAGAAGCGGTAAAATTAAGTTTTATGCAAAATTCAGTTTTTAACATACCACTTAGTAGTTTCACTATTCATCAAAAATTGATATTTTTCAGAACAATGCCAAAATTTCATCCTAAGCTATATTTCATATTCCAAATTCAAAAATGAAGTCTAATTTACCAAATTCATAACATAGAAGTTGAATTAATTAATTTTATAATTAAATCCCGCTGTTAAATAGCGTGTTTTTAAGAAACAATATCTATCAACAGATTGACACTTGTTTGTGTCTGGTGTAAATGTGAAATTACATCCAATAACCAACATTGTATTGAATTGTAAAAATATATTCTAAATATTCTTTAAAACCACTCAAATTAATAATTTATCACTATTAATTATTTCGATTAAAAAAGTTGTTTTTAATTAAAATTTAGTAATTTTCACTATTCATCAGAATATGAAAGTTATACGAAATGTACCAAAATTTCACCTTAGGCTAAATTTGATACTCCGAATCCAATAATGAAATCCATTTTGAAAAATAAAATTTACAAAATTTCAAAAAGTGGTTATTACTATTCATAACAGCTAGTTTTAATAACATTTTAATAGCATATCGCTGTTTAGTGAAACTCGTTATTGCGTACTACACACGCTATCGAGGAAGGTCGTGATTGCGTGTAATGCAAGGCAAGTCGAGGATGCGTGTTGTGCAAGCTCCTTTTGGTGTAGCGTACAACACAAGACATTAGTGAAATAAAAATAATATTTTTCATAAAATCTCGGGCTGTTACATTCTACCCCCCTTAAAATGAATTTCGCCCTCGAAATTCGTCGGGGTTATAAATGGTTTACTATTCGAAAGTTTCTTTAATAGAAACCCACATCGTAAAAAGGAATACCAAAACTTGGCTTTAAAAACTAATGTATGAAATGTAACGATTTCCCAAATAAACTAATCGCTGGGTTTCCACATAGGTAAAAATATGGATATGGAAGAGAAATCTAACCATCATGTTCTGATGGAGAGTGGTAGAGAACATGGCTATGGAAAAGCCAGTAATAACAAATCCATAGATTTGTGATGATATAAGGTACCATCTGATTCATCAGGTATAAGATCACTAAGACAACATTTTTGGTTTTCAAGATCATTTCCCTAAAGTTGAAAATTTGAATTAGAATAAATACTTACTTTATTTTGGGTACAATCTCACTGTTGTTCGTGCCTTGAACAATTTCCACTTCATCTCTTAAATAAATGAAGTTGAATTTTTTATTCGTGAAGTGTTAGCAGATTATGTGATAGAATGACGGGTCATTCCATCTGTCTCAAACAAAAGGTTAGCAAAAATTATATACATAAGTCGGTTTATAGTGAGATTAATCATATATGGTTCCTAAAATGGACTTATACTTCATATATCATACTGCTTAATATAATAAAACTAGTTTCTACTAAACAGGGACTTCCTGTAGGCCAGTGGTAGGCAATAAAGGCCAGTCGCACTTCGGTTGTGGGTTCGATTCCCACAGCCTTGTCCGATGCGATGGGCTGTCGCCCGTCCTGCAGGTTGTCCTTTTTCTAAAACTATATTACTATAACATCCCATCAATAATATCGAAAAACAAACAATACTAACTTATGTCCAACATAATCCATTCCAATCTTTAGGCTTATCCATAATACTGCAGTCCACTCTCAGAGATTAAATACCATCGTTGATCCCATATATCATAAGATATATCTTGTTGGTCACATTCCAAACATTTAAAGGCCTTAATCTTGTACTCTCTTGAATAGCCATTGAATCTTATTGAAAACATGAATTCTATTAAAAGTTAACTCTTTCCACATACCAAAATCCTCAAAATTCTATATACTCAAACCATGATATCACTTAGTCCTTATATCAATCATGAGCTCATGAATACTGTTAAACATTTCATTTTCTCGTTTTCCCTTCATTATGCGCATATCATCTTATTTGAAAAAATATCTCAATTACTTTGAATACCACATTATACCAATACATAAATATTCCAATACTCCATAAAAGTACCTCAACAACATTATTCTTGAATACCAATACATAAACACTACAGTCCATCCACTTCAATGATTGTCCTGGAATAAGTCCTTCCTTGATTTAGAAGTAACTTTTTAGGTCCGGGCATTGAGTTGGGTAATGCCCATGTTCTCCACAAATAAGACATTGAACTCCATAACAGTCTGTCACTCTATGACCCTTTTCTCCACACAGATAACATCAGTCCCTCCATTTGAGGTATTTCTCAAGGTTCTTCTTCCCTTCTTTAGAAATCTCAATCATCCTTTCTTTATGCTCCTCAACATGCGAACATGCATAATAGTTTATCTTCCTCTTCTATGATGAATTATGCATACCACTAAATTTCACCTTGTTAATCATATATCGTGATGACTGATTCGGCATAATCACAGTATCTTTCTCACTACACAATTTTTTTGCTCATAGTCACCAATTTTTCCATTGGATTCAATGTTAACCGAATTCCTTCTGGTTCCCTCCATTAACTAAAACACAAAAAGAATCTTGTGAGAGGCAAAAATCATAATAAAGGTAGACTAACTTCAATATCTAACATCTTAGGTTTAATTCTATAATCGTTAGCGTAATTCTAGTACTATAACCTATACGTATACTTAACCTTAGGGATATCCCTAGACATACCTTAGAAATATCGCTAGGGATCTCACTAAAGTTCTCGCATCTTAGTTTCCAAAGGTTGACTAAACCTTTCCTCTGATACCAACTGTAGAGACCCATATCCTGACGTACATTGACATTACATTACTTTTGCGGAATACTTGGTACATAACAAAAACACACACACAAGGATCGTAATAGTTTAGTGTCTTTGGAAACTCGGAACGTAATCTTCTAATCGTGGTGAAAGATCTTCAATATCTCCCATAAAGATCTTCCTTTTTTTTATACCTAAAACCTTTCATTATATCCTGGGGAAAATAAAACATAAAAGGATGAGCTCAATTGCTCAGTAAGGGTTAACAAAAGAAATATCAATCATATCATATACATAAGCACATAACTTTTGGAAATCTTAACCTGCAAAAGAGATCATAATTTCATAACATGGGATAAATCATGACAGTGAAATGTAATCACAATAATCATAACTTAAAACATGAAACATTGTGGAATTCAAACATAATCATAGAGAATCATTTCTTTTTAGTCAAGACTCATTGCCAAGACTATCTTACTGGACAAAGTCTCTTTCTGAATCGAGTAACCCTCGTTTCAGTCCTGTTTCACTGAACCGGTATAACCTACCATTCCAGCCATGTCTATCTCATGAGATATAAAATCTTTACCCAATGGATTGGAGGGAGATATAGGTCCCACCCATCTCATAATGATACCATTCTTATGTGTGCCACAAAATCATAAACCATACATCATAGCGTAACCCATGAAATAAAAATGGGAATCTTAAACAACATGACATCATAAAACAATTCATATAAGATAAAGGAATTTATTAAAATATTTCCATCAAATCATAATCAAATCAATGTAATAATAGGGATGAAAACAGAACCCATTATTATCTTAGATTGAAAATAATTTTGATAAAAAATTGAACTCCATTCTTGAGGAAAATATCCTTTCTTTTTCAAAAACATTTTTCCTTTCATAACATGTCATACAACTTTAAAATAAAAGAAGTTGATTAAAAATAAACTTGAAAACTTGTAAAGGAAGTTTCTTGGAAATAATGTTTTAAAAATACATTCATGCCGTATAAGTTAAAAAAAATTCTTCGCACTTTTGTCAGAAAAGTCAAAAAGTACCTCGTATGAAAAACGACAAAAGATTCCTTTCATTTCTTTTACTAAAAACTCACCGAAGTGTAAAAATGGATTTAAAAAATTGTAGGTGGATGGAAGTAATATTACATATTGATGAAACATGGACGTGGATGATAAAATACACCCCAGTAAATACTTACGAATAAACAATCTCGAATAAAAATGAGATTGTGATATTTCCCTTACCTTAGGTCCGATTTGCTTCGTATGTGTCCGAACCTCCTCTTCTTTGAAACGCCTCTTTGAATCCTTCACATAGGGAACTAAGATTGGTCTTTGAAGAAGACCAGGACCTCTAGGATTATTCTAGGAAAGTGGAGAAGGGATTTTGGCAGGGGTTGGCCGAGCTTGAGTGCTCAATTTGGTGTGAGGAGGAGGGGGAGGAGGTGCCCTTTTATAAGGGAGGAGAGGGGCACTTTAGGAATATCTCAAAATATTATTTTATTTTAAAGTCAAAATCGGTTTATAATGGTTCCAATGGGTCTTATTTCGAAGCTAATGTGGGGATGGGTCGAAATCCTATCAACCAATAGGATTTAGACAAGTTTAGGTTATTATTTTAACCTTATCAATTAGATTTAACTCTAAGTTAAATAATTTAACTTTTACCGTGTCTTTTTTTTTCTTACACTATATGGTTAATACACTTACTATAACATGCCAAACGAACCCCAAATTGTTTATTGTTAATATATATATCCTTATCTAAGTCATTTGGCCGAACCTTAGATTTTTAGGAATAAAATAACAATTAATAATATAATATTTGATTTAAAAACTATTTTGTGTCAATTTTGACACTATTTGATATATGATTTTTGTGAAAGTCATAACAGAATTATATGTTCAAAACAAGTTGATTAAATCAATACTAATATATCATAGTAACCTAGAAAATTAGTATAATTCATAAAAAGTCTCAAATTACATTCATTTGAGCATTTATAACATCAATTATGTTAATATTTCCTTAAAAGAGTAATTACTGCATCATCGTTGTGTGATAAATAAATTAATTTATTTAAAGTCTAAAAATAATAAATAAAATATCATTATGTATTAAATCTTTTTAGCTTTCTAATGAATATTTATAGTAGAATTTATCTTATATATAACCCCATATTAAAATTTTTTAGTTATTAAACTTTGATTTTAACTATTTTAACTATTCATTAAATAAAATAATATTAAATGTCATAATCTAATCAAAGTGGACCTAAATGGTCATATTATATTTATAAGGTTGTTTTTGGTCAAATTACACTTATCCAATAGAATTAGGACATGTGTTAGGGTAATTGTAATATCATATTTACCCTTAGATACCCTATTTACTATTAACCGTGGTTAAAAAAAAGTAAAAAGTTACTATTCACCAAAAATTATTTTCATTTCATTGAACCACATTTTAGTCCTTGATATTAACCGTGTCTGTCGGATTTTCAAAATTCCATTCACAGAAGCGGTAAAATTAAGTTTTATGCAAAATTCAGTTTTTAACCTACCACTTAGTAGTTTCACTATTCATCAAAAATTGATGTTTTTCAGAACAATGCCAAAATTTCATCCTAAGCTATATTTCATATTAAAAATTCAAAAATGAAGTCTAATTTACCAAATTCATAACATATAAGTTGCATTAATTAATTTTATAATTAAATCCCGCTGTTAAATAGCGTGTTTTTAAGAAACAATATCTATCAACAGATTGACACTTGTTTGTGTCTGGTGTAAATGTGAAATTACATCCAATAACCAACATTGTATTGAATTGTAAAAATATATTCTAAATATACTTTAAAACCACTCAAATTAATAATTTATCACTATTAATTATTTCACTTAAAAAAGTTGTTTTTAATTAAAATGTAGTAATTTTCACTATTCATCAGAATATGAAAGTTATCCGAAATGTACCAAAATTTCACCTTAGGCTAAATTCGATACTCCGAATCCAAAAATGAAATCCATTTTGAAAAATAAAATTTACAAAATTTCAAAAAGTGGTAATTACTATTCATAACAGCTAGTTTTAATAACATTTTAATAGCATATCGCTGTTTAGTGAAACTCGTTATTGTGTACTACACACGCTATCGAGGAAGGTCGCGATTGCATGTAATGCAAGGCAAGTCGAGGATGCGTGTTGTGCAAGATCCTTTTTGTGTAGCGTACAACACAAGACATTAGTGAAATAAAAAGAATATTTTTCATAAAATCTCGGGCTGTTACATATAACATAGTCATAAATTCCATATTACAAAAATATTCAATAACCATCTTAATTTCTATGATATTAATCTACTGTGAGATTTTATATTCCTCTTATAATTTATAACTCTTCCACTATCAGATTTATCAATCACTAGATCATACATTCGCAATCTATAAAATATATATATTATTATAAAAAATTATATAAAATTCTCAAAAATATATCACAGATTTTGATTTATATAAATTATTAATTATTTCTAACAAAAAAATAACACCTTTCAAAAATTCAATAAACCATTTTTTACTTCAACATCATTGTAATATTATAATTTATTGTTATCCATACCTTAATAATTTTTTAAAATATACAACCTCATAAACATAATAAATATATAAAATCACATATTAGTGTTATTTATTCTATATAATATGTGTTTCAAACCCATTAGATAAGAAAAAATATTGAAAAATCAAAATATATTTCACCTAACCCATAAAAATATTAGAATATACCAAAATACCATTTATAAATATCACACAATTATGAAAATAAAGATGAATATCATAAAATAATTTATATTAAGGAATCAATATCACTACAAGGCAGCATAATGAGAGGAAAACATTTTTTATCACAATAAAAATATACAATGTATTTAAACCATTTAAGTAAACTCTATTATTTAGTTAATAGAGTTAATGGTCTTTGGATAAATACCATAGTTAAATTAAGCATGGTGGTAACCTATCATCCAAATACATACAAAATTATTATGATAATGTAATAATAATTCAGATTATATAAATATGAAATCACAATATTTTCAGTTATTCTCTAATGACACATTAATTTTATCACATTATACATTAATTTGAAATTTCTCTTGTATGATTAATAGAATAATAGAATTTCATCTACATATGCCACAATATGTTTTATTCCATCATTGATATTAAAATATTCAATATTTTTTATAATGAATTAAATCCTCTATAATGGTTTCTAAAGTGAAAATGATATAAAAAATCATATCTCCCAATGGTGTCTAGATGGGTGAAAAGTTAGACCTTTTAGTCATTAAACAAGTCATGGATGTGAATAATCCCAAAACACAGTAATTGGTGTTATTATCAATGGTAATAACTATGCCAGATCTATAATTTACTGATATATATATATATATATTGGGAGGTATTAACTTGAAAAAACACATATCCACTACATTGAAAAAAGGTAATTATATGCTATGCATAGATTTTTCTTTTAGCCTTCTCCCATGTGATGTCAATAATTTATCTTATCCTAGTCCATAGACATTACCATAATAATCCTAATAGTTTATCAATATTTGTAAATTATAATCAACCATAAATTATCAACATTTGATGTAATTTCATTCCAAGAATATATCCTTAAATGACATCATCTTAATATATTTGGTTATCTAAATCCATCTCTATACCAACTATGAAGTCCAAGAACTAATCATATGGTAATTAAATTTCCTAAATAAAATTACTCATTTCACGTAATTCACATTAAAATTTTTTTCATATTTTTTTATAATGATGATTTAACATTATTTAACATTTTATTTTTTCAACTAATGGAAAATTTTTATTCCACTTTGATATCAAATACGTAATACATAACATATCTACACAATATCCCAAAAATTCAACTTTTATGATAACCTTATAGAAATATCTTCTATATTAAATTTCATATAACCTATAGAAGTGGAATCATATGAAAGGTAGTGTGTTTAGATTCTCAGTAATGGTAAATATAAGGGAAAGATACAAAATTTCATAGGGGATTATATTATGGGAATATGATTATTGTCTAGACATATAATAAAATCTTACCCAAATGGAAATTTTAGAAATTATTGTAAAATACTTTGAATAAAATGTGACATGATTTAGAATAGAGGGTCAATAAATGTTATCCATCATAGAATTACATTTTCATGGGAATAAAAATATTTTTTTAGAAAATATTATAAATATATAAAATACATTATAATAAGGAACATAACAATTATCTTCCACATAAATAATGACCATTCATGCAATTAAATAAGTTTAATTAAAGTAACAATAAATAATCATTAAAAGATACACCCCTAGAAAAATTGTTATCAAAATATATAAAAAAATATTCAATTAAATACAATTCGATGAAGATAATAAATAATATTGTATTTACACATTATGGGTAATTTTTATATAGTTAACTCATTAAATTATCCAATTAAATTTATTTTTAGAATCTATTTGGACACCCTTTAGTCAAATAAATCAAAAATAAGGAATCATAAATGAAAATGAATTTTTTGAAATTATATGATCATTCATAATGGATGATTATAAAATAAAAAGGTAGTGATAGTTCATTACTCTCAAAACAAATTTAATAATAAATCCCAAGAAAGAAGTAGGATCGTTATAATATGAAATTTCAAGGATCATGAAAAATTTATTTAAATAAATTTTGATATAGATTAAAATATATTATAAGGAGAATCAAGATAATTTACATTGAAATTGGAAACATCCA
Source organism: Viscum album (assembly GCA_963277665.1). Taxonomy (NCBI): domain Eukaryota; kingdom Viridiplantae; phylum Streptophyta; class Magnoliopsida; order Santalales; family Viscaceae; genus Viscum; species Viscum album. Next base: position 873,161,946 of record OY728125.1, read on the forward strand.
TGATAGTTTTAAAGACTTTTTTTACAAAAATATTTTATAAATATATGAAAATTATATATTTCCCTAAGAAAAATATTCAATCTGATGAATTTTACATTATATAGAACAAAATATTTGTAAAAAGTTTTTTCCTATTGTAAAATTTTCAAAAGTGATTCCTTTGACACGTGAAGGAGAAATTAACATACCAAAAATGTCATAAATTTCATTAAAATTGGGTGTCTTGGGACCAAACAGAGGTACATGGCCCATTTTATTTACAAGATTTACATTAGGTTAATTATTAGTTATAGAGAAATGGAATTTAGATGGAACATATAAAACACCATCATTATAATGCAAATATTATGTGAGTTTTGAGAAAAAAAATTAAATTACCTATATTGAATATATTTCAATAGAAACTATTATTTAAAAAATGAAATTGTTAATGAGATCCATATTGTTTGAGTTGTATTTTGTTTAAAACCACTTTAATGATAGAATCATTTAAATCGATCTCCATTGACTGTATATCCACCATATGTCTCTTCAAAAAACAATAATATATTAAAATAAATTAATTATGTTTTAATAATAATATAAAAAATTTACAATTATTTACACTAAAATAAAACACTCAATAATTTATAGTTGAGGGAAATAAGGAATTACCTTGTACCCATGCATGGTTTAATACACATTGTGTTCCCGTACAAAAAAATTATTATAATCACCAATTTAAGAAATATTTTCAGGTGAATAAAAAATTATAATATCATCTATATTTATTCATTACATTTATATATGATATCGATTGTATATTTTTGATGTTCGGTGTTATAATCTTTCTTCTTTTGTATGATTTTCGTAATAGTTTTTTTATTAATTTTTCTTTCAAAATTTAAACATGGAATATTCATTAATTTATATGTTAATATATGAATTTTAATTATTATTATTAATTAAATTTTATATTTTATTAGTTAATTTTATACTCACAAATACGAAATAGATAATGAACATTTTTGGGGAATTTCAACCTACAAATGGTGTTTCATTAGTTAATGACATAAATATTTATGTATCATTACTACTATTATAAAATATTATTATTAAATAATTTATATCTTCTCTTATAGTTATTTATTATTTCTTAATCATATATGATTTAATTTCATAGAAATATATAATTAAGTTTTCACTCTAACCCAAAACACAAACATACCATGGTTATTAATTATTATGAGGTGATTTATTGCAATACCCTTAATCTGGAATATCATGTTCTCTTAGGAGTTAGGATAACCTACTGGTGTCTATGATTTTAACTGAATATCTTTCTACATTTTAATTTTCTCCCATTATAATTTCATCAAGGAAAAGTTTCATTTCCCTAGATCCATTAGTTAGTGGATCTTAAAGCTTTCCTGATTTTCCATGAAGTTGATTTGAGGCCAGGAATATCTATACGAAGTGGTATGTTTTCTTCTATGAGTAATTATAATATAGTTCTACAATAAAAATTTTCTTAAAATAATCAGGGGATCACTAGGGTAATAATGTTTATTGGTGAATGATCCCTCCATCTCCAGGATGCATCAGTGAATGTAGCTTTATAGTCCATGCCTATCATAATGAATGGTACATTGGTTAGTGTCCTATTTTGTAAATCAATAAATGGATATCATCCCCTTCCCCTCAAAGAACTCATAGGCTGATCTGCATCTAAGGATCCCATCCCACACATATAACCATGAATATTAAAAATTTTCAAAGTAAAATTATATATCATTATAGTTCACCTATAATCTCTCATCTTCCCTAGGTTCTAGTCCTATCGTCCACTCCTCAGTCATAATGTTAAACATATATAATGCATAAATTTTTTATAGGATACTCTGATGATTCATTATATAATCCATGTAGTCTCCCAGATACAAATCTAAGGGTTTTTGGATGATCACTGACCCCCCTTCATTGATCATTCAACGAATATAGAATGTTCCAGGTCTTGTTCCAAAAGGTTTTTCTCTTACTCTAGTTATCATGTGAAGAGCAACACAATTCTAGGAGATAGTTCCAATAAATATATATTCAAATTTCCATTATAATATTCTTAAATACTTTGGTCCATATAGACCATGTGATAACAATCATCATCTATAATTAGATATCCAAAACAAACTACTCTCATCTTATGATTCCCAATCGAAAAAAATCCCTTCTATGATTTCCTCCTTTCCCAATGACAAGTTTTTTCACTTTTCCATTCAATGGGAACACATCTATTATAATATTTAGATTTTATGTATGTCTTACATATCAGTTGAGATGTTTTGGGTTTCTGATTAGCACATTTCAGTACAAGATTTCTATATTTAGTTTTCAGGATTGTTATCATTTTTATGGAAAAATGAGATGGTATCTTATGGGAAAAAATTGAATTTATCTAGATTAGTTCCCTTTTGGGGACTCGACTAAGGTTATGGGATGTAATTTTATAACCATTATAGGTGATCCCAAAAATAGTGGAAGGGTATGGTGCCGATAGAGGGACAAAACTAACTTCTTTTCATTCATAACTCAGAAGGGTGTTCTGAATATGCGATTTTATGATGATAAGTATATTGATTATAATAACCATATAAGTAGAAAGGGAACATGGTGCTGGTAGTATCATTCCCATTACAACATTATCATTTTCTCTGAATTTCCAAATATAGAATTAATAAATCATGTTCATATTTTTATAATCATTTATTCATCTCAATCGACCTTAAACTATGGAATGATGGATGTTTATATTTTTTTAATGTGATTTTTGGTTGATGAAACTTCAATATCACAATGTTAAGGAAGTATCTTATGATATTACTAAACTTGGAAGGCATTGGATCTAATTTCAAAAATTGTTACAACACATGAAGTAATATATTTCTATTTGGTCAAAATATATGCCCTCTCTAGCCCATAATGTAGAATACATCAAAGTAGAGGTCGATATTATGGATGAATTCCTTAAGTAAGTCTTGGATGAAGATATATAATCATTAATAGTTATAATATATTGCATTTTCAACAATTTATTTCTTGAGAATTATATAATTGTTTACGAATGTTCCAAAGCCACTTGTTCTAGGTAAGGATATTAAAATACTGAGTTTTTTAACACATTAATGAATGACAAGAATCAATAAATATATAACATCATGATAATTTATTATATATAATATTTCAAGTAATTTTAAATTATATGATATATAGAGTTAGACTAAATATATAGTTTATATTCAATCACATCCAAAATTAAGTATGTTATTCATTACACTCATCATTGAGACCTTTTGATGGCTTATGTTACATGTTTATTTTTTAACATAATATTTATCACCAATCCATTAGAATTATATAAATGAATATAAATAAATAAATTATGAACTCATAATTTATACATTTTTGTAAAATGAATTCATTCTCAGGAAATTAATTACAAATGAATAGAGTGACCAATGGAATATATGATAAGTGTTTTTTGGGAAAATATTTTTCTAAACAGAATAAAATTATTATTTCCAAATTATGTTATTACTTATTTTTGAAAAATATTAATTAAATTATTATTTTTTATATTTAATAAATTGTTTTTACAATCATAAATTGTGTTTTATAGAGTCATGATATGACTAATTCTAATTTCAATTAGAATTTCTATATATTTTTAAATAACAGTTTTCCATCTATTATTGGTGAACCTACCATAAATATAGTTTTTGAAAATTTTATAGTTTTCATATGAAAAGAATATATTTAATTTTTTAATAATAATATAAAATTTTAAATTGGGGTATTTTTTCATGTTTATGTCAACGTTCATATTTTGATGAACAGTGAATGACACAAATTGTAAATAAAAACTACATTTTTTTAATTATTTATTTTGTTAAATTAAATTTTTAATTAGTATTAAAGTATAAATATATATATTTTGTTTCATTTAAAATAATTTATGAATTTTTATTATGTTTTACTCATTTTAGATATTTAATCATAGAAAAAATTTGATCATTTTACTTTAAAACAATATTTTCTTGTCTCATCTGCATGATTAATTTTAATATAATTTTATCCAGTAATGTGATTGAAATTTTGGAAAAAGGATCAAAATTTTGAATAATAATAAAATAAATTATATAATATGGTCATATTAGTATTTTACAAAAAATATTAGTGAATGTAATTAAAATTAATTACATTGATTTTGGTAAAAACGAGTTTACGTAGTGGTTAAACAAAAATCATATGGGACAAAAAATCCTAGATACTTGTTCAAACCCCATTTTTTAGGAATTAACATACTATATAAAGTCTTTTTTAGAATTAAAAACATCAATTGAGCAACCTTATGTAAAATATACCTCTCAATAGCAATTTCCTTTTTATATTTATTAGCATAAAACTACCCCTCCACTATAAAATAAAAATTATCATCCACCATTTTTTAACACATGTCATTCAATTTTTATCATTTAAATCCTCCCAATTAGTCTCCAAACATCTATCCTATCACCATAAAATAAAGATTGTTTTATAAAACCAATCAAGTAATTATTATGGTTCAAACCAAAAGGTTTTACCCAAAGAAGATGTAACAATTTTCAACAATTATTTATGATCTTTTTTTATACACCAATTAAATTTTTATTATACCCTAATTTCATAATAAAACAAATATCATAAATAAACATAGATTTTTTTTAATAATTTCCCCTAAATATAGACACAATTCCATTAAATGGGTAATGAACTTACCATCCATTTTTTTGGTGAATTACTACCTTGCTAAACAATGTCATTTTTTTCCATTACCACCACTCAATGAATAGAATTATGATGGAAAAAATTTCTTTATTTAATAAATATATTATATTTATGTTTCATAAAAAATTATCTAATATTTTTATAACACATATCGTCATGATTCTTATTTTGTATAAATACAATAACGTTGTTTGGGGATTTGTGGACAACCTTCTCCTCAAAGCAATGTGGTATGGTCACACATTAAACAGAATATATTATGTGTGGTTTTAATAAAAATATGTGATATAAATTATATATGTATATTATGTTAATAAATAATTAAATTTTGTAAAGTATAATATACTATTATCTTCATTAAAATTTTCACACAATAAAAAAGTGAAAACGTCATTCGTGGATGTGTGGACTACGGTCTTATCAATGCGATGTGAGTCCTTTTACATAAATATATATATATATATATATATCTCTGTGTGTGTGTGTGTGTGTGTGTCTGTGTGTGTCTGATTACTAAAATGGTGTTTATGAAATAATTATCATTCGTATAATATTAATGTTAATGACATTCTTTATGTAATGATCATTGAAAAATGAGAACTTTCTCATGAGTACGTATAAACTACGATCTCTATGATTGTACATTGTTTCATTATTCTTAAAAATAATTATTTAATTATATAAATTATTTATTATGTATAAATATAATAATTATATCAATTTTATAATTCTATATATGTTTAAATAATTACCTCATGGACCATAGTCGACCTATCAATTTAAGATTTGACACATAAGAAAGATTTGATCAAACCATAAAATAAAAACATTATTGATTAAGTAATTTTATAAAATTTTTAGATGTGAATAAAATTTAATTATAAACATTGAATGTTTATGAATAAATTTAACAATAAACAAGATATTATTATTCATGAAGATAGTGTACAATCATGGAAAATCATTTTCATGTTAAGGTGTTTTTTCTCAATTTACATTCCTTTGAGACATAATATTAATTATACACAATGTTAATTTTATGTTGTGTATCTACTAAAAACTTAAATGGTCTATAATGAGTTTTATTTTTTTAATAACATAAAATGTTTTAATTAATGTTTCTCATTTGTGGATCTCCTACTTCAAAACAAATTCTAGTAATAAAGGGCTTCTTATCAGTATTCTATTTTGAGGTAAATGATTCTATTATACACCTTTTTGATTTTATAAGATGTATGTTCATACTTATTTTTCATTTTATATCCTAAATATATTTATTTCTCATGAATATTTTTTAATGGATTATTATTTCATTGGTTTTTTAATATTTATGTTACTAATTCAGTATTGGATTATTGACACAATTTTCATTCTTTCTCACATTTGTTATGTTATACAACTATCATATTTTATGGGATATACATACTTATAAAATGTCATGTTAAATCATTTGTATACTTATTATAATGGTATTATATGTTTGATTATTTTTTATTACATTAACGGGTTTAACAATTGAAATGTTTCAGTATGGTATCAGACGTTTTCAAATGTATAATGATTATTTTCCTCAATAATGTTTTCATTAATATATTATCAACATTTACATTAATAAATATAAAAAACCATTTTTTATTATCCTCTAATATGTAATTTTTGAATTTATACCATCCTCATTTATTCATTATTTGGATTATTTTTATTCCCACAAATTTTTTTTGAATCTTATTTCATCTTCACTAGATGGTTAGGTCTTAAAGATATTTCTATGAAACTCATTTTTTCACTAGTTTATAATGTACTAAATATCATGTAGTAAAATATTTTTCTTTTACAAGGTTCATTATATTATTAATTCATTTTTGTGAAACTCATTTCTTTTTGAAGTGTTTATCATGTCTTAAAGATATTTTTGGGAAAAATGTTTGTTTCCCATTCATCCATTAGGTCATAAATATATTGTGATTTAACCCATATAATTTCCATGGGTTACTTGGGAATCCAATATATTATTTTTTACCCAATTTCATTTCCATGAGATACTAATATTTCCATGAAATTATAATTTAGCCAATTTATTTTACATAGGTTAGTAATGTTTTAAATACATTATTATAGAACTCATTTTTTCCATGGGATAATCATCATTGATAATTTATTAAACCAATTTATTTTTAATGGGTTAATCATCCTCCATATACATTACATTGGATGAAATTTCAGTTCCTTGGGATAATCATGTTTCAAATTTATTGTTTTGGAAGCATTTATTTTCTATGGTATAATCATTTTTTAAGATAATGTTATGTAACCAATTTATTTTCCATGGGTTAATCATGTTTTCAAGAAGATTTTTTTGTGACCCATTTCATTTCCATGGTTCAATGAAATTATAAAGAGATTTTTTTGGAACCCATTTCTATTCCATTGGTAAATCATGTTTGAAAGAGATTATAGTGGAACATATTTTTCTTTCACAACTTAACCATGTTTTAGAAATAAAAATGGTTGTTTTAATGAATTTTGATGATTTATATATTTATTTGGTTCATGGAAATTATAAAATTTGGTTGAGTTCAGATATCATCAGGTTTTACTAATATATATTATACAATGGGTGAACCATGATGGTATATTGATTCATTGGGTAATGATTACAATCTATATAATGTTATATTGGATGTTCTTTGTTTGGATATTATAATTTGTAAGGGTTACCAAATGGTTAGATAGCTGATTAATGAGATGATTATATGATATAATAATTTGTTTTGCATATTTTTTTGGGTATAATGTTTTTATTGATCAACATTGATATCATATGGTTCATTATTAGTAATTATAATGATTGTATCCATTACAATTTATTCAAATCTTATGATATAGGTTTTTATAGGTGTTATAACCAATATATTATTCTAATGGACTATGATCATGTAATCACAACCTTATAAACTATTATTCTTATTGGTGACATTTAATTGATAATATTTCAATATGACCTTACTGATCATCTGATGTCAACCTTTTTATGTTTCCTATTCCCCAAATTTGATATAATTTTGTTGAAATATTTAGGTATATAATTGATTACACATGAATGATATTGATGACCTAATGTAAAATAAAAAAATATGGTTATAATGGCATATGATGTTCAAATTTTTGAACCAGTAGTTTATGAGTCCAAGATGATGTTAATTCATTACATAGTATTTTCTATAAACATTCAATGACTCTAAACCAAAAAGGACCTCCATAATTTAAGTGATCCACATTTTTCATTTGATATTGTTTAGTTTTGATGGAAAATAATTGGGTCACATTTACCTGAATTAAAACGTGAAATGGAATGTTGTTGATTTTATTATAGGATCCGAGAGTTTGAGATCTGGCCAACTATTGTTCGTATCATTGTTTGGTTTATAAAACATTGGAGTTTATGATGCAGATATATGATGTCATATTAAGAATTATTGATACCTTAATAGGTATATAATCTAATGTATGATCATAGGTCCTTATATTAGACACCCCATTTAGGTTCTATGAAATGATATATTTATGTGTTTTTTGCATTTTTTTATGTCATGGTATTGAAAACACCATAGATCAATGTGAAGTGTTTTAGGGATGAATTAGATTTCAGGTTTAAATAAAAAGTGCCAACCAGTATGCTTGATGAAATGTATTTTGTATCTAGTAAGGAGATATAGATTGAACCCATGATCAAAGTATGATAAGGGATTGCCACAGTAACATTGTCATAAAATACATCCTACTTTTCAATACATTTTCAAGAAATTATTATGTTTATCATATAAGCATATTTTATTTTATTTGAGAAATATGGTTGATTTATCTTGAAGGGAAAAATGATAAATTATTTTAATAAGTAGGTTTTTAACATACTCAAGTAATGATTTATTAATAATAATGATATATAATTACAGAATAATTTATTTTCAGCGTGGGGTATTACTTTTTAATATTAATGTATCATTTGATAGTTTTATCAATTTATGAATTATAATAACATGTTCTAACCATTTTTATTTTGTTTAATGTTTAAATACATGTGTAATAACATAATTCTACATTTTAGGGTTTTGTGTTCCTCTTTCATTTATTTTATTGCATTATGAATTACAAAACCATCATTAATACACATCATTTAATGAAAAATCTATATTTTCGTGAAAATATATCATATTATTAATTTATACTCATAATGTATGTATATTTTTTTATTGGTATAAGTTGTATGTAAACTCATTAATTCTGACAAATTAATAATGAAAAAAATAATATTATACTAGTAACATCCATGATGACGAAGCTATGGTCTTTTAGATCATCATTGATAAATGTTTTTGGCCCTTAACTTCCCATTCTCCATAGGCCGAATCACATTCATATGAAACTCCTCATGACCATTATGTTTTCTTCTTTTCCTTTTTATGATTATGTTTTATTATCTCATTTCAAATTCTTAGTTACAATAAATCAATATTAGAATATTGAATCATTGAAATCCAACATGAATTTTGATGGAATGTTTTACATTAAGGTGGTTGGATGTAACCACTTGAGATTTCATAATCTATATTAATTAATAGAAATATATATTATTTAATACATATTTTTACTTAAAATGGATATTATATATTTCATCACAAGAAACAATATATATATCAATCTTTTCACACAAAATAGGGTCCCTTTGATGACATAAGTATCATGAAAGGACGAGTCATACCATAGAATAATATATTATTAATATTAATTATTTATCATATTATTTGTCATATAGTAGTTGGAATGGATGAAATTGATATTAATAACAGTTTTATGAAATCATAGTTTACACATGTTTATAAAATTAATTCATTGTATATAAATTAATTTGGAATGAAAATAAAGACACATTCAATAAAAAGGTTGTGTTTTTTGGAAGAATATTTTATCACCAGAATGGTGGTTTATCTATATGTAGGTAATTATTAAATATTAATTAAATATATAATTAAATTTATATTTTATGTATTTAATATAGCATTTTTAATTTAATCCAATAAGTTTTAATGTGAAAACATAATAATAAATAATATTTTATGTGAAAAATGTATATTTTTAAAAGGCAGGTTTACCATCTACTAATAGAAAACCTATTTTAAATAAAAAATTTCAAACATTTTTTTATTTTAATTAGAATATATGAAGTTATATATTGAAGGATGAATCTGAAAAAATTTGGGGTTTATTTTTTGTATTTTCATGTAAATTTCATATTATGATGAATAATGAATGGCACCAAATTTTAATTGAAATATATGTTATCTTCTGAATAATTAATTGTGTTAAAATATATTTTCAATTGGTTTTAAATTATAATTGTATAAATTTTCTATAATATAATCTATATTCAGTAATTTTTAAACTTTTTATTGTTATTTTAAATATGAAAACGTAGAAAACTTTTTAAAATGTTAACTTTGAAACCCACTTTGTCATCACTTTTGTGGGATTGAAATTAAATTAATTTCTTCCCCTTCAATGATTTGAATTTGGAATGTTTATTTTATATATTTTATTATAATAATGTATAATTTATTATATGGTGAAACTAGTTTTTATAAAAACAAATCAGTGAATATAATTGAAATTAAATATACTGATAAAGGAAAAAATGAGTTTATTTAGTGGTTTAACATTAATATTATGGGATAAAATGAAATGAACAAATGTAAACAAACATTATAGAAATTATTTGACAAAATAACTTATTGGATAAAATTTAAATCATTCATGGATGAAAAAAATTAAAAGGATACCTCTCAATAGTGTTTAATGTTTTATAATTACAAGACTCCCACTCCTCCCCCTGTTAAAAGACACTCACACTCTCCCAGTTCTTAACACCTATGATTTATTTTTTTTCTTCCAAAAGATTCAAAAAATAAACTCCCGATATAACTCCAATAAACCTAGAGTCCTAATTTTTTTTATTGAATCCAACCATGGAATCACTTTTGTGCAAACCAAAAGGAGTCTCCTGAAAAAGTTGTATCATTATTCAACATATATTTATATATGATTTTATTCTCAACAAAGCAAATTTTTTTTATTCCATGATTATATAAAAATATATGTATCATATATATAGTTATATTTTTATGTCTAGAGGTCATCCTAAAACTATAAAAAAATCCATAAAAAGGTGAATAATCTTAATGTACGTGTGTTTGACAAATTACCACCTCATGAAATGTTGTCATTCAATTTTCATTTAACACCTATCATGTTTTAGAATTATGAATACACAACTATTTTTATATTATATATACGATATTTTTGTTTTCTAAAGACTTCTAATTGTTTTATAACACATACATTCTTCTATTCTATTTGGTGACAATACGATATCATAGTTTTTAGAAGTGTGGGATACCACCTTTAGGAAGAGATGTAATATGTCCACAGATTACATGGAATGAATTTAGGTTGGTTTTAATAAAATATGTCATATAATTGAAATTTATATTATATAAATGAAATAATTAACTTTATATACGTATAATATAAAATTTTATTTCTTAACCTTTTCACAAACTAAAATAGTCATAATGACAATAATGTATATTTGGTCTACCGCTTCATTGGAATGATGTGAGTTCTTTTACATCACATTAATTTCATATATAAGAATATATAATTAAATAAAATTGTATTTATGTTATAATTATTATTCTGTAATGAAAAATTGTAATTAAATTTTTCTATAACGAACATTGAAAAATGAGAAAAGTATTAATGCGTACGTACAACCAACCATCACAACGACTGAAATGTTGCATCATTTTTAATAATAAAAATTAATAATTTGTTTTAATTTATAATTGATGAAATTGTTATATAATGCTTATTATTATGGATATTTTTAAATAATGAACTCATTGACCATAAATGACATATCAGTGTCATTTTTAACATAAAATCCAAGTGTGGTCAAAACATCAGTCTTAAACATTATTGATTTATTATTTCAATATAAAATATTTATATGTAAAATGAAATTAATAATAAACATTGAATATTTTACGAATGTAGTAAATAATTTATCATATTTTTATAATTATTGAATATAGAGGACCAAAACATATAACTGGACTCAAAGTAAGGGGTTGCATCTCAATTTAAATTTTAGTGAGACTTGATTATAATTATGCAACAAGTTAATTTTTTGTGTTTTATCAACTAAAATATGAATTTTTATAACACAATATTCATTTATTTCATGATAATATATTTTTTAATTGATTTTATTATTTCATTGATATTATGATTAAAAATATACTCTATTAATAAAGGGGCTTTATCCTAATATCCTTTCATTGATGCATATCAAAATTTTATAATCTATTATACTTTTATAAGGCTTAATTCCATCCCCTTTGAAATGTTACATATTGAATATTGTTATTTATCATGATATTATAGTTTTAATTTAAGGATTATTATTTCATTGGGTTTATGGTTTCAAATTTCCCAATGCGGAAATAGATTCTTTTTATAATTTTACTTCCTTGTAAATTTTTTATGTTATAAAAATATCTTCTTTTATTTGATGTATATACTTCACTATTGACATGTTATATCATTAATCTATTTATTCACATGATATTAAAATATTCATTAATTTTTATTCCATTCATGGGGTTAATGATTCAAATATTTTAATTTGTTATGGTATTCTTTGGGAATTTTATAAAAAACATTTAAAAAAGATTAAAGAATTTTGTCGTTATTTCCATTCCGGGACATCAAAAATACATTTTTATCCTAAATTGTAGATATTTTATATTGATACAATACTAATTATCTCTTTTGATGTATTCATTTTTTTCAAAGTGATATTTTGAGAACCCTATTCTATTTCGAGGGATTATTATGTTTTTGAGAGGTTGTTATGACACCATTGTTATTCCGTGGTATGCTAATGTCCTAATGTGATTTTTTTGAAATGCATTTTTTCCCACAATCTTATTATATCATGAAATGATTTTTAACAAATCCATTTTTATGGGTATTTCATGTCCTAATGAGATTATTTAGTAAACCTATTATTTTACACTTGTTGATTATGTCCAAAATAGATTATTGTGAAGACTATTTATTTATTATTGGTTGATTTTGTCCAAAATAGTTTTTTTGAACCCATTTAATTTCCATGGGTTAATATTTCTTCAAGGATATTTTTAATTTACTCAATTGTTCTCCACAGGATACTCATTTTTGAAGGTGTATTATATTAAAACAATTTTTATTCCACAGTTTAATCTTATTTCATAAATATTGTTATTGAATAAATTTCTTATCAATTGCTAAATCACAATTCAATGAGATTTTATTTAACCGATTTCTTTTTAATTGTTTAATTTTTTTAATGATATTTTTATGGATTCCATTACATTTAAATTGGAAAACCATGATTCACAGAATTTTTTTATAAGCCATTTATTTTGCATTTGTTAATAATGTTTTAAATAGATAACTATGGGATATATTTATTCTCCATGGTTTAATCATGTTTTGGAAGTGATGTTCCTTCATCCCATTTCTATTTTATAGTTGAATCATGTTTGAATGATATTTTTTTAGAAACCATTTCATTTCCACATGTTAATAATGTTTCATTATAATTTTAGTAGAACATGACTCTTTTTAATAGGTTAAAATTATTCTAAAAATAATAATTTTTGATTAAATGTGTTATAATTAATTATTTATACATTCACATATTTCGAAATATAAATTTTGGGTGCTCCCAGATAGTGATAGGTTATTCTGAAATATCATATATGGTGATTTCATCAAGGTAGCACTCAGAGGCATTGTAAACTAATTTTTTTTGAGAATGTTAGTGGATGTCACCCATATAGATATTCAAATTTGGAAGAGTTTTGTAGAGTTTTGAAAGGGTTTAATGAGATGATGTTCCAAAATTCCAATATGTTTTATTTTTAACTTTTATAGTTTTATAATGTTCATAAAGATGGATATCGATATCACATAGCTCATCATTAATGATTTTGAGGACTGATTACATTTCCATGTTTTCATATTTGATGATCCAGACTTTAATGGGTATGTGTTCCTTTGTGTTTCTCTAATGCATATGTATTATGGTGTCATAAGCTCATGCACACATACACTCATTGATGAAATGTAACTGTCAATGCTTATGAGTACCATTACTGAGCATCATAGGTCACCCTTCTTATTTTTCTATTTCCCTATTTATTAAATAATGATGTTTAATTATTTATGTCATAAAATATTTCATAATTATTCTGTTTATGTCCTAATTTATAATAATTAAACTACAATGTAAGGATATTCCATTTTCATATTTATGAAGCAATTTTTATGAATCCATGTTTAGGTGAATTTTTTTGGAAGAAGGATTTCCGAAAACTCTAAAAATGTAAAACATAGAGTTATTAAAGAATTCATGTGATAAAAGTTTTCCATTTTTTTGCATAAGGTTTTGATTCAATATAATTGGGTCACAATTAATAGTATCATATAAATAAAAGGAATGTGAAGGGTTTCGGCACAGGATCATTGAGTGTGATATGTGAGATTTTGTAGAACCCCCTGGAATAATCAATAGCATGATGAACCTTTCACTACTTAACTAATGGGGGTTTGATGTATAATGTTATGTCATATTATTTCCTTTATCGTCAGTCCTAACCTATGCATGATTGAGGGATACAAACATTTTTGTGAAAACATATTGAATTCAATTCATATTTTTTTCTCTCTTCGTAACAACAAAATCCTTGAAAATAGCCTAGAGGAGAATGAGGATTGAGAGGGAATCTACAAACGTAATTTGTAGAGTTCCATATAATAATATGGTTTTCTATGAGTGTTTTTTCAATTTACTCGAAAACAATCATATATGATCTTATTGGTGAAATTCATGATATCATCATATGGGATCTATACACTAAGATTCATGCACCACAATGATGGTGATTATCCCCAAAGAGAATGTCCCTTAAAAATAATGTATAGTATGACCATTATCATATGATACTACTCAATCAATTGAAATTAACTTTTTATTTATTATGGAAAACATTAAATAAATTACATACCTGACTTTAAGGAGGTATATAATAGTGTAGAACTAAATCATCACCACTGATAATAAAATATCATTTATAAGTGAGGTAATATATATTATGGTAAAAATTAATGCTATTTTTATGAATTTGTAGACTAAACAGTTTATCCTCCACAATGTTTCCTTCCCTAATGGTGTATGAGATCTGTATAATTTTCTTCATTATAAATTTCACTTTCTAGTTAAAAATATAAGATACCACTAGATGTTCGTGATTTCTAGAAGGAATCCCATCAGAGGATCTGAATATCATTAAATAGATGCAATGTTGATGTTTTATAGTTTGAGCAAGGAGTGTCTGGAGAGAAGAGATCAGGTCTCTGCCCCAATAGTGATTCCTATATCATAGAAAGCACTGAACCCAATAACCACTAACCCATAGCATTAAGAACCAGGCCTCCACTTCTAATTATGAATTGACTATAATAGACATCCACATTCATCTAGAAAACATAACATGGAGGTCTATGTTTAATCCACCTTCCAAGCTATAAACCATTATGAGATGAAAAGAAGTTTCCCCTAATAATATTTTGACTACAACCTACATCATCTAAATATACAATATGTACAATTTCAGACACTACAGATAAGGCCCAAACCATTAGATGTTGAACTAGGAAATACCTTCATTTCTGACTTTTATTTCATGAGTCCCATATCATCTAGAAAATTGAATAAAAATCAATTTCATGCCAGTTAACAGCAGCCACATGTCCTTCAGAACCATAGAACTGGTTAAAAAGAAAATCATGAATTTCTCTCGCATGTAACTGAATACCTATCCTTTTTCTAACCTACTACTAGAAGAATAATTCCCACCGCCACCCCCATATTGAAAATTATTTATGTGTAGTTTATTTCCCATTATAATTTATTAAATTTAATAAAAAAGATGATAATTTCCCAATACATTCAAAAATGTATTTTTCGTAGGGTTATATGTTTATATCAAATTCTTATTAATCAATAGATCATTGGGTATTTCACATGAAATAATTTTAGAAGCCAGTAAAAAGGTATTTGGTTCCAGAATTATATTAAATGTTTATATGGACATGTCATATGACAATATTGAGTGGAATTTTATTACTTCGGTGACGAGAAACATGGAATTATCAAATTGGGTTTTTCATTTAATTTTAAATTATTATAGATATTCCTATATATTAATCCAATTCATTAAGAATAAGTATGAAATATTAAATACTATTACTGGAAAAAGGTTGTAGGATCCATTAAAAACCATAATATTATATATGGTTTGACACAACCTCATCATATACATTTTTGCATGTTAGAAACTTGACATTATTCTCCCTTACCACTATAATACAATTTCAGCCAAGTATCACATGTTTATTTTACTGATTATATGTTTGTCATTATAACTTATTATAATTAATTTTTTAGGGTCTTCAATGATATTGGGATGTCTTATTCTAGCGGGATTGGTTATATTCCCATTCATGATAAAATGTGTGTTTTTCTCTAATCATTATCCTCAGATAGAGGAATCTATTAAATTGAATCAATAATGTCATTCATAGAAATAAAGTTCCCTATATAATTTATTGGTTCCCCTATATTTTTCTTATTGAAATTGGATCCTTTTACCATTAAGGGGTGATTGAAAATATGAATAAAAAATCATGAATTAGAAAAATTAGTGAGTTTAATGTTTCAGAAGAATCACTCTTATCATCATTATCCTGTCATCAATAGCCTTACACATCCTATCAGTCCTCAAGGATCCAAAAAAAATTTATCTAAATAAATTGATAAACCCTTATTATAATTTATTTGGTATTGTCATATAGTGGGAAGATTCCATTGGAATTACTAGGTCAATCTAACCAAAGTAGTGGTGAATAAAATATATAATATAAAGAACATGACAAAGGGGATTTAATTTATTTAGGGGAAAATGGAATATGAGTGCAGTGAATGTCCCTATTATTAGAGAAAATATACTACTAGGATAAATAAAAGAACATGAAACCTCTCCTATTTCAAATCCCCCCACTAGGAAAAACTCATAAAGGTCACATATTAGTCCTTAAGAAACAAACACATTATATTATTCACAACGGATAATTAAATTTTTGGGAATGAAATTGTGTGGGAGAGGTACTAGGATATCATGGTAAACCAATTCTAAAAATAGTTTTCAACCATGAAATGATCTATAATTTTTTCATCTAAGAGATAATGAATCCCAGCAAGAAACATATCTTCATTGTGACCATGTTGGTTGAGTCGAAGGAGTCATGTACTTTCATGGGATCACTATCTGGTATTTTTTCTACGAATTTCTATATAATAAGGATTAATGCATTTCAAATAATTTTCTATTGGGGGGGGGGGGTCATTATCTAGTTGAATTAAATTTTTACTAAATTCAGCTTAATGGTTTTTATGAGTTTTAAAAACACGCAACCAACTGATGTAGTATTGAATGGAAAGGGGGTTAGTTTATCCTCAAAATTATCATTATACTTAGTTCATAAGCTGTAAACTATTTTTAATATTTTTTATCATTGAGATAGTTATATCAAGGAATGAAGATCTAATTGTGATATCACTAGACTTATATATCCTATAGATTCCATTTAGAAGTTACTTAATCATTGGTATAATGAGGATTTCAATAATAATCATGATAGTAAATCTCTATCACTTATGCTTATAGAGGGATGTATGTTTATATGGGAAATAAGAAATAACTTCCATCACCCAAGTCCCATTGTTTATAGTAATATTGTGGTATTGGGGAATAAGTTCCTTATTTTGGAGCTCTCCTATCTACTAATGCATTGGGAGGAGGAACCTCCACTCATAAGTTTTATTGATAAAATATTTTACATTACATTGACCAAACTCCGTTATATATATCCAATCCATGTTTTGGATTCCCCATCCATTGACACAGACTAAATATTGATGGATCTTGTAGTCTAGGTTTTAGATGGGTGGGGTAGGTGTCTGTATTTCTTTGGGTTAATGATGTTTTTTCTTCACTGTGTTCTATATTAATGATGATTATCATAGGTAAGAGGTTAAATCCATGATTAGTGGAATTTATATTTTTCAGTCCAAGAACATTTCTCTAGATATATTATCAATAAAGTAAAATAAAATTCGATATTCACTTCACGGGCAAATATATATCCCCAAGAAAATCACATAATGTTTTTAAAATATCATTTCCTTCATTACCAATAAATCCACCCATGGCATGAAATAAATAATGTGGTATATATTCTGTTGATAAAGTATTCTAGGGACCAAAATATAATTGTATTTTAAAGCACTCTATCACTTTCCATTAAATGTATTCACATTGTGGTAGGGTAGGCACTTTGTCTTCTTTTATACAGTCCCAATTGAATATATTCTCTTTTCTGTTTTCCCAATAATAAAAATTAAATTTTGGTCTAAATATTCATTTGTGAAGAAAATAACAACCTTAATGTTTCTCAGTGTTTTTAAGAATAACATTGTATATTTTAGAATGACTTATAGAAGTTTTGATGTAACAGGTTGTAAGGACAAGATTTCCTTGTCTATAAGTAAAAATGTGTGTAACATTTTAAAATACAAATCACTATTCAATAATATATAGTTAATATACCCATAAATGGATAATGAAGGGTAAAATAATATATATTAGAATAAATAGGCTCCCTCAAAAACTCAACAATTCATTTAAAACAAAATAATTGAAAAATTATTCCATTTCTAAACTATGTGACTCCTTTTTAAAAACAAATATATCACCATGATATCAAATTTTTACCTAGGTAATGTTTAATTTACTCACAGATCTAAAATGGAGCATATTAATAAAATTTTACCTAATTATGAAATATAGGAAATAAATTTATTATATTTTAATTTAATTTAGTAATAATTAAAAATTTGTTGGTTAATTTGTTTATTATGAAAAAAATGAAATATATTTCATAAAATAATTTATATCAAATAAGGGTTCACAAATTAATATCAACATTATCGTGTTTTTTGAATTGAATTATAAAATACATGTTTTTTATTATAAAACATTTTCACACATTTACAATAATGAATTGTATAATAATGTCATAACAATATTCAAATTTTTAAAAATAGAATTTATATTATTCATCTTGAAATTAATCCTTTAAAAAAATATGAATATTTAATTCATTGTACATTTTTATGCAATAAATCAGTATGTTTTTTTTTCAATTTATATAATTCAGATTAAAAAATTAATAAATATATATTTTATGTGCCAAATAAAAACAATAAATAAGTTTATTGTTATTGAAAAATTAAATTATTATAAATCATATTTTTTTATTATACTAACATATCATTTTATAATAAAAAATGCATTAATATGTAATTTAATGGAAAATAATATTTTCATGTTTTTCCATTTAATGTATTAGAATAAAATATACAATACTGAACAAAATTAATCTTTCATTAATATTTTATTTTACTTCTCTATAAATAAGCTATAATAAAAACGAGTATAATAAATTATCTATGTTCCAAAATTTAATTTTACTATTCTATTAATAATAATAAATAATTTAATTTTTATTTATACATCATAATTTTTTTCATTAGAAATATTATTATTTATGTTTAAATTATATATATATTTTTTTTTTATGATATTCTGAGATCATATTTTAATTTTAATATAAGTAATTTTTTTGTAAAATCAACATCCTCAAAATTCAATACTAATATTCCTCTTGGATATATGAAAAACAACCACATTTTCAATCGATATATTTGAAATATCGATGTTTTAATTGGACTTGATTTAAATTATCATATTTTTTTAATTCACATTTCATTAATATATATATACATCCTAAATAATTCATCCACTACACTATCACATTACAAATAATGGTTCTTATTCAATATTATTGATTTTTCATAATTATATTATCAATTCATGTTTAAAATCCTCATTTTATCTTTTAATAATCAATTGGTGATCATTATGGATGAAGATGATCTAAGGTATTTCCTAGTCACAATGATTTTAATATTTCTTATATTTTATCCCCTTTCGATTTATACACTTTTAATGAATTTATTTGATCCATGGTGAGTTTTAATCGTTACTCTACAAATTTTTTTTTAAATATTTTTATTGTAACATTAAAATAATTTTTTAACAAAGACTCATTACATTATTATAAATCACATATGATTTATTTCATATCCAATTTATACTCTATTTATCAAACTTAAAAAATAAAAAAATATAATCATATCGTTTATAATAGAAAATGATTTTGGAAATCCTAGAGCCTAACACATGACAATTATGTAATATAGAGAAATGATGTTGTTATAATTTTCTATAGTATTAATACTGTATTAGTAGTGACCCATGACCTATATGTTATTTTCTTATTTGTGATCCAAAATCCAATGTTACGTATAATCCTAAGGACATGAATCATGTTCATGTTGCACAGTTCATATTCCAGCAGGTATGATTTTATTAGGGGTTTATCAAATTACATGATTATATTTCAAAACATATATTTTCATTTTATGATCACTATATTACAATCAACAATTTTATCAGAAATTTTAAGTTAATTAATATCTCATAGGATTTAACCCTTTCTAGGAAGCTGATACTATGATTATATTTTGTTATCATATTTCTATGCAATATAGAATAACACCATATTTGACATGTTTCGAATTGTTTCATGTGAATTTTTTTTAAGATTATTTATACCCTATATTGTAAAACAATAACGTTATGTATATAATCATAAAAAACAATGAATATTTTTATAGGAGTGTTATTTAGTTAAACTAAAATGAATAAAACTCTAAGATGTGGTAATATTTATATATGTTGTGTTTTAAATTTCATAGTTTGTTTCAAGGAGGGGAATAAGTAATTTTCTGTTTTATATTATAATGAATAATAAGATAAAATATAATGAAATATAGGATAATATTGAGGTGTCAAAATCTGAATGAAAAGTTCCAATATATTGAAATTTGGAATATCTTTAGTTAGTTTTCATATAATTGTTTAATAAATATATTATAAATTAATATTCAGTCTATATAGTTTAATTTTTGTAAATATTTATAAATCGAATAAGGAAAATATTTTAGTGCTTAATATTATCACAAAAAAATCAGAATAACGAATGAACCTGATACCCGAGCTAACACCAACACAGCATGATGAGCATTATTGATCCGAATGGTTTAGTGAAATAAACCTATCATCTTGGAATACAAAAGTGAGAATTTTTTTATCAAACCTAGTGGATGAAACAAATACATTTTAGTATTAAAAAACAACCACACGATACAATTCCATTAACCAAATAGGTATATTAAACACTCAAATCGTACATCATCATTGTACCATATGTAAAACAATACAAACTCTAGATCCCAAAGGGCATATAACTCAAATCCCAATTTAATAAGAACATATGCCACCTCTAAGAAGATCATTCCCCCTATATGGACTTAGAAATGGAAATTATACAATATCCCAAAGGCAAATTCATGGTGTTAACTAACAAGTCGTGTAGTTTCACCCAAAGTGTTTCATAATATGTTTACTCAATAATAATCCAAATAATAATTTAAAATTTTAATATGGTTATTATGAGATGTAAAATTCCATATTTAAATAAAAACTTTATTTATTTTACAATGGTAGAAAATATATCAATCAAGAATTAAAAAAATATTTTATATAAAATAGTTTAAATAAATCATTTAGAATTAGTAAATAATTTCACAATCAATGTCATTAAAAATTGAATAAGTCAAAAACATCACCATGGTTATCAACCCTATGGTATGATATTTTCAAGATATAGGATCCTAACACATCTTATATAATTGGTCAATGAATATATATGTACTTTTATTCATCCTTCTCATTCCGAATAGGACCCATAAACATCCCATTGGAGATAATATATTCTAAGCTACATTACCATTAGTGTTGTACATTGTTAATACATGATAATATAAAAACTATACCAGTGTAGTTTTTCCAAATAACCTACTTACTACCTAGGCTCTCATGTGACTGAATGTTCAATTAAAAATTTAAAAACAATTAGATTCAAAAATAATTCATAATTAAGCACTTTTCTTTTTCAAGATGACGATACACATTCAAAACCAATACATATGTCTTTTTATCATTTCATGTCATTTAATTAAAAAATAATAATAGGTTTGTGTCAAATAATTAAAATACACATTCAAAAATCAATTCTCAAATGAATTTACAAATTCCATCAATCTAAAATTATGCAACTAATTCCACTTCCATCTAATTTGGGGGTTTCTCCAAAATTGAAATTCTATGTCAGATTCATATTCTAATTCCCATGAAATTGGGTATTTAGAAATAAGATGAATGAAATTTCAAACATAATCACATGAAGTGTTAATTAATTGAATAAACATAAAAGGAACCACAAACCATTTAAATGATAACACAACACCCACAATGTGACTCACCATTTAAGAACGAAGGTACATGAGATATTGAAACTCAAAATAGAGTAATTATCTAACAATAAAGAGTACAAATTCACCCATTCATAAATGATACATAAAATCCCAATGATGAGAAGATATAATTATGTAAGTGTTATATAGACCTTTTACTAGAGTGAAAACCAACCACCAACATGATGATTTGTCACTAAATAGATTATCTTGAGGGATTGTAGATCTCCAAGAGCACTAATGAATGTCTCTAGGTTGTGACCTAGGAAACCTGGAAGATGGGAATAAGGATTTCTAAAGAACTGAATTATTTTAAATGAGTATTAGGATTTTACATGATCTATAACACATTTTCATTTTATATTAACAGTGATCCAGAATATACTAAAGAAACCATCAGATTTTTTTATTAAAAACTCATTTTTTTCATATTTTCATGGAAGATATACTATAAATGGAGTTTATATGTTTTACTCTATGTTCCCATGTCACTATAATATCTATGAAATAATTTCACATCATTTAATATAGTCACACAATGTAAACATTTACAGCATAATACTGTATCTAAATGTATTTAATTTAAAATTTAAAAAAAATTGTTACATCAACGTTATAGGTATCCTACCAAATCATTCTCAATTTAATCATCAAATGAAAATGTGAAATAACAAAAATTAATTAAAACATACCTAACTAATATTCAATATATTGTTATATCCTCCAAATTTGAGAAACATTCTGTCCTAAAAAAGAATTTAAAAACTTTTAAATATCATGTATGTGGGCCATAACTCTCTCATCGATGCCTCACACAATAACATCTCATGAGAATCATAACCATTTTACAATATAACATTGATTAAAGGTATAAAAATATAATAAATTACCCCAATACCATAATGAGCAATTATAATTGGATTATAAATCACAAATAAATTAGGCTCATCATCTAGATCACTCCAAATCAGAACAAGAGATAGATCAGAAAGATACTCTCATAGCTACGATACATATAAAATTTTATGAATTGAAGAATGCTATTGAAGGAGTGATAAATGGAAAGACTCGTATTCCACCTTCTAAACAACCTCAAATATTCCCACAAAATTAGGCAATATTATCTCATTTCTATAAAATGATGATGGACTAAATGGGTTGAAACATACAGCAACACCTGATCTCCAATAAAAAAATTCTGATGTTTTGCACCAATGATCTACATAATGTTTCTTATAGTTCTTTTTCTTCAACATATTCTAAGGAATTACTAAAATATTTTATTTCATCTTGTTTTCAATCACCGGTCTAACCATGGAATGTTCAACAACTCTAATATACAAAATAAGGATTTAAATATCCTACCATTCAATGCCCTAAGAGGATCTATTATGATCATGTATTATTAAATATTGTTACATGAAAAATAAACCAATACTAAATTGAAATACAATGATACACTAGATATGAGTATTCAGAAACTAGTAATATCTATAAAGTAATGTATATTCATATCTTCATGGTTATAATCATATAGACCATAGGTCGTATTCAAACGACCTTCTGACCCAACTCACCTGAATGAATCTAAAAAAGTGATAAGTATTTTATTGATCTATATAATATAATATATCATATTAGACAATATACATATGAAAACTCTCTCTCACATTGATATTTCCCAATAGCTCAACTTTTTGTGAACTGTGAATTAGTGTAAAATGTGAAGATTTGGTCATCTTATTGACCACAACCATATGTATTTATTCATTATATTGGTACATAAAAACCCAAAAAAATATAAAGGCACATGATACCAATTATACTTCCTTAAAGTATGTGGATGAATAAATCCCAATGTTCTATTATGCATAGCCTTGATTAAGTGGAGAGTCTAACAGTGGGAAACACAATTAGTAAGGTATATTTTCATACTCTACCACAAGAATCTTGGCTGCATATAATAAAACATATTAATGGTTCTGCTATGCACTACCTGTTGGGAATTCTTGAAATACACAATAAAATAATTAATCTCATGAAAAGATACAATGTATGATTTATGGAATAATAGGAAACCATTCATAGAGAATGTTGATTGAATATGATCTGCCCATCATATAGATTGTTCGTAATTCCACATAATTCACCATAAATCTATTTTTACATAATAATAATCTCGAGAAGAGTGGAGGATAAATGAAGAGTCTCTCAAAACCAGCGGCCTTATTTCTCAATACCCTATTTGAATCTTTGAAAAATACCCATTGTGTTCCACTATTAAAATGACTTATTCATGAAATGGTTTTAATTTTTCTTAGTTAAATCATCTGCATCCTTAATTTCATTATTTAATGAATTATAATTTAATGTTACATGAATTGTAAGTAATAATTATTCTTGTTTGGAATAAGATGTCGATATCCATATTAAATAATGGTTTCGACCGATATAATTATACCACCCAAAATAGAATCTGATGTGTAACATAAGTCCACCCAACACTACTCGGCATATGGAAGAGTCAACACTAATGTAGAAGTCAAAATATATTTTAGGTCAAAATATAACTATGACACCCATTATCTCAAAAAAACATCACTTTATTTCATGTTAGATCATCCATCCGAGATTCCATCATTGAAAAATCATTTATGAACAAGTGATATTTTCCAATTAAACCAAGGAATCCCATAATGTTAAAAACATTATGTGGGTTCTCATGTCAAAACATCTTTCAAACTCTCAAGATCAATTGAAATACCATTTTCCATAACCACTCATGCCAAGAAGAAAACTTACCAAATAAAAAAAATTATATGTTGACATATTTGTATAAAGACAGATATTTCTCAATAATTAGAGAACTTCTCTCAAATGACATACATAATCCACCACATGCAATGAGTAAACACAAATTAACCAAAAATTCCACCACATCTATATCTAGATAATATTTTAAAAATATTGTCATCAAAGGCATATTGATTATTGGATAATTTGTTACACCAAATGGCATGAAATGGTAATCATAATAGCCATACTTGATTCAAAAGTCATTTTTATAAATGTCATATTCATTTATTCTCAAACTAGTGATAACCAGATCAAGGAAGAAGCATTGGGAACCACGTCCCACCAAAAAACTACTCAACTAATCCATCAATACATGTTCATAAATATGTTTTTTTACTATGAATTGATTTTTATATTAGAAATAAAAAATGGTGATTTGTTCAATAAAATTGTTATTAAAAAGAATATTTTCTTCTTAGGGTGACACACTCTCGCATATAAAGCCTTTCAAAAATATATCATCTAACTGTGTCTTAAACTCTTTCCATTCATCTAGTTATTTATGGTGAAATGTTATAAAAATCATTTATTACTTTGAAATAAATCAATATAAAACTCTATATCTCATTCTGTATGCATACAAGAAAATATAGAAGTGTTTTTTTAGCTAAACAATGATTGGATGGAGGTCACCACTAATATACTATCGATCTAGATCAATTGAAAACAATTTAATTTGATTCCCCAACATTGTATAAGAATGTATGAAGCTACTTGACCTTAGTAACAATTCTCCCTGAATGGTATTGAAGACCTGATCTTGAATTGTAAAGGAGTCCTATCCAATTTAATAATCAATTCATGTTTTAATAAAAATGCATACATCCATCTTAAAAATGAAATAATGAGATCTCATTTCAATAACAAAAAAAATAAATATTATTCTCGATGTATAATAAAGATGATACAAGAAATGGTATAATGAATGCCCTTCTCTCTCTTGTTTCTAAGTTGTGTAGTAATTCCCATGATAGGAGATCAAATATTTGTAGAAATAATTAGTGTATTCATAGAATGAGTTCATATAAATTAGTCAGATTTAATAATATAAAATACATAATGTAATATAGACGACTCTATTTTGATGGAACCACTCACTGTTTTTGGAATTGTATCATATTCAGATGGAGATTCTACCATTGCGTGAAAAATATTTATTCTAGTTGTCTATTTATAGAACCCATTAGTTATTGAAACATTTGATTTTACCATAATAGTTATTTCTGTTGATGATACCCTTCCACTACATGGGGAAAAGTTGATATAATAAAATTTATTCCAATGTCCCAAATGAATTTTGAAACAACATATATTTGGTTCCTCGGTATATACCCATATAGAATTATCAATATTTTTACAAAGGTAGCAAGTAAAAGGAAACTTTCAAAACACTACAGGGTGCCTCAAAGATTCTTCTATAAATATCTCTTGCGAGACACCTTAATCATTATCTTCTCATTAAAAGAACCCACATTGCATCCAATATGATAAAAATAAACTCCCTTCGACCATTAAATTATATCTAGAAATGTTCGACCATTAATACTCAATATAACAGTTCAACATAAAAAGAGGTATTATGTAATAAAAACTATGGAAAAATTATATTTTCTCTCCATATCGAACTGCTAAATCTTCATATTATAATTCTATAATATCTCATGTGAATGTTGTCCAAGCTTAGTGAATAAGTTTAGAAAACCATTAATTATGATTTTAGCCTACATGTGTTTTAAAAACACTATAGACTTGGCTGTTATCCAAAACTCTGGAAAGAACAGGTCCATGATTAGTCCTTCAATGGACATCTTCTCTAAGCCTTGATGATTCTTTTTTTATTAAAATTGAATCCCACCTTCTCTTTCTTATTTCCATAAGATTAATTGTATCACTAGTTTCTATAATATCATTAAGAGTTTCTATGAATTAAAAGGGATTATTGATCTGTATCATCAATTCCTAAACCACATTAGGTTTAATAGAACATCGAATATCGTATGGTTTTTTGAAAAGGAACTCATTTTCATGATTGTTGGATTATTTCTTCTATGTTTCCATAGTTGGACCCTGAATGTGAATAGGTGTAGGTGAAAAACCTAGAGCATTGAGTACGCACACAAAAACATTAATAGAATATTGGTCCTTGAGAGGATTTACATGAATTTGTTGTCAAGCATCTTCCCCATGTATCCTATTCACACAAAATCTTGGAAGAATGATTTTGTAAAACATAAAAAAAACATTAATGACCTCATGTGATTACTGGGATTAATACTCAAATAATTGAAACACTGATATTAATATCCTGAAATAGATAAAAAATGTTTTTATTTAACAAAATAAAAATTAAACTCCATTGAAGGGATATAACTAATCCACATGAAAGCATTCTAAAACCTCCCCTATTGACTTATGTCTCATTATGGTTAGTGGATGTATTGTTGATTCGCGTATTATAGTTACATATAGATACCGAGAATGTTGAAATTGAAAAAATAAAAATATAGTCTATTTATAGAGATTATTAAATCTTTAGAAATAATTTATTATATATGTTAAATAGATATTTTAATTTGATTAAATTACAAAGGAATGCATGTATATAAAATTGAATCATTCAAAATATATTAAATTCGAATTATTCAGTTATTTTTTTATTTTTTTATTTTTTATTACATATAAATATTTCCATATTTATAATATGAATATTATATGATTAATTTTATTTTACAATTCATGAGTCAAAAATTATTTGGGATAATTTGTTTTTTCGGTGAAATGAAATATTTTTCTGGATAAATTTCGTTATATTAATAAATATTAAATATAGTACAAATTATTATATAGTGAAACTAATTTATTGGATTATAATGTTTATATAAACATAAATACTAAATAGAATTTCATCAACCATTTTCCCACTTAATGGACACTTAAAATTTTGATGATAAATTATATAATATTATTGAATTCATATTTTTAAATATTCCACTCAAACTCAAATATAAAAATCATATCCTCAACCCATTCTAAATCACACATAATAATATTTTTCAAATAAAATATCTACTAAAATTATATCCCATAAAAATTACTTACATTTTATGAAGATTTCTATAATTAATGGGGCCTAAATATTTTAAATGAATGATGATGTTATGAGAAGATACAACCCAACAAATGTGTGAAAGAATTTGTTCCATATCATTCTAAATTATAGTTTTATCTAATATTTAATAAAATATTATTTTTCACTATAAAATATTATTTTTTATGTCATTAAAAGTCTATTAAAATTATATTAAAATAATATAAATTTATATTCATCCTCACTCATTCCTATAATGTGTACATTTCTAGGTCGATTCATCCAACCAAATGAATAATGCTATACAATATTCATAATTATCAACATTTATGACTATAAAAATCTAGTATTAATATTTGATATTAATGAGTAATTAATGTTATTATTTAAAGGATATAATCATAAAAATGATGAATATAATGAATCACATAATTTTTCATAATGATTAAAAAAACATTCATATTTTGAATATCATTCTTTTAAACCATACTAATTATTTATTTGTAATTCAATTGGAGTAATAAAATAATTATTCAATTACCATGTTAAATATCAAGATGGTGAATATATAAGAAAATTATTTTAATAATTTATATATAAAACATGTACGATAAAAAATGAAACAACAAAATTCCAGTGAACATAATAAATTATGAAAAAATAATACATATCAAATAATTGAATATATTTTAATTGCATAATATGTAATAATTATATAAAATATTATACAATATATTTTTAATAAGTGTTTTTTTCTTCTAATAGTTAGAAATATTTAACAGTTTTTTGAGTAATTGTAACTGGATTCTATCTCAAAAACTACAATTATTATATATTTTAAAAAAGAAAATTATTTTAGATAATGAGTATTTTATATTCATTGAAATAATCATTTTTCTCAATTATTTTAATTTTTTTAAAATTGGTATTTTTTAAAATTCTATTTATTATTAATTCCTATTTAAAAAATAATGGTATTTGTAAGGGGATATTTAGTTACATATCTCTCTTGTTGGAAAATTTCTTTTCTTTGTCCTTCTTATTCATGATGATTTTTATGTTTTATATAGATTTACTCATAATTATATATCAAATATATGTATACATTTAATTATTTTTACATACTTTAATATTTTATGAGATAATATATCTATTTTCCTTTACATTTACCAATAAATAAATAACTCATGTTATATTGTTTACCATTATATGTAAATAATTGAATACGTTTTATCTAACTATGACGTTTTCCTATAGAAAAGGGATTGCTGTAAATGAAATGGATATTATTTGTGTGATATATTTTTCACTAAATATATAAATCCTATCAAAAAACAATATATAATATGTATTATTTGATGTGAATTATTTTCATGTTATTTAAATAAGGATTTAATAATCCTAGATATGTTTGGAAGTGATTATATATTTTATGAAGATAAAAGGCTATTTAGATAGATTACTATGGAAAAAATTTATGATTTTACAATCATATTTTTATGTTAGATATATATAAGATATTGGAATTTTTATAAATACATTAATTTAATAATGTTTATTCCTATATTCATATGTTTCATCACATCATCGAATATCTAAACACCATAATATGATCATAAGATCAACATGAATGTTTATATGGATCATGGAGCTTTATAAAATTCACTTGTAAAAAGTGAAATAGAAATGGATAAATGTCATATAGTCATTATTTTAAAAATTCACAGTTCCCTTTAGAATTATAATGGATACTTAAATAATTAATATGGTTCATTTAAAATATGATGTTATTTTTTGAAATTTTAATGTTGGAGAAATCATATTATTAATTAACATAAATGAGAGTATTTTTTAATTTTTATATTATTATTTATAGGATTGATAAGTATTTTTTTAAAACATTATAATTTTTGTTGAATTTGTATGGATAAAGACATCAAAATGTTTATAAAAATCATAAGGATGACTTCTTTAATAATTTTAAATTTAGATCACAATACTTATATTTGGGTATAAAAAAAATATATGTTTAGGGATTTATAATTTTCAAAGAACTTTTTTTATAAATATTTAGGTTTCAAGACAAAATAATATTCAAGACTTATGTAAATTTTTAAAGTTAAAGGGGAGTCAATCAGCACAACATAAAATTAGTGTAAATTATCTCTCTATAATATGGATTACATTAAATAAAATTTATGATTTTTATAACGGTCATTCATTGATTAAAAGAACCTAATTATCTTTTTTGATTCATGAAATAGAGGAAAACGTTTTTCTTGTGAAGGAAGAGAAGAATAATGAAATAAATTCTCACTACATATATAACATACATAGTTTTTTCATGGTGACATTGAAATAATTTTAAATATGTAAAAACTATGTAGGATATGATTTTGAATATATTGAGATATATTTAAATCTATAAATTTTACAACATTTGATGTTTGATATTGAAATTTAATGTTTGATGAATTTCACATACTAAATGAAATAATAATCATAATTAAGTGATTTTTAGGAAGAATAGTATAGTGTATGATAAATACCGACTATGGATATTTATAGATTAACAATTATAGAGAATATGGATGAATTAAAATTTGATTTCAACTATGAAAGTAGAAGAAAGAATGTTTGAGCATACAACATAGTGACAACTCAAGGGAAGCCTCATCTGAATGAATACTCTTCAATTAATAAAATCTTATATATAATTCTATCGACTATGTATGAATATAAACTATCAAGAGAAATTTATGTTACATGAGTTTATGGTTAAATTTTTATATTATAATAGATATATTGAATGTAGTGGACCATATAATCTTATATAAATCAAAATAATTCGAAGAGTTATATTTCATTATTTTAATTGGTAAATATTAAAAAATTGATTATTTCACTTCATTTATTTTTTTTTAATTTAGTTCTCTATGATACTAGTAAAAGAATTAAAATTTGTAGGTGGTGACGTTTGATTCATAAATAAACAAAATATGTAATTTTTTAAATAATTAACCTCTCTCAGTTTGTGTGTGTGTTGTAAACTGAATTTGAGGGTCTCTTAAAATGGAATCATATCATGGTTTAAATCGAATAGTTATATTCTCTTTTGAGATCTGTAAATTTTATCTCTTAGAGTGTTTGTCCCAAAATTTAATATTGAAATATGGTCAATCACAATTCAGTGAACTAAATTGGGTTTTAAATAATTTATTGTAAAATAATTATATAAGTAAGGATTATATTCTTCCATATATTAAATATTATAGGCTGAATGTATTTTAATCTAGATCAAATGGATTTAATCGTCAGGTTAATGGTTCTACTGTTATATCCTCTGATATTAAGAACATTGGAAATTATGTGGATTGTTTGAATATCATTCCATAATCTCTGTGAAGAAAATAATTTGTGAATCATTTATGAAATCAAGAAAAAAATTATAATATTTGTTTAAGAATAAAATATTTATGAAGTAAATAACAAGATGAATAAATATATATAATAACAGTTTGGTGATTAATATATGAATATTGTAAAATACATTACTATTAATATTCTGATGTAATAATTATTATTGTCAATGATGTTAAGAGCACAATAATATTTGTTTTTTTGGTTAATTTAAGGTATAAAATAGCTTTTGTGATGATTCTATGAATTATAATAAATATTTTTGATGTTAATGTAATTTTTGTTCAAGATAATGTTTCTGGTATACACTATTTCGATGTTTTAATGAGTATTCCAATTTCAGATGATATTTATTGTTGAAAAGTATTCAAGAATACATACAAGGATGAAAATAAAATTTCATTGTAATAATTTTATAAAAAATTATAATGATAATGAGGCTTATGAGGATGTAATAAGTTTTTTCGAATCCAAATATGGTCATGATTTATATTTGATAAACAATTATCTATTATTTTTATATCTATTAGTTGAGTCATTAGAATTTTTATGAATAAATTTAATGTAAATGGTTTTTAGTGGGGATACATTGAACACATTTAAAAGGTATATAAATTTTAAAAATATATAATCTAGTGAAAATGAATATGTAATTACAAATTGGATGTCTAATAATAAAAGATAATAATTATAAAAATCAATTATTTATTTAAAAGTAATGATAAATAAATTATCTATTTTTAAAAGGAGTGATCCCAAATAAAATTTTAAAGATAGAGAGAGATATTCTTGAGAATTAAAATTTGTTATATCTAGTGTTTATGATTAAAATTTATTTATTTTCAATGTGAATATATAATAATTAACATGGGATCAATGTATTGATTCTGATATAGAAGAATATATTTAGACAGAAATTATACTGAATGGTGAATTAATTTATTTTATATTAGAGATCTCGTTTTTCTAAAATGTGAGCATAAAATTATATTAATTCAATTAGTGTTCTAGAAACATTAAATCTAATTATATAGAAGTATGATACATTTTATATAATTATATGTATGATTTATGGATTTTTTTAATGATAAAATCATTTTTATGTCATGATGTACGATTGAGTGATGGAAAAGTGGAAAGGGCATAATATTTTTTAATATAAATTATTCATTTCTAAAATGAAAATACATAAAATTAAAAAAAATCTAAAAAACTATTCAAAAAATAAGATAATGTTTAATAAGGGATTAAACTCAAATGAACCACAAAATATCATCATTTAATGGTTACAATGATATTTATAGTTTTTATAGAATGACTAAATTAATAATAATAGTGATGAATATGAAGTTAGTATAACAGAAAATGACTCTTAGAAATCTGTATATTCCAGGACCCTGATAATGAAATCCTAAAATTCTATAATTAATTACTCTAAATAATATTTTTTTTCTCTAAGGAATTAATGAAATGTGTAATAATTTAATATTTTTTTTCACAAAATGGTGACATGAAGGATGTCTATAGGAATGTGGAAAATCATATGTTAAATTCTGTAATGAATGTTGTTTTTAGAGGTATGTATTAATTTTTAAAAACTAGTGTTATTGTAGTGGATTTAACTAAAAAATCATGATTATTGGTTCGATTTCAAATTTATAAATGAATAGAGAAGGCATTGGAGGATGAGTTTTAGGTTTATAATGCTCACTTAATAATGACACGTGAAAATGTAGTCTATAATTTCTATGTAGATGATTGAAAATATAAATAATTTATTAAAATATATTTATATAAGAAGTAACCAAGTTGGTCACTTTTTAAAATATTTTTTTACCATCTTACTGGAAATATGGTGACCTTTTTTAATACATAAACATATTATAATATGGTTGTCATAGTAAATAGAAATTCTCATAATATTTATGTCACGCATAATAAAAAAAATTCAATTTCACTAGATTTACGAAATTTTATGTTATTTTCACATTTAAAAAGAAGTAATCACAACTAAAGATGGTGAAAATTAAAAATAATGTCTTGTGACATTTCAATGAAAAGGTTTAATTCAAATTTAATGAGCCGTTTGAGAATATATTTAAATAGAAATGTTAATGTCTATGAACACATTATATAATTATGGGATATAACATTATTTTTTTCATATGTATCTTAATTATGTTGATGATAATTAAGTGAAAATTTAAAATTATGTGTTATATGTTATAATAATGATATATGTAAGTGTTTTTCTAAAATAAATGTGAAAACATATTAATGTTTTTTTGGATGGTGATGTTGAAAATTACTGCAACGTAATCTTGAATTTTGAAAACCTTTTTCGAAGTTGATGAATATTTATGTTGGCTAATACAACATGAGTAATTGTAATCATGATTAATTTTTTTACCATTTCTATACAAAAAGTTAATAAAACTATTTGTTCTACATATATCAAAATTTGAAGGTTATTAATTTTTAACATAATAAATTTGGTATTCCAACATCTCATTCACTATATCTTATTCATACGGAAATTTTTGTTCATTTTCAGAAGAAATAGATAAATTGATTGAACAATATTTTTATTATATTCACAAAATTTAATGATTTTTATAATGATAATGAAACATTAATTAGTGGATAAAATAATTTTTAAAATTTTAGATGGTGTACATTAAAAAATTGGATTTTTTTCATTAATGATGATCAAGGAAGGTAAAAATGGAAAAAAAAATACTTCTATATTTTACAGTTATGATTAGAATCATGGTATTCACCAAAAACAATGTTCAGCATAAAAAATAAAACAAATTGTGTTTCCAGGAAATGATCATGAAAATTGGGGAGATGATTCAGACCATATTGATCAGGCATTATACTTCATGATATTTATAGAGAAAATCTATTAGAGATGATATTAAAAATCAAAGTTATTCAATAAAAAACTATTTCACTATATTATATGTATTATTGAAAATACATATAATTTAATATATTTAGTGATTTTATGATTCCTTTTTTTAATCAATTTGAATAGTGAAAATCACTGGATGTTGGAGAATACAGTTTTTTTA
Organism: Viscum album; assembly: GCA_963277665.1. Taxonomy (NCBI): domain Eukaryota; kingdom Viridiplantae; phylum Streptophyta; class Magnoliopsida; order Santalales; family Viscaceae; genus Viscum; species Viscum album. The sequence continues at coordinate 873,196,912 of OY728125.1, forward strand.
CAGAATACTTTAGGGTTATCCTAAACATAGTAATGGATAACTTTTTAACAATTATGATACTATGAATATTATTTACATTGTTACATGATCGAGATGTAAAATTCAAAAAGGGAAACAAAACATTATGATAAATGTTCTATAATTTATTATGAGGATTATATTGTTATAGTGTGTAGTTAAAATGTTTTTAAAATTATAAAATTTATATGTTATTAATATTAAAGTGTATTATTCAACAAAATTAATTGATAATTAATACCCTTACTGAACTCATCAATGGATATAGAATCAATTTTAGGAATAAAAAATTATGGGTATACCTGGATAATTGTGTTAGAGAACATGAAAATTATGTCCAATTACCATTTAATTGTTTACATCACAAACGATGATATGTTAATAAATTTTTAGGTCTTCAAGGATTGATTAATTTTATGATTAAGGATTTTTAATAGAAAGATAATAAAGGGGAATTTATTTTAATACCAAATACTAAAAAAATAATTTTATTGAAATATAGTTATTGTACAAAAGAATTTTTGGTGAAAAGCTCAATTTTTTGTGAAATAACAGAAGTCTACTACATAAAATAAATTATATTGTTAGAGGTTTATAAATTAAAAAGACCATCACAACCATTTCTTGATTAGAAATCTAATTTTTTATGTTTTTATTATAGCTAAAAGTAAGTACAAAATATTAAAAATTTATGAATGTCATGTCTTATATAATGGTGAGATGGATGAGGATGTTTACATTAATAAAACATGTATATTCATTTACGATAAATATGTTCAATATATTTCATTTTAAACAGAAATATATATATATGTAATTAAATACTAAAAATAATGTACTACCATACAAGATACATGTCATGAGAAGATTATATTCTTAAAAAGAGGGTGGAGGAAAATATTTATAATAAGATAAAAAATTATTAATGATCAATGTTTTTGTTTGTAAATTATTTCAGATATCCATTAAATGAATAAGATGATATCACACATTGTCTTGTGTTTTTAAAAAAATCGAAAATTTGAACTACATTGTACCTAAGAGTGTTCTAAAGACTTTTTTCTTTTATCTTATTATGTCATTTAATATTTTTGATGACATTTTTGGTCATATAATTGGTGGTTTAACAAAGGATTGGAGTTTGGTGTTAATCAGAGCCATTTTTTCAATTTTTATTTATTAATTAAATAAAACTTAATTTATTCATCATGTTTGTATAGTTATATTATTTATATTATTGTTATGATTGGGATTATATCTCAAGTAATGAGTTGTCACTATAGGTTTTTCCATGGAATTTTGTAATGTTTCATCAAGTGTCGGGTTTTCGACAACCCCCTATAATTTTTTTTATCATATTTTTCCTTACATTCAGTTTTTCTATATATATTTTTCTTATTTTGTTTCTACTTAGGATATAGATGTTGGATCATTGGGCTCCCCCCATTTGAGACATCAATGAGATAGATAAAGTAATAGAAAATAGAGATTGAATTAGGATACAAAAAAAGTAGCTCGTCGAGAGGTAGATCAAGGTTCGATAAGTGTGTGGTGTGGATATGGTGTGATGCTTCTACGGTATTCTCATAGAGGTATATTAATTTTTCAAGTGTTTATTAATAATAAACTAGTATAGCATTTTAAAATTTATAAATCCTAATTTTCATTGTTGGGAACCCAGGATGAATTAATTATGATTGATTAGGGATAAATCGGGGTTTCATGGTCTTTGGACGGGTTTATGTTTTTGAATACTTATTTACATAACATTCAATTAATGGAACACATCCCATATCACCTCATATTCCAAGATAATAATATTTATGGAATAAACCCCATATATTATGGATACAAGCTATGTGGTGGCAACATGGGTTATTTAGTGTACATGGCCAGATCCTGTACGGTGTACACAACCAATAGACATATATGATTCTTGGACAGACCTTGTGTGGGGGTATATTACTAAGTAAATATTTTTTGGATTTTTTATAGAGTGAATTAAATGTACATATGATACATGACATGTAAAATAGTGGTCTACAAGTGGAGTGAAACTACGGTATATTGATATAGAGAACCTCTGTGGTAACACAATTTATACCCCATGTAAAGACCATGTACATCTCTAGTACTAGTATTATTTTTTATCTCTAGTTTCATTATTATACTTTTGAGATGTTCTTTTTGAGTATTTTCCATTTAAATCATGATGGTGGAATCATTCTGGTGTTTAGAGCCTTGTTAGATAGGGTTTTAGAATATGATGTTATTGTTTGAGTATTTTCTATGTGTTTATGTTTCATTATCCTCATATGAGATTGGATGTGAGTCTTGATTCCTAGTTGGGTGTTTTTATATTTTTTATTGATATGTATTGATTATTTCATGGTTGTCTATTTTATGTTATTTGGATAGATTTCCGAAATCCGGATCGATTTTATTGTCATAGTATATCTTGGTTATTCTTTGTGTGTTAGGATATTTTTTTTAATGAAGGAATGGTTGATGTTAGCTACTAGGTTAGAGGATTAGAGTTATTGGAGGAATTGGTTGATGTTAATTTCATGGGATGGAGGATACATATAGTTTTTGTTTTGGTGCTTAGATGATTCTAAGGGACACTTTAGGATACAACTGTGGGTGACTTGGTACTCATGGATGGGTTGTTTTCTAGGAAGGATGAATAAGGTTTTCTTGTAGTCAGATTATCCATGTGGTTTGACCTGTTCATAGGATACCATATAGAGTGTCCTATGTTGGATTTTTTTATAAGGAATATTTTTAATTACATTGTTGGATTATTTTAATTTGGATCCCCTTAGGTAATAGTTTTTCGAGGATCATTTGGAAGTCACTGTCAGAAATTTGGGCAATTCTTCACTTGCAGTGTCATATGATTTGGGATAAGCTATAGTACCTCCTCATACAATGTTCATCTCTTGATATTTATTTTTAGTTGTTTGAGGATGTTTCGGTAGGAATGGATTGTGAACATGTGTTTACTAGTAAATTCACATGGAGAACATCACCTTTTTTTGGGACCATTGGGTCTGCAAGAGCCTTGATTTTTTTTTGTTTGGCCCAATGGTTGGTTATTGAGATCCCATGGCAGATATTTATTTGATGTTAGATATAAAGTTCTGAGAAAGGCCACGTGATCTATAATTATTTAATGGATCTACACTACTAGGTCTTCTTTTGGGACTATGGGTTTGAAATTTGATCATACCACCATTGTTTTTACTTCCACATGATGATTAATTCATTCCCAATCATGAATTATCATTTTGAATGAGGCACATGAGATATTTTGGATTTGATGTTGCTGTTTACATTTTATTTATTTCACTCACCCTTTGTTTGGATTTCGTTAGATAGGCTTAGGGGTCTAATAGATTATCGATTTTAGTGTAACCTTATAGTTGAGTCATATCCATTTATAGAGGGTATCTATTTTTGATATAGTATATACGAGTTACTGATTGGGTCCTTATGATAATGTATCTATCAGTAATGCGGTAATACATGATTAATAGGAATAAAAAATATATAATGTCCATATTTAGAGGTTCTCCACTAGGATGGTTTCTACCATTTGGCCCCTATATAAATCCTAATTTGTTTTATATGGATATCAAGATATTATTATTTTTCAATCATGTTGGGTGGGGTAATTTTACTATGTCGATCGTTCCATTAGATTCATAGATTATAGTAAATTCTACTTTCTAAGTGGATATCTATGGTCACACCCTAATACATGGGTTTCATGCAATTCTACATAGGATGTCATGGATCTCTGATTTAGGTTTATTAAAGGATTTGATAGAATTGTGGTAGGGTGATACATGTGCTACAGATCCTATGGTTGGGGTATAGAAGTTATATATATACATGAGGCATCAGGAAAGAATCATTTGTTGGGTTTTTCCTTTCTATTTCCTCTTTTTATATAGTGGTTCATTTAGGCTATATTATCTTAGTTTCGTTTATTCTTGCGATATCATGTTTGCATGAAATTATTATGAGATAATATTATTGTTCTACTATTGTGGGTAACATACAAAAATTTTTTATCCCCTCTATACATGGACATCAGTGTGCATGAAGACTAAATACATTTTTTTCATGTTGAAACATAGGTTATGCAATGGAAGGATAAAATTCCATGCAATTGATAATTAAGAAGAGCTACTCATGTGGTGACTGATGATCATGATGGTGTAGCATAAGCATCATGGAGATCATGTATCTGATTTAGATTGATGTTCATAGATGATAATTTTGTACTTGGTTCATGTTATTTTATACTTTGTCGTTTGATTGATAAATATTTGTTTTATTATTTGTGTGATTAATATTTTTTGGGAATCTATTTTTTTAGTTTGTAATAGAATTATTCTATTTTTGTTTAATATTATGAATACTCTCATTATTTTCTATGTTGATATTTTCTCAATTTCTGATGATATGTCACCCTAATTAGTGGCTATTATCTCCATACTCTATAATATAGACCCTCATCACTATTCAATAGCATCTGGAATTTGGGTTAGGGAACAAGAAGATTGTTGTATAGGAATATTGGGTGATGTGTTAGTTCAACACTAGAGAGTTCACTATAAAATTCATTAATGGGTTTCTAGTTGTTTAATTTGGCGAGTTAATAGATAGGTTGACTTATAAGGTGTTTGAACATGTGATGGATATCCTACTATTGTGTCACGATAGCCCTTTCCTATTAAAAATCCATGTTTTTATGGAATGGAATTAGAGAACACATATTTTATTTTTATGGTAGTTTTATTTCACCAAGAAGTTTCCACATGGTTTTCTGGATTTATAGTAAATTATAGATTTTCTTCACATAGAATTGAAAATATATCTATATTAATTCATTATTATATAATCCTAAGACTCACATTAAATAATATAGCCAATGTTTTTTTACTATTGATGGAAGTATATTTCTTTAAACAATAAATAATAGATCATAATATTTATTCTCATATTTGTAAAATGTTGAATTACACTCAACTTTAAAACATGTGTATACATTCCTCTCATGATAGACCATTTGGATCATATGGCATGTGGTCCTATAGGGGTGTATATATAGTACCTTCATTGAGGTATTCTTAGATCCATTATTGGTTAGTGTTGGTATTGAGTTCCCTTTTATTAAATTGATGATGGAATGGATTCCTAAGGTATATTTGTATGGGTTTCGAGTTTCCATTTTATTGTGGTTCCCCTAAATCCCTGGGTTATTGTCTCTTGGATGGGTACAAATCCTGACATGTATTTTTTAAAGGGTTATACTGTGAGGATCATGAGACTGATATAACCAATGGAATGGGTATGTGTGCTTGTTCATCATTGGTGATGTTGATTAGTTATTCCATACCATAGGTTTTATTAATCATGTTTATATTATGGACTCATCATATTGGTTATCATTCCAAAATTACACAACCCCTCCAACAATTGGACACGGGATAATGTTTAGAACCGAGTATAAATATCACAAACATGGCAGGGTTTTCCTAGGTACCTGGACACACACACACACATCCGACCACAAAATGTAATTAAATGTAAAAAATGAACAACAAATTCATGAATACATCTGTATCCCTCAATTTGATTATGAATGTATGTATATAATGTTAACTAGTCCAAATATATGCTCATCACAAATTTTTTGAATCACATGTCAAAAATTAAAGGTAAGGGACTACTTTATGAAATCCACATGAACACACCTCAGTCTATATTGTCTCAATATGAACTGTTTGATCTTGTTCTATATAAGACTCTATCAAATAGTTGATCGTCTTCACATGGCAAGGCACATGTAGCAAAGCCAATTTAGCAGTGAGTATAACAATACTCAGTTGGGAACCCTAAAACAAGAAATCATAAAATAAAGGAAATACTATCATCTCTATATATGTATATGTCTACAACACCTATAATTTTAATATTCATAAATACTCAACGAAGACACAGACTCTAGAGGAAATTCAAAATCATATTATACTATCCCATTGATTACATATCAAATGATCCATTAAGCACTCATCTGAATTACCACACTTTTTTAGTCTGATATCATTGATGGAATCCATCTAATATATACATCATGTGTCGTAACTTCATGGGAGAGAACATTTTGATAGTCAGTAGAGATTAAATACACATACGAGGATCACGACCAATGCAATTATGTGATACTAGTAAATTAAATCTTGATTAACACACTAAGAATTGGTTTGAATCCCATGTTATATTGGTCCTTAAGATTCTCAAAACTCAAACTATGTCATGAAGATGAATTTATAATCTCAATTAAAACCTCATGAATGGATTACAATGAATCAATATAAGAAGATCTACTGAAGGGATCATTGTACATAGAGTTGGAAAAAATTATATGCAAACCTTAAAATAGAGGATAAGGGGAACAATCACTAACGAGGATTCCCTAAGATACAGAGGACAAGAGATCAATGCTATGTTCAAAATAGTACAAAGCATGTAGAGTAGTTTTGTGATGTGTCCCTCGACCTCTTGTCATTCCCATGTAAATGACATGTGTCATCATACCATGTACATGTAAAAGAGTACACTCCAGGTAGAAAACCTATTTACTCTACTTGTGTGCCAATACATAGCTCAAGAACATGTAGTCTGTCCATGTACTAGTACACAACTTAGTCAATGTACTAGGTATATGTTATGTCATTTGGGGGAGTACATGTTGTGTATTTAACCTGTGTACTCCCCCCAATTTCCATGTATGTTCTAGAGTACATATTGAGTATTTCAAAGGGAACAACATGTACTGTTGTAAAGAATATACTATGGGTTTATTGGGTTTTATAAAATCCATTTACATTGCTCCCATTCTCATGCCCACACCTCCACTTCCTAGAAATCCATCTTTAATGTCACTATGATTTGTGGATCTACCATTTCTGAAAATCAATATTGCTCAATCATTATATTTTATCCTCCAATATATACTGGATTCATATCTACCCACATTTATTTATCACCTATCAATGAATGAGAATATCAGCATCTACGTTTCTTGATCTGATGCTGCAACCACTATCTCACTTTCTCCAGGTCACATCATTCCTGAATTCATTATATCATATCATTTCTCTGCAAAAAAGGTACACATGGATCGATCATTTGATAATACATCAAATCTTTTCCAACTATGAATTTCATGATGAACAAAGAATTATGGGGGAGAAATGAACCAAATCAAATGTGAGGAATGGACCAAAATAGTGTTATTCTTGATATCAGTTAAATTACATTTGGTTGACATAAAATGAAATAATTAAAATTAAGTCAGTCTCTAGAAAATTCCCTGAAATGACAAACATCCAACAATAATATTAAAAAAAAGATTAATCTGTTCATATATTTGTCATTTTTGATAATATATATCTAGAATGTTGATTAAAAAAGAAATTCCCTACCTTGATTCATTTTGATCTATATTGAATAATGAATCCATGACATTATCATCGGCAGCATCCTTTGAATAAAAGGATTGTTGATTTTAAATCCTGATCATGCCATTGTTCACCTTAAAGATAATCCTTGAATCTATCGCCAATGGTCCCCTAGAGGTTCCAAGGTTATATGGATAAACCTGTAATTCTTAAATAATATATTTTTTAAATTATAACTAGTCACTGCATCATGAATCAAAAATAAAATATTTTATAATAATTATTTTTATTCATTTCCATGCTCAAGAAGACTTTTTCCCAAGGGACCTATGTTGAAAAATATTAATCCTCGCATATGGTAAATGTTGTATTATGAAACCAATAGTACCCTTAGATTTTAGATGTGAGAACTCATTAAGAAGTTATTAACCCTTTTTATAAATATTTATTTGTGTTCCATTTTATATATTTAATATATTTCAATCTTTTATTCTTTGTACATCATGCATCAAAATCTAATGTCATCATTGCAACAAATATAAAAAATATTTCATATAATTTAAAAATATTATACTTTTAAAACCATGGATATTACATTATCCCACAATGGGGATCTACATCCAAACAAATCTATATAAATGGATACATAAGATGATCTTGGTAATGAGCATGAATATGAGACTCTTCCTCCCATGTGATCTTTTTAAAATTATCTTACTGCCCCTAGAAATGAACAAATACTTAATATACCATTAGATACCTTCTTTCAGTGATCATAATTCTCTATTGGATAATTAGTAAAGGGGGATTCATCCTGGATGTTTTTCTCCCCTCAATCGGCAACGTGTGATCTGTCATAAACATGCCTTCTCATTTGCAACAACTGAATTTTACCATGCACCCAATGTAACTATGGATATAGATATAAGTGGTACGCCACATATCAGAATCTATTAATAATTTGGAAAAGTCCAATGAACCTCATATATAGGTTTCCACCACAATTTTTTTCTGTAAACAAGGTAGAGATAAATCCCCTAAGAACACATGGTCTCACACCTCCATTTAAAAAGGCTATATCTCCTATAATCCTATGAATTATGAAGGATATATAAACAACCCATCAATTCATCGACGATTTGTACCTTTTTTGTTGTAGTTCACACCAATTTCGGGAAAATACGGGTTGACTATCTTGGTTCATCCCAACCAAGTGGTGTCATGATTATCCGCACATAAAATATCTCAAATGGTTTCACACAGACGTTGGAATGGTATTTCTTGTTATACAAATAATCCACCACTGGTAGGTGTTCCTCCCAACTATAGACAATTTCCAACATGCATGCTCGTTGCATGTCCATCAATAAACAAATTGTATGCTCTTTATTGCTGTCATTTATAGTGTGAAGAGTATTGATGAAGCATAAATGGGTCCCAAAATCATCTTATAATCCCATACACAATCCAAAATAAAATGATAATAACAATAAAAAAGAATAAAAAATTTAAATCCTTGTATTCAGACAATATATTGAATTTAGAAGTGTCCCAACACCATTATTGAACTCTGCTCTCATATAGTTGTGAAGTGGGATGACTTCATGAGTTGATCTATGATCACCCATATGGAATTGTGTCTCTTGGAAGTAAGTGGTAATCCCATCATGTGTACCAATATTTCCCATACCACATCCATTAAGGTACCTCAAGATGTTGATTTGAACCTACCTGAAAATGGTGTTCATCATTCACTTCTTGAAAAGTATAACATCTAGCATCAAAATCTATAACTTCTTTAATCATCCATGGCCAACAAAACTGACATCAATGTTCGTAGTACGATATTAGAAAACATATATATACTTCTAGATGATACAAATTAATATATCCTATAACCTCTTCTTACTACATCACTAGTACAATCATGTGTCCTTAGAAAAGAATGAAATGTTCCCCACTATTAAAAAATCCATCAGAAGTATGCCCAATAGATATCTGAGAAAGTAGGGTCTCTTAGTAGTAATCTCCATGTTGTTCCTCCCTAAATCATAGAAAAAATAAGGGGTATCAAAAATCTAATGGAGGCATGTTTCTTTATCTTCATCCATAAAGGATAACTGTAATGAGGCCAACTACACCGACGCCTCATTCATAACTATGAACATGATTTTCTACTAATAGCATATTCTACTACGTTCCCCCTTCATGGAGTATAGATAATATCAATGTCATAATATTTTATGAAATATAACCATGATCTCTACCTCATGTTATCATATTTCTACAAGAATATATACTTTAGACTCCTATGATCAAAATATATTAAAATTCACTCTCTCATCACGTAGTGTCACCAATTCTTCAAAGAGAACAAAACAACTAATAAATAAAGAATGAAGTTCAGGTATTTCTTATCATGTGGTATCAAATGGAATGAACCATATCCAGTCATCTCATTCCTCGTCATCAGACACAACCAATTCAAGTTATTGATTCACTATACATCATTATGTACTAACACCCTCCTCCAGCAATCTCAAGACCGTAGTTCCAATAAAACACTATCTCTATTTCTAGAAAGAATTTTGGAATGAATTTATCCACCTAAAAATATTTCCCTTTTGATTCAATGATATAATGGGTGCTTATACCCTAAAGAAGTCTAATGTGAATATTTCGAAATAGCCTTCTTTTCTAAGGAAGCTCCACACCTCGTTCACATTTAGGGGTGGATCATATGCTAACATTACCTCAACCATTGTCAGGTCCACTAATAGTCTATCACCCAATATAACATATCAAATAAATTGGACTTCTTATACCTACAATTGATACATCAAGGGATTTAAATAAACCTAATACTCTTGGATTACATCTAGAACCATCATCAAATGTATTACATTTTCCTCCATGGACGTTGAGTAAAAACGGATATTGTTGATGAAGACTACCACAAACCAGCCTATGAATGGTTAGATGATCCTCTTCATGACTCTCATGAGTACTATAGGATAATTTTCTATGCCAATGGGAACCACCATATACTAATAGTGACTGTTAATATGTCAGAATGTCATTGTTATCATATCCTCCCACATATTTGTAGTTGTTGTTAACTTAACCTGATTTCATCATTCAAGAATCATCATTCCAAATTCTAATGTTTACAAAGGGAATTAAACATTGATAATGGTAATATTTATTCAATAGTTACTGGGCTCGAACACTAGTAATCAACACAAAACCTGAAGCTCACGTATTCCTAAAAAAATGGTCTCACCTTAGGTGAAATAATGGGTCAAACAAAACCCTTCTTATGCACATAATACAACTACACCCTCAGCAATCAATGTTTTTTGGATCCATATGATATGATGGCCCAAATATCAGTGCCATATCATGGTTTATATCAATAAATAATTATATCTCTCAGTGGGGAGGTAATCTTGGAATATCATCATGAAATACATCCTTGTACATTTCCACCATTATAGGAAACTGTAATTTCAAAACATCTAATACAACAAGGTTCATGATATCCTATTTACGATTAATCAGTTGCACCCTATTATGAACAAGATCACCCTATGTTTCTTGGGATCCATTTTTACCAATAAATTAAATATGTTTTCCATCACTACAGAACCACCACACCCTTAATCGTAAATATTCAATATGGGAATGAAATGTAGATAAACAGTCCTTACCATGAATGAAATTGTAAGGCCTCAAAAACCACAACCATGAAATCCCAACCAAAAATATCTCCTATAAGAGTGAGGTCACACTTTGGACACTATTGTGTGATCACTAATTCTTCTTCATTTGATGTTTACAGAAGTTATGGTGATTCTATGGTTCAACCGGAATCTCTATGACATTAACATTAAATGTGTCCAGAAAGGAAGTAGTATCAACAATGTCAATAAGTACTACAAATATTGTTCAAAATAGACATATCATACAACTAATAATTCCATAATCCTTGGAGTCTTAATATTCCACTGCATGCAGCTCTCCCCACCCATATCATATAGATTCTTAAGCCTTGCATGGACCCCTTGAGTGTGGTGGAGGTAACATTTCAATAGATTTACCAAATCATACATATCTGCCATATTTTATTCCACATATTCAACCATTTGGAACATCCTCATAATTATGATTCCACATCCTCAGTGGCCCATTAATATTATCTCTTTCAATTGTACATTGGGATAGAAAAGCTTGAACAAGATGTCCTCTACCATCACATCAGTTGAATTGCATCTATTTTGGTCGACGAGACTCAACCTATGACACTGGAATTTCATAATCTATGTAATTGGTCCAGATCCTAAATTTCAACCTAGCTTCAGGTTCTTGATATTGCCTTCATGTTACAACTACAATGTTATATTCTATTACATTCACACAACTGAAAACCACAGATTGTATCTTTTCTATCAATAATCTCTCAACCACTAATGTTTTTCTAACAGCCTAGTATAGGTCATTATGAATAGAGGGATACCAATGGATTGGATGATGTTACACATACCTCACCTGATTTTCTAAACCCTAAAAATTAATCTCAAAACATATTCATAATGTATCTAGAGATGTTGGAAGACCTTGATAAATACTCGACTAATATCATGATGCCATGCTGAAGCCGGAGAAGCTCATAGATATGTATAACTTTTCGCAGATCTAGTGATAAAATTCCATTAAAATGTATCCTAAATTCTATCCATGAATCATTTGTCTCATCATATTTCTATATTTCTAAACCCCTCCATCTCCATGTAGAGCCATGAATAGAATCACTTACATGACCCACATATACTCTACTAGTGTTCTAAACAGAAGAAAAAATTGAGTCACTGCCTCATTCAAGTCCTTATCCACCTATGGGACGGGATAGACTCAGAACATAAAGGGGTTTATGTATCTAAAACCCATGAAGTGAACTCATCCTTCACACCTTATCCTCTAGTACTATGTGTACATGTTATTCTGTAGAGTTGGTATGTATGGTTCACCACCTAGTGGTAACAACATAGGAAGTGGACCATGAATCCATCCATCATCACAGAGGGGGTCATTCTCATTCTCATACTATTTAATCATAGCTAGTATCTATCAAGGGGTCATCATCAAAGTAAATATAATTTAAAATGGAGAATTATTATATCAATAAATATGAATCAAGAAGGAAATGGGAACAAAACCCATTCTCATCTGATGCGTGCACCCCTATTTTCACTGTAACAAATTTTCTCAGGAAATGTGTCCAAAAGAAGGTGATTTATGTTCTGGTTTTTGTATATGTCAGCCAATTCCAAATAATGATTTCATTATCCGAAAATATTATCTTGAAACACTGAAAATTTTTTCCCAAAACTATCTCATAGACTGTTGGTCATAATAAAGAACTGACCACCTCTGAAACCACTAATTCAACATAGGTCCTAGTGGGGCCCATGCCATAACACTCCATGCCTACCTCAAATTGGATAGGGGATGGTGAGTAGGACAATTTAGGTATATCAATAACTTGTGATTAATTTCCTATGTTCTTCGATACCTGAAAAAATCTCCATTATCACAACATAATAAAATGTAAAAACAAATAAACAACAAGTGCATGTATACAAATACATTTAACAACGAGAGTAAGACATTATGTAAATAAAGTTAACATGGAGAAATGATAGACCACCACAAAGTGCCTAAAACAGAACTTCAAGCTTGATGTAAATGGCCAACTATCTGAAAGATTCAGGAAAAAGTTTTGGATTATCTGGTCTAACTATGCACCATCTGGTATTTGATCATATATGACTCTGTCAAATAGTCAACCATCAACATAAGACATGACACATGAGGGGAAATACATTATATGGGTGACTATTACTCTACTTAATTGTATACCCAAAACAAAAAATCGTACAATAAAATAAATACAACCGTATCTACGTAGTTATATGTGTAAAATACATATGACATTAATATCTATATATTCTTGATAAAGAAACAAAATCTATAGGTAGTATAAAACTATAGTATACCATCCCTATAATTTTTTCACCAAATATCCACGAAGAAGTAATCTTGGAGAACACACACATATGTATAATATCACTGAAGAACTCCAAATGAGAAGCATGACTCATTAGTCATCATTAAGAGAAAGAACTTGCTGATAGTACGAAGAGATATGATTCATGGATGTGGAAAACTACCAATGCCATGGGGTGATATTAAACAAATCAATTTGGATTAACCTGGTATGTGGAGGTTCAAGGCCTATGTAGTGTTGGTCCTGAATATACCAAGAACTCCACCCAAGGAACAAAGACAAATAGAGGATCTCAATACAGGCCATACATAGGGTTTCCAAACAACTCTTTCCATGATCTCCTGTTGAATGTATCGTTTTCTTAAGAGTTTTAAAATTATTATAAACCAACCATAGGGGTGAGGATAAAGGGTATGTAAGAAAAAAATCTTGTCTAAATATAGAGAAAATGATATCCAGTCCATTTTTAAATGTGTACAATGTGTGTATGTGGGTCACATGGCATGCCCCTTGAACCTGGGTTATGCCCGTGTAAACAAATCATGTCATCAGAACATGTTTGTGTCGAATAGAAAATTTCATTTAGACATACCATATGATCAAAATCTTTTCTAGTATATGTCTTAGTTCATGTACCTTTTCTAGGACTTGTTATTTGGGGGTGTACACAATGTTTTGGAAACATATGTACTTCACCCCTTGTCCATGTAATTTCCAAATAACACACTAAGTATTTCAAAGGTTAAAACATGTTGTTCATTCAGGACTATAGTCCATGTGATTAGGGGTTTTATAGAAACCATTATTATTATTCATGATAGCACTCAAACCACTATTTACATGAAATTAGGATCCAATATCACCTGGTATTTTGGATCTACATTGGTCAAGCATCACTATAACTCAAAAAAATTATTTCGTTATAAAATATATTTGTTATTAAGATATACACGCCTTTAATTGACATGTGTCAAAGAATGTGAAAATCAATATCAATATCACCAAATCCACATCCACAACCACTAAGAAACATTTTTAAAATATCAACTATTATGGATCATGGATATATAATAATTTCACCAAGAAATGTGTGTGAAATGATTGATCATTTGATAATATGTCAAACCACGACCAAACCATGAAATCTACGATGAACAGAGAATTCAGGTGGATAAAATAATAGAATACAATGGTAGGAATATACCTCTATCGATGTTCTTTATGATTTCATATCATTTCCATTATGACCGCAATCATTAAGGGTAATAATCATTTGTAATTCTCCTTGTACAACCCCGAAATCATACCAATACATCAAGACGTTAGAACCAAAAATCAAAATGATCATTGAATGGTCCATATTATTCATATAAATCATGAACAATGACATGAAAATAATAAAAAAATTCCCTTATTTGATTTAGTTCAATCAGTGATGAAGAACATTTCCATGCCATTGTCGTTAGAAAGATCCATTGACTCTAAGGTGTGTTTATCATCGACCCGCAATGATTTTACCATTCGTCTAGGAGAAAATCCTCAAATTACTATCTAGTGGTCTTCCTGATGTTCTAATGTTATGATGATAACCATGGAATTCTGACATAACAGAGTTTTAAAACATCATTGATTTAATAATTAGAATTAAACTATATTTTTTATTATTTTATTTATTTCTGAACCTATGATGGATTCTCCATAAACAACCCATACCAACTGATGTTACATTACGCAGGGGGTAAAAACCAAATTCTGAACATAACAGTGCACCCATATTTCTAATCTTGGAAACCATTTATAAATTAGTCTACATTTTATGAAAAATTTATGATTGTGGTATTTAATATATTTAACATATTTAAACCTTTCTTTCCCACACACTGGGTCTCATAATTGCACATTGT
The DNA here is from genome assembly GCA_963277665.1 of Viscum album. Taxonomy (NCBI): domain Eukaryota; kingdom Viridiplantae; phylum Streptophyta; class Magnoliopsida; order Santalales; family Viscaceae; genus Viscum; species Viscum album. The sequence goes on from OY728125.1 coordinate 873,212,379, forward strand.
ATTTGTGAACGATCTCAAAATTAATCCATATAATATCCAAAACAAATACATTGAAAATAAGAGGCATTCTATTTATTTTTAATTGTCTATTTGTGGAGAAATAGTAATTCCCCATGTCCTATGACTTTCTTTTAATGGGTAGGTTTTTATAATTTCATATCCTTTTATGTTTGGTTATTATTTGGGCAGTATCATGGGATAATTATTAGATGCCTCTATCATTGTATTGAATCTAAAGTAATGGGTTTTCATGTGCTTGATCATGGAATGAGGAACAAACCTTAATTTTTTATGATGAGTGTCTATGGTGATCCATTTTTATTGAACTGACCATCATTAGGATCATGGTCATTGTAATTGGATTTTTTAGCCAAGATTTTATAGGGCATGGGAAATTTGTGTGTGAGTCTTGGTTCACATACAGTAGTGGTGTTACGAAAAACATTATTGTGGGGAGTTTAATATAGGAGTTTGGAGGCTTTGACAACTTTTATGTGTTTTCTTATCATAGAGGTTGTGAGTTTTGTTCTAGTGATTTTGTGTGAGCGGTTTGGGAATTTCTATCCATTATGCTGGATGATGGGAATTGATTGGTCCATGTGGTTTGTGTTCTAAGTAGATTATTTATGACAACGATAATCTTATAAATTGGATAATCATATAAATCATGGATGAATGTCCCTGATATTTAGTGATAGTTGGGGAAATTTTATGACATGTCATTGTATGGCGAAAATGGAATCAGTTGCTCTAGTTTATTGGGGTTAGTATAGCTATGTTTTGTTCTCTATATCTTATTATGGGTTAGAATCATTTTTTGTTGATATTATGATGACCCCCATCATCAATATTTATAAAAAATTGTGTAAATTTGAATCTTTTTATCATTAAGAGTGTTCAAGGGAAATTAGATTTGTTATATAAATTGATCTCATATAGTTTTCATAACCACACTATTTAACCTAGTAATTGGTGCTCACCGAAGGTCTGGATTTTAGTTAAAATTAATGTAATTAAAATTTTCAAAAAACAAAAAATATTTAATTCTATAAATAATTATTAATTTTGGTTTGTTACTTTTGTGATATATATATGATGAGATAATATATATGGAAATATGAGTCACCACAGTGGTGCTTGTATAGACGTAGATCTAGGCATTGTGAGTGAGTGGCACAGATCTAGTGTGATGATTTGGTTGTTTCCACCTTGAGGTAGACCCATTTTTTAATCATTCTATATATATATATATTTATATTTAATCCAATTTAAGGTTATTAAATCCATTTTGGGTTACTAGGGACCCCTAGTTGTTTGATCATGAGTTCAATGGGAGAGAAACATAGTGTTTGGGATGTTTGAAGTGGTCCATTCTGTAATAATAATGAATATAGAATATTAAAAAGAGAACAAACACATTATGATCTTCTTATAAATGAAATAATTGTTTTTCAGACTACATGTTATGTAATAAAGATACATCTCATGTAGTGAAAACTCTGGTTTTTTCCTTGGTCACGTGGAAGAGTTGGGTAGATGTACAAAACCCATGCAAGGCACATGGCCAATGCCCATGTAATATTCTTGGATTGAAAATGTGTTGTGGTGTATGGCTAGGTAAATATCTATGAACATTTTGATTTTAACATATTATACATGAGAATTATACATTTTTTCAATTTCTATGAGAATTTTTTTTTATATTTTGGAAGTGAAATTATTTCAATATTTAGAGATTATCTATATTTTTTATTAGAATATGGGAGTTTCCAACCGAGAACATCATTAATTCTTGGTTCCATAATCCTTTCTATTTTTTTGGATGTGAGATGGAAGTCTCATGAACGGTTTGTAAGATTGTTACATTCATTGGATCAAGTGTTTCATGATTTTATTTTTCAAGTTATATGGATATTTTCTAGAAGGTGGGATTGAGGGATATATTTAAGGATATTTTTTATTCCTGTATAATAGGATCAATTTCTTGAGGATAAAAAATTTTATGTTAGCTTCGTGGTTTATGACTAAAAGATATTAGAGATTTTTTTATGATTTGATTCCATAGGATGGTGGTTTTAGAAAGGTTTCATTATGGTGTTGAAATTATTATAAGTGAATCCTATTAATTCCATTATGGATTATTTTTTTTCCTATTGGATGTGTTGATAATTGGGATTTTCATGTGAGTTTTAATTTATGTGGGATTTTCTTTGAGGTTTATCATGTGTTGTGGGGTCCCTATGGAGGGTTATGGTTTTTATGTGGTCAAATAGTCCATTTTGAATGGCCTAGTAGGTATGTTTTTATTTTGGATTCCTATTTTTTTGTTATTGATCGAGCATAATATGGAGAAAATAAGGTCCAGTTAAAATGTTTTTCACTAACTGTTTCTTCATATATAGGATGAGCTAAGGGTACTCATCATAGGGATTCCTTTACATGTTGTGACCTTCTGACATTGAATTAATAGTTTTGGTTGGATTTATTTGGTTTATATGTGGAGTACCTATTAGGATTCTCATTTTTTTCTCTATCCCTAGGTTATATAGAACCATTATGTTTTTGTTTTGTCCTAGAAGAGTTTCATTTAATGCTCTTTCATAGACTTTTTCAAATGACGTGATCCATGTATGTGAGAAATGCCCCATGAATTATTCACCATGATTGTTTCAATAATTATAGTTAATATATTTTATGATCGGTTTTATATTTGATTATCCCGTGTTCAGTTTTCCATTGACCAATAGGATTGTATCTATTTATTAAAAGAGGTTGCTTTGAGGATGAGACCCACAAGATATTTTGGATCTGGAATTTAAAGTATTCTTTATACTTATATTGCATTTTTTATAGTTGATGCTAGATTATCTAAGGGATATAATGGATAATAAAAATGTTTTCACCCCTCTAGTTGATTTTTTACCCATGCTATAGGTTTATCTGCCATCGATGTGGGGCACATCTGATTCATAGGTGTGAACATAGGTTAGTTATCATATAGGGAACTTGGGTAGACAATATCACCTATGATTTTACATATACTAGGACCATATTTAATGTTTCTTCCTTGGTAATGATTGTACCATTAGACCATTATTTAGGGTGCTATTTCATCTACATTAATGTTTTGACATGATGATGTATTTAAATAATATGGTGGATATCTTTCATAATTTGAATAATTGAATTACAGTCCTATATCCCCATATTTGATGCAGCGCAAGCCATTTTCTATAAATATTCGAGTAAGGGATATATAGGGGGAAGACAAACATTTTGGGTCCAAATAACGCCAATGTTTGGCTTCATTCATTCTGCACGCTATCTTTTATAGTTGTTCTTTTAGGTAATTTTTTATTAGTTTTAATTGCGCTCATAATATCTTGTGTTTATACAAATGTTATAATATAAGATTATATGTATTCCATTTTAGGTGACCATCTTTTTTTTATTTCTGATCATGTGTTTGTGAACCTTGGGTAGAATTATGTTATGATTTATAATTTTAGGTCAGGGAACATGTTTCACAATTGATGTGTCTAAGGACTAGTTTTTCTTGGCAGACCAAAGATGGTCGTGGGGTGTTTTAGGAGCATGATTTTTGTAGTTTTATCACTGTAGATATAGGGTATGTTATTTGGATTTTTGTTTCAATAAGATCATATTTTACCCATTTTATATTTCATTGTTTTTTATATCTGGATTCTCTAGTAGGTGATTATATATATTATATTTTTTATGAATGATATATTATATGACTATATATTGAATTCCATTTAAAATTTCATAATAGTATTTTAGTTATTTATTCAGTTACACTGATGCATATCAAAGAAATAATTTAATATTATTTCCTATGTTATTTCACTTTGACCAACATATATAGTCACTATAGTAAATATATTAGACCCTCTCCACGGGTCACCAACCTCTATAATTCAAGGTGGTATTCTAGTGGTTGTGGGGAGATCCAAGTCATATTATATTTGAGTTCTCTAATGGATTGTTTCTTATAATGATATATAATATAATGAATTTTATTTACAAATAAATATGTTATATCATATTTCTTTCATTATAGCTATTATATATTTTCTAGGTTTTCCAATTTATAAATATAATGTTCATATCAATAATTATCAAATAAATATTGCTACAAAATTTCCTAAGATGTTTGTAATTAAGTGTTGAAATGAAATTTATACAGAACTTTTATTAAAGGAAAAAAAACTATAAATTGATGAGAAAGGAATATAATTTGACCTAATATAATATCTATACTAACTATATATTTCCTATAATTTACTACATTATGGATTAAATGTAATTATTATATTTAATTATGTTATATGTATCAATGGTCACTACAGACATGTCATTTCATATTTAGAAAGTGTATTGTTAGGTATATAAAAGGTATATTTTACTATTCACTAAAGTATGAAAGACATGTGAATTTGAATCAATTTGTTATTAATATTAATATTTGGACATAAACAATGTTGATAAAAATGTCTAAATCTAGGGGAGTTTTCATTCTCGTTTGAAGCTGTGTTCGATGGCTCTTAGAAAGTCATTTTTCTTTGACTTTGAGCACTACACATTTAGATTATAGGGCTATTAATCAAGACTAATCTAAATTAATTTTTACGAGAACTCGTTTGTAATATCTTGTGGTTCATGTTAATCTACCACTTATTTTGGGTAGTGACAATCATTGATCAATATATTTATAAATAAGATTTTCCCATTTATAAAAATCAAACATCATTTTATAAAAAATATGATTTTTTTGTTTTTTAACAACGAATGTAGAGAATCTATATTTTTCCCAAAAAGTCTCAAATAGTCGTTGTGGAATATAAATCAATAATGAAGAATAATTTTAAAAACATGAGATTAAAGATTTTATCTAATCGTCCTTCCTATAAATCCAATGGATTGAGGAATCACTGCCATATATCATTATTTTATTCAGATATTATTATAAATAGTATTGAAAATAAACCCATAAATCACAAAAATAATTATTATTTTACATATTTACAAATATATAGAATGCATTTTAATAGATAATACATTGATATGTGTTTCAAATAATGTGGTGGATACCTCATTTTTAGTGAAAACATATATTTAGAGAGAGTTATTTAGTCGGGAAATATATGATTTAATCATGTTAGTGTATGAATGGTTGAAATTTCATTTTTTATTTGAATTTCCAAATCTGCATTAAGGATGAGCGGTAACCTACATTCCATTCCAACATAAAATAGAAGCAAAATAAATAGAATAAACATTTCAAAATTCATGAACATCTGCAAAACCTGATGTAATAAAGATCTGAGAATAACCTACATCTTCTCCATGATTTCAAATGTTTCTGTCGCCAATTGTCATCGCCTGAGTACCACTATTGTCATCAAAATCCTTCACAACCTCTCCATCATCATCATTACACCACACCATAGACCAGAGACTATCAGCAGAAAACGATAACATAGTATTCACAAGAGCGGCAACTCAACCCGACACAAGAACCCATCCACCATGAAGCCTTCACTGGTCACCAGATCCGAGGCCGAAATCCAACATCCATCCCACCCCCAACCCACCATGGACACTAGAGGAACGGAGCCTAAATGGAGTCTGAATCACACATGTGATGCAAGAGGAAAAGCCATAAGCCTCCAACGATGGTGCTGCCGCACAAATCCAGATGAACATCGAACATCAAATAAAAAATAACGAAACCCCTTACCGCAATGTCCTCAGGAGCCGAACCTATGTGTCAATAAGTATATTATCTTATATATATATATATATATTAAATGAATTAATTGCGGAATTTTAATATTATTTAATTCAAAAATGGTGTCTAAATGTTTTATTAATGGTGGAGGAGAATTTAGGTTTTTCAAATGATACAAATATGATCATATCAAATGATTATGTGAAAGTAAGTTTATGATTTTATGGAAAAAGAATTTTTATTCACTGTTATTATATCATACAGTGAGATCATTAATTGAGGATCCAAATTTATGAATTATGATTCAATATTCTGTATACTTTATTTTATTGTGATTTATTATCTCGAAATGTTTGTTTTTAGTAATTTGAAATTAAAAAAAATTTCTCTAGATTTGTTAATTTCTCAGAGAAGAATTATTAGTAAAGATAACATGGTTATATTTATTGTGTGAAATTTTTTAATAAAAAAATAAATCATATTATAACATAATGTATGTAATTTTTTTTATGTTATGTAATGGTTTTTTGGTAGTTGAGATAAATTTTGAGAAAATATAGAGATTTTTTAAAATAATCTTGTAATCTTGGGAGTCAAACACAATGAAAGATTAATTATTCCTTTGGGGAAATCATATGTTTTTCCACTCATCAACATAATGTATACCTTAAAGGGTGTGTCAGTTTTATTTTCAAATCCATGCAGTTCATAAAGATATTTCACATATTAATAAGATTTTATTCATTTTAAATTATCGTATAATATTAAATATTTAATATGGTTTTCCCAAATGATTTTATAGTTTAAAAAAATATCTTAAGGTTCACCAAAATGATGAAAAAATGGAATAAAAACAAATTTTCATAGGCATTTTAATATATTTTTATTTTTATTTATAGTTGGTAATGATGTTTATAGATATATTATGCTTCATTAAATAAATTAATAACGTTATAAGAACTTTTTAATCATGATGGAATTATAATATTCAAAACAATTTTAAGGATCATTACCAAATCTATGTTTAGTACATTCAAAAAAACATAAGGGTTATTCAAAACTACATATGATTTTCTATACTTTATAATTATTATGTAAAAATTATTTTCCAAAACACTAAAATATAATTTTTTATCATAATATGGATTATCATAGTTCATATTAATTAGATGAAACTTCATAATGTTTTTTTGGATATCATATGTTTCAAAACGTAAGATGTTTTAGAATAATTTATCTTTAAATAATGCATAATATTATAGATATAAGTAATTCGTTATAAATAAATTATAATTAATGTGGATTAAAATATAACTATTCAAAACTGTTTTTGTTTTAACTATATTACATTATTTAAAAATGGTAATGAAAAAAATTAAAATTTATTATATAAATAAAACTAAAGTAATGTATGTTATTAAAGTTGATGATGAATATGGATGAGTCCAGAAATATGGAAATCACTGTTAAAATGATATTAATTCAAATTTTTATATATATTAAAGATCAAGATATAACAATTTCATATAGGAATTAAATTCCTTTTATAGATCATCAAATGGTGATAGTGTCATTATATACACAAAACATAATTGGATAATTAAGATACTGGGTTCAAACAATATGATCAATTAAGGAAGAAACCCACAAATAATAATTTCAATTTTTTTGAACATGAGATATAAATAATTCATTACGAAATCAAGAGTTGTTAGATGATATAAATGAATTATTTTACCATATATAAAAAATTGACACTACATATTGTCTACACAAAATAGAAGATATAAAATTTATCATTAAGAATTATGTTTTGAAAAATAAAAATTTGAAAGAAAATAGCTAATTTGTGAAAAATAATGAAATAATTGTTTCTAATGTGTATTATATTTTTAATTTAATTTAATATGTTCATAACTTCACAAAGTTAAATTAATGTGAGAATATATTTATATTTCATTAAATTCTAGAATATAGGCTATACAGAAAATTTATTATGGATTTAATGTCTTCCAAACTAAATAAAAATATATAAGAATTGGTTTATTCTGAGTAACATCGTGTATTATTTCATGATAATGATGAAAATAAAGTTTTTTTGTTAAATAACTCTCTATATGGGTTCAAATAATCCATAAGGGGCTGTTATTAAATATTAGATACTTATATTAAGAAAATGATTTTAGAAAAGGATGTGTGGACAATAATATCAACATTAAATCAAATAAAGAGGTATCAATAACTTTTATTTTCTCAGAAAATAATATCATATATTCATTGAAATATGAAGGATCATGTAATAAAATTTCTTATCTAATGAACATGTCTTTTAAAATTTATATACAGGGAGAGATAAGATATTTTATAGGATTAAAAATATATCAAGATATATATTACATATTTGATTCATATGATATGTATATTGGTGAACATCTTAGGATTTATGGAATATAATATTTAAAAAAAATTATAAACCAAATTAAAAATATATAAAAATTTAAATGGATCAAAATGGAAAGGATAGAAATCCATGATAATTTTTGAGTATGGTTAAAAGTTATGAATATGTCACAAATTAAATGATAGAAATGGTATGTGTTATAATATTATATGATTGGTATTAATGTTTGACAAATGTTTCTTATTTGATTGATCGAAATAGGATTATCAGTCAAATAAATTAACGGTATAATATGGGATGAATTTTTATAGAAATTTAATGTTGAATTTGTTTATATATATATATATTCTATGATTGGTTTGGATATATAGAATATTTAAGGTCAATATTTGGGGGTGTAACGAAAATCGAAAAGTGATAAATAATGACCCAATATTACAACCCTTGTTGATATGGTGAATCATTATTTTTAGTATCCTACCTAGCTAAAAATCCATAGGTATGGATGATTTACTTGGAGTACATCATGGATGGTTGACCTCCTCAGATGTTTTCTAGGTTGTGTATGATTGAAGACAATGAAAAAAATAAAAAATATATGTTGGTATTTATTAGTGTGTATGCAAGAACCAAATAAATTATAATCTTTAATTACCAATACCTGTATACATTTTGGAATATACATGTGTTTATTATAATTGAAATAGTTTATACTCATCAGGATCCAATATTTATATATTAATTAACATAGAATATGTGTCATATAAAATTTTTATAGTAGTTCCCAAACTCAATGAGAATGTCAAGATACATTGATAATGCTATTAAATATAATTTTGAAGGTATAGATACATCATACTGGTAGGATAGATATTAAGTTTTTAAAAAAGGTGATAGGGACTAATAAGCATTGACACTCGGCTCATGATATTATCATGTGGCCATATAGGGTAGATGACATAATGAGGATAGACAATAATATAACAACCCACATGTTTTAGGTGTTATTGTTTGTTGTTATATACGATCTAGTGTACTTATCTCATGCATTAAGATAATTATTGATGAGTAACATTAGATAATGTAATCTTATATAAGAAAAAAATATATGATGATAATTTCAGGAAAAGGTGTCTTGAGTTGCAGGAATAATTACTAGAATGAAATTAATTGAATTTTGAACCTATAATTTGATAATTCGATGTTATGGAAGATATATCTTGTGATTCTAGGTTAACTATAATTGTATTACCCTATTTAAATCTACTGTTTGGTAAATAAAGATAAGTCCTTTTGGAAAGGTTATGAATTTTGTAAATCATTGAAATAGTGATGAATCATGTTTGCGTCTTGAATTATGATATTGCACGATACTATCATATATATCATAGAACATGTTCATAGGACATAGTCATAGATATAAAATTAATTATCCCATTAAGATCCATGATGGGTGGATATAATCTTATCATAGTCTATATATGAGTCCCATTTATACCAACATAATGATATAGAGTGTCACACACTATGTGTACAAAAATGATCCACCAATTAAGATGAATTTTTGTTTCTGACTAAGTGGTCCCCACATGAAGGGTTCAATAAATTTCCTACAACGAGTGGTATCATAAAGAAATAATTTATATAATTAAATTTTATAAGAATGATAACAGTATTTATTTCTCAAGAAATTCACATTTTGTTTGATAATAAAAGTGAATACAATAAAAAATAATTTAATGAATGAACATAACATGTCAAGGATATATAAATTTTTATGGGAGGAAAAATCAATGTAACTTGATGAAATATAAAAATGGAACATGTTAATTCATAAAAAATTAGTTATTAAATATATTTTTTTAAGTTTATGACATGTTTCATCAGTCACAACAGTGTTTATTGATCAACAGTAATAGTTATATCTTTATATGGACAAAAATAAAATTTTATAAAGATTAACCAAAATATATGTGTGGATTATAGACTTCATATTACTTCACACCCTAATTTTTATTAATTAATATCTCTCATATCTTAACCCTCAATAGATAGTGTAAGAAACAAAATGTCAGAAAATGTTGGATATTTCCCATATTCATGATAATTATTTGTTTTCTTCACACAATCACAATGACATCATAAAACAATTTTCTAATCCATAATAACAACAACAAATCAATAACACATGATCCAAAATCTATGGGGTACATTTGGATGATCCATAGGATTCTTATTTTGGTGTACTTCTGATATGAAATGGCATCTATGATCAAATAAAATCACTCATTTGAATCCATCAAGGCATAATTTATAGTTTCTTTCATTATTATTATTCATAAATAAATTTAATTACATGTTATATTTTGAGAAATTAAAAAATGGTTTTTATGAATTCCTTATTTTTAATATCTCCCAAAACCCCTTGTTTTATATTAAGTAATTTTCGTGATTCTTCTATTCCATTTTTCCATTTATTAGTATCAGAAAAAATGTAAAATTTTTTAATTCAAGAACATGAAAATGATTATTAAATATTATATTATTCCCAATAAGGGGTTTTATGTAATCCCAAATAAACTAACTTCACTACAATATTATTTTTTACATCCATGTTTATGATGAATGGAGATTGATGTGTCTTAGATTTATATGTGATAGAAATTAACAAATATATATATATATATATATATAAATGAAAATTAGATTTTAATGTGTATGATTCAACTATTAATAGATAGATTTCATCACAAGCTTATATGGGATGATTTGGTGAGTGAAATATTTCTTTTTTTTCATACATTATTACATGAGAAAAAATTTGGAAAAATATAATAATTAAAATAATTATGAAACTGTGGGGTTATCTACATTACATTCTAAAGGGACTACAGAAAAACCTTTTGCGTTAATTTTTCCAATCCATTTATATGGGTCAACCATATGTATATATATAATTTTTATAATATAAAAATTTTAATTTATAATATATATTTACAAGTAAATATATATATATATATATATATTGTGTCTATATTTGTGTTTTTTTGTGTGAACCCAAAATTGGGATGCCTAGGCTCATCCCATTATATGCCAAACTGAGTCAATCTAGGTCTAACTAACATACACAATGAAATCTGACACATGGCACTAATTTATCATAAAGAGATTCATTTGGAAAAAATAGAATCTAATATATGGAAATTTTATTTTAGAATGTTAGTTGATATTTTTTAAATTTAATGAAATTATTTTGTGTGCTTTTAGAAAAATAAATAATTTAATAAAATTATTTTAATGATTGTTCAATCACGAAAAATTTAATTGAGTTTAATTTTAGAAAAATTATTTACTTATGTAATATAATTTAATTTTTTATTTATCATGATCCAGAAAAACCCATGAATGTTTTATTTCTTTCATTTTTTTGAATAAAATTTGAATTTTAAATTCCATAATAATATTATTTAAATTATTTGAATGTAATCCCCTCATTAGTATGTAGAAAGGGATTAATGACCTCATTTATGTGATTAAACTTTTTTTTCACTCGGATTTCCCCTCACCTATGCGTGAGTAATCATTATAATGATAATAAGATTTCATGGTGATGTTGTTTAAAGCAAGAGTAAGTGTTAAAATAAACAAGTGAAGTGCGTGTGGGTTTTTGGTGTTGCAATTCGAGTCTGTTATCAACTCAAGGAATTCAAATAGGTCATATGTGAACATATTATTTTCATAATTGATTAATCGATAGTAAAAAGATCATGATCGTAATTTTTTTTATTTATTTAAATTATATTCATGGATTATTATTTTGATAATATTTATTTATTATACTTGATTAGATAATATAATAATTAATTATAAAAAATATATTAAATGATCGGTCATGGTGAATATTTTCTACTCAAATCACAATTTTGTTGTGTGGGTGATATCATACAACAAGAATGTTAAATATAATTTGAATTTATTCATCGAGATAAATTATGAATTAACAAAAATTGAATAATAAGTCATTAAACACTACTCATCACATGAATTTAAGAAAAAATGACTATTCAAGGTGATCTGTTGACCCTATTTGAGGGAACAACTTACTATAACGAAATTATTATAAGAATCATGCATTAAAAAAACTAAAATCTATCATAAAGGAGGATATATATGTGTCTTGTTGTGACATTATAGTTAAATAACTCAATAATTAAAATCAATTCCTTAAATGTGATATGAATCTTCTCAATAGATTTATGCGATGTAATTTAATGATGTTTTCCAATAAAAATATTACCATCGAATCATTGAATAATGGTGATTCCATGTATTAATCTACGAATATTGTATTAAGTACCTTTTCAACTATATTAATCATGTGATAAAGTATTAAAAAATTTATTATTGAGGGTTACTACGAATTGATAAAAAAATAGGAGTTATTTAAAATTATTAATTTCAAAATTTCTACATGTAATTATGTAAATTTAAAATCTACTATATTTTATTTTTATAAAGCATAATTAATCCTCCAAAACTTATTTTTCATTGTGATCAATATTGGATAGGTATAATTTCTCGATTGGCCATAGCTTTCTTTAGTTATTCAACTAAAATACCAATAGAAATATGACATGATTGGATGCTTTATATGAAGCAACACACACATAAAAATAATCCACATTTGGGATGGATAAATGATTGTAAACATAAATACATGAAACATATGGATTATTGAATATATGTTCAGAGTTTCTTGTTTTTATCTACATCATGTTATATGTAGTATGTGAAAGTGGAAAATAATTCATTATTAATTATTCCGTCTCTGTAAGAGTTATACTATAAAGGAGATCATAAAGAAATATATTATATATCATGTATTATCTATAGATGAAAAAAAGGATAATGAATGTGTTTATGAGATTATATATTTAATATGATCAGATAAATTGAGTGACATGAGTGTTTTCAGTTAAAACTATACTATGAATGTGCAACAAATTTCATTTGTTCTTCTTCACTATATAGCTTCTCAAATTTAATTTTCTATTATAATATGAATAAATGAACAAAAATCCCTTTAAATTTGTCTTTAGATAACAAAGTTGATAAGGATACAAATAATTTTATCATTTAAATCATTGTTATGAATATAATAATAAGGGAATCGAAAATGTTTTAAGGATATTTGAATGTCAATTTCATTGATTCGCTACCCTTCCAAGAGAAAAATATACATAGGGTGGATAATGAGAATAAGATAATTTTCATTTAATATGTCATGAAAGGAATATTAATTTAGATATTCATATCTAGGATTAATTAACAAGGTGATACTTCTTCATTAGATATATTTTTATTAGAAAGAATTATTCTTTAAAAAAATTGTATTATATAGTACAAGTCATTATTAAATTTATATTGAAATATAATAGATACATTGATTAAAAAAAATTAATATGGTGAAGTGGATATTTGAGATGAAAATTTTGAAAAACATTAACAATTGTCTGTTGTAGTCGGTCATCTAAGTTTTCAAAGTGTAATAGTTCTTGACCAAAATAATTATTTAGGAATTATCTCTTATGATAATCATAATATTATATTCCTATTTAGAAAAATATTTTATTTTAGTTTTCAATAGATATATATGTATTATTTGGTATATTAAAACCTATTTTATTAACTTTTTATTCATAAAATTGTATTCTATATAAATTATCTTGAAAAATCTTGTTCTGAATAGTAATAATAAATCCATTCAGAATGGATTGTATCCTACCATACTAAAAAATATTATGTCAGGTTATGTAAATATTAAACATTTAAAAATATTACATAAATAATGATATTTTCAAATTATATTTCTAAAATAGTTTAATTTATGTCTCTATTGATTATATATTAATATAACCAAACCACCTTATTTTTGGAATGTAGAAATAGCTAAGAGTCCAATAGAATTTTCATATAAAGTTATATATCGACCATTTCCAGTAGATGTGAGGGGTAGTTTTTTAAAACAATTATTTATCAATAATGATTATATTATATATGGATATATCTACATAATGACTAATTTTATTTACTACTTTAACATGATTAAGGGATATCATAATTAATTATATAATTAATATGTTAATTTGATTATGAAAAAAACCACCATGAAGGTGGAGAATAAATTATCGATGCTTTAATTAATAATTTATTGTATATTTATATAGTTCCCCAAATTAATCCTATTTATAATCATAAATTGAAGGATATTAGTAAATTTTAGGACAAAACTGGTCACTGTATTGTTATATTTTTTTGATTCATGATAATCAACATGTATCATTTTGGGTATATGAGGAACAAAAAATAGATACACTAAATTGAGTACCAAAAAAGGAGGAAGATATGATTCCATGTGAGATATGGTATAGATACATCCCCAATATGTCCCTTATATATATATATGTATATTATTCTCTTATAAAGTCTAAATATATTGAAAAATATAATCTCAAACCCCAAACTACAACACAATAGGTAATTCTAAAGAAACTAAACAAAACTAGAATTTTAGACAATTGGTACATTATTAAATTGGGGGAAAATGGTTCATAATGGGGATATAGCCTATGGAAGTAGTTTTAAATACCTATATATATTCTATTAAAATTGGTTATTTGACTTTGGAAAAGGTTTTAAATCATGGAAAAAGGTTGTTAGTGGCCATTGTCCATGTTCACAATAGATATAGGCTATGCCAAAGAGATATATTTACACAATTTATTAAAACATGACCATATGTGGTTTATCACAATAGTCCATGTGTATAATTATCATAGGTTGACAAAAATATGCACAGATCCAAATTTTTGTAAATATTTTCAATACGATATGAAAAATTTAATTAATTCACCCAATTTCAATCATGTGACCTATTCTGAATTACATCTAACACATTACCACTATATTGTTTGATAAAATATATATTTATATATTTATATTATTTTAAATTTATATAAATTTATATTAAATTAATGAATTTAATTATTTAAAAAAATACATACTTATATTTTAATTTAAGGCTTATTTCCATCGGTTTTAAAATTGTGTCCATATATAATGCACATTTCCTTTTGTCCATGGTTTTTGAAAAACTATTGTATAAGGTGATTCAATATTGTCTTATTTTCCTATTTATTTATAAATATGGTTGATTCTAAACTCATTTACATGTTTTTTCATAATGTTCCCATACATGATTTTTTAGACACATACATCTTAGGTTATTTAAAAATGTTTTCATCGCCATATATAAGAAAGTAATTTTTCAAAAATTGGGGCATAAAACATCCTATATAATGCATCTGAAAAATTTGTTCTTCCTAAAATATTATTGTATATCCATTCTACAAATATTCAATAAAAAATGTCTATATTTGTACCTAAATACATGTTTTTAATATAGATTTCTATAGGATATCATACGGGTGCATACAAAAATGTGTTTTACAATTACTATGCCAATAGATAACATATTACCATGATGTTTAAATTGGTGTCTATATAGCCATGGAGATATTTTAATTTTCTCATTTTAAAATGATTTTAACCATGTATAAATTCATATAGGAATTTCTTTGTGGACATAATGTCAATATTTACAGAAATATAACACATTGTAAATTGAATAATGGGAGATAAATTTATATTGGTGATGTTTACGTTCTAGATGCACAAAATTTAGTAATGGAAGAATAACCAAATTTTATATTGGGAGTTGATGATGATCATGAGACTCAAATACTGCATAATTATACTAGAGTTTTTATATAACATGTGATATATAGTATTCTTTAAATTGATTCATTGTACACATTAATAAAAATAAAATAATAAACCCCTAACCTACAAGGATGTTGTAAATGGAATGTATGATATTAATCATAAACATTCATTCAATATTAAATTGATTTCTTGTTCTGAAAACAAGTTTGTGCCTTTTTATACCCATAAAATTATGTAAAATCAATTAAGAGAAAATTCTTATTCAATTAACATTTTGACAGGAGTGATTATGTTAAAACCTATAAGGAATATATAGTATAGCATGGTTTCAAGAAATATGAAGGAATATACTATAATGAATGACTATCTCCAATTGAAATTATTAATTCCTTTATAATATTAGTTGTAATAGCTACCACGAAGGATAAAAAATTTAGAAAATGTTTTTAGATAGTGATTATATAAATGATAATTTTTTAATATATATAATTATATGACATGACACAAAGGTTTTATTTTTTTATGAGTTCTAGTAAATTATGGAACATTCGCAGATCTATTTATTTTTTCAATCATTGATCATGATCAAGGAATGTTTATATCGATGAATCTGTAAGATAGTTTTTTCCCCAATTCTGAAGGTATTACATATTTATATAAGAAGGATAATTGGAGTCACATTATTTAACTAGTGTTATATATTGTTGGAATATTTTTAAATTTATGTAATGTACTAGTCATATATTCATTGAATAATTCATAAAATGTTCACAACTCTATTAGATAAATATCTTAACTAACCTATAAAATATGATCCATGATATATGGAGATATTTCTCATATGATTCTTTGGATTTGTCAATGTATATATACATACAATGTAATCAAAAGGTAAAATAAGAAATGGTCCAAGATAGGGCTTTTCCTAGTGTCAGATAGAATTAATATCTCTAAGAAGTTGTTTCCATATACATAAGAGGATATTGAATGAATGAGTAAAATTAGATATACTTTATATGTTGATTATATCTTTTATGTAATTCAATGTTCTATTTTTTATGTTTCTTTTACTTTTCTCACAGTTGGAAAATATATATCCAATTCAATAGGTCTTCATTATACAATAATAATATAGAGACCCAAATTATTCCAACATGGTTATTATATTATAATATATGAATATTAAATATATATAAATAAAATTAATTAATGAATCATATAGTATTTGTTTCCTTGGAAATATATATAAATAATACATGTATAATATTAGTTATCTGTCATATAACATTATGATATATAAAATTATTTCCCATAAAAAACATACATAAAAGAATTCTTTATAACCATGGTAATGTAATATTAATAAAAGGTGATACAATAAGATTAGTAACTATAAATGATGTTTATCACAATGATTAGGTAAATAAAACATGTGTATAATTGTGTGAGAACCTAATATTTTCATTTTAAAACTCTACATTTCATATCAAATATTCGAATATTTATCCATATAATAAGTTTTAAAAATCATTAAGTAATGAATCATAAATTAATAAAAAATAATGAGTCATGAGACAAAGAAATTTTCAAAAAAAATTAAGTTTTTATTATACTTGTAATCATAAAAAAACCTTTCAATAGTCAACAAACACAGTCGAGACTATCATAGTTGATTTTGTTCACACCCAATTCCAATATATCTTTTTCCACTATTCACTCCTAATATTATCACAGTGGGATAGGATCACTCCCCATTTAATCATATCCAAAGTAATATATTACTCCGAATACACTCATAGTGGATAGAAGACCATACTGAATTATTTTCACTCTAAATTCCATTCATTATTAGCTCATGTTATATCAATATTTTCTCAATGCATTTGCATAAATGTAATTTATGGACAATGAACCATATAATGAAAATCCTAAATATTTTTTTCATGGTATAATAAAAAATACATCATATAAAAACGTGTGGAATGTTATTTAGTATCACAAACATGTAAATGTTTCATCATAGCCAAACCTATGTAAAAGTAATGTGTTTCAAAAATGTTTCATCATATTATAAATATAAAATGGTATATAAACATGTTTCAAGAATTATCCTCTAACCAACGTTATAAAAACACCGAAAATTAAATAAATTTGTATGTACCATTTGATAACATCTCTATTAAATTATACGAAACATCAAGGAATCTATTATAGATGAATTTTTTTATAAGTTAACAAGGTCGTTTCCTATGGAAAATACACTTTTCATTTAAAAATTAATTTATTAAAATAAATAATTTCATATATATTATATAAAACAATTTTTTGATGAAAATATTATTATAATCATATATATATCCTAAAATCATTGATCCTTCATAATGGATTGATGTCAAATTCCGGTTTTGTATGTTACAATAATTATTCATTTTTTAGTTTTAGTAAATATTCAAAGTAATATATTTTAATAACAAACTAAAAGATTAAATTTTAACCATATGGTAAAAAATAGATCATGAGAAAAATAATTATTTAAACATTTATCAAATAATAAAGAAACATTTCTGAAAATAATTTTAGATAAAATTTATATGAATGAAAATATATTTTCAATCAAACAACGAAAAAATTGTTTTTCATTAAAACCATACTTTACATTACATGATTTTTTAAAGTGATGAATATCAAAGTCTAAAATATATTCTCTATATATAAAAATATGATAAAAATTCATTGGATCCTTTCAATATGGGAAACTAAATTTCATCATTATAATTTTATTAATAAACAATCTATATAACTAATATGGTTTTTATATAAATCAACTACTTATTTGGTAATTTCCCTAAAAATAAAAAATTAATGAAATAGAAAGAGATGTATTTTTATTTAAAAATAATTTTAATGAAATAATAAAAAATTATTTATTAGTATATATACAACACAAATGAAGTAAGTGGTGAATATCGTGTTGGTCACATAGAAATAATTGTTAGATGATAAACCATTAACATAGGATCGATTTAGTTTGAATGTGATCTAAACTCATGTATATGATATTAATATTTTTTATACATCATAAAAAAATAACATGAATAATTATATTGTCATATATAATCCTATAATAACATTTCAATACTCATTAATTACTAATACCTATTTAAAAATGAAATTTCAGGTATTCACTATTTCATTTTTCAAAGATGTTTTAATTTTGATATTTTGGTCATTTTAAATTGATTATAACTATATAATATCCATTTTATAGACCATTATATTTTTATCATATTGAAATATTATATATATTTTTATATCTATCCATAAAATTTTGAAATTGAAAAATATTTGACACATTTAATGGGGATGGTATGCCATAAGCACACAAGAACACTATATCCAAATTTTAATGGATGTATAGGAAAAGTGGTAAATCATAAATAACAACTTAAGAATAATTGTTAAATAATATATATAATATATATTCATATTCAACCATATTAAGTATAAAAATATAAATTAATTAATTTCATAAAGGATACAGTATGTCATATGTCAACATTAACACTTTTTCCATTTTTCAATAGATAGAATGAAATAAATTTAAATTATACATAACAATTAATTAATCAATATTAATATATGTATATATATATATTCATTAAATAAATATTTATTAAATTCAATTTATATAATAGATAAATTATGAATCACATCGTTTTAACGAAGTGGTAGATCCCATATAAGAAAGATTGAAGTTATTGTTTTTCAAATGATTAAATATTTAAAAATTTGATTTGATTTAATAATTATTTAATCATAATAATTCTATTAGACTGATATATAAAAATTAAATTCATATTAATAACCATCCATGATGGATGGTGAAGGAAAATGAAGTGTATCACTACATAGATGTGGTAGACTGAAAGAATAGAAAAAAGGATACATTAACTTCTTATTATATGTTAAAGAGGGTGAATAATGGTATTATAAATATTTAATGATGTTTTATAAATATTTGTAACATTAAATTTGTAAATTTATGTTGAATAAATTATATATAAACTAGGTATAACCTGAAATAAATTTACAGAGGAAAGGAAAGACTATTACCACTTCTTTGGTAGGTCTCATCTAGATCCTTTTTTAACGACCCTATGAATAGACCACTAAAAAGTAAACACTATAAATAATAGATAGGGAGCTTAAAAAGATAAATTGTATTTTTTTAAAATTAATTTCAATGAAATATATTTTTAGAAAAAATAATGGGTGTCCTTTTAAACAGGACGAATGGACACAATTAGAATTACATAATCATTTAAATAATATTAATATAATATCTCATGATTAAGGAATCAAAATATCCAAAAATTATAAGAAAATGTTGATGTGTTTTAAAAATCAACATACAATGAAATTTATATAATTTTATTCATTTTATACCATATCTTTTGGTTTAACAGCATCGCACATGAATTTGTTCCTTTAATGGATTAAAAAATTTAATACATAAATGGTTATAATTTTACTTCTAAGTAAAAAATTAGTCCCTAAATATATAATGGATGTAATTTTTAAAAATTTACCCATATATCCTTTTTCATTCAATTATTTATTATTTTTAAAAAATATTATAACATATTATCCCCCCTAAAATATTACTAATTTTATTATTAATTATATTAATTGAAATTGAATATAATGTCATTAGTATTATTGTATAATTAGTATATAAACCAAATAAACATCCCTAATATATTATTTTATCTAAAATATTATGAATCATTGTAATTTACCCAAATTTTATTTCATTTAATAAATGAAATATCATTATTTTTTCTCTAAATATAATATTAACTATGTCTACATTTCATAAAAACATTTTAATGGTTCATTAACAACAAATCATGAATAAATTAACATGATAAATTATTTATTATTAAAAATAAAAATTTATAACTAAAATAATCATCTCTTTATCCTTATATAAAAAATTAATTATCATCAATGCTGATAGAGTGTTATTTTGTATTTATCTATTTCGTAAATATATATAACGATCATAAAAAAATGAGAACCAAGTAGTAATTTTTTAGAGACATGGTTGAGAATGGTTAAATAGTACTTATTCTATATAATAAAAGAATTTACTATAGAACTTTTAATTCCTTATCTAAATGATTCCACACAATATTAATAATTTTACCCCTTTCGAGGTGAATTATTTTACTATTGTTACTATTGATAAAGACACAAATTAACGGGGATTATTTTCAAAACATTAAACCCACTAATTTGATTTATTGGATATATTTTCATTAATTAATTCTTATTATTTTGATAATTTCATTCTATTATAAGTCTGAAAATAAAACAAACATATTTTTATAAAAAATGAATATTTTTACAAAAAAATTGGATTTGATCTTATTCCATTCCTAGTAAAAACAATTATAAGAACGCTAATACAGTATATTTATTATAATATCATTTCATTTTAGTAAATAAGTTCATATACATAGGCTAATTATAATTTCATTAAATAAAAATATATTATGCTCTAAATTTTCATTCAAAAAACATCGTTATTTACATTCAAATTAAAATACATTCATTTTTGTACATTTAATAACTAATGAATTAATTTTTAAAAAATATAAAAATATATAATTAAGTTATATTAATTCATACCTTCTAATATAATGTCCTAAGAAATAATGATCACATTGAATAATATTTTTTAAATAGTGTATTGTGTTTCGTTTAAACATCTTGTTGCATGTAATAAATTCTATCAAAGAATAAAATAATTAAATAGGAATAAATAATAAAATAAAAGGGGTTGAAAATCTACCTCTATTAAAGATACTCATTTCTATAAAAATTACATTACTCAACAATGAGAATATGAATATTTTAGATTCATCACACCTTCATGTTATTATGTATCTTATTCAGATTTTTTATTCCTCCAGAAAACATTAACTAAGTGAGTTGTCTAGTTATGTAGAACCTCGTCCCTATTTATCGAATATTTTTACAAATAATTCTCCATAGGAATGATCATTTATATTTGTACAAATTCTATGTTTGGTAAATGGGAAGGACCACAATTGAACTTTTTATGAGAGATGTGTTCTAGAGATCTTGATCTTGAAGGAGATTCAGTGTATATTCCAAAAAAATAAGTTAAAACCATAATTTCATAAATAATATCAAAAGGACAAACATCTATGTCCTACAATTTCCATTTTTTATATCACTCATACATTGTCAAAAGAGATAGTGAAAATAATTCCATTTAACAAATTTTTACATCAAGATCTCATAGATTTATGTGAGAATAAATTTTCCAATAATAATGGGATTATATTATTTTTTATCGATAGGATATATAATTATATTAAATTTCATCAAAATTATATGGTCCCATTATATTTATTTCTCTAACATCATCCCATCACATTGGTGATCAGAATATCTATTCATATATGGATTAAAAAATCTGATTTTTAATTCTTGGTTGAAAGCTACAATTGTATAAAATATCAGGTATATGATTGTGTTGATCCTTAATATCATTGAATTACATAGAACATGATCCTGTCATATCCAAAATTTATTTATAGGTTGTCTCTGACTATCTATTTTTTGAGGTTGATATAATGTCATAAAACACAACATTGTATCTAGATATTACTTAATACTTTTATAGAACAACAAGATAAAACTATAATCATGATCTGAGGGAAATAATATATTGTACTCCATATATCCATACATGCTAATTAATATATGTTATATGTATTGTATGATGAGATAAATTATCATTTATATAAATTAATGTGGTTGAATTCATACTCTATCCAATTACATCCCAAATTGAATTATAGTATTTAGATATTTTTGGTAGTCAAATGAAAAAATACCCGATTTTTCATTTCTATACACATTATATTTTTTGTAATGGTTGAAATATCCCATGAATCAATACCTAACAACATTAACTTGATTATACGTTATGTATTGAGATACATAATATGTGATATATCACTCCATGTTGTGCCACTATAAATACTCTCATATTTCAAAATATATTTTTTACATCGCATATGAATAGTTTATTATGAAATATGAGCTTTATAGAACAACTAAATCATAAAAATTGCTTTGGATTTAGTACATAAATAGTTGTTAAAACATATTATTCAGTAAAAATCCAGCATGATCTTAGGAATATTTTTTACATGCGTTTGTTGTCAAAATCATCATTCCATAACTCTCTAACACCCATATGGATAAAAGGATATGAATTCATTCGAGAAAGATAATGTTTTACATTATCATTAATGTGCCACATACATGATATATTTTAAAGGTATTTTTCATTTAATTTAAATCCTTGATTTTTTTGGGGTTTTCTAAGCATTTTTGAACGATATGGTGGGTTCCTAAAATTTGGGCCAACCTAAGAGCCCATTTCCAGTTTTGATAGAATATTTTGTTTCTTTAATAAATCCTTCATTTTTCAACCCTTTTCTCTCATTCATCTCCAAAATTACCTTCATTTAAATATTAAAACCACCAATTAAATTTGGGCCCCTTAAAAATTTATTAGCATATTGGATGTGGGTGATCAAATTAGGTATTGGGCCAACCTGAAATCCCATTTCGAGTTTTAATATTGTTTTTTAATTATTTTATAAAATAATCAATTTTTATCCTCTTTCAGTTATTCCTCCTCTCACCTACTCCCACTATACCTGGACGTAACCCCAACTTCATCTCCCCCTCTTTGGAGATCATATCAGTCGGGAATTAGGGCCGACCTTCTCGGGTTTCTAAAATCATCCAGATTTTTGAAGTATGTGACTTCCTTCTATGTTCCTTCCCTTTCCTTAAGCTTTATATTTTTTTCTTGAATACCCAAATGTCCAGAAGCTAGGGATTCATACCTAGGGTTTCATTTTGAGTTTCATTGTCCTATACTCTGGTTTTATGTATGATATCAATCCCATGTGGTGCGCTGGTGGTGCGGTTGAAGTTCCACACTAGGATTGGCAGTTATTGAATCTTTTGGTATGTAATTCAATGTTTATGAAATCATTGTGTCTTATAATGATGTATTTCTCATACACACAAGTTTATCTGATTTTATTATTGTTGTAAAAATTAGTTTTATTGGTGTTTGTTTTGCAAATGAATTTTTAAATGAAAACTTCATGTGAAATTGGGGGGGGATTCATGGGAATGTTTTATTGGTTTATTAGAGAATCCACTATTAATACATAAATGGTTTTATTGAACTATAAAAGGGCATCCAATAATGTTTTTAATTTTATCCCCTTTTTTTGTGAAAATGGGTTGTAATAGTGTTTGTGGAACAAGTGAACTTTAAGTCCCATGTTTGTGTAAAAATGGTGGTTTTTCAAAGTTAACATTTCTTGGTTCACAAGGGGCTGCCCAAAAAATGATTTGTTGTTTTAATAGAAATGTATTGGTATGAATTTTCTGTTTTGGTAACCTTATGGTGTGAACATATTGTGCAAGTATGGTTTTTAAGGAGTTTGATGTGTGAAACATTACAGGATTGGGAGGAATTGTTTTATTAAAAATATAAGTGTTTTGTTGTGTGTTTAAAGTGGTATAAAATGTGATATCTATGGTATTATTTTTGTGTGACAATAAGTTTAGTTTTATATGAAAATAGATTTATGTTGCATGATAAAATTGATTGAGCACAAAAGGGGATGCTCGGGTACCTAGGTGGTTCGGATTTGTACTAGTATGGCTAGTGGACCAGATGGGTTTTGTCACTGTTTCAATTAGCATTTGGATAAATAAATCTTTAACTAAACTATGTGGATGATTATTGGGGACCACTAGGTTATGGGTATGTTCCCTACTAGTGGCCCGTGCACGAGAACAAAGTTTTTCTATGGTTACATTACACCGAGGTACGAGGTACATATGGCCTGAGACAACTGAGTGCCTAGGGGTGATGCAATTTTTTTGCTCATTGGATTTGTGGTATTTACCCATGTACTAGGGTGTTTTTGGAAGTAAATTATAGTAGCTAACATCTTTATTTTAATGTGTTAACATCCTGAAATTCACGGATTGAAAATTGCTTTCTATTGAATGTTGCATTTCATGGAATTTTAAAACAATTTCACCCTATGTATTAAAATTTCTTGTTTTGTTCACATTGTATTGCATGAACTTTGAAATAATCTGGTGGTATCATATTGGGATTAGGATCACACCCAACATATACACATTGGGTGTATGTATACCTTCTAATGATTGACTCAGGTAAAGGGAAGGCTTAGGGTGATGGCGGTTCAGGGTGTTAGTCCCCATCGTTGGGGCAGAGTTGTGGAGAAGGCTTGCGGGTGATGACCCCCATGCAGTGTGGAATCCATGGGGATGTAATTATATTGTAATTATTTGTATTTGTATCACTAGTAGTGTCATTAAACAAATGTATTCAGATCTGGTTTTGTTAAGAATTGTTTAGCATGAAAATTTCAGATTCTAATTATTGATTGTTTTTTTATGTTTTATGCTTTCATACTTGGGTAAATCATTCCCAATCCATATTTTTTGATACCCGGGAACTTGTTCCAGCCTGTGGGGATATGGAACACCCTTTGGGACTTTCCACGGGCCGGGTTTGGTGCCATTAATGGTGGCGACCAGATTCGGTTCGTGGCAAAATGGTATCAAAGGAGGTTAATGTTTTTGGGTTATATTGCTATTTTGGGATGAGTAGGGATTTACAGGAGCTAGGACTGTCTGGGCTCGGGGTTTTTATTGTGAGTAGTGTGACTGGCCCGCACCTCTCATGGCAGTCCTTGAGTCACCAGGGGATGTTGGAATTTGTGGATTGAATTCACTTCCAGGTGAGACATGTGGGCTGAAGAACACATGTGGACATCTGGCGAATGTGGAGTAGTTGTTTCTTTTATTACTGGAATGAGTTTAGTTTATTTATATTAGATGTATTTGATTACAACTTTCAGAATTGTGTTATTGACTATTGTTTTCTGACTATTACATTTTGTAGCAACATGCCTCCCCGGAAAGCTCCCACGCGCCCACAGGAGGAAGCTGGAGAGAGTTCACCCACACCAATTGATCAGAGACTCATGGAGGTTGTGGTTCGGGCTATCCAAGATTTAGGACAGGGACTAGCTCCTGCTCCTATACTTATTAGGGAAGAATAGTCTGGTCCTAGAAAATATAATTCACATGAGTTTTTGAAAAAAAAGCTCCCTACCTTCTGAGGTTGCTCAGAACCCCAGGAAGCAGAAGATTGTATTGAGAAGATCAAGCGTATGTTTGAGTTCCTGGAAACACCTGAGGAGCTCAGGGTGAAGTGTGCCTCCTTTCTAATGGAGGTTCCAAGCCATAAGTGGTGGGAGTCTGTGGTTCAGGCTGGGAAGAATGAGCAGATGCGCTGGGAAGATTTCAAGGCTGTGTTCAATTAACATTACTGCCCCGAGGTGTTGGCTTTTGCTAGGTCAAAAGAGTTCATGGATCCTATTCAAGGGAATATATTTGTGATGGAGTATGCAAAATGTTTCACTAAGTTAGTTTGGTATGCTCCATAAATTGTCTCAAATGAGCAGCTGAAGGCCTAGAGGATTGAGAAAGGCTTGCGACCAGATATATACTCCTTGGTGTTCTTGTTTAAGATGAGGACCTATGATGAGGTCGTTGATCAGGAGTTCATGGTGGAGATTGATAAGAAATACAGGGCTGGTTTCTATGGTTTAGTATTAGCATTGGGAAGTGGTATCTCTCCAGAGAAGAATAGGAAGCGGGTTGATCTTTTCAAGAAATGAGGTGGCAGTTCATGCCACTCTTCTAGGCAGTTTTCTTCTCCAGATTCTAATGGGAGATCGGTCATGTGCCACCATTATGGGATGCCCAGGAACATCCAACCAGCATGTTCACATCCTCTAAAACCTTGTTACCAATGTCGAGGTATGGGGAATTTGTAGCGTTTCTATGGAGTGGCATGTCCACTTTTGAGTGGGGCTGGGTCAGTGGCTTCGAGAGGAGTACCTGCACAGTATGAGCCATAGAGGACCAGAGGATCTCAATTTGGAAGTCGTGGTGGTGGGGCTGGGTTATCTTTTGGGTAGAGCCTGTTCAGGGCACAACATAGAATAGCGGTCGTCCTCAGGAAGATACTGGACATCTTCATGCAGTAGATCAGGCACCGGCAGGATCATAGGTGGGACCGTCGACTGTTCGCGGTACCGTTCCAATCAAATCTTTTATAGCTACTTCTCTTTTTGATACTGGCACCTCTATTTCATTCATTTCTTCCCATTTTTTGGACAGTCTGAATTTTCAAACTGAGTTGATGTCTTTCACGATGGAGTTGGTGACACCGCTGGGAAAGAAGAAAGAGCAGGGTCTCTGGTTCCCATCGTGTTCCCTTTCTGTGTCAGGGGTCGAGATGGAGTGGGACCACTTGGTCTTAGATATGGAATCTTTTGATGTCATACTCGTGTTGGATTGTCTACTACACTTCCAGGCACACATCGATTGCTACAGATGGCATGTGAGTTTCATGACACCTGATGGGAGTCGTCAGGTATTTCATGGAGAATGGGATCCTCGGTCAGGTCGCACAGGGCCTCCACTCCTAGAGTTGGGAAGTGTTATCTTCCAGTTATCTTCACTTGTTCTAGAGGATAGCCTTTCCACTGAAGGTTCATTATCTCATGTAGTGAACAAGTTTCTGGAGGTATTCCTAGATGAATTTTCAGGTTTTCCCCCAGAGTGGGATGTGGAGTTTTCGAATGATCTGGCACCAGAAACACAGCCGATATCACTTCCCTCTTATCCCATGGCCCCCACCGAGATGAGGAAATAAAATTTACAGCTAGATGACCTAGAATCCAAAGGATTCATTCTCCCGAGCGTCTCTCCTTTGGCCACTCTTGTGTTGTTCACAAAAAAAGGATGATGGATCCCTCTTGTTGTGGATTGACTACTCGAAGTTGAATAAGGTAACAATTAAGAATAAATAACCTTTTCCTAGAATAGATGATTTGTTCTATAAATTGAAGGGGGAAAAGTGGTTATCAAAGATAGACTTTCATTCGGGGTATCATCAACTTCAGGTGAAAGAGTCAGATATCCCAATGACTGCCTTTCGAAGCAGGTATGTCCACTTTGAGTATTTGGTCATGCCCTTCGGATTGGCCAATGCTCTAGTGGTATTTATGGAACTCATGAACTGGTTGTTCTATCAGTATCTCGATTCCTTTGTTGTGGTGTTCGTGGATGACATTATGGTATACAGTAGCTCTGAGGAGGAACAGGAACATAACTTGAGGATCGTTTTGGGTACATTACGAGATCACCACCTCTATGAAAAGCTATCAAAGTGCACTTTTTGTATCCTAGAAGTGATATTTCTAGGTCATGTGATCTCGGTGAAGAGTGTTTTAGTGGGCCCCGAGAAGATTAGTATGGTTATGTAATGGGAGCAGCCGAAGAATGTGTTCGAGATTAGGAGTTTCCTTGGCCTGGCTGGTTATTATAGGCGATTCGTTTGGGATTTCTCTTAGCTTTCTTCACCGATGACTGCCCTCACTCAAAAAGGGGTGAAGTATGTATGGGGTCTAGAATGATAGGATTCATTCAAGAAGATGAAGATGTGGATGACTACTAACCCCGTGCTGATTTTACTAGAGGCAGGAAAGAGATATGTGGTCTATTGTGATGCTTCAAGTATGGGTATTGGGAGCGTGCTCATGCAGGATGATCATGTGGTCTCATATGGCTCTCGCCAACTTCATACACATGTAAAGAGCTACCTAACCCATGACTTGGAGTTGGCAGAAATGATGCATGATTTGAAGACATGGAATCACTACCTCTTTGGAGGGAATTTTGTGGTGTACTCTAATCAAAAAAGCATGTCTTATATCTTCTCGTAGAATGACCTAAACATGAGGCAGCGTCGCTGGATCGAGTACTTGCAAGGGTTTGACTTTGACATTGTCTATACCCTAGGTAAGGTTAATTTAGTGGCTGACCTATTGTGAAGAAGGGTTCTAGTGCAGGCTTTGAGGAAGTCTAGTGATGAGTGGGCATTAATGGGGCTCTTTCTCAAATGCATATGGAGACCAGGGAACACAGTGGAGGGTAATTCTTGGCGAGTATCCAGTTGACTCCTTCTCTATTGGAGTTGATTCTGCGGGAACAACCCAGTGATGAGATGTGTCAGTAGTCGAAGTACTTTCTTCTTTGTGGGGAGACATCCTCTGATTGGTCATTGTATCCTGAGGGAATCTTGTGTTTCAATGGCCGTTCAGTAGTGCCATTATCTCTGTGGATCATGGTGATGCAGGATAGCCACAAGTCTCAGTGGGCTGTCCATCCGGGTTCCACTAGATGTATTATGATGTTTGTCAGCAGTTTTCATGTCCTGGTATGAGACAAGACATAGAGGACTTTGTTTCGAGATTCTACACATGCATGCAGGTGAAAGTAGAGCATCAAATCCCTTCCGGTTTTCTCCAGCCTCTACTCATTCCTTCCTGAAAGTGGGACGAGGTCTCAATGGACTTCATTTTTAGATTTTCTCATACACCTTGGGGTTGGAATGCCATTTGGGTGGTGATTGATTGTCTGACCAAATCATCCCACTTCATTCGGATAAAAGATACAACTAAAGTGGATGAGTTAGGCCATTTGTGTCGTCAGGGAATGGTGATACTCCATGGTGTACCATCATCAGTTGTCTCATATAGAGACCCCCTCTTCACTTCTCGATTTTGGGAAGGCCTTCAGAAGGACTTGGGGTCTTAGATTAAGATGAGCATGACGTACCACCCTTAGATAGGTGGTCAAACAGAGCGGGCAAATTAGATTTTGGAGGACATACTTTGTGAATGCATCCTAGACATTGGAGGTTTTTGGGATAGACATTTGGGGTTTTTTTATGTTTCCTTATAATAATAGTTACCAATCCTCAATTCGAATGGCCCCTTTTGAGGTGCTCTATGGTCGGCCTTGTCGATCCCACCTATGATGGACTGAGGTATGAGAGACTTCAATGTTGGGGTTGAGCCTTGTGAAGGAGACTTCTGAGAAGGTCATTTTGGTCAGGAAATTCTTATTGAGAGCTCAGAGTCATCATAAATCTTATGTTGACCGGAGGTGTTGAGACCTAGAGTTTTCTGTGGGTGATGGGGTATTCTTAAAAGATTCCCCTCATTTGGGCCATCGTCGATTGGGGAAGTAAGGTAAGCTGATGGCACTATATTTTGGGACCTTTGAGATCACCGAGAATATTGGAAAGGTGTTATATATGTTGTCCTTACCTTCTCAGTTGACGTCCTTCCATGATGTCTTCCACGTCTCTCAGTTGATGAAATACAACCTGGATCCATCCCATGTGTTGAGTTGGGAAGAACTGGAGATAGATCTTGACTTGTCTGTTGTTGAGAGGCCAGAAAAAATAGTGGACTACCAAGAGAATATACGTCGAGGGAATTCTATTCCATTAGTCCGAGTTCTATGGCAACATGTGAATGATACACATGGGACATGGGAGCAAAAGTCATGGGTCGAGGTAGAGTACCCGTTGTTGTTTTCCAATCAAGTTTCATGTTGACTTTCTGGGGCGGAAAGTCCTTAATGGTGAAAATACATTTCACATACATGACATATTTTAAAGTTATTTTTCATTTAATTTACATCCTTGATTTGTTTTGGGGGTTTTCCATGAATTTTTGAAGGAAATGGTGGGTTCCAAAAATTTGTGCCAACCCGAGAGCCCATTTACAATTTTGAAAGTATACTTTGTTTATTTAATAAATCCTTTGTTTTTTAACCGTTTTCTACCATTAATCATCCAAAATGACATTAATGTAACTGTTCAACCCATCAAAGAAATTTGGGCCCCTTCAAAATTCATTCGCATCATGGATTTGGATGATCAAATTAGGTATTGGGCCAACCCGAAAGCCCATTTCCAGTTTTAAAATTGTTTTTTAATTCTTTCATAAAACATTCATTTTCTAACATTTTTCTGTGATTCCACCTCTCACCTACTCCCACTGTACCTAGAAGAACCCAAACTTTATTTTTACCCTCTTTGGAGATTTTATCATTCAGGAATTATGGCCGAGATTTTTAGGTTGCTAAAATAGTCCAGATTTTTTATGTAAGTGACTTCCTTCTAAGTTCCATCCCTTTCCTTAAGATTTCTCTTTTTTTCTTGATTACCCAAATGTCCAGAATCTAGGTATTTGTACCTAGGGTTTTATTCTGAGTTTTTTGTTCCAATAATCTGGTTTTAGGTTTGATATCACTCCCTTGTGGTGTAGTGGTGGTGCGGTTGAAGTTTCGAACTAGGATATGCAGTTCTTGACTCTTTTGGTAGGTGATTCCATGTTTATGCAATCATTGTGTCTTAACATGATGTATTTATCATAATTTCAGGTTTATCTCATTTTATTATTGTTGTAAAAATTAGTTTTGTTTGTGTTTGTTTTTCAAATTAATTTTTAAATGCAAACGTCATGTGAAATTGGGGGGGGGGATTTCATGCGAATGTTTTATTGGTTTAATAGGGAATACCATATTAATACTTAATTGATATTATTAAATTATAATAGGGATTACAATAATGTTTTTTAATTTTATCCCCTTTGTTTTGTTCTGTGAAAATGGGTTTTAATAGTGTTTGTGGAACAAGTGAACTTTAAGTCCCATGTTTGTGTAAAAATGGAGGTTTTTCAAAGTTATCATTTCTTGGTTCACACGGGGCTGCCAAAAAAACGATTTTTTGTTTTAATAGAAATTTATTGGTCTTAAATTTATATTTTGGTAACCTTATGGTGTTCACATAGGTGCAAGTTTGGTTTTTAAGGTGTTTTATGTGTGAAACCTTACGGGATTTGGAGGAATTGTTTTATTAAAAATATAAGTGTTTTGTTCTGTGTTTTAAGTGGTATAAAATGTGATATATACTGTATTATTTGAGTGTCACCAGTAGTGGTGTGTTATATGAAAATAGATTTATGTTTCATGATGTTATTTATTCAGCACAAAACGGGAAGCCTGGGTACCTAGGTGGGGCAGATTTGTACTAGTACGACTAGTGGACAGGATGGGTTTTTTCCCTGTTTCACTTAGCATTTGGATAAATACAACTCTAAATAAACTATGTGGATGATGATTAGGGACAGCTAGGTTATGTTTATATTTCCTACTAGTGGCTCGTGCATGAGAACAGATTTATCTATGGTTTCTTTACACTGAGATACGAGGTACATAGTTCTCGAGACAACCTAGTGCCAAGTGGTGTTCTGATTTTGTTGCTCATTGGATTTGTGATATTTACCAATGTAATAGGGTGTGTTTGGAAGTAAATTACAGTATCTAACACTTTTATTTTAATGTGTTAACATTCTGAAATTCTCAGATTGAAAACTGTTTTTAATTGAAAGTTGCATTTCATGGAATTTTAAAACTGTTTCACCATGTGTATTAAAATAGCTTGTTTTGTTCACATTGTATTGCATGCTCTTTGGAATCATCTGGTGGTATCATATTGGGATTAAGTTCACACCCTACTTACACCCATTGGGTGTATTTAGACCTTCTTATGCTTGACTCAGGTAAAGGGAAGGCTAAGGGTGATGGTGGTTCAGGGTGTTAGTCCCCATCGCTGGGCAGAGTTGTGGGGAAGGCTTGTGGGTGATGACCCCCATGTCTTGTGGATTCCATGGGGATGTCATGCTATTGTTGTTATTTGTATTTGGACCACTAGTAGTGTCTTTAAACAAATTTAATCAGATCTTGTTTTTTTTATGAATTGTTTAGCATGACAATTTCCGATTTTAATTATTGACTGTTTTTTATGTTTTATGATTTCATACTCGGGTAAATCTTTCTGAAACCAGATTTTTTGATACTTGGGCACTTTTTCCAGCCCGTGGGGATAGGGAACACCCTTCGGGCCATGCCACAGGCCGAGTGTGGTATCGTCAATGGTGGCGACCAGATTCAGTTCGTGACATCATGATTTGTTGTTTTGTATTTTTCAAATACATGAATATTGTATATTTTAATCCCTATCATAGATGATGTTGAATGATACTTTGGAAATTGAGAATATACCGCCATATTTTCTGTTTTGAGGTGTTAATAAATTATGAAATTATAATCATTAATTACATCCAACCATAATAATAGGGGAATATTCAAAATATTTAATGTGAATAATGACATTAATAATTTATTATTATTATATATAATATATCCTTATACATAAATATTATCCCTCCATATAATCAATGATGAAATTATTGATACTAACTCCAAATCATAGCGGAGTAATTTTTCTCATGGTACTTTATTGATCAGGATTTATATTCCTTAACTATAAAATTTTTCATTAGAATTAATCCAATTCTAATTTTCAATGCCTCATAATAGACCACAAACCCTTAACCATGGAATGGTACTGGGAAAATATGTGACCTAACTAACCTTGACTTTTATTTCTTTAATTTTTCATCAAATTAATTTTCTCAAAGAAATATGAATCCCTTTTTTATTAACATTATAATTTGATTACACATCAAATATAAAGCATAAATGGCTCAATTATATTACGAGCCATGCTAGGAAATATATGCATCTCAACTATAATAGTTGGTTGAACCCAACATTAAATAAGATCTATAGTTTTTTGATCCACTTATTTTAACCTAACATGACCTTATATGTCCAAAAAATGAAATTATGTTTAAACAAAATTCACGTTTTTTAAATTCTTAATAGTTATTATCCATATACAAGGTATTCAGAAAAATCATCATGTTATCATAAAGCTATTATTTCTTCTTGAGATATATAATAATATCATAAATAAAGTCTACAAAAAACATTTAATGGTAATATAAAATGCATATATACATTTAAATAATGAATATATAGGTGAATTAGTTAGTCCAAATGGAGTCAAAACAAAGTTATAGTGTATATAACACATATGGATGGTTTTCATTAAAATTTATTCTCTTTATACCGTTAATTGATAGTTTCAAGATGAAATTTTAATTATTTAATGGTGTTTTCTGTAACTGAATAAGAAGATCAAAAATATATGAATGTGTATTATTATTCATGATTTTGATCTTTTTTAGTTATGAATAATCACTATAGTGTCAAATTGAACCCTCTTTCATATAAAAAACATTAATTTACCCTATGGTGACCCACATGGCTGAATGAATCCCTTTTCATAATTAACCAATTATAGCTTCCTAAATTCCCTTAACTCAGTATGGTAAATTCTATATGGAGTCTTCAAAATAGTTCCACTACCACATATTAGTTATATTAGAGAATAAATATCATACCTGTGAGTAATACTATGATATTCTTTTTTGTAAGAAATGTAAACTCTAATAAAATAAATATATTTTAGATTTTGGGTTTATCACTAAGAATCACAGATTAAAAAATCTTTTGAATAGGAATCTATACCCATATAGTATATATAATAACCATTGAAGGTTATTATTTATTCTAATAAAAAAATTTGATCACGGGTTAATTTCTAATATTAAATGTGAATTCACATATATAGAATTTTATTTCGTTTTTATTTACTAAAATCAAGTACATTTATAAAATAACATGAAATCAAAATAGAGGACGATCTATGATGTTTTTAGGAAGAACACTAATACAACCATCAATCAATAAAGAATAATAGTTTTGATATTGGATGATCATACTAATATATTTTTTATTTCAAATTAAAAATATAATTATTTATGTGGTATTGTAATGCTTTAGGAAAATAATTCAAATATTGAAAAGTTGTAAGATCAAAAATAAAATAATGAAACAATAGTTATATAGTTATTGGAATGTGTATATCTCACCATTTCGTTATCCACATCAGTAATATTGACCTCATAAAATTTCACATAATCTCTCGGAATAAGATTTTTATGAAGTCAATCATCAGTGTTACCCTTAGAGGTTTTCATTGGTTATAATGATTCCAATAATCCATGATTCAGAAAATTTATAGTTTGCATGGTGCATTCTATTTTCATTATTACTTATCATATTCTCAATACTTAATCCCATCACATTGATATACATTTGTTCATTGATCTTCCTTCCCACACATTAAATATTTCTCAATCATATTGGAAATTTTTTCATTATTTGTTTCACAATCATGTCGAGGACAGAAAAATGTCATCCTTTCATCTCAATCAATTTTTAATTTCTTTTTATTTTTATCCTAATTTTCATATAAAACCATACAGATTTATCGCATGTAATGTATCTATTTCCCATAGTAATTCACATTTAATGATTCACTCACCGTAAAAATTATCTTATTGTACTTCCCTATAAACCCATGGTTTTGTGAAATTGCAGAATTGAATAATTTTAATATTTTTTGTATTACTAATAACGTAGGATAACCTCTCGAATATTATAAAATTTTTATCATAGGTATTTACATATTAATCATCCTTGTATAATAGCTCATGTAATTACTTCAATATATTATTATGAAGAATATGAGAAAATTAATTACTAAAAATATTCCCCAAAATTCATCCATAAAATTGCAGCTATTTTATTTATGAAATCTATTGTTCATCATAAATTCCCAGGATTGATATATTATACCATCCAAAGAGTAAATATTAATAAAACATTTTTAAATTCCAAAAAATGGAGATAGAAAATATATTTTTAGTGTTAATTATCAATTTCTCAACAATTAAGGGCTCAGTTTCCCCACTAAAAATATGGTGTATAATTCATCATGAAGGGAAAAAAATAACTATTTTTCATCCTTTTTTAATTTGGTTTCATATGATTATGCATTTATTGAGAATTCTCTGTTAGAATAAAAATGATATTCTGTATCTATCAAACATAAAATCAAGTTACATATGAAGAAAATAAATAAATTTTCCATTCTATATTTTAATTAAAACCGTTCTATCAGGATTCATCAATTAATTAAAAATATGAAAAAAGTGTGAGTAGCAATGATCATAGTTGGAAATCCCATAACCAAAAATAAATAAATTAATGGTTATGTAAATCAATAAAACATTTTTAAATATATAGGACATTAGTCTGAACATAAGCCATACCATATCATTATTATAAAAATATGATGTGGTCATATATATATATCAATGTTTTTACCAAAGATATATCATCCTATTTTCCAATTGAAACTAAAAATTACTCTAATACTGAATATAGTTACTCATACATTTCATACAAGAATATTTGATCATAAATTATTAATATTCCATACATTAGATAACTATCTATTGAAAATTCATATAACATTAGTGTATTTTGATACATTGATTCCTGTAAAATTGGTTCTTATTTAATCTTTAATGTCAACCACTATATTGTTATAAAATATCAACATAAAAATAAATATCATACATAATACCATTATTCATAACCTTGGTAATTTGAATCTAATAAAGGGTGATTTCAGAAGCTTTTTAATGATAAAAAGGGAGTTATAAATTCTAAAATGAACATAACATGTGAAAAATGTTATGAGAACATGAGCCTAGATTTAAAATCTATTCTATCATTATCATGGGTAAAAAATGAGATTCATGTCGAAAAACATTGATTTTCATTAAATATGATTAAAAAATTAATCAAAGGACATGATCCATGAGAGAAAACATCTTGATAATACTTGAGTTGGTGGAATATACATAAACAACGAATATCCATTCTAATGTCAAGGCCCACTCCAAGACTATCATTGTATATTCCGTTTACACCCCATTTAATCATATCCATAGTAAAAGATAATTTGTATAACTATCGTTATTTTTTATCATCACACTGCATTCCATTATAAAATTTTTCCGCATTCACATTGAAGATGTCATTGTGGCCAGATTCCCTTACAGAACTTCATTCCCTCCCTATTTCAGTGATTACTATCCGTGGAGATATCCATAATTAACTAATTTGTTGGAAATATATATATTCTCATGACCACAAATCACATAAAATAAATCATATATATATGAATCATATGATCGTTAATAATTCATTATTTCAAAACTCATTGAAATGAAATTGTTTTCATAATAATTTCCATAATTATTCATAATATATCCAATGTAATACAATTAGATTTCATAATTTTGTCACCAATCACAATTAACATGTGGGAAGGATGTATGTTTCATATAATTATAGTAAAAATCCCAAAAAAAATTCTATTTATGTGTCATGTCAAAATATAATTTAAATTATATCCATCATTAGGTATGCTATTATAGATGAAAACTGACGTTAAAATATAACTAAAAAATTTCTAAATTAAATATCCCTTCTCATATTGAAATTAAATCTTTCAAATATACATATTTACCAAATTATAATAAAATTTTCTTATTTGAAAATAATATTAGAATACTAAAAATGATTCATAAATTCAATTAGTATCCTCGATGTCGTGAAATTTTGTTCATGTAATTAACATTATAATAGTTCTTTCATTGA
Organism: Viscum album; assembly: GCA_963277665.1. Lineage (NCBI taxonomy): Eukaryota > Viridiplantae > Streptophyta > Magnoliopsida > Santalales > Viscaceae > Viscum > Viscum album. Next base: position 873,249,902 of record OY728125.1, read on the forward strand.
AATTTTTTGTAAAAAGTAAAGAATTCATCATTAAAAAAATGGAATGAAGGATCCTTTCAAAATTTTCATTTAAAATATATTTCATGGTTGATTTTTGAGAAGTACACAATTCATTGGATAGTTTGAGTAATTATTGGTGAAATCAAAGTGAATCCGGGCCAAAAGACCATAAAATCCACTTAAGGGACTAAATATTCTAATGTCCACTAGTTATTGAATAGTCACTACTATTGACAACCGTGGACACATTAATGTTTGATGTTAATTTCTGCTAAAAAATATTTGGCTCAAAGAGAATCATCTCACGGATGTCCCAACACATCTATAGCTATAATACCATCCTTTATATAGTGTATCACTAGTTCTCAAAACCCCCAAACAATCATTATTCTTATAAATAATCGTGATATCCTCTAAAATGTCTGAAACAATTTTTTTCTTTGTTGGGTCAATAAATACATTTCCATAATCTCATACTATTATGTTTACACAACCATTCACCTTCTATGAAAATATCAAAGTAATAGATACTCATAATCTCAAGGAGTGTAATAAGAGATGGATATATACTGTTAGAAAACTTCTGAATAACAACAACCCATGGGTTTTGTTAAACCTCACACCATGGTGCATATTCCCTTCACAATGATCCTTGTATGTTATATATAAATAATTATATTTGGTTTATTGGAGTTTGTTTGAGATGAGAATCTTTTATGAAACCAATACCATGGGAACCAAGGCATTACCCTAAGGTAGGGTCATTTTTTGGAAAACATATTTTTTCATTATATTTTTTAACTATATGAGACCCTTAGTCATTGTGTAGACCTAAAAAATATTGAATCTCCAAAAATTATGAAACACATCCTATATTTCTATTTATGGTTCCTTGTCTCATTCCGTAATTGATTGAAAATTTTGGTTTCTAGGGTCCCACATACAAATCTGTGATAAAATCAAGTGCCTCGCATGCCCCCATGTGACTAGTAACAGTAAATATTATGTCTTCCAACATTTATCCAACAGTGGCCAAGACAATTATTCTACCTATTTTTTCAAATCATAGGTACCCCAACACCTATCAATCTGATGAATATGTAAAATAATGTTGGGCATCCATATTTCAACTAATCTATGGTTTTTCTAATGTCATAACCCATATAATGGTTCATAAGAAGTGGAAATGTAATCCCATGTGGTTTAATATTCATGGTAAATGGAATTGTTATATGAGAATTGATTTCTTGAATCCAATCCTATAACATTCTTAACATACCCCCCTAGAGGTGTAATCCTCTTCCTCATTAATTATTCCTGATGTAAACTAAAAACTCTATATACTAATTTAATTACACTAAATATTATGGAAATTGTTTTTCAATACATGATGAAAAATAGTATTCTTACCAAATCTAATGAACATCGTATTCCCCATATATGGTCATATTAGGATTCCACATTCCAAATCATCACTATGATGGATGATCCTCTTTTATCGGCTAACATCCATAAGTATTCGCCACATAATATCTCTAATGTAAGACCTAAATCATCAGGAAACATAAATGTATCATTGAAAGACTATCCCCACAACATATGATCCTCCAAAATCAAGTTGTACACATGTATTATTTCAACTCCATCTCACCAAGGGATGATCATCCAGCATCATGAAATTTACATGTGTAATCCCCACTCCATATATTACAAATGGTTTTTGTGTCATCTTCGCATATGTGGGATGGGAATGCTGGGAACACATCCCATAATAATATAGAAACATCTCTTGAGGCCCCCACTGGTCATGTTACTGTTTATTCGGGTGAACCTACTATCATTTTATCAACTTCTCTTGAGACCCCTCTTGTGCTGTAATCTTCCCTTCCCTTTTCTGATGCCTAGGACATTATTGCCTTGGATGATAGCATTTTATAACATGATCGCCAGGTGACATTGGATGAATATTTTATAATAAAGGCAATAACTTCTATAGATGGTGTTGCAACATTGACTGCTAACACGTGTGCTACAAACTTCTTTTTTGTACTGGACTCAATGAATTATCCTGATTTTGCTCTGCTCTATTTGGAGATCCTTGAAATTAAATATAAGGACATGTTATGTCCTATTTCTAATACCCCTTATTTGGTTGCACCTGCTTTTATTGAGAAGGTTGGACAGACATGCACTAAGGAGCGTCTGGAGGATGCTTCTCAAGGCACTGTTGGAAATGATCATGATTTTATCCATGATGAAACTTCGGATAATCTAGTACATGGAAATCATCATGATCCTGACATTAATGATGGTGGATCAGATGATCAAGATGATGCATTAAAGATTCCAAATCAATGGAAATAAGGCAGGAACCCAAGAATATGTGTTGGTCATTGTGGAAGGGGAGGGAGAGGAGGCGGGAACAATGGTTGATTATGTTTTGGATTACTTTGGCTTTCATTTCTTGTACACTGAATCTTTATCCCTCTTGTTTGTTTCCACTTTATTTTAATAATATTTTGTGGATCATGGACTCACATCCATGATTCCAATGTTATGGTATATTTACAATGGTCCTTCTATGACACGAGCATCTTTATTTTATAATGATAAAATTCATGGACCGGTACTATCACATGAACATAAACAATATCATCAAATTATATAGATTTTGATCAATTTTTACTAAATATATTACATATGATGTCCTCTTGTGGTAAAATCACCACATGATTCAAAAGTGAAATTTTATCAATGAGGGGGCATCCTTCATCATTAAAATGATAAATTATAATCCTTAGGAGGACACACCCAATCATTCCTGTTGGAAATTAAATCCTTTCATGGGACAAAATCCCTAATTTAAGTGTGAATGTACCCCCCATCGTGAGACATAGTTCATCATTCTAGTATCAAATTATCCCCATTAAGGGACACACTCCACAATTCCAGTGTTAAATTGTCCCCATTAGAGGGAAAACAATCATTCATGTGTGAAATCATACCCAATATAAGGAATACTACACTGAATTGAATTTAGAAAACTCTCCTCCCCTGGAGAAACATTCAACAAATCCTCAGTCTCAATAAGAAGTTAAGCATGTGACTCTCTCCACATTTTGATAAATTTATGACTATTTCCGCATGACATCATACTCATTCCCTGATACTAAATCCATATCCCATGAAATAATTTTTTTATATGAAAGGAAAATATCACTTGAATAATTAAGACTATATCATCGATTACCTCATGACCGAAATGGGAATCATGATGATTTGTGCCTAATATATCGTACTCATGAGATACCAAACCAATGATGAAGACTTTTCATGTAACCAATCTAACCATCATTCATACATAACCAATGTTCTAAATGAAACTACCTCCCCTGACTAATGTTTTCTTCCCTATCGACTCACGAGAAATTTAATTAGCAGGTATCTACCATGACATGTAATTGATAATGAGTTTCTAAACCATTACATAATATTTTGAGAGGAACGCATACTAGGAAATGAGCTCACTTGATCGATCATGGTTAGGAGTAACTACTATACCAATATTCCATTTTAATCAAGGATTAGAAAAATCATATTATTATTATTGATGATTCCCACATTTGGTATATTGGAATACATTGAAAAATAAATGTCACATGTCAATGATAGGTGGAGGGATGATGGATTACCCAGATGAAAGAACCAAAATGAGAAATAGTTAACTCAAGGTGAAATTATTATCATAAATTTTTTATATTTATAGTTATTAGGAAACTGTCATATTTAAATTCCACTTGATACAAATATTAGGCATTTTGACCCACCAATAAAATGGTTAGCCCATATTGAAACTCACATTGACAAGAATAATATAAATTAATTCTTCATTTGATTGTGAAATCGTAAACATATATTCTTATACTATTCATTAATAATGGATGATTTTTTTGGAATTGAGCTTTTCATTTACAACATATATACTAATGGATTAGTCTATATGACCCTTTGGACTCCAACTACCAGATATCATTGACCTAGTGTTGATAAGTGTCATGATATTGAATACATTGATGTACCAATCAGGCATTAAAAAATCCCCATCCTTATTTCCATCATCCCTTTAGAAGATGGTCTACCATAACCCATATTACCCTATATGATAATCCATAAGAGGATGATCGACACCCTATTTAATTAGTATTAATAAAAAGGGATTATTCTAACATGAAATATGGTCTTCAAAGACATCAATTCATTTTATAGTCAAATAAGCCTCTACCACATAGGGCAATTAAGGGGTAAAACAACTCCCATTATAATATTGAACCGCTTTGGCATGCTCTCAATGAACTATCTGAATTCTCACTCCCATATTCTGAGGATGTTGGGATTATAGAGATTCTTAACTATGACCAGTACTCGAAAAATTCTCTATACATCCCACACTAGGTCATGACAGATCCATAAATAATTAGTTAAAACAATTGAAAAGTATATCAATTTTAACTCCACACCTCCAGAAAAGGTCCAGAATACTCAGCGCCAATGATGGAATGAAATGAAATGGACATTTCTTGACATGGGGTTTCTTTAGCATCTCATATGGACTATTACACTATTGATTTATCCCATCAAGTCATTGAAATAGGAGAAATTGGATTCTTATTATCCCAAATGAGATATATATCCAATATTAAAATTAATTATGTTATCTTAACTCTCTTAGTAAAAAGAACCCCGAAAAATGATACGGGCCATCCTGTAATAAGGAAAATCTATGTGGTGGGTCTCCCAACCTTTCCACCATCCCGGATAGAGGTCTTCCCCATGCTGCTACCAACCAATGCAGAGGTTATCCACTCACTACCATCAAACAACATAGACATCGACAATGTTATTCATACATTAAATTTAATGGTTATATATGCATCACCATCAATTAAAATTATAGTCATATTCATTCTCCAAAATAAAAAATATATGTCCACCACACTTGAAGAATAATCATCATAGAGGTCCTCATTGTTAAAATGTCATTTTCATATAAAAAAAAACCATTTTCGGAAATGATGGAGGTCACCGGTTATAAGCGTTATTCCAGAGCGAGGGTTGTAACAGAAATAGGTTAAATCAAATTAAATATCATCAACCCATTCTTGGGGAGGTCCCACTTCATTAATGGTGCAACCCTATGATAAATTTTGATGGTATCATCCTACCAGATTCTAAGGCGATGGATGAATTAATGAGGGAATCATCACCCAATCTACCATTATCTAGATAAGATGCCCGTCAATTGGGGCTCATGATCCCAGATTCCATGATCCACATGACTATCAGATGTCTCAATAGATACATGTTTTTTAAGATATTCTAGAATCCTTATAAGGACTTTTTGTGTTATCATCTTTGTCTCCACCTATTTTCACTGACTCAACATCCTCAGAAGAATTTATAGATATGTTTGAGAATTGGATAACACCATCAAATAATGGTGTGAATATTTTTGAGACACAAATGGAAAAATCAACCCATGTTCATGATGTAGTGGTAAACACTCCATCCAATATGGACATGATCATGATGGTAGATCCTAATCCAAGAGATGAACCAACATCTATCAACTATTTTAATAGTATTTCACCCAAATTATAGTACATTATCCTCATTAGAAGGTATACATCTTTAACACCACCCTAAATTGATCCTGAATTAATCAAGGCATATCACAAAAATGATACCGAATTTTTTTCAAAGATATATGGCTTGTGAGAGATTATAGAAACTATATAGTTATTGGATGTATTATACCCAAATGCATCTCTAAAATTTATCATCCAAGAGCCCCACACTAAATTCCAGGATATGTGTTTCTTCTATATTATTTGGAAAGCATAATTACACTTATCTAATTATTTTATGACATTCCTAGAAAATCAATGATTAATAATTCCGGTAAATCAACTGTGTAGTAAGGTACATATTGTGGAACTCCCATTTTATCATTATATTATTTTTTAGGGTTACTTCTAGAATATATAGAAATATTGTATCAAGATACTCACCATTACCCATTGGGTAATGAATGAGGTACCTCTATATGTGAAAATCATAGAATTAGGGAAATATGCCTCCCTCCATTTCATTACTATCATGAAATTGTATTGGGAATAACAGTTTGTTATAACCTCCAATGATAAAGATCCATATTTTAATACCTCCATTTAACATATGGTCCTCATCAACATTATATATGATGAGATGTATAATGAAACAAAAAAATTGGAATATCGGGAACCTAGGACATAAGGGGTGATCTGGTTCTAGGGAGACATCATTGAAGGAAACCACACCCATTATAAGTTATTGGAACTGGGACTTCAATATCATCTCAATAAGATGTTCATGACTACTGTAACGCCCCGACCCCAGCTACCCAGAGTCGGTGCATTAATTCGTAACATTGGCATGATCACAAAAGATCAAGTCTCGAAAGACCGATTAGTTTAGTAGCCTTGGAAACACTAGATACATTCATAAGTCTTTCATTACATCATAAAGTAAAAAAAACTACAATAACATGGTCTTCATAGTCCACACTCATATCCCTTTCTGACTATCCCTACAGATCATTCATAAAATACTTCTTCACATCCTTGAAAATATTAAAACATTGAAAGGGGTGAGATCAGATGCTCAGTAAGGATAACAATATTGCAGAAGCTTTCAAAAATAAACATTAAAATTTAAGGCAATGTATAACTAAAACAAAAGCCTTTTTAAAATTTAACTCCAACATAATATGGAAAAAATAAAATGAGATAATTCCATTTACTTACTCACATGGATATTCTACTAGACGAATAATCACATGAAATATCTATAACCACTTTCATAATGATAGAATTCATAATGCCAGACTATCATAACCACGTAGCCAAGGCCTCGTGCCAAGACCACAAATAAGATTTTGTCAAGGCCTCATGCCAAGACACTAGGTTGTCTCATGAGACCTACCGATGTATCGAGGAGCTATAGCGGGCTCCACCCGTCACTTATTAAGTCCAATACATTCCTCATCTGAATAGGATTAAAAATATCATAAACCATAACATAATCGTATCACATAAAACATGCATATCAGAAACATAACATTTCCACATTTCAATCAAATGATATCAATACAACACATTTATGTAATAAAAACACTTTCAAAACCATTTTCAATACCCAAAATTAAAGAAAATTAAAACTTTGTATTTATTTTTCATTTTAAAAAAGTTATGGCTTGTAGAGGAAGCCGAAACTCAAATAATGGTCATGACGGCGGAGAAGTTGTTGTCGCCGCATATGTACGGAAAGAAAAACATTCCCTTTTTGTCGTTTAGTAAAACGCTTCGTATAAAAATATTCCTTTTGAATAAATGTAAAAGTCAAAGGGGTTTATACACCGTATAAAAGAAAGTTGTGTATAAAATCAAATATGCCTCAATGAAAGGAGATTGAGACAAAGTCCTTAAAAATATCATTTTTAAAATAAAATAGATCTATTATGTGTATTCACTATAAGTACACATAAAGAAAGTACAAATACAAGATAATACATAATAATATCATGACATAATTTGAATGTAAGAGATTAACCCAAAGATCGGAAATTGGGTTAAGAAATTCCCTTACCTTGCATCCTGTCTTGACTCGACCATTCTTTAACCTCCTGAATAATAAAATAGAGTTAATTTCTAGTTTCTTAAGAACCTTTTAATGTTTCTTACTCCTTTAATATCACTTATTACCATGTTATGAACATTATGTAATTATTTAAGTTAATAACGGTCGTTTTGTCGATCTTAGGTACTTGAGTCAAAAATAAACTTCTTATAATTACACTTTGTTCATGTCGTAAAATATCCATTATATTAATAATTATATTCATGATGTAGATATAATATATATCATATATATCCAGTATATACATGCATTTATAATATTATATAACATTTAGAGGTAAGAAATGAAATGCACCGTTCATGGAGACGGTAAGCCGTACGTACGCATGAACGCTACTTTCATTTATATTTCGTATTTAATGGAATGAAATTATAATTATATAATGGTATAATATAATTCCAGTATAATATAATGTATAATACCATTTACTCAATCCTTTATACATCCCACATATGGCATTAAAGATTCAAATCACTTTGAGGGGGCGGTAGTCCGCATATCCTAAAATGAAATTATCGCATTTACCCATAATGGAAATCATAAAGTATGCCATAAATGAGAAATAAAGAAGCATAAGGAAGACATAAACATAATATATATATCATATATGAAAATAGTGTAATCAAAATGGCCACCATTAGAGTTGTTAAAAAAATATTGAACAATCATCATTTCGTGAGGCAGAAATTCGTCATCCACAGAAACCGTATGATCTTTAACCATTAGATGTAGGTGTGTGTAAGTTTAGCTCGAATAGTCATTATAAAAACATCATATTATATTGAGGATACTGGTTTTGTTACAAAATAAATGAATAAAAATAGTTTAAGGGGTTGGAGAAGCAAAATAAAACAAAAGAACACAAGATAAAACACTACCTTTAAAACTGGTAAGTTTTTTTGATTTGATCCAAAGGCTTCCTTGGGAAGAATTCTGCCCAAAGTGTGGCTTATATGAGTAATATAGGGAAGTTGGTAGAGTATTTTGGCAGAGGATGGCCGAGCCAAAAGGCTTTTATGGTGTGAGTAAGGTGGTAGTGGTGGGGGCCTTTTATAAGTGGAGAGGAGGGGCACTCTTGGAAAGTAATGAAATTTTACTTTATTATACAATGCTATTCCGATTATAAAGGTCCCACACTTCTATAATTAGAGGATAAGGTGATAAGGGTTCTAAATCTACCCATCCAATAGGCTTTGGACAAGTGTAAGCCTTGGATTTTACATTATCTTTTCATTTTATTAAAATCGTTGATTAATGAGGTAATCGATGCATCATCATGGGGTAATAAATAATTTAATTTATTTAATGTCTAAAAATTATAAAACAATTATGATGATGTAGTAAATCCTGTTATCTTTCTAATTAATATTTATAGTCATTAATATGACTTGTATAACCCCATTTAAAAATTATTTTAGTAAAACAACTCTTGTTTGTGACCTTTTTATTTTAACATTAAATAAAAAGTTATTTATGTCCTTTTCCTACCAAAGTGGCTCCATGGGGTCCCCAAGATGACCCATGGATTTTTCTGGTCGTCCATGACACATCCAATAGTGTTTGGACAAATGTAATGGTCATTCAATATTTTTATAATACTTTTTTTACCTTAAATTTCACTAATTACCTTTAATCGCGATTAATTAAACTTAAAAGATACTATTCACCAAAAAATTATTTTAATCCCATTGAACCACATTGTACTTCCTAATGACATACATGTATGTAGGATTTTCAAAAATCAAATCACAGAAGTGGTAATGTTTCATTTAAATGAAAAATCAGTTTTTTAACTACCACTTAGTGGTTTCACTATTCATCAATAATTGAAGTTTTTCACAACAATGCCAAAATTTCACCCTAAGATATAATTGATATTCCGAATTAAAAAATGATATATATTTTATAAAATTCCATGAATATAAGTTTCATTAATTAATTTTATAAATAATTCCCGCTGTCACAACAAATAGCGTGTTCTTTAAAAACAATATATATCAAAAGATTGACAATTGTTTATGTCTAATTTCAAAGTGAAATTAATTCTAATGAACACCATTGGATAAAATGGTAAAAATATATTCTAATTATACTTTAAAACCACTCAATAGTATAACTTATCACAATAAATTATTTTGATCAAAAAAGTTGTTTTATGTATTTTTCACTATTCATTATAATTTGGAAGTTCTCAGAAAATTACAAAAAATTCAACATAGGATAATTTTGACATTACGAATCCAAAAATGAAGTCCATTTTGAAATATAAAATATATATAATTTCAAAAAGTGGGTATTACTATTCATAATGTCTATTTTGATTCGTTGTGGTGTGTGGTAGAACTCGATGTTGCGTACAACACACGCTACTGTATTATTCAAAGAGAAGTGTACCATAGAAGCTTGGGGTGTTACATTCTCCCCTCCTTTAATAAATTGCGTCCTCACAATTTGAAAATGTTCTTCGAAAATAAAAGGTTGAAAATAGAAAATACCTTTGTGGAAAACCCACAACGGAAATAGTGTTAATAAGAATATAACATTAAAATAAAGAAAGAGAAGTACAAAGGTCATCTGAGATAGCCCATTCTAGGATTCTATGAAAATATGGATATGGAGGAGAAACAAACCATCAAGGTCTGATGGAGAGTTGTAGAAAACAGGATTAGGAGAAAGTTAACCATAAGAAAATCACAAACTTGTGATTGGTTAAACGGTCATTGAATCCCCAGTTGGAAAAGTTAACTGACAACGTTTTTGTTTTAAGTAACCTTTCATAATGTTGAGGAATTTATTTAAGAGATTTACTAAGAATGTACGGAAATATACTTATTTGTCATGTAGGCTTTCATTATTTAATAAATTTTTACCACGAACCCATCTTTCACTCTAAAAGGTAATAGAACTCAAAAATATTCTATTTATCCTAATTGTATAATGTTCCAAATATTAACACATACCATTTAGATTAGTAAAACTATTTTTTAATAACCAGGGACTTCCTGTAGGCAAGTGGTAGGCGATTAATCCCAATTGCACTATGGTTGTGGGTTCGATTCTTGCATCTTTGTCCGATGCGATGGGTTATGCCCCACCCTGCAGGTTGTCCTTTTCCTAAAACTATATTATTATAACATTGAAAAAAAAATCTTCATAAATCTTTTAACCATAAACAATATTATCCAAAGATCAACATAATCCATTCCAACCTTTATAGTTATCCAAAATACCTTTGTCCAAACTTTCTCTAAAAGGTCTCTAAATTCCAAAATCAATTTATCAGATTCCTCACACAAAGTAATGTTTCTATTATTGTCACATACTATAAATATGATTACCTTCATCATATTAAAACCTTAATGAAAAAAGAAAGTACTGTAGTACAATCCTTATATATATCACATTATCCTTAAAACCAGAATATAATCCTTGATTCCAAAAGCACCAATACATTAATTATTCCACTTCTACTGTAGTAATATCATAGGATTGTCCTTGATCCCTTGGCCTTTTCTGAGGTAAGATTCCCTGACTCTTAGTACATTCATTTGCATAATGCCTCATTTCCCTACAATTGTAGCATTCAACATTGATAGCCTCTTTCTTTCCCTTGTAAACACGAGCCTGGTGACCTTTTTCTCCACATTTGTAACAAACTCCCATTTCTTTTAGGAAAGTACCAGGGTGATTCTTCCCACAATTATCACATAATGGAAAATCCTTCTTTCCCTGTTTCCTGTTATCTGTCTCTTGTTCCACCGTTCTCTTCCTCTCTTGCTTTACTTTGTTGTCATAAGACTTAGAGAATTCCTTTTCCGTCTTGATAGCACACAAGACAATATCTTCGTATGACGAGAAGGATTGTGAGACTAAGGCTCGACGAAGAAATGGTTTTAACCCATAAAAGAAACGATCAATCTTACTTCTTGGGTTACGTATATAATCCGCCGCATGCCTCGCTACCCTTTTAAAGTTAGTCTCATACTTTGCCACATTCTCATCCTCCTTATGCCTCAGACTCAGAAATTGCCTTTCTATATCTGCTCAATGGTCATGTGGAAAGTATTTTTCTAAGAAAAGATCTTTGAACTCTCTCCATTACATATTTGATACTTCATCATCTTCCTTTGTATTTTAAATCAATGACCACCATTGATCAGCATCTCCAGTGAGGCGGTAAACTACCATGATAACCTTTTCCCTTTCACTACTCCCCAAGGCATGGAATATTTTCTCTAAGGAGTTTATCCATATCTCAGCTACTAATGGATTTGTACCCCCATAAAATGTTGGTGGTTTTTTCCTCATGAAACGATCTAACATTGATCCTCCACATTGCGGACAGGGTGCTCCATACGAGTAAGGTTATTATTCATAACCTGAGTGAGTTGTCCCAGCATGGTAATAAGTTGATCGGCACCAGTTGTATCTCCAGATCCACAATAATTATCTTGAGTAGGAGGGAAATCCCTACACGGACTGCGTGCATTGATACGGTTTCCATTCCTTCCACTAGGCTCCATTTATAAACAATGGCATAAACTAGATTAGTTTAGGAATCAAAATACATAATTACATACTTGTAAAAAATTTAACATAAATTGAACTATTTATGGATATAATCCATAATCATAAAAAAAATTCTTTGAGGAAGTATATACTCATAACCCTTCATAGTGGTTTGTAATGAAAATGAGAATTATCCTAAGAATACCACCCGGGAGTGTCGTAACCAAGAGTGCAGCAAGGCCCGTTGTCATGCAGCAGTTCCCGTTCGAGTCTAGCTCAAAGTGGTGTTTTTGGGTTTTACCCCTAGGTACATCTGTGCCAGAGCCGCCTCTACCTGCTCGAATCCAGACAGGGATGTATTGCTCGGAAAACGCACAACATCTCTACAATACCAAAATTCTAAGAAGTTCTTCTATACTAATCCTCAAAGTCTATCTTCGGGTTATGTTCTCTAATCAGAGTTGATCTAAATCTATCATCCAAGGTTAGTACTAAACTGCCTCTGATACCAACTATAACGTCCCGACCCCAGCTACCCAGAGTCGGTTCATTACTTCGAAACATTGGCATGATCAGAAAATATCAAGTCTCAAAAGACCGATTAATTTAGTAGCGTAGGAAACACTAGATACATTCATAAGTCTTTCATTACATCATAAAGTAAAAAAAACGACAATAACATGGTCTTCATAGTCCACACTCATATCCCTTTATTACTATCCCTACAGGTCATTCATAAAATACTTCTTCACATCCTGGAAAATATTAAAATATTGAAAGGGGTGAGCCCAGATGCTCAGTAAGGATAACAATATTGCGGAAGCTTTCAAAAATAAACATTAACATTTAAGGCAATGTATAACTAAAACAAAATCCTTTTTAAAATTTAATTCCAGCATAATATGGCAAAAATAAAATGAGATAATTCCATTTACTTACTCACATGGATATTCTACTAGAAGAAAAATCACATACAATATCTATATCCACTTTCTTAATGATGGAATGCATAATGCCAGACTATCATAACCACGTAGCCAAGGCCTCGTGCCAAGACCACAAATAAGATATTTTCAAGGCCTTGTGCCAAGACACTAGTTTGTCTCATGAGACCTACCGATGCATCGAGGAGCTATTGCGGGCTCCACCCATCACTTATTAAGTCCAATGCATTCCTCATATGAATAGGTTTAAACATATCATAAACAATAACATAATCGTATCACATAAAACATGCATAATGGAAACATAAAATTTCAACATTTCAATCACAAGATATCAATACAACACATTGATGTAATAAAAACACTTTCAAAACCATTTTCAATACCCAAAATTAATTAAAATTAAAACTTTGTATTTATTTTTCATTTTAAAAAATGTTATGGCTTGTAGTGGAAGCCGAAACTCAAATAATGGTCTTGGCGGCGGAGAAGTCGTTGTCGCCGCATATGTATGGAAATAAAAACATTCCCTTTTTTACATTTAGTAAAACGCTTCGTATAAAAAGACTCCTTTTGAATAAACGTAAAAGTCAAAGGGGGTTATACACCGTATAAAAGAAAGTTGTGTATAAAATCAAATATGCCTCAATGAAAGGAGATTGAGACAAAGTCCTTAAAAAGATCATTTTTAAAATAAAATAGATCTATTATGTGTATTCACTATAAGTACACATAAAGAAAGTACAAATACAAGATTGGACATAATAATATCATGACATAATTTGAAAGTAGGAGATTAACCCAAAGAATGGAAATTGGGTTAAGAAATTCCATTACCTTGCGTCCTGTCTTGAATCGACCGTTCATTAACCTCATGAATAATAAACTAGAGTTAATTTATAGTTTCTTAAGAACATTTTCAAGTTTCATACTCCTTTAATTTCAATTATTACCATGTTATGAACATTATGTAACTATTTAAGTTAATAACGGTCATTTTGTCGATCTTAGGTACTTGAGTAAAAAATAAACTACTTATAATTATATTTTGTTCATGTGGTAAAATATCCATTATATTCATAATTATATTCATTATTTAGATATAATATATATCATATATAGCCATTATATACATGCATTTATAATATTATATAACATTTAGAGGTAAGATATGAAATGCACCATTCATGGAGACGGTAAGTCATACGTACGCATGAACGCTAATTTCATTTCTATTTCATATTTAATGGAATGTAGTTATAATTATATAAAGGTATAATATAATTCCAATATAATATAATGTATAATACCATTTACTCCATCCTTTATACATCCCACATATGGCATTAACGATTTAAATAACTTTGAGGGGGCGGTAGTCCGCACATCCTAAAATGAAATTATCGCATTTACCCATAATGGAAATCATAAAGTATGCCATAAATGAGACATACATAAGAATAAGGAAGACATAAAAATAATATATATATCATATATGAAAATATTGTCATCAAAATGGCCACCTTTAGAGGTGTTAAAACAATATTGAACAATCATCATTTCGTGAGGCAGAAATTCACCATCCACAAAAACCGTATGTTCTTTAACCATTAGATGTAGGTGTGTGTAAGTGTAGCTCAAATACTCATTATAAAAACATCCTAGTATATTGAGGATACTGGTGTTGTTACAAAATAAATGAATAAAAATAGTTTAAGGGGTTGGAGAAGCAAAATAAAACAAAATAACACAAGAGAAAACACTACCTTTAAAACGGGTAACTCTTTTTGATTTGAGCCAAAGGCTTACTTGGGAATAATTCTGCCCAAATTGTGGCTTCTAGAAGTAAGAGAGGGAAGTTGGGAGAGTATTTGGGAAGAGTTTTTCTGTTCCAAAAGGCTTTGAAGGTGTGAGTAAGGTGGTAGTGGTGGGGGCCTTTTATAAGTGGAGAGGAGGGGCACTCTTGGAAAGTAATGAAATATTAATTTATTATACAATTCTTTTCGGATTATAAAGGTCCCACACTTCTATAATTCAAGGATAAGGTGATAAGGGTTCGAAATATACCCATCCAATAGGCTTTGGAAAAGTTTATGCCTTGTATTTTACATTATCTTTTCATTTTATTTAAATCGTTAATTAACGAGGTAATCGCTGCATCATCATGGTGTCATAAATAATTTAATTTATTTAATGTCTAAAAATTCTAAAAAAATTATGATGATGTATGAAATCTTGTTATCCTTCTAATTAATATTTATAGACAATAATATGACTTGTATAACCCCATTTAAAACTTGTTTTAGTAAAACAACTCTTGTTTGTGACCTTTTTATTTTAACATTAATTAAAAAGTTATTTATGTCCTTTTCCTACCAAAGTGGCTCCATGGGGTCCCCAAGTTGACCCATGGATTGTATTGGTCTTCCATGACACGTAAAATAGTGTTTGTACAAGTGTAAAGGTCATTCCATATTTTTATAATACTATTTTTACCTTACATTTCGCTAATTATCTTTAATCACGATTAATTAAACTTAAAAGTTACTATTCACCAAAAAATTATTTTAATCCCATTGAACCACATTTTACTTCCTAATGAAATCCATTTATGTAGGATTTTTGAAAATCAAATCACAGAAGTGGTATTGTTTCATTTAAATGAAAAATATGTTTTTTAACTACCACTTAGTGGTTTCACTATTCATCAAAAATTGATGGTTTTCAGAACAATGCCAAAATTTCACCCTAAGCTATAATTGATATTCCGAATTCAAAAATGATGTATATTATATAAAATTCCAATTATATAAGTTGCATTATTTAATTTTATCATTAATTCCCGCTGTCACAACAAATAGTGTGTTCTTTAGAAACAATATATATCAAAATATTGACAATTGTTTATGTCCAATTTCAAAGTGAAATTAATTCTAATGAACACCATTGGAAAAAATGGTAAAAATATATTCTAATTATACATTAAAACCTATCAATAGTATAACTTATAACTATAAATTATTTTGATCAAAAAAGTTGTTTTAAGAATTTTTCACTATTCATAAAAATTTGGAAGTTCTCAGAAAATTACAAAAAAATTAAACATAGGCTAATTTCGACATTACGAATCCAAAAATGAAGTCCATTTTGAAATATAAAATATATATAATTTCAAAAAGTGGGTATTACTATTCATAATGTCTATTTTGATTAGTTTTGGTGTGTGTTAGAACTCGATGTTGCGTACAACACATGCTATTGTATTAGTCAAAGAGAAGTGTACCGTGGAAGCTTGGGATGTTACAACTACCCATCTATTCATAGGCATGGGTATGTGACATTTCTAAACCATGGAACCATTGGAAGCATCAATGAATGCAGAGTCAGAAACCATTGTACTTTCTATAACATTGAGGCCCTAGGAATAAAACAGGTTCACTAATAATCTCATTACTCAATGCCAGATGCATGAAATTTAATAAATAATTGTGTGCCTCCTCAAATGGGAATCTTTTTCCTCCGCTTCGAGACACCCATGTTTGATATTGATATCCTCATGTATCTGAAAATTGATGAATCCAATAGATTTTCAATGTGATTAATAGATAATTCGCCAACCAGCCCAAATAGATCTATTTTCCACCTTGTGATCAAGGCCATGTTTCTCCCCACGCCGAATATATTATTAATGAAATAGTGGCTATATACCCACACAAATAAGACATGCTAGCTTCTCTGGTATCTCACATATATGATTTTGAAATGAGATAGGTTGAAATATCACATGACTGAATTAAAAAACTAGCATAGGTGAACTATGTCCAAGAACCCTTAGAAATTGGTAAAAAAGTATTAAAAATGATTAATTTATTTTGTGACTCAGTGCATAATTTGAAACATATTTTCTAAAAATTAAGTAAAATTCTGGTGACTATGGATTTTGTGGTGGCCTCCATGTTTTGATTATTTATACAGACTCGTAATGGAACTAGGTTTTAAGGTATTGTCCACCTGACATAGGGTCTTTTTCAAAATGGGAGGATCTCTAATGATAGATTCTCTACCTGATCAAATCCACCTCATGGAATAAAAGAATCATTAACCCCATCAAATTGATTCTTAGTCTTGATGAAAAAGTCCTTGACACTTTTTCATGATGAAATAGAAAAACATACTCACTCTACATTATTAGATGACAAGAACAATAGATCATTATGTACATAAGATATTTCAGGAATGATATGGTTCCTACATCATATCCATGAACTACCCTGGTATAATTGGGAATTATTAAAAAAGGCTTCGTTTCTATTGAAATCCTTGGGGTGAAATAAACTACTATCATGCTCATTCACCCTTTCAATTCTCATGAGAAGATATATTAAAGTATATAATTTCTTCAATGTGGAATGAGAGTTACCTGATTCAATACAACACAATCCCCTCTAATAAATGAGACACATCGAGTGTATTCCTATCACGCACAATGACACCCAGGGTATGAATTCCAATAACAGACTCACCTAATGTATCCTCCTGGAAAAGATAATATGGATTCAGTGACCTTTCACTGAGAGGATCCCAGGGAACCATTCCATGATAGAATAAATGGGGCATATTTCATTTAGGAATTCATATTTTCTACGATTTTTCAAAAAATCCCAAGATAATAGAATAATGATTTTTTTGAATGCCTGAGGCCTTAGGTGGTCTGACTCACTAGTCGTGTTGATCACTACACATATCACAATATATTCAGACACTACATAAAATAATTATTTGTGTTCATAGATTGGTTGCATGGATCTGTGGATAATGTCTTAGTCATGTCAGTTTACATTCCATCACCTATGTTGTATTTATCTACTATCCTCAATAGTGAGAGTGTGACATTAATTGTGTAGAAAATACTTACTTGATGTTCGATGTAAAAGTTTGATAATTAGTTCGCTCGTAGGGTAGTCAATATAGAGCATGACATTTATCTGTGCCAACATGATGTAGTCAGAACCTTATATGGTTTTCATCTAACTTCAATCTACTAATTTAACATTGATATAACATCCTTATAAAAGTTTTAAATTTGTAAACCCCTGTAATAAGGTAATTTCAATTCCTACACTGCCTCCGAATACTACTCTAACTCTTGAAGACTTTATCCTTCCCATGTTCTGATACTCTCCCAGGTTCTACCCATTAATATACTATTAATATTACACTGATTATGATAACATATTTTTGATTATATTTATGATATTAGACTAATTAAAAATTCTTAATAGAGTAGAATAACATATAATATTCTCGGCTGCATTCATTTGATGTCATTGTAGGAGAAGATAAAGACACATGAGTTACTTGATTTCTCAAATTATACCTCAAAATAAGATATTCATGCTTCTAAAACTAGGACTAATTTATTACACATAGAACAAAAAGAATAACCCTCGTAAATTTTTCCCCTAGTAATGCACCAACACCTGACTATATTACTTGATTTTGAAAACATCTATGACTATTTCATGAATAGTCATTCCCAGGTATATCCTAACATCTTAAAAGAAATAATCATCTTGAGATTTCTCAGAGTAGAGCAGCTAGAATGTTAGAAAATATTTTATTAATTGTTTTATTATTTTATATATACTAGGACCTTGTATTTAGAAATTGAATTTTATATACATGGTATATGGGCTATGGAATCTATCTCGAAGAAATATTTACAATATGTGTAGGCATTACCAAGATTCCTTCATTATAATGACAGAAGGCAACTATGGGTGATCCCAGGGAAAGGGCATGTATATTGTTACATTGATGAATTAGATATATTTTTTGCACTATACACTGATGTAATTATTTAATAGAATTACAGTCCTGATGATTGAAAAAATTATACTTTGATAAAGTGGTATAAAATCGTAAACAATGACCTTCTCGTTGTATATTTATGATTTTGGAATAATAGGTCACAAGGTCATATATGGAGTGAGTTTAATAATGATATTATTTTCCTTATTTAACACTCCTTAAATGTCTCATCTATGATGACCATAGTTCATGAATATATACTTAGGGTAATACTTTATAGATGGCTCAAGGGAGATACCATTATGTGATCGAAGTGACAGAATTTAATCTCATGGAGGATTCCTACATATCCCTGTGATAGGGAATCAATATCCACATAGTTTGGGATGGGATCATAGAATCAGGGTGTACACATTGGACAATGACCCGATGTTATAATGAGGATTACTCATAGTTAGTAGCCCGGGTTGGTCTAACACCTGAGGGGAAGACCATAGATGTAGGTCCCAACAATGGATACTAAAATGACTTACCATCAATTGAGTACTACAATGGATTAATGATGGTTGGGGGATACAACATCTTACAACTAGTTTTGGGCTAAAATGGATTACCAGTGGTTAGGGGCTACAACAGTTTATCATTGGTAGGATTTGAACCTCAAATAGTCATCCCACGTACCCTGTCTTGGAGATAGGGATAGAAACCCAAGTATTTTGAAGTTATATAGTTTAGATTCATGTAGGAAAAAGGTGGACCGGTGTGATGTGTACAAGACCAATTTGTGTTGGGATTGAACCTCATGGGATGATTCATACATACCTTTCATGGAAAGGGAAATGATCAAAGTCCACAAAGTTTAGTATGGGGGATATAGTTTAATGTCATGCAGGATGAAGATGGACCAATGTGAAGTGGTCCAGAAAAATGGGTGTTGGGCTTGATCCTTAGTAAGTATTCATACATTCCTTTATTAAAAAGAGCAATGATCAAATTTTAGGTATTTCTGATGGGGGTCTTGGGTCTTACATGCAAAGGAGGCCCATAAATCATTCCATGGTGGATGATTACTCTATGACCACATGAGATGTGCTCGATGTGATAAACATGATGAACCTAAGACCTGATGACCATGTAGCAAAGGTTGCCTGCATGAGGAATGAAGTAGGGATTATGAGTGGGGGGGGTGGCTAAAAGATAAAACATTGTTATTGAGATTGGTACATTCCCCAAGAGGGAGGCCTGATAGAAACAATTTCTGAAGGGAGAGGGATTGGGTAATAAAGGTACCATTAAAAATATATCCTACAATCTATTGAATGGAATATGATAGGGAGAGCAGAGATGGGGAAGCCCCTATGGAGACAAGCTAGTGTGGATAATGTTCAAGATGGGGAATCCCCTATATTATTAATCTGGATGTCCATAGTTTAACTTCATGTGATGAATATTTTGGTGCTTGGATGTTTATGTTATTGTTTCTCTAACATCGTGGGTTCACTCCACACCCCTAGTACATACATAAAAGATACCCACCCACCCATGTGGTAGGGAAGCAATCAGCAATGTTGTGGGGGGTGGTGTTATGGAGTGATCCAATGGGGGGGCTCATGTTCGCATGGTTATACGATGAAGAAATATCCAATAGTGTGCCTATGTGAATAAGAATGATGCTAAGCAACATGAAATGAATAACCACCCAACGGAATTTGAAATTACCCAGCACAATCATAGAGGGCCGAGCAGAAAAAGGGATTCTGAAGCAAGAAACCTCATAGATAAAGGATTCTAAATGCTCATGGGGTAAAGAAAATAGTTTTTAGAGAAGTGGGCCTCTAAAAGCAAATTATGTGGAAAAGCACCAGGGAATACAGAGCGAAGAATCTCGTGGAGAACCTGGGGTCACGGATCACAGCTGCTCATAGAGCAGCCATGAATGTGGAGCACCAGGCCTCACAGAGCACAACAGCTCGTAGAACTCCTGGGATCATGGAGTGCCATGGATTATAGATTGGAGAGGCTTGTGGATCACCTGGGTTCACGAAGTACCTGGAATCATGGAGCAGAGTCGCTCGTAGACCACCTAGGTTCACAGAGCACTGGGTCTCATGTATCACAGTGGCTCATAGAGCACCTAAGTTAGCTGAGACCTCTGAACCTATTTAATCATGTTTTTCACAAGTTTTTGTAGGTTTCATCACAATTACTGAATTATTTGAGAATAACTGAGTTCCCTAAGGGTTACCCCCCCTTTGTAATGGCCAATAGTCTTTGCAATGGGAATCCCTTTTTAATAAAGGAAAAAATTTGAGAGAAGGTAAAAGGGTTTCGCAATGTTCATGTACCTTGGTGGATTCATTTTTTCGTATGTGCATAGAGAAATGGGTGCTTAGTGAGCCAAGATCCATAGCTGAAAGGTCAGGTATTGGTTTCGATTGAATTAGGGGGATTCATGTATTTATAAGCGCTTGGGGTATGCGGCGGTAGGAGGATGCATCACAAATTAACTCGTGCCCCGTGACCAAAGGGATAGGTGGTCATGTTTCTCAAAAACATATCTTAGTCTGTCACCTTTCATTGTTGTGGATACAAAGAAGGATTCACTCTGTGGCATGTGCAGAGAAGTTTTGGATATGCGGTTGGTGTAGAGAGGTCCTCCATTGGGTGGCCCATTGCGTTGGAGGTGCAACGTCATCCTTCGTCCTCCTCTATGGTGAGTGGGGAGAAGGTCTCACTAGATGTTGGGAGTTGATAGGGCCTCCTCTCTATGAGTAACTTTTGTGAGGCCACCCATTGCTGCAGCTTCAAGATTACATACTCCTCTGATTTTGAGAGAGGTAAATTTTGGCACCAATAGTACCCAACAGTGCCTGAATATGGTGTGAGATAATAAATCATCAAGATTTTTCATCAATGATGTCTAGCCTTCACATTCTAATTCTACACCTAATAAAAAATGTGATGAATATAATAATTGTCTTACAAAATATAATTATTTTATAAAAATACACTTTTAAGGGAGAAGTGAGAATCTATAAGTTCAACCTGTAAATGAAATAACACAACCATTAAAGGAAAATTTAGGCATAAATATTTCATCTCCCTACACAATTAATATGAAATAGTTCCAACATGAAAATATTTATCATCCTTTAAAAGATCATAAATATTGTAGTCCATCATGCCCCAAGACTAAATGTACTACTCTTGACTAATATTCCCATCATTTATTCCCTTGATCAGTGACATATATTTCTTATCAATCTAGTTACACTACTCCTCATTAGTAAAAACCCATAATGGAATTCTTATCATCCTTTTTTTCTTAATTTTCAGTAGCATTAATCATTAAAACGTATTTAACCATTTCTTCTTCTAAGTGAATCAACAGCTCCAATGAAGTATCGATCACTTCATCATACATATGTTGTTGACTAGTAGTAGCCATGGGGGGTATATATGTCGATCAAAATGGATTCCAATTTGTTCATAGATCTAGTCTCCCTTGGTGGTGTAAGAGTTTAATAGTGTTTTACCACTTATTTGAACTCCCCTCCCATCCTTAATTTTCCTCGAACATGAAATACTATTAGCCTACATATCATTTTATATATTTGAGGATAAATTATTTTAATCCCCATCACTAAACTCAGTCCTAGTGACCCCCTACTCATCCATTAAAGGCATGGATAGATTTATTTGTGCCACATGGACAAGATTATCTTTATAAAACACTTCAAATTAGTTTCCTAAAAAATAACATCCACCTACTTCTGTAGATCACTCCCTAAAACACATTCCATAAATTTTCAACCATAATAGTATATCTACCATGTTTCCAAAGAATCCCTTTACTATCCACTACCACTAGTACCATTCCTATAATGTCCTACATCAGTGTATGACATAGCCAATGGAGTGTTGGACCCTTCCTTATCAACCATTTTTTTGATCCACAAAATAGTTGAGACCACTTCTACGATGTTCCTCCTCCATGGAAGAACCTCCAAGATCAAAATGTGTAGGTAATGGAGGAATAGGGTTGTCCATATCCTTCATCATGTGATTGAAGATGTTGTTCATCAATGTAATCACTTCATACAATCCACACATCATGTAAATTGTGGATTATAACATAGTTTCCACACCCATCAAACTTCATCCCGATGAGCCAACCAAAAAACCGACTGTGGATCCTTATGAAAACATAAATTTTCTTGGAGGGATTATTATACCTTCATTTACATGCTTTCAATGAATGGCCAAAAACCTTTACAAATAGAACAAAAAATATCTCAAGATTTGTATACCATGTGATTTCTATAAAAAATCTATATGAATTAAAAGATAGAATCATATTAAAAAGGGATTATTGTAACATCCACTTATACAAATAATTGTGGGTTAATAAGTTGGAAACTAGATTCATTTCAACTATCTTAACACAATAATCAATCCACTAGGTTTTCATTAATTATAATAATCGATGTATTGTAGAAAGATTTTGGAAGATTATGGAAAATGACACAAATCACGACTAGTTTATATTCAAACATCATAAAGAAGTCATAAGTCAATATAAAGAGATTGAAATAATATTAGTTAAAGCTATTAGGACTACTCTACTAGGCTCTTATTAAATAATATATCGATGAGAGTTGTTTTATAATGTGTTTTTTGTTTGGAAAACCCATTGACACCCACTATTATAAGTTCCATTACCTTTTAACCTTCTTATAATATAAAAAAATGAGGGATGTCTATTATAGGAAAAATAAATCATGGTTATATTTACAAGAATTTATGTTTCATTAAACTCCATGATCATGATCAGGAGGTTAGTGTAACGACCCAAACATTTACTAAAGAAAATTCTTATTTATTTTATCTAACTACAAGGGGAAAAATACCTTATACCAACTGTTTGGAGCAGTTGGTATTGGCCTCCAAACCATTGGTGTAGGCTATACCAATTTTTTGAAGAACCATTTCCAAGTAAGCCGTGAGGATAAATCTATACCAAATGTTTTGAAAACCATTGGTATAATTAATATGAAAATATATACCAAAGGTTCCATAAACCGTTAGTATATGTTATTTAGAAAATTATCATCTAGTTCATTTTGATCACAACATCTCTCGTTTGTTATTGAACGACCTAACCACTAACCTAACATAATTTTGTGAACAGAATTTCATAAATATATATATGTACTATCATAATTATTTTAAATTTTGATTTATTTAATGTCTGTTGTATGATGAATCCATTAAAAATAGATGTACCTATACCAACGGTTCTCAAAACCATTGGTATAGACCTATACCAATGGTTTGGAGAACCATTGGTATAGGGTCCCCGATTTTGGGACCTATACCAATGGTTTTTGGCAAGCCTTTGGTATAGGGGTGACATATACCAACAGTTTGGCCAATCCATAGGTATATGGTCTCTATAATGGACTTATAATGACGGTTTTGGCCAAAGAGTTGGTATAGGTCCAAATTAGTGAACATATACCAGCGGTTTGGCCAAATTGTTAGTATATGTCACCCCATACCAACGGTTTATCCAAAACCATTAGTATAGGTCCATATAAGGGACCTATACCAATGGTTTTCCAAAAAACTATTGGTATAGATCATATTTCCAGTCGTAAATGTTTTAATATATAAAATGGTTATATAAATCATATCCACTTATTTTTTATTTATGTTTCTGTAATTTAAAATACCGTTATTAATTGTTATAATTTCTAATATAGGTATTGAACCGTGATCACACGATTATTATAAATATTGAGCTTTAACATATCTAATTTACTCAGACAAAGGAAGAGATGACCTCATCTAGTAGAATTGCTCCATACAAAACCCATTTTCTGGAGCTCCGATATGATTTAGAGTCACTGGGATTCACTATTAACCCATATCATGCTATGCATAAACACATTAACCGTGAACATAACCACCAATGGGAGATGTGGATGTTAATAGGGATTATAACGCGAGTGATTTTATCAGAGCCACCCCAACAGTCAGTTATTATCGCACATCATACCATTAGATCTCATACAGGTGTTCGAAGGGGTTATGTAACAAGACCCCACCACTATGTATAGGCACATTAGATTTGTATATATTTAATATTACACATTCATTGTATTATATTAACCATTAAATGGGGTTTAATGCACAAAAAGTGTTTTTAGTTAATATTCAATTGATAAATCTATTTTAATGAATTAATATAAATTTAAAAAAATTAAAAATATATTATTACTTTTTTATTGTTTATTAATTATAAATGATCATATAATTTTTATTAATAAACATGTAATTTTTATAATGTTTTGTAAGATATTTTTGTCAAAATCCATGAATTTTGAATAAATGTGTGTTTTTGTATTGGAAAAGTAAAAATTTACATATCTAGAAACTTATTTATTTAAAATGAATATTATTTTTTTTATCTGGACATTGAAATTATCCAAAGTTGAATTTTTCATAATTTTATGCGATAGTCGAATGTTTCGGAAAAATTTAAATACCGTTAAAATATATAATGTGTTTTATGACATCATAAGGACTAAATAATTATGTAATAATATAAAATAAATGGTATACTCAGTCAATATTTTATTACCATTAAAATAATATGATTTTAGGTTGGTTTGATTACTTTTTCTAAGCTTTAGTGGACCCTAAAAGTCTTAAAAACATTTTAACATTTTAAAATGATTTTCTTGAGAATGTGACTCACCTTCACATAAGGAACCCTAGTATTTTAATTAGTTTTTTCATTGGCCTTATGAAATAATTTTATTCAATCCACTATGGATAAAATAATGGGAAAAACATGGTATGTTGTGTGGTTTTGATTATTTTAATTTGTAGTGTCCAAAATCTAAATAATAAACAATTCTCCCCATTTTCTTATATAATCCCACCCAAGCTCCCACATATCATCACTTAAAAAAATTGGAGGTCAACCAAAGACATCCATCCTATATATATAATCCTCAAAAGGTTCCTCAATCTCCCATAGATCCTACCTCAAGCATCTCACTAGCTATAGGGATTACACTTCCATGTAAGGGATTTCTTTGGTTCTTATATATTTCAAAATTTATTATGTTTCTAAAACCTTTTATTCAATTACAAATGATGGGTAATGATTCTGAACCTTATATATAAAGCCTTAATTATGTATTGATTATGTGATAACCCCTTGTATCCCATTAATTCCTCCCATGTACGCATGTTACCATGCATAAATTCTGCAATGGATTTCCTCCTATCTCATTTTTTACAAGTTTATCTATGCTTATATTCCATTTAATATTCAATTTAAAATGATGGGGTTGATTTCTCCACTCCCCCTTAAATATATACTAATATTTTAATGATGATATACCTATTTTCCTCTCAGTAATTCCTCCCATGTACACACATTACCATGCCGAAATTTCATAAGGAATTTCCTTCTCCTCATTTACATGGGAGTAATTATTTTATATTTTTCATCTAAATTACATAAAATATGTTAGAATATTAAGTTACATGAACCATTTACTATATAATTCATGTAAATATATTGGAAGACCACTTTTTCTCTCATCAACACATTTTATGATTTCTATTTACATCCTTATGATTCCAAAGTTACACAAAAATTTCAATACCAAAATCATCATATAAGTGAAAACCATACCCATTTATCTATCAAGTGTATTAACCATTATTCACATGTACATTTTAATAGAGAAAAAAATTTATTTATTCCTCATCTTTTATTAGTGGAATATATTATGATGTTTGATGAATCCTTGTTGTATTATCTATTTCGCACACTTATGCAGGAAATGAAATGATTATGAAGGGTGAACCCTGATAGCATTCCAATGCATTGGGTAAAGATTAGTAAGATGATATGTCATGTTCAATGAGGGTTTACTATAGATAATTCCTATTCAATAAGGGATTAAACATTCTCCATGTGCAATGATTTTTGGATCATGCTAATATCATGTTAAATGTTGTTTCTATATTTCTATGTTATGATAATCATGCAATATCATTCCTTTTTGTTCGTGTTTAAATTTTGATCAATTAATTTTCTGATTTCCTTAAAAGTACTATATTTTTAATGTAATGACCTGTTTATTCATTTACTAGTATTTATATCTAACCCATTTTTTATGCACATTGTCAAGTTAACCCATTCAATTCCATGTATGTGGGAATGTTTTTGCCATGTAAAAATAGTTTTCAATAAATATGTTGTGTATTTTGTTCGAAGTTGTAATGTAATGTTCTTAATTTCCCAAGACAATTGACCTATCTATCCTCAGAGTTGTGTTATGTTTACATTAATGTAATAAATGAAATGTATGTATGTACTAAATAAAATGGTGTTTATAGTTGGTATTAAGGGATAGGTTTATTGAAATTTATTAATATGATTTGAAAACCCTATTAGAAGAATTTTGGATTACAATAAGTATAATAAATTCATCCCTAAATATTGGTGAGTATTGAGTAAGTGGGTTATCATTGAAATACTTCACAGTCTAGATAAAATTAGTGATAGGTGGCTCTAGCACAAATGTATCTTGGGGTAAAACCCAAAAACATCATTTTGAGCTAGACTCGAATGAGAGACCATTCATGTCAATAGGCCTTGCTTCACTCTTGGTTATGACACTCATAGAGTATATTATTTTGAAAATTCATATGAATAGTATAAACCATTGTTATAGTGATAAAAATGATCCTCTAAGAATATATAATGGTATGTAGATCATTGATAACTTAGATTGATGCCTATAAATTCAAAACTTAAGGAAATTAATGTTATTTATAAGCTACCGATTTTTTTCATTGGATACAACTTTATGTGTTACCCCTAAATTTAGTTTTCTTCTTTCTAGTGGATGGTAATAGGATAACTCATGAAAACAACCAATAAGAAGAAAAATGTGAAGACTATTTTAATAAGACGTAAAATCTGATGGGAGCTGGAATCACATGCTTTGTCATGATACTCTCACAGTTATCTGAAATTTTATATAGAAACACTGGTCAAGAAGAACGTTCAACCCACCCCCAATAATAAAGAAAAATACTCAATCCAATGCTTCATGTGATAATGGCCACCTACTTTTAATGGATTGTATGATCCCTCAATCACCGAACGATGGATCAACTCCATTCAGAAGATCATCTCTATCCTTCAATGTTCTGAATAGGAGAAGGTACATATGGATTCATATCATATAGAGGGTGAATATGATCAATGTTTCTTGTTGATCAAAAAAAAAGCCTAAGGAGAGGATCAATTTGTCAGAATGGAAGGATTTCTAGAAAATATTTTTTGAAAAATATCTTCCATGCACCCTCCGACCAAAGATGGAATGGGTCTTCCTTGCCCTCATGTAAAAAGACGATGAATCCCTACGATTGTACATGGATAACATCAAATGGATTACATTATATTCCTTTGTCCCTTTCATTTCCTTTGAATTCAAGGTTAAATGTTTCTATGGTGGGATAGAACCTAGCCTACAGAATCCCTAGCGATTCATGAATTCAAGTACTATGAGGAAATTGTTCGAAGTTCCATAAATGATGAAATAGAGATCGGTGAATATTAGGGGTATCATAGGGATAATAATTATAAGGTGGAATTTAATTCTTATAGTCCAATGGATAAATCCAATGGTTCTATGAAATTCCACCACGCCACTGGCCAATGGTGCTAAAAGAAGGAACCCATAAATTGCCTGAAGTGGATGAAAAAATGCATTAGGTGTGGAAGAGAAGGTCACCTAGCTATTGACTATTAGTAAGATTAACCATATACTATAACATAGGAGAGGAACACTCCGTTCGACCAACAATTCACTATTCATTACATCAACTACAATTAACTAGGGAAATTTTTAAACATGTGCCCTATGTCAAGGGTTTTTTGGGGAATCCAACAACCTCCGAGGAATCAAGGGAGAGATTTTTCCATCAGTACCACCAAATAAAACCACAAGACTAATGTGGGGACATGTATGCTAGTTATTAATTCAATAATAGTAAACATTTATTTGGTGTTTTGTTCTACGCATAATTTTATATCGCAAAAGTTTAGAAGAACAATACCAACATCACCACAAATAATAGAAGTAAGGATGTCAGTGAGAATGGAAAATGGGGAAATCAATTTAACCCATGAATATAAATCCACCAATGTCAAAATTTGTGTTTTTAACTTCTTGTAGAATATTGTCAGACTCCCTTTGAGGGAATAATATGCAATTCATTTCATGGATTATATTTCCATACATAGATCAAACATAAATTTATGTGAGAGGGAAATCACTCTCCTTATTGTGAATCAACCCCCGATTCTGTACAATTGCAATGAGGAGGATAAATATTCCTTAGAACCATCATCTCAATTTTGAATATTACATCCATATGAGCATGCATATGTTTCTCAGATGATTGAGTTAAAGGAAGATACCATCATCGATGACATTCCTATTCGGAGGAAATTTGATAAAGACTTTCACAATAAATTTCATTTTCTTCCTCCATGAAGAGATGTTGAATTCTCAATTGATATTATACGTTGGGAATTTATAATATCCAAGAAAATCTATAGAATGGTTATTGTGGAGCTTGAGGTGCTATACAAATAACTACAGGATAATCTTGGAAAAGGTTTTATACGCCTAGTCCTTCACTGTGGGGTACACCTATCTTTTTTCTCATGAAGAATTATGTGTCAATGTGCCTTTCCATTGATTATTGGGAACTCAAAAAATCATGATAATGAACAAGTATCCTCTACTATAGATTTATGACTTATTCAATCAGCTACATGGAGCACAATACATCTCCAAGGTGGATCTACATTAGATATATAACCATGTAAGGGTAAATTAAGAGGATATCCCAAAGGCTACATTTTGTACAAGTAACGAGCACTATGAATTCATTATAATTCCTTTAATACTCATTAATTATTTGGGAATTTTCATGGGCATGATGAATACAATCATTATTTATTACCTAGAAAATGTTTTGGTAGTATTTTAAGACGATAATATTATAAACTAAAAATTGTGGAGGTGTATGAGGAGAATCTAAGAACAGTACTAGAGAACTTGCGAAAGGAGAAGATCTAAGGAATGTACACTAGGTGTGAGTTATTATTAAATAAAGTCTCATTAATCATCAATATCATCAACAACAATGGTATATCTATGTATCCATCGAAGATATCTGAAATTAAGGGATGGATGAGGCCATCATCAGTGAGGGATATTCATAGCATATTATGATTTGTAGGATATTAACGCTAATTTGTGATAAATTTCAAACAATTGTCAGACCCACTTATCAAGCTAACTCAGGAGGGAGTATAGTTTACTTGGAGTGATGAATGCGAAGAATGATTTATGGAGTTGAAAAGTAGACTTATCACTATGCCCTTTCCCACAGTACCCACAAGTGGAGAATCTTTTGTCATATTACATGATGCTTCAAATAGTGGCATGAGCTATGTGTTGATGATAATTGACATAGTCGTTACCTTTACTTTAATGGAATTGAATATTCATGCGGCGAGGTCTTCTCCTCCCGTCGTCGCCCTCCTCTACCCGTGGAGAGACAACTTCACTTCCCCTTTTTGGCTCCTTCGTGGCCAGGTCAGGCTTGGGCTCCTCCTCTAGTCCCGTTACTCCGCGACGCTATCAGATCTAGACCCATGAGCTTATGACCGGGTTGCGACGAGGTTGCTAGAATTTTCGGCATACGCCATGAGCGGGTTTGTGGGTTCGTGGTCCTCGCATTGCAGAGCCGGTCCTGGGTCGAGATTTCGGGTTTGCTGCTTCGATCTGGGGTGGATGTGTGTGATTTGGGGGTTTTCAGGGTCTTCTCCAGCGGGGTTGAAGGTGGCGACGGGCTCTGTTGCTGTTTTCTTTTTGATTTTTCTATTTTACGTTTTGGTGGTTGGGTCTGCTGTTTCTTTGCCGAAGGTTTCTACATCACTGGTTCATTGATGAGAGTTTCTGCCTCGTTGTTTTCGGTGATGAGTTTCACCGGTGGTGACGCGCTGCTTCTCGTAATCGACTCGGATGAGTGTGTGATGATGGATGTCGGTGAAGTTCACCAGCGTCCTGGTGTTGGGACGATTGGTGTAAAGTGTTGTTCTGTTGTTTTCCGACGACGCCGATGGTTGTTGATGGCCGTGTTCTCTCGCCGGTGACATTCACATTGGTCGCTGGTGATGATGTAGCTGCCCGAATGGTGTTGATCCATCATTTTCGACAACATCGATGGAGGCTGATGGTCGGAATCTTCGCCGGCAACATGTATGGAGACGGATGGATTTTCGTCGACGGGTTTCTCGAGATGACGTGCGGCTCGAGGTGGCATGCGGCTCGAGGAGGCGCGTGGTTTGTTTTGTGTTTGTTTTTGAATTTGATTCTCTGGTTGTGTTTTCCGCTAGTTTGAATCTGGAATGTTGTGAGGTTTCCGGTTTTCCTCAAACCGGGCTGCAAGGGAACCGGCTACCCTCAAACCGGCCATTTGAAAATAAAAAAAAATGATTTGCAAAAAAAAGGGAAGAAAACCCCATAACAGGATCTAGAGTAGGGTGAAGAAATATTTTCATTGAAAATAAGGAGACATTACCTCTTTAGGGAGAAGTGTGAAATATTCATGGATCACAAAAGCCTCATTTATATTTTCCCAGAAAAAAATATTTGAACATGAACCAATGATGATGGTTAAAGAATATCAAAGACTATGATAGATCAATCCATTACAACCCTAGAAAACTGAACAAGGTGGGATATGCTAGATGTTGAAAGGATCCAGTGATTGTATCATTGATGAGAATATAAATGGATCCTATCTTATTTTGACATGATGAATAAAGACATGGGAATCATAAAGAAGGAACATCATCAATCCTTCCACAAATGATTTCTCTATAATATCTTTTGGAAAGGATAAGGGATGCTCAGAAGGATGATGTGAGAATTTAGAAGAAATTTGATGCTATCAGAAAAGGGAAATCCTCATAGTTAAATCTTAAGGAAGATGGAATTGTGTGATTGGGTCATGACTATATGTCTCATCAAATTCGGAGAAAATGAATGTTCTTTTGGATGATGAACATAGTCAGAATTTATCCATTCACCAAAGAAACACAATTATTTATATATATCCCCAAGAGAATTATTGGCCGTATAACATAATTATGGAAATCACTCAGTGTACATAATTTTTATTGGTATCTCAGCATGTGAGGTAATGATGAAGAAGTATAAGGGGATGATGAAAACAATACCCATACCAGCATGGAAATGGGATATTGTCACCACTGATTATTTCACAAGACATCCAAACACATTTAATGAAATAATAATATCTATGTTGTTGTGGATCTTCTTAAAATGACAACACAATTCATTTCAGTTCGAGACGATATCTCATTGGATCAATATGAACAAATATATATCATAGAATTGTAAGGCTGCACGGAGTACCACTATCTATAATATCTGATCCAGTTAAAAGATTATCCTTGATTTTCTAGAAGAGTCTCCAACATGCTATGAATACTAAGATGAACATCAGTACAACTTATCATCATCAAACTGATGTCCAATCTAAGCAGACTATCCAATCACTTGACGACAAGTTGAGATAATTCTGAAGGGATGTCAATGGAGGATGAGATCTACATCTTCCTTTGGTTGAGTTCTATAACAATAATAGTCTCCCTTCAAGCATCCAAATGGATCCTTTTGATTCCATGTATATACGTGGTGCAGAACATCGGCATGTTTGGATGAGTTTAGTGAAATAAAACTCATAGTTCAATAAATGGTCGATGAAATGGTGAAGAAGGTTATAAGACCATCCTGCAGCACATTAAAGGTGCTCCGAGTTGAAAAAAGAGCTATACGGATAATCATCGACAAGACATTGAGTTTGATGTTGCAGACATGGTATTCCAACACATATCACCGTGGAATATGGTTATGAGATTTGAGGATAAGGGAAAGTTTAGTACAAGGCACATCAGTCCTTTTGAGATACTTGATTGCATTGGAAGAGTAACCTATCAATAATACTACCACCGAAAAAATCTAATGTACATGATTTATTTCATGTATCACTCTTAAGGAGATCCATACCCATCCCATAGCATGTACTGAATCCATTGTTGGTACAATTTTTTAATGATCTCAATTATGAAGAGAAGCCGATGAAGATCTTATATCATAGAGAAAACATTCTTCAAAATAAGAAAATTCCCCTCATCAAGGAGTTTTGGAGAAACCACATGTTTGAAGAAGTTATGTGGTAATCTGATGAAGTGAAGAAGATGAGTTACCATAATCTATTTTAGTATGGTAAATTGAAATTTCAATGGAGAAATTTCTTATGGGGGAATGATTTTAAGGACCCAATCATTTACTAATGAAAATTTCTTATGATCTGATTAAATGTATTATTATATAAAATGGTTATATAAAACAATTGAAACTCGTTTACTTAATATTTTTTATTTTGAAATAAAATATTGAATATTACCTTTTCTAATATAGATGTTGAATTGTGATCACATTATTAATATAAATACAGTGCTTTATCAAATAAAATTTACTTATCATTGGATGTGATGACCTCATCAAGTAAAATTTATCCATATGATGCCCATTTTTCAGACCTCAGAAAAGAGGTTGCATCCCTGGGCATCTCCCATAACCAATCCCAATCTGAGCATCAACACATTAATATTGAACAGAACTGTCTATGAGAGAAGTAAATGTTAATAGAGATTACCACCCGAGTGATTTTATCTGAGCCACCCCAAGAGTCTTTCACCATCGTAAACCTTACCCTTAGGTATTATGTGAGTGTTATAATGGGTTATGTAAAATACCATTGCACTATTATAATGTAAATTTTTTATAAAATTAATAATATACATTAATTTTATTATATTCACATTGTAAATGGTTTTTAATGAACAAATAGTATTTTTAGTTAACATCCAATTTCGAAATATATTTTGATGAATTAATATTTTCTTTACTTAAATAATATTTAAATAAAATAATATTACTAAATTAAATTTAATTAAATATAAATTATCATATAAATTTTATGAATACAATTTTTATTTTTATTAGGGTTTCAAGGTTGTTTTGTCGAAACCCTTGATTTTTTGATAAAAGATGGATTCTATTTTTAAAGTAAAAAATTAGAATTTTTATAAAAAATTTTAGAAAAATAATATTATTTTTTCAACCAGGACATAGAAATTGTCCAATGGTGAATTTTTCATAATTTTCTGGGACATTTTATTTTTTTGTAAAAATTAAATATCGTATAAATATATAGTGTTTTTTTGACAAAATAATGACCAAATAGTGATTTAATCAAATACTATAAAAGGTATGTTTAGACAATATAAATTTTTTCTTTAACATAATGTGATTATAGGTTTTTTTGATTTATTTTAAAAAGCTTCAGTGGACCCTCCAGGAATTATAAAACATTTTATCATTTTAAAAACATTTCTTTTAGATTGTGACACACCTCCACAAATGAAAGCCTAATAGTTTAGCATGTTATTCCATTGGACTTATAAAATAATATTTTCAACTTCACATGATGAAAACATGGGAAAAACCATGGGTTGGTTTGTTCTTTTGATTTGTGTAATGTGTAGTGTCCAAAACATGAATAATAAATAATTCTCTCCCTTTTCGTATATAATCCCACCCATGATACCACTTCTCTTCACTAAAAACAATTGTATGTAGACTATCCCTTGACCAATTATCACTATTATCCTATAAAACACCCCAAGCTCTCCTGAAGCCACTCTGAAACGTCTCTCATTCCTTTGGGATCACAATTCCAAGTAAGGGATTTCTTCTTTTCTCATTTTTTTTCCAAATTTCATTATATTGTTATTCCATTTTTTCCATTAAAAATGTTAGGGTATGAATTTTCAATACCCGTATACTTCCGTATTTATGTGTTAATGATGAAATACCCCCTTCTCTCTAATAAATTGATCTTACGTACACCAGTTACAATGCCGAAATTCAATAAGGGGTTTCTTCCTTTCTATTTTTTTTTCAAAGATTATTTGAGTTATACCCTTTTATTTTCAATTAAAAATTTTGGGGTATGATTTTTCACTTCCTCTATACTTCCCTTATTATGTTTTAATGATGATATAGCTCCTTCAAACTCATTAATTCCTCCCATGTACACTTGTTACCATACAGAAATGTTTTAAGGAATTTATCCCTCCTCATTTTCATTCAATAAATACTTTTATATTATGATTCTAAAAAACATTACATTTGTTGGGATATTATTTTCCATGACACCATTACATTAAATATCTTTTTCAAAATATGATATCCAATTTCTCACTCTTCAAACCATTTTATGATTTCTATTTGACGTCGTTTTTCTGCTAAAGATACACAAAAATTCATATACCAAAATCAACGTGTTAGTGAATACCATACCCATTTTTATATCAAGGGTATTCACCTGTATGAAAATGTAATTGTTGATTGAGGAGATACATTTATGTATTCCACATCTCTTATTCGTAAAATTAATTATTGTTTTTAATTAATCCATGTTGTATGATCTATGTGGAACACATAAGAATGAAATGAAATTATTAATAACGGTGCACCAAAATATCACTCCAATGCATTGGTAAAGATTAATATCATGATACATAATGTTAAATACAGTTTTACTCATTCTAATTTTAGTTCACTAAGTTTTTAATTATGCACCATGTTTAATGATCCTATTCTCAAGCTAATATCATATTAAATGTATTTTCCACATTTCCATGTAATGATAATCATGTCATATCATGCCTTTATATTCATGATTCTCTTATGATTTATTGATATTTGTATTTCCAAAAATGTACTATATTCTTTATGATATGCCTTTTTTACTCCCATAATTGACATTTTAGATAACCATTTTATATGTATATCCTCAATTTATCCCATGAATTGATAAGTACAAAGGAATGTTTTTGCCATGTAAAAGAAGTTTTCAATAAAGATGTTGTGTTTTATGTTCTAATTTGTTGTGTAATGTTCCTAATTTCACAAGACACAATACCTATCAATACTTTTAGTTGTATTCAGGGAATTTGTATGTAATAAATAATGATTATCTGTGTAATAAAATGTAGGTTTGTTATATTTAGGGTCCCCATCGAACAATTTAAGGACATTAGGAGAATGAAAACATGAGAAAAATGGAGAAAGAGATATGTGATTCAAAAAGGTGAATAAATTGGAACCACTTCCTTGAATGACATATTAGGTCCCTCCCCAACTGATGGGGGATGTACCATCTCATTTTCTATCACCTTCATGAAGTAGGAGAGAGCATCAAATCTTATCCAGTTAGCAATCGTTGCACCTACGTTTCACTGGTAAAAAAATATAATAAATGAAAATGTCGTAAATATATGAATAACTGCAACTTGATATGAGTTTCTTAGAAAACAACCATCTCATATCACATGCATTGACCTATGACACATGTAAAAATAAGAATCCTATCTAGTCACAACATATATAACATGTGCCATAGTGCATAAAGAATCAAATGAATTATACCACCAATATTGTTCTCTAGCATGGGGATTCAATTTGTTATCATCACATAAGTATGCTGGAAAGTATGGAAGAAGTGTGAAAAGTTCATAAGAACACTCATATAGTAATATAGGATACATCCCATATGATTGAACAACCAAAAAGTTAATTATAAGAAAAAATTATATTCAAACCCTAAAAAGGATCGAAAAATTGATCCAAAAAAGGCATAAGCATTTGGCATAAAACAAACTATCCAATTTCACATGGCATTATGCATAAACATTAAAAATAAGGTATTACTATAATGAAATTGAAATAAACATGGAAATTAGAGTATAATACCACAAATCTAAGAATATTCTATTATGTATAAGATTTTAACATAATGAATATGGATTTAATTACAATAAGGTACTTATGTGAATTGAAATGAGTATTTTAGCATGTAAGTCATATTACATTCAAAGAGTCATAATGCATGTCAAAGGTATATGTAAATACACAAAGTCCAAAAAACTATGCTCATGATTTGGTGTTGTTAAGAGGGACACAATTATTGTATATTTCTCATTCTAAACTTCTTAGTCAAGTCATGGAATTATCAAGCTTCCACACAAAATAATAAAACAATTATGCCTTTTTAAAAAGTGTCGATTAAGTCTTTCTTGTTGGTTCATCCAAAGGGGATATCATATCCAAAAAGAACATCCTAAAATTTGATTTCACAATGAGATATAGTCTAAATGGTTCTGTGAAACCTAGAAAATAATTTTAATAAGTTATAAGAAGTCTCTTCGACAGGTTTCAAGAGGGTATCACAACAGAACAACACCATAATCAATGAAAAATATGGGAAAGCATATATGACCTACCTTAATGTTGTTTTAATAAACATGTGCAATATCGAGGCATGATTTGACCTAAAATAGAAGAAATCAAGATTTTTTATAAAGCCAGAAAAAATAGTTCTAAATCCATCTCATGGACATAGCTCGGTGATAGTTTAATCAAATAAATAAATGGGTGATCATGATAGAACATATCATGATGAGTCCATGACATTTGATGGTGATGAGATTGGAGGTTATTTTATGGATAAATAAAAAACCCCAAGGTGGGAGTATAGGTTCATTCATGAACATGGTAGGGGATAAAGTCTTTAGTGAGAGGAGGTGGATAAGAAACAAGTGTTTTATAATAATCCCCACCCCATTTATCACACATTAGGCATTGTACTTCTTAGCCACATAATTGTCCAAAATGTGTGCAAACTCTGTTTTATATTCTAATATACTGGAAAATAGCTCACATTTGACCACATGGTTTCACTAAATGTACATTTTACAGCTGGTATCTCACTAGCCCAGACCCTTAAACAATCACACGATCATCCCCTTGGGTAGTATGGTTTCTCCTAAAATTTTGGCCCATCTTTTTTTCATCCTTCTTAGTTTTCTAAGTTCCAAATGATCCTCAAAATCATGCTAAAACACCATTTAAATATTAGGAATCCATATATAATCCTTTTAGGGAATTTAAAACAATAAATATATGGTTCATACCTTTGAAGAATCTGTGATGTTACAACCACACCTCTTTAAAACAACTTTTCATTGAGATTCACTTTTGAAGGTTGTATGATTTCCTCTGAGAAATGATTAAAATGCATGTAAATCGACAAGTATCATCTAGAAAATATCTATTATTTCATAGCTCCCGAAATAAATAAAGTTACATTCTTTAAAGAACCTAAATGCGACATTCAGTGATATAGATTCAATTCTCCGAAAAGGATATATCCACTCCAAGCCCGATATCATTAGGATCAAAATAATTGAGATGGGTGTGGATGGTAATGTCAAAGCTGAGATATTTGGAATAATTATTTTATGGAAGGGTACTTATGTGGTAATAACGACTTATAGGCTACCAAAAAAACTTTATCCACTATCTTGAAAGGCCAAACATATCTCGGAGATAACTTTCCCTCCCTCGAGATTCGATTATGTATCAAACAAGATGATACAAGCATACTTATCCGACGTCCCACCTCAAATTCCAAAGAACATTGATGGAAATAATTATATGACTTATTCCTTGATTGAGATGTAGCCATGTTATTCTTAATCATCTAGACATGCATTGAAGTCTCCTAAAAAATATAAGGACCTAAAAGAGATCCCTCCCATGTATATAACCATCACAGGGGTTAACATCATGGACATCTATAAAGAGCCTTATACGAAGCCATGTAAATTATATATATAAAGATGTTATTATAGGAAAACTCAATAATAGGAATATTCTTATCCAAGTAACCTTCAAAATCAATGATACAAGCCATATGAAAATCCTCTAACAACCAAATCATCTTTTGGGACTATTAATCAGTCTGGGGGTGATATGTAGTACACAGTACCACCTGTGAACCATATTCCTTCTACAACACTTGCTAAAACTGTGATGTGAACTGGGTGTATCATTCCAAAAAACTCAAACTAGGTACACAATTATGTAGTAAAATATTTTAGATATAAATTCTACCTAACTCATTAATTTATTAGGTCTCTTTTATCTGCATGATGTTAGTGACTTCGGATATCCTATCGACAGTCACCCATACTGCATCCCTAACTCAAAACGATCACCAAAACCCTATAACGAAATCCATGGTGATTTCATTCAATTTTTACATAGTAGTGGTTGATGGTTATAAAAGTATAGTGGGTCTCATGTGATATACCTTCACCTACTAATAGGTGGAGCCCTGAGTGATGATTCTTTTGGTCTACTTCTCCATTCCTCAACATCAGTACTGATGATGCATATACGTACACCTTATTGTAAGATTCAAGTGAAATTTAAAATATGAGGATTTAGATTACCTCAATATATTATATCGTATATCCGATGGCACCTAAATGTGTGCATAAAAGAGTAGAGTCTCATTTTTTTCAGTAACCAAACCCGTATATGGGTTCTCTCAGATTAAATATTCCCTCAAAACATGTTCCTATAGATCAAGTAACATTCTCATATGGACTCACTCAAGAAGAGAGGAAATAATTGTAAGAGATGGTAAAAATGGTTTCCCATGATATTCCCAAACATTAAGATGCAACATAGAAAACATAGTCATCATCTCCCACTCAATAATGCCCACTTGGACAAATTGTGTTTATGTTTTAAAAATCAATGAACCACCCACAACATTTCTGTTACCCGTGGTATATGAAATCTAAAAATAAATAAAATTTAGGTATGCCACCAACCTAAATTGCCTCAAATTCATGTCCTGACATGTGGATTTATACTATAGGATTTTATGATCTATTTAAACAAGGAACACTCACCCAAAATGTAATGATTCAAATAGTGAAGATAATGTACCAAATATTCTAGATCAAGATCATTCGTTGGATAGTTCATCTCATGTACCCACAAATGGATAAATTCACATTAAATGTATGGGACACATTTCATTATAATTTCACTCATATTGATCCATGAATCATCACAACAAACTATATAACATCTTAGGGATCATGAAGAATCATGATTGGAGATGTAATGGGCCAACATGTTGACTCGTAAAACGCCTAATCATAGGATTCAGACTACATGAACACTACAACCCTCTTACACAGGGCTGTGAGAGGAATTTCTAAGAGGGAAATGTACTAGTTGAAACACATGTAAAATCCCACATATACTATAAAAATTAGTACATAAAACTCATTATTGTGAGGCTCCCAAGAAACCAAAGAGCTCAAGATATGTTGTACAACATATACACCAACCTCTAATCTCATATGACCTATGATGTGAATCTCATTGCTCCAAATTATGAACTTATTGAGCTTCATGTAATGTTGGTTCCCATATAGTGTATACATAATGACCTCTATATGGGTGGTATGGTCATGTATAGTATTTGGGTATACCGGGATTTCATCTGTGATGTCTTCCATGAGGGATTCACGATACGAGTGAAAACCCCAAATCAAAAAATTCATGAAGACTATTTGCACATTTATCAGACCAAATAGAATATCCATGTAATTTTACAAGCCATTAATAATTCATAATTATTTATGTGGCATATCTGATTGTCTCACTTGAACTAGATATTTGTTCAAAGGTTAAATTCATCATAGAGAAAATAGTCTCTCCTCAAATCTAGTGGAATCATTCATCTATATAAGGAAAAAAATAATGTTCCTTCACTGTAAGATGATTCACCCATTTCTAAATCACACAAAACCACATTTATTGTATGCCTTAATGGTGGAAAAATGTTATACCACATGGTGATGTTCTTGGTTTGATAAAACCCCTTTCATATAGATCTTCAAAATAATTCATGATTTCATGGAGTTATACAGGTTCTATCTTATAGGGAGTAATGGAACCTTGTGTTTCACATGTAAATTTATATATGGTGAACTCAACCTCCCACTTACGACATAATCCAAAGAAATTGGTAGGGAAGATATTCCTGAAATGGTCCACAACTAGAGAGGACTCCCAGAGTTTCATTCCATGATCTCTCACAAAAAGAATCATTTGCTGAGTGTTCACTCTAACAAGTCTATCATATATAGTCCTATCCCTAAATGAATTTATATTCCAATCACCTCTTTGTATATATTTATTTCCCTTAGGTAATGAAAATTTTACTTTAGGGAAATAAAAATCCACTTGACTAATATAAACAATATGTAGTCTTTATCTAGGAAGACATTGAATTCAGTGATCTTATGGAAAATAAAATTATAGAAGACATAGAACCCAGCTATGTCATGGGAAAATACTAAAAATGATGTATTTCCCTTTTTTGACCCCAAGAAAAGTGTCGAGAGTCATAATTACATGGATGAACTCTATAGAGAGACCATTTTGTTCCACACAAATAATGATATGAATGTGTTTTATGTACTTATATAGAAAAATGAATAAACTATAGTAGAGGCTAATTAAATAGTATTTCTAATAATAGATGGAACTGGATCCTACTCCTTAAGTTCTTGTTTGACATAATATATATGGAATAAACTATGGACCTAATTTATAGTCTGGATAGCCTGAGAAGATACATAGTAATGTCACTAATGATCTGAATCCCCTTTAACTCAGCAATGGCCACTACGACATTGATGTGTTCATCTAGTGGAAATAAAAACTTATAGCCTGATGTGGTGCCACATATCACGTACCTGAAGGAAGTACGAGTACATATCCAATGTAACTAGATGCTGGAGAAATAAAAATGAAAAACACTGTAGATTACCCATTT
The DNA here is from genome assembly GCA_963277665.1 of Viscum album. NCBI lineage: Eukaryota > Viridiplantae > Streptophyta > Magnoliopsida > Santalales > Viscaceae > Viscum > Viscum album. Next base: position 873,291,880 of record OY728125.1, read on the forward strand.
GTCCTGTTACATGACATTACATTGGGTTCCATGTGCAATGGGGATTCCTATTTCCTAACGTAACAAATTGTTAACATAATATGAAATTAATAGCACATGTTACCTAACTAGAACTCACTCCACATGCACCCTCAAAATAAATCATTTTAGTAGCTAATGAACTATCGACCAAATGCATAATAGAACTTACCTAGATCATAGGGCTATATCCCCAGTATTTTTTCATGGTTATTGAGGTCGGGTTCTCTATCTTGGTAATTTTAGTCAACCTAAAACATTCACATGTGATTGGAATGTGTATCCTATCTAATCGATAATGTGAGTCACAATAGTCAATTCTTCACCCATTAAAGATATACAAAAACATTGAAGCTCAGTGTAATGAGAAGAATAGTCATGAAATATCATGGTTCCCATCTGAAGATAAATAAACTCATTCACTTGTTCTCCTCTAAATAAATGTGGAAATAAGTGATATGAGAATTCCCTCTTGATGTCTCACTAGATCATGTCTTGGTAATTATCTAACTAAGATTCGTCATCCCTCCAATAATTGGTAGTGTGACAAAGCATGCATGTAAAAGTTATAACCATATACTATATCGATGACTTCAGATTTTCAAATATTGATATCAAAGTTTCTGTCCACAACTATGAAACATGAGTACCATCATCCCCTATGAATGTGTATGGATTCTAGTAATGGATGTCCTATGTAAGCTATTATATAGTCAGGGTAGGCTGGGAGAACCTTCAATAGTCTGCAAAAACAATAGAAAAATATCCTTGAAATGAGCATTATTTCCAAGTAGAATATCAATAGTAGGTTCCTCATGAGGCACAATAGTATTTAAAATTTGTGCCTCATTGTACAACATCTACATAGTACTCTCATTTACACTCTCTTGGTGTGTAGCATGGGGACGTTGGGATGGAGTAAACCTACAATTTCCATGTGCGCACCTCAGAATATAACTTTATAACAAATGGTACAAGAAGTTAAAGAATTTAGATAGAGAAGGGAAGGTACAAAGCCTCCCTAACCATGGAACATTATATAAGTAAATAGATGAAAGGACATGAGCATGACATACGTATGAGAAAAAACATCCAAAAACCTTCTCCAAGTGCTAGGTCTAGATAAGAAGGATGGACCTTAAAAGGTTCACAAGGTATTCAGCCTACAATCCAGGCAAAGGTATGTTCAAAAGGCACATATTAACATATCGAGAGTAAATTCTTTTTAATAGGTTGTCTTAATTTTTTAGTTTATGGATTTATATAACATTTGTCATATGTCAGAATTAGTTGGATCTCAATCTAATACATGAGGGATCATACCCTCATTAGTTTAATGAAACATCCAATTAACCCATCCGTAACATATCCCAAAAAAACTAGAACAACACTATTATTATTAAAATATAGGCATTTTAAGATATAACAACTTGAAAAAATACAAATAATAGGAAAACATTAAAATTCACACTGAAAATAAATATGGCTCGAAATAATACATTTCATTTGAATTCATATAAGTCCTAGTATGATGAATGTAATGAATCACCCTCATTTCATCATGATGAAGTAATGTAAATCAAAATTTTAATAAAACCAATTTCATCAAAATCATTTATCAGGTACATCACCCAATGGAAAATTCGTATCAACCATCAATGGAATAAACAATAACTGCAATTCCCAACCCAGGAACTCTGATTTTCCCTTATACATGTGTTAGCTACGTTCAAGCATAGGGTCAGATACAAATTCCAATATCTTGGACTCATATATAATCCCAAACAGTAATAATGAGTAAAATAAAACCTATGATACCACTTTTTAGCATCCTAGTTCTAGATTTCACTCGATAATGCCCCATGACAGGCTGGTCACATGATCTCAAGCACAACTCCTAGAATGCTAGATGATAAAAACTACTACTGAGGGCCTATGGTGTGTCTGTGGATAGACTATGATCACAGATCTAAGTATTCACTATAGTAAACAATAATAGGAAATAATATAAGCATTATAATAAGAACACGATAGTATAAGTAATAAAAAACCTATGTTGAGTAAATAAATTGCAATGGAAGATGAAAAATAATATATGTAACAAAAGTGATGATGATGATGTAATAAGTCTATACAAAAATTGATGTGAGGGGAAATAGGGTACAAGAACCCAAACATTCTATGAAATGTATAAAAATGGAAAACCTCTATAATAGTATCTTAACCATAGGTTATGTCCTCGCCCCTCCCCCCAACTCCATACTAAGCAGCATGAAAACTAGGCATTAGATGAATCACACTTCCCTTTATCTGTACCAATGGTCATAAAGTCTACTTAGTTTCCCAATTAAACCTGAGATGTGTGTGAGAGTATAAATCACAGTGTTCCAGCACCCACGATGTCTATACCAACCCATTATAATGCGATAATTCAGAAATAATGTGACCTATATAATAAATTACAAGGCTATAAATAAATGAATAATTGCAACATGGTCCTGATCCTAAATTGACACCAGTTCCATATAACATACATCGACATATTCCAAAAGTCTAAATAAGAAAAATATTGTGGTAAAAATATATATAACAAGTGCCAAGATGAATAGGAATCTATGGAATTGTACCACCATGACTGTGCTATGGAATGTGACATCAATTTCCTATCACCACGTAATAAAGAAGGAATGTAAGGCATAAGTGTCACAAGGTCATAAGCATGCTCATACAGTAAAAAAGGATACATCTAATATGATTCAATGATAAAATTGAATATTCAATCAAAAAATTCAATTGGAACCATAAAAAGGATAATTCGAGAGAACCATACAAGTCATAAGCATTTGGAAAAATATAAGGTATGAAATTTCACATAGGATTATTCATAAGCATTTAAAATATTACATTAGAATAATGTATTTGGAATATACATGGGACTTTGATTATAATACCAAAAAGAATGGAATATTTCATGTATTATAATGTTTTAGCATGAGGAATAAGTATTTAATTAATGTACGGAACTCTGGTATCTTTAAATAATCATTTTTCTAAGTAAAGAATTTTTCATTAAAATAGAAATCAAGAATTCCATATGTATAATTCACTACACATAGGCTAAACCACTATGTTAATGCATATGAATTCCAAAGAGGGATCCAATTCATAGTATATTTTTATTCTAATATTAATATTCATCTCATGTCATTATCATGGTGACACACACATCAATGAACATTTTACACATTTCAATGAAATGAATAATAGTACATTTTGGTTGGTTCACCCAAATGGGTCACTAGTTCTAATATAGAAATCATAAAAATTGGTTTAACGTCTATTTATATTCCCAATTCACACAAAAATACTATAAAATCATTTTAATTTGAGAAAAATGCTTGCTGGAGGTATTTTATGGGGCGGTACAATAGTGAAATGCCAAAAGTGATGAAAAATAAGAGGAAAATAATATACGCCCTACCTCTATGTCATGGTAATATATTTTTATAGTATCAATGATTCATTCAACCTAATATAGAATAAATAAATACTTTTAGAAAAACCCCAAATTAGGACTAAAACTGTCATAAAGAGATAATGCAATGAGGGATGGAGAAACTAAGAAATCAAGGGGTGAAGATGAGAGTTCTTAGTGAGATGATTCAATTTCTTCTGGGGGTGAATATATCAGCGGATATTTGATAGAGTATTCATAGAACATCGTAGGGTTATGAGAGGGGAATTTGTGTTCCTAGTAGGGGAGAAAATTACTTGTGGAGGAGGAGGAGAATACATAGGTGTTTTAAAATATACCACTAAAAATAACAGATCACACAACATGTGATGCACAGTTTTTGCACAGATTTGACCATACTATGCAACAACTATGTAGTAAATAATTATCTACCATGGAATAACACAAGAATAATGGTATGGTTTCAGTAAAAAAGATTTTTACATGAGGTAACTCACTGCCTCATATCTTGAAATATCAACATGGTTGTGCAACTAGGCTATGTGGGTTCTCCAAACTATTTATCCCTACTTGTTCCTACACTTTTTCTTACTCATGGATTCAATCAAATTCAAGAAGCTCTAAAAACCACCATTTAATGATTACAAATATATATGGCCTATTTTGAGGAATTTTAACCAAAATTTATATTGCCTATACCATATCAAATAATTGGTGTGTTATAGATGGACTCACAATATCTACCCACATTATTGCTATAGATGAATATTTCCCTCTAGAACAACTTACCAGGATATATGTGAATAAATTGATGACAATACATGATGTAACATATTCAATATATCAAATTGTGATTTGGGGTTCACATCTAAATTCATGAGAAGTCTCCAATATTCCTTGACTAATGAAATGAATTTTAGTATGGCCTAGCGCTCACAAACTGATGTCCAATTTGAAAGGAATATTTATATTCTCGAAGAAATTCAAAGAGGCCACTTAAGGGAATTTAATGGTTTATGGGATCATTATCGTCAATTGAATTATTTCTCATAAAAAATATCTTCTTTTGGAGTATTCATATGGATCCATGTGAATATTTGTGTTGAAAATGATGTATAAATCTAACATGTTGGGATGATGTTGGTTAAAAAATCTTCATGGCAATGATATTATTCAATAAATGAAAGCGATGTTCCAAGCCACCCAGAAACATATCAAATCATCTCAGATATATAAAGTGATATATGATAAATACCATCAATGGGACTTGGATATGGACATCAGAGATAAAATCATCATTGGTAAAACACCATGGAAGAGAGTTAGGTTGAATGGAATAAAATATATTTTTATCCCAAGGTAAATTGGGCCCTTTGATATATTTGATTGTATATGATCAGTGGCATATCATATTCCACATCAACTATGTATGGATATAATTCCTGATGTATTCCATATATCTCTCTTGAGAAAGTAAATAACATATCCCTCAAATTTACTAAACTTATAGGTGGTACAGTTGGAAGATGATCTCTCTAACGAGAAGAAATTATTAATGATTTTGGACAAGATAGATAAGGATTTTTTCAAAAAGACAACATAATTTTTAAATTATTATAGAGGAACTATATGTATGAATAATCGACATGGGAACCAGAGGAGGTGATGGTGGATATTTACCCTCACCTCGTTATGTGAAAAGAAATTTTGATGGCGAGATTTCAATAGGGGGAGAATGTAACAAACCATATCATTAAATATTTATTTTCATATTTCTTATAATAATATCATATATTATAAATCACACAAAATTACATAACCAATAAATTAAAAACATTTTAAATTATGAATGAATGAAATAAGTGGTATTCATAATAATTAATTAAGTAATTACGTTGGAATTGAAACCAAACCATTAGAATAATAACAGGACCCATAGGAATAATAATTTGTCCAATATTATTGTATCTTATCCTTTTAAATAAAAAATAATATTTAGGTATCTTATAAATGAAAATATAATGTATTTATTTCATGGAATGGTAAATAGATGTTGTAATAATTTGAAATTAATTCTTTTTTATTATTAAAAGACATCAACATTTAATTGAAATTTTATTATTAATGTAATAACATAAAAAGAAAAAACATTTTTAAAAAAATTCATAAAATAATTTCTTATTTGTGTTTTTATAATATATATTAATGAGACCTTAATTAATTTTTCTAAGTGTTAGGAGTTCAGTTTTAATTTTAAAATCTATATTTTCAATAAAAAGATGATTTCAATTACAAAAAGAAATTTTCATATTTAGGAATTTATATTCTACACATGGAGTTAATTTTTTAATTATAAACATTATGAAAAGGATTCGGTAAATTTTTTTTATTTCTCTAAAATACATGAATTTTTCAGGATTAGTGAAATATTGTAATTAAAGAAATATGAAAATAATAAGTTAAATTTAGAATTAATTGATTAATTCATCTTATAATACACATAATCAAGGACTATAATTCATTATATTTATATATATATTGATAATTCTCAATATATTCAGAGTCAAGAGGCAACATAATAAACTAATGAATGTAGTAATGAGAAAACAACACTCTCCTCCACAATAAATACAACACCTCACTATATATTTTCCTCAAACCTATCATGATTTGAGACATATCCAAAGTATTTTATAGTATATTTCCGAGAACATATCCCTTTTTCAATATTACCTGGGCTCATCATTTTACCAAATCCAGTTTTTTATGATGGTTCGCAAATTGGAGAGATTAAAGAGGGAAAACCCCCTTCCATTTTGTGTTAATTTTTGTTAATTTATTCATCATTTCATGTTTTTTCCTCACATCCTATATCAAAATGTTCATGATAAATAAACTAAATTATATATATATGAATGATATAATGTTAATGTAATATCGATCATTAAACTCATTTCTCTCTCACTTTTTATTCTAAAAATGAAATAATCACTTGTGATGTGTATATTTACATACATTATTGAAAATGTGTTTAATATTTAATTTATATCCTTATATTAGGTTCATAAATACATTGTATTTTTTTAAAATATTGTAAAATATATTTCATAACCCTTTTTATGTTTTGGAACTAATTTTTTTACATAATACTAAATTATATATCAAATTGAGTTTGTTGTGATATATAACCCATAATATTTACCAAAACATTTATCATTCACTATTTATGTAATGATTCATCCTCGTTAAATTTAACCAAATTATAAATATTAAGATTTAAAACTACGTATTTTAATTAATAATATATGTTTTTAATTTTGGTGTAATAAACAGATTCTACATAATCTTCTATAGTCATATTCATGTAAAACAATTAGGAATACCTGGAAAAGGAACTATATTGAATGATGAAATTGAACTATATAACTCATATTAAATCCCATAAATTAACATATTAAAACAATGATGAATGAAAATAATGTATAATGTTTATCTATTTTTTTATTAATTAATTTCATTTTATTAACTTTTTTATAATAAAATAGTTTATACCGACATAATTTAATGGGAATTTTAAAACCCAACCCTCATTCTTTATGGTTTAGCCCTTTCATTAAATTTTTATATAGAAAATCCATTAATATTAATTAAATATAATTTATTATTTATTGTCTTATCTTTTTTAGGAAGTAAATTTTATCGTTTTATTTTACTAAAAATTTACATATTTTTACAAATATACTCTTCTTTGAAAAAAACATATTTTAATTCATGTGAGATTGTCTGTAATTCACTCAAATTTGATTATTCTTATACCATCCAAGTTATTCCCTATTTATTTTGGGAAACCAAAAGATTATTAATTAATTTATTAATTATTAAATGAAATCCATTTCTTTCCATGAGTTATTTTTTATTCAATATTGATATATGTTATATGTGTCATTCAATATAATGTAAATGTTATGATCTGACAGGCGTGACATGAATTATATAGCACATGTGAATGATATGATGTGACATGTGACTCACGAATTATATATTTTTCTAATTCAATGGGTAATGTGTTTTATCTCATGAGATATAGTGAATTATTCATGAATGTTGAAATCTAAGACAATATGTTTCAATTTGATGCATCACAAAATTTCATTCCTTTATTTATTATTTCATCTCATTATTATAATCACATGACCATATTATGATACTAGTGATTATAAAAACACCATGTTATTTTGATTCATGACCCTCACTGTCCTCTTACTGGGATTTTAGATCAGCCCATTCATTGAAGTATATCCTTAAGTTGTAAATTGTAGTATGGAGAACACAAGGTCCAATAAGAACATAGATAAGAATGAATTAAATAAATATTAATACTTTATTTCAGAAATTATTTGTATTTTCATAATTTTGACCAATATATTAAGCCTTTGGATCATATTTTTTTAATTATTTTATGTTTCATTATTTATAATTTTGTAATAAGTTATATATGAAAAATTGGGTCACTATATACAAAACCATAGATAATCCACTAGATTTGATCCGTTGTAAAACAGGATATCCTAAAATATTGGTAATGTATTTAGAATATATTTATCCATATAACTACATCCCTATATTTTTTCATCATGTGGATATGATTGTGGTACATATTCACTTGTTGGTAACTTCCATCAAAAGTGTTTGATGTGAAATGTCTTGATCATCCTTCTTGTAAAAGGTGTGTGGGCCTAATACATCAAATCTATTTTTACACTAATGGTTAATATGGAGCACACTTAATAATAAGTTTCTATGTTACATTTTGATATTATTTTAAAATGAATAATGGAAAGAAACTTATTGTAGAAATGGTAGATCAAAGGAAATTACAGGATTAAAAATTATGACCCAGTTTCGATGGAAAGACAGTTCTAATATATAAGAAATATTGTGATTATTATTTTTTAGTTTTATACATTGATTGTTTTGGATATTATCACACATTGTTTGGTTTTATTATTTTGTAGAAATGAGATAAAGGAAATAAATATGTGCAAGGAGTTCACCTATGAAATTCAAACAAGATTATTTTAATGAAATATTATTGAGACATAATAATTATACTGATAAAGGAATATCAATAGATGATATATCATGAAATTATCAAGGATACCTTGAAATAACAACAATCGTAAAAAATAATAACAATTGTGATTAACCTATTTCTTATGGGGTATAATGTAATGAGTTTATATTTTGAATCCTTTAAATTGTAAACTATGTTAGATAAATTCTGTGACACAAAAAAACGACATAAAAATTACACAATATATAAATATGTAATAATTAATCAATAATAATTAAACACTAATATGGTATAAAATTAATAGTTACTACTTTTAATGGAAAATTAATTAATATAAGTTAAGATGAATTTTTTTAATAATGATTATTTCTTTAATATTGAACATTATTATTGAGAATTAATTTCTTTCTTTTAGTATTTTTTTTAATATTTTTTAAAATTAACCCATGATAGTTTATATATTCTTAATTTTTTAACTTTTTCTAAAATGATTAATTTTATCTCCAAATTTATGTTTATGAAAAACAAAAAAAAATCATAAATTAATAATTATGTTATCAAATTAGAGATGTTTAATTTTTTTATAGTTTATTTATTAAATAAATAAAAATATTAATTTATATATATTGTTTCAGCTTATAAATGCAATGTCCATCGTTTTTAAAACTCTTTATAATCGTATTTTATTAAAAACATTTGGTATTATATTTAAATAAATGATTTTCAAAATGATACATGGTTATGTATTTCAATTAATACCACATAACCATCACAATAATTATAATAAATCTATTTACATTCTAAAATTATTAATAAGGAAATATAATTTTTATACAAATTTAATGATAATAATATCCAATTTTTTAAAAACTGTATTTACATGATCAAATGTTTCTAATTTAAATTTAGGCTTTAAAAAACAAAAATTCATATGATAAGAAATTAAATTTTAAATAATATTTTCAATATTATTTAATATAGAATGTTTTAATTTTCATAATAAAAAATAATTAGTAATTTAACTAAAAATTATACTCCCTAGTAAAAAGTTAAACTTGTAAAAAGTACTTTTACTGTAAGGAAATAGAAAAAAAATGTTAAGAATATTTTATAAATAATATTTTGAGATGATTTTAAATTTAATATCTTCATAAACTCTATAAATTTCAACATTTTATCCATTGTCCAATCTATACTGATACAAATTTATTACAAACATGAAGAGTGTTTCCAAAAGTGAAAAATTGTTCTCTTGTAAAATGATATGACTTACAACCTATCAAAACTCTTTTAATATTGAGAAATTTTATTGTGAACCTATCAAAATATCATCTTCTTAAACTCCTTTACACTCTATAATTCACTTGGTCTCTAAAAATTATCATATATCCCTTAAATATATAACCATAATCATGAATAATTTCACATTCTCAATACATATATGAAATCATTCTCAGTGTTTGTTTCTTATTAAAATTATTTTAAAGAAACCATAAAATTATTTAAAAAATAACATCAGAATAATTTTTTTATCATATATTTTATTTTAATAAATATAAAACCATTAGATATTCAATTTTGTTCACTAATAAAATCAACAATCTTGGTTATTGTGTACACACATATTACTGTATACAGGAAAGGGAGATTATATTTTTTCATCAACACACCACTTTTTTGTTGTTAATAATGTGATTTATGAATAAATATTATTTTTATAATATATTAATTATTTTTAAATGATCAATTAATAGTACATATTCACTCCTCTCATTCATTGGGAAAAGGAAATAGTAATCATCCATTGTGTAGAGAACCTCCTTCATGAATAAACACATTTTTGATTTCCTTCACATAAAAAATGGATGGGTTAGGATTATAATGGATTATTATATATGATAGATATATGTATAAAAAATAATTAATATATTTCATTGTGCATAATAAAAAACTAATGATCGTTATATGAAAAATAATTAATGAAAAAAATTACCCAAAACTATGTAATTAATGTTTTCATTTTCAATAAACACAAGTAAAACTCCCATGTAATGTTTTTATGTTATTATAATTAATAAAAAATTGTAAATTTCATTAGTAACACCCCAATCTTCCATGGTACATTTCCCATTGATTAGTGTAATAGATTTCATTGTAGGCAACAACTAGCTTCTTACAAACTGTGACCAATCAAACAAGCTATCACGAAGAGTAATAACCAATTTTTGAAATATTATAAATTTTATTTTTCAAAATGGAATTTATTTTTTAATTCAGAATATACAATTTATATTATAGTGCATTTTTGGTGTTTTTTAAAAACAGTATTTTTTTTGAATAGTGAAAACTATGTGTTATTAGTTAAAATAGTCTTTAATTTAAATAATTATTATTTATAACTTAAATTTATTTTTTGTCAAAATTGATACAATTTAACTAAATTATTTAAATGTAATTCATTGGATTCATTTTATAATAAGTTAAGATATATAAAAATTTTGTTGAACTTTTTACCGTCTTTTTATCACCTTCTAGGAGAATTTGCAAATTTGCATAAAACATAATTTTACCATTTCTGTGATTTGAATTTCAAAAATCCAAGAGACGCTATTAATATATGTTTTTAATATTTTTTTCAATAATATAAAATTATTTTTTTCATGAATAGTAACTTTTTACTTTTATTTACCGTAGTTAAAAGTAAATAGGGTAATTAAGTGTAAATATGATATCATAATTACCCTAAAACATGTCATAATTAAATTGGATAAGTAAAATTCAACCACAAAACCATATTAATAATATGTTACCCCCTTTGGTCCACTTGGATTACAATAGGACATTTATTATTATTTTATTTAAAAAATAGTTAAAAGAGTTAAATTCAATGTTTAAAAACTGAACAATTTTAATGTATGGTTATACACAATATAAATTCAACTATAAATATTAATTAGGAAGATAAAAAGATTTATTACATACTAATATTTTATATAAAAACATAGACTTTAAATAATTTAATTTATTTATGACACAATGATGATGTAGTAAATAATTTATTAATGAAATATTTAAATAATTGATATTATAAATATCCAATAAATGAAAATTGAGAGTTTTTATTAAATAAACTAATTTATAGGTTACAATGAAAATTTTGGGTTGGTTAAATAAAATTTATTCTAAGTGATAAAATTTTAATGGATTTCAAAAATATCAAATAATAAATAGTGTCAAAATTGACATAATTGCATATTTAAAACAAATGCAATATTATTAATTGATATACTATTCTAAAAAATATTTGGTTTGTAAAAAAGACATAGATAAGTTTATATATATTTATAGTTAACCAATTATGGTTATCTTGGTAGTTTATAGTATGTTTATACCCATATAATATAAAAATAAAAAGAGACAAAGTAAATGTCAAACTATTTATCTATGAGTTATATCTAAAGGATAATATTAATATCGTTACCTAAACATTTATAAATCCTATTGGTTGAGAGTTTTTTGACCCATCCTCACCTTATAATATATATATATATATATAATATTTTTTATCTACTATAAACCAAATATGATTTTATTATAATATAATATTTGAATCTTTTCCCCAATGTGACCCTCACCTCTCTTATAAAAGAGAACTTACCATTATCTCAAAATCACACCCCCAAAGCCCTTTGAATAAGCCAAACATTTCCCTAATATCCACACATCAGTATCCGCTTCATCCTAGAGGCCTTACATTAGTCATAAAGCCTACATATGGATTCACGTTAATCATATCAAATGGAAAAACCCGAAGAAGAGGTAATTATTTAATCACCTCATTCAAGTTCTTTTCTTCTTCCACTTCTTCTTTTTTCCATAGCAATATAATAAATCCAGTAACTTATACATAATTATATGTTATGATAAATATGGTTCAACCATATTGGTTATTTTATCTATCCTATAAATGACAATGTCCCCATACGTGTGTACGTAAGGCTTACTGTCTCCACGTCGTGGTGTAGTTTGTTGTTCAAGCAGTTTATTATTTGGAATGATATAATAATTTGTATAACTAATCTAAATAATAAATATAAAAATTTTATTGATTATTAATATATTATAAACCATCCAATTACATAAAATTTCTCCATCAATATAATGATATTGTCGCTCATGCGCGCGTACAAATTACCATCTCCACGAACACGATGAGAATCATTTTCCCATCGTAACCATTCAAGAATAATTTTCATTTTATAACTAAAATTAATTTTTATGAACATAATATAATTCTGTATATGAATCAAGCACATCTTATCCATAACAAACATGGCTTATTTAACCAAGTATATAATGGAAAATGAATCATTTAACACCCGAAATGATGATACTACTGAAATATAATAAATAAGGAAATATTATAGGATAATATATGATATCATATTTATCTATATAGTTCATGTATAATTTAATAACAAATATATAACTATTATACTAATGTTTAACGTACCCTAGACCAAGGAAAAGTACAAGGTAAGGGTAAATTCCTCAATCTCATTATTATTCAAGATTATTTATCAATAAGTTTTTAGAGGGACATATTTATTATTAATGCCAATGTTTCATAAAAAAGTTTTCAAAGGGATAATTTCTATGAGAATCTTTTATTAAAAACTAATTCTAAATGTTTTAAATAATTATTCTACTAAATCATTCTCATTAATGTACATGTTTTCAAAATGATTTTTAATGATTTATTTATATGGATATGAATGTTTTTAAAATGATAATTCACTCAAAAAATTTCAATGTGGTATGGGACACATTGATTCAAAATGACTTTAATTGTATTAATTTATAAATTGTGTGCAACTTATATTTTTTCATGAAAAATTTATTTTTCACTTAAAGAGTTTTACAAATCATTTTCATCTGTGTCAACATCTTTTAATGGATTTTAGACTTGTCTGAAGTTGATTTATTATGATAAAAATATTCTATATTGTATTGATGTTTTTTTGATATGTTTGACTATGGAATTGTTATTTTTATATGATTCATGGTTTATGTATAATGTATTGACATTTCATATGCTAGTTTTAATATGAATTTTTATGTTATGTTTCAACCTTTTCATATGATGAATGTATTGGACATAGTAAGTCATGAGTTGAGCACGATATTTCTCTATAATGATTCAGTAGGTATCATGAGATAATTAGATGTAGAATCAGCCAAGGCCTTTTTCTAGTTTTATATATGGGTTTTTCTGAGGCCTAAATAATTTTTATGTATCATGGTATAGGCCTTGACATGATATTTTAGACTATTCGGCATTTTACATCTACTAATTATGAAAATAATAATGTTGGTTCAAGTTGTTATTCGACTAGTAGAATACCCATGACTATATTTTATTTTGGAATTATTTACTAAGCTCATATTCCTTCCATGAATTTTTCATGTTTATTATTTGTAAAGTCATGTGTTTTTAATTATTCACCATGCCTAATATTTATGTTATCTTCTGCTCTATTGCGTACCTTTTCTGAGAGTTTGAGGTCACCCCTTTCTTATGTTTTATTTTCTTAGGATATGAAGAAGTTAGATATGAGTGAAATGAAGGCATAATCTAGGAGGATTGGATGTTTTTAATGGAATAAATTAGTGTTGTATTTCTTTTCAATTTGTATAGTTGAACTTAGGTATGTATCTTGTTCCCAATAATACTAAAATTATTGGTTTTTTGGGACATGATTCCATGTATCATTCCAATGATATGTAATAAATCACTAACTCTGTGTAACTGGGGTTGGGGAATTACAGACGGTATTATAGAAAGATTAGTACAAACCTTGGAAACTATATTTATAAAATCTCTTATTAGAGAACATTTCCCTAAGATAGACTTTGATTATTAGTAAAGAAAAACTTCTTAGAATTTTGGTACTGTGTAGATTTTGTGAGTTTTCCACGAAATATATCCCTGTCTGGATATGAGCATTTAGAGACAGCTCTGGAGTAGATATACCTGGGGGTAAATCCCAAAAACACCACTTTGAGATAGACTCGAATGAGAACTGGTGCACGACAACAGGACTTACTGCACTATTGGATATGACACTCCTAGTGGATATGATTAGAATAATTCTCATTTTCTTTACAAACCATTATGAAGGATTTATGAGTATATACATTCTCAAAGAAAACATTTTTATGATTTTTGGTTAATATCCCTAAACCGTTCAATTTATGTTATGTGTTTTTCATGTCTAGAATTATGTATTGAGATTCATAAACTAATCTATTATATGCCATTTTTTAGAAATAGCACCTAGTGGAAGGAATTGAAACCATATCAATGCATGTAATATATTTAGGTTTATCCCACATACTCAAGATATTTATAGTGGAGGTGGTGATGAAATTGGTGATGATTAGCTTATCAACATACTAGAAAAACTCACTCAGGTTATGAATAATATCATTACCCATATGAAGCACCCTGATCCACAACCTGGAGGATCAATGTAGGAATTTTTCATGAGGAAAAGGTGATGTCTTGTACTAATCAATGATTATGATTGCATGATACAAAACCACTTGAGAATGGAAAATATGGTCGATGATGATTTGAGTAGAATGGACCATGGAGTTTTGAACAAGATGAGAGTTTAAAAGGATCCTATTTTCATGGATCTTTCAAAGATGGATTTTGTAATAACCAAGGAATGTGAATCATCAATACATTTTCAAATAGTGGGAAAACAATCTTTTTTAGAAATGATAATGTGTTCTTAAACTGATGACGAGGAGTTTGAAAAGAAGATTAATGATATAAATGATTGCAGATTGAGTGACATCGTATATGAAGAAGAAATTTTGAAATTTGGGAAGATACATTGTGTTCCAGATATACCTGATAAAAAAGGGAATTTTTTGATGATTTTAATAGCTACATTTTCTCTATACAATAGAGGATCATCCAGATGATTATAAGTTTAAAGGAACATTTTTTGTGGGACAACATGAAGAGGGAGATTGCTGATTTTGTGTCAAGATTTATGGTTTTTCAACAAGTGAATGATGTAAGGAAACAACCTGGAGGACTAATGCAACCTCTTCCCATACCTGAGTGGAAATGGGATGATATTACAAAGTACGTTGTCATGGGGATACAAAATACTCCAAGAAGAATTGATGCAATATGGGTCATTTTTTATCATCTTACCAAGCCAACACATTTTCGTGATATAAGAGAACATTTACCACTTGAACGTTTGTCAAGATAGTATATTAATGATGTTGTAAGACATCATTGAGTACCCCTATCGATTGTTTGTGATCTTTATCCCCATTTTAAAACAAGATTCTAGAAATGTCTTCATAAACCCCTCGATACTAAACTTCATTTGAGGACTGCCTACCAGCCTCAAGTTGATGGACATTTAGAACGAACTATTAACACCATAAAATACATTTTGAGATCTTTATCAATTGAGTTTCAAGATATATGGGAACAATATTTACATATGGTTTAATTTTAATATAATAATAGCTTCTATTGATGTATTCAGATGACACTATATGAAGCGTTATATTGAATGAGATTCCACACACCAACTTATTATGATGATGTTAGTGAAAGAAAACTCATAGGCCCTGAAGTTATAGAAAAAACAATGTAAAAAGTGAAGATTATCCAAACCCATATCAATGTATCCTAATGTATGAAAAATAACTATACCGATAAACGAACGTAGGATTTTGAATTTCCAGTAGGATACAATGTTTTCTTGATGTAATCTCTATAGACGAGTTTTATACCATTTGGTAAAAAGGATAAATTGAGTCCAAGGTACATCGGACATTTTGAAATTCTAGAACGAATTAGAGTTGTAGCTTATTGTTTGGAAATTCATTGAAATCTCTCCAAATTTCATGATGTGTTCCACATGTCACTATTGAGAAAATACATGCCTAACCCAAAACAATGTACTCACCAATGATGAAATTGAAATGGAACCTGTTCTGCCATATTTTAAAGAGCCTATCAAAATTCTTGATACTGAGGAACAATTGCTAAGAAACTGGATACCTCGTCTGGTAAATGTTCTATGGAGAAACCATAAGATGGAAGAGGAAATGTGGGAACTAGAGGAACATTTGATGAATAACCACCCAAATCATTCTATGCAGTATTATCCCAGAAATTTTTAGGATGACATTATTTCACGGATAAATGAATTTAACACCCCAATATTCCACGATACGTTTCCCTTTGAATAATGCAATAGATTGCATTGTACGCAACATTGAGATTTTAACACACCACGACCAATGGAACTAGCCATTATTTATATTAATATACACTTTTTGAAATTTTATGAATTTTATTTTTCAATGTGGACTTCATTTTTTAATTATTAATATCAAAATTATCTTAGGGTGAATTTTTGGTATTTTTATGAAAATATTAATTTTTTTATGAATAGTGAAAAACACTACATTATTGTTTTAAAAAAACTTTTTATTTAAATAATTAATTATTTTATTTAAATTTATTTTACATAAAAATAGATAAATAATACTTATATATGATCAATGTTATTCATTGGATTCATTTTATAAAAAGTATAGATATATAAATATATTATTTAACTTTTTACCATCTTTTACCCACCTTCTAAGAGCATTTTCAAATTTGTATAAAACTTAATTTTACCACTTCTATAATTTGAATTTAAAAAATATGAGATACATGTAAAATATTAGTTTGTAAAATGTGATTCAATAAGATGAAAATAATTTTTGGTGAATAGTATCTTTTGTCTTTTATTTACAACTCTTCAATGTAAATAGGGTAGTTAAGGGTAAAAATGATATCATAATTACTCTAACACATGTCTCAATAGTAATGTATAAATATAAATCAACCAAAAAACCCTTTGAAATAAAATATGTCCACCTAGGGTGCACTTGGATTAGATTTGGACGTTTATTATTATTTTATTTAAAGATAAGATAAAAATTATAAATTCAATTTTTAATAACTAATCAATTTTTAATATAAGGTTAAAAAAATATAAATTCAAATATAAGTATTAATTATAATGTTAAATGATTTTCTATATAAAGGTATTTTATTTAATAATTTTATACATTAAATAATTTGATTTATTTATGACACAATGAAGGTGCAGTAATTACCTTATTAATGAAATATTAAAATAATTGATATTATAAATATCCCAATAAAGGTTTATTGAGACTTATTATGAATTAAAAAAATTATAGGTAAAAATTAATTTTTAGTTTTGGAGAAAAAAATTTATTCCATGTGACAATGTTTTAATTGCTTTCATGAAAATCAAATACTAATTAGTGTCAAAATTGAAATTATTAAGTTCATTATAAAAATACTATATTATTAATTGATATAATATTCATAAAAATATACGATTCAGCAGAAGGACATAGATAAGGTAATATATATTAATAATGAACCACTTTTGGATGTCTTGGCAGTTTATAGTATGTTTATTAACTATATAATATAAAAATAAAAAGAGACATGGTAAATGTCAAACTTTTTAATTAAGTGTTAAATCTAAAAGATAATAATAATATGGTGACATAGACCTATCTAAAACCTATTGGTTGATATGTTTTTGACAAAATCCCAACTTCTACCATAAATTATTCATTTTGGATCCATTTTAAATAGAATATGTTTTTATTAAAAAATAATATTTCAAGAGTTTCCTAAAGTGACGCACACATCTCTTATAAAAGGGAACTTCTTATTCTCTCCAAATCACAATTAAAATTCACATTTTTTTCAGCCTAACAATTACCCAATATCCTCCCAACTTTTTCCTCTTCATCCTAGGGGCCTTACATCGGTCACAAACCCAAACTAAGGATTCCTTTTGATCAAATCAAAAGTAAGAAACTGAAGAAGAGGTAAATACTTCACCACCTCTTTCAATTATTTTCTTCTTCCACTTCCTTTTTTGTTGTTGTTTACATAACTAAATAAGAAATACAGTACCTTATAAATAATTTTATATTATTATAAAGATGGTATAACCATATTCGTTATTCCATACATCCTATAAGTGACTAAGACATCATATGTGCGTACATACGTCTTACCTTCTCCACGTCGTGGTGTAGTTTGTTATTCAAACACATTATTATTTGGATGAGTATAATAATGAGTATAACTAATATAAATAATAAATATAAAATTTTAATGATTTTTTATATATGATATATCACCCAATTACATACTATTTCTCCATATATATAATGATATTGTCACCCGTACGTATGTACGGATTACCGTCTCCACGAATGTGATGAGCTTCATTTCCCCATCAGATCCATTGTAGAATAATTTTCATTTGATGACTAAAAATAAATTTTATGAACATCATATCATTTTGTATATGAATAAAAAACATGATATCCATAATAAACATGGTTTAAATAACCAAACATATAAAGGAAAATGAACCAGTTAACACCCAAAATGATGATTCTATGGAAATATTATTAACAAAGCCATTTTAGAGGATCATATATGATATCATGTAATTTTATATTGTTATTGTATAATTTAATAACAATTATTTAAATATTAGACAAGATGTTAATGTACCCTTGACCAAAGAAATAACATAGTAATGGTTAATTCCTCAATATCATTATTATTTAAGATTGTTTATGAGTAAGATTTTACAGGAAAATATTTATTATCCTTGTCCATGGTTCACAACAGAGTTTTAAAATGGTTTATTTTTAAGGGAATTTTTTATTAAAACATTATTTTTAATTTTGTAAATACTTGTTATTATTATTCATTTTCTTTGATTTCTATTTTTTCAGAATGTTTTTAAGGTTTTATTTATATGGAGATGATGGTTTTTGAAATGATAATTTCATTCAAAAATATCAAAGTGGTATGGGACTCTTTCATCCAAAAATGTCTTCAAATATATTTATTTCTCAATTTTGTGACTTATAATGTTTTCATGAAAAAGGGATATTTCACTTAATGTGTTTTACAGATCATTTTCATCTATGTCAATATCCATTGATGGATTTTAAACATGACTGATGTTGATTTATTATGATACGAATATTTTATATTGTATGGAAGGTTTTGTGATATGTTTGACTATGGATGTGTGATTTTTATACCATTCATGGTTTATGGATAAATTATTGACACTTCGTAAGCTAGTTTTAATATGAATGTTTATGTAATGTTTCATCCTTTTAATATAAGGAATTTATTTTCCTCGTTGTACTCCTTTCCTTCTTTTAATAAAAAATAACATGATGATGATGATATAAGAAATGTATTATACATAATATGTGAAAGGTGGAGCCTGTTATAGCTCCTCAATGCATCGATTGGTCTCAGGATACAATTAGACATGGAATTGGCTGAGGCCATTCCCAATTTGATATATGGTTTTGGAAAAGAGATAAACCATTTTATACGTCTTGGCCGAAGCCTTGAAAAGATGTTTCTTATTGTCTGACATTATAAATTAACTCATTATGAAAATATTAGTCATGGTACATGTGTTTATTCGACTAGTAGAGTACCCATGACAATATTTTAATATGGAATTATTTAATCAGTGAATATTTTATCCATAACGTGTTGATATTTATTATTTGTAAAGGACTATGTTTTTGATTACTCACCAAGATGAATGTTTATGCTATCTTCTACTATATTTCCTACCCTTACTGTTCATTTGAGCTCACCCCTTTCTTATGTTTCATTTTCCCAAGATATCAAGAAGTTAGTTATGAGTGACGTTTAGGAATACTCTAGGAGGATTGGATATTTCTGATGGAATATATTAGTGTTCTATTTCATTCCATGTTGTAAAGTAGAACTTATGTATGTATCTTGTCTCCAATTATACTAAAATGATCAGTCATTCGGAAAATTATTCCTTGTATCATTCCAATGGTAAGTAATCACCGACTTTGGGTTACTCGGGTCGATGAATTACACCATTTCCTATAATTAGTTTTTAATATTGATAGTATAGTTAAACACCTAGGTCTACATGATCATGATTATTATGATCCGCTTTTAAATTGATTTTATAACAAATAGAATACAAAATGAAAATTATTATCAATGAAGGCTATAAATTTAAATCTATTTCAATAATGTTAAAAAGTACAAAATAAATTTTTATACCTTTATTATATTTTAGTTTATATCAATACCACTAAATCTGGGTTTAGAGTAATGTAGTTTGTTGGTGAAATTCCTATGATGGACTTATATAATTTCTTACTTGATGATTGATTTTCTAAGACATTTAATTATAAATTATTTTTTCTCCATTAGTTTTGTGGAAATATATTTTTTTATAATATTAAATTTCTATTATGGTTTTCCTTTAATTATTCATAGAGAAATTATTGTTTTTAATAGAAACTAGAAATTATAAATTTTACTATAAATAATAGAAAGTTTTCTCAAAACCAAAAATGAATTATATATATATATATATATATATAAATATCAACCTAGATTGGTGTTATGTTTCAAGTTTCATGATATATTATTATATTATTATTTTATTATTTTTTGTGATCATGTTTTTGATATCAATCCAATAAATTCTAGATGCTTTTTGGATGATTTATGAAACTCATCATATTAAATAAAGTCTTTATGAGAATTGAATTATTTATATTTGGTGTTTTATGAAAACCATTTCACTTACTCGGGGTTCATTCTATGATTTTATAAAAAACATCACGAATCTCATTTTTTATTTTCTGAGTTATTTTATGATGTCATGATTTTTACACTATGAGTCACAAAAAATGTATGTATTTCGAAACAAGCGGGACAAATATCTCATTACATGGCATTGAGTATTAGTTCATATCTCAGGAGATAAAATTTTCATTTTTAATGAGTTATAAATTAGATAGGATAATAAATGTTGATTGATTTATAACTTTGAAACACGCAAATATTTTATGAGATATTTCTCTTTAATGAAATGTGCATTCATTGAAAAATTGATTTACATGTAACCCCAAATTTAAATGATATGCAACATAAAATTGAAATATTTTTATTTAATGTGATATTTATCAACTAGAAATTTTATTTGAGGTCATTGAAATGGATAAATAAATTATGTAAATATAATATTTAAAATAAATTCATTTGATATGAAATTTTTATAAATTAAAAAATTTCTTGATGAAAAATAGTTACGTTCTTTAGATACAACTCTCATGAACATAAATATTTTTATTTAAAAAATATATTAATCTCTATTTATTAATTATTTATTTAAATTTAAAAAGTAATTTTAAATAAAATATTATAATATTATTCTACACTTTTTTTCTAAGAAAATAACAAGAATAAATCTAGTTTATGTTCAATAAATCATTTTTCTAAAAATAGTTTTTTACTAAAATCAAATTTATTATAAAAGCATTGTATAAAATATATAGAGAAGAAATCATGAAAAAATGGGCCTCATATTTTGATTCATGTGGTTCAAATTTGTAAAATATATCTCATTGATTTTTTTCATTATTTATTTTAACTTTTGTAAAAAATCACCTTAGTGAGGGTAAACTTGGTAAATGTTTTTAAGATATGATTTCATAGATTAACGATTTATATTAGACATTCATTAAACTATTTATGGAGTGATGTTCAATTATTATCATAAAACTCTCTAATATATGTCTCTGTTGTTGAATTATTGTTTGATTTTGACATATATATTGTATACAAAAATGGATAATTACAAATAACATATTACTAATGTTATAAAAAAATTATTTTAAAA
Organism: Viscum album; assembly: GCA_963277665.1. Classification (NCBI taxonomy): domain Eukaryota; kingdom Viridiplantae; phylum Streptophyta; class Magnoliopsida; order Santalales; family Viscaceae; genus Viscum; species Viscum album. The sequence continues at coordinate 873,314,315 of OY728125.1, forward strand.
ATATTATAAGTAATAAATTATTTTTAAATCATTGTTTTTAATGATTTTTTATATACAAATAACATATTACTGAATTTTTTAATTTTTAAATTGCAATTTTCAAAATATTTTGATGACGTAATGTGAATGTAAATGAATAATTGAAAAAGAAAATTTAATTATATTTTATTTAAATTTTTTTTAACATGATTAAAAAATAATGATATCAATGAAATTCGAGTTGTAAAAAAATAAATAACCCAATATTTTATCCATTTTTCCCTCTTTAAAGTTACTATTAACTTAGATATAATATTACCCCCATTTATGTTTAATGTACTTATAATAACAGTTAATGTTATAATATGTTAATGAAGGGGTCAGAAAAATAAGGATTTAACTGTACCAAAATAATTTTTAAAATAATTTTATTTTATTTATTCTTATCATATCAATTTAATAATTTACATAATATATATTTATAATTATTATTCTTGAGAAATACATTAATTATATTTAAATATTTAACTAAATTCCAAATGATTATTTCCCCTCCTTTATAAAATGGACCCCTTATCTCAATTAATCATAGTTACCTGAGTTATCAATATTTAAAATAGTGATTTTTTCCCTTCCCAACTCTATTATACATTAATTATGGTTTTCCCTTCTTAATAGATAGTATTGTTGGTCCTGGACAAGGGATCCAAATAAGTACCATAAAAGAATAGTTAATCCTCATACCCAACATCTTTATATAAATATTTTCATAATTTTGTTTCTAATCATATATAATTAAAAATTAAATTATTATTTATATATCTTAAATTTAATTATATTTTTTTATGATTTTTGAATCACAATTATCAACCATCTATTCAATCCAATGATATTTGAGAGTATCACTCATGTGTAACGATGGACGACCACCTCCACGTAGTTATACAATTCCATTTCCATCACCATCAAATCATGGATGGTTATTATGATGTTTTTATGTTTTATAAATCATATTTAATATCAAATTATCCTTTTATAATTATAATAAATAATTAACATTTTAATTTTTAATCTACTGGAAGAAGATTATTTTTCTCTTCTGTATGTGTCGACTTCCACCTCTCATTGAGATGTGTTTTATTTTTCAATTTATATTCACATTGAATTTAATAATAATAATTATAATGAATATATTATATATATGATATAAACATTATTATTAAAAGATTAATTAATATTTAACATTCTTCCTTTTTTATGTTGAAAAGTTAATTTAGTGTGTATGCGTATGTACGAAAAACTATCTCCATGAATGATGTACTTAATTTACCAATATGTAGATTTTATGGATGAATATAAATATATATATATATAATGAATATATATGATATTTATCAAATGAATAATATTTTTTAAATTTTAATACTATGATCAAGGTAAATAGTTCTAAAATATTGAAGATAATTTCTTCGAAAAAAAATATTTTACACCCAGAAACGATGACTTAATAAGGTATTACTTGAAAATGGTTTTCAAAATTATGTAACTGGATAATTTTTTATATTTATATTATTTATAAAATTCTATATAAATTATTATAATCAAATTTATTTTTTAAATATGAGGTTAAAGCACAGTTGAAGAATGGAAATTATGAGGTAAGGGGTTCTGGTCTGAATTTAACTTTTTTAGGAATAATGTTATGTTATAAAACTAATTTATTTTATGAGGTCTATAAATAGTTAATTTATTATGTTATTTCAATATATTTAATAAAAACATTATATTTATATCATAATTTGATGTTCTACTATGAGGTTTCTTATGAATAAAATTTTACCAATGTAATAAGGGGTATATGTTTAAAATAATTATTTATAATGATTATTTATGATTATATTTTCAATAACCAATTTTAAAGAATTTTATCCCATGAATAAAATTATATTTAATATACTATTGATATTTATAGATAATACATGTTTTCTTTTCATTTCTTTCTATTTATGTACTTAGGTCACCTACTAAATTATTATAAGGAAACCGGACATTATTTATAAATTTTTTTAATATAATTTGTTATTATATATATAATTAATAAAAATGTTTTAAATAATATTTTTATGATTAATAATTACCAAAAGTAATTATTAAAAATTTATTAATTTATTAAAATTTATTTAAAATTAATCATCTGATGATTTGTTATAAATGATTTACTATATGCTTTTTACTGAAAATTTGAATGAAATATCTATAGTAAGGTATATAAAATGAATTGAATTTATAACCATCATGAAAACTAAATTAATTTAGTAATGTGTCACATTTGCACAATTTAATTTAGAATGTAATTTTTTCCATAATAATATTATAATTTTTAAAATATAATCATTTGATTTCTATATAAAATGTTCATTTTCCTCTAAAAATATTCTAATAATGGTTTAATGTCATTTTTCATCTGTGATAACATCATTCGATGTTACTCGTTCTATATTTGGTATATGTTCCAATTCACCCATCCATTATAATTATTTATATTGATATGATGATGATAATTACATGATGATTCATGGAAAATCATTTATTTACAATGAGATAATTATGTTATAATGAAACATTTAAGAAAAACATTTCTTTTTTTATAAGTTATGATTTCATAAAATGAAAATATTTTTTTGATATCCATTTAAATTCCACATGATATGATATGGATAATGATACGTGATATTTTAGTAGACATATTTATGATTTTAATTATGTGATATGTGGTCCTGGAATTAAATAACTATTTAATGTTTTCGGTAATGATGGATATATTAGGTGATAATAAGGAATAGACTGAGTAGTTAATTAATTTAAGTAAGGGAATATATATAATGTGATAATATTATTAATGAAACATGACTAATTATTTGAAACAATATGGAATTAAAACAACCCACTATGATATAATTTGATGTGAACCATGAAAAATAGTATGACAGAATGGTGAGTCAACCCAATAAACAAGAATATTCATAGTAAGAATCATTCAATATGTAATTGAATTTTTATACTTCTCTTTATTCCACAAACCTATATCTTTGGATAATTTGAACATATTAGGGATAATGTTTCTTTATTTATTTATGAAAAATATCGTATGAAATTTTTTGCTTTATATCATAACTCATTCTTATGGTCGATGATATGCTGGGTATAGTGTCCAAATGTTAAAATCATATTCATATAACCCTATACTTATGATATATTTATTATATCATTTATTTAGCCCTTTATTACCATTATAGAGTACATAACCTCAAATTTTTTTAGGTTTTCTTTCCCCAGATTACGAATAATGGTTTTATGAAAGATATGAATAAGAAGGATGCTGGTTATGATGATCATAGAGGGATATGATTTTTATCACTTTTGACTCAATTTTTATTTATCCATGATTCCAAAAATAAATATAATCCAATATGATTCAAGGTGGGATCATAAAATTATTTAATTTATACTCATAAATTACAATTTAATATCTATTTATAAAGAGTATGAATTTATATAGTTGGTATCAGAAAATTGATATTTCAATATAAGAATTTAGGATGAGAAAACATTAGTGAAAATATTTTGTAATAGTGTAATTATAGTATAACATTCTAATGGTTTTGTAATAACAAAGCATAAGTGAGCATAAACTTATGTTTTTGTATATTTAAATTATTGTGTCAATATTAATATATCTTTTAAATGAATTTTCATGGTACACATCCCTGATAAATGATGATTCATTTCAATTTTAGCTATTTATGGTTTAGAATGTGACAAATTATATAAAAATTTAGTTAAGATGGTCAATAGAATTTTTAAATATAAAAGTATCATATTTTATTTTTATTTAAAAATTATATTGTAAAAGTATTTATTTTAATGAATGTGAATTCAAGTCCTAAATGACTATATATTGAGTTATAAAATACGGTTTCTAAATGTATGATGAGCACATCTCATGTATATTATTCATCATGGACTAATTTTTTATGTAATATAATTATTAAATGTCATGTTATTCATCACTAAGTTGAATTTTAAATTATTTTATTAATGGTTTGGGTTTCTGTACATAAAACCAAAATCATTTTCTATGTACGGGATCATAATTTTTATATTCTAAACCAATAAATATAAATCAATAATTGAAAAAATATGGTCATACATTAGAAATTACATCAATTAAACTGGAAATTATTCATTTTCAAAGTGTGTGTTTATCATCTATTGAAGGAGAGAAACTAAACATTAATTAAATTCAAATTTTATTATATATTATTTATATTCCTCAGTACAATTTCCTTTTATTTTTCTAAACAATAATTTTCAGATAAATCAGAAATCATATACAGTTCTTCATATATTTAAAATACTGAAAAAAATGGAAACTATAGAACTATATGAATTTATGAAGAAACTCTAGAAGAATATTTACAATTGATTCATTCATAAGAGTGCACCATTATAAAGAATCATCTATAGAATCCATCTAAACCAAAACTAGACATGATATTTTCCATGTACCAAAGGTAATTCCAAATCCTCAATGGCAAGAGACTTGTATTTATTGAAGCTTTTAAATTTCATTGAGAATTATTTTTCCCAAAATAGGGTTGAATAATAGTGGAATAAATAAATGAATGACTAAAATAATAAAATTCAATGAAAATGTAATGATAACTATAAAGGGTTCACTACAATATAAAATATAGACACACTACCCTCTACATGACCTCATGTGTCACCACCTCCCAACTGACCCCACAACCCTGTTTTATTATCCTGGATTCAATAACAATAAAAATAGTATCCTACCGAGTTTCAACATTGCCTCTAGAATTCCTACTCATATTTTAGATTTTTCATACTAGGAGAGAGGCTATAATTATGGTACGTCAGGGAGACTAAACAATCCTAACTAGAGTAGCATAGGGTAAAAAGTTATAAAAAGTCAACGAACAAAAATAAAGAATATTTAATGAATTAAAATGATGGAAGATAAATAAAATTACTGAATAAAGATGTCCAATTCACAACATGTATAAACATGATTACTTTTCGATATGATATTAAAAATACATTATAGGAAACAATAAATCAATTAAGAAAATATAGTGAAAAATTAAATCAAGAAGAAAAAAATACCTGATGTATACTCTAAGTGCATCCTATGCTCAAACTCATTCTTGTGCTCCTGACTTCTAGGCACAATCAAAACCTAGGAAATCCACAAAGGATCATGATCATGCTACCAATGATGATTTATTATGTACCCCAATAAAATGTAGTCGCATGAAGTTTCATAGTTATACTCCGTAGTACACCACAAACAATGCCTATAGAATAATCCATTTCTTGAATGTAATAAAATTTCTGTATACAAAAATATCACAAAAAATTATTTAATGTAAAATAAAAAATTGGCCATGTCTATATCGTATGCATCCAATAATCCTATCCTGACCGTACTTACTTTTTCTTATGAATAAATGTATGAACTAACACTAACATATGAAAAAGTCGTATATGTTACAATGGGACATCAAAATTTATGCATCTAGAAAGCTCATAACCAAGTCATATTATTTTTATTAGAAGAAATTTCATTTTATTTAATCAATTAACTTACTAAAAATTATTAAAATTGGAATCCAGGGAGTTAAATTAAAATACATCATGTACAAATACAATGGTAACCATGTAATGGTACCTTAGTATCTTACTAAGAGTTTTGAAATTTACCAATGTTTATGGAGTCTATCCATGGTGAACAAGAAAAGTAAACCCAAGTATCAATCCCAATGCATGTAAAATACTCCCCCATGGATTTCATCCCATGTAACCCACAAATGGGTGTGTTCATCACTCATGGAATGGTTTTAATGTATTTATAGATAATTCTTCTATGGGTTCCCCTTTGGAACTAAACCTATCATTTATAGGTAATCAACATGCATGGTAACCATGTTCAAGATATTTTAGGTATCTCCCCCAACATTTGAAGCCTGATAGACTCATGGGTTTTTCCTTTGAGTTTAATAAAATTAATCTGATTATCTCTTGAGGAATAAAAAACAAATTCTTCCATTCAGAAATTAGAATCACTAATGAGTACTAGTCTGTAAACATTCCTCATTCATACAAGGTTCAATGTAGGAGGCCATATTTATAGGGAAGTCCCAAAGAAATTCATTAATACTAGGAGATATGGGAAACCACATTGATCATTCAAATTTAATAATTAGGGAAATATACTAATAATGAAACCATCCTACAAAATAAAAAAACTAACACAACATTTGAGTCTTAGAATGTACTGCACCACAACATATTAGTTTTTTTATGAAAACATGAAATTATTATAAAATATATAATTTAATTAAATTTAAAAACTATAATTTCATTGCAAGGATTTAATAAACTAGTTACAATACAAGTTTATGGTTCCAAGGGACTCAAACTTATAAAAACATAAATATATATAAACAACGCACTAACATGGGTGGATCACATATAATGAAAAAAACATTCAACTCTTGATACTTAAAGAACTCAACTTAAAGGGGTGATTTGGGTTGAGGACAATACTTTTATCCATACTATAGAGGGTTCGAATAGAATATATGTTGGTCAATGAAAAATGATATTTAAACTAATTTATGAATTATAACGGACACCGAGTATGTGTGGAAGGTGACACATGGTGAAATTTTACATGAATGATTATTATTGATTGAAATGATATATATAACCATCCTCATGATTATGACAACCGAAACATCCATTTGTGGGGATTGATTTATTCTATTTGAATATATGAAATATAAATATATGAACTCCCTTTAATTCGGTTAACCTATATCGCACAAAATGGGAACAACATGTCAATAGGTAAATGAAGAAATGATTAATAGGGAGTGTTAAACTCATTGATATCTTACCAACATGCCTCTATATTGATGAATTAGAGGTTGTTTGAGGGAGAACTTTTTATACATGGAAGAGGAGATGTGAGGGGATGAAGCGACATACCCATATATACATGAAGGATAAATAATTTATGGGGAAGTGAAAGAAAGATAAACTGGAAATTATTTTTAATTTATTTCCACATTAATAATGCATACATCAGGGATTCATACCTGTCCTAACCATGAATTAACCATGATAATGTTACTACCCAATAAGAAATGTCTACATTTCATTCCCATGGTTTTAGAAACCATGCACAAACAACAAGTATTCCCTATGTGAATGATCTAGAGAAAGATGCACTATCATGTGGCATATAAAACATGGATAGAAAAAAATTTGTGATCACCTCTAAACCTCTAATAAAGACAAATTGTTTCAACTAAAGGGTGACATAGTGTCAAGCAACCAGTGAAACCATGTCTGCCTTATCCTGATTTTAGATTTCTGGTCTTGTTCTCCCAATACTCATTGGGACACACCATTATCTTTAAACCAAGTCCAATGGTAAAAAATATGACTTTTAACACACAAATAATTTATTTACTATGATTTTTTAAAAACAAAATATCCATGAAATGAAAAAATGATTTTTTTGGAATTCATTTTGTCCCAAAATCCGGGACACTATAATCTCCCCACCTTAAAGCATATCATCCTTGAAAATACATGGTAAATTTATGAGAACATAACTTGACATAATAGGATTTTTTAATCATGTCCAAATGGACATGTTTTGTTTCCGATAACCTAACATGATTTTTAGTTTCACCTTTAAATATGGTACATAAGCCATACAAACTCGACTCAATGCTTGTTTTCCCTGAACTGAAATACGTAGGTGGTTCCTACTAAATCCCATTTTAGTTGTGATAAGATCTCATCATTCTGTGATTCACCAACATAGATTGAAGATTATGGAATTTGAAAATATAGTCATAGTATTCCACTGACAGATCTACCTATTTAATAATGCACCTACTTCCCTAACTATTCACAAGTTATGATTATTAGCTTAAATGAATTTTTATCTCCCAGTATACATAAATGGGCTGGTTATCCAAAATTCTAATGAAAATTCTCATATGGATGTATATTCACATTACTCGACCCTAAAAATTCACTCAAAAAATTCCCCCGAAATCGCACATGATAAGATAGATGAAATACCAGTCGAACAGTCCATAGTCAACTACTACCAAAACACTAAACATAGACAGATGGCGTTCTCAAAAACAAATCCTGACGAATTTTTTATGGAGGTATCTCAATATTTCATTGTGCGTGATCACAGAACCCTAAAACTAGATTCTGTTTATGTCTCTAGGTTTATAAACCACATTACATTTCTATTCCCCAGCACAAACATGTGTGCATTATTGATATATACCTCTAGGATAGTCAGCCTTTTTAACTATCCCTTACGATCTTGAATAAATACTGGGGTAACTTTGTAATCACTAAAAGAAGTTCAGTGAGTTCATCCCCATAAAACAATAAATGGAAAATATATGAGATATAGTTTTTTACACTGAATGTCGACATACCAATAAAAAGGACTGAGTCCAAATGTTCATCCATCTAGTGATCAAGTCAAAGTTAATTAGATTTTCTCCATGTATCTTTCCATGTAGTTATTACCTAGAATCCCAATTACACTCACATCTAATAATTACTCCAAGGACTATAAAACTTTTGAAAAAAAACAATATTTATACAACATTTCAATCCCTATGAAATTTGAATTTAAATTTTCATATATTTGACACTCTCTCAGTGTACCCATATGATGTTAGTATAGGGGAGATGATCTTCTAAAAATTATTATAAGAAAATGGTTCAAATGATATCAATAAGGATCCAAAAAACTCCCATTACACCAAGGGGTATTTTTCTAATAATATTCTCAACATTTAATAACCATATACCAAATATAATATGTGTTGAAAAACAATTGGTCTACAAATTTTAAAATGAAACTGTTTCAACTTTTGACCCACCAATATTAACCGATCAATGTTTCTATACCACCAGAGGAATCTCATGACACCTCAATCACATCAACTAAAGTCATTAAATGGTGTATGGTGTTTCTAATGGTCTCATACATGTCCACTAATTCATATTTTTTTTCCTCTGAGTCACAGATGCATTTTTATACTTACCTTCCCCAACTGTTTTATGAAACAACATTGACCATATTCAAATGGTATTCTAGGATTTTCCCAAATAATTAGAAGGACACTTTTAACTAGAAATAAATAAACTCATCCAACAATAGGATTGTACATTATGTTGGATTTAATTATAATGGGATCATATTCAATATGACACACTCCATTGACCACTATCTATGACACTACTCATGAGACATAATGACCTTCGCAACAATAGTAGGCGTAAAATATCAACCAGATGATTACTGGGTCAAACACCTTGTTCACTAAATATTTAATCCTTGGGATTGGAACAAAAATTTTCCCCCACCACCCAAAATATTCCACCATTAATATTCACAATGACATAGTTTTTGAAAAATAGGGTTCAAATGACCACTATATAACCCAATGTTTCATCATACACTTTTAGAAACATGATAATAATCACACATAACAACAAATTCTACCATAAGGCTTATTAAGGAGAACGATAGCTATATGACAATATCTATATGAAAAAAGGATAAATACACTCACTTTTATAATAGATAACATAAGAGAACTAGATCATGGTCCCACTACAAAAAATGAAAATTAAAATGATTCATGATATCTTGAGTCATCCAGCGTTGAATAGAAACAAGTGTGTCACATGGATGAATATGTGGATGAAAACTCCCTATGCATTTCTAACCCACTAAATCCAATTATTAGACAATTATTTTTTCCATTACCATTCCTCAGCATATCAAACTACTACCCGTCTTGAAATGGGTATCACTTCAAAATAAGAGTCCAATAAATTACAATCAACTCCCTTTTTGTACCACATAAGAGAAACTACACGTAAGAAACTAGAAGGTTATTTAGTGATCCAATAGAGTTGCCCAAAATGATTTATCCACTTACAGAATCCCCAAATTTATAATCTAAATGGTTTCAATACTAACAATGATAATTTTCTAAATATACTATAATTTTGGTCCATATGATAATGAAATATCCTTATATGAATCATGTTACAATTTCATTGAATCCACACAAGGAAAAAATCTATCTACCCATACAATAGGTTTATAATAAAAAAACCACATAATGTTCCATTTTATTTTATTAAATGATCACTCATTATTTAAACATTTCAAAGGTTGATGTTACTCAAAAAGTGAAATCATTTATAAGAAAAAAGAATATATATAAGGGGGCATGAAAAACTGGAAAGTTATATTAAAATTAAATTGTATACATTATTTAATTATTGATATCCCATTATAAATATGTAATTGATAACTTAAATCCCAATTATAAAATTTATTTGATTGTTGACAATATTTCACAATTGGATTATTTAATGAAACATACAATTTCAATTTATATAGGAAACACCCTTGACACTATAATTGAGATTTTTAAATTAACAAATTCCTCTTATTTAAATATATTTGAAAATTGATAGATTGAATTTTGAATAATAAATGAGTACAAGTTAAAAATTATGACAACTTACATTTACATACCAAACCATATAAGAATCTTTGGAAATATACAATTCCCACAACACATATCATAAGCACCCCCAACAAGGTTAGTCACTAATGAATACCAAAACAAAATAGAGACCTATGAGGGTACATTTAATTAAATTTGGGATGAATTAAAAGAAACTTAAAAAATATAAAAATTCAGTTTTATAACAACCTCAATTGTTCATTAGATAAGCTATAGAAACTAACTAACATACGCGAGGGTCTAGTTGTTTGTTTTATAATTGGGTCCATATTGGCCATTATGACCATGCAATAGATGAATAATACATAAAATGTTTTTTGATTTATTTAATGGTAAGAATAATTTATAAATATTCAATATTATCTAGGTATATAGGGATCATACATATGGTTAAGTTATATGGGTCTCTAATTCTTAATTTTAAAGAAACCATACAGCTTAAAAATTATAGGAATTCTCCCATGTAGTTAAATCCAATTAATATAGGATAAATTTTTTTTACCATATTTAATTTTTATATAATAGTCAATAAGTATGTAAAGTTAATTAATAATGATTCAATTATATATATTACCATGTTTCTAATTCATAATTATCCAATTAACATAACATATTGGAAATTGGATCCCATTTAACTTGTACTAGAAAAAACTATCGACACACTTAACAAATTTAAATGTATAGAAATTGGAATTAAGCCCTATAATTAGTTACCCACCATTTTAAGAATTTTGAAATGACAAATGACTTACAATGCATTATAAATAACTAAAAGAATGTACAGTGAAAATAGTGATATACTAGAAAAAGGAAACACTCAAACATGTCATATAATAAAGGAATGATAATTTATATTATAAGGGAATGGGAAAAAATTACATAAATAGATGAAAAATAATCATGTTACAAAAAAACTCATAATTTTATATAATATGTATGAAAATAACACAAGTAAATAATTAACTATTTCAGTCATCATAGAATACAATCTATTTGTAATGGAATATGCAAGGCATGTTAATACCTAAATGTCTATAATAATGCATGTAATTCTTCCTCCATTATATATTAGGCCAAGGATAAATTCTAAAACAAATAAATTAGAATGTAGTGGAGATTGAACTAGTCATGTAAGGTGAAATAAAGCCAACTATATTATATAATATCATGAACAAAAGTCCCATCCTTGGACACATAGGCATTACTCCAAGCGCAGGTTGATCGCTCCCATATATGGATATTTACTATGAGTTGACACATTATTTTTCTATTTTCTACAATTATATGACATTAATAAAAAGGAAAATACTATGATAGAAAATTGTAATATACCATCCTAATAAAATTTGAATCAAATAGCTAGACCAATTACCTAATAAATTGAAACTTATCAGAGGATAGTTGATGGGTGGGAGTGGATTCCCCTGGTGTGTGTGAAGGAGATATAAAGTAGGGTGAAAATAAATAAATGATATTGAGGTATTCTAGTAATTTAAATCCCCTGTAAATAAGAACATTGTTTCCCCACAACTCAAGAACAACACCAATTATTATGGTAATGGGTCATGGTTTGTAGTTTTTTGATAAAACCTGTATGAATTCTTTATCCCCTCAATGGGGGCCCACTGTTTATGCAGAAGGATCTCACAGTTTCATAAAAACCATGAGCCCCTACAAACCTTCTCTATATTTGAGATTTCATTTCTAGTGCTCCTAATACTCATAAAGTAACCAATATCATCCCTCGAGTATTCAAATAAGTTGAATGGAAAACTATTTGAGTTTTATAACAATCATAATTTCATTCAAAATCTGATATTACAAAATGGACATTACACAAAATGAAAAATTATAATCCCTTTTGAATTTTTTTTGTTCCAAAAACTCAGGACACATCACACAACCTATAGACAATGCCCATAATGATCTAAATTCATCAAATGAGATTGGTTTGAGCTAAAAATATTAGTAGGTAACCATAACAATTCATAGATAAAAAATTTGTTTCCATGGAAATTCATTATTGAAATATTGAAAAAAATATATAACGTATTTTTTTACTATATAATATTTTATAAAAATTCTACAAACATTCATAATAACGTTCCACATGTTTTCCACATCCAAACAGTCATTTTTGAAAAAAAACAACAAGAATATGTTATTTCAATAATTGATAGACCTTCGATATTTCACAAAAAACCCACACTTTTTTTATATGAAAATGGTTTCTTTTTAAAAAAATTTAAAATATATCAAATACACCCCTAAGGAAGATTTTTAACAACATAATGAACAATAAAAAATTGTAATAATGATTATGTTGAACGTTTCCAATTGGTTGGAAATGTTATTTAATGGAAAGGTGGAATTTTGAATAAGTGAAGACAACCATTAATATATTCATTTTTTATATATAATTTTGTTTGGATAAAGATATTGTTGTTATGAATAAGTGAATTAGATGATACTTATTACCCTTGAGATAATTAACAACTTGCTAAAAAGTAATTATACCAGATTTTAGGAATTTGGTAAATTTTTTTGATTTAATGAACATATACAATATAAATTAGAATAAGGAAACATGAATGTTTTCAATAGGGAGTTATGTCAAATTACATTATTACAATATTTCCCGAGAATAAATGATATAGGTATTAACGTGATTTTTATGCAATAAGAAAGAACTACTTCATGAGAAATATGGGATCAACACCAAAGTTTTTTTGTGAAATTTTGTGAAGTTATTACAAGAGTTGTATACTGTCATCTTTTGGAATGGTTATATGGATTCCTATTTATGGGTTGTTTTATGTAAAACAAAATATATTGTTTTAGAGATTTAATTATTTTCTCATTATTTGAGGTTTTATGAGTGTTGGATAACATGTTCTAACATTATATTATGATAAAAATAGGTGTAATGGCTTATAATTCAATTCATGGAGGTCGTAATATCATAATTCTTCAGGAATGAAAAAATAAACTACATTTCATGGAATGATAGAATAAGTATAATTGAATTAATGATTAAAAAAGGCTACAGTTTTCTTGAAGTCATGTAACTATATCTTTTTTTGAAAACTTTTTAAATTTTGTAAAATGATATAGAAATTAAAATTTATTTTGAATACCTTTCTTTTTTTGAATTGCTGATCTTGTAAATCATCTCATATTAATGACTCTTATGCCCTAAAATTTCCATTGAACATTCAATTATTTATTATTTATGACCTCAATATCTTATTATAAATATTCAAATTCTTAACCATGTCTGTGATATCAATTCCAACCTGTGTTATCTTCTGTGGAAACCATGTTATGTGTTACTTTGGTTAACCATTATGTTTCAAACAATCTTTTTAAAAGGGAAATTTTAGTATTCATTTTTATGATGTGAGTTTCTATGAAAAAAATTCCAATTATTAATCCTTTCAAAACAAAAATAAAATTTTAAGGATAAAATAAATTCAATAGGGGTAGAATGTCAAACTATATGATTATTGGTAATATTTTTTCACAAATTTAATTATTATTATTTGATATTTTTCATTCCACACCACACTGAATATAGATTTTTTAATGAACTATGTTTTGATTGCATCAAAATCACAGAAGAATTATATTATCTTGTGGTATATGCAACATAATTTTTGGATTTTCTTATATACAATTCAAGTTTATTTTTATATATTGTGTAAAAAACAAGGACGATTGTTTACTGATCTATAATACATTATAAATATTTATAATAAAATATTATTATAGATACGAGGTAGCTGTTGGAATGGAAGTTAAGAATATTATAATCTATATTGTCAAAGTAATATTTATATATATATATATAATGAATCTACATTTTATCAATTAGTTTAAATATATGATTTGAGTACTGGAAAATACTGATATTATTTTTTTATAAAAACGATTTTTCATTAGAAAAGCAATTTTATCTTAATAAATTACTAAGATATATTTTGATTATTGTTTTAAATAAAAATTTTATATATTATATATTGAATACTATGTTTCGTATATATCCAATATATTTGATAGGTCTATGATATTAAATAAATAAATGTTTATGAATAATAAGATATATTCTTCTAAAAAGTATTTTACTACCATTTGATCTAATTGTGTACAATGTTTTTAGAAGTTTTGTTAATTATATTTGACAAAATAAAAATTATAATTTAAATTTGGATGATAAAACTTATATTATGAATTTTTTTTTGTATTTTTATATGATGTTTCATTTTTAGATGAATAATGAAAAAATATTAGATATTAATTGAAAACTGTTTTTTCATCAAATTAAATTATATGATAAAATTATATTTTAGACTAGTATTAAAGTTCAATCAGATATATATTACATTATTTAATATAATTTTTTAAATATGAATT
The DNA here is from genome assembly GCA_963277665.1 of Viscum album. Taxonomy (NCBI): domain Eukaryota; kingdom Viridiplantae; phylum Streptophyta; class Magnoliopsida; order Santalales; family Viscaceae; genus Viscum; species Viscum album. The sequence goes on from OY728125.1 coordinate 873,329,392, forward strand.
AATTTTACTTTGAAAAAATATATATAGAAATTCCAATATTTTGAAAATTTAAATAGAAGTATTTATTTGTCATTTTGTATGCAGTATTAAATTTGTATAAATATTTCCCACTCCATTGATCCGAATTTTTGTAAAATAAACTACATATTTTTTTATTCAAATAATATATAATATTTATTAAGGAGAAATTATTTTTAAAAACATATTTGTTAATGTAATTAAAATTAAATATAATGATTATGTGAAAGTCAGATTTACATGGGAATAATCGTTACTAGTAATTTCAAAAAAGAATAATATAGTTGACAAAAAGAAATTAGATGGAAATATTTCTCCCCTAAATTACCATACAATGTATTTTGGTTTATTATTGGAACAACATTTCATAGTAAAAATGTTTTTGGAATTCCATTTTAAAAAATTATCTAGAATTCCACTCACCCGCCAATATAGAAAGGCATTCAACCCTCCACCCAATTCATATTTATCATTCCCATTTTCTCACCCAAAATCCGATCAAATAATCTCCCAAAATCCATAACATAATCATCTATGTATTCCTTTAGGAGTAAATCTAACCATGAAATACCTTTTGTGATATGTGAAAGGACTTATCGAAGAATAGTTAACATAATTCCTTAAGCTCTTTTAAGTTATGTTTTTCTCGAACACATAAATTATTATCATTAAATAATTATATATTAAAAATAATTTGAAAAATATACTAAGATATTTTTATTCTATGTCTCCTCCCTACACTTATAGAATCTTTTTTTAATGTGTCAAAAACCTTACGTTCTAATGTGCGCCGAACTACCATCTCACAAAATGATAATGTTTAGTTTCACTTTACCACATATCATGGTTGGTAATTATTATTTGAAATGAATCTGTAAATATTTTATATGATATATATGATTTATTAATTCATTTATATTTATTATAAAACATAGATCTTCTTGGTTTTCATTATGTTTAAGTATGATATTTTATGGAGATGTATGGACTACCTCCTCCTCAATGAGATGTTATTCGTTCACACATTACATAGAGATAATTGATGATGATTTTAGTGACAATATATGTAATTAATGAAATAATAATTCAATGATAATTATATTATATATATAATGTTATTTAATTATTTTATTTAATCCTAAAATTATAAGAAAATAGTGTTCATGTGTACATACGCCATACCATCTCCATAAACGTTGTATTATTCTTCATACTTATATATTATCTATATTATTATAAGTAAATATATACTAAATATATTTAATATCTATACATTGTTTTTAATTCATTATATAAGTAAATTTTTGTTTTTTAATAGGATCAACAATAACATGTCAATACATTTTTGAAAATAATGTGGATATTAATTGAAATGTATAGTTAACTCAGAATCAAAAATAAATGGGTAATATAAAGTAATAACTAAAAAATATATGGTATAAAATATACCAATATTGTTTTGTAATAGATTAATAATACTATTATATATATTATACATCATGTTTGAATGTGTATGATGAAATTTGAGACCTAAGGTAAGGGTATTCCATTTCACATTATATTTCCATGAAATAAATAACTAATTCACCAGACATTTGAATATATTGGGTTTATATAACTACCGTTGAATTACTATATTATACATATAACAAAATTTATGGTTATATAAATATCCAATTTATTATATATTTTTCATGGTTGTTTTGTTTAAAATAATACAAAATTGATAGATTAATTGTGCACAATTTTCTTTATTTTAATCACATGCCCTATTATGCATCTTTATTTATCTATGAAGTATATATACTAATATTGGAAATTTAATATAATTAATATCATTATTTTAATTAATTTTTATGATTCAAGTAATTTAATTATTTCTAATTTTTTTATAATTAATTTTACCATAATTATAATATTTTACAACATAAATATCATGAGTTATCAAGATTCATTAGGATAATGCTTAAATTAATCAAATATTTGATCCATAGATCCTGAAATCTAAACAATTTCCACAAACAATTAATATACATGTTTTATCCATGTAATGGATCCATTTATCCACTATTTGGTTCTTATAATAATTAATCAAATATTTTAATGAAAACCTAACTTCATTTCATTATTCTTCCAAAAATATGTGTTATTTAAAAATACATATTTCTATAAAAGTTTTCAAAAATGAATTTCTGTTATCATATGATCATTAGAAGAAATTTTTCCATTTTAATAAAATTTCAAAAATTAGTTTTTCATGGAATTTTCATTTCATTTTTTGATCAAGGATTTTTCTAAACTCTAAAGGTACAATGCAATGTTTGTTAGGAATGAATATACCTTCCACCCAGAAAATAATTTAACTGATTTATCCATTGTATGTTTACATGGTTATTTTTTTAAAACAATTTTTTCCTAGTATTATAAATTTTTTTTATTATAAACTTGTTTCTATGAAAGAATTATTTTAGAAATATATGATTAAAAGGTGTTTTCAATTATTTTCAAAACCTTAATTGTATGATAATGAATGGTTCATTTCAAAGGATTTAAATAATAACAAAGACTCTTTTATTATTAATCATTTTATTTGAAAACATTTTTTTAATTTTTTTTTGACATTTCATTTATATATTTTCTTGTAAAATGAAATAGAATATTTCTTCAAGCCTCTTTTATATTTTTTTAATGAAAATGTTTTTCAGATACTATAAATAAAATTTGAATATATTTTAATGAAAAATAATTTATATATTTTTTCATGCATTATTAATATGTATTCAATGTATTTTCAAATAATATTTTTTCAAAAAGAATTTATGTTTTAAAAAAAATTCTCAAATAAGAATGGATTTTTCCTCAATAAATATTTTTAAAATATATTAATAAACTCTTTTCCATTTAAAATCGAATCCATTATGTAATTAAAAAATTTATTGTAATGGTTTCAAAGATTACATTAATATTTTTTATATAAATGTTTTTTTTTGGCTGGCATGATATTGACGAACCCCATTACACTTTAATGTATTATATGTTTAAGAATTATATACCCCATTCATGGGTTATATGTCTATGAAATAAACTTTATTCCACAGTTTATGATTTGATGAAATTATTATAAAACATATCTATATATAAATATTAATAATATTATTATGTGTTAATGAAACCCATTACATTTTTTTTATTATATAATTTCTTGCGATCATGGGGAACGTGTATATATGATTTCATTATGATATATGTGAGTCCTATATCTCCCTCTTAAGTATTAGTGAATTATTTTTATCTCTCAAGTTAATTATAGTAATCTAGTCGATATGATTTATCCACCATAGAGAAATGTGGAAATATGATCCCTTATGTGAATATGGGGAAACCAGATGCACAATGAGAATATTGGGAAATCATATCCACTATGGGGAGAAGGTAAAACATGACCCACTATGGGAAGATGTTGAAACCCGATCCATTATTAGGAAAGGACTACAACTGGGGTTTTTTGTGTGTCTCATCCTGTAGAAGTATTCCATATGTTGTGTCTTGATATGTGTTTGGAAAATAACCTTGATTTATTGGTAATGATATTAAATGAATATGTATTTTATATAAATCATATGTCAAATGTGTATGATATGAACACACATACTAATATATTGATAATATTATGATTCATTTATTATGAACACCAAATATTGTTTTCATTTAGAATTATTATGATCATTGATATATTGGGTGCGACCAACAATATTTATACTCATGTTCCCAATCCATATTATTCATGACATTCATAGATATTTCCTTAATTTTCCCATACTAAGCATCTGATTTCACCCCTTTCTTAGGTATCCTTTCCAGTAGTTTGGAATTAATTTTTGTTAACATTGAATTAATAAGGAGATATCATTATTGGAATCATTGATGTTATCTCAATGGTTTTGTTTCAAATATTCCAAAGGAAACCAACTAATATTGTCTTTGGGAAATTTTTTATAACATATTAGGTATAAGATGAAAATGATTTAATTTATACGTACATCAGACATGGTAGTTTATAAGGACTCCCAAAAACATCCCAGGACTACCCCTTCTTGATGATGGTTTACTCCCAAGGTTGTGCAAGCTTAAACACTACACTCAAATACACTTATGTAGCATCCTGTATATGTAACTCATGCATTTGACCCCCTTGGGACTCTATATGTGGTAGTTACCATAAAAAACTACCACAACTCTACTACATTTCCCATTTTTATTTCCTATATATCCTATTTTTCTTAGATATATGCTGAGCATTTAGTTTGTGGGAAAACTATCCTATTTACTATATTTTCTTTATAAACACCAAGAAAAATTTATTAAATACAATGTATATTAATCACATTATGTAATAAAATTACAAATTTAATATATCATCCTTTTAATAATTAAAAACTCATCTTCATTCATATCCATAATTTCACATTATTTTAATAAAACAATTAAATATAATGGAATATCAACTAAATGATTTCCAAAAATCAATAAAAATGAATACAATTAGGCATGAAATTTTCTTTTTTTCAAATACCCCCATATATAATCAATGATTTTTATCAACAATAAAATATTAATAAGGAATTAATAATGGAACCAATATGATTAATATTCAAATATAAACTTATTAAATCCATAATATTTTCAATATGAAATAAAATAGTTAAAATTCACAAAAAAAATATCTATTTAATTTATCAATTTTCAATGAAAGAATAATATAATGAATTTTACTATTACCTATAGAATAATGATGGATATTATCCTTTAATTTATTATAATTCCTTATAATCCCATTAATATTATATCAAATATAGAATTAAAAAAACTCCTTTTATTGGTTATTATCAAAATATATCATAATGAATTATTTATGCACCATCAGTAAATCTTTCCTACTTTTATCCTTTTGTTATTTTTCATTTAACTATTTAATATTTTTTTCTCTTTTGAATGTTATAATTATAATAAACCCCACATCAACCACATAACCACATATGATAAAAATAATAGGTCTTATAAGTGTATTTTTCTATTTTTATATTTCACAAACATTCATTTCAAATATATTTTTCTTATTTTTTTAATATTCTATGTTTTATTCAATTGGGAAAAATAGTAAACAGTATAATGTATGAATCAAAAATTATTCTCATTAAAAAAATTAACCCATGAAATTATTCAATACAATTTGAATTACCCCTTAAAATATGAATTTATTCAACCCCACAATTCAACATTAAAATATCATGCCAATACTCATAGTAGGTTATAAATGGATAAAAATGGATTTAATCATGCCTCATCCTTAACAAGGCTATTCATTGTTTATAGTAATTGAATAAGGATTGATGTAAGGGTGGTATTTTAAGGATAATAAATTTCAAAAATATTCCTCAATTATTTTAAATGTGTTTTTGTCATTCATATATTTTACAAGTTCAAATTCATTTGTAACAAGTGGAATATAGAAATATAACTCAAAAAAATGATAAATAATAATTATGAAGTACATTGTCTATAAATGCTTTGTGGAACAGACCATTTTATATTTTTTAATCAAATAATACATGCAGGATAATAAAAAAATTATATGAGTTTTAGAAAATCAATTTATGAAAAATGGTTGTAAAATATCAATTACAATAATCAACTAATTACCACAATTTAGTTTTCCTTATATTGATATGCATTCATTATTTTATTCATCAAAATCTCCATTTTATCACTCGGTCTTATTAACATTTAAATATAAAACATGTCATCATTTGGTTCCTAATAAAATCATGTCTCCTAGACTATTCAAGTGTATCATAAACTCAATAATGGGCATGAAATTTCATCTTGCATTCTCAGAACATGTTTTTCGGAAATAATATAAATAGTAAAAAAGATAAAAAAATAAAACTGAACACCCATTACCATGATTCTTAGTACAATTCATCAAATATTTTAAACATTATTTTCCCATCATAAGACTATGAAATAAAATTATACAATTAAGAAAAACTATCATGTCATTTAAGCAAAAAAAATAATAGGGAGTGGGATGCATTCTAGACTAATTCGTGAAAATAAATTGAAATCTAAACTCAAAGAATGAAAATAATGTTATAATTATTGGGATGATCCCCCTAGTTAACCCTAAATATCTTGCTTCCTCTGGATGGTATTACCATAATTTGTCCTTAATCATTTGGCGGTTGGATTATCTTGCATTTTAACCACCATGAATGGCATTTCATTTCAAATAATTCTTCATTCGTGTAGAGGAATGATACATGGACATATTATACACTATACACAACATTCACAATCGTGTAAAAATTCCATGGAGGGGGTAAGAAGAGTATGTATCATCTCCTTCTTGACTTCTTCTTTTGAAACCACCCCTTTCATGTACAATTGTAGCTCATTTTAGACTTCATGGTTTGGATGTTCAAAGATAATGTAAATAAATGATTTTACGTGATCCAAAGTATAATTTTAATATTTAATAAATAATTTATCCCATTAAATATTATCATTGCTATTTATGATTTATTTAGGCTCAAAATTATGTATTCAATCATCAGATTCCTAAAATTCATTCTTTTTGAAATCAGGTTGCTCCATGTGTTTCTCCAAAGGGGTTGAACTGGTTTCTTTATAATTTTCTAAGCCATGGAAGTAACTGAAAGATTATAAAAAGTTGAAATTAATTATAAGTTATACTCAAATTATATTTATTAGAATATTAAATAAAATAGTACAATAAATGATAGTTTTCTTGACTGGTTTTTGGTTCAATCACTACCTCAATAGTAAGTACTTATTGATGATTGATTTTAATGGATGGTGGAATTTGGTCAGGTTCCTCTATATTTTCATCATGTTCCATCCCAATTGTTTCATATTACTCTTCAATTGATATCATTACATGAAATTTTATTGTATATTCTGCTTTTTTGGGATTGGTGATATCATGTTGTAAATCATATTCAGGTTACACATCATCTAGATCATTGTATTCTCCAATAGTTAGCTCTGGAGGAAATTTTTTCTCATCATGAATCCACTATAACTCTTGATGGTTGTTTGGTATTTTTCTCATAAGATGGTTGGGCTATGGATACTCCTAAATTTTTTCCCCCGCCTCATTGATATATTCAGTAAAACTTGTTAGCCTTTCTTTCTCTTAGTTCATTATCATCAATCACTGACAATCAACATTGACTTCACCAATCTGAACATCCTATTTATGAAATGAAATTCTGGTGTTAATCTCATTTATCATATTCTGGACTAGTATGGTGAGTTCATTGCACTATTATAGGATATACACCTCTATATAATTTCGAAATATTGTTATATTCACATTAGATTAGTTATCAATGGATTGAAAAAATTGAAATTAAAAACGACCTGGAAAACAACATGTTTATGTTTTTTTGGAAAATATTTAGATCTATAAAATGATTTTAAATAGAAAATAAATTAAACTAATAAATATATCCCCATAAAAAATCTAGTATTGTTGAATTCTTATAATATGTAGTAGATAAATAAAGGTATTTTTCTAGTGCAACATAGTGGATGAACAAGGTTATCTCACTTGACTAGTTTCATTGATTATTCACTGATTTATTCTAAATCACATAAAAAATATTTTTCAATGATTATTTAATGAAATAAATGATTAAACATTTTTTTATGTTTTCATTTTTTAAGGTAATAAAATGATTTGATATTTGAGAATTTATACTAAACTAACATGCAATGTTATATAGAAAGATTTAACAAAGAAATAATTATTTCCTGGTTAATTTTTTAGTGCATCAATTTTTAATTTTTTTTAATACAAATATGTGAAATATCAGGATTTTTTAGTATTATTTTTATTAAAAAATTGTTGAATATTTGAATACATGGGAAAAGTCAATTTCACCTCATTATATAATCAGGGTAGTTGATAAACCATGGTCTACGTTGTTCCATCTTCAAATACCTATACATATCAATTTCATTTCGTCGTTATATTCAGTCAACTTCTTCATGTTAAGAGTTAGCTAATTAATAGAGTTAAACATTATTAAATAAAAGAATAGAAAAAAACTGATGTCCATGGACCATGGTATATTCGGCACAGTTATTCATGTCACAATTATTTATAAAATTTTTTAAAGATACATGAAGTAGTGATTAAAGAAAACATTTACCTAATTGGGCCATGACTTTAGTTATCCCCTCATTTTAGAAAGTCATAGGTCATAATGGGGTGGTGGTAAAAAGATAATAAATAAAAAAAGGAGCAAAAATAAAAATAATTGGGACTTGAGAAATAAATAGGAAAGAGTAAAATTATATCATTTGGTATGAGATATATATATAAATAAAATAAAATAAATGGTAATTTTAAAATATAAATATATTTATGGATGAACAAAAAGATGAAAATGAATAAGAGATGAGGAAGAAGAAGAAGACAAATGGATAAAAACACATGGGTAGAAGAAAAAATAATAATAAATATTATTATAAAAATAAAATAAAAATAAAAAATTACATTAATATGAAACTATAACTAAATAAAAAAATTTATAATATTAATAGTACTATCATAAATTAGTGTGGGATTCCCTCCATTCTATTCTCTCCCTCACTAAGGGTGTGGTACTAGTTCCTCATGGAATTAGGCGAAACTATTATTCACAAAAGGATTTCCTATGAAGTAGGTATTTGTCTATGAATGGTCTTCCAAAATATCATAGGGATACTAATATTTGTATTTTTAATATAAATCCTAAGTCTCACTGGATTTGAGTGGAATCACCAAAGTGATTTTAGTGTTAAATTATTTTTTCATGGAACAGTGGATGATGTGGGAATGAGTTTAACCTACCTGTGAACATCTTGTGAATTATTCTTGTTAACGTTGAGGTACTACATGGTGATTAATGTGAAAAAAGTGTGGTATAATGATCTTGGTGCAACGGTTGTGAGTTCCTCAATTCCGATTCCTTTTCGTGCCTTTGAAGTGGCCACTTGAGCATTCGAAAATTATCGCATGGGTCATTCGGGACATCTGATATGATCAAGTGTGTTCACAATCTGTGGAAGTGGACATTATCATTAGGTGTACATAATTATGTTTTTGATGATGGAGATCTATAGTGTTGTAGTTGTGGTTGGTGATAACATTTGGAATAACTAGAACATAAAAAATGAGGTGAGGAGTGGGAATGATATGAGAGGTGGTGAGGAATTTTTAAATGGGATAAATATTTTTGGCTTAAAGTCAGAAAAATTCACAATGGTGATCCACGAGGAACATTTTTATAAGCCTGAGTATGGAACCCACACTGCAATGAAGTCATGTGGATGTTTTAGGAATCCTACCCACCACCACAGACAGTCCCATCCCTATGATGTTATCCTCTCATGACTGTGGAAGATTAACCACCACATTCATGTGCACTCATGAATTGGCCTACGTATGGTCCATGTGGATTTGATCACAATGGGCCACTATTCAAGGGTCTGACCCCCCATGAACTACCACATCTCTACTAGTTCTTCCATGTTGATTGGTTGACTAGCCCATTAAGCTTGGCCATGTGGTGGGCTTCCAGTTTGAGATTTTTCCAGCATGTTGGAAATATTTTTATTCTGAACACCTATAAAATAATTTCAAATATATTTTCTATTTCATCACATTAAATAATTAAATTCTAAATTTCCTAATATTATTCTTTTTTTTCATTTAAAAATAGTTTACATCCATGTTAATAATTTCATAATATTTTAATAAAAAATATAATATAATTAAACCCCCTTAAATTTTATCATAACAATTATTATAATTTTTTGAAAATTATTAAAGCGCTTTGTTTATGTCAGCCTCTCATTATAGGAATCCATTATTGACATAATATTGAGATCACCTAGGTAATATGATGGAATTTACCCAAAGGGATTCAATATAAGGGATGAATTTTTGTTCCATAGGGAAAAATAATCATTATTGGTGGGGTGAGAAAAGGATCTCCAAGACATTTAAAGTGGTTCCCTAATATGAATATCAATCTAATAGACACCCTGGATTTATGTTATGTGGGAATAATTGATCAGTTTATTGGAATTCATGATTATAATTAAATAATAGTCTTGGAAAAGGTATGTGTTAAATCCCTTTTGTGGATTTGGTTGTTAGATTCCACATCCATCATGACATGATCAGATAAATTTTTTCATAGAATTAAAGATAGTATTGTTAATCAAAGGACATTATTCCCATTTTATATCTTCGTTCACCTAGGAATCAGACACACTTTTATGTATTGTATTTCTTAGATCCTCCCATTATAGGAATTGTTTACCATATTAACATTTATAATTCCTTATAATTACCATGTGGTTTATCCAGAGATCTCATTGATGTAGGATTCTCGGTGAATCTTGAGCATCTACTATATATTTGTTGATTTGTATTCCATGATCCCCACTGTAACATCCACTTTCCACCTCATTTTCATGAGAAATTTGGAAAATGATACATGGTCTTAAACGACGTCCCCACAATGCTAGAAGTATGGAATAAATTTTGAAGGGTATTATTAAACAACTTGGGGACGATTCTCCCTAATGTAATGGAACAACAAACTGAATATTCATAACTCAACATACCACTATATGATGCATGATAAGAATTAAATACAACTCAAAATTTGATACATCAATATCATACTCTAATAATGTGCAATAGAATAACACTAATACATCAATGAAAAATAGAAATTGATAACTAATAAGAATCTAAGTTAACTTAAATACTCTATTCCCTACATGCTCTATGCCCCAAAATCATCAAACAACCCAAGTATCACGAGGTAGAGCTAAAGATAGTTCATTAATAACATTTCCCAAGACCTCATGGATGACATCATTAAAAGCACCATATTTAAAAATCATGGGTGAGTACTAAAATTTAGTAGTTTTTCCTCAATGAAGTCCCTACTCACACCAACCAGATATATGTGTTAGTATCATTTACAAAATAGAATATTGAAAAAAAATTCAAAAACTATTTAGAACTTAATATAAATAAGATCTTAAAAGTTTTATAACCAAATATAAACATGTTCTATCTCAACTAGTTTTCCAGCAACAGTTATTTTCATGAAAACAACCAAATATTTCCATAAAACTATTTCACACATTTAATTTTTCATAGCCATTTTATTTCACATAATCACACCACCAACAATGAATATAAGTCCCCAAACTTAAACATTTCTTAATCTTGACTTATTTCAAGAATACACGTTGAAGATCATTTCATGTTTAGAGTTTTATAGAATTAGATCGTAAATCATGCATTGAATTCCAAATTTAAACAAAGTGGTTACATAAATGATAGTAATCATTTTTCCCATCAACGGAAACATATTTAAAATAAAACATGGTTTCATTTTTAACACTTCCTTGACACTATCATCACATCATGTACCTTTCCTTTGACCTATGAAAAACATTTCAAAAACTTGGGATGAGCATAAAAAGCTCAGTAAGGGTTATAAAAGTACGAAATGAAAACATTAGACAATGTATGAAATCATACATTACTCATAGGACATAATAATTTTATCATACCTCATCAAATCATGAATAAATCATAGAAATCATAAGACATAAAGGTAACTTGAGGCATTCATAACATTCTTACGTAGGGAGTAACCCTCATGGTAACATTTAGAATACCCATCACAATATATTCCCTAAATCTCTTTGGAGAAACCTTAAATTTTAACCCATTCACGTTACCCAATGAATTGGACAGATATATCAGGCTCACCCACCCTTAGTTTATCACAGAACCACCCGTCTTCATAAACAATTCCCAATAACCATAACATAATCATATCACATAAAACATGCATAAAGGAAACATAAAATTTACACATTTCAATCACAAGGTATCAATAACACATTGATATAATAAAAACATTATCAAAACCATTTTCAATACCAAAATAATGGAAAAGTAAAACATGGTATTTATTTTTCATTTAAAAAAAGTTATGGCTTGTAGAGGAAGCTGAAACTCAAATAATGGTCACGACGGCAGAGAAGTCGTTGTCACCGCATACGTTCGACAAAAACATTCCCTTTAGCTGTTGAGTAAAACTCTTCGTATAAAAAATATTCCATTTTAATAAATGTAAAATTCAAAGGGGTTTATACACCATATAAAATAATGTTGTGTATAAAACAAAATATGCCTCAACGAAAGGAGATTGAGACAAAGTCCCATACCCCGGGTCTGACTTTACTTGATCGTTCTTTAATCTCCAAAATAATAAACATGAGTTAATTACTACTTTATTAAGAACATTTTTCAAGTTCATTATTACTTTTATATCACTTATTACCATGTTATGAACACTATGCAATTAATTAAGTTAATAACGGTCGTTTCGTCGATCATTGGTACATGAGTCAAAAATAAACTCCTTATAATTACAAGTTGTTCATGTGATAAAATATCAGTTATATCAAGAATTATATTCATGATGCATATATAATATATATCATATATATCCAGTATATACATGCATTTATAATATTACAGAACATTTAGAGGTAGGAAATGAAATGCACCATTCATGGAGACGGTAAGCCGTACATACGCATGAACACTACTTTCATTTCTATTTTGTATTTAATGGAATGAATTCATAATTATATAATGGTATATTATAATTCAAGTATAATATCATATATAATATCATTAACTCCACCCTTTATACGTTCCACATATGGCATTAATGAATCAAATCATTTTGAGGGGGCGGTAGTCCGCACTTCCTAAAATGAAGATATCGCGTTTACCCATAATGGAAACCATAAAGGTATTCAAAAAATGAAAAATATAGAAGCCAAAGGAAAACATAAATATATTATATATAATATATAAATATAGTTACATCTTAATGGAGACCTTTGAAGGTCTTAGAAGAATATTGAACAATCATCGTTTCGTGAGGCAGAAATTCGCCATCCACGGAAATAGTATGCTCTTTAACCATTAGTTGAAGGTGTGTGTAAGTGTAGCTATAATAATTCTCATATAAACATCCTAGTATATTTAAGATACTGGTGTTATTACAAAATAAAGGAATAAAAATAGTTTATGGGGTTGGAGAAGAAATATTAAACAAATGAACACAAGTGAAGACATTACCTTTAAATATGGTATCTCTACATGGTATGAACAAAAAGGGTTTGTTGAAGAGCATTCTGCCAAATTTAAGGCTTCTAGGATGAAGAGAGGGATGTTTAAAGATATGATTAGAAGATATTGGCCGATCAAATGGCTTGAGAGGTGTGAGTAAAGAGGTAGATGTGGGAGCCTTTTATAAGGGTAGAAGAGGGGTACTCTTGGAAAGTTATAAAATGTTACATTATATTAATATGATTTTCAGATTTTAAAGGTCCCACATTGATATATTTCTAGTTTAAGGTGATAAGAGTTCTAAATATACTCATCCAATAGGTCTTTTACAAGTGTAATTCTTAGATTTTACATTATCATTTCATTTTATTTAAATAGTTTATTAATGAGGTAATCATAGCATCATCAGGATGTCATAAATAATTTAATTTATTTAATGTCTAAAAATTATAAAACAAATACTATGATGTAGGAAATATTTTTATCTTTCAAATTAATATTTATAGTAAAAGAGATAATTTATGTAGACAAAATAAAAAATGTTTTACTTGGGTGATACATTGTTTAGTGATATTCTCTATTCATTAAAAATAAAATGATAAAGTGTCAATTTCACCCAAACGTGATTCCATGGGGTCCCTATGTTTGGAAAAAGGGATCCCATGGTCGGCCCTGACACAACCAGTAGCATTGAGACACATTTTGGGGTCATTTGTAATTATTATGATATTATTTTATTATCCTTAACTACCAGATTACAAATTAATCAGGATAATTAAAGATAATTATCATCGTTTTTATTCATAATGTCCAAAAAAAGCATCATAATTAAATAATTTGGACATTATGATTAAAAATATGGAATCCATTTTACCAAATTCCAAACATAGAAATTTCAATAACTAATTTAAAAATAAATCCCTGTTGTCAAAACAAATAGCGGGATTTTTTGAAACAATATCTATGAAAAGTTTGGCACTTGTTTATGACCAATTCCATAGTGAAATTAATTTTAATGACCACCATTGGGTTAAATGGTAAAATTATATTTTATTTAAACTTTAAAACCAATTAAAAATATAATCTATCCATATAATTAAATTAGATGAAAAAGTAGTTTTGAGGTAAAATGTAGTATTTTTCACTATTCATTAAAAAAATGCACATTGTCAGAAAAATAGTAAAAAATTATCCAAAGTATATTTCAATGTCCCAATCATAAAGAATATGTTTATTTTGAAATATAGAGCTCATAAAATTTTCAAAATATAGATTTAAAAATGGATCACCATCAAAAGGCGGTAAAACAATATTTTAAAAATATTAGAGAATTCTAGGATTAAGATTAGATTTATTCTCATCTTAAGTATTTAAAACACCATATATTTCATTAATATACATAGATAATAAAATATAATATTCATCACTAACTTGGGATGTTACATCCTTCCCCCCTTTAGAAAATAGTTTCCCCGTATTTTATTTTCTTATCGAATAAGTTGGGGTATTTATCCCTCATAGCATTTTTAGATTTCCATGTTGCCTTTTCAATCATGTGGTTTCTAAACATAAACTTTACTTGGTGAATCAACTTATTCATCAATACTTGCTCCATGTGGTCAAGAATCTAGACCGATTGTTCCTCATAATATATATTCTCTTCTAGCTGAACTACCTCTAGACTCAAAACATGAGATGGATCTGGCATGTACTTCCTTAACATTGAAAAATGAAAAACATTGTGTACCTTAGATAAACTCAGAGGTAAAGCCATTCAGTATGCAAATAATCCAACTCACTCCATAATTTCGTATGGTCCAATGAACCATGGACTCGACTTTCGTTTCTTACCAAATCACATCACACTTTTCCATGGAGATACATTGAGAAAAACATGATCACCTACCTCAAAAGAAAGATCCTTCCTCCTATTGTCCGCAAAACTTTTCTTCCTGCTCTGATCTATTCACATGTGTCCCTATATCAGCTGAACGTTTTCTTCCAACTCTTCTACCTATTTCGGTCCCATAAACTTCCTTTCACCCACATCATACCAGAAAGCTGGAGTTCGACACTGCTTCCCATATAATGCCTCAAATGGTTCTATCTGTACAGTGGAATGAAAACTGTTACTATAAAAAAACTCAACCAAATAAATATGTTGGTCCCAACATCCCTTATAATCCATCGAACAAGCACGTAGCATATCCTCAAATGTCTGAATCGTTTGTTCTGAATGCCCATCTGATTGAGGATGAAAAGTTGTACTAAAATCTAATTCACTACCCAACGATTTCTAAAGGCCTTTCCAAAAGATATAAGTAAACCTAGGATCACGATTAGATACAATGGAGAGTGGAACTCCATGTAACATGACTATATCTTTAAGATACAAACGAGAAAGTTTATCTAGGGAAAATGTATCTCATATAGTAAGGAAATGAGCACATTTCGTCAAGCGATCAACAATAACCCAGATTTCATTATAACATCGAGGTTTCTTCAGCAATCCCACAACTAAGTCCATGGATATATAATCCCATTTCCACTATGGTACTGGTAAAGGATAAAGCATCCCCTTTAGTAATTGCTGCTATGCTTTAACCTGTTGACAAGTCAAACAATTCACAGTAAAATCAGCAATATCATTATTCATTCTGTCCCACCAGTAATACTTTCGAATATCTCTATACATCTTAGTACTGCCAAGATGTACTGAAAATGGAGAAATATGAGCATCTCATAAAAAATCTTGTTTCAACTGTGAATCACACGGCACACACAACCTCTTCGCAAATCTCAAAACACAATCATTATCAATGTTGAATTAAGGTAACTTACCCTTCAGAACCAGCTCTACCTTTTTCTACAACTCACTATCTTGCTTCTGCGCTTGTTTAATTCTGTCTGATATAGAATATTTCACTGATACCTGAAACAAAATAGAAGAACATCCTACACCAACAAATTATATGCCAATATTCATCAAATCCTTAACAAAAGGATCATGTTCCAAACGTAACATGGTTAATGAAGGATTACATTTTCGACTCAAATCATCATCCACTTTATTTTATTTTCTCGGATATTAAATAATTGTACAATAATAATCCTTGATTAATTCTAACCATCTCCTTTTTCTCATGTTCAATTATTTCTAAGTGAATATACAATTTAATCTTTTGTGATCAATATATATTTCACACTTAACACCATACAAATGATGCCTCCAAATTTTTAATGTGAAAACTACAACAGCTAATTCTAAATCATGTGTAGTGTAATTTACCTAAGGAGTATGAAACTGATGTGAAGCATAAGCAATTACAAGATCATTCTGCATTAGGATGCAACCGAGTCCTTTTAATGAATCATTACTGTAGATAACAAACCCCTCATTCCTAGAAGGTAGTGCCAAAACTGGAGCATTCATCAATCTTTTTTTAACTCCATAAAACAATCATCACATTATTTTGTCCATATAAACTTAACACCCTTCCGAGTCTTCTTAGTCCATGAACTAGATAACCCTAAAAAATTTCTAACAAACCTTCGGTAATATCCTTCCAAACCAAGAAAACTATGAATCTGAGTTACATTTGTGGGTCTTGGCCATTCTTCCACAACCTTTTTTTGCAAGATCAATAGTTGTCCAATCTTTAGAAACAATGTGACCAAGGAATGAAATTTGTTGCAACCAAAACTCTCACTTTCTGAATTTCCCATAAAATTTATTTTCTTTTAAGGTTTTCAAAATAACCATTAAATGTCATTCATGCTCCTCTTTACATTTTGAAAACACCAAAATATCATCAATGAAAACAACCACAAACTTACCAAATAACTCATGGAAAATTCTATTCATAAGGTCCATGAATACAGTAGGTGCATTGGTTAGCCCAAAAGGCATAACTACAAATTCATAATTGCCATATCTTGTATGAAACACAATCTTCGGAATATCTGCTTCCTTTACCTTCAACTACTGGTACCCCGATCTCAGTTTAATCTTTGAAAAATACTGAGGTCCCTGGAGCTGATCAAACAATTCCTTAATATGAGGCAAAGGATATTTGTTCTTGTAGAGACCCAAAGCTTAATGTACATGGACATTACATTACTTTTGTGGAATAGTAAGTACATAAAAAAACACAAACACAAGTACAGTAATAGTTTAGTGTCTTTGGAAACTCGGAATATAATCTTCTAATCGTGGTGAAATATTTTCAACATCTCCCATAAAGATCTTCCTTTTTTTTCTACCTAAAACCTTTAATTATGTCCTGGGTAAAAGAAAACCTAAAAGGGTGAGCTCAAATGCTCATTAAGGGTAAATAAAAGAAATATCAATCACATCATATTCATAAGAACATATCATTTTGGAAATCTAAACCTACAAAAGAGATCATAATATCATAACATGGGAAAAATCATAGTAGTGAAATGAAAGCCCAATAATCACAACATAAAACATGAAACTTTGTGTCGTACCCACATAATCATATTGAATCATTTCTTGTTAGTCAATAATCATTGCCAAGACTATCTTAGTGGACAGAGTCTATTTCTGAACTGAGTTCATTCCTCGTTTCAGTCCTGTTTCACTGAACTGGTTTAACCTGCCATTCCAGCCATGTCAATCTCATGAGATATAAAATCTTTACCCAATGCATTGGAGGGATATATAAGTCCCACCCATCTCATAATGAAATCATTCATTCATTTTCCACAGAATCATAAATCATACATCATAGCATAACCCATGAAATAAAATGGGATTATTAAACATCATGCCATCATAACATAATCCATAAACAATTGATATCATTTCATCATAAGAAAATCAAAACCATTTAAATCATATATACATTTTACTTGAAACAAACAAATATGAAATAATGTCATCTTAGATGGAAAATAGTTTTGACAAAACACTTAAAATGAATTCTTGAGGAAAATGTTCTTTCTTCTTTAAATTTTTTTTCCTTTCTTAACATGTCATAAAATTTTAAACTAAAATATGTTGATTAAAAATAAACATGAAAACTTGTAAATGATTCTTCTTGGAAATAATTTTTTAAAAATCCATTCATGCCATATAAGTTAAAAAAACATTCTTCTCGTACTTTTTTCGGAAAAGACAAAAAGTACCTCGTACGAAAAATGACAAAAGATTCCTTTCATATCTTTTACTAAAAACTAACCAAAGGGTAAAATTGGATTTAAACAATTGTAGGTGGATGGAAATAATATTACATATTGAGGAAACATGGTTGTGGATGATAAAATACGCCCCAGTAAATACCAAAGTATAAACAATCTCAGATAAAAATGAGATTGTGATATTTCCCTTACCTTAGTTCCGATTTGCTTTGTAAGTGTCTGAAACTCCTGTATAATGATTTAAATAATGTCAATGACTTATTCCAGAATCATACTCATTGTTATGATTTCATATATGGTTCACTTATGACTTTATTTTACCCGTTCTTTTGTAAATTCCATGTTAAAGAGCATTTTGGGTAAAATTGGTTTATTCGTCGTCCGTGTTATGACTTGTAATTATTCATATGATTACTTAGAAAATGATTACATAATTTCAGAATATAAAACATGATTTATATATAATATATATTCATAATATACATATATATAATAGATTAGTAAATGGGAAGAAATACACAGTTCATGGAGACGGTAGGTCGTACGTACGCAAGAACGTTGTTTTCGTTTCCTTATTGAGTTGAATGGAATTAAGTAGATGACATAAATATATATACAAATAAATCCAGAATCATTATTATGTCATATAAATCATAATTACTTATTATATATACTTTATAATCATTTATGAATGGTTAACGTAGAGAATGAATCTCATCGCGTCGTGGAGACGGTAGTCCGTACGTACGCACGAGCGATGATATTGTTCTCATGATCATTGAATCGTATTAGAATGTATGTATACTATTCAAGAATCAATATAACTTTACAATAGTCATATATTGTCATTATTTATACCATTATACCCATCCAAGTAAGGTGGTGGTGGAATATAGATTACACCACGGCATGGAGACGGTATTCTGTACGTACGCACACGCGGTGATTTCGTTTTCCGTAGGATGGATAGATGGTGAAATAGGGTGTTTTCATAATTATAATAACATATCACTATATGAGTGATAATGTTGTTATTTCTTCATAATGAAACAACTAAAGAAGAAGAAGTGGAAGAAGAAATAAAGTTGATAGAATTGGTAACGGACATTACCTCTTCTTTGAAACGCCTCTTTGAGACCTCCTTTTAGGGCACTAAAATTGGTATTTGAAGAATACCAGGACCTCTAGGATGTTTCTAGGGAAGTGGAGAAGAGAATGTTTCAGGTTTTGGCAGATCTTGAAGGCTCAAAGTGGTGTGAGGAAGAGAGGGAGGAGGTGCCCTTTTATAAGGGAGGAGAGGGGCTCCTTTGGAAAAACTAAAAATATTATTTTATTATAAAGCCAAATTCGGTATTAAATATCTCCAAATTGATTTTATTCTATGATAAGGTGGAGATGGGTCAAAATACTCTCATCCCATAGAATTTAGACAAGTTTAGGTTCCTATTTTAACCTTATCATTTATATTTAACATTAGGTTATATAATTTTACTTTTATTGTGTCTTCTTGTGTTCTTATACTATAAGGTTAATAAACTAACTATAACAATCCAAACGAACCCCAAGTTGTTTATTATTAATATATATAACCTTATCTAAGTCATTTGTCCAAACCATAGATTTTTAGGAATAAATAACAATTAATAATATAATATTTGTTTTAAAAATTATTTTATGTCAATTTTGACACTATTTAGAAATTGATTTTTGTGAAAATCATAACCGAATGATTAGTTCGAACAAAGTTACTTAAATCAATACTAACATGTCATATTAACCTATAAAATTAGTGTAATTCATAAAAAGTCTCAAATTACATTTATTTGTGTATTTATAACATCAATTATGTCAATAATTCATTAATAAGATAACTACTGCATCATCATTGTGTCATAAACAAATTAAATTATTTAATGTTTAAAAATTACAAATAAAATCACATTATGTAGGAAATATTTTAGTCTTTCTAATTAATATTTATATTCTAATTTATCTTATGTATAACCCTATATTAAAAATGCTATACTTATTAAACTTTGATTTTAACTATTTGAACCCTTCTATAAATAAGTAAATAATAAATGTCCTAATCTAATCCATGTGGGCCTAAATGGTCATAGTTTATTCCTAAGGTTGTTTTTGGTTGAATGAAACTTATCCAATATAATTAGGACATGTGTTAGGGTAATAATAGTATCATTTACCCTTAATTACCCTATTTACTTTTAACCGTGGGGAAAAAGTAAGAAGTTACTATTCACCAAAAATTATTTTCATCTCATTGAACCACATTTTTCATAAAGAAATCAACCGTGTCTCTCTGAATTTTGAAATTCCACTCACATAAGCGGTAAAATTAATTTTTAAGAAAAATTCATTTTTTTAACTACCACTTAGTGGATTCACTATTCATCAAAAAATGAATGTTTCCATAAAAATACCAAAAATTAGGCCTAAGCTTTATTTGATATTATGAATTCAGAAATGATGTATATTTTAACAAATTAAAAACATATCAGTTGCATTAATTAATTTAAAAATTAATTCGCGTCGTCAAAACAAATAGCGTGTTCTTAAGAGATAATAACTATCAAAAGATTGACAGTTGTTTATGTCTAGTTTAAATGTGAAATTACATCCAATAAACAACATTGTATTAAATTGTAAAAATATATTCTAAATATACTTTAAAACCACTCAAATTAATAATTTATCACTATTAATTATTTCTATTAAAAAGGTTGTTTTTAATTAAAATTTAAACTTTTCACTATTCATCAGAAAATGAAAGTTAGCCGAAAAGTACCAAATTTTCACCCTAAGCTAATTTAAATATTCTGAATCCAAAAATGAAGTCCATTTTGAACAATAAAATTTACAAAATTTCAAAAAGTGGTTATTACTATTCATAATGACTAGTTTTAATAATATTTTAATAGTATATCATTTTTTGTGAAACTCAGTATGGCGTACTACACACACTATCGAGGAAGGTCGCGATTGTGTGTAATGAAAGGAAAGTCAAGGATGCGTGTTGTGCAAGCTCCTTTTGGTGTAGCGTACAACACAAGACATTAATGAAATTTAAAAGAATATTTTTCATAAAATCTCAGGGTGTTACATTCTACCCCCCTTAAAATGAATTTCACCCACGAAATTCGTCGGGGTTATAAATGGTTTACTACTTGAAAGTTTCTTTAATAGAAACCCACATCGTAAAAAGGAATACCAAAACCAATCTTTAAAAACAAAAGCATGAAATGTAACAGTTGCCCAAATAAACTAATCACTGGGTTTCCACATAGGTGAGAATATGGATATGGAAGAGAAATTTAATCATCATGTTCTGATAGAGAGTGGTAGAGAACATGGATATGGAAAATCCAGCAATCACAAAGACAAAATTTTTTGATGATTTAGGGTACCATCTGATTCATCGGATATAAGGGCACTAGGACAACATTTTTTTGTTTTCAATATCATTTCCCTAAAGTTTAAGATTCTGAATTAGAATAAATACTTACTTTATTTTGGTACAATCTCAATATTGTTCGTGCTTTGAACAATTTCCACTTCATCTCTTAAAGAAATGAAGTTGAATTTGTTATTCATGAAGTGTTAATAGATAATGTGATAGAATGATGGGTCATTCCATCTGTTCGAAACAAAAGGTTAGCAAAAGTTATCAAATATACATAAGTCCATCTATGGTGAGGTTAATCGTATACGATTCCAAAAATGAACTTATACTTCATATATTATACCGCGTAATTAAATAAAACTAGTTTCTACTAACCAGGGACTTCATGTAGGCCAGTTTTAGGCAATAAAGGCTAGTCTCACTTTGATTGTGGGTTCGATTCCCACACCCTTGTCCGACGCGATGGGTTGTCGCCCGTCCTGCAGGTTGTCCTTTTTCTAAAGCTATATTACTATAACATCCCATCAATAATATCGAAAAAAGTTATATCCTAACTTATGTCCAACATAATCCATTCCAATCTTTAGGCTTATCTAAAATACTTCTATCCAAGCTCATAGTATAAAGAAAATGATTACTTGAAATGTCACATAACAATCATGCGTATGCCATCATTTATCCCCCATATATCATAAGATATATCATGTTGGTCAAATTACAAACATGTGAATACCTTAATCTTGTATTCTCTTGAAGAATGAATACCCATTGAACCTTAGTGAAAACATGAATGCAGTCAAAAGTTAACTCTTTCCAAATATCAAAATCCAAAAACTCTATATACTGTAACCATGATATAGCCTTCTCATTATATCAGTCACGAGCTCATGAATACGGTCAAACATTTCATTTTCTCATTTTCCTTTCATTATGCGCATATCATTTTTTTTCCATAAATATCTAAATCGCATTCATTGGTTACCAGTACCATTGAAAACCACAATAGAGCAATACATAAATATTCCAATATTCCATGATACTATATACAACATTATTTTGGAATCCCATTACATAAACACTTAATAATTCCACCAAATTGTTGTCATATTCAACATTGCCAATAGAGATCGCATGTGACTTCCCTTTATCCTTTTCCTTATGTGGTTGCTCCTGTCGATCATCACTAACCCTTGGATTAGGGAATTTATTAGCATAATTCCCCATTTCCTTGCACTTGAAGCATTGAAGTGTTGGTGGTGCATTCTCTGCAGTCTTTTCTTTATTCACATCATTAGAAACCCTTTTTCCATTACTTCGACACTCAGCTGCTCGATGACCATCTTTTCCACACTTAAAACATTTTCTAGTCCTTTTAAGACAATCTCCACCATGCTTCTTTCCACACTTTGAGCATAAGGAAACATTCATCTTCTTTTCACCATTATTATGATATTTCTCCTTAAACTCCATCTTTCGTT
The DNA here is from genome assembly GCA_963277665.1 of Viscum album. Taxonomy (NCBI): domain Eukaryota; kingdom Viridiplantae; phylum Streptophyta; class Magnoliopsida; order Santalales; family Viscaceae; genus Viscum; species Viscum album. The sequence goes on from OY728125.1 coordinate 873,352,724, forward strand.
TCTTGTCAAAACTATGATATGGATATGTAACACCAACTTCCATTTCTACCTTGATAGAACAACTCACAATTTCATCATATCTATTGAAGTCTCTTATAGCTAATTCCCTTCGAAGATTTGGTTTTAAGCGACTGAAGAATCGATCAACTTTACATTCAGGTTGGATGATAAATCAAGATGCATACCTTGCAAGCCGTGTAAAATTCCCTTCGTATATACCAATAGATTCATCATCCTTTTAATTTCGTTCAAGAAACTCCTTCCCAATCTTTGATCGAATAATACGAGGGAAGTACTTATTGAAAAAAAGTTCTTGAACTCGTCTAATTCCATGGACTCAATTTAATATCTTGGCCTCGTATTCTTGATAAGATTCCACCATTGATCAGCATCACCTGCCAAAGGATATACTACTAAGATGACTTCATCATGTTCAGAACATTAAAGAACTGAAAATATCTTTTTAGTGGTAATGATCCATTGTTCAGCAACAAGTGGATCATAAGACCCACTGAAAGAAGGTGGACGTTGCCTCATGAAGGACTCAATAGAATATCGTTCCCTTCTCTGCTCATTTGGAAGTCCAGAATGATTCATAGCTTTTGTAAGTATAGCAATAAGATTTTTCACTCCATCTCCCATAAAATTTGTTTGTTTAGGAGGACAATCAATGCATTGTCCATTACATTGGTCAACACGGTTCCTTCGGGTTCCAGCCATCTTCTAAAACCCAAAAATAATAGTGTGAGAGGCAAAAATCATGCTAGGGAAAACAATATAATAATGGGGGAGTAACTTCAATATCTAACATCTTGGGTTACCGTAATTCTAGTACTATAACCTATACTTATACTTAACCTTAGGGACATACCTAGACATACCATATAAATATCTCTAGGGATCTCACTAATGTTCTCACATCCTAGTTTCCAAAGGTTGACTAAACCTTTCCTTTGATACCAACTATCGAGACCCGAAGCGTAACGTACATGGACATTACAATACTTTTGCGGAATACGTAGTACATAACAAAAACAGAAACACAAGGACTGTAATAGTTTATTGTCTTTGGAAACTCGGAATATAATCTTCTAATCGTGGTGAAAGATCTTCAACATCTCCCATAAACATGTTCCTTTTTTTCTACCTAAAACCTTTCTTTATATCATGGGCAAAATAAAACATAAAAGGGTGATCTGAAATGCTCAGTAAGGGTAAACAAAAGAAATATCAATCACATCATATTTATAAGAACATAACATTTTTGGAAATCTTAACCTGCAAAAGAGATCATAGTATCATAACATGGGAAAAATCATAGTAGTGAAATGTAAACCCAATAATCACAAATTAAAACATGAAACTTTGTGGTGTACATGAATAATAACAGAGAATCATTTCTTGTTAGTCAAGACTCATTACCAAGACTATCTTAGTGGACAATGTCCATTTCTGAACTGAGTTCATTCCTCACTTTAGTCCTGTTTCACTGAACCTGTTTAACCTACAGTTCTAGACATATCTATCTGATGAGATATAAAATATTTACCCAATGAATTGGAGGGAGATATAGGTCCCACCCATCTCATAATTAAATCATTCATTCATGTTCCACAAAATCCTAAATCATACATCATAGCATAACCCATGAAATAAAATGGGATTCTTAAACATCATGCCATCATAACATAATCCATAAACAATTGATATCATTTCATCATAAGAAGATTGAAACCATTTAAATCAATGATAAATTTTACTTGAAACATACACATATGAAATATAGTCATCTTAGATGGAAAATAGTTTTGACAAAACACTTCAAATGAATTCTTGAGGAAAATATCATTTTTTATTTAAAAACATTTTCCTTTCTTAACATGTCATAAAATTTTAAACTAAAAGAAGTTGATTAAAAATAAACTTGAAAACCTGTAAAGGAATATTCTTGGAAATAATTTTTTAAAAATCCATTCATGTCGTATAAGTTAAAAAAAATTCTTCCTTTACTATTGTCGGAAATGTCAAAAAGTGCCTCATACGAAAAATGACAAAAGATTCCATTCATATATTTTACTAAAAACTCACCGAAGGGTAAAATTGGATTTAAAAAATTGTAGCTGGATGGAAATAATATTACATATTTAGGAAATGTGGATGTGGCTGATAAAATACAGCCCAGTAAATACCAATGTATAAACAATCTCGGATAAAAATGAGATTGTGATATTTCCCTTACATTAGGTCCGATTTTCTTTATAAGTGTCCAAAACTCCCATATAATGATTTAAATAATGTCATTGACTTCTTCCATAATCATACTCATTGTTATGATATCATATATAGTTCACTTATAACTTTATTTTACCCGTTCTTTTTTAAATTCCATGTTAAAGAGTGTTTTAAGTAAAATCGTTTTATTTGTCGTCTGTGTTATGACTTGTAATTATTCATATGATTAATTAGATCATGATTACTTAATTACATAATATAAAACATGATTTATATATAATATATATTAATAATATACATATATATAATAGATCAGTAAATGGAAAGAAATACAACGTTCATGGAGACGGTAGGCCGTATGTACGCATGAACGTTGTTTTCATTTCCTTATTGAGTTGAATGGAATTAATTAGATGACGTACATATATATACACATAAATCCAGTATCATTATTATGTCATATATTTCATGATTACTCATTATATATACTTTATAATCATTTATGAATGTTTAATGTGGAGAATGAATCTCATCGCGTCGTAGAGACGGTAGTCCGTACGTACGCACGAGCGATGATATCGTTCTAATGATCATTGAATTTTATTGGAGTGTATGTATACTATTCAAGAATCAATATCACGTTACAATAGTCATATATTGCCATTATTTACACCATTATACCCATCCAAGTATGGTGGTGGTGGAAAATAGATTACACCATGGCGTGGAGACGGTATTCCGTACGTACGCACGCGCGGTGATTTCATTTTCCGTAGGATGGATAGATGGTGAAATAGGGTTGTTTCATACTTATAATAAAATATCTGAATATGAGTGATACTGATGTTATTACTTCATAATGAAACAACTAAAGAAGAAGAATTGGAAGAAGAAATAAAGTTGAAAGAATTGGTAACAGACATTACCTCTTCTTTGAAAGACCTCTTTGAGACCTCTTTTTAGGGCAATAAATTGGTATTTGGTGAAGACCAGGACCTCTAGGATGTTTCTAGGGAATTGGAGAAGAGATGTTTGCAGGTTTGTTCTGAGAATTAAGGCACAATGTGGTGTGAGGAAGAGAGGGAGGAGGTGCCCTTTTATAAGGGAGGAGAGGGGCTCCTTTGGAAAAACTAAAAATATTATTTTATTATAAAGTAAAATTTGGTTTTAAATAGATCAAAATTGATTTAATTCTAATATAATGTGGGTATGGGTCGAAATAATCTCATAAAATAGAATTTAGACACTTTTAGGTTCCTATTTTAACATTATCATTTATATTTAACATTAAGTTAAATAATTTTACTTTTACCGTGTCTTCTTGTGTTCTCATACTATAAGGTTAATAAACTTACTATAACAAGCCAAACGAACCCCAAGTTTATTATTATTAATATATATAACCTTATCTAATTCATTTGGCCGAACCTTAAATTTTTACTAATAAATAACAATTAATAATATAATATTTGTTTTAAAAATTATTTTATGTCAATTTAGACACTATTTAGGAATTGATTTTTGTGAAAATCATAAAAGAATGATTAGTTTAAGAACAGTTACTTAAATCAATACTAACATGTCCTATAAACCAAGAAAATTATTAGAATTCATAAAAAGTCTCAAATTACATTTATTTGGTCATTTATAACATCAATTATGTCAATATTTCATTAATAAGATAATTACTGCATCATCTTTGTGTCATAAATAAAATACATTATTTTATATTTAAAAATTAAAAATAAAATATCATTATGTAGGAAATCTTTTTCGATTTCTAATGAATATTTATAGTCGAATTTATCTTCTGTATAACCCTATATTAAATATGATATACTTATTAAACACTAATTTTAACTATTTTAACCCTTCTATAAATAAATTAATAATAAATGTCCTAATCTAAACAAAGTGGGACTAAATGGTCATATTTTATTCCTAAGGTTGTTTTGGGTCGAATTACACTTATCAAATAGAATTAGGACATGTGTTAGGGTAATAATAATATCATTTTCACTCTTAATTACCCTATTTAATTTTAACCGTGGTAAAAAAAAGTAAAAAGTTTCTATTCACCAAAAAATATTTAATCTCATTGAACGAAATTTTTCTTACTGAAATCAACCGTGTATCTAGAATTTTTTAAATACCACTCACAGAAGTAGTAAAATTATGTTTTATGAAAAATTCTTTTTTTAACTACCACTTAGTGGTTTCACTATTCATCATAAAATGAAAGTTTCCATAAAAATACCAAAAATTAAACCTAAGATATATTTGATATTATGAATTCAAAAATGATGTCTATTTTACCAAATTCAAAACATATCAGTTGCATTAATTAATTTAAAAATTAATTCCCGTCGTCAAAACAAATAGCATGTTCTTAAGAGATAATAACTATCAAAAGATTGACAGTTGTTTATGTCTAGTTTAAATGTGAAATTACATCCAATAACCATCATTGTATTAAATTGTAAAAATATATTCTATATATACTCTAATACCACTCAAATTAATAATTTATCACTATTAATTATTTCTATTAAAAATTCTGTTTTTAATTAAAATTTAGAAATTTTCACTATTCATCAGAAAATGAATGTTAGTCGAAAAGTACAAAAATTTCACCCTAAGCTAATTTCAATATTCCGAATCCAAAAATGAAGTCCATTTTGAAAAATAAAATTTACAAAATTTCAAAAAGTGGTTATTACTATTCATAATGACTAGTTTTAATAATATTTTAATAACATATCGTTGTTTAGTGAAACTCGGTATTGCGTACAACACACGCTATCGAGGAAGGTCGCGATTGCGTGTAATTAAAGGAAAGTAAAGGATGCGTGTTGTGCAATCTCCTTTTGGTGCAGCGTACAACACAAGACATTAATGAAATTAAAAATATTATTTTTCATAAAATCTCGAGGTGTTACAGTTCTTAATAGTGATGTTATTCAAGGATCTATAATCCTTGCAAAGTCTCATTGATCCATCTTTATTTTTAACAAATAAGTCAAGATCACTCCATGGTGATGTGATAGGTTGAAGAAACCTTTCTCTAATAAATCCTGCAATTTTTCCTTCAACTCTAAAAGTTCAATTTGAGCAATTCGATAAGGGGGTTTTGAAATTGTCTTAGCATCAGGAACTAAGTAAACAGTAATTCAACTTCCAGATCTGGTATTATTCCAGGAATCTCATTAGGAAAAACATTAGGATACCGATTTACCACAGTCACATCATTAATCTGAACGGTCTCTTTGTTTTCAACAATATGTTCAAGGTAACATTCATTTAATCTTTTATAAGTTTCTCATCCTCTTGATATGTTATCAACAGAAATGGTTTATTCTTGTACAAAAACTGAAAGTGTTTCTGAAAAAAAAACTTCTTTAGCTCTACTTCAATCTTAGCATGGTAAACAGAGAGACAATCCATACCCAGGATAACATCAAACTATAATACAGGTAAAACAATAAGGATTTCAATTAGTTTCTTTCCACGGATAAGGATAAGAAGATTCTTATAAATTCTTTTTTGCCTCAACATTACACCCAGGTGTTTTTACCACAATTTTAGGAGTCATTTCATGAGATGGTATGCCCATTTTACTAGAAAATATTTCAGAGATGAAGGAATGTGTAGAACCTGAATCAAACAACACACTAGCATAATCTGAAAAAACAAACAAAGTACCTGATACTACTTCATTTGATGGAACAACATCTTCTGATGTAGTATCAAAATAATTTCACCACCCCTTTCTGCTTGTAGTCTAAATTCTTCCCACCACTCGAGCTCTTTGTCATACACTCATTTGAATAGTGACCCTTCTCATTACACATGAAACATTTCACTAACTGTAAATCAAATTTGGTCTTACCATCACCTTGATCTATTACAGTGCAATCACGAGCCTTATATCCCTTATTACCACATCGGTACCACTTTCCAGAATTAAAAGTCATTCCCCAACATGATTTTTACCAAATATATCTCAAACTTTAATCTTATTTTTCTTACCATCAGTACTTTTTGAAGAATTATTCCCTTTCTCCTGCCACCTTGGTCTCTTCTTATGTTGGTTGTTATAAAACACTTCATCATCGACAAACTCCATTTCAACTTTCTCAGCACATCAAACAAGATTTTCATAACTCTTAAACTCACGAGAAGCTAAATCCCTTCAATATTTTGGATTTAATCATGAGTAAAAATGATTGATTTTACTATCAAGGTCTTGGATAAAATTTGGAGCATACCTTGCCAATCGAGTGAACCATTGTTCATATGCAGCCATTGAGTCATCCTCCGACCTCAATTACATGAATTGTTTTTCCATCCTAAGTTTAACTACCTTAGGAAAATACTTCTCAAAAAAAATACCTTTTAATTCATCCCAGTCGAGAGCATCAATCCCATCATCATCCCTAATATTTTTAATCATCGACCACCACTGATCTGCTTCACCGTCCAAACGGTAAATTGCAAGACTAACCTTTTGACTGTATGAACACCCCATGACATCGAAAATCTTCTCCAGTGCTTTAATCCACCATTCATCTAGCACATGGTCAGATGATCCTCTGAATGGTGGGGGATGTTGCCTCATGAAATGTTCCACCACTGACATGTTCCTCTGTAGTTGGTCTGGCTGATCTCGTGCATGGATACCACCACCATTTATTACTTGAGTCAACTGCACCATTACTGCAACAAACTGTTCATATCCAATTCTGACCATCTCAGGATGCTGATTTGGAAGGTTATTTCCTTATGTATTCCTTCCTAGAACTACTTCCATGTTTCCTTTGCGGAAAACTATTCTGAACATACATGTCTTAGATGAAGCATCATGGTAATCTTCAAATGCTATATCATTTCAATTTGACCATAAAAAATATTATTTGATAATAATTTAATAGAATTCTAACTCATAAAGTTATCTAAACCAACATTTGATACCAACTATAAGGCACCAACCTTATACATTACTTAATCTTGAGTTATATCAAGAATACATGTTGAAGATCTTTCCTGGTTTAGAGTTTTAGAGAATTATATCATAAATCATGCATTTCATTCCACATTTAAACAACGTTGTTACATAAAAGATAGTACTCATTTTTTCCATCAACGGAAACATATTTAAAATAAAACCTATATTCTTTCTTGACACTTCCTTGACATTATCATCACATCATTTACCTTTCCTTTGACCTATGAAAAACATTTCAAAAACTTGGGATGAGCATAAAAACATCAGTAAGGGATATAAAAGTTAAAAATGAAAACATTAGTCCATGTATGAAATCATACTTTACTCATTTAACATAAGCATTTTAACATACCTCATCAAATCATGAAAAAATCATATAAATCATAAGACATAATGGTAACTTGAGGAATTCATAACATTCTTACATAGGGAGTAACCCTCATGGTTACGTTTGGAATAACCATCCCAATATATTCCCTAAATCTCTTCGGAGAAACCTCAACATTAACCCCTTCTCGTTACCCAACGCATTGAAGAGATATATCAGGCTCACCTGCCCTTAGTTTATCACGGAACCACCCACCTTCATAATCAATGCCCAAAAACCATAACATAATCGTATCACATAAAACATGCATAAACGAAACATAACATTTCCACATTTCAATCACAAGGTATCAATAACACATTGATATAGTGAAAAAATTATCAAACCCATTTTCAATACCAAAATAAATAAAAAGTAAAACATGGTATTTATTTTTCATTTAAAAAATGTTATGGCTTGTAGAGGAATCTGAAACTCAAATAATGGTCATGGCGGCAGAGATGTCATTGTTGCCACATACGTATAATAAAAACATTCCGTTTTTTAGTTTAGTAAAAGGCTTCATATAAAAAATATTTCTTTTGAATAAATTTAAAAGTCAAAGGGGTTTATACACCTTATAAAATAATGTTGTGTATAAAACAAAATATTCCTCAACGAAAAGATATTGAGACGAAGTCCCATACCTCAGGTTCGACTTGACTTGATCGTTATTTAAACACCTAAATAATATAATTTAGTTAATTTATACTTTCTAAAGAACCTTTTTCAAGTTCATTATTCATTTCATATATCTTATTACCATGTTCTTAACACTATGTAATTATTTATGTTAATAATGGTCATTTTGTCGATCATTGGTACTTGAGTAAAAAAACAAACTCCTTATAATTACAAGTTGTTCATTTGGTAAAATATATGTTATATCCAGAATTATATTCTTGATGTAGATATCATATATACCATATATATCCGGTATATACATGCATTTATAATTTTACATAACATTTAGAGGTAAGAAATGAAATGCACCGTTCATGGAGATGGTAAGCCGTACATACACATGAACCCTACTTTCATTTATATTTAGTATTTAATGGAATGAATTCATAATGATATAAAGGTATATTATAATTCCAGTATAATATATTATATAATATCATTACCTCTATCATTTATATGATCCACATATGGCATTAATGAATCAAACCACTTTGAGGGGGCGGTAGTCTGCACATCCTTAAATGAAGATATCGTGTTTACACATAACGAAAACCATAATGGTATGCCAAAAATTAAAAATACATAATACTAAGGAAAACATAAACATATTATATATCATATATAAATATAGTTACATCTTAATGTCCACCGTTGATGGTGATAGAAAAATATTGAACAATCATCGTTTCGTGAGTCAGAAATTCTCCATCCACGGAAACAATATGCTCTTTAACCATTAGATGAAGGTGTGTGTAAGTTTAGCTAGAATCATTCTCATAAAAATCCTATTATATTGAAGATACAAGTGTTGTAACAAAATAATGGAATAAAAATAGTTTAGGTGTTTGGAGAAGCAAGATAAAACAAAAGAACACAAGGGATGACATTACCTTTAACTCCTATTGGTTTGAACCAAAATAATTTCTTGAATAGCATTATATCTATGTTAAGGCTTCTATGATGAAGAGAGGTATATGGAGAGATAAAATGAGCAGATATTGTCTGAGAAAATGGATTGAGAGGTTAGTGTAAAGAGGTAGAGTTGGGGGCCTTTTATAATGGGAGAGGAGGGGCATTCTTGGAATGTTATCAAATGGTACTGTATATTAAATTGAGTTTTGGATTTTAAATGTCCCAGATAGATATAGTTTGAGGATAAGGTTATAAGGGTTCTAAATTTACTCATAAAATACATCTTTGACAAGTGTAAGTCTTAGATTTTACCTTATCTATTCATTTTATTTAAATCATTTATTAATGAGGTAATCGCTGCATCATCATGATGTCATGAATAATTTAATTTATTTAATGTCTAAAAATTATAAAAAAAATACTATGATGTAGGAAATATTTTTTATCTTTCCAATTAATATTTATAGTCCAAGATATCATTTATGTAGACAAAATTAAAAAAGTTTTACTCGGGTGATACATTCTTTTGTTGTATTCTCCATTCTTTAAAAATAAAATGATAAAGTGTCACATTCACCCAAAAGTGATTCCATGGGGTCCCTATGTTTGGAAAAAGGGATACCATGGTCGGACATGACACAACCAGTAGCATTAGGACATATTTCAGGGTCATTTGTTATTATTATGATATTATTTTATTATCCTTAACTACCTGATTACTAATTAATCAAGTTAATTAAAGATAATTACTGTCGGTACAATTGATAATTTCCAAAGAAAGTCTTAATTACATAATTTAGACCATCTGATTCCAAATATGGAATCCATTTTACCAATTTCCAAACATATAAATTTTAATAATTTATTTAAAAATAATTCTCGTTGTCAAAACAAATAGCGGGTTTTTTAAACAAAATCTATGAAAAGTGTGGCACTTGTTTATGCCCAATTCCAAAGTGAAATTTATTGTAATGACCAAAATTAGGTTAAATGGTAAAAATATATTATAATTACACTTTAAAACCAATTTTAAATATAATCTATCCATATAATTAAATTTGATGAAAAACTAGTTTTGATGTAAAATGCAGTATTTTTCACTATTCATTTAAAAATGAACATTGTCAGAAAAATACCAAAAAAATATCCAAAGTAAATTTAAATGTCCCAATCATAAAGAAAAGTTTAGTTTGACAAATAGAGCTTATAAAATTGTCAAAAGGCAGTTTTAAACATGGTTCGCCATCAAAAGGCAATAAAAGAATCTTTTAAAAATATTAGAGAATTCTATGCTTAAGATTGGAATTATTATCATCTTATATTTTTAAAACACAATCTAATTCATAAATAGAAATAGATAAGAAAATTTATCATTCATTACTTAATTGGGATTTTACAATGGATGTATTGTTATGATGGTTCCACAATCATGATAATTCCTTCATTTAACTACCATGTCATCACAAGGTAATTATTGCCCATTTTCCAATAAAACTTTTACACCGAGAACAAGTTCACATTTCAAGGAAGCCTACTAAATGAAATATAGATTCCTATACCAATTTGGAAAAAATCTATTCCCATTCCAAAAATCCAAAATCATTTCAATAAAACTATATTTTATTTATAAACATTTCAAAAATAATCATTTTCAAAAATTATAAACAAGCATATTTTCAAATTACCATATTAAAATCTAGAAACTAATTCACTTTGAAAAAAAATAATCAAATTTACAATAATTAACCCAAACCATAAATCATCACTAATGATGATTAATATAATGATTTACACCAAGATTTCATTGTCAATTTTATTCAATTAAATCAATTTGAATTTAAAAAATGAATTCTTCTATGATGAGTCAATTATGAAGCCACCTACCTCAAGAGTTTTGGTGAAAACGATAAATGGTATGGAGAACATAAAAAATAGGGTGAATCATCCTGAAGTCACCTTATATATCTTCCATAAAATAATATATGTTCAGCACACCATGCTATGTCTCTAGAGTGTATCAAAATTTCTTTGGAGAGGTCTTCAACAATAGAGAAACCCAAAACAAGAGTTAGGTCCATTGGGGGGGGGGGGTTAAAACCGTAAACTGACCTATATCCACATTATATGGATGTAGTTTTGATCATGAACATACTTTAGTGACATAATTAGATAAACCATCCTCTAATGGTGATAATTCTTCTATCATAAAAAATTACTCACATGGTTGGCTCATAGGGCTTTCTAACAATGCACCAACCATGACAAAAGCATTCTACCAAATATTTTCACTACACCACACGATTTCTCCTAGGCTGCCACATGGTTTGGAAAAATAATATACATCTCATCCACCACACCTTTAGCCCATGTCTCATGTTGTAATGCTTCATGAATGTGTTTCATGGATTCCAAAAAGTTTCACTATTTTTCCACCTCAATAAAAGTACCAAAAAATCTTTAAAGGTTATCCACAATATCCCACACATCCTTCTTATATTTTATGTATATGAAAATCATAAATAATGAGACACATACTAGAAACCATGGTTCTATGTTCTCCCCATTATTGGTATTTCCATCCCAGGAAAGTGTAAAACCATCATTTCCCTTAAAGTTTTCCAACCATTAATTTTGTATTAATTTTTCATGTTCTCATGTCTCTTCCTGAATCTGACCATGTTTCCATAAAACCCACACCAGTCTGATTCTTTTTCCATGCAAGTATTTATCTTTCCTATCCACAATCTGAACCATGATATGTACCAACAAATAATCTAGTTCTAGTTCAATGTGATCACTTATGATCACATGGTTATGATCAAGATCATAAAATTTCAATTGTGACACATTAACACATTTTGGCCCTCACTGAATCGTGGTCGCAAGGCTATCTGATATACAACCTCTCTATTATGTTCTTGTATCTAAAAAATTCTAATGTATCAATGTGATAACATTACCTAAATTCAAAAATGTCAATTTCCATGACATAGGTAGAACCTCAAGAATACATGTTCACTTAGAAAAAATGAAAACAGCCATCGATGATTATTTATATATGATTTTTCATGCCTCTATGTCGCCTCCATTCGCTTCTTCATCAACCAAATTTTTTTCTTTTGTATCTTAAAAATGGATCAGCCCAACTACTAATGTATCAGAATTTTCCTCCCAACATTGTGGATAACAATAGTATTTTGATACCATGATACCAAAGGATCGATAAATTTCGAGTTCTGATATATGTTTCATATAAGAACTCCACGAATGAGTTGTTCTCTTCCTATGAACCACTAAATTCCATTACCCAGTGCCACAACATGTCTTCCAATGAGTGTATCATCATTGTGGATTTTACAACCTATTGAGAATGATACACCATACTCATTGTCAAATTACTCCTAAGGGATTCCTGTAAGGGTTTCTAAAAAAGATATGTGAACCTTAGATATCTATATGATATGATTGAAACCAGTATTTCAAGTGTTTTTTCCACATCTGGGATATATATCTTGGCTAAATCCTCTACCATATGATTTCAAAAATATGGAAGAAATAAGATTACTTGGAACATTAGTCAACTATTACCCATATGGAATCGTTTATCCAAACAATTCTTGGGAGATCTATAAAAAATCCTAGTCATATCTTCTCCCATTTACAAATAACGATAGGTAAATAATACAACATACATGCTAGTCACTAATTCATTACTTTAACTTGATAACAACCCAAACACTTTGAAACAAACTCACTCACCTCCTATTTCACAACGAACTAATTAAACTACCACAGAAGTTCTTTTTACATATTTTTCATTCCATAATGAAATACCCATCTTGAATGTTTGTAAGAATTAATAAGTTTCATTTAATACCCATAGGTTTAACCATCTGACTCTTGAACCAAAACACGGAACTATTATACAGTCTCCATCGCTCAATGTCCTCCCCACCATTATGTTTCCAACTCAAAGACAAGTAATCTTCATTGAATTATTGGATTTCAATAACTCTGTTTACCAAATCAGGAAATATGTAAACAGAATAGAAAAATACAACGTCACCTCAGTCTTCACATTCCACATGAATTTCAGCTTGGGCCACTATAAACTTCCACTAATCTGAAGAAAAGTTTTTCCAACTGATCATATGAATTTTTTTAATGAATCATCCACCATATTTATTTTAACAAGTGTATACAACAAGTCAATGTCAAACATCAAGATATATACAATCCATCCTATTTTCCTTAGATTCAAATTATGTTATGAGAAAATATGTTTCATTCACTTATAATCCTTGAACACATTAAAGTCCCCACTATATAGACAATGAAGCTAACTCTTCAATTCAAGGAAAACTGTGGCTAACTCCAAATTGTGTGTTGGGTAATTGTTTCCTATGAACCCTCAACTACCTTGTTCCATAAGACAAAAAATGACCAACTTAATGAGAATGCACCCCATCCCAGATTGTGAAGTTTCATAGTACACTACATACAATTATCATTATCTTGGAGTATCAAGATATGTGTTAATCTATGGAAAGCCTTTAGCTCATTAAAATATTTTTTAATTCCTCAGTTCATTATAATAGAACATTATTCCTTGACAAATCCATCATTTGTGATGCAATCCATGGAATTTCACAATCAAAGAATCAGAAATTACCACCTAGACCAAGAAATCATTTTATCCCAAAGACATTATGAGGAATTTTCAATGAGATAACAACATTTATTTTCATTATCAATATAAACACATTTTTCACGATTCTCATGTACATGAATGACTATCTATTAAATTTAAAAAACATACATTGATAATTTGGCATAAAAAGGATAATCTCCCAAGATTTCCAACACTATATGAATTTGTTTATCATGATTATAACTTGACTTTGAATTCACTAATATCTCATCCACAAACATCACAACAATAGAATCCAAATATATATGAAATATATGACTCATAAATTCCATAAAGACTATTGGTATATTTATGATACTAAAAGGAATTAACACATATTAATAACTTCCATATCTATTTTGATTGCAGTTTTCAGAATATCCACTTTCCGAAATCATAATTTGTGATATTATTGATTGCATGTAAATTTTAGAGAACTAGAAAACTCCCCTAAATTGTTCAAACAAAATGTAATTGTGTGGAAGTGGAAATCTATTCATTATAAAAACTTGGTTAAGCTTATGTCAATTGAAAACAAAACTGAAGAGTTACATCTACTTTCTTTATGAACACGACTATTGAATCCCACAGAGATGTTCCTGGTCGAATGAATCCCTTGATTTCTAGCAATTCCAAATTAACATTCAAATAATTTGATTTTTTTAGTTCCATTTGATAAGAGTTAACAGAGAAAAAACTATTTCCAGAGAGGATATAACTTGTTAACTCCACCTATATTATGTGTTCCAATCCTAAGAATTCTTGCAGAAGGTCATACATAAACATATCAACCACTACTTGAAAATAATTACGTTCGATCTATCCATCGATGCCAAGGAAAATAAGATAACTTGTAAGAGATGCTTCCCACTACTAGTTCCAACAAGAAAATTGTACATTATATCATAGCCATTTCTCCTCTGAAGATATTCTTGGTTCCATCCTCAATCCCTAAGTTAATTGTTCTGATATAACAATCAATGTAATCCTTGAACATTTTCAATCAATCCATACCCAATAATACATCATAAACATAAATCTAAATCAAATTAAATTCCCATTTTATCTCAACTCCATCAATAGAAATTGAACAAGATCCTCATAGTAAGTCACAATGTCCTATTTCCCTAAGAGGATTTATATGATTTACCATCAAACATCATCTCATATTTTAAATATATCAAATCAGCAGCAGAAGTAGATATGATTGTATGAGATGAAACAGAATAAAACAACACTTGTCTGATGGAAGAATTCAAAATAATTTTACCTCTCATATTATATGGTCTAGCCTTATCATCCATAATCCCTAACTAAACATCATATAATTTCATCGTCATTGCACTCTGCTCATTTTTTCATGTTGATATTACCCTATATGAGGATTCATTGAATTATGATAATCCCCAAGTCTAAATATTCTATGCTACATAGATTGATTTTTATCTCACCATGTTGAATTAATTGACTCATGTGAAACCTGATATGTGTCTTGGGAACCTGGCCTCAAGGAACTGTGATAATTCTGAAGGGATTCATTAAAAAAGTGGGGGAATATTTTTCCTTAAATAATGAACCAATTAACAAAAAAATCATATCTAAACATACCACTATATAAACTATGATAACAATGAAAGTAAACTTAAAATTTCATACATAAATATGATACGTAATTCATGTGCCACAACAATGTACTATGGAATCAATGTAAATAGTGAAAGTGAAACTAATAAGACTCTAGAAAAACTAAAAGGGTCTATGATCTGCTTTATTCATGACACAACTTCACAAGACAACCCAAGTATTATGAGGTAGGGATAAATACATGTGATACATTACCTTTCTTAATTTCCCTGTTGATTTCATCTACAAAAGTATCAAAGTTCCAAAGAGAGGTTCAGTAATAATACTGAGAATGTTTTACCCTATGACATCCCTACCCATTCCACTATGGTATATGAGTAAGCATCATTTACAAAACTGTTTATAGAAAAAATATCCCAAATTGATTATTACTAAATAAAAACATTTTCTAGAGCATTTTATAACCAAATATATACTAGTACTATCACAACCAATTTTGCATCAAAATCCATTTTAATAAAAAAAAATTCCAAAAAACCATTTCACAATTTTCTTATGTAATAGTCACTACATTTCATTTATCCTCACAACTAACCAATCATGTATCATTATGGAATTTCCATAATAATGTATGGCCCCTCTTTGATCTACCACGTCATCACTAGGTAATTATTTACCATGTTCCATTACACCTTTGGCAATGATCAGAAGTTTGTATTTCAACAACATCTCTTAAATGCAATATAGACACCAATACCATTTATGCATGAAAACTATTATAATACCCAATATCCAAAACCATTTTAATAAAATAATATTTTCATTAGAAAACATTCTCAACCAAATCATTTAAAAATTACAAAAAAGAATTATTTTAAAATAACCATATTAAAATCCAGAAACTAAATCATGAAGCACAACATTTCACTAAAATTCCAAAATTTCACAAAAAACAATATATCATCAGTAAATAGGATTTATATTGAGATTTCCACCATGATTTATCTATAAATTTTAATCAGTTAAATCAAATTGAATCTATACTAATTAATTCTTGCAAGATGGGTATATAGTGTAGCCACTTACATCAAGAGTTTTTAAGAAAATGTTAAATTATAACACCCCAACCCTAGTTACCCAGAGTCAGAGCATTATTTTAATATATTGGCATGATTACATGAAATCAATTCCCAAAGGACTAATTAGATTAGTATCCTTGGAAACACTAGATACATTCATAAGACTATCATAACATGATAAAGTGAAACAATAAAACAAAATAGTGCCCATATTTCACACTCATATACCCTCATATTATCCCTGCAGGTTAGTCATAAAATACTTTTTCACATACTCGGAAAAATAAATCACAGATAGGGGTGAGCTTAGATGCTCAGTAATGATAAAAATATAGTGGAAACATTCATAAATAAGCATAAACATTTAAGACAATGTATAACTAAAACAAAATCTTTTTAAACATGAAAATAATCATAATATAGAAAAAATAAAAAGAAATAATTCCATTTAATTATTCACATGGATATTCTACTAGTCCAATAATCACATGCAATATCAATAACCACTTTCATAATGCTGGAATGCATAATTCCAGACTATCATAACCACATAGTCAACACCTTGTGCCAAAACTACAAAGAAGATTTTGTAAAGGCCTTGTGCCAAGACACTAGTTTGTCTCATGTGACCAACCGGTGCATTGAGGAGCTATAGCTGGGTACACCTATCACTTACTATGTCTAATTTATTCCTCATATGAACAGGTTTAAACATAACAAAGTCATTCTTATTAAAACAAGAATAAGAAATGAAAATTATTCTTCCATTAACCATGAGGGGTATAAAAATAACACATCCAAAATCAAACATATCCTAAAACCTTCAATACCATATGGAAGTTTTGTATTATAATAAATCAACATCAAGTAAGCTTAAAATCCATCAGAGGATGTTGACATAGATGAAATGACAACTATTTGAGAGAAATATCTTTTTTTTAAATCATTTAAAAGTCACATAATTATAAAATAGAAAATTTAATTTGAAAATATTATTATAATCTTGAAAGGGAAGCTTTAATGGTTTTATAACGGTTTAAAATAGGTGCACCCAATATATTAGTTAAAAAATGCTTACAATAATTTTGTCGAAAAGGTAAAGCAGGACCTTGTTTGGAAAACGATAGAATGATTCTTTTAAAAACCTTTTATAAAAATTTAGTAAATGGTATATATGACATTAACACATAGTCTATTAAATAGTAAAAAAAATTTAGAATACATTTTTAAGAAACATGTATGTTGATGATAAAGATGTCCCTGTAGATAATTATATATAAACAACCTCGGAAAATAAAGAGATTGTAAAATTGACCTGGACCATCTTCTTTTACTTGGTCTAGGGTTGGTTAACCACATGTATAATGGTGAAATAATTGTTATTAAATTATACAAGATTCATATAAATTAATATGATATCATATATGATCATTTAACATTTCTTGGTTAATAATATCTTAGTATTATTGTTGTTTCAGGTGTTAACGGATTAATTTTCCTTTATATTATTTGTTTTGAGAGTTATATTTGTTATGGATGGAATTTTCATTATTCTTATCCAGAATGATATCAAGTCTTTGAAAATTATTTTTAATTATCTAATGAAAATTATTCTTGAAAGGATATGAAGGGGAATGAATCTCATCGCTTTGGCGGAGATGGAAATCCGTACGTACACATGAGCGACTATATAATTATTTTGATATTAAAATAATATATAATATTATGGTATGTCATATATAAAGAATCATTATAATGTTAAATATATTATTTACATCAATTACACATCATTATTATACCCATCCAAATAATGAATTGAATAACAATTACACCACGACGTGGAGACGGTAAGTCGTACATACGCATGTACGGTGACATGTCATTCAAAGGATATATAGAATAGTGAATACGGATGTACCATTTTTATAAAAACATCACAGTGTATATAAGATACTATATTTAATATTTTAAAATGGAAACAACAAATAAAGATAAACTGAAATATGAATGGAACTAGAAAGAGGTGATTAAACATTTACCTCTTCTTCGGGTTCATACTTTTAATTTGACCAAAAACGGGCCCATAAGTTGGATTTATGACTATCAAAAGGCCTATATGATAATGTTAGGAATGTTTAGATGATATTTGGTTAGGTTTTGGCCGAACCAAAAGGCTTTAAAGGTATTAATTATAGATAAGTTGGACTGCCCTTTTATATGAGGGTTGAGGGGAACCTTAAGAAAAACATAAAATATTACTTTATAATAAATTAATAATAGATTTATAATGGCTCCAAATTGATTTATTATGAGGATAAGGTTGGGATGGGGAGAAATACACTCAAAAAATAGGTTTTACACTGGTTTGGTTCACTATAAGGCCCCATCCTTAAACCTTACTTAATCTTGAGTTATTACAAGATTACGCATTGAGGATCTTTTCAGGTTTAGAGTTTTAGAGGATTAGATCATAAAACTTTCATTACATTCCACATATAAACAAAGTGGTTACATAAAAGGTAGTATTCTTTTTCCCATCAATAGATACATATTGAAAATAAAACATGGATTCTTTCTTGACACTTCCTTGACACTATCATCTTATCATGTACCTTTCCCGTGACCTGTGAAAAACATTTCAAAAACTTGGGATGAGCATAAAAACTCAGTATGGGTTATAAAAAAACATGGAAAGGAAGCATGAGTTCATATATACATAATAATTAAATCATACTTTACCCATAAAACATAGGCACTTTAACATACCTCATAAAATCATGAAAAAATCATAGAAATCATAAGACATAAAGGTAACTTGAGGCATTAATAAAATTCTTACATAGGGAGTAACCCTCTTGGTTACATTTGGAATACCCATCACAGTATATTCTCTAAATATCTTTGGAGAAACCTTAACGTTTCACTCCTTCGCTTTACCCAATGCATTGGAGAGCTATATCGGGCTCACTCGCCCTTAGTTTATCACAGAACCACCAGTTTTCATAATAATTCCCAAGAACCTCAACATTATCATATCACATAAAACATGCATAACATTACCACCTTTCAATCACAAGATATCAATACAACACATTGATATAAAAACATTATGAAATCCATTTTCAATACCAAAATAAAAGAAAAGTAAAACATGGTATTTATTTTTCTATTAAAAAGTAGGTATGGCTTGTAGAGGAAGCTGAAACTCAAATAACGGTCACGACGGCAGAGAAGTCGTTGTCGCCGCATACGTACGACAAAAACTTTCCCTTTTTTCATTTAGTAAATGCTTTTTATAAAAAATATTCCTTTTGAATAAACGTAAAAGTCAAAGGGGTTTATACACCGTATAAAAGAAGGTTGTGTATAAAATAAAATATGCCTCAATGAAAGGAGATTGAGACGAAGTCCCATACTTCGTATCTGACTTGACCCGACCGTTCTTTATTCCCCTGAATAATAAACTTGAGTTAATCTCTACTTACTTAAGAACCTTTTTAAATTTTATTATTTTTTTATACCATGTTATGAACATCATGTAATCATTCAAGTTAATAATGTTCATTTTGTCGATATTTGGTTGTTAAGTCAAAAATAGACTTCTTACACTTACATGTTGTTAATTTGGTCAAAGGTTCGTTATATCCAGAATGATATTAATGATTTGGATAACATATATGTCATATATATTCAGCATATACATGTATTTATAATATTACATCACATTCAGAGGTAAGAAATGAAATGCACCGTTCATGGAGACGGTAAGTCGTACGTAAGCGTGAACGCTACTTCCATTTCTATTTCATATTTTCTGGAATGGAATCATAATGATATAAGAGTATATTATAATTACAGTATAATAACATATATAATATCATTAACTTTATCCTTTACACATCCCACATATGGTATTGACGAATCAAATCACTTTCAGGGGGCGGTAGTCCGCACTTCCTAAAATGAAGATATCGTGTTTACCCATAATGGAAACAATAGTGGTATTCCATAAATGAAAAATACAGAAGATTAAGGAAATACTAAACATATTATATATCATGTATAATAATAGTGACATCATAATGGCCACCTTTGATGGTGTTATATGAGTATTGAACAATCATCGTTTCAGGAGGCAGAATTTCGCCATCCACGGAAACCGTATGTTCTTTAACCATTTGATGTAGTTGTGTGAGAGTGTAGCTCGAATAAATCTTATAACAACATCCTAGTATATTTAAGATACTGTTTTTTTTTAAAAATAAGTAAATAAAAAAAGTTTAGGGGGTTGGAGAAGCAAAATAAAACAAATGAACATGAGATAAATAATTAACTTAAAAAGTGTAACTCCTTTTGATTTGAGCCTAAAGGCTTCCTTTGAAAGGATTCTGCCCTAAGGGAATCCTCTAGGATAAGTATAGGGATGTGTAGAGAGTAAATGGGCAGGGGATGGCCGAGACAAAGGCTTGAGGAGTGTGTGAAATGAGGTAGAGGTGGGGGCCTTTTATAAGAGGAGAGGAGGGGCACTTTTGGAAATCATGAAAATATTATTTTATTTTCAAAAGTGTTTCTAATTTATAAGGTCCCACATTGATATATTTCGAATATAAGATGATAAGGATTCGAAATATTTCAATAAAATAGTTTTTGGACATGTTTAGGTCTTATATATTACATTATCTTTCCATTTTATTTTAAATCGTTAAATAATGAGGTCATCGCTGCATCATCATGATGTCATAAATAATTTAATTTATTTAATGTCTAAAAATTATAAAGAAAAATAATATGATGTAGTAAATCGTTTTATCTTTCCTATGAATATTTATAGGCAAAAATATGATTAGTATAACCCCTTTTTAAAATTGTTTTAGTAAAACAATTTATGTTGGTGTCATTTTCACCTTTATTTTAAAAAAAGGCATTAAAGTCATTATCCCACCCAAGTGGCTCCATGGGGTCCCCTAAATCGACCCATGGGTTGTCTTTCTCGGCCATGACTCAAAAAATAGGGTTAGGACATGTATCAAGCTCATCTCATTTTATTAAAGCATTATTTTTACCTTAAAATACACTAATTACCTCTAATCGCGATTAATGAAAAAACGTTACTATTCATAAAAAAATTATTTTCATCCCATTGAACCACATTTTACATACTAATGACAACCATGTATGTCAGATTTTCAAAATTCAATACACATTAGTGGTAAACATTCATTTAACTGAAAAATCAGTTTGCTTGATTACCACTTAGTGGTTTCACTATTCATCAAAAATTGGAGTTTTTCAGAAAAATACCAAAACATCACCCTAAGATATATTTGATATTCTGAATTCAAAAATGAAGTCTATTTTACAAAATTCAAAACATATAATTCACATTAATTAATTTAATAAATAATTCCCGCTGTTATGACAAATAGCGTGTTTTTATGAAACAATAAGTATCAAAAGATTGACACCAGTTTAAGTCAAATTTCAAATTGATTTTGATTCCAATGACCACCATTGGATTAAATGGTAAAAATATATTCTAATTTAACTTCAAAACCAATTCAAATTATAATCTAATCATATAAATAAATTAGATTAAAAAGCAGTGTTGATGTAAAATGCAGTATTTTTCACTATTCATTAAAAAATGAACATTGTAAGAAAAATACCAAAAATTCACACAAAGTAAATTTTGATATCCCAATCATAAACAATACGTTTATTTTGAAAAAAATATTTTATAAAATTGTCAAAAGATAGACTCAAAATTGTTTTTCCATCAAAGGCAGTAAAACAATCTTTTAAAAATATTAGTGTATTCTATGCTTAAGATTGGATTTATTTTCATTTTAAGCCTCTAAAACACTATCTAATTCCTTAATAGGCATAGATAAAATATCTATTATTCATTACTTACTTGGGATGTTACATCCTTCTCCCCTTTAGAAAATTGTGTCCCCGAAATTTATTTACTTATCGAATAAATGGAGGTACTTATCCCTCATTGCATTTTCAGATTCCCATGTTTCCTCTTCAATCATGTGGTTTTTCCACAAAACCTTTACCTGATGAATCACCTTATTCCTTAACACTTGCTCCCTGTGGTCAATAATTTGGACCGGTTGTTCCTCATAAGATAGGTTCTCTTCCAACTGAACTACCTCTGGACTCAAAACATGAGATAGATCTGGCATGTACTTCCTTAACATCAAAACATGAAAAACATTGTGTACCTGAGATAAACTCGGAGGTAAAACCACTCGGTAAACAACTGATCCAACTCTATCTAGAATTTCATATGGTCCAATGAACCTTGGACTTAGCTTTCCTTTCTTACCAAATCGCATCACACTTTTCCATTGTGATACTTTGAAAAAAACATGATCACCTACCTCAAAAGAGAGATCCTTCCTCTTGTTGTCCGCATAACTCTTCTGCCTGCTCTGAGCTGTTCTCATGTGCTTCTGAATCAGTTGAACTTTTTCTGCCAACTCTTCTACCAATTCTGGTCCCATCATCTTCCTTTCACCCACTTCATCCCAGAAAACTGGAGTTCGACACCGCTTCCCATATAACGCCTCAAATGGTGCCATCTGTATACTGGAATGAAAACTGTTATTATATGAAAATTCAACCAAAGAAAGATGTTGGTCCCAACTTCCCTGATAATCCATCGAACAAGATCGTAGAATATCCTCCAAGGTCTGAATTGTTTGTTCTGACTGCCCATCTGATTGAGGATGAAAAGCTGTACTAAAATTTAATTCAGTACCCAATGACTTCTGAAGGGCTTTCCAAAATTTAGAAGTGAACCTGGGATCACGATCAGATACAATGGAGAGAGGAACTCCATGTAACCTGACTATCTCTTTAAGATACAAACGGGAAAGTTGATCAAGAGAGAAAGTATCTCGTATAGCAAGGAAATGAGAATATTTGGTCAAGCGATCAACAATAACCCAGATTGCATTATTACCTCGAGATGTCTTCGGTAATCCCACGACAAATTCCATGGATATATTATCCCATTTCCAATCCGGCACTGGTAAAGGTTGAAGCATCCCTTTCGGTAACTGCCGCTCTGCTTTAACCTATTGACATGTCAAACACTTCATAGTAAAATCACCAATATCTCTTTTCATTCCATCCCACCAGTAATACTCCCGCAGATCTCTATACATCTTAGTACTGCCCAGATGAACTGAAAACGGAGAACTATGAGCTTCACATAACAAATCTCTCTTCAACTGTGAATCACAAGGAACACAAAATCTCTTCCCAAATCTCAAAACACAATCATTATCAATGTTGAATTCAGGCAACATACCTTTCGGAACCAGCTCTACCTTTTTCTACAACTCACTGTCTTGCTTCTGTGCTTGCTTGATTCTTCCAGATAGAGAAGATCTCACTGATACCTAAAACAAAACAGATGGACTTCCTACACCAACAACTTCTATGCCAAAGTTCATCAAATCCTTAACCAAAGGATCACGTTCCAAACGCAACATTGCTAATGAAGCATTACTTTTTTGACTCAAAGCATCAGCCACTTTATTTGCTTTTCCCGGATCGTAATGAATTGTACAATCATAATCCTTGATTATTTCCAACCATCTCCTCTGTCTCATGTTTAACTATTTCTGAGTGAATATATTTTAAACTTTTGTGAGCAGTATATATTTCACACTTTACTCCATACAAATGATGCCTCCAAATTTTTAAAGAGAAAACAACAGCAGCTAATTCGAAATCATGTGTAGGGTAATTTACCTCATGAGTTTTCAACTGTCGTGAAGCATAAGCAATTACCTGATCATTCTGCATTAGGACGCAACCAAGTCCTTTCAATGAAGCATCACTGTATATAACAAACTCACTATTCCTAGAAGGTAGTGCCAAAACTGGAGCATTCGCCAATCTTCTAATCAATTCCTGAAAACAATCATCACATTCTTTTGTCTAGATAAACATAAGACCCTTTCGAGTTAGCTTAGTCATTTGACTAGATAATCGTGAAAAATTTCTAACTAACCTTCGGTAATAGCCTGAAAAACCAAGGAAGCTACGAATATCGGTTACATTTGTGGGTCTTGGCCATTCTTCCAAAACATTTGTTTTTGCAGGATCAACAGTTATTCCATCTTTAGAAACAATATGACTAAGGAAAGAAATTTGTTACAACTAAAACTCACACTTTCTGAATTTTCCATACAGTTTATTTTATTTTAATGTTTACAAGATAACCCTTAAATGTCTTTCATACTCCTCCTTACTTTTAGAAAACACCAAAATATCATCAATGAAAACCACCACAAACTTATCCAATAACTCATGGAAAATTATATTCATTAAGTCCATGAATACAGCAGGTGCATTGGTTAGCCCAAAAGGCATTACTACAAATTCATAATGGCCATATCTCGTATGGAACGCGGTCTTCGGAATATCTGCCTCCTTTACATTCAGCTGATGGTACCCCGATATCAAGTCAATCATTGAAAAAAAACAGAGCTCCCTGGAGCTGATCAAACAAATCATCGATATGAGGCAAATGATATTTGTTCTTAATAGTGATATTATTCAAGGCTCTATAATCAATGCAAAGTCTCATAGAAACAGCTTTCTTTTTAAAAAATAAGACAGGAGCACCCCATGGTGATGTGCTAGGTCGAATGAAACCTTTCTCTAATAAATCTTGCAATTGCTCCTTCAACTCTAAAATTCCAATTTGAGCCATTCAATAAGGGGGTTTTCAAATTAGCTTAGCATCAGGAACTAGGTCAACAGTAAACTCAACTTCCCGATATGATATTATTCCAGGAAACTCATCAGGAAAAACATCAGGATACTCATTTACAACTGGCACATCATTAATCTGAATAGTTCCTTTATTTTCAACGATGTGTGCAAGGTAACATTCATTTCCATTTTTTACAAGTTTTTTGGCCTCTTGATAAGTTATCAACAGTAAGGGTTCAATCTTGTACACAAACTGAAATTCTTTCTGAAAAGAAACTTCTTTAGCTCTACAATCAATCTTAGCATGGTAAATAGAGATCCAATCCATACCCAAGATAACATCAAACTCTACTAGAGGTAGAACAATGAGGTTTGTAAGTAGGTTCCTTCCACAGATAAGGATAGGAAGATTCGTATAAATTCTTTTTGCCTCAACATTTCCCCCAGGTGTTTTTACCACAAGTTCAAGAGTCATTTCTTGAGATGGTATTCCCATTTTACTAGAAAACGTTTGAGAGATGAATGAATGTGTAGACCCTGAATCAAATAACGCACTGGCATAATCTGAAAAAACAAAGTACCTGATACAACTTCATTTGATGGCCCGACGTTTGCTGAATTAGTTGCAAAATATTTCACCACCCCTTTTTACTTGTAGTCCAACTGCTTCCCATCACTCAAGTTCTTTGTCGGACACTCATTTGCATAGTGATCCATCTCATTGCACTTATAACATTTCACTAACTATAAATAAAATTTGGCCTTACCTTCACCTTGATCCTTTTCAGTGAAATCACGAGCCTTATGTCCCATCTTACCACATCAGTAGCACTTTCCAGAATTCAGAAGACATTCCCCAGCATGCCTTTTTCCACATTTATCACAAACTAGAAATTTCGTTTTCTTACCACCAGATTTTTTTGAAGAATTCTTACCTTTCCCCTACCACCTCGGTCTCTTCTTCTATTGGTTGTTATAGAACACTTGGTCATCGAAAAACTCCATTACCACCTTCTCAGCACATCGAACAAGATTTTCATAACTTTTAAACTCACGAGAAGCTAATGCCCTTCGATATTTTGGCTTTAATCCTGAGTAAAAACGATTGATTTTACTATCAAGGTATCGGATAAAATTTGGAGCATACCTTGCCAATCGAGTGAACCTTTCTTCATAGGTAGCCACTGAGTCTTTCTCTTGCCTCAATTCTAAGAATTTCTTTTCCATCCTAAGTCGAGAAGCCTTAGGAAAATACTTCTCAAGAAACATACTTTTGAATTCATCCCAGTCGAGAGCATCAATATCATCAGCGTCCCTGATATTTTAACCAGCGAACACCACTGATCAGCCTCACCCTCCAAACGGTAAATAGAAAGACTAACCTTTTGATTGTCTGAACACCCCATGACATCGAAAATATTCTCCAGTGCTTTAATCCACCCTTCAGCTGACACAGGGTTAGATGATCCTCTGAATGATGGGGGATGTTGCCTCATGAAATGTTCCACCACTGACATGTTCCTCTACGGTTGATCTGGCTAATCTCGTGCATGGATACCACCACCATTTATAGCCTGAGGCAACTGTGCCATCACTGCAACTAACTGTTCAGTTCCAATTCTGACCATCTCGGGCTACTTATTCGGAAGGTTATTTCCTTCTGTATGCCTTCCTAGAACTGCTTCCCTGTTTCCTCTGCGAAAAACCATTCTGAACAAACATGTCTTAGATGAAGCAACATGGTAATCTTCAAATGATATATCATTTCAAAAAAAATATTTCTGGATAATCATCTAATAAAATTCTAACACCTAAAGTTATCTAAACCAACCTTTGATACCAACTATAAGGCCCCAACCTTAATCCTTACTTAATCTTGAGTTATTACAAGATTACGCATTGAGGATCTTTTCGGGTTTTATGTTTTAGAGAATTAGATCATAAAACTTTAATTACATTCCACATATAAACTAAGTGGTTACATAAAAGGTAGTATTCTTTTTCCCATCAATGGAAAAATATTGAAAATAAAACATGGATTCTTTCTTGACACTTCCTTGACACTATCATCTTATCATGTACCTTTCCCGTGACCTGTGAAAAACATTTCAAAAACTTGGGATGAGCCTAAAAACCCAGTATGGGTTATAAAAAAAGCATGTAAAGGAAAGATGAGTTCATATATACATAAGAATGAAATCATAATTTACCAATAAAACATAGGCACATTAACATACCTCATAAAATCACGAATAAATCATATAAATCATAAGACATAAAGGTAACTTGAGGCATTCATAACATTCTTACGTAGGGAGTAACCCTCTTGGTTACGTTAGGAATACCCATCACAGTATATTCCCTAATTCTCTTCGGAGAAACCTTAACGTTTCACTCCTTCACGTTACCCAATGCATTAGAGAGCTATATCGGTCTCACCCGCCCTTAGTTTATCACGGAACCACCCATTTTCATAATAATTCCCAAGATCCTCAATATAATCATATCACATAAAACATGCATAACATTCCCACCTTTCAATCACAAGATATCAATACAACACATTGATATAAAATATTATGAAAACCATTTTCAATACCAAAATAATACAAAAGTAAAACATGGTATTTATTTTTCTTTTAAAAAGAAGATATGTCTTGTAGAAGAAGCCGAAACTCAAATAACAGTCACGACGGCGGAGAAGTCGTTGCCGCCACATACGTACGACAAAAACATTCCCTTTTGTCGTTTAGTAAACGTTTTGTATAAAAAATATTCATTTTTAATAAACGTAAAAGTCAAAGGGGTTTATACACCGTATAAAAGAACGTTGTGTATAAAATAATATATGCCTCAATGAAAGGAGATTGAGACGAAGTCCCATACCTC
Source organism: Viscum album (assembly GCA_963277665.1). Lineage (NCBI taxonomy): Eukaryota > Viridiplantae > Streptophyta > Magnoliopsida > Santalales > Viscaceae > Viscum > Viscum album. Next base: position 873,380,905 of record OY728125.1, read on the forward strand.
GTATCAGATTTGACACGACCGTTCTTTAATCTCCTGAATAATAAACTTGAATTAATGTATACTTTCTTAAGAACCTTTTTCAAGTTCATTATTCCTTTTATACCATGTTATGAACATCATGTAATCATTCAAGTTAATAATGTTCATTTTGTCGGTATTTGGTTCTTAAGTCAAAAATATACATCTTATGCTTACATGTTGTTAATTTGGTCAAAGGTTCGTTATATCCAGAATTATATTAATGATTTGGATAACATATATATCATATATATTCATCATATACATGTAATTATAATATTACATCACATTCAAAGGTAAGAAATGAAATGCACTGTTCATGGAGACGGTAAGCCGTACGTACGCGTGAACGCTACTTCCATTTCTATTTCGTATTTTCTGGAATGGAATCATAATGATATAAGAGTATATTATAATTACAGTATAATAACATATATAATATCATTAACTTTATCCATTACACATCCCACATATGGTATTGAAGAATCAAATCACTTTCAGGGGGCGGTAGTCCGCACTTCCTAAAATGAAGATATCATGTTTACCCATAATGGAAACAATAGTGGTATGCCATAAATGAAAAATATAGAATCTTAAGGAAAGAATAAACATATTATATATCATATATAAAAATAGTGACATCATAATGGCCACCATTGAAGGTGTTAGATGAGTATTGAACAATCATCGTTTCGGGAGGCCGAATTTCGCCATCCACGGAAACCGTATGTTCTTTGACCATTTGATGTAGTTGTGTGAGAGTGTATCTAGAATAAATCTTATAACAACATCCTAGTATATTTAAGATACTGGTTTTGTTACAAAAGAAGTAAATAAAAAGAGTATAGGGGGTTGGAGATGCAAAATAAAACAAATGAACATGAGAGAAATAATTACCTTTAAAAGTGTAACTCCTTTTGATTTGAGCCTAAAGGCTTCCTTTGAAAGGATTCTGCATAAAGGGAATCCTGTAGGATGAGGAGAGGGATGTTGAGAGAGTAAATGCGCAGGGGATGTCAGAGCCAAATTCTTGAGGAGTGTGTGAAATGAGGTAGAGGTGGGGGCCTTTTATAAGAGGAGAGGAGGGGCACTTTTGGAAATCATGAAACTATTATTTTATTTTGAAAAGTGTTTCGAATTTATAAGGTCCCAGATTGATATATTTAGAAGCTTAGATGATAACTCTTCGAAATATTCCCATCCAATAGATTTTGGTGAAGTTTAGGTCTTAGATATTACATTATTTTTCCATTTTATTTTAAATCGTTAAATAATGAGGTCATCGCTGCATCATCATGCTGTCATAAATAATTTAATTTATTTAATGTATAATAATTAAAAAATAATAATATTATGTAGGAAATCTTTTTAGATTTCTAATGAATATTTATAGACAAAAATATGATTAGTATAACCCCTTCTAAAAATTGTTTTAGTAAAACAATTTATGTTAGTGTCATTTTCACATTTATTTTAAAAAAAAGGCATTAAAGTCATTATCCCACCCAAGTGGCTCCATGGGTTCCCCTAAATCGACCCATGGGTTTTCTTGGTCGGCCATTACTCAACCAATAGGGTTAGGACATATGTCAATCTCATCTCATTTTATTAAAGCATTATTTTTACCTTAAACTACACTAATTACCTCTAATCGCGATTAATGAAAAAAAGTTACTATTCACCAAAAAATTATTTTCATCCCATTGAACCACATTTTACATACTAATGACAACCATATATGTCGGATTTTAAAAATTCAATACACATTAGTGGTAAACTTTCATTTAACTGAAAAATCAGTTTGCTTGATTACCACTTAGTGGTTTCACTATTCATCAAAAATTGAAGTTTTTCAGAAAAATACCAAAACTTATCCCTAAGCTATATTTGATATTCTGAATTCAAAAATGAAGTCTATTTTACAAAATTCAAAACATATAAGTCACATTAATTAATTTAATAATTAATTCCTGCTGTTATGACAAATAGCGTGTTTTTATAAAACAATAAGTATCAAAAGATTGACACCAGTTTAAGTCCAATTTCAAATTGAAATTGATTACAATGACCACCATTGGATTAAATGGTAAAAATATATTCTAATTTCACTTCAAAACCTATTCAAAAGATAATCTAATCATATAAATAAATTAGAATAAAAAGCAGTTTTGATGTAAAATGCAGTATTTGTCACTATTCATTAAAAAATGAACATTGTCAGAAAAAATACCAAAAATTCACACAAAGTAAATTTTGATGTCCCAATCATAAAGAATAAGTTTATTTTGACAAAAATACTTTATAAAATTATCAAAAGATAGATTCAAAATTATTTTGCCATCAAAGGAAGTAAAACAATCTTTTAAAAATATTAGTGTATTCCATACTTAAGATTGGATTTATTTTCATTTTAAGCCTCTAAAACACTATCTAATTCATTAATAGACATAGATATAATATATATTATTCATTACTTACTTGGGATGTAACATTTACAATATATAACTTATATTTTATATTTAACTCTTGGTTAATTAGTTTGACATCTACCATGTCTCTTTGTTTTTTTAAATTATTTGGTAAATAAACTTACTATAAACAGACAAGTGACACCCAAGTTGTTCATTAATGACATAACTATCATTATATAAGTCCTTTGGCTGAACCATAGATTTTTATAAATATTATATCAGTTAATAATATCATATTTTATTTAAAAACTCTTTTAGATCAACATTGACACGATTTGATAATTGATTTTTGGTAATGTCATAACAACTTTATCAATTAAAAATAAATTTATTTGATAAATCCTATCATAAAATAGTGACCTTGAAAATTCGATTATGGTATAAAAATATTCAAATTTTATTTATTTTAACATTTATAATACCATTTATTTGATTCTTTCATTAATAAGGAAAACACTACATCATCATTGTGTTATAAATAAATTAAATTATTCAAAGTCCAAAAATTATTAATAAAATACCATTATGTAGTAAATATTTCTAGATTTATAATTAATATTTATATTCAAATGGATAACTTATATAACATCTTGTAAAAATTGTTGTACTTAAAGATATATGTTTATGTCATTTTTTACTTTACTTTAAATTAATTAATATACAGTGTCATTACCCCTCTCATGTGTCTCCATGTGGTTCCAAAATCGACCCAAAGGTGACCATGATCATAAATGTATCATACAATAGGGTTAGAAAACATGTTAGGGTAATTTAATATAATTTTAATATTATTTCATTACCCATATTTACCGGATTTACCCTTTAACCATGGTAAATCAAATATTGACTGATGTAATTATTCATAATGTCCAAAAATAAAATTTACCTATTTACACAATTTATACCTCCTAATCCCAAATATGGAATCCATTTTTCCAAATTCCAAACATATAAGTGGCAGAAATTATTTTAAATTTAATTTCCGTTGTCAAAATAAAAAGTGTGTATTTATGAAATAATAACTACCAAAAGATTGACACTTTCTTATGTCAAATTTAAATGTGAAATTACTTATAATGACCTACATTGTATTAAATTATAAAAATATAATCTAATTATATTTCCAAACTATTCAAATAAATAATTTATCACTATTAATCATTTCGATTAAAAATTTTGTTTTTCATTTATATTTTGTAATTTTCACTATTCATAAAAATATGAAAGTTACCATAACAGTACCAAAAATTCACCATAAGCTAATGTAGATATTCCAAATCCAAAAATTAAGTCCCTTTAGAATGATAAAAATCATAAAATTTCAAAAAGTGGGTATTACTATTCATAATGGCTAGTTTGATTGGTTGTTGTGTGTCAGAACTCGATGATGCGAACAACACACGTGACTGTATTATTAAAAGGGAAGCATAACATGGAAGAATGGGGTGTTACATTCTCCCCTCCTTCAAATACTTTCACCCTTGAAATATCTGGAATATTACGGCATAAAAAGAGGCTGGTAGTTCTTCATCATAAGTTCTGAGGGTTCCCACATTGCCTCTTCCATATTAGGGTTTCTCTATAAAACATTTACCAGATGAGTCGTCTAGTTTCCCAGCACTTGTTCTCGAGTATCATTAATCTTGATAGGATTTTCACAATAAGATATATTGAGTTGTAGTTCTAATTCATCATTGGTTTTTAAATGATTTGGTTCAGGCATGTATTTTCTCAACAGTGATACATGGAACACATTGTGAACTTTGGAAAAATTTGGCGGCATTGCCAAACGGTAAGCTACAACCCCAATTCTTTCTAGAATTTCGAAAGGTCCTATGTACCTGGGACTCAATTTTTCCTTCTTACCAAAATGTGTAACACCCTTCCATGAAGATACCTTCAAGAAAAAATGATCTCCTACCTGAAATTCAAAATCCTTCCATCGGTTATCAACATTGCTCTTCTTCCTACCTTGAGGTGAATTGATGTGGTTTTGGATTACCTTCACCTTTTCCATAGTTTCCTCCACCATTTCTGGGCTTACGAGTTTTTTTTCACCAATATCATCCCAACTGGTGGGAGTATGACATCTCTTTCTGTATAACACTTCATATGGTGCCATATGAATACTTTAATTGAAGATATTGTTATAGGAAAATTCTAACATAGGTAAATATTGATCCCACATACCCTGAATGTCAAGATGGCAAGATTTCAACATGTCATATAAGGTTTGAATAGTTAGTTCAAATTTTACATCAGTTTGGGGTTGGTAAGCAGTGCTCAAATGAAGCTCAGTGTCTAGTGATTTTTGAAGACATTTATAGAATCTTGAAGTACAATGGGGATCAAGATCAGAAGAAATTGATAGGGACTCCATGAAGTCTCACAACTTCATTAATGTATAGTCTTGCAAGACGTTCAAGTGGTAAATCATCCCTTATAACAAGAAAATGTGCTGACTTGGTAAGACGATCAACAATGAATCATACTACATTGTTCCTTCCATGATTTTTTGGTAGTCCCATGACAAAGTCCATTGTAATGTTATCCCATTTACACTCTGGTATGGGAAGGGGTTCCATGACTCCTCCAAGCTATTGACTTCCATTATTCACCTGTTGAAAAATCATACATCTTGACAAAAAATCAGAAATTTCCCTCTTCATGTTGTCCCACCAAAAATGATACTTAAAATATGTATACATATTGGTGCTCCCATAGTGTATAGGGATATTGGATCTTTGATAATAATCCAATATTTCCCTTTTTGATTAGGTATATCGGGAAGACCAGGTCTCTTACCAAATTTTGAAATTCCATCTTCATACACAAAGTCACTCAATCTCCCATCATTCATAGCTTTAATCTTCTTTTGAAACTCTTTATCACCAGTATGATAACTCTCTATCCTTTCTAGTAAATATGGTTTGGTAACCATTTGAAAAAGTAATTACGTTTCACCTTTCACGGTGATTCCCATATCCATCTTTACTAGACCCATATATATAGAATCCTTTTCAACTCCCATCGTGTTCAAAACTACATTATCATTTAAACTCAAAGAATATTCCACCTTATTTGCCTTCCTCGGGTGGTAGTTTATCATGGAATAATAATACTTGAGTAGTTCAATCCATCCTTTTTTCCTCATGTTGAGTTCTTTCTGTGAGAAAATGTACTTCAAAATATTCTGATCTGTATAAATATCATATTTTTCACAATAGACAGTGTCTCGAAATAATTAAAGCAAATATTACAGCTACTAACTCAGTATCATTATTAATATAGTTTTTCAATTGAATTTTTAACTATCGTGATGGATAGGAAATAACCATATTATTCTGCATAAGGACACAACTATGTCCTTTCATTGAAGAATCACCATAAATTACAAACCTTTCATTCCCCGATGCATGAGTCAATAAAAAAGAATTTAATAATCTTCTGTTCAGTTCTTCAAAACATTCTGCACACTCTTTTTTCCAATCAAATATAACCCCTTTTCATGTGAGCATTGTTAATGAGTTAGCCAACTAGGCAAATATCTAGATGAAACATTGATAATAACCTGCTAAACCAATAAAACTATGTACCTTAGTTATATTCTTCGGTGTTGGCCATTCTTAGATTGCTCTTGTCCTAGAAGGATCAATGTGGATTCTATCCTTAGAGACAATATGGCCAAGAAAAGAAATCTCCTGAAGCCAGAATTCACACTTACTAAAAATTCCATATAATTCATGTTTCCGATGAGTCTTCATGATAATATGTAATTGATTTTCATGATCTTCATAGATTTTAGAGTATATCAAGATATCAAAAAAAATGTCACTTCAAAGTCATAAATATACTCCTTCAAAACTCTGTTCATTAGATCAATGAAAACATAGGGTGCATTAGTCAGCCTAAAAGGCATTACTATAAACTCTTAATGCCCTTACATGGTTCGAAATTCTGGCTTCGTAATGTCTTCCTTCTTAACACACAACTGATGGTATATATATCACATGTTAATCTTTGAAATGTATTGAGCTCAATGAAGTTTGACAAATAAATCATTAATGCAAGGTAGGAGAAACTTTTTCTTTATTGTTATAGCATTGATCTCCCAGTAGTCGATACATAAACTCATAGACCCATCTAACTTCTTCACAAAAAGGACAGAGGCTCCCCATAGAGAAACACTAGGGTGAATAAATCCATTATTACTCAATTCCTCTAGTTGTTTCTTTAGTTCCATTTACTCCAAAGTGGCCATATTATAAGGAGTATTCGATATGGTCCTCGAACCAGGAATTAAATCAATGGAGAACTCAATTTATAATTCTGGAAGATTTGCAAAAAATCTTCTGGAAACACATCAAAATATTCTCTCACAATAGGTACATCCTCTATTTGAACATTCATTTCCTCACCCACTGTCATTTCATTATATTCCTACCCAATAAATGAATTTAGTTGAGCTACTGGGGGTGGCTCTAGATAAGAATTAGTTGGTGATGATTCTTCTTTAAAGATAAGGTGTTCCTTATCATCATAATCAAAAAAAGTATCCTCCTTCTTCTTACAATAAATTTTTCATCATGGTCCAAAAACCAATCCATAGCGAGGATTATATCAAATTTAATCATGGGTATGATGATGAGTTCAGTAGATAAAGAACGTTTATATGCCCTAATGGGAACTAATTCACAGACCTTTGTAGCAATGATACTTCCCTTATGTGTTTTGACTGGAAACTCCATTATTAAATGAAATAGGAATATATAATTTTCTTATCTATGTGGGAAGTTATTAAACAATGTGATGATCCAAAATCAAATAAATCATTGGATAAAATTAATGAAGCCATCAAATTACCTGCCACCACATCTTTCGGAGCATCAACCTTAACAGTAGTGATCGCATAAGCTTGGCCTTGATCTCTTGTCCTTTTATGTGGTATGTTTCCCTGACACATAGGATATTCATTTTCATAATGTCCCATCTCCTTGAAATTTTAGCACTGAACATTGGTAGCTTCCTTCTTCCCCTTGCAATAACAATGTTGGTGGCCATTTTCACCACACTTATAACATACTCTCATTCCCTTCAAGCAAGTACTAGGGTGTTTATTCCCATATTTACTACATGATGGATATTTAACTTTTCCCTTTCGCTACTCCCCATGGATTTGAATATTTTCTCTAGGTAATTTATCCATTGCTTAGATACTAGTGGATTTGTACCCCAATTGAATGTTAGTGGTTGTGGACTCATTAAGCGATCTATCATTGATCCTCTACGTCGTTGATTAGGATGCTTCATATTGGTAAGGATATTATTCATAACCTGAGTGAGTTGTCCTAGTATGGGGATAAGTTGATCCCCAACAGTTGTATCACCAGTTCCACTATAATTATCTTGAGCAGGAGGGAAATCCCTATATGCACTGTGTGCATCGATACGATTGACATTCCTTCCACTATGGGCCATTTCTAAAAAATGGAATATAATAGATTAGTTTATAAATCATAATAAATAAATCTATACTTGTAAAACACTTAACATAAATTGAACAAATTAGTTATATAATCCATAATCATAAAAAAAAATGTTTTCTTTGAGGAAGTATATACTTATAAAACCTTCATAATGGTTTATAGAAAAATGAAAATTTTATGAACTGTATCCCCCAGGAGTTTCATAACAAAGAGTGGAGCAAGACCCGTTGTCATGCAATAGAATGATATCAAGTCTCTAAAATTTATTTTTAATTATCTAATAATAATTAGTCTTTAATGAATATGATGGGGAATTAATCTCATCAAGTTCGTGGAGACGATAATCCGTACGTACGCACGAGTGAAAATATCATTATTTTGATATTAAAATATTATATAATTGGATGGTAAATCATATATACAGAATCATTATCATTTTATCTTTATTAATTAAATCAATTACACATCATTATTATACCCATCCGAATAATGTATTTGAAAACAATTACACCCCAACGTGGAGATAATAAGTCTACCTACGTAGGTATGGTGACATGTCATTCAAAGGATAGATAGAATAGTGAATATGGTTGTACCATATTTATAATAACATCACTGTATATTGAAGATAATTGTGTTCTTAATTTAGAATGGAAACAAAAAAAGAAAGAGTATGTTAGATAAGAATGGAACTTGAAAGTTGTGATGATATATTTACCTCTTCTTCGAGTTCTTCCTTTTGATTTCATAAAAAATGGATCTTTAGGTTGGCATTATGACTAAATGAAGGCCTCTAGAATGATTTGAAGGAATTTTGAAGGATATTTGGGTGGGTTTGGCTGAACCAAAAGGCTTTCAATGTATGAATTAGATAGAAGGGGGAGTTCCCTTTTATATGAGGGGTGAGGGGACCTTAGACAAAACATAAAATATTATTTTTTAATATATTCACATTCGGTTTCTATTGGCTAAAAACTTATTTATTGTGAGGATAAGGTGGTTATGGGTCTAAATACACTTAACCAATAGGTTTTAGATAGGTTTTTATCACTATATGAAACTTATATTTTAGATTTAACTCTTAGTTAATTTGTTTGACATTTACCATGTCTCTTTGTATTTTTATATTTTTTGTTTAATAAAATTATTTTAATCTACCAAGAGAACCCCAAGTGGTTCATGAATGACATAAATATAATCATATAAGTCCTTTTACCAAACCTTATATTTTTAGGAATATTATATCAATTAATAATATAATATTTGTTTTAAAAAGTCTTTTATGTCAATTTTGACACTATTTAATAATTGATTTTTGTTAAATTCATAACAACTTTATTAAGTCAAACTAAATTTATTTCATCAATATTAACATGAAATATTAACATAGAAAATTCATTTATGTCATGAAAATATTAAAATTATATTTATTTTAACTTTTATAATACCATTTATTTGATTCATTCATTAATAAGATTAAACACTCCATCATCATTGTGCCATAAATAAATTTAATTATTAAATGTCTAAAAATTATAAATAAAATACAATTATGTATGAAATATTATTATATTTATAATTAATTCTTATAGTAGAAATGATAACATATATAATAGCTTGTAAAAATTGTTTTACTAAAATATATATTTTTATGTCATTTTTGCCTTTATTTTAAATTAATTAATATAAAGTGTAATTATCACTCTAATGTGGCTCCAAGTGGTCCCAAAATCAACCCAAAGATTCCCATTGTCGAACACGTATCATAAAAAAGTGCTAGGACATGTGTTATGGTAATTTAATATTATTTTAATATTATTTTTTTTCTCATATTTACCGGATTTATCCTTTAACCATGGTAAATAAAATATTTACTGAAGTAATTATTCATAATTTCTAAAATAAAAGTTACCTATTTACACAAATTGGACCCACTAATCATGGATATGAAATCCATTTTTCAAAATTCCAAACACATAAGTGGAAGAAATTAATTTAAAATTAATTCCTATTGTCAAAACAAAAACCGTGTTTTTATGAAATAATAACTACCAAAAGATTGAAAAATTTGTATGTCAAATTTAAATGTGAAATTACTTATAAAGACCTAAATTGTATTAAATGATAAAAATATAATATAATTATACTTCCAAAACATTCAAATGAATAATTTATCACTATTAATTATCTCTTTTAAAAATTTTGTTTTTAATTAAAATTTAGTAATTTTCACTATTCATCAAAATACGAAAGTTATCAGAAAAGTACCAAAATTTCACCCGAAGATAATTTCAATATTTATAATCCAAAAATGAAGTCCATTTTTAATGATAAAATTCATAAAATTGCAAATATTTGGTATTACTATTCATAACGGCTAGTTGGATTTGTTGTGGTGTGTTAGAACTCGATGTTTCATGCAACACACACTACTATATTATTCAAATAGAATCATACTGTGGAAGCTTGGGGGGTTTCATAAATGATACAAATAAATTAATTTTTTTTGACTCTCCATGAACAATAATTATATATCTTCTACACAAGAATCAAGCTTCAACTCCCAAAGAGATGGCTCTAGATCGCTTCTAAATAACTTAGGAGATGATCTCCAAACATTAAGAGACCAAAATCTCAAGATAAGGCCATTTTGTAGTAAATTATGTGTAAAAACATTAATTCAACCTATATAAACATTTTAGGGATCTATGTTTGATCGTGTGCATGGTTTAGTCACACAGTTAGTCAAATGGTGTGAAAATTGTGCTCGTTCTTCTATCATAAGAAAGACCCCACATGGTTGGTTCACACAACTTCTAAACCATGAACCAGTAGTTCCAAATATCTATGTAAAAAAGTTTCACCTTAGAAAAATTTTGATTGGAGGATTTAATTTTATTTGACAAAAAAATTCTTATCATGATAAAATCAACTTCTCCCCTATATCAGTATACACAGTGTCCAATAAGTGATTCATGGTTTCCAAAAACTGTGCACCATCGGTGCACCTATATAAAAATCTCAAACACTTTAAAGGTTCCCCAAACACACCCCCACATCACCCATATACGTTGTGTACATAAAAATATTAAATAAATGGTTACATACCAGAAACCGGCGGTGCTACACTCGTAATCTGGATTGAGGTTAATAGAGGAGATTCTCATTCTCAGAGTCACATTAGTACTTATTGAGGAAGGTACCAAAAAATTGGATTTTTAGCCTAACATTCCTAAATTATTATTTGGATATTCCTAGGTAAATTTGAATTATATTGGTTATGATTGTTTACTAGTTGGAACAAACATTGTGAATGGCTTATATTCATTCTAGTAACAGGAAACAGATGTAAATGTTTATTTTTTATTTTTCTTCTTCTACATTTATTTTTTATTACATAGAAAGTAACATAAAAATATAAATAAATTTTTAGTATATTACATGACTAAGCTGGTGATTTTGTTCTGAGTTATGTACTCACACCATGAATGAGTTCCCATCACACTACTAAAGCCGATATGAGTAATAATTCTATATTGGAACATGTGGCGATGATTCACATTATTATGTGTTTGAGTTTGGGAAACTTGATTCATATTAGGATATAGTGATGATTTAGGGATCAAAGACATTAGATAAACAATATCTTTATTTTATTTTATATCATATCTATATATTAGGATAGAGGAGTGGGTGATCAGTTCTGTATTCTATATGTATGCATTTTATTTTTTATAGAATTTTCATTTTTTATGCTTTCCTTGTTCCTTAACATAATGTTATTTTGGATACATTAATGATATTTAATTATTTGTTATAGGGGTATAGTCTCCCCATTAAAATATCTGATACCCCACTCCTAGTTACTAGCCTCTGGAATATTTGTTTGTGACCATGATTTTTCTTGGGATTGATGACCTGTTAATTTTTAGAGTTATGCAGTCATGGGTGTGACATAAAATATTTAAAATAGTATGTAACCTACTGACGTTTCAATTTATTTTAGATAATTTGGATGTGATTTCAATAACATAATTGAATTAAATAAAAAAATATAAAATATAATTATAATGTTATACATAACATGATATCAATCAGGATATATTGTAGTTTATAATTACAATACATTTAAAATACATTAAAATTAACCAAACACGGTCTCCTCCAAATTAACATCAATATATTTCATAACAATCCATTGTCCCAAAATGTATTATCATACATAGGCCATCTCTATAAATTCCAATAACATAATTAATAAATATATTCTTTTACCATATATTATATGTGTTTCTAACCATCATTTTACTAAATGTTACTAAATCTTGATATATTGGTTTTTTGAAAATCCTGACTATGAATGTAATGATTCCATTATAATAATATTTAATTTTAGTAAATTATAATAATTATATTGAATAAAATTTTTGGTATTTGAAAAAAATATTTTGAAACCCGTGTTATATGATACTAACATTATAGGTAATAAAATAAATTTCTATATGTTGAAAAACATTTAATTTTATCATTGTATTGTCGATTTGGGTTTAAATTAAATTTATATATTGGGGAACCTCATATAATATATAGATGAAATTAATAAATATATGTTCAAATAAAATAAATTAACTGATTTTAAATTTATTATACAATTATATTTTTTGTATAATGTATTTGAGTGATGAGGTTGTAGAACTAAAAAAATGTATAAATAAAAACAATGAATCCACTATTGTAATATAAAATTCATTTCAAAAAAATCTCTAATACTAGTAAGAAATTAATATGAAATATTCCATCGTCAATAAGGGGAAGAATGATTTTGATGAATTTATATCATATAAGAAATAATATAAGGGCGTTGATATGTTTGATAGAGAAATATTTACTATATGTAATGATAAGTTCCAATCATATTCAAACATATATGATAAAATTTCTTATCAATAAATTTTACATACATTTTTATTGGGAATAAAATAACAATAATATATCTAGATAATAGATAGAATATATTTTATCTTTTTTTATTCCACGAATAATTATTTAAAAGATAATGTTTAATGATTTTTTGTGTAATGTTGATCTATATTAGATGTATTGTAAGGGGTAATTATTAAATATGATGTTTTTTATTCAAAACAAAATTATGTTTAATCACATTAATATTCTTATATAAACAAAAAACAAATTTGAATGATTTTCATGATGGATCAATTTAGTGAAATTTTTTATTTCAGTTCATGATGTGATTGAATTAAAAATTTGGTGGTTCAATTTCATAATAAAAAAGTATTTATCCAAAAATAAATGGATAAAATAATAGCTGAAAATATAAAAATATTAAGGACCATGAAAAAAATTATAATTAATTATTAAATACACATGCATTACAAGAACATAATGACGTTTCAACTATAGATGAGTTAATAAGGATCAATGTGATCGATAATAAATTAAATTAAATTAAATTTCAGTGAAATAAAATTTATTTACATTGATGAAATAATTTTTGTTTTTTATTTCTATTGTTATAGAGTACATTATGTGTTCATCACATAGATGATATGGATCATGTATTAATACAAATGTATCTTCATGAAAAAAGAAGAAAATGTGTCCCCATTTTCCAAATTATTTATCACTCAAAAAATGATAGAGATTCATGAAAACTATTATCAAGAATACTGATATGGTTTTGAGAACCACTTACTTGGGGGTAGGTGATGTATTTAATATATTAATGGTTAAATATGGTTTTTAAACCATTAGAATAATTATATAGGGAATTAGGGTTATTATAAGCAGTAGAAAAAACCCAGTACATATATACCATATTAAAACAGGAATAATTTATATATAAATAATTTATTTAATATGACATAGTTCCATATTGGACAGGTAAATCCCAATTGATGTTATATTTAAGTTATGCATCATTTTATCATTTATGATATGGTTTCCAATGACGAATATATATCGAATATGTAAATTTTTTTTACATGAATCATTATTTATGGAGTCACCAATGAATAATTTTATATCTATGTGAAGTTATGGTATGATGTTAATAATTTTTAGATAAGTGGGAATTATCTTTTCGAATTCATGGATATCATATACCATAATTAAATATTCAGAGTCTAGGACATTTCCACTTGTTATTTCATGGATGTAAATCATCAGTGTTTTCCCTTTTGAAATTATAGAATTGTTTTGTACCAATTTCATTTCTAGTTTTAATAAAGTATTCCTTCTTAACCCATATAAGTCATGTATTCAAATAAGTTTTTCATTGGTAAATAACATGACATATGTGGTTGTATACTTCATATATATAACTTTTTTTATAGATATAATGTGAGTCAAAATGATGATTTCCTTTAAATACCCCCATTTGATCACATTATTGCCATGATTAATTTATACATTGTATGATTTATGACAAATAAACTTGTTACATATTATCTTCCAAGAGTTTCAAAATAATTAATATCGATAAATTCCTCATCCAAACTAGGGATAATGGAAGGGTTCTGATATAAATTCATTACTGTAGATCCTCCTCTATATTAAAATTTCAATCAATCATCCTCTATAATATCATTTTTGAAGGACCCCAATATATTCCAATAATTAAAAACAATGGAAATATGTAACATCTATTTTGTTGAACCACAAAACCACAAGATTTACATAGAACGTACTAATTCCCATAGAACATCAATATATTTTTAATTTATTACATCATAATCTACACCTTTACCAATTTATGTTGGTCTATAACAATGAATTATTTTACATATATCATCCATTTCATTGTAGATACTTATTGTGGATAGATAGACGCCATTAATGGCCCCTCCATTACCTATATCACATTAAGGGTTGAATTGAGAATCCACACAACAATATTTCCCACCGTTTGTAGTTTTAAAAGGTCTAAAAACCATATTTCATCAAGGCCTCATCTAAAGATATCATTTATCTATCATGTGGTCATTAGAAATGTAATGTTCATTTATTAATCCATTAATTACTTTTTTAATAGAAAATAGACACTTTTCATATGATAATCCTTAATTTTCCACCCTAACTAATAGATCATTAGTTTATTTAAAATCCTTCATTTATTCAATAATGAGGGCTCTTATCCCTTGAAAACCGTGGGAAATAATATTTCCCAACAACACTCATCTTTTCCACTATGAAATGAACTTTTATAATCATTTTATATGTGGTCATACTATATGTTCTATCATTATATGCATTAACTGAACTCTTCCTAGGACATGTTTCATATATAATCTCAATGAATCAGATAACTTATTTTGGTTCAAATACAGTGTATATCAAGAATATTTCTCCTTGGATTATACAAACCATGTTTCAACACATCCATATATATGTAGTTATATGTATTTTATAGGTGCGTGATAATATGTGGTCTTGATACTAGGTGTAGTCCATGATCATCTTTTGATTAATGATTTTGTAACTATGGCCAATCTATAATCCCTAGGCACATCATGGGTCACATTTTATCTATAAACACCATAAATAATCAATTTTTTAATTAAAATTTAAATAGATAAACTAGAAAGGTAATTTGATGTATATTTTTAAGACATTTCTAGGTAGCTTTTGTATAATAGTAAATTTTTCAATAATTTTAACTAAGTGTAATTTTCCTCAATTGTATAACCTAAAATTAATTAAAATATTACTCTTGGATGCATGAAATTAATAGGAAAATACCTTGTTATAGTTTAAATTTTTTTAAAGAAACATAATGGTACTTAATTAAATATAATGTATTGAATTTTGTGTCCGTTTATGTGAAAAAAAAACAATATAGGATTGGATTTCCATTATTGGAATACTAAGAATACCCTCGAATGGATATAATATCTCGATTTATTGTTTATAAAAATGAAACATTAATCAACAAGTGATGAGGTACAATAGTATTATCTTATAAATAAATATATATAATTATATTAATATAATATCATGGTGTTGATTGTTTTACGACAAGAAATAGGAGGTGGTATTTTATTGGAAATGATTTTTCAAATATTTTTAAAATCTATAAGATATTCCTAGACATTGAAAAAAGATATATTACGGGTTTATTCAACCTCCCATTTAACCAATCATGATTTGATATTCAATGTTTCTCTATCTCAACATAATTTATATATTCTTTTAGAAATGGGGAATATAAACACATGAAGAAATGGGAGTGAATGGGTGGGGCGGATGTAGAACCAAATGTTAAATCATTTACATATATATGAGATTTATTGAACATGAATTCTTATATTTGATGTTGGGCCAATGGGATTAATATTTTCAGTTTTCCATTAACAAACCGCTTAAATTAATGTGAAATTATCTCTTATTAAATTTTTACGCTTCAAATTTCAAGTAAAATATATGGGAAATTTTTTATAAATGCATAGAATAATTATCTATAAAATAGAGGAACCATATAAATTAGGCATAAATAAATTGGCCATTTTCTCCCTTCACTCTTAATAAAATATCTCCGTAACCCCTTATCAGTGGTTCTATCATGAAAATAGGGACATCTCATCAAATATTTTATGAGATGAGTCCTTGTAGGCCATCATATTAGTTATATATTGGTAGAAGCAAAGTGGTTACTTTTAAAAAACCGAAAGACATTAATATTCTTTGATTGGGGAAAACAATACCCATCATAACCATTATAGAAATGCAGTATATTGTTTTCATTACATATCTATGGTAAAAAATTGTTAATTAGGATGGATTATTTCAACTGATTCTATCATAATAATAATAAACCATTTTTCCTTTGAAGTTCATAGTAGAAAATAATAACATCATTTCAACTATGATCCTCTATACTATGGCCAAATTTTGTGGATATATGTATAATCTTCCACTATATGGGGATTTAATAATATTTATATCACTAATGCCACCAATTATAAAAAAATCTTCAAGAATATCCCTAATGTTACTAAGGGGTTATTCAATATCAAAATTCATATATAGTCTTAGACCATCCAATGTAGGTACTAATGGATAATTTACAGATCCCTTCACTAATATGGGAATATAAAAGATATCCTATGAATCCTCTCTATACCACATATCATGATGTCCCCCCATGATAGAATATCCTCTAGTCATGGAAGACACCCATTTAATTTTCATCAACATCCCAATAACTGCAATACTTCCACCCATGGTCAGACAAAAATAAATAATCCTTGTATTCTTCCCTATAGTATTCATTTGAGAGGGTCCTCCGCATAGACATTGAGAGACCTATTTTGGATATAATAAACATGATGAAACATTATGTTCCCATCATAAAAATAACCAAAAGAATTCCAATTATGATTTAACTTCCCATGATACAAATTAAAATTGGAATGGTTGTACATCCATTTTAAATTTTTCAGTTATTAGAAACCTGGTATATTTAAACATCATATTTTTAAATTGATCTGAAGTGGATGTCCTAACCAATTACTTGATAGATAGACCAAAAGAAGACCCTCCCCTTGTTGGCGATAGCCAAATCTATAAAAATATTCAACCAGGTTTGTGTTATAATATTCTCCATATGGAAAGATTAATTATAAAACTAGTGGTCTAGATGATGATCGAAGATGATAAATTTATAGTCACATGAATCCACCATATTATAATATTTAACACTAGCAAAATTAATTTTATGATCTACTATGTTATGATAGACATTAAACAATCACAAAATATTGAGAGGATGAATTTCATTTTCTAATTATATATATATATATATATTGAAAATTTTATAATATAAAATTATTTAAAAAACAAAAATCATTCCCTTAATATTAAATTAACATTATAAAACATAATTGGGTGACCTGGGTATGTACATTAAAAAATATTAACCTGTGAATCCTAGAAATAGAGTAATCAAATAATATCATAATATATATATATATGAAATTGTAGGACACAATCCCTGAAACAGTTACATCGATTGTTTAGAATCATAATCAATAACATTTATGGATGACATAATATTGTAAAATCAAATAACTATAAGAATTTGGGTGCAACATATAACATGACATCATAAGAATTAGTCCATGATGAATGTAGAGACATCATAACATATAGTTCATCTTGTTAATCTCAAATTAACTTTATATGGTATCTCATGAGGTAAAAAATATCAAAGTTGTTGGAAGGATATATAATTCAGGTCCAACATGTGAAATTTATATAATGTATACACAATTGTTTTCCGCATAGATCATAAAACATAAAAAAAAATTTCATAAAATTTAATAAAATTATTAATGTTTTTGGGATCCATATGTGGGATAAAAATATAAATTAGATATAGGTAAAACTATGAGAACACACTTAGAATTAATTCAGGATGGGAATTCACATAAAAAAAATTAGCATTGAAAATCACATAATAATTTCAAAAGAAAAATATGTGAGTATATAGGATCACCGAAGTGGTTAATCAATGTGAAATGATGACTCTCAATAAATATGATTCATAATATAATTTAATGGTCACTTAGATACATAATTCAAATATATAAATTGGAAAAAAATAGATTATTAAAAATAATGTTATCAAATTAAAATTAAGATGAAGTTAATCACTTACATTATCATTATAACAACTAAATTAAAGGATATAATGGGAGGAATAAATGGTATCTCATATTTATAACAAAAACTGTATCGTGGATCTATATTTATAAAATAATAATAATGAAATAAAAGGAGATTAAATATATTAAATACAAAGGATGCACTTGAAAGTATAGAAAGATTGAAATAGTCACAAACTACATCATAGTAACATCATAGGAAAATTATATATCGAGAGCGGATAAATAACCCCTCATTATTATAAAAACAAATATAATTTAAAGGTATATTTCTAAAAACCTGATACCTGAATAAATTTAGATTCAAAATGATAAATACAAATGAAGAACATGAATGACGAGTTAGATGAAGATAATCTATTGCATATAGGGGTTACATATAAAATGTGGTGATAAGTTTATTAATCACATGGGAAAACATTTGGAGGTATTTCCAAATGGTGAGGGAGAGTAAAATTAGGTAGAATTGGTTTTGAGTGATGAGTAAGGAGTGGATATTGGTTATTTATGGAAGAAAAGAGTGGTATTATTTATAAATCACTATACATGTATGTTAGACTCTATGTAATAATACAATGAAAACCAAAAAATAATAAATGATTTTTTTTGTGTTTTCATATAAAGGGTAGTGGTTACAAATATTGTATTTGGTTACAAAATAATCTTATTAAAAAAAATAACGATGTTGAAGTGAGTCATTATAAGCACCCTTCCTAATAGATTACATAATATTGAATTAATTGAATAAATCACATTGATGATCATTTCAGTTTTAGAGTTTTATATAATTAGTCCATAAATATTACATTACATCACAAAAGTTAAAACATATACACTTCTACCCAGTTTCCAATTATTTCACAAAATAAAAACTCTTAAAAATAAATATGTCTAATTCCATGTTTTAAACAACCTATCTTTTCCATGATCCCATCCATGACCCTATTCATCTTTAAATTCTATGGAAAATATTTCAAAAACATGGGATGTGAATAAAAAGCTCAGTAAGGGTTATAAAATAAGGATGGAAAACATTAACCTATCAATAAATACAAATAAATGAAACCAATACTATTCAATCATAACATACCTTATGAAATCATAAGATTTATGAACAACAGATATCAATCATAAATCATAAGGTATATTATGGAATTCATAACATATATACATTGTAGAAATCATAGCTACATAGGGAGACACATTTGGAAAACCCATAAAATTATATTCCTTAAATCTCTTAATAGAAACATTAATGTTTACCTTAGTCAGGATACACAATATATTGGAGAGATGTCTCAATCTCACCCACCCTAGGTTTATCACGGAAGCATCCATATACATAAACAATGCACAATAACCATAATATATCTATAACAGATAAAACAGGCATAATGAAAAGATAATGTTTACACATTGCAATCATAATATTTCATTTCAATATTTTCACATAATCAATGTTTTATCAAAACGTTTTCAAAACCATTTACAAAATTTAATAAAGATATTTTTGATACAAAGATTCACATAAAACATTGAATCATTTATAAACATCAATGTTCATATAAATAAATCTTTTGAAATGTTTTTAAAACATGGTCTTAATGAGAAATATTTATAAGAATAAATCTATATTACAATATTTTAGTTAAGGGGTTATTAACCAAATGTGAGATACTTGAATACAAATTATTGAAGAATAACATTTAATAAAAACAATTTAATATCATGGGAGTAAATATATTAATGATATAATATTAAAAAGGATACTATGTACACCATATAAATGTTAATTGGAAGATAACAACAAATAAGTCTCAATTAAATGTAAATTGATACGAAACACCACATAAAGAGCGTATATTTATATTAAGGATATATCAATGACATAATTATTGGTGAAAAAATAATACACCCAACATAAGTGGATATTATGTGTAAAACAATCAGAGTTTATTCACACATTTTAATTGTATTATATAATCAAGAAGTAGAACTTTAACCCGAAGAATTGAAATTGGGGTCAGAATATATCTTTCAAAAGTTCGACAGCATAACGACGTCTCATTAAAATTCAGAAACTGAGCTGATGAGGGAGAAAATGGCATCTCATCATTTGGTTATAAAATTTACAGAAATTAGGATATTGAAGAATATATCCCAATGTAAGAAGATGCAAATTAAAATACAAAACAAAAAGAAGTATTTTAAATAGAGGAGGGAGAAATGTTTCCTTACCGATTTGGTAACATACAAAACATACACCACATAAAAGAAGTATCATATGATTTAGATTTAAATACTAGTAAATGATTGTATATTATAAAAATAGTTCAATCATGGTCCATCCACACACCACACAAAGGAAACAGTGAAAAATATTTCATGACTCTCACCGGAATAAGAAGTGAGACGAAAACCCTTAACCACGTTGTAATCAATTAAGTCATATGACCATGAGTTAATTTCCACAAAATGAAGCATTGAATACTATTAATATTAATATAATCATTATAATATATATTAAATGGCAGTACAAAATACACCACATGCAATATATAAGTGCTGAATAATGGAAATCTCATTGAAGTAATAGTGAGATAAGAAATCCCTTACCTCGTATCAGAATTGACATGTTTGTTCCCTATTCATCCTGAATAATCAAGATAAGATAATTTATGCATTATTAATAACCCTTTTCATGTATATTATTTATTTTAAACAAATTATTTCCATGTTATAAACATTATGTAATCAATTATGTAAATAATGATCGTTTTGTCGATATTTGGTACTAGAGTAAAAAAATGAACACCTTATAATTACAAGATGTCCACGTTGTCAAGATTCAATTATCTCTAAAATTATATTCATGATTTAGATATGATATATATCACACACACACACACACACACACACACATATATATATATAGTATATATATTTTTTATATCAATACATTTCATTTGGAGATAAGAAATAAAATGCACCGTTCATGGAGATGGTAAGCCGTATGTATGCATGAATGATACTTCAATTTATATTTTTTAGCTAAATGAAAACATAATGATACATAGTTACATTATAACAAAATTATAATATCATATATAATTTCAATAACTCAATACTTTATGTGTCCCATGTATGGAATTAACGGGTCATATCAATTTGAGGGGGGCGGCAGTCCGCACTTCCTCAAATGAAATTATCACATTTACTCATATTGGAAACCATAATGGTATGCTATAAATTAAAAATAAATAAGAATAGAAAAACATGAACATAATATATATCATATATAAATATAGTTCATTCACAATGTCCACTATAAGAAGCTGTCAGAGATAATTGAACAATAAATGTTTCATGAGGCATTAGTTTTCTATCAACAGAAACAGTAAGTTATTTACCTATTAGTTGGAGGTGTGTGCAATTTTAATTTAAATCTGTCTCATAAAAACAACATTGAATATTTCTGATATTGTTTTTGTTATAAAATAATGGACAAAAATTAGTTTCTGGGGTTGGAGACGTAAAACAAATCAAATGGTCTTAAGATAAGACGTTACCTTTATATTGGATATCTCCCTTTTGTTTGAATAAAAAGGATTACTTGAAGTTCCTTCAGCCTAAGGTATGTCTTCTAAGAGGAATATAGGGATATTGGGAGATTATTTGGGTAGGGTATGGATGATCCAAATGGATTGATAGGTGTGAGTAATGTGTTAGCTGTGAGGGCTTTTTATAAGGTGGGAGGGGATCTTTTGAAAAGTGTGAAAATAATATTTTATTATATAAATATTTTAGGTTTCTAAACGTCCAGAACTAATTACATTCAATGATAATATCACTCATGGTTGAAATAAATTCATCCAATAAGAAATGGATCAGTTTTAGATATTATATTTATCTTTATAATCGTACTTATTTAAATGATTAATTCACCTTGAGGATCTTCTCAATTCTAGAGATTAAGATAATTAGGCCATAACTATTACATTGCAATTCAAATATTACAATGTACACACTACTACTTATTTTTAAATTTTTTCACAAAATCAAAACTCTTCAAAAGAAACATTTCTAGTTTCATGTTTTAGATAGCATGGCTATCCCTTGATCCCATCCTTGACCCTATTCATCTTTAATTAATGTGGAAAACATTTCAAAAACATGGGATTTTCAAAAAAAGCACAGTAAGTATTAGAAAATTAGGAAATAAAAAATTATCCCAGCAATAAATACAAATAAATGAAACCAATACATTTCAATCATAACATACCTTACAAAATTATATGATTTATGAATAACACACTGAAATCATAAATATAAAGGTATATTATGTAATTCAAAACATACTTAAATTTTAGCTATCACTACTACAAAGGGAGTCACATTTGGAATACCTATAACAGTATATTCCATAAATCTCTTAGGAGATAAATTAACGTTTACCTCCATCACGTTTCCCAATTCATTAGAGAGCTATCTTGGGCTCACCTTCCCATGGTTTATCATGTAACCACCTCTATTAGTAATCAATTCCCTATAACCATAACATATCATAAAAAATAAAACCACCATAAATGAATGATAACATTTACACATTGCATTCACTATATATCCTTTCATGATATTGACATTATCAATGCTTTATCAAACCATTTTCGAAACCATTTAAAACATTTATTAGAAAGACTTTCGAATAAAAGTGTCCCATTACACTTTGAAAATTTTAAATAAATTATCATTTGAAAACCTTTATATCCATATAAATAAATGATCATGTTATTTTTAAAACATTCACATTAATGAGAATGATTTTTAAGAATAAATCTACAAAAGAATATTATAGTTAAGATGTTTTTAACCAAATGAGAGATGCTTGAATATGAATAATTGAGGAATAACATTTAATAAAAACATTATAATATCATGAGAATAAATCTATTCATGATATAATACACCAAAGGATAGTGTATACTCCATGTAAAAGTGAATTTGGTCATAACAACAAATAAGTCTCAATGGAATGTAAATTGAGTCAAAATACCTTAAAAATACCATATCATTAGATTAAAGATAACTCAATGAAATAATAATATGTGAAAAATAATAATACACCCAATATAAGAGTATATAACGTGTAAAAAAATCACAGTTCATTCACAAATATTCATATCATTATTTAATCATGAATTATATATTGAACCCAAAAAATTGAAATCAGTTTAAGAAGACATCATATTGAAATTCGATAGCCTAACATTCACATGCTGAAATTAAGAAACTGAGTTGATCAGATAGAAAAGTGTATCATGTCATTTGGACCAAATATTTACATCAACTAGGATATATAGGAACATATACCAATGTACTAATATGTAAATTAAAATACATAACAAAAAAAGACTTTTAAAAAGGGGAAGGGTGTAAAGTTCCTTTACCGATTTGGTAACATACAAAACATACTCCACATGATTGAAGGATCATATGATAAAGATTTAAATACCCATAAATAAAATTATATTATAGAAAGAGTAAAACCATGGGTATTATATACACCACACAAAATAAATACTAACAAATATATCATGAATCTCGTGGGAATATGATGTAAGATGAATACCCCTAACCATGTTATAATCAATTGAGTTGTAGGACCAAAAGATAATAACCACAAAATGAATAATATAACAACATGAATATAAAGGTAATCATGATAATATATATCAAATGGAAGTACACAATACATCACATTCAATAAGTAAGTGGAAAATAATGGAAATCTGGAAAAATTAAAAGTGAGATATGAAACCACTTACCTTGTGTCCAAATTGACAAGTTTATTCCCTGTTCTTATAAAATAATAAACAGAAGATAATTTATACATGATTTCTAACCCTTTTTAAAATTTTTTATTCCTTTATATCACTTATTACCATGTTATAAATAATATTTAATCATTTAAGTTAATAATGTTCATTTTGTTGTAATTTGGTACTTGAGTAAAACATGAACACCTTCTAATTACTAATGGTCCATATGGTCAAGATTCCATTATATCCAGAATTATATTCATGATTTAGATATCAAATATATCAAATATATCTAGAATATATACATATTATTTATAATAGTACATAACATTTGGATATAAGAAATGAAATACACCATTTATGGAGAGGGTAAGCTGTACGTACACATGAACGCTACATTCATTTCTATTTTAGTATTTTAATTGAATGAAAGAATAATGATACATATTTATATTATAATTACAGTATAATATCATATATAATTTCAATTACTCTATCATTTATGTGTCCCATGTATGGTATGACCGAGTCATATCACTTTGAGATGGCGGTATTCTGCACTTCCTCAAATGAAATTATAGCATTTACTCCTAATGGAAACCATAATGGTATGATATAAATTGAAAATAAAGAGTCAAAACAAAATCATAAACATAATATATATCATATATAAATATAGTTCCACCATAATGCCACCATAAGTGGTGGTAGGAGATAATTGAACAATCATCATTTCATGAGGTGTTAGTTTTCCATCCACAGAAACAGTATGTTCATTACCTATTAGATGGAGGTGTGTATAAGTTTGTTTTGAATACTTCTCATAAAAACAACCTAGTATATTTATAATACTTATTTTGTTATAAAATAATTAAATAAAAATAGTTTAGGGGGTTGGAGATGTAATATAAATCAAAAGGAATTAAAAGAAGATGTTACCTTTTAATTGTGTATCTCCTTTAGGTTTGAACAGAAAGGTTTACTTGAAGTGTGTTAAGATTAAGAAAAGTCTCTTAAATGGAATATAGGGATCATTAGATATCATTTTGGTAGAGTTGAAAGATCCAATGTGCATGAGAGGTGTAAGGGATGAGATAGAAGTGAGGGATGTTTATAAGGGTGTGGAGGGGCTCTTTAAGAAAGTGTGAAAATATTATTTTATTATATAATGATTTTAGGTTTATAATCATACAATACAAATTAGATTCCATGAAAATATCACTAATTGTTGAAATAAAATCATCAACTATTAATTGGACTGGTTTTGGATAATATTTTAATCATTATAATCTTATTTATTTTAATTATTTATTAATGAGGTAAACACTACATCATTATTGTGTCATAAATAATTTAATTTATATGATGTCTAAAAATTATAAAACAAATAACATGATTTAGTAAATATTTATATATTTCGAAATAATATTTATAGTTGAAAATATAATATATATAACCCTATGTAAAAATTTATTTACTGAAAGATACATGTTTATGTAATATTTTCCCTTTACTTAAAATATATTAATATAAATTGTCATTATCACTCTTAAGTTACTCCACGGGGTCCCAAATTATTCCCAAGGTTTCCTATGGTTGTAAATTAATTAATAAATTGGATTATGAAATATGTTAGGATAATTTTCTATTATTATAACAGAAGTATTTTAGCCTTATTTACCAGATTTAGACTTTAACCATATAAAATAAAAATTTTACAGATGTAAATATTCATATTGTATAAAAATAAAAGTTACCTATTTACACAATTTGGACTTCTGGGTTCAAAATATGGAATCCATTTTTACAAATTCAAAACACATATGTGGATTAAATTAATTTAAAATTAATTCCCACTGTCAAAACTAAATGTGTGTTTTTAAGAAATAATAACTATTAAAAGATTGACACTTATTTATGTCCAATTTCAATAGAAAATTACTTCCAATGACAAAAATTGGATTAAATTGTAAAATAAAAATATTATTAGACTTTAAAATAAATCAAAAATAAAATATAACCATATAAATAAATTATATTAAAAAGTAGTTTTTCTGTAACATACAGCTTTTTCAATATTCATAAAAAAATGAATTTTATCCGAAAAATACAAAAAATTTATCCAAAGTAAATTTTGATATTACGATTCTAAAATAGAATTTTATTTTGTTAAATATAACATATAAAAGTGTCCAAATATATATTTAATGTGGGTTTTCCATTAAAAGGTCATAAATCAACAATTTAATTAATTTTAGAGTACTTTTGCTTAAAATCAGATTCTTTCTTATTTTAAGCCTTGAAATATTATTGGATAAATGTTTAAATATTCTCCAAACATTTATAATCATTTTGTTGTTATTTATATTCATTCCTACCAATAAAACATCAAATTGTTAACTACTATTTAAAATAATAATAATATTATATTATTTTTCAGTACAACTCATCGTTGTGTGCAACGTAGGATTTAAAAAAAATGTTATTTTGTATCTAGTACTCCATAGAAAATAGAATAACCTTTAATGAGAAATATTTACCTAATTTAAAATTATTAATAAATATTAAAATTTCATATTCTTTATTTACCTGGGATGTTACATCCTCCCACCCTTTTGGGATTTACATCCTCACAATTTTAAAATTGGGCTCAGAAACTTCATTAAAAGTCCCAAATCGAAAAAAGTCAACAAATTTATCACTTTAAAATAAAAGAATATAACTATATAGGTCACCCAAGATAAAAGATACTTCGACTCCATGAAAACCATGATATGGAGGAGAATCCAAACCATCATGTTTATATAGAGAGTGAAAGAAAAAAAAATTAGGATAAAGTTAACCTCCAGAAAATCACATACATGTAATGGGTTGAAAAATATTTGATTCCCATGTAGGAAAAGTTAACAGACATAATTTTTTTATGTTACATTTAATTGAAGAATTTATTTATGATATTAAATAAAAATTAAGGCAACATACTTACTTGTCATGTAGACTTTCACCCTTTACTAATTTCGTACAACAAACACATTTTTTTTCAAATTATGAGTATTCATGATGACTTGATCACATTGAATGCACTATAATAAACATCCTTGTTATCACATAATCCAGAAAAGATGAACTTCATATTCCCCCTATCTTTAGACATTATCCAAAACAAAAATGGTAAGTGCGAGATGAGATAGTTCCCAAATTGGATAATCCTTTGTAAAATAATTAGTACTATCAATCTAAAAAATTTAACAAACAGTACCCACAGATTAACCATAACAATTAAATAAAAAATTATCCTTAATATCATTAAAATTAATCTAAAATATTATTAAAACCCAAAATTAAAAATTAATTGATCACATAGTATTCTATGAAAATCATAACATTTATCTCCTAAAACATCAACTACTCTTAAAGTCTCACACTAAATTGTAATTAACCAAATCACATATTCTCTATGATAGGTTAATAATTTAAATTGATACACCAATATCAACTTATTCTTGATTCATAGAACCATATATCGAAAAAGAATTAATTATACTAACCAGGGACTTCACGTAGTCCATTGGTTGGCGAAAAATACCAGTGGCACTTTGGTTGGGGGTTCGATTCCCACGGCATTGTCTGACACTTTGGGTTCTCACGCAGTTTGTGTGTTGTCCTTTTTCAAAAACTATATAATTTTATAACATTCCCAAAAAGAGATAAATTCATAAAAAATAACCATAACATCTTTTAACCACAAAGGTTATCTAATAACTTTCAATGTGTATCACTAAATGTATTAAACTATAATTTCCTCAAATACAAGGATCATATAAGCCCAAATGGTTCTTTATAACAATATAAATGAATGAAATCATAATTGTTCCTTGAATAATATTTTTATATATCAAACAACAGGGTTACACATACTATTAAAAGTCTTCTAATGTAATCCCATATTCAAATGTGCCTTAATAATTTTAGGCATATCACCATCCTAAAATCTACCATAAAACATGAATCACTTATATATTGAGTTACTATTCATTCAACATTATTCATGAACCATTATCCATTATTTTCCAACGTATTATAAAATAAATCTTTCCTAAAAACAAAATCATTAATCATATCCTATGATTCAATAATGCCTAAACATTAGTTAAGAAAACAATCCACACCTTTCATTGGTAATTGTCAGTTTCCTCATCCTCAGTTAGAATGACATTAGGTATTGGTAAAAATATATTTGTATGATCCTCATGATCCCATTACCGAACCTTCCTTATAGGACATATATTTGTATAATTACCATGCACACAACATTAAAAACATTAAATTTATCCCCTAGAAAGAAATTATTTCCCTTACCTTTGGTCAACTGGATGCTACCTTTTTTCATGGAAGGTTCCTATTTTACATCCATCACTTCCACATCTATAACATCTTCATGTCCATTTGAAACATTTTTCTAAGTGTTTCATTCCAAATCCTTGACACATAGATTTTTAATATACTTACCACTATGATTATTACCTAAACTTTCGTGGGGATTTGTTTATCGCATATACGATGCCTTATAAAAATCACCAAGGATTAGGTGGTTAATAATGAATGCAGATAGTTTATTGTGAATAATCACAAGAGTTCTTGTTGAAACTTCCAATTCATTCAGTTTCTCATTCAGAAAAACATCACAGTTTTCATCACATCCATTGTTACTTTGGTTCTTACTAGATCTAAAAATTTAGTAAATCTAAAAAGGCCAGTGTGAGTATATCATTAAAATCATCTTATAATATAATATAATGAGGTTAAATACTAAGATATACTTATACATGTTATCTGAAACTCATTCACTTTATCTATAATAACTATGACTCTATCTAAAATCCTAACCATTATGGTAATGTCACTTATTCTTAATGAACAACCTAACCACTATAGTTATCTAAACTGACATTTGATACCAACTATAAGGGTCCAGCCTTAAAAGTTACATAATCTTGAATTAAATGAATAATTCACATTGAGGATCTTTTCAGGATTATAGTTTTATATAATTATACCATAACTATTACATTACATCTAAAAAATTACTATGTAGACACTTCTACTTAGTTTCTAATTTATTCACAAATTAAAAACTCATAAAAAGTAACATGTCTAGTTCTATGTTTTAGACAGCATGGAAATTCATTTATCCTATCCATGACCCTAGTAAACTGCAAGTCCTGGGGAAAAAAAATTCAAAAACATGGGATGAGAATAAAAAGCTCAGTAAGGGTTATAAAATAAGGAAGGAAAAAATTATACCCTCAATAAAAAAAATCAATAAACCAATATTTTTCAATCATAATATACCATACAAAATCATTATATTTATGAATAACAAACATAAATAATAAATCCTAATGGTAAATTATAAAATTCATAACATACGTACATTGTAGCTATCACAACTACATAGAGAGTCTCATTTGGAATACCCGTAATAGTATATTCCCTCAATATTGTAGCATAAACTTTGTCATTTACCTTCTTCACACTACCCAATGCATTGGAGAACTATTTTAGTCTCACACACCCTAGAATTATCACGGAACCACTCATATACGTAAACAATTCCCAGTAACCATAACATATAAATAACACATAAAACAAGCCCAATGGAAATGTAAAATTTCCACATCGGAATCATAATATATCATTTCAAGATATTGAAATTATCAAGGCTTTATCAAACCTTTTTCAAACACATTTAAAACAATTTATAAAGTTATTTTGGAATCAAAATGTCCCATAAAAAATTAAATATTTTATATAAATTAACATTTTAAAACATTAATTTGTATATAAATAAATCCATCAATCAATATTTAAAACATGGTCACTAATGAGAATTATTTAGAAGAATAAATCTATAAAATAATATTTTCGTTAATATGTTCTTAACCAAATTAGAGATTCTTGAATACAAAAAATTGAGGTATAACAATTAATAAAAATTTTATAATATAATGAGAATAAATATATTCATGATATAGTATCCCAATGGGGAGTATATACACCATATAAAGGTGAATTGGCGCATAACAACAAATAAGGGTCCATGGAAAGTAAATTTAGATGAAACACCTTATAAAGACTGTATCATTACATTAATGATAAATCAATGACTGAATTATGTGTGAAAAATAATAATAAATGCAATATATGTGGATATTAAGTGTAAAACAATAATATTTTATTCGAACATATTCATAGCATGATATAATCAAGTAGTATATGTTTAACCCAAATAATTGAAATTGGGTTATGAAGATATATTATAGAAATTCGACAGCCTAACTCCATCATGTTAAAATTAAAAAAAAATATTGATGAGAGAAAAAAGGGTATCTCATCCATTGAAAATAAAATTTACAAAAATTTGGATATCAGAGAACATATCCCAATGTATGCATATGTACATTAAAAAACATTACAAAAAGTTGTCTTTAAAAAGAGGAGGGTTAAATGTTCACTTAACTATTTGCTAACCTAGAAAACATACACCACATGAATGGAGTATCATATGATGAAGTTTTAAATACCCATAATTGAAATTATATTACACAGAGAGTGAAATCTTGTGATTTTAATACACCACAAAAATTAAATAGTGACAAATATAGCTTAAATCTCATGGGAATAAGAAGTGAGATGAAAACCCCAAACCAGGTTCTAATCAATTAAGGCATATGACACAAAGTTAATTACCACAAAATTAATCATATAATACAATGAATATAATGCGAATAATGATAAAATATGTCAAATGGAAGTACAAAAGATACCACATGCAATAAATAAGTGTAGAACAATGTAAATCTCATGGAATTAAAAGTGAGATAAAAAACAACTTACCTCATGTCCAAATTGACTTGTTTGTTCCTTGTTCATCCGGAATAATAAACATAAGTTAATTTATACTAGATTATAAACAATTTTTATGTTTAATATTAATTTTATATCACTTATTACATTGTTATAAACATTATGTAATCATTTAAGTTAACAATGGTCGTTTTGTCGATATTTGGTACATGAGTCAAAATTGAACACCTTATAATTACAAGTTGTCCATGTGGTCAAAAGTCCAGTATCTAAAGAATTATATTAATGATTTAGATTTCATATATATCATATATATATATAGTATATATATGTATTTATAATATTACATAATAGTTGGAGATAAGAAATGAAATGTGCAGTTCTTGGAGACGGTAAGTTCTACGTACGCATGAACTCTACTTTTATTTCAATTTTGTAATTTAATTGAATGAAAACATAATGATACATAGTTATATTTTATTTCTATTATAAAATCATATATAATTTAAATAAATCCATCCTTTATGCATCCCACAAATGATATGAACGAGTCATATCATTTTTAGGGGGCGGTTGTATGAACATTCTCAAATGAAATTATCTTGTTTACTCATAATAGAAACCAAAAAGGTATGATTTAATGTGAAAATAAAGAATCATAAAAAAACATAAACATAATATATATCATATATAAATATTTTTCTATCATAATGGCCACCATAAAATGTGTTAGGAGATAATTGAACAAGTATCATTTTGTGAGGCATTAGTTTGCCATCCACAGAAATGGTATATTATTTACCCATTAAGTGGATTTGTGTGTAAGTGTTGTTAGAATACATCTCATATTAACAACCTAGTCTATTGAGTATAATTTTTTATTTATAAAATAATGGAATAAAATTTTCTTAGGGGGTTGGAGAGGTAAAATAAAACAGGAGGACATGAGAGAAGGAATTACCATTAAATTGGGTATCACCCTTTGGTTTGAACTAACTGGTTTACTTGAAGTGCCTTATGCATAATCAAAGGCTTCTAGGATGAAGATAGGGATCATGAGTGAATATTTTGGTATGTTTTGGAGGATCCAAAGGGATTTAATTGTTTGAGTAATGGGTTATAAGTGATGTCTTTCTATAAGGGGGAGGCATGGGTCTTTTGGAATGTGTGAAAATATTATTTTATTATATAATGATTTTATGATTATCAAGGTGAAAAAATAAATATATTCAATGAAAAGATCACATATAGTTGAAATAAAGTCATCCAATAATAATTTTACATGTTTTTTATAATATTATAATCATTATAATCTTATATATTTAAATCATTTATTAAGGAGGAAAATAGTGCATCAATATTGTGTCATAAATAATTTAATTTATATAATGTATAAACATTATAAAATAATTACATGATTTGTAAAATATTTTTTATATATAAAAATATTTTTTATAGAAAAAAATATAAATTATATCACCCTACATAAATATTGATTTACTAAAAGATATATATTTATGTCATTTTTGTCTTTACTTTAAATATAATAATATAAAGTGTCATTATCTGGCTTATGTGGCTCCATGTGGTCCCCAAATCGACCCAAGGATTCCCATGGTCAGAAATGTATTATCAAATAATATTATGACATATTTTAGGATTCTTTATGTTATTATAATATTATTTGTTTTCCCTTATTTACCTTATTTACCATTTAACCATGGTAAATAAAATTTTTACTGAAATAAATATTCATATTCTCTAAAAATAAAATTTACCTATTTGAACAATTTTTACTTCTAGATTCCAAATATGGAATCTATTTTTAGAAATTAAAAACCTATAAGTGGGAGAAATTAATTGAAAATAAATTCCCGGTTTCAAAATATAATTGTGTTTCTAAGAAATAATAACTACTTAAAGATTGACAATTAATCATGTTCAATTTCAATGTGAAATTACTTAGAAAACCAATATTTGATTAAATGGTAAAGATATAGTATAATTTCACTTTAAAACCAATTAAAAACATAATATAAAAATATAAATAAATAATATTTAAAAGAAGGTTTGAATTAAAATATTGTTTTTCACTATTCATAAAAAAATATGAATAAAATACAAAAAAAAATTTCCAAAGTAATTTTGATGTCCAGATTCTAAAGAATATTTTTATTTTGTCTAATAGAATATATAAATGTGTCCAAATCTATATTTAATTGGGGATTCCATTAAAATGCGTAAATAGACCTTTTAATGAATATTAGTGTATTTATGATTAAAATTAGATTATT
Source organism: Viscum album (assembly GCA_963277665.1). Classification (NCBI taxonomy): domain Eukaryota; kingdom Viridiplantae; phylum Streptophyta; class Magnoliopsida; order Santalales; family Viscaceae; genus Viscum; species Viscum album. The sequence continues at coordinate 873,414,542 of OY728125.1, forward strand.
TCTTATTTTAAGCCTCTATAATTTATTATATAAGTGTAAAAAATTTACCAAACAAGAATAATAAATTTTAGTTGGTTTTATTCCTTCCCTCCATTACAGCATCTTGGTGTGTACTACCATTTAGAATAATAATATTATTATAATATTTTTCAGATCATCTAAATGTTGTGTGCGATATAGGATTTCAAAATAACCCGTTATTATGTATCAGGTACTCCATCGAACAAAAAATCCCATTTAAATGGAAATTGATAATTAATTTACAAATATTAATAAATCTTAAAATCACATATTCATTCTTTAAATGGAATGTTACATCCTTACCCCCTTTTAGTAATTGCAACCTCGTAATTTGAAGATTGGGGATTAAAATATCAGTGATAATACAACATCGTAAAAAGAGTCAATAAATATATCCCAATAAAATAACAAAAGAGATGTACAAAGGTCACCCAAGGAAATAGATACTAGGATACCATTAAAACAAGGATATGGTAGAGAAAACAAACCATCATGTTCTGATGGAGAGTCATAGAAAAAAAGATTAAGAGAAAGTTAACCACTAGAAAATCATATACATGGGATGGGTTAATTAGTCTCTGATTCCTGAGTAGGAAAAGTTAAGAGACAATGTTTTTGTTTCATTATTATTTTCATTAAAGAGTTTATTTTTGATCATAAATAAAAAAATAAATAAACATACTTACTTTTCATGTATACTTTCATCTTTTACTAAATTCCTATCACAAACTCAGTTTTTCATTAAAAGATGAGAATTCAAGAAGACTTGTTTACATTGAAAGCGCTATATTCAATTTATACAGTATCACATAATCCACAAAAGATGAACTGTATATTTCACTAGTCTTTAGACATTAACCAAAACAAAAATGGTTAGTGCGAGATCAGATAATACACAAAAAGGATAATCCTTTGTAAAAAAATACTACTCTTAATCTCAAAAATTCACGAAATAGTACACAAGGATCAACCAAGACCATTCAACACACAATTTTACTCAAAATAATTCAAATTAATCAAAGATATGATTGAAACCCAAAATTCAAAATTATTTGATTACACAGTCTTTCACAAATATCATAACATTTATCTCTTAAAACATCGACTAATCTTAATGTCTCATTATGAAATGTAATTAACCAAATAAAATATTCTCTATGATAGGTTAATAATTTACAAAGATAACCCAAAATAAACTTATTCTTGATTCAAAAAATCATATATCTAAGAAGAATTAGTCATACTAACCGCGTACTTCACGTAGTCCAGTGGTAGGTGATAAATCCCAGTTGCACTTCGTTTGTGGGTTCGATTCCTATAGATTTGTCCGATATAATGGGTTGTCATGTGGTATGTGTGTTGTCCTTTTTCAAAAACTATATAATTTTATAAAATTTCCAAAAGGGATAAATTCATAAAAAATAACCATAAAATATTTTAACCACAAAGGTTATCTAATAACATTTATTTTGCTTCCCAAAATATATTAAACAGTAATTTCTACATATTCAAGGATCATATAAACCCAAATGGTTATTTATAACTATATACATGAAGGAAAAGATAATTATTCCTTGAATAAAATTTTCATATATCAATATTTAGGGTTACAAATACTATAAAAAGTATTCTAATGTAATCCCACCATCAAAAGAGCCTTAATATTTTAAGCATTTCGCCATCCAAAAATGTACCATAAAACTTGAATCCATAATGTGCTGATATTTATCTCATTCAACCTTATTCATGATCCATTAAGCATTTTTTCCAACTTATTTTGAAATAATTTTTTCTTAAAAACAAAATCCTAAATCATATCATATGATTCAATAATGTTTAATCATTAGTCAAGAAATAAACCTTACCTTTCATTGGTCATTGTCAGTTTCAACATCCTCAATTGGAATTATATTGGGTATTGTTAAAAATATATTTGTATGATCCTGTTAATCCCATTCCGGAACCATATTCATAGGACATATGTTTGAATAATGAACATTCACACCACATTTAAAACATTCAATTGATCCCTCAAAAATAACTTCTTTCCCTTTCCTAGAGTCAAATGAATGATTCCTTTTTTCATGGAAGGTTCTTGCTTTAAAAACTTCACTTCCACATCTATAACTTCTTCCCGCCCCTTCAAAAAAGAATTTATGTATTTTATTCCACATCCTTGAAACATATGTTTTTGAATATTCATACACTTATGATTATTACCAAATCTTTAGTGGGGATTTATTTTTCTCATATCTGATGCCTTATAAAAATCACCAAAGTTCTCATGGTCAATCATGACTCCAGATTGAGAATAACCACAATAGTTCTCATTGCAGCTACCATTTCATTTAATTTCTCATTCAAAAAACCATCACAGTTTACTTCACATCCACTTTTACTTTGGTTCCTACTAGATCTAGCCATTAACTAAAAGCAAAATGGTCAGTGTGACTATATTAGTAAAATAATCATATAATATCTTATGAGGAGGGTAAATACTAAGATATACTTATTAATGTTATCTTAAAATCATAAAATTTATCTAAAATAACAATGACTCTTTCTAAAATCCTAACCATTATTGTAATGTCACTTATGCTTAATGAAAACCCTAACCTTTAAAGTTATCTAAATAGTCTATTTATAACAACTATAAGGACCCAAATTAATATTCTTGAATTAAATCTATGATTCACATTTGACATGTTTTCAGGTTTAGTGTTTTGTAAAATTATTCCATAACTATTACATTACATCTCTAAATTTACAAATTAGACACTTCTACTCAATTAATATTTTTTTCACAAAATAAAAACACATTAAAAGAAACAATTGAGTTCCTTGTTTTAGACACCATGGCTTTTCCATAATCCCATCCCTGACCCTATTCATCTTTATGTCCTAGGTAAAAGATTTAAAAAACATGGGATGGCCATAAACATATAAGTTACTATTATAAAACAAGGAAGGAAAATACTATCCCATTAATAAATACAAGTAAATGAAACCAATACTTTTCAATCATAACATACCATACAAAATCATATGATTTATGAATAACACATAGAAATCATAAATCATAAAAATAACTTATGGAATTAATTACATAAAAATATTGTAGCTATCACAGCTACATAGTGATCCACATTTGGAATACCCATCGTATTATATTCCCTAAATATCATGAGTGAAAAATTAACATTTACCTCTAACATGTTACATAATGCATTAGAGATCTATTTTGGGTTCATCCACCCTAGGATTATCACAGAACCAATCGTATATCTAAACAATGCCAAATAACCATAAAATATCCATAACACATTAAACAAGCATAATTAAAAGATAATATTTCCACATTTCAATCACAATATATCATTTATTGATATTTAAATTATCAATGATTTATCAAACCATTTTCAAACCCATTTAAAATATTTAATAAAGTGATTTTTGAATCCAATTGTCCCTATACCACTATGAATATTTTAAACAAATTATCATTTTAGAACACTAATGTCCACATAAATAAATCCTTACAGCTATATTTAAAACTTGGACATTAAAGAGAAAGATTTATAATAATAAATCTATAAAACAATATATTATTTAAGGAGTTCTTAACCAAATTAGAGATTCATGAATACAAATAATTGAGGAATAAAATTTAAAAAAAGTTTATAATATAATGGCAATAAATTTATTCATGATATAATATGAAAAAGGAATGTATATACATCTTATAAAAGTGAATTGGCGCATTACAACAAATAAGACTCAATGGAATGTAAATTGAGACGAAATACCTTATGAAGACCATATATTTAGATTAAAGATAAATCAATGGCATTATTTTGTGTGAAAAATAATAATACACACAATATAAGTGTATATTAATTGTAAAACAATAAGAGTTCATTCACACATATTCATAGCATGATATAATCAAGATGTAGTATTTTAACCCAAAGAGGTGAAATTGGGTTAAGAATATATCTTAAAGAAATTCAAAAACCTAACAGCATCATGTTAAAATTCAGAATCTCATTTGAGGAGAGAGAAATGGGTATCTAATAAATTTGAAATAAAATTTACAGAAATTAGGATATTAAAGAACATATCCAAACAGAAGAAGATGTAAATTAAAAGACATAACAAATAGAAGTCTTATAAAAAGGGGAGGGTGAAGTGTTCCCTTACCAGTTTGGTAAATTAAAAAACATTTTCCAAATGAAAGAAGTATCATACGATGAAGATGTAAATACCCATAAATGAAATTATATTACAAAAACAAAACAATCATGGAATGTACATACACCAAATAAATAAAATCGTAACAAATATAACATGAATCTCACCGGAATAATAAGTGAGATGACAACCCCTAACCATGTTATAATTGATTAAGTCTTATAAAAAAATTAATAACCACCAAGTGAATTATATAATTAGATGAATACAAATATAATCATGATAATATATATAAAATGGAGGTATAAAATACACAACATGCAATAAATAAGTGGCAAACAATTGAAATCTCATGGAATTAAAAGAGAGATAAAAAACCCCTTAACTTGTGTATGAGTTGAATTGTTTGTTCCGTGTTATTCTGAAATAATAAACTTATGTTAACATATACTTGATTAAGAAACCTTTTTCAAGTTAATTATTTCTTTTATATCACTTATTACCATGTTATGAACATTATATAATCATTTATGTTAACAACAGTCGTTTTGTCGAAATTTGGTACTTGAGTCAAAAATGTAAACCTTATAATTACATGTTGTTCATGTGTTCAAGAGTAAATTATCTCAATAATGAAATTAATGATTTATATAACATATATATCATATATATCTACTATATATATGTATTTATATCAATACATAACATTTGGATATATGAAATGTAATGCATTCTTCACGGAGACGGTAAGTCGTACATACGCATGAACGCTACTTTAATTTCACTTTTGTATTTCAAATGAATTAAAACATAATGATAAATAGTTATATTATAATTTTAGTATAATATAATATATAATTTCAATAACTCCATCTTTTATATGTCCCACATATGGTATAAACGAGTCATATAACATTGAGGGGTGGTAGTCCACACTTTCTCTAATGATTTTATCGCATTTAATCTTAATGGAAACCATAAAGGTATGAAATAATATTAAAATAAATTAGCATAAAGAAAAAAGAAACATAATATATATCACATATGAATACAGTTAAATCATAATGGGGACCATAAGAGGTGGTGGGAGTAATTTAATAATCATCATTTCATGTGGCGTTAGTTTGCCTTCCACAGAAACAATATGTTCTTTTCACATTAGATGGAGGTGTTTGTAAGTGTAGTTAGAATACATCTCATAAAAACAATATAGTATATTGAGGATATTGGTTTTATTTTAAAAGAGAGCTACAAAAATAGTATAAGGGGTTGGAGATGTAAAATAAAATGAAAGAACTTAGGAGAAGATGTTGCCTTTAAATTGGTTATCTCTTTTTGGTTTGAACCAAAAAGTTCACATGAAGTGACTTCTGCATAAGGAAAGGCTTATAAGAGGAAGATATGTATATTGATAGCTTATTTAGGCTGGGTTTGATTGAGACAAATGGCTTGATAGGTGTGAGAAAGGGTTAATAAGTGAGGGATTTTTAAAAGGGGGAGGAATGGCTCTTTAGGAAAGTGTCAAAATATTATTTTATCATATAATGATTTTTGGTTCCTAGAGGTCCAACACTAATTACAGTAGAAGATAAGATCAATCATGGTGAAAAAAAATCCTCCAATAAGAATTTTACAGGCTTTAGATATTATTTTAAGTTTTATAATCTTATTTATTTAAACCATTTATTAATGAGGTAAAAAGTACATCATTAATGTGTCATAAATAATGTAATTTATATTATGTCTAAAAATTATTAAAAAATATCATGATGTAGGAAATCTATTTATATTTCCAAATAATATTTATTTTAAAATCTATAACTTATATAACCATATGTAGAAGTTGATTTACTACTAGATATATGTTTATGTCATTTTGGTCTTTACTTTGAATAAATTAATATAAAGTGTCATTATCACTCTTAAGTGGATCCATGGGATCCCAAAATCAAACATAAAATGCCCAGGGTCAGAGATATATTAACCAATAGGATTATGTCATATTTTAAGATAATTTTACATTAATATAATAATATTTTTTACCCTTATTTACCGGATTTACCCTTTAACAATGGCAAATAAATTTTTTACTAAAGTAAATATTCATATTTTCTAAAAATAAAAGTTACCTATTTACAAAATTTTGAACTATTGATTAATAATATTGAATTTTTTTATAAAAATTCAAAACATAGAAGTTTCAAGAATGAATTTTAAATTAATTCCGGCTGTCAAAACCAAAAACTGGTTTTTAAGAAATAATAACTTTCAAAAGATTGAAACATATTTTTGTCCAATTTCAATGTGAAAATATGTAAAATGACTATCATTGGATTAAATGGTAAAAATATAATCTAATTAAATTTTAAAACCAATTAAATAGATAATATAAACATAAAAAGAAATTATATTAAAAGGAAGTCTTGAATTAAAATACAATTTTTTCACTATTATTAAAAAATGAATTTTATCAAAAAAATACAGAAAATTTACCCAAAGTAAATTTTATAGCCTAATTCTAATGAAGAATTTTATTTTTCCTTATATAACAAGTAAAAGTTTCCAATTCTATATTTAATGAGGTATCTCCATTAAAAGTTTGTAAATCGGCCTTTTAATGAATATTAGAGTATTAATTCTTAAAATCAGATTCTTTCTTATTGAAAGCACAAAAAATTTGTTGGATAAATCTAAAATTATTTAACAAACATGTATAAAACTTTTTAGTTAGTTCTATTCATTATTTCCATTAAAACGTTTAGGCATTAACTGTTATTTAAAATAATAATACTATTATATTATTTTTTGTATAACTAAATGTTGTGAGAAAAGTAAGATTTCAATGAAACTCTGTATTGTGTAACCGGTATTCCATCGAAAATCGAATCCCCTTTAAGGTAAAATTAATTATTAATATAAAAATATTAATAAATATGAAAATGTCATATTATTTATTTACCTGGGATGTTTTAGTCATGATTATGAATAATTGTTTTTAAAACATTAAAATATAATATATGATTTAGAGTATTCATTTTATGTTTTTAATAACAATAAAATAGTATAAAAATTAAAATATTTTTGTGGGAAAAATTATATTGTTTCTTCGATTCCATATTAAGTAAATATTATCTATCTTTCAGACTATTATGATTTCATAATAACGACCCTATATTTAAACAATATTTAATGCTTGCCAAAAAAATATAACAATATATGAAAATTCTCAATAAATCACTATTTCACGATTTAATTTTTATAATTTAAAAAATAAAATTAATTTTACCAACAAAACTAATAGTATTAATTTTACATTATTAAAATGAAACATTTTTATTTACTATTATTATTTTTAAAGAGACAACATTCTGACCAATCTAAAAAATTACATTGGGTATCAATAAATATAATAATCATTTTTTTTAAAAAAAATATTCAAATTTAAATATTTTATGTAAATTAAATTAATTTTAAAACTCTTTAATTTATCAAATGTTTGTTTTAATTGAAATGATATATTTCCCTGAAAAATTGGTTATTCATATCAAAAAAAATTTTTTGTCAAATAAATTTTTAAATCATATATACATATATATAATGTCATAATGATAAGGGATCAATATGATATGTATTTTCAAAAAATAAAATAAAAAAACTCAGTATACAATTTTTCTAGATACAAAACCCTATAATTACTGTAGTGTACTCCCTATAGATGGATGTGTGATTTTTGTACATTCTTGGGACAATTTGACAATAAGGGATTGGGTGGTTATCCCTACAATATTAATCATATCTATTTTTAGTTATTGAATTATATCATTGGTTTTTCTAAATAGAAATCCCATTGATTCCATTTCATTAAGAAGACTTGGAAAGTGACTATTAAAGGGTATAATTATTCTTATTGTTGAAATATCATTTTTCTGTTGGGTTAATTAAATTATTTAATGACCCTTAATATATAATAATATGAACAATAAAATTATAATGAAAATATTAACAGTTTTTATAATGTATAACGGTGAAATAATTACTAAAAATAATATATATATATGTGTTTTATAATAGTCAAAAAATTAATATAGTTCTTATACTTAATGTTACTAAAAATATTAGAAATAAAATTATTATTTAAGAAAATAATTTCCTTGATAATGGTTTTCATAAAAACATCCTAACCTATTAATAAATTTATTCCCAAAAATTTAATTATTTATACTAATGAATATGAGGGTATTTATGTTTCATTGATTCTTTAAGAAACCATGTTGCCACAAAAATCATGTAGTCCTTCCACTATACTGTGACCAGGTGAGATTTATTATATCATAGAAAATTTTCAATAACATATAATATCATCAATAAATGATACTTTTATGAATTCTCATTCTACAATGGTACGACATCTATATTTTTAATATTTGAGGGATATGGAATACATGGATCACATCATGAATAAGTGATATGTTAGGTCGGTGATTTAATTGATAAGCCATAGAGCTTATGTGATCAAGGATCTCATAGGGGTTGTGGCTTTAAATACTATTCCTTCCGATTTTCCCAATCCTCATGAAATTATTCAATGGTGTTTTATGAAGGAACTCCATATTTTTTTCCTCAAACTCCAGCTCTCATCACTAGTTTTTTGTGTATCGATTTTTGTACTATTTTTTGTATTGCAAATGATGATTTTTTTAATATTTCTTCATCTTATCTTGGTTATGATCAAATCACAATATCATATAAAATCCAACAAAATCCCGGAATATTATAGTATATCACAACATCCCATTAAACTCTTCATATGGTCCTATTTTAGTTCTATAACGGAAATATTAGTCATTTGAGAACTGCACTATAGGAATGCATAGATCCATAAATCCTTGTAAATCAATTGAATGTTGTCTCATTGAATCCTATATAATTTTAATGGTATTATCTAGTTATATATCCAAATGAGGGTGATTAGAAGTAATGAAACTCATATCTAAATCCAACACATGCTAAAGGCATTTTTATAACTTCTAGATGAACCTAATAACTTCATTACACACAATACAGTGTGGAACACCATGAAATCATATTAATTATATAATTTTTATCAATGATAGTTGTTCAATTGATGAATACTCATTGATATCAATTAATGGTTATAAATTTGTAAGGATAAGGAATACAATACAAATAGTACTATATTATCTAGATGTCAAGAGGATTTGTATGATGAAATCAATGGTTATTTTTTCCTTATTTCAACAATAGCCTTGGAAACTATTTCCTTATACCCGTATTCCATATTCATTCATCAACGAATTATTAGGATTTAAGGTGTTGAGATAAAAAGTATGAAATACTTCCCATTATATCACCGACCATTAGGATTTCATCAAAAATCTAAAAATCATAGTGCAGAGTAGATCAATATTTAAGGGATAGCTATGCAAATCATCTAGTAGCTCCCGCTTTTATTCTTGTTTTGATGAGATCCATATTCGAGTTCTAAAATATATGATTCCATTATGAAAATAGTTATTCATTATTGAACATATATTTTTTTCATAATTTCTAAGATTAAATTTTTAAAAATAACCCTATGTGAGTACCCATTGGGTTCATAGATGTCTAAGGGGTGTCTTTGGATATTCCAGAGCACAGAACCCTAAATTTTGGTAAAAAGGGAAGGCTGCACGGATTGATAATCTATGCCAGTTGAGCCATATGACCATGTAGGCAGGTTTCCATTTTTATCACGCATAGGCTTTTTACATGGTTAAAACATGGTTAATAAACTATGTGTGGTTAATGTGTGCATTCCTCATGGACTATAAGAAAACGAACATTATATCTACATGGTTTGACAAATCGTGTGTGAAAACCGTGCAACTCAATATTTTTATTAATTTAATAAATTTTTAATTTAATTAAATTTATTCTAAAATGATTTTTATGTTCTTATTCCAAGAACAGCAGGAGATTACCCTTCTCTTTTGGGTTCTCATCCAAATATCTTCCAAATTGAGATATAATATCTCTCTGAACTCCAATTAAAACATAGTGTGTCTCCGTGGATCTGCAATAGTAAAGCCTTTACTTAATTTTTAGACGTACTCTATTCTTCTAGCTATTGACTATTCTATTTGGATATTTTCTTGTAATACCTAATTTCTCATTCTTTATCCTTTTTCATATTTCTCTAAAAATAGTATGATTTATAGCGTGATATTGGATGAGATATCAAACATGAGCCTCTGTTATGAGGGAATGTTTGTTATTTGAATTTTAGATGGATTATATGTGTTAGTGTGTCATACGCCCAATTTCAAGGAATAAACTATGTGGATTTTGAATTTTATAATTTTTAAGTATGCCTTAATTAATCAAAGAGGGTCATATCTTCATATTAAATATTAAGACCCTTGGATAAACCACTCCTTTGTATGTGTTGGTTATAATGGCTATTTTGATGGCCATTTCATTTTACCCTTTATTCAGTTGAGATGTGCCCTCGTAATTCTAGTGGTTTAGATGGGTAAATATAGTTATTTTAAATTGATAATTTGGATTATATATGGAATAAATTAAGGGTATGGTATGGATGAATTTCCCCCCTATCCAAAGTTTTCTCTTACTAGTTCAAGCATATTTTCATTATAATGGATTACCCATGTGACAAATGTAAAGGATATGACTTGAAATGATGGAATTAGATTAAATATCTCTAATTATTGATTTGTAAATGTGAGTTATATTATATCCAATCCACACGATATCATGATATACAAATTATTATTTTTATATTGAAAATAGAAATGTCATAATTTGAATAGCCTTTGAACTATTGACACATTGGAGTTATGTTGAGACAATGCGATGTAATGAAATGATTTAGCAAGGGAAACACATTCCATAATCTGGATGTGTGAGTTATATTATGTTAAAGCCACATATTATCTATTATAAATGTTATCTTATTATGAATTATTCCCTCATTAGTAAATGGAAGTCCAACCCAAGGGAGGTCCCTTGCTTGAGTCTCCCTTTTGAGTTGAATCATATTGAATACATTTTATTTTTTCATTGAAATTATTATTGATTTGTTTCAATGAAATAGAATTGGTTAAATGAAAAATAGACTTGGGTGATATATACATTAAAATTACAATTACATGGATGGAATCTTTTGACTATAGACCTTATTCAATGTGGGGTACATATATTCACCTTAGAATGACATCGATGGACTCAATGGTTAATGTGATATTTTCATGACTGATAAATAGATCAAAATGAGAGATTCCATGGGTATTATCATTAGGAATTGACATATACACTATGTTATACTTACCATTCATGTGGATTACCAAGGATCTATTCAATATAGAATTTATTATATGTCACGGTTGATAACTGTGGTTTCCTTAGAGATCCTCCATGGACAGACTCATATGACCTGGACACTATATCGATCTATACACGGGTTCATGATAGGTTCATCATGGATGGGATATTATGGTGTTCAATGATTAACCAATGAGTGATACTTGAATTTCATCTTAGGAATGTCAATGAAAAACTGTGTTTCTATATGATAAAATAAATTTAATTAAAAATGAGTGCATTTAGGATGTTTAATTTTGAGTTCATACTTCCTTACTACTTTAATAATTAACCAATTTTGGTTATATATATGCATTGACTAATTGGATCATACCATGGGTGGTTTCTTACAAGGATTTAGTCTCACATGTTGTTTGGGTCATGATTTTCTCCCAAAATGATTACATAATTATATGTAATTCCATGGTTAATAACCCTCAAATATTTATATGACATGAAACATAAGATATGATGAAAATTAGACCAAGATGCGGCTTTCTATGCTATTGGGTTTCATTTTTACATTTTTTAATTATATTATATGGATTGTACATATATCTTTTATTCATATTTTGGAATTTTAATCAGAAATATGTGACATGTATCATCATTATATATATAATATGTCTTTTGTATTGTTTTTACTATCATTATTTAGCTATTTAATTCAGTTTTTAGGTTTACTGCTTATACTATTCTCTGGTAATGAGTTCTTAGTCTCCAAAATGAAATGCATATTCCCTCACAACTACTCAAACAAACAATTGTGTTTGGGGATATTCACATGAGGCCAATTGACAGACCAGTCTTGGGGAACCGTTTGTGGGATCTGGGTTGAAGATGCCACAAATTGGAATATTAAGATTCTTTTATAGTTCTCAAAACTATTTGGAGAAAATAAAAAGGGATGAAAAGGAATAAAAAATTTGTAATGAGTTGTACATGGGCCTAGCTTACTTGCATACCAGAATAATCTATATTTCCTCTAAATGATTTTTTTTTTTGGATTTTAAAAAACGGCGTTTAATTTATTCCAACATTGGGTGATGCACTTGTTTTATATTGATATTGATGATATGATTTTGGGTTATATTGTGTTGAAACTCAATGAGATGAGTGAATAACATCTCATGCATCATATATTCTCATAATTGATTTCAGATTCCATGCATTATGCCATGACATTTAGGATGAATTACTGATTGCATTATTTCATGATTGATGATTTGGTATATAAACTTGATTTTTTATTAGGTATATTTAGATATATTATGGTTTTAATTTGATGGATGTAACGATTTGGTCCTTATGGTTTATGGGGCCTCTTGGAATAGTATTTTGTTGATCATGGTTCAACCTTAATATGAAAAGTCTTGTGATATTCCATAGGTGGATAACAATCATTGATCCAGAGGGTCTATTAGTCCCCATGGATCAGAATTTGGCCTACCATTGGTTGTTCCTTCTATAAGGAATGTGATGAACATTAAATTCCTATAAATTTCGTGAATTTGACTGTGAAATCAAAATGAAATGAAGTAAATATAGAAATTAGTGAAATTTAAATCGATTATAGCATAGATATTGACCTTATCTGAACATAGTGGTGGGATTTTGGTATCTTATCACTTATAAATTAGCTGTTCGACACATATACCTATCCCATGGAATGGGTAGATGGATTTCTGTTGATGTTCCTTTCCATCACAGAGTCCAACGAATGGAATATGGGAATACCCAAAAAAGCCCTAGAGCCAGGAGGCCTGCTCCCATAAAATTAAATAAAAGTTAAAACAGTACAAGCCACTCAGAAAGGGGGAGCCTTACACAACCTTGTAAACACAGTACCAATCCTATCATTGTGAACAAAATAATTGCAGTACTCAGGGAGAACAAAGGACCAGCTAGAACTCACCTCAAGGATTGCTCTTTTTGACAATGTATCCGCCACTTGGTTCGCTTCTCTGTAAACATGAGAAACCTCAAGAGAAAATGATTCAGCAATTTTGAGAGCGCCGATCCAAGCAGGGAGCATCCTCCATGGAACCATCCTGGACCTTCACAACAGTAGAAGAGTCCGATTCAATCCACATCTTCCTCCAGCCATAACGAGCAGCATACCTTATAGCCTTTATCATCGCCCATAACTCCGCCTCAAGAGAAAAACCGTTTCCAATGTAATGAAAGAAGCACCCCTTTACGAAACCTCGGCAGGTCCTGAAAACGCCACCACAACTAGCAGGCCCTGGCGCGCCAGAAGCTACCCCATCCACATTCACCTTCACAAAATCAGCAATTGGAGGAATCCACCTAATGTGTTTCATCACCTTCGGCTTCCTCTCCCTGCCACAAACACCAAGAGATCTTAATAAGATGAAATCAGACATGTTGTTGTGCATGCAGCCAGTTTGCTTCTCCGAAGCAAGCTTGATGCTTCGGTGAACCGCCATCACTCCCACTTTGAAGAAGGGTCTGCCGCTGTTGAACACAGTATTATTCCGAGCCTTCCAGATGTAGGAAATAACAGACACAGCAACAGTAATAAGCAAGGAATGAACCTGCTCACTATTTTCCTGATGTATAGCAGAATTCAGAAGTGAACCAACCGATGTTAGATCCAAGCTGCAGTGAAAAATTCCTGTGATATAAAGCCAGAACCGAGCAGAAAAATTGCAGTCGATAAAAATGTGCTCAATAGACTCATCCATAGCAAGGCAGAGTGGGAAAACCGAGGCCAAACTCAAACCTCTCTTTTGTAATGCAGATTGAATTGGAAGTCTGCATTTCCAAATCCTCCATATGAGAAGGGAATCAGTCGTCAGGATGTAAGCTGTCCTCATAGACATCACCCATGCAGGAGTTGGATTATTGTTGCCGCACTGCATAGCATAAGCCAGCCTGCTGGAGAAGACACCAGCCGTGTCAGGCTCCAAGATCAGAGTGTCTGTGTCCATGAAATCATAAGCTGAGAGTTCCACTTGGAGAGTAGCAGGAAGTAAAGCTCGGGCTTGTGTATTGACCTGCAAATCAACAACAGAGAGATCTCACAGGTTTAAAGGAATAGTAGCAGCATTATCAATAGGGCATGACAACCATTTTGTCGTCCAACAGTTCAGATGAGAATCAGATCAGACAAGCCACTTGGACTGCAGCATGATCTCAGAATAGGTACTTTGAATTGTTGCCCATTCAGAGGACCTCAGGTACACATTCAACCTTCGACAAAGCCTGTCAAAAAATCTGTTGTAAAGAAACTCCAAGGAAAAATCAGAACCAGCTAGGAGTCTCCAAGTAAATTTTTGTAGCAAAGCATCATTAAAAACCCTGACGTCTTTAACTCCCATTCCACCATTTGAAAGAGGCCTAATGCAGTCCATCCATTTAACGGTAACCAATTTTCTCTGCTGAATTGTGCCAGTCCAAATAATGTTCTTGATCAAGAGAGCAAGATCCCTGAGCAAATCGATAGGCCACTTATATAGTGAGAATGAATACACAAACATTGATGTTATGACTGAGTTCACAAGACAAATCCTACCCTCCTGTGACATTGATTTCCCCTTCCAACTGGACAATTGATTATTGATTCTAAGAGAAATATCTTCCAAGTAGTCCCTCTTCACTCTTCCCCAAAACATAGGCAGTCCAAGATAGGTAAAGGGTAGGGAGCCCCTTTTAACTCCAAGCCTTCTGGCCACTTTATTCTGCTTAAAAGTTCGAACGCCTTCACCAAAAACAACAAAGGATTTACTCGAGCTTATGACCTGACCTGAGACTTCCTCATAGTGATTAAAGAAAGTCCCTTAAGCACAATGAGGGTCACCCATTGAAGAACATCAAAAATTAACAAAGGCACGGACCAGGAACCCATTTGGGGGGAGGCACGCTAGTTTCCCCCACACTGCGTAAGTCACATGTGTGCCCCATATGTGTTGCACAAGTCACTTGCGTGCCCTATTATTTTTTCGCCCAAGGTGCCTAGTGGCCTATAAATATCCCCTGTGGGCCGCCCATTTCAGGGATGAATTTTCCAAAAACTCTGATTCAAGATCTGGTCACCCAAGACTTTGTATAACATCTTCCAAACACTTATAAGGTAAATCTTTACCTAGAATGGAATAATTAAAGAGTAATAATAGGTCATAAGTGTCAGATCTCATCAATACCTGTGCACCTAAGTGCACACCCCTAAAGGGAAATGAAGACACTTGTGTGCCGCCTTGCCCTCTCATGGGAACTTGCGCACCACCCTTCTTAAAGCCTCAAGGGATGATACTAAGGGCTTGAGTTTAATGTCTCCCAAATATTAACCTATATATTATTAGTTTCCCTAGGTCACTCTTGTCATGCAAGTCTACACGCACGACCAGGACTTGTGCACCAGAACAATACTTGCACACCTCTTCCTTGCCACCTCCTTTCCTCAAATCCTCCTCTCCTATTCATGACATAGCCTTCAAAACCCTCTTTAAATCAATTTATTCCATGGTTCCTTTGTTTTCTTCCATATCTAGAAGGAATTCTATGAGAATATCTCCCAAAACTTCGTGAATCACAAGTTTCATGTCACCACGGTTAGGGGTTTTCTATATAACCTCATCCTTTGAGATGAGAAGATCATTTAACCTGGGATTCTTTCATAGGAGTAAGCCCCAGTCATAATTTTATATAACATTAGGCCTCCTTCTGAAGAGTAATACCTAGGTTATAAGTTCCCTTTAATTGGGAATCCTACTCAAGAGTAAGCCCCAATCATAATTTGTTTTGATTTGGGCCTCCTTCTCAAGAGTATGCCCCAAGTTACAAGTCCTGTTAACCTGGGCATCCTTCTCAGGAGTAAGCCCCAGTCATAGATTCCTTTAACACTGGGCCTCCTTCTCTGGTGTAATCCACAATCATAATTTCCTTTAACCTAGGCCTCCTTCTCAAGAGTAATCCCCAGTCATAATTTCCAATAAATTGTGCTTCCTTCTCAGGATTATGCCTCATTCATAAGTTCCTTTTTAACCAGGGCCTCCTTCTCAAGAGTAATCCCTAATCTTAATTTCTGGTTATTTGTTCTTCCTTCTCAGTAATAAAACCCAATCATAAGTCCCTCTTAATTTGGCCTTCGTTTCCAGGAGTAAGTCCTAGGTTGAAATTCAAAATATCCAAAAGTATAAATACCTTTATGGACCCTGTAATTGGGCTTCTTTCCTAATTCCTCATCTTCATTTACTTGGGCCATCATACATACGTAAGCCCCACATCATTTCTCATAACTTCATCATTCATGGAACTATCGTCATGTTTATTGATACCTCTTGTTTATCACACTGAGCATGAGTCATGTGAGCATAGAGTGTAATAGAAATCATGACATCTCTTTTTTAGGCCATTAACTATGCATAAACCCCATCTCTATAATCCCTAAATATGTGGACATTGATCTCTACATTAAAATCTGATTATATAGGAAGCCTCTATAAGTTTCAAGACCATCATTCATTAATTGTTTTTTGTCCCATATAACATTAAACTATATCCTTCTTATCAAACTATGTGGGTTTTGATTCCTTTTAGACAAGGATACATAGGTAGCCCATCTGTGTGTACAATCCCAAATCTAAAATAATCCCTATCTTTCTGAATGATAGTAAATTTCATGTGACCCACTGAGTGGATTTAAAACTAGTATGGTCATCATAATGACCAAGATATTTCTATATAATGTATTGAATGATACCATTGACTAAGGATATCTAATACATAAATATGATTCTCCATCGATGGAGAACCTCAAATACATATAAATGATTCTCTAAATCCCACACATATTAATCATTGATTTCCAAATATAAAGGAAAATTCATTTTCATTCTTGGTGAATTAATAAAGATTCGTTAACATAACATAAATCTATAATAGAGTCCCAGAGTAGGAAATATTTCCCCCCAAAAAGGGGTGATGAGGCTGACCTCCCATCCCCTCGACCAATGCAAATTCTTAAGCCTCAACGGTCCACAACAAATGAGCACCTACCTTTGGAAAGTAGGCCCAAATGAATAATGAAACATTGGGTGTTTCAGATTCTACTAATAAAACCATTAGAAACTGATTGGAATGTTTGAACCTTAAACAAAAAAAGTCATCCCCACTTCCAGAAGAAACAAAAAAATGGTGAACCCTATGTGAATCCTTAACCAAGTTGAAGGATGTTTTAATTATTTGTTAGGTCCCTATTAAACTCAATATGAGGGAAAAAACAATCAAACACATATATGTTCATCCAAAATATGTATTCTGGAGAAACCTATCGTGATTATGTCTTCTATATCAAACATGACTCTTTTCCAAGACCTCTCTGCAACACAGAATGGATTCTATAATATTCACACTTGTGAATGCCTCGGCCGCTACACCTGATGGATCCTCATCTGCTCTGAGGATGACATCACTTACTCAGCATCATCATCACGGGGCCTTGAATGCATTGGTGAGGGAATACCATCAACACGGTACCATCCTGACTCTAGAGGCCACTCGACAAGCCCTCTAAGTTAACAACTCACCCAGGCTGTCCGGACAATGATGAATAGTGGTTACGAAGTAGGTGGTGCCAACCACCGTTTCCAACGGTTTTAGGTCGTTATCTCAGGAAAGAAACAACCAGTCCATCCCATGCTATAGGGAGTTGAATGAAGATGTCACTCAAGGCCTATGTTCAAGAATACATGACTCCCTCCTAAGGATTGCCACCAATAATCTCCGCCTGAATTGTGCAGTTGTGCACCCTCAACATGATGAGGGTTTCGACAATAGGCATTTAGCTCAGGGTTCCTCAGACCCGAGCATGCAAGACGAAATGTCAAAGGCGAATTTCTTCCAACAGGGAGTGGGTTCTTACCTCTGACACCTTCGGAGAAATCCATAAATCCGACTTGATGGAAGACATTTAGCAAGCATTTACACTCATCCGTCCTGATGCCACTGCCCAGCATACTTGTCATGTAGTAACACATAAATCCCACCAGGAAATTCCAGTTGAGTATTATAGGTAGGCACATACCCCTATTTATAATTAATCAGCTAGTTAGTAGGATCGTATTACTATATCCAAAGACACTCTCCAATCAAATGTGGTGACCACCTGTAAACAAGCATATACACCTGCTTACACTCATCAATTCTATCAGTTGTCTCACGTGACAATATTGAAGGAAGTTCATCAATCATATTTGGTGGAGAACAATCAGTAGAAACATACACCTGTAATTTCTCAAGATAACCAACATTATAATTTGGTAGTATACATAGCTATCAATTGGAAATACCTAATGAAAAACAGGAGGTAGACACAACATTCATCCACCACACATGAGTACTATCAGAATTCACTTACAGGAAAAGGAGGACATGGGCAGGAACACATACATACTCCAAACACATAATGGACATATACTCCCGTTCCGGTAGCTGACCACACCAAAAACATTTTGAAAATGGTGAAAGAGAAGAAGCAAATCCATGCCCATATTCTGGATACCTAGTAGTATATTATAACAAATTCAGTGACATCACATGGAAAGAAACTTAAATGTATCCCTATCTATGAAGTGACTCATCAACATGTCACCCCGAAGCATATACACACCTCTGTTCTAGTACAATAGGGTCGTGGTGCATACTCCCCCATGTCATATAGATAATCATGTTGGGCACATACACCTGATTGAAATGGATATAATCAACCAAACCTGACAATTTCTCCTAAGCAGGCATATATACCAGCCCATAATTACCAAATTCATCAACAAGTGGATTATATAGTTAGTAATAAGACATCCAAGAAAAAGACCCATCAATCACAGAAGAAAAATCAAGAGCCAATCTGCAATAAGGCCTTGTTCAATGCTGGAGTTCATGAAACCCTCAGAAAAATTTCTGTTGCAACTCAAGATTCTACTCTCTCATTTCCAGACTCCAGATGTAATAACAACAATTCTGAAGGCCTATATTAGACACTACCTCATGAAGGATTGATTCATGATAATTCGGTCAATATCGAAGTATCGCCTTCATATGAGAGCCACAATAACACTCTTCATGGCCTGAAGACCAAGGAGAAAGAGGATTCATCTTTTGCAAAAACCTACCATGGTGGTCCCCCCCATGATGATGAATTTTGCTATGAAAGTCCTCTCTGTAGTGGTGATTCACATTGCCTGGAAAATTCATCATTTGACAATTCAGAAATGAGAATTCCCTCTTATATTGAGGCACTTTAAAATGTGAATCCAATCATGTTTGATGCCTTACCGCTAGCAGGTGTAATACTTTCTCAATCAAAAGATAGCCCAGGGTGTAGGTCATTTTGTGAACCACACCTGGGTAATTCATCTCCTAATTTGACAAATTAATTCTCTACAAATCTTTTTGAATCTGATGAAGTAAAAAATGAAGCACCATCTTTGGTCGAATAAGGTAGAATAACCTTCATCAAATGACAAATAGAAATTTGTGAATATGAGAAAACCACTGGAAAATGTTGAAATACTATTCATATTTTGGCCTTTAGTTGACTCTCAGTATGATATTACAGAAACGTTGACAAAATATTTTATTCACAATATTCGTCTAAACGTATGGAAAACTATTTGTCACTTGAAAGAGACAATATTATCTTATGCTGAATATCAAAATCATGTCAAGAAAATAGGAGGGTTGTAACACCAAATTGAATTGGAATCTCTCTCAGGATCTAAACATCCAATGTTTGAAAAGTTTTATAGAGCCCTTCAGCAATCATGCCTTGGAACATGAAAAAGGTCTCGCTAGTTAATTACCAATTCCCCATGTGGTATTCATATCCGGGGATGGGGTGTTCATGGAGCATTGAATTTAACTGTTCTCTCAAGTCAATACAGCCCACCAAAAGTGGTCTCATGCAATGTTATTTCCCATGAATGGCCACATATAACTGGTTTTGTGTGCAATAAAAGGCATGCTCAAGAACATTCCTCAACTAGTTCATCCCAAGGTCTAGAATATAATGAAATAGTTGTCAATTTACTCATACATCAAGCAAATGAGAATATCGAACAAGCTTCTCATTTAGATCACGCACATCATCAAGTGACAGAGGTGTCAGTAATAATCCAACTGTCATCTGAGTTAGGTGATTTGAGTGGATGTCAGGTGATGCATCCGACCAATTTCCAGACTAAAATTCAGAAAATAAGGAGCGAATTTACGAAAGTATCAGATGGTGCAGCTCAAGAGCCACCTCAGATTTCCATGCTGGGTACTCTTTTTATAAAACCCTTAGGATCAACAGATAAGATTCAGGGAGTTGACCAGGAAAAACAGGAACAGCCCCAGTCCACTAGACTGGGGACCTTTTCAAATTCTCAATCCATACCTCAGCATAAATGAGTCATCTCTCCATTAGGGAAGAAGCAAAAATTGAAACGCTGGTCCGATTTATCATTAGATTCTCACCAAATTATGGTTCAATAAGATGTTTATGAGGTATCAACTAAACAATTTGAAATACCTTATAAAGGACATGGAAGAAGATCGTATCATAGAAGTGCTGACTGAAGGGCTGCAATGCGTTATGCATCAATAAATGTCATAAATGTTGTTGTCACTGATCCCCAAGAACATTACGCAACCTCAAAGGAATCAAATGAAGATGTTCATGTTCAAGAGGCTATATAAACTAAAACTATAACAACCTGAGATTTTATGACAATTATTCATTTTAATTTCATTGATGTCTTATGATTTATGCTACACCAAAATTAGCTTGCACTATACGCAACACTGTATTAGCTTGTTGTATACGCAACACTATTCTTGGCTCGTGTTACACACAATTTCATGTTTGTTTTGTGAAAATTATTTTATGCAATATTAAGTATAGATTTTTTTAATGAATAAATTAAATATGTTTTGATTATGCTATACATAACACCAAATAGAGCTTTCAATACACGCATCCCTGACATGGCTTACATTACACGCAATCAAGACCTTCCTCGATAGCGTGTGTAGTACGCAATACAGAGTTTCACTAAACGATATATTATTATAATATTATTATGAACTACCCGTTATGAATAGTAATACCCAACTTTTAGGATTTTATAAATTTTATTTTTCAAAATGGTCTTTATTTTTGGATTCAGAATACTGAAATTAGCCTTGGGTGAATGTTTCGTATTTTTCTGAACACATTCAATTTTTTATGAATAGTAAAAATACTAGGTTACTATTTAAAACCCGACTTTTTATTTAAATAATTATTTATTTTATTTAAATTTATATAAGGTCAAAATAGATACATAATACCTATATAAGTTCAATTTAATTCATTAGAGTCATTTTATAATGATTTTAGATATATAAAAATTTTATTAAACTTCTCACCGTCTTTTACCCACCTCCTAGGAGAATTTTAAAATTTATATAAAACATAATTTTACCGCTTTTGTGAGTGTAATTTTAAAAATATGAGAGACACAGTTGATATTAGTAAGTAAAATGTGGTTCAATGAGATGAAAATAATTTTTGGTGAATTGTAACTTTTAACTTTTATTTACCAGAGTTAAAAGTCAATAGGGTAATTAAGGGTAAAAATGATATTATTATTATTACTCTAAAACATGTCCTAATTCTATATGATAAGTGTAATTCGACCAAAAAAACCTTATGAATAAAATATTACCCTTTAGTTCCACTTGGATTAGATTTGGACATTTATTATTATTTTATTTAAAGAAGAATTAAAATAGTTAAAATCAAAGTCTAATAACTAAAACATTATTAATATAGGGTTATACATAAGATAAATTAAACTAAAAATATTCATTAGAAATATAAAAATATTTCCTACAGAATGGTATTTTATTTATAATTTTTATACGTTAAATAATCTAATTTATTTATGACACAATGATTATACAGTAATTACCTTATTAATGAAATATTTACGTAATTGATGTTATAAATACCCAAAAAATGTAATTTTGGACTTTTTATGAATTCCACTAATTTTATAGGTTACTATGACATGTTATTATTAATTTAATTATCTTTTTTAGATATAATAATTTTGTTATGATTTTCTCAAAAATCATGTACCAAATAGTGTCAAAATAGACATAAAATAGTTTTTAAAAAAATATTATATTATTTATTTTTATTTTATTCCTAAAAATATATGGTTTGGAAAAATCACATAGATAAGGATATATATGTTAATAATTAACCACTTGGGGTTCGTTTTTCTTGTTATAGTAAGTTTATTAACTATATATTTTAAGAAATAAAAAAGACACGGTAAAAGTTAAATTATTTAACTTAGAGATAAGGATAAAATTGTAAACTAAACTTGTCTAAAACATAATGGTTGATAGTATTTCGACCCATCCCCACAATAGATTCAAAATAAATTAATTTGGATCTATTAAAAACAAAATATGACTTTATTATAAAATAATATTTTATGTTTTCCTAAGGTGCCCCTCTCCTCCCTTATAAAAAGGTCACCCCTTCCCTCTTCGTCTCACACCCTTTTGATCCTTGAAGCTCGGCCAAGCCCTGATAATTCCTCTTCTCAACTTATCTATTTATATCATAGAGGTTCTGTTCCTCTCAAAAGACCAACTCTAGTTCCCTATGAAGAAGTTTAAAGGAGGTGCGTCGAGGAAGAGGTAATCCCTTCTACTGACTCTTCCAATTTTCATTCTTCTTCTACTTCCTCTTCCTTTGTTATTTCATTATAAATTAATAACATCAATATTAATTATATAATTATATGTTATTATAAATATTAAACAACCCTATTTCACCTTCTATCCATCCTACGAAAAATGAAATCACCGTGCGTGCGTACGCACTAAATACCGTCTCCACACCGTGGTGTAATCAATTTTTCGACCACCACCTTAATTGGATGGGTATAATGGTGTAAATAAATAAATATATACGATTATTTAAATTTACATTGATTCTAAAATATTTTACATACACTTCAACACAATTCCACGATCATGGGAATGATATCATCGCTCATGCGTACGTACGAACTACCATCTCCACGATGCGTTGAGATTCCTTCTCAATGTTAACCATTCATGAATGATTGTAAAGTATATATAATGAATAATAATTAAATATATGACATAATAATGATACAGTATTTATGTTTATATATATATATGTATGTCATCTACTTAATTCCTTTTAATCCAATAAGGAAACGAAAATAGTGTTCATGCGTACGTACGACCTATTGTCTCCATGAACGGTGTATTTCATTCCATTTATCAATCTATCATAAATATATGTATATGATGAATATATATTATATATATATATATATATCATTTATTACATTCTGGAATTAATTAAATTAGGATATAAGTAATAATATCAAGAAAAACATGTCGAAACACATATGACAAATGAAACGATTTTACCCAAAATGCTACTCTAGCATGGAATTTACAAAAGAACGGTATATATAAAGACATAATTTAACCATATATGATATCATAAAAATGAATATTATTCTATAATAAGTCAATTAACTTATTTAAATCATTATACAAGAGGTTTAGATACATACTAAGAAAATTGGACATAAGGTAAGGGATAACTTTTCCAATTTCGTTTTTATCTGAGATTGTTTATTCATAAGTATTTACTGGGGTTATATTAATCATCCATGTACCTGTTTTATAAAAATGGTTTCATGTATGTTTAAATTCATTTTTACCCATATTTTACTTTTACTGCATTGTATGTAAATAATCTTTCTTTTATTTATGATTGTGAGGTAATTTTTTTTTGACATTTATAGAAAAAGTACGTGAAGAATTTCTTTTTTAACTTATACGGCATGAACAGATTTTTATGGTTTCATAATCACTTATTTTCATGAAGATTACTCTACAATATTTCATTAATATTTTCAACAAAACCCTTTTCTTTTAAAATTTCATGGCATTTGGTGAAATGAAAATGATTTTGATTAAGAAATGATATTTTTCTCAAGAATTCATTTCATGTTTTTTTGTCAAAACTATTTCCCATATAAGATGACATTATTTAGTATGATTATGTTTCATGTATAATGTTTCTATGATTTACATGGTTTCACTTTTCTTATGATGAAATGATATCCATTTGTTTTATATGTATTATGGTATGATGGGATGATGTTTATGAAACCCATTTTATTCTTTGGGTTATGATGAATGATTCATGTTTATGTTGTGGAACACGTAAGAATGATTTCATTATGAGATTGGTGGGACCTATATATCCCTCCAATTCATTGTGTAAAGATTTATATCTCATGAGTTAGACATGGCTGGAATGGTAAGTTAATCTGGTTCATTGTTACAGGACTGGAATGAGGAGTGAACTCGATTCAGAAAGGGACATTGTCCACTAAGATGGTCTTGGCATCAATGCCTTGGATACTATGGAAATCATATCAAGTGATTAATGGTTTGACCCAATTACCTATTTTATTCCAAGGCTATTTTATCAGGATTTATGTTCCATTGTTAAATATTCCTTACATAATTCCAAGATTTATGTCTTTGCTCATGATTTTGATGTGTATATTTTATGTTCAAGTTTTTGCATTCAAATGTTTTTTGATTGTTTTATGTTCCCTATGTTTACCCTTATGAAGCATTTGGGCTCACCCTTTATATGTTTTCTTTTCCCCATGATATAAAGAAAAGTTTTAGGTAATGAAACCAAAGGAGAAGATCTTTATAGGAGATGTTGAAGATATTTCCCAATGATTAGAAGATTTTGTTCCAAGTTTCCAAAGACATTAAACCATTAAGATCATTGAATGTTGGTTTTTGTTATGAATCAAGTATTCCGAAAAAGTAAAGTAATGTCCATGTACGTCAAGCTTTGGTTCTCTACAGTTGGTATCAGAGGAAAGGTTTAGTTAACATTTGGAAACTAGGATGCAAATTTTTTTAGTGAAATCCCTAGAGATATTTCGAAGGTATGTATAGGGATATCCCAAAGGTAAAGTATAAGTATAGGTTATAGTCATATAATTACGGTAAAAATATTATAATTAAACCTAAAATTTTATATATTGAAGGTACTCCCCATTTTTTATGATGTTTTCCTAGCATGATTTTTCCTCTCACACTATTCTTTTTGGGTTTTAGACGATGGTTGGAACCCGAAGGATCCATGTTGATCAATGTAATGGACGATGTAAGGATTTTCATCCTGAACAAACCCATGTTATGGGAGATGGAGTGAAAACTATTATTGCTATACATACACAATCCATGAATCATTCTGGATATCCAAGTGAGCAGAAAATTGAACAATATTCTATTGAGTCCTTCATGAGGCAACATCCACCTTCTTTCAGTGGGTCTTCTGATCCACATGTTGTTGAAAAATGGATCAGAACCATTGAAAAGATATTTTCCAAACATAAAGGTTTAGAACATGAAAAATTAATTCTGGCTATTTATCATTTAGAAGGTGAGGCAGATCAATGGTGGAATCTAATTAAGAATATGAGGCCCCGAGATGAAATTGAATCCATGGAATGGGATGAGTTCAAGAACTTATTTTTCAATAAATACTTCCCTCGTATTCTTTGAACAATGATGGAAAAGGATTTCATTGAGCATAAGCAAAAGGATGACGAATCTTTAGGTATATACGAAGCGAATTTTACAAGGCTTTCAAGGTATGCATCTGGCATTATCATCCAACATGAAAGTAAAGTTGATCGATTCCTTAGTGTCTTAAAACCAAGTATTCGAATGGAATTAGCTATAAGAGACTTCAGTATCAATGAAGAAATTGTGTGTTGTGCTATCATGGTAGAAATGGAAGTTGGTGTTACATATTCATCTCATGGTTTTGACAAGAAATGAATGATGGAGTTCAAGGAGAAATCTCAGAATAATGGTGAAAAGAAGATAAATGTTTCTTTATGCTCAAAGTGTGGAAAGAAGCATGGTGGAGATTGTCTTAAAGGGACAAGAAAATTATTTAAGTGTGGAAAATAAGGTTATTGAGAAATTGAGTGTCGAAATAATGGAAAAATTGTTCTTAATGATAAGAATAATGAAAAGACTACAGAGAATAAACCACCAACACTTCAGTGATTCAAGTGCAAGGAAATTGGGCATTATGCTAATCAATGCCCTAATCCAAGGGTTAATGATGATCAATGTGAGAAAACTTTTAAGGTAAAGGACAAAGGGAAGTCACATGCGATCACTATTATAAATGATGAGTATGACAACAATGTGGTGGAATGGTTATGCGTTTATTTAAAGGGATTCCAAAATAATTTTCTGGAATCTCATTTATAGTGTTGTGGAACATTGGAATATCTATATAATGGTTTATTTTGTTTTTCGATAATTAAATTGTACCGATAACCCTGAAATGTTACTCAACTATTTTGGAAAGAAGATGATATGAACATAATTAAGGGATAAGGATAAATTAAATATTTGTTAGTATTCATTAGCTCATGACTGATATAAGGACACAGTTATATCATGGTTTGTGTATATTGAATTTTTGGATTTTGGAAAGAGTAATATTTTGACAACATTCATGTTTTCACTAAGGTTCAATGGGTATTCATTTTTCAAGAGAATAAATGAATAAGGCATTTACATGATTGGAATGTGACCAAAAAGATATATGAGTGATAAATGATGGTATTCACGTGCTTGCTATATGACCTTTTTAGTAATCATTATCTTTATACTATGAGTTTGGAAAGAAGTATTTTGGATAAGGCTAAAGATTGGAATGGATTATGTTGAACATAAGTTAGTATTGTTTAGGGATAGAATTTTTTTTGACATTATTGATAGAATGTTACAACAGTGTAGTTTAAGAAAAGGGACAACTTGCAGAATGAGCGACAAACCGTCGCGTCTGACTGGGTGGCGGGAATCGAACCCACAACTGAACTGCGACAGGCCTTTATCACATACCACTAACCTACATGAAGTCCCTGGTTAGTAGAAACTAGTTTTATTTTATTAAGAGGTATGATATATGAAGTATAAGTCCATTTTTGGATCCATATACAATTAATATCACCATAATAAGGACTTATGTATATGAATTTTTCTAATCCTATGTTTGAGACAGATGGAATGACCTATCATTCTATCGCATGACCAGCTAACACTTCACAAAAGACAAATTCAACTTCATTTCTTTAAGAGATGAAGTGGAAATTATTCAAGGCACGATCAATGGTAAGATTTTACCAAAATCAAGTAAGTATTTCTTTGAATCAAAAATCTTCAACTTTAAGGAAATAATCTTGAAAACAAAAAATGTTGTCCTAGTGCCCTTATATAAAATGAATAATATGGTACATTAGATCATCACAAATTTATGGCTTTGTGATTGTTGGATTTTTCATAGCCATGTTCTCTACCATTCTCCATCAGAACATGATGGCTAGATCTATCTTCCATATCCATAATTTCACCCATGTTCTCCTCTATGGAAACCTAGTGATTAGTAAATTTGGGTAACCATTATGTTTCATACTTTAGTTTTTAAAGATCTGTTTTGGTATTTCTTTTTACGATGTGGTTTTCTATTAAAACATTCATGTAGTTATCCATTTATTACCCCGACGAATTTCGAGTGTTAAATTCATTTTAAGGGGGATAAAATGTAACAACCCGAGATTGTATGAGAATTATTATTTTTAATTTCATTGATGTCTTATATTGTATGCTACACCAAAATTAGCTTTCACTATATGCAACACTGTATTAGCTTGTAGTATACGTAACACTATTCTTGGCTCGTGTTACACACAATTTCATGTTCGTTTTGTGGAAATTATTTTACACAATATTATGTATAGATTTTGTTTAATGTATAAATGATATAGGTTTTGATTATTTTATACGAAAAAACAAATGGAGCTTTCACTACACACATCATCGACTTGGATTTCATTACACACAATCAATACCTTCCTTGATAGTGTGTGTAGTACTCAATACCGAGTTTCACTAAACGATATATTATTATAATATTATTATGAACTTGCCATTATGAATAGTAATACACAATTTTTGAGATTTAATAAATTTTATTTTTCAAAATGGACTTTACTTTTGGATTCAGAATATTGAAATTAGCCTAGGTTGAATTTTTGGTATTTTTCAGAAAACATTCAATTTTTGATGAATAGTGAAAACACTATGTTACTATTTAAAAACAAACTTTTTATTTAAATAATTATGTATTTTATTTAAATTTATTTTAGGTAAAAATAGATAAATAATACATATATAAGTTCAATTTAATTCATGGGAGTCATTTATTAATAATTTTAGATATATAAAATTTTTATTGAACTTTTCACCGTCTTTTACCCACCTCGTAGGAGAATTTGGAAATTTACATAGAACATAATTTTACCAATTCTGTGAGTGTAATTCCAAAATTCTGAGAGACACAGTTGATATTAGTTTGTAAAATGTGGTTCAATGAGATGAATTGTTTTTTGTGAATAGTAACTTTTTCCTTTTATTTACCACGTTTAAAAGTAAATAGGGTAATTAAGGATAAAAATGATATTATTATTACCCTAACACATGTCCTAATTGTATTAGATAAGTTTAATTCGACCAAAAACAACCTCAGGAATAAAATATTACCCTTTATATCAACTTGTATTAGATTAGGACATTTATTATTATTTTATTTAACGAACAATTAAAATAGTTAAAATCAAAGTTTAAAAACAAAAAAAAATTAATATATGGTTATATAGAAGATAAATTCGACTATAAATATTCAATAGAAAGATAAAAATATTTCATAAATAATCGTTTTTTATTTATAATTTTGAGACATTAAATAATTTAATTTATTTATGACACAATGATGATACAGTAATTACCTTATTAGTGAAATATTAACAAAATTGATGTTATAAATACCCAAAAAATGTAATTTTAGACTTTTTATAATTTAAACTAATTTTATAGGTCACAATGAAATGTTAATAATGATTTAATTATCTTTCTTAGAACTAATCATTCTGTTATGATTTTCTCAAAAATCAAGTACCAAATAGTGTCAAAATTAACATAAAATAGTTTTTTTAAAAAATATTATATTTATAATTGTTATTTTATTCCTAAAATTCTATGGATTTGCCAAATGACTTAGATAATGATATATATATTAATAATGAACAACTCGGGGTTCTTTTGCCTTGTTATAGTAAGTTGTTTAACCACATAGTGTATGAAAACAAAAAGACACGGAAAAAGTTAAATTATATAACTTAGAGTTAAATCTAAATGATTAGGATAAAATATTAACCTAAACTTGTCTAAAAAATATTTATTGACAGTACTTCGACTCATATCCACCATATTCTCAAAATAAATCAATTTGGTGCTATTAAAAACCGAAAATTACATTATTTTAAAATAATATTTTATGTTTTCCTAAAGTTCCCCTCTCCTCCCTTATAAAAAGGGAACCCCTTCCCTCTTCTCTTAACACCCTTTTGAGACCTGATGCTCAGCCAATCCTTTCCAATTAATCTTCTAAACCTCTCTAGTTATATCATAGAGGTTCTTTCCTTCTCAAAATACCAACTCTAGTGCCCTAAGAAGAAGTTTAAAGGAGGTGTATCGAAGAAGAGGTAATCCCTTCTACCGACTCTTTCAATTTTCATTCTTGTTCTACTTCCTCTTCTTTAGTCATTTCATTATAAAGTAATAACATCAGCATTAATTATATACTGATATGATATTATAAATATGAAACAACCCTATTTCACCTTCTATCCATCCTACGGAAAATGAAATCACCGCGTGTGTGTACGTACGGAATACAATCTCCACACCGTAGTGTAATAAGTTTTTCCACAACCACCTTACTTGGATGGGTATAATGGTGTAAATAAATAGCTATATATGATTATTTTAAAATGATATTGATTATGAAATATTATACATACACTTCAGTACAATTCCACAATCATGGAAATGATATCGTCGCTCGTGCGTAAGTACGGACTACCGTCTCCACGACGCGATGAGATTCATTCTCAATGCTAACCATTCATGAATAGTTATAAAGTATATATAATGAATAATAATGAAATATATGACATAATAATGATACTGTATTTATCTATATATATATATATATTTATTTATGTCATCTACTTAATTTCATTCAATCCAATAAGGAAATAGAAATAGTGTTCATGCGTACATACGACCTACTTTATCCATGAATCGTGTATATCATTCCATTTATCGATCTATCATATATATATATATGCATATTCTGAATATATATTATATATTTAAATCACGTTTTAAATTCTGGAATTAATTCAATCACGATATAAGTAATAATATCAAGAACAATAAGTCAAAACACATATGATACATGAAACTATTTTACCCAAAATGCTGCTTTAGCTTGGAATTTACAAAATAAAGGGTAATATAATGTCATAATTGAACCATATATGATATCATAACAATGAATATGATTCTTAAATAAGTAAATGAAATTATTTAAATCATTATACATAAGGATTGGATACATATGAAGCATATTGGACATAAGGTAAGGGATAACGATTCCAATCTCGTTTTTATCCAAGATTGTTTATTCGCAAGTATTTACTAGGGTTATTTTTATCATCCATGTCCTTGTTTTTGAAAAACAGTTTCTGGTGTGTTTAATGTTCTTTTTACCAATATTTTACATTTACGACATGGTATTTAATGAATATTTCTTTTATTTATGATTACGAGGTACTTTTTTTGACTTATCTAGAAAAAGTACAAGAAGAATGTTTTTTAATCTTATACGGCATAAACAGATTTTTATGGTTTCATAATGCCTTATTATCATGAATCTTACTCTAAATGATTGAATGAATATATTCAACAAAATCCTTTTATTTTAAAATTTCATGTAATTTGGTGAAAATAAAATGATTTTGAAGAAGAAATGATATTTTTCTCAAGAATTCATTTCAATTTTTTTTTCAAAACTATTTCCCATATTAGATGACATTATTTAGTATGATTATGTTTAAAGTATAATGTTTCTATTATTTACATGGTTTCAATTTTGTTATGATGAAATGATATCCATTTGTTTTATATGGACAATGTTATGATGGTATGATGTTTATGAAACCCATTTTATTTTTTGGGTTATGATGAATGATTTATGTTTATGTTGTGGAACATGTATGAATGATTTCATTATGAGATGGGTGGGACCTATATCTCCATCCAATGAATTGGGTAAAGATTTATATCTCATGAGATAGACATGGCTAGAATGGTAAGTTAATCCGGTTTAGTGTTACAGGACTGGAATGAGGAGTGAACTCGAATCAGAAAGGGACTTTGTCCACTAAATGGTCTTGAAAACATTGCCTTGGCTACTATGGAAATAATATCAAGTGCATAATGGTTTTACACAATTACATGTTTTATTCCAAGGCTATTTTATCAAAATTGTTGTTCCATTATCATATATGCCTTACGTACTTCCAAGATTTATGTCTTTGCTCATGATTATGATGTTCAGATTTTATGTTCATATTTTTTCATTCAAATGTTTATGGACTGTTTTATGTTCTCTATGTTTACCCTTACTGAGAATCTGAGCTCACCCTTTATATGTTTTCTTTTCCCCAGGATATAAAGAAAAGTCTTAGGTAATGAAATAAAAGGGTAAGATCATTATGGGAGATGTTGAACATCTTTCACAATGATTAGAAAATTTTGTTCCGAGTTTCCAAAGACACTAAACCATTATGATCCTTGAGTTTTGGTTTTTTTATGTATTAAGTATTCCACAAATGTAATGTAATGTTCATGTACATCAATCTTTGGGTCTCTAAAGAAACAAATGATGAATGTGTGTGTACCAAAAATCAATGGCTTACCCTGAATTTAGGTATTCCATCAAATAACCTACTCCCCCTCTCCAAAAGGCCTCCAACAAGGGGAAACAAAAAATTCAGGTTACATTCAGCCCAACCTCTGGAGAAGGCCAAATTACTCTAATTATAGGAATGGTTCGCATAGTAAGAAGATGAAATTAAGGAAATAAGGAAGTTAAATACAGAATTACATCAAGGTAGTCTTCCTCCTAAGCATGCTGGAGTTAATCAATGAAAGTAATTTGTTGTAGCTACTAGGATGGATCATGAATATTCCCCTTTACAAGTACACCCTCACAGGTTTAATCCTATGGTTCATATGCAACAGTAACTGGAAATACTACCAACAATGGTAGTACCGGTCACCACAACCAACCAAACTCCAGTTATTGCACCTGCATAGAATTAAGTTCAACCAGATGATTCATAAACACTAATGACTACCATTGAGTCATTAACAGCTCGGTTGGAAGCTATGGAAGAACAGTGTGCACTAGTTCAACTGAAGAAGAGAGCTTACCCCGAATGGGTGGATTTAATTCATCCCCCTCAAATTTTTCGAGTACCATATCCCCAATATTTAATGGTTCAGGAGATCCAGAACAACACTTAACACATTTTGTTTCTTGTTGAGATCCTATGATGGTAACTCCTCAACATCAAGAATCAGTTAAGCTCATGTGTTTTGTGAAGTCATTACAAGGACATTCTTTTGTCCAGTATACAAGTTTGCAATCTTGGTCAATTACTGTGTGGGAAGATCTCCATAAAAATCCTTCTTCAATTTAGCTCAACATTGCCAAAGATGATATTTCTTTATCTTACTAATTATATGAAATGGGATAATTAAAGGGTTTCAGATTTCATTGGTCGCTGGAAGGGATTAACATTTTACTTATGTTTATCACTCCCTCAACTGGAGTTGCTTCCAATATGTGTGGAAATTTTGCGTGATGAATTATGCAATCCTTTGATCCTTGTGAAATAAACATGAGGGTTCAAAGACCTTAATTAAATTTCTCATCAGATTAAAGATTATCTTATAAATACTATGGATAAAAATCGTGTAATTCAATATGTTTCAGGAAAGAGAATAGTGAAAGTAGAGACTGCAATAGGTACACATAAACAACCAAATGTACATGCTTCTACTTCCAAACCTTCATCATATCGAAGGTCTCCACCTCCTGATCATCAACAACACTGGCCGCCTCATTAAGATGATCAAATATATCAAAGTAGGAAATTGTTTTAGGATTTAAAGAACAAATTTTATTCATTCCAAAATGAAAAAGATTACGCTTACTTCATCTCGGCTTTGAAAAACAATACAGTTCAGTTTCCAAGGCACAAAAGGCTGAACAAGTAATGAGATGAATACCTTCCCAACTATTTCCCATTTCATCATATATTGAGGCATTGCATTCAAGAGTGTTTTGTCTTAAAATATCACTTGAAAAATATTGTGGAATCTGGACAAGTAATACTGAAAGGTTCTTTAGCCCTGGTAGCATGTGTTACTATTACTGGTCCAGAGGAAGTAGGTCAGTGGCACAAAGTCAAAAGTAAAAATGTGCAGAAGTATAAAGATTGGATGGTCAGGAAATCAATCAACCAAACTCATGCCATTTTATGATCACAATTGAATCAACCAATTGTGCCTTTTTTTATGAATGCCACAACAAAACCCCCTTCATCAGAAGGAGAACCCTTAATGAAACAGCGTAATTTGAAGGAAAAAGTGCGGTTAGAAAAAGATGAGGTCGTGTCAAAACCTATGTTGTCATTGACTCTGGTAGATTTTAAGCCATTTTCTTCAAAAGCATGGGAACCACCCCACCAAATGGCACAACTTGAATTGGTTCATCAGGAATAATCTTCATTTGATGAAGAATTGATCTTTGGTTGTGTTAATATGATTCATTTAACGGATCACTATGCCAATGACAGTTTCAATTATGATGAGTCTAAGTTCCCAATATCTAACAGAGGAATTAGGGGATGAGACAAAGTTCCAGGATATAAGGGAATAGGTGGATATTCCAGAAGCCACTATTTCAATCCTACCCCTGATAGAACTATATATGCGGTAAAAACTTGTGGAAAACCCCTTCAGCGGGCTCAACAGAAACAAGAATGGTTTTCCAAACATGGAAGATTCGGTCCCAACATTGTTATTTTGGAAGACCGGTTAGAAGTCAAACCTTTTTAGTCTCATAAAATATATTGACCTAGTCGATATAATCTACCAAATCCAAGAGTGTTTCCAATTCCTGCCCAGATACAGGTTGCATCTAATGCAAAATCATCAACTTCCAATGCACTTGCAAAACCACAATTTCATGATGGGAAACAAAGAGTGTGGGACCAAACACATGATGTCTTGGAACATATGGCTCATGTAATGGCCAAGGTAGCAATTAATGATGCCTTGAATCTATCAAAAGATCTTAGGGACGCGATTATTGAGGCTTTTTTAAGTCCTCAAAACTTCAAAAATGAAATTACTGCTGCTGAGGTCTACCATATAGAGAATTATTCTGCAGAATTCCATGCAGTGATATCTTTTACAGATGAAGATGAAGATGATGTCATTCATGTATATATCATTCCTTTGTAACTATCTAGAAAATTCAATGATATAGACATCTAAAAAGCTTTCATTGATAATGGCTCATGAGTCAATCTCATTCCTATCGACACACTTCATCGATTGGGCCACACCAAATCTGATTTATATCCTTCTACTTTGATGTTTCAAGGATACTCAACCTTCATCATTTTTCCTGGAAGACCTTGTCTACATCAACATTCGGTCATACATTCTTCATATAATCATTGTCTCAAATATTGTTTCAATGGTCAACTTGGGACATTGAATGGTGATAAGACCCCATTCAAAACATGTGAATCTAAATACATTGAGGCAGTGTTCCATCACATGGAATTAAAGGAAAAATCCACAGCAAATAAGGTCTCCAAAATTAATTCCCCAAATGCTTCGGAAAAGATTCTAGTAAACCCATTCATATATTCGAGTATATATTACGTGATTCCTATTAGTCAAATTGACAATATAGAAAGAAATCCAGACACTATTATGAAAACTTTTATAATGTCAATTACGGAAATCAAGCCAGACAGCATGGGAGAAATTTTTGACTCACAAAAAATGATGAAATCTTAGTTGGTGATGTCTTCATTTCATATGCTGAAATCCAGAAATTCAATAATTCATCAACCATGTTAGAAAAGGATATATAAATATCATAGGAAAAAAATGTTGTCAATTCCCAATCCATCATATCCTCTCTATCACTCCAAGAATACATTTCATCATCAATAGGGTCAGAAATGGATGCCTTTTCTCCAAGATGATCAAATTTTAACTTCTCCCCTGACCATGGAAATTCTTCTTCATCATCTACAATTCAAGTAGAAATAGAAGAAGTAACACATGTTGAAGAAGAGGAGGAAGATCTCAGGGATGTTCCTCCATCATTTGAAGAGGGTATCTCCACCACTGTGGATGAACTAAGAGAAATAAATCTAGTTACAAAAGGATATCCATGCCCCACATTAATATGTGCGACCATGAACATTGAAGAGAAATAAATGTGTACTTAATTTCTAAATCAAGATCATGTTTAATATTCTTGGAAATATACAGAAATACCAGGTCTTGATCTCGATGTTTCCACTCATCATTTGGATTTGCAATAAGAATATCGAGGAATCAATCAAACAGCAAGACAAACGTACCCATCATATGCCTCCAAAATTGAAGCTGATGGTGACAAACATATCAAGGATAACATGGTCATAAATGTTCAGTTTCCCAAAAGGTTAGCTAATATTTTCCCTGTGAAAAAGAACAATGGAAAAATTAATTTTTTCATTGAATTTTGAGTTTTTAATCAGCATTGTCCCTAGGATGATTTTTTAGTTCTAATCACAGAACTCTAAATTGATACAAAATATGGCTACAAATCTCTTTCATTCATGGATGGTTACCTTGGGTAAAATAAAATACGAATGGGCCCAATAGATGAAAAGTCTAAAGCCTTCAGAGCTCCTCAAGGTGTGTTTTTCTATTTGGTAATGCCCTTTGGCCGGAAGAATGCAGGTGCAACATATCAACATTCCATGCACCATATATTCAAATGCTTTTTAGGGAAATTTTTTTACTGTTATGTGGATGATTTTCTGCTTAAATCTAGAAAACGTTAAAACCACTTGGCTGATCTGGAAATCATATTCAATAAACTTCGACA
This sequence comes from Viscum album, assembly GCA_963277665.1. NCBI lineage: Eukaryota > Viridiplantae > Streptophyta > Magnoliopsida > Santalales > Viscaceae > Viscum > Viscum album. The sequence continues at coordinate 873,451,395 of OY728125.1, forward strand.
ACACAATTTGAAGATGAAGAGCTTGAAATGTGATTTCAGGGTAACCTCAAAAAAAATTTAATAGCATTGTTGTAGACCATCAGTGTATCCATGTTGATCCTATGAAGAGCAAATAATTCCTTGACATGTTATATCCACGAAATTTGAAGGAATTAAGAGGACTTCAAGGACACATGGCATATATTCGGCGTTTCATTGCCAATTTGTCTAGAAAGTGTTTTCCCTCCACCAGATTAATGAAGAAGGGAGTCACCCACTAGAGGACAGAAGAATGTCAAGAAGCATTAGATATACTCACGAATTATCTATTGTGTCTACCGGTATTTATGCCTCCTGTGGAAGGAATACCACTTATTCTCTATTTGACAGCTTAAGAGAAATCATTGGGTTCCTTTCGTGCCCAATAGAATGATTCTGGGAATGAAAACAACCTTTAATATATTAGTAAGACTATGATTGATGCAGAAACTTTATATTAATTTATTGATAAGTGCTACCTAGAATTATATTTTTCATTTTAGAAATTGAGACACTACTTGCAACATCATGAGGTCCAACAGGTATATTGCAATAACCCTCTCAAATTAATACTTAATCATCCAATGCTTATAGGACATCTGGAAAGATGGGCAGTTATTTTGCAGTTGTTTGATATCCAGTATGTGTCTCAAATAGTAATACAAATCCAAGATCTCACCGATTTCCTTGCTGAACACCCATATGTAGAAGATACATCTTTAAATATTATGCTTCCTGATGAGGAAGTCCCCTTTATTCAAGATAATACTCAAACATGGGAAATGTACTTTGATGGTGCCTGTAGAATTCCAACAAGAAAGAAAATGGAAGATCCAAAATTCAACAATATTGGGTTAGGAATCGTGCTTATTTACCCAGAAAAGGCAATGCTACCCTATTCCTTCTTATTTATGGAATGCAGTACAAACAATAAAGCATAATATGAAGCTCTCATCGCAGTCTTGGAATTGGCGCTTCAGGCACAGGTTAGTCACTTGAAGGTTAAAGGTGATTCATATTTGGTAATAAAACAAATAAATGGGTATTATGCCATATGAAAGGATTAGTTAATCCCTTTTTGTGATTACGTTAGAGAGTTAATGGAGGAATTTCCTTCAAAACTGACATTTTCTTATGTCCCGCATTCAAAAAATTCCGAAGTTGATGCCCTGGATAATGTATCCATAGCCCTAGAAGATCCCAATAGGGACAAAAAAATCATCAGTATTTCCCACCGTCATGTAGTTTCACATATTTTTTCAAATGAAAACAAAGGAAATAAATGAAATTAGTCCCATTTCTGAACCATATGATCATAATACACGATGGATGACACCTATCATGGAATACCTTAAAAATGGATCACTCCCACCTGATAGAGCTGAGAAAGAATAAGTCCAGGGATGTGTGGTCAATTTTACTCTTTATGATAGCCTAGATCACAAAACAAATCCCTTTAATCAACCTTTTTTTGGAAATCTCATCAGATGTGTTGATGGTGAAGAGAAAATGACTGTCATGAGTGAAGTTCATGAGTGAAATCTATTCAATGGTGCAAGATTATGTTGATTTCACTATGAAGTGTCATTTATTCTATGTATGTGACAACTTCGTTCATCAAACCCCAGAGTTGCTTCATACAGCTAAATACTCATGGCCATTTTCCACATGTGGAATGGATGTAGTAAGACCATATCATCTGGCTACATTCAAGCAGTTTAAGTATATAATTACTTCTACTGACTTCTTTTTAAAATCGGCAGAGGCAATACCTCTCATTGAGGTTAGTTCTAAAGGAATTGTTAGCTTCTTCAAGTCTAACATCATTAACAGATTTGGTGTCCCTCATGCCATATTGATGGAAAATGGCACCAACATCTATTAATCCATGTTGAGAAAGTTATATCAAGAATACAACATCAAATCCAACCATTCATCTCAGTATCATGCAGTGGAAAATGGAAAAATAGATGCCTTCAATAATACTCGTTCAAAAATACTGCAAATTATTGTGGATAAAGACATGAAATCATGACCTGATAAACTTTTTCATGCTTTATGGGCTTATCGGACCGCCTCCCGCACTACTACGCGGTCAACTCCGTATTCATTGGTATATGGAATAGAAGAAGTCTTGTCCATTGAGGTTCAATTACCATTGCTCAGAGTAGACATTTGTGATCATTCATCCTCATATGGACAATCTCAGATGTGATTTTATTAATTGAAACGATTTGATGAAAAATATTTATGCAACCTACATTGCATGGAATTCTGTAAGAATCGAATGCAACGAGATTTCAATAAAAAAGATTGTATTTGTTCATTCATTCAAGGATTATTGGTATTGGTCCTCATAACTCCAATGATACTTGGAACGAAACCTCCAAAGCATGAACCAATGTTGGAAGGACCTTATTCAATACATAATGTGTACTCTAATAGAGATTATTCTTTAATCTCAATAAATGGAGAACTCATCACAACTCCAAAAAATTCCAGATTCGTGAAGAAGTATTTTTTTTAACACAAATACAGTTCCCATTGTCCTTGATGCAGGACAGTAAACTACATAGCTCCCTCCATCATCCAACATGAAATTAAAATATGTCCTCTTTGTCATCCAACATGATGTTAATCTGTGAAACGTCCTAAATGATGTTAAACGGTACATGTTCATCCTACATGATTTTTAAACCCTAAATAATTCCCTTAATATGTCCTACACGATGTTAAACTATTCACATGTCCTGCAAGACGTTAAACATCCCATCAATACATCCTAGATATATGAAACTAAACTATATAATGGACTTTGTCCCACATGATATTAAACTATCCATCGTTAATGTTGTTGCTACCTCTTTTTCTCACGCCAAACATGACTAACATGAGCTTAGTGTAAGCTTCAACCATAACACCCTCTCTAGGCCTCTAACCATGTGTATGTCCCAACACCATCTACGAGTATTTTTCCTCAAGTACAACTCGACAACCAATTCATTCTCATTCAAGCTACGTAGACTTTTATCCTTGCATTCTAGGATTGGTACGTAGGCCACCACCCACGGTTCAAGCCCAAAACCAATATCTTCACATCTGTTCACCTTAATCTCATAAGATGTTGATCTTTGAACCACCCCTGAAGCCAATATCTTTACATTGGATCACCCAAGTCTTACGTGACGTTAAAATATGTACGTCACTTTTGTCCTTACGACATGACACTAAACTGTGAAGCAGTTTCATCCTTTCTATATGACATTAAACTATACAACCCCCAATTGTCCTCACTGAAAGACATTAAACTCCATAGAAATACGTCCTAGCTACATGATGATAAACTGTGCAGCACCGGTCCATGCATATGACATTAAACTATTTGATCTTTTGTCCAGTATAATGATAAAATAAAAGAGTCTCTAATACCCTCACCTAAGAGGGAATCATTATTCACATTGATCTCCAATCATGTCATATTCCAAGGACAATGTGTACACATGAAAATGAACAAACATTTAATCTTTAGTCCAACCATCATTGCACTAAAGTCCCCTTTCACCCTTCACATGTACGAACCAAATCTGTATAGAGGATATTTCATGAACTACGTATGGATTGATTCCCATCTCTATGGGATACGTAGTAACATTTGAGCTTCCCTTGAATCCAGCCCCAAGCCTTTAGCCTAACCAAAATTCCACTTTCAGTCCCTTGGCTAAATAATCCCCCTGTGAGCACAAGAATGTTGTATAAAAACCCTGGTACTTATTCACATCAGGTTTATAACAAACTCACTATGTGTCTCCCTCATAATGATTCGAGCATTACGACCCAAAACTATGATCTCCAATGCTCTCATCCCAGATGATGTTAAACTGTATTTCAAGAACTACGTATGTCTTGATTCCCATCTTAATGATATATGTAGTGAAGTCCATCTTCTCAACTTAGGATCTAGCCACAACATGATTAGGGTCAGCATAGGTCTATGTATCTCCTCCACGCATTGGACAATACCCATTTCATGTGTCATATTCTAAACCTTAATTACTTCGAGATTCCCATTACCCTTTCCTTGACTTCTGGTCACAAAATTTCTGATTCCCAAGAATTATTTTTCCTGACTATGAAGCATGTTCCCTGAGGTGGCCTTGCATAAATAGTCCACATAACGGACCTATTAGCCAAAAGATATTAATATTTGACTATGAAGTCAATGCCCTTAGGTGGCCCTACATAATTCAACCCCCCTAATGGGTTTGTCAAATAGTGGTAACTTTATTCATGGGTGGAAAACCACTTTTGACATTATTGGTCATAACGATGATATGTTGGGATCCACTAAAGTAGCCATCCTTATCATATTTGTGTTATAATATTTTTCCTGATCTGAAAGTATTCAAGAAGATGGTGTATATTTCCCTTCCCTACATTTGGGCCGGACCTTCGCAGGAGTGACATTCATCCAATTCTATGAAAATTTTGATTGGCAATATCCTCTCTATTTTAAAGTACCTCTCTCCATACAACATACTCTATGCATTGGGAAATTTGAATCACCATAATCTTTCACTTGCTTTTCTCAATAGAAAAGTAAAATTTCTGAGAGTTATTTTTCCTGACTATGCAGCACGTGCCCTAAGGTGGCCTTGCTTATGTAGTCTACATAATTGACCTGTCAGTCAAAAGATAATATTAGTTGCCTATGCAGCCAAATCCCTTAAGTGTCCCTATATAATTAAACCCCGTAACGGGTTTGTCAAATAGTGGTAACTTCACTCAGAGGAAATAATACCACTAATTCCTTTTAACCCTTTTTTAATATCATCCTACAGATTCAAAATTTCTTAAGTCATAGTTTACATGTTTTCCCCTATAATTTAATGTGGTAATATGTTTTCAAACAAATTATCAAGGAATTGAGTCTATTTTAATACATTCAGTTAAAGATATTCCACCTAAAAAATTAGCCTTTTTTATGTCCTATATGAATGACTTTAAACTACCATCATGAGATAGGGTACTAATTAAATTGGGATATTGTAAAAGTAACTCTGACCAAAATTGTAGTCCCAGCTCTCTAAACATACATTTTGTATGATTTAGGCAATATTGAGCAACAAAAAGATGCAATGTTTTTGGGGCTGTTTGTATAATCCTAGAAAAAATAAAACTATGCTTACTATGCCCATTGGATTAGGTAAAAAAATTAAGTAGTTATCAAAATAATGTAGGTGAAAATGATTGTATATGAAATGTCTTTTAAATTAATGCACAAGATTATAAGAACATCCACGAATTGGAGTATCATCTCTTTTTCAAAAATTTCAGGAGGCTTTCAACATAACATTTCATTTGATTTACAACATCCCAAGCTTCATCAGCAGCCACTTGAAAACCATACATTGTTAATGGAATGTTGTGGTTAGTTTCAAAGGATAAAAAATGTTGACTATCTGTCTTAAACATTATGTTCAGCCACAAATATTATCATATTTTCCCCAACGGTAGATCAACAACATGTGAAGTCTCCTCCCCGCCATTCCTAGAATCCAAAAAATATTCAATATAGGTTTATGGATGCTCTTCCGAGATAAGCTCTACTTGAGCTAGCATCTCTGCAATGATAGGGTTGTCTCTACCCCCTCCAGGCATCGGCAGATCAGCAGCTTGCACAGATGGAAGTACACATTTCAACCAATCATGGTAAGAGAGGTAATAAATTTTTTTTAACTGGACGAAGGATAACACTGACGTCCAAAATCAATTAAATCACATGGTAATTTAACATGATCTAAAATTTCTTCAAAGGATTCACCAAGATTTATCATTTCATCCAGTGTTCTCCTGGATTATTAGTCAGTCTCACCAATGGGGGCATTTGACATGTCTTCTTGGATACCCTCCACCTACGACCTATGACCCCGGATTTCTTCCTTAGAGAAAATTGTGGAGTCAGTTGTAGTGGTCACCAAATGTTCTGGTGTAGGTGTTGAACCTAAAGAATGACATAATGGAAGTCAACTGATGTTTTCATGCAACTTTCTATGAGGTATTGTTAATTTACAGGAAGAAATCACTTCTCTCCATGGAGCAGCAATAGGAGCAGTATCGGGAACAGATGATGGATCCTCTTCTCTCATCGTTTCTTTAGGAGAAGCCAGGTAAGCAAGAATTTGTGACTGTTCACCGACACCCTCTGTCATCCTCAGAGGAGGGTCAGTCCTCTCCTCAAAGGGGAAATCAAAGAAGCCCCTACAATACCAATAATTATGAGAAAACATTTCATGAGTTAGGATTCATGACTATCCAAAGGACTTACCACTACTAATGAATAATTTAGCTCTAGACTTCTACCTACGATGCCTTTGCTTCTTTAACTTTTTGGGTGCTTTGACAACATCATCTCCAAATACAAGAATCAGAGAGTGTAATGAAATGTCTAACTTCACATCCATGACTTTCTAGCCTAGAGATAGTACACCTAGCTAATGAGAAGATTCAGGGACTCCAATAGTAGTACCACTAGTGCAGTACTGAGGTGAATGGACCTTAGTAGTTCTTTCCTTAACAAGATGAAGAATGAAGAAAGTAATTTCGTTGAGTAACAAAGCAATGAATGAAATCATGTTTCAAAGAAAAGAAGGAAATAAATTTACATCTGTAGGAGCCACGTAATTGTGCCACTCCTCGTCTACTGAAGCACCAATCACCTCAGTGGTTCCACTATCCATCATTTCCATCACCTTCTCGGTGATAGGAATGGAATAATCAGTAGAATATATGATCATTTCTAGCTCTCTGATGCAAGCCCAGACATCATTGGGGTTTTCCTCATAGCGTATATCATCAGAAGCCCGGAGATCCCCCACTCCGAAGATATGTAGCCCTTCACCTATGTATATTCAGGCGGTTTCAGCATAACAATATATACTCTGCCATATTTGGACACCCTCTGGTCATAAATAATCAGAATGAGCACCAGAAGTCCACGATGAGGGTCCTAAAATATGGGACTTCAACTTCTTCCTAGCTCCTGCAATCACAAATTAAGGATAAGAAAATGAAACTTGTTGTTTTTATAAAATAATGGCGATTAAATTGCCTCAATGTTATAACTCACCATGAGTCGATGGAGTAGGTCTCTTGACTCTGGCAGGAGTATTATATCTGGCATGAGGCCATTTTGATGCAAGTCGTGCCTTATCATCCCCATCCTGGGAATCCAATGAATCAGCCTCGGGTGATGAACCTACTGAATCAGCTCCCGGTGAGGAAGATTCACCATCCAGATGAAAGGTTTATTTCCTGACAATTCTCTTTTTACTCACCACCTAGGATACAATAATAATCAACACCCCTAATGGGTATGATACTACCCCATTCTCAGAATACCATGTAGTCAATTGACTCACCACTCCAACAACTAGTAGATCAAACAATACCCTGGTATTCTCCATAGATGTCAGCAACCATAGTTGTCGAGAAACCATTGAATGATGCTCTGACCTGATGTCCATGCTAAGGGATACAAAAATCACTATAGACACATTTATTGGCGTGAAAATCTAAATAGAGCATAGGCCTCACATATAATCTCTCTGTCAATTCTGGTGGCCAACACACAATCTCTACAAGCCAACATATATGACCTCAATTCCAGGGTTGATGTTCCATCATCAACAAACTACCCGGTTGGCAGGATTCCATAAGGAAAGAAATTAAATTCACTGAACATGCTCAACCTCACCTTCAGATCATATGAATTGAGGGACAATAGTGAAATTTCAAAAAATGCCTGCACCGATGGCCTAAAAGAACTTCAAGTAACCTCTACTCTGATCTATACAACATATGTCTTAAAGTGAGTAGAAATACAACCCCACAAAACATGTAATGGTACCATTATTCTCAAAGTATACTTACCCATATAGACATAGAGTAAGCTACTGTGAATCTTCGCCAAAACCGGGTGGCCAACCCAACCATTTTTCTCTCAGCCAACATGGATAAAATAACAATGGCCCCTGGCCGGATGCCTCCCTTCGAATACCTAACTGGTAGAAGATAAACATTATTCCACAAGGCTAAGATTCCCTCCAGATGGGTCTTCTCTGGGATTTTTTTATTCACTTTATACCCCCACTATTCAAACTCTCATGCTTCCCGAGTTGTCCAGAATGTGGCATGAGCACCCATCTTCTATACTCTAGGGTAGCTTGTAGGAAGAGTACAGGTGGTCCCCTTATCCTTCTTCAAGACAATAAACATGTACACACACTTTTCTGGATGGATATCTTTTCTAGAGTGGGGTTTTTGTGGTTTTGGAATTCTTAAGATTGTAGAAAATTTTCAATAACTCTTGACCCAAAGATGGAGTTTTCTTCGAATCATTCTATGTCACCTTGGGGGGGTGGATGAATTCATCATACATGTCTCCCAGAATTAGAGCCCCCAAAATCTTGTAAAAATCCCACAATATGATGCCTACATCTACGTGATTCATATAGAGAGAATTGGATTCTGGTCTCCATCGGCTGATTAGCTCCGGAAAAAAATCATCATTCCCATTGACAAATGTCTGCCCAGCCCAGATGGCTTCATATATTGCAGCTCCCTTCAGATCCTCGAAAAAATCTACATAGGTTTGTCTCACCCTATATTCCCACATCCATGTCAGCTTCACACCTCCTCCAAGATGGAAATCCCAACTCTTTTTCCATCAATTGGATTGGTTCATCTAATAATTTTGGAAAATAGAGGGATAGAAATGCGGCTGCAGCTCAGGGTTTTGAAGCATCAGATCTAGAGAACAAGGGTTATGATATATTATGAATTCCTTATCCAATGTTCCACCATTAACAAATGATCCTGCAATTGGGACATTCGTAGAAGAAAAAATGGTGTAAGTCTGAAACCAGGAATGAGGAATATATTTCTTTGCCTCTAGAATGTTGACTACTTGAAGATGACCATGGCCATATAAAGGCAAGTAAATTCTCTGTAGGAAATTGGTATGATATTTCTTCAAGTACATAGCAAAATCAAAGAGTGTTCCCTTGCAGATAACATAACAATCATGGCTGACAACATTCACCATGTAATCTATTAGTTTTCTAGCCAAATCATCAGGCGATCCAATCTTTCTTAGAGCCATTCAATCTTCACAATGATCAAATATTTAACTTTTTAGTAAGTGATTTTGATGATATATTTGTGAAGAAAACAAAATAATGGCTAAGTAATTAAGGCACACATGTTTTGCTGTGAAAGTGTTTCCGCACAAGTTTTGCCGTGCAAGTCAAAATTCTTACAAGAGATGTGCGACACAAAGAAGAGAAATCGACATAGAAGAAAAACAGTTGCCCGAGGAGGGCTAAAAAATATATTGAGGCAGTATGGTTTTCATGAAGTGATGCCCATATATATAGGTGATCCTGCAACCCTGTGCGCCGAAACCTACACACCCCAACCTACGTGCCTAAAACGTGTGTGTCGCTGAACCCTGATTTTCTCGTTTTCCTCAGAGTCAAATCCTCTTTCTTTTTTCAGATCCAACTATGAGGGGGACTTTTTCTATGCTCCTTTCCATAACAGATTCCAAAAAATCGAAATTGGGAATACCTTAAGCACAATGAGGGCCAGCCTTTGAAGAACATCAAAAATTGACAAAGGCATCGACCAAGAACCCATTTTTTGGGAGTCACACAAGTTTCCTATGCACCGTGCAAGTAACTTGTGTACCACATATGGGTCATGCAGGTCACATGTGATACATATTCTATTTTCTCCCAAGGGGCCCACCGGCCTATAAATATCCCCTATGATCCCCCCATTTCTGAGACAAATTTTCCAAAAACTCATATTCAAGCTCTGGTCACCCAAGTCATGGTCTGGTGTCTTCCAAACACTACTAAGGTAATTATTTACCTATAATGGGAGCGTTAAAGTTTTAGAATAAGGACTAAGTGTTAGAACTCATCAATAGTTTCACATTTAAGTATCCACCCCTTATGGGAAATAAAGACACTTGCACATCGCCTTGACCTCTCAATGGAAGTTGGATGCCACCCTTTTAGAGGCCTCTAGGGTTGATACTAAGGGCTTGAGTTCAAATTCACCCAAGTATTACCCTATTGATTATTCATCACTCAAGGTGTCTCATGTCCCGCAAGTACACATGCATGAACAAGACTTGTGCACCAGATCATAACTTGCATGCCTCCTTCATAGTCACCTCCTTTCCTAAAATGCACCGTTCCTCTTCATGACATAGCCTTAAAACCCCTCTTCAAATACATTTATGGCATGGTTCCTTTGTTGTATTCTTCATCTGAAAGTAATTTTGTGATAACCTCTATTAAAACCTCATGACTCACAAGCTTTATGTCACCACTGCTAGGGTTTTCCAATATAACATCATCCTTTCAGATGAGAAGATATTTTAACCTGGGCGTCCTTCCCAAGAGTAATCCCTAGTCATAATTTCCTTTAACATTGGGCCTCATTCTCAAGAAGTAATCCCTAGCTTATATGTTCCAATTAATTGAGCGTCCTCCTCAGGAGTAAGCCAAATATTAAATTTTTTTATTTGGTAATCCTTCTCATGAGTAAGCCCCAAGTTACAAGTCCCCATAACCTGTGCCTCCTTCTCAAGAGTAAGCCACAGTCATAATTTCCTTTAACACTGGGCATCCTACTCAGGATTCAGCCTTTGTCATAAGTTACTTTTTAACCTGGGCCTCCTTCCCAGGAGTAATCCCCAATCTTAATTTATTTTGATTTGGTATTCCTTCTAAGGAATAAAACCCAATAATAACCCTCTCTTAATTAGTGTTTCCTTTTCAGGAGTAAGTCCCGGGTTAAAATTCAAATCTCTATAAAGTAGAAATACCTTTTTGGAACCTACTATTGGGCTTCATTCCTAAGTCATGGTCATCATTTAATTGGGCTATCATACATACATAAGCCCCAAATCATTTCACATAACTGCATCTTTCATCACAACATCGTCATGATTATTGATACCTATTGTTTCTCACACCAAGCATGAATCACGTGAGCTTAGAGTGTAAAAATAATAACAACATCTCTATTTTTTCCAATAACTATGCATATAACCTATATTTCTATGATCGAACTACGTGGACATTGATCTCTACCTTAAAAGTAGTGTATGTAGGAAGCCTTTATAAGGTTCAAGCACATCATTCATTAATTCTTTTCCATCCAATATGATGTTAAACTATATCTTTCTTATCAAACTCTGTGTGTTCTGATTCCTTTTTAACAAGGATACGCAGGTAGCCCATCTGTAGGTATGATCCCAACTTTGAAATAATCGATGTCTTTCTGAATGACATTAAACGTCAAGTGCCACACTGAGTGGCTTTAAAACCAGTAATTTCATCATAATGACTAAGAGATTTATATTTAATGTAATGAAGGATACCATTGACTAAGGATCTCTAATACATATGGATGATTATCTATCGACAATTAACCTAAAACATGTAGAAAAGATTCCCTAAATGACATACATATCAATAATTGATTGCCAAATCTAATGGAAAACTCATTTTCATATTTTTTGAATTAATAAGGATTTGTCAACATAACTTAAATATATAAAAGTGTCCTGGAGCAGACAATAATTCACCCCAAAAAGGTGTGATGAGCCTGATCTCCCATCCTCTCGACTAATGAAAATTCTTAAGCCTCATCGGTTCATAACTAATGATCACTACATTTGGATTGTATGTCAAAATGGATATAGAATCATTGGGTGTTTCTGTTTCAACGAATAAACCCATTAGAAACTGATTGGAATGTTTGAACCTTAAACAAAAAAGGTCATCCACATTTATAGAAAAAAGATTTTCATCAAATAAGAAGTCTTGTACCTATCATATCATTGTACATGCACTATTGATATACAATCATTTTAATAAGCATAAACAGAGGATTGTGTTTGGAATTGCAGAGCCATGCCACCATGACGACCTCTATGTGTATACTAGGAGGGTGGAAATAATCACACTACAGATGTGGTGGGCCATGCTAAAACTACTTGATCCTCCATTAGTGCCAATTACGACACTAAATATTATACCAGAAATTGGGGACGATGAACATTTTCATGAAGGATTTATGTCGTTCATCTAAACAACTCATGGAACACTACAACCTATCAAAACTATGGAAAAGTTGTGTAACAGCCCGAGATTTTATGAAAAATATTCTTTCACTAATGTCTTGTGTTGTACGATACACCAAAAGGAGATTGCACAACACGCATCCTTGACTTGCCTTGCATTACACGCAATCGCAACCTTCCTCGATAGCGTGTGTGGTACGTAATACTGAGTTTCACGAAACAATGATATGCTATTAAAATATTATTAAAAATAGCCGTTATGAATAGTAATAACCACTTTTTAAATTTTAGAAATTATAGCTCTCAAAATGGACTTAATTTTTGGATTCAGAGTATCGAATTTAGCCTAAGGTGAAATTTTGGTACTTTTCGGATAACTTTCATATTCTGATGAATAGTGAAAATTACTAAATTATAATTAAAAACAACTTTTTTAATCGAAATAATTAATAGTGATAAATCATTAATTTGAGTGGTTTTAAAGTATATTTAGAATATATTTTTACAATTTAATACAATGTTGGTCATTGGATGTAATTTCACATTTAAACTAGGCATAAACAAGTGTCAATCTTTTGATAGATATCGTTTCTTAAAAACACGCTATTTGTTTTAACAGTGGGATTTAATTATAAAATTAATTAATGAAACTTTTATGTTATGAATTTGGTAAAATAGACTTCATTTTTGAATTCAGAATATGAAATATAGCTTGGGATGAAATTTTGGCATTGTTCTGAAAAACATCAATTTTTGATGAATAGTGAAACTACTAAGTTGTAGGTTAAAAAACTGAATTTTGCATAAATATTAATTTTACCGCTTCTGTGAATGGAATTTCGAAAATCCGAGACACACGGTTAATATCAAGGACTAAAATGTGGTTCAATGAGATGAAAATATTTTTTTGGTGAATAGTAACTTTTTACTTTTTTTTACCGCGGTTAATAGTAAATAGGGTAACTAAGGGAAAATATGATATTAATATTACCCTAAAACATGTCCTAATTCTATTGGACAAGTATAATTCGACCAAAAACAAACTTAGGAATAAAATATGACCATTTAGGCCCACTTGGATTAGATTAGGACATTTATTATTATTTAATTCAAAGAAGAGTTAAAAGAGTTAAAATCAAAGTTTATTTACTAAAACATTTTTAATATGGGGTTATACATAAGATAAATTCTATTGTAAATATTAATTAGAAAGATAAAAAGATTTCCTACATGATGGTATTTTATTTGTAATTTTTAGACATCAAATAATTTAATTTATTTATGACACAACGATGATGCAGTAATTATCTTATTAATGAAATATTGACATAATTGATGTTATAAACACCATAATAAATGTAATTTGAGATTTTTTATAAATTCCACTAATTTTATAGGTTACTATGATATATTAATGTTGATTTAATCAACTTGTTTCGAACATTTAATTCTGTTATGACTTTCACAAAAATCATATATCAAATAGTGTCAAAATTGACACAAAATATTTTTTAAATAAAATATTATATTATTAATTGTTATTTTATTCCTAAAAATCTATGGTTTGGCCAAATGACTTAGATAAGGATATATATATTAATAATTTACAATTTGGGGTTCGTTTGGCATGTTATAGTAAGTGTATTAACCATATAGTGAAAGAAAACAAAAAGACACGGTAAAAGTTAAATTATTTAACTTAGAGTTAAATCTAATTGATAAGGTTAAAATAATACCCTAAAATTGTCTAAATCCTATTTGTTGATGGGATTTAGACCCCTACCCACCTTAGCTTCAAAAGAAGACCCTTTGGAACCATTATAAACCGATTTTGACTTTAATATAAAATACTATTTTGAGATATTCCTAAGGTGCCCCTCTCCTCCCCTATAAAAGGACACCTCCTCCCCCTCCTCCTCACACCAATTTGAGCACTCAAGCTCGGCCAAACCCTGCCAAAATCCCTTCTCCAATTCCCTAGAAACATCCTAGAGGTTCTGGTATTCCTAGAAGACCAATTTTAGTTCCCTAAAAGGAGATATCAAAGAGGTGCTTCAAAGAAGAGGTAATTACCGTTACCAATTCTTTCATCTTTATTTCTTCTTCCACTTCTTCTTCTTAGGTTGTTTCATTATGAAGTAACGACATCAGTATCACTCATATACTGATATGTTATTATATGTATGAAACAACCCTATTTCACCATCTATCCATCCTACGAAAAAAGAAATCACCGCGCGTGCGTACGTACGGAATACCGTCTCCACGCCGTGGTGTAATCTATTTTCCACCACCACCTTACATGGATGGGTATAATGGTGTAAAGAATAACAATACATAGTTATTAAAACATCATATTGATTATGATATATTGTATAATCCACTCCAATTCAATTCAATATTTATGTAAATGATATCATCGCTCGTGCGTACGTACGGAATACCGTCTCCATGACGCGATAGGATTCATTCTCCATGTTAACCATTTAAGAATGATTATAAAGTATATATAAGCAATAATAATGAAATAAATGACATTATAAAGCTACTGGATTTATGTATATATATATATATGTCATCTACTTACTTCTATTCAAGACAATGAGGAAAGGAAAACAGCGTTCATGCGTACGTACGGACTACCGTCTCCATGAACGGTGTTTTTCACTTCTTTTATCTATCTATATATATATATATACTGAATATGTATGATATATAAATCATATTTTATATTCTGGAAGTATGTAAATCATGATATAAGTAATAATAATGTGAAGAACAACAAGTCAAAACACCTACGATAAATGAAACGATTTTACCCAAAACGCTTCTTTAACATGGAATTTACAAAAGAACGGGTAACATAATGTCATAAGTGAACCATATATGATATCATAAAAATGAATATGATTCTGTAATAAGTCAATAACATTATTTAAATAATTATACAGGAGGTTCGGACACTTACAAAGCAAGTCGGACCTAAGGTAAGGGAAATATCACAATCTCATTTTTATCCGAGATTGTTTATTCGTAAGTATTTACTGGGGTGTATTTTATCATCCACATCCATGTTTCATCAATATGTCATATTATTTCCATCCACCTACAATTTTTTAAATCCATTTTTACCCTTCGGTGAGTTTTTAGTAATATGTATGAAAGGAATCTTTTGTCGTTTTTCGTACGAGGTACTTTTTGACTTTTCCGACAAAAGTACGAAGAATGTTTTTTTTAACTTATATGGCATGAATGGATTTTTAAAACATTATTTCCAAGAAGCTTACTTTACAAGTTTTCAAGTTTATTTTTAATCAACTTCTTTTATTTTGAAGTTGTATGACATGTTATGAAAGGAAAAATGTTTTTGAAGAAGAAATGATATTTTCCTCAAGAATGGAGTTCAAGGGTTTTATCAAAATTATTTTCCATCTAAGATAATAAAGGGTTCTGTTTTTATCCCTATTATTAAATTGATTTGATCATGTTGTGATGGAATTATTTTTATGAATTCCTTTAACTTATATGAATTGATTTATGATGTCATGATGTTTCAAGAATCCCATTTTGTTACATGTGTTATGCAATGATGTATGATTTATGATTTTGTGGCACACATAATAAAGGATTCATTATAAGATGGGTGGGACCTATATCTCCCTCCAATGCATTGGGTAAAGATTTTATATCTCATGAGATAGACAGGGCTGAAATGGTAGGTTATACCTGTTCAGTGAAACAGGACTGAAACGAGGGTTACTCGATTCAGAAAGGGACTTTGTACACTAAGATAGTCTTGGCAATGAGTCTTGACTAACAAGAAATGATTCTCTATGATTATGTGTGTATGCCACAAAGTTTCATGTTTTATGTTATGATTATTGGGATTACATTTCACTTCTATGATTTATCCCATGTTATGATATTATGAGCTCTTTTGCAGGTTAAGATTTCCAAAAATGTTATGTTCTTATGAAAATTATGTGATTGATATTTCATTTGTTTACCCTTACTGAGCATTTGAGCTCACCCTTTTATGTTTTCTTTTCCCCAGGATATAAAGAAAGGTTTTAGGTAAAAAAAAGGGAAGATCTTTATGGGAGATATTGAAGATCTTTCACCATGATTAGAAGATTACGTTCCGAGTTTCCAAAGACACTAAACTATTACGATCCTTCTGTGTGTGTTTTTGTTTTGTACTAAGTATTCAACAAAAGTAATGTAAGGTGAATGTACGTCAGGATACGGGTCTCTACAGTTGGTATCAGAGGAAAGGTTTAGTCAACCTTTGGAAACTAGGATGTGAGAACGTTAGTGAGATCCCTAGAGATATTTCTAAGGTATGTCTAGGGATGTCCCTAAGGATAAGTATACGTATAGGATATAGTCCTAGAACCACAGTAACGATCTTAGAATTTAACATAAGATGTTAGATAAAGAAGTTATTCCCCCTTTATTATGATTTTTGCATCTCACACTATTCTTTTTGGGTTTTATAAAATGGATGGAAACAAGGTGATTCACGATAATGGAGGATATGCTGGACAATGGAATGATATTATTCATGAGAAACCAAATGAAATGGGATTTGGAAGTCCAAACATCATTATTATGCCGAATCCGCAATCTCATAATATGATCAATAAAGTAAAATTTGGTAAGTTTCCTGACTCGGCTAATAAGATAAAGATGGAGTTTCATGATGATCATAGAGGAAAGAAAGTTCAATTTCCCCTATGTAAATCATGTGGGAAGAGGCATCAAGGAGAATGTTTCAAAGGGACTGGAAGATGCTTTGGGTGTGGAAAAGAAGGACAAAAAGCTAATAAGTGCAAAGGAAAAGGCTCAGTTTACACCAGGGATGAGGATAATGGTATTTCTACGACATCAACAATGGTTAATTGTTTTAAATGTGGAATGTATGGGCATTATGCAAACCAATGTCCTAAGGGAAAGACTCATGAAGAGAATCAGTATGGTCGTATGGGTAGTATTTATGTTGATGATGATGAAGAGACTACAAATGATATGTGAGATGAAAGAATTGTTGAAGCTCGGTCAATGGTTTAAGAAGGTAGTGGAATTATTACATGTTTATCAAAGTGTAATGTTGTATAAAGAATCTCATGATACTATGGAATAAAGAGACATCTAAGGATTGTTACATTGTTGTCTTTCCTTGAGTTTTGAAAGTGTGTGATTAATGCTTCCAGTATCCATGAAAGGTTATTCAGATATTTTTGGAATGAAGATGATATGCGCATAATGAAGGGATAAGTAGAAAATTAAATATTTGATAGTATTCATGAGCTCATCACTGATATGAGGAGAAGGTTATATCATGGTTTGAGTATATGGAATTTTTTGGATATTGGTATGTGGAAAGAGTTAACTTTTAACTACATTCATGTTTTCACTAAGGTTCAATGGGTATTCAAGAGAATACATGATTAAGGCCTTTGAATGTTTGGAATGTGACCAACAAGACATATCTTATGATATATGGAGATCGACAATGGTGTTAAATCTCTGGTAATCGTTTTCACTATGTTATGAGAGTGGACTATAGTATTATGGATAAGCCTAAATATTAGAATGGATTACGTTGGACATAAGTTAGTATTGTTTAAGGATAGAAGATTTTCGATATTATTGATGGGATGTTATAGTAATGTAGTTTTAGAAAAAGGACAACCTGCAGGACGGGCGACAACCCATCGCTTCGGACAAGGCTGTGGGAATCGAACCCACAACCGAAGTGCGACTGGCCTTTATCGCCTACCACTGGCCTACAGGAAGTCCCTGTATAGTAGAAACTAGTTTTTTTTATTACCAAGCAGTATGATATATGAAGTATAAGTCCATTTTAGGAACCATATATGATTAATCTCACTATAGATCGACTTATGTATATAAATTTTTGCTAACCTTTTGTTTGAGACAGATGGAATGACCCGTTATTCTATCACATGATCTGCTAACACTTCACGAATAACAAATTCAACTTCATTTATTTAAGAGATGAAGTAGAAATTGTCCAAAGAACGACAAATAGTGAGACTATACCAAAATCACGAAAGTATTTCTTCTAATTCCAATTTCATCAACTTTAGGGAAATGATCTTGAAGACCAAAAATGTTGTCCTAGTGCCCTTATATCTGATGAATCAAATGGTACCCTAGATCATCACAAATTTATGGCTTTATGATTACTGGCTTTTCCATAGCCATGTTCTCTACCACTCTCCATCAGAACATGATGGTTAGATTTCTCTTCCATATCCATATTTTCACCTATGTGGAAACCCAGTGATTAGTTTATTTGGGTAATCGTTACATTTCATACTTTAGTTTTTAAAGCCAAGTTTTGGTATTCCTTTTTACGATGTGGGTTTCTATTAAAGAAACGTTCGAATAGTAAACCATTTATAACCCCGAAGAATTTCGAGGGCGAAATTCATTTTAAGGGGGGTAGAATGTAACAGCCCGAGATTTTATGAAAAATATTCTTTCACTAATGTCTTGTGTTGTACGCTACACCAAAAGGAGATTGCACAACACGCATCCTTGACTTGCCTTGCATTACACGCAATCACAACCTTCCTCGATAGCGTGTGTGGTACGTAATACTGATTTTCACGAAACAATGATATGCTATTAAAATATTATTAAAACTAGCCGTTATGAATAGTAATAACCAATTTTTAAATTTTAGAAATTTTAGCTCTCAAAATGGACTTAATTTTTGGATTCGGAGTATCGAATTTAGCCTAAGGTGAAATTTTGGTACTTTTCGGATAACTTTCATATTCTGATGAATAGTGAAAATTTCTAAATTATAATTAAAAACAACATTTTTAATCGAAATAATTAATAGTGATAAATCATTAATTTGAGTGGTTTTAAAGTATATTTAGAATATATTTTTACAATTTAATACAATGTTGGTCATTGGATGTAATTTCACATTTAAACTAAACATAAACAAGTGTCAATCTTTTGATAGATATCGTTTCTTAAAAACACGCTATTTGTTTTAACAGCGGGATTTAATTATAAAATTAATTAATGCAACTTTTATGTTATGAATTTGGTAAAATAGACTTCATTTTTGAATTCGGAATATGAAATATAGCTTGGGATGAAATTTTGGCATTGTTCTGAAAAACATCAATTTTTGATGAATAGTGAATCTACTAAGTGGTAGGTTAAAAAACTGAATTTTGCATAAAACTTAATTTTACCGCTTCTGTGAATGGAATTTCGAAAATCCGAGAAACACGGTTAATATCAAGGACTAAAATGTGGTTCAATGAGATGAAAATAATTTTTTGGTGAATAGTAACTTTTTACTTTTTTTTACCGCGGTTAATAGTAAATAGGGTAAGTAAGGGTAAATATGATATTAATATTACCCTAACACATGTCCTAATTCTATTGGACAAGTATAATTCGACCAAAAACAAACTTAGGAATAAAATATGACCATTTAGGCCCACTTGGATTAGATTAGGACATTTATTATTATTTAATTCAAAGAAGAGTTGAAAGAGTTAAAATCAAAGTTTATTTACTAAAACATTTTTAATATGGGGTTATACATAAGATAAATTCGATTGTAAATATTCATTAGAAAGCTAAAAGGATTTCCTACATGATGGTATTTTATTTGTAATTTTTAGACATCAAATAATTTAATTTATTTATGACACAACGATGATGTAGTAATTATCTTATTAATGAAATATTGACATAATTGATGTTATAAATACAAAAATAAATGTAATTTGAGATTTTTTATAAATTACACTAATTTTATAGGTTACTATGATATATGAATGTTGATTTAATCAACTTGGTTCGAACATTTTATTCTGTTATGACTTTCACAAAAATCATATATCAAATAGTGTCAAAATTGACACAAAATAGTTTTTAAATCAAATATTATATTATTAATTGTTATTTTATTCCTAAAAATATAAGGCTTGGAAAAATGACTTAGATAAGGATATATATATTAATAATTTACAATTTGGGGTTCGTTTGACATGTTATAGTAAGTGTATTAACCATATAGTGAAAGAAAACAAAAAGACACGGTAAAAGTTAAATTATTTAACTTAGAGTTAAATCTAATTGATAAGGTTAAAATAATACCCTAAACTTGTCTAAATCCTATTGGTTGATGGGATTTCGACCCCTCCCCACCTTATCTTCGAAATAAGACCCTTGGGAACCATTATAAACCGATTTTGACTTTAATATAAAATAATATTTTGAGATATTCCTAAGGTGCCCCTCTCCTCCCCTATAAAAGGACACCTCCTCCCCCTCCTCCTCACACCAATTTGAGCACTCAAGCTCGGCCAACCCCTGCCAAAATCCCTTCTCCACTTCCCTAGCAACATCCTAGATGTCTTGGTCTTCCTAGAAGACCATGTTTAGTGCCCTAAAAGGAGATCTCAAAGAGGTGCTTCAAAGAAGAGGTAATTACCGTTACCAATTCTTTCATCTTTATTTCTTCTTCCACTTCTTCTTCTTAGGTTGTTTCATTATGAAGTAATGACATCAGTATCACTCATATACTGATATGTTATTATAAGTATGAAACAACCCTATTTCACCATCTATCCATCCTACGAAAAAAGAAATCACCGCGCGTGCGTACGTACGGAATACCGTCTCCACGCCGTGGTGTAATCTATTTTCCACCACCACCTTACATGGATGGGTATAATGGTGTAAAGAATAACAATACATAGTTATTACAACATCATATTGATTCTGATATATTGTATAATCCACTCCTATTCAATTCAATATTTATGGAAATGATATCATCGCTCGTGCGTACGTACGGAATACCGTCTCCACGACGTGATGAGATTCATTCTCCATGTTAACCATTTAAGAATGATTATAAAGTATATATAAGCAATAATAATGAAATAAATGACATTATAAAGCTACTGGATTTATGTATATATATATGTCATCTACTTACTTCCATTCAAGACAATGAGGAAAGGAAAACAGCGTTCATGCGTACGTACGGACTACCGTCTCCATGAACGGTGTTTTTCACTTCTTTTATCTATCTATCTATATATATATATACTGAATATGTATGATATATAAATCATATTTTATATTCTGGAAGTAAGTAAATCATGATATAAGTAATAAAAATGTCAAGAACAACAAGTCAAAACACCTACGATAAATGAAACGATTTTACCCAAAACGCTTCATTAACATGGAATTTACAGAAGAACGGGTAACATAATGTCATAAGTGAACCATATATGATATCATAAAAATGAATATGATTCTGTAATAAGTAAAGGACATTATTTAAATCATTATACAGGAGGTTCGGACACTTACAAAGCAAGTCGGACCTAAGGTAAGGGAAATATCACAATCTCATTTTTATCCGAGATTGTTTATTCGTAAGTATTTACTGGGGTGTATTTTATCATCCACATCCATGTTTCATCAATATGTCATATTATTTCCATCCACCTAAAATTGTTTAAATCCATTTTTACCCTTCGGTGAGTTTTTAGTAATATGTATGAAAGGAATCTTTTGTCGTTTTTCGTACGAGGTACTTTTTGACTTTTCCGACAAAAGTACGAAGAATTTTTTTTTTAACTTATACGGCATGAATAGATTTTTAAAACATTATTTCCAAGAAGCTTCCTTTACAAGTTTTCAAGTTTATTTTTAATCAACTTCTTTTATTTTGAAGTTGTATGACATGTTATGAAAGGAAAAATGTTTTTGAAGAAGAAAGGATATTTTCCTCAAGAATGGAGTTCAAGGGTTTTATCAAAATTATTTTCCATCTAAGATAATAAAGTGTTCTGTTTTTATCTCTATTATTAAATTGATTTGATCATGTTGTGATGGAATTATTTTTATGAATTCATTTAACTTATATGAATTGATTTATGATGTCATGATGTTTCAAGAATCCCATTTTGTTACATGTGTTATGCAATGATGTATGATTTATGATTTTGTGGCACACATAATAAAGGATTCATTATAAGATGGGTGGGACCTATATCTCCCTCCAATGCATTGGGTAAAGATTTTATATCTCATGAGATAGACAGGGCTGAAATGGTAGGTTATACCGGTTCATTGAAACAGGACTGAAACGAGGGTTACTCGATTCAGAAAGGGACTTTGTCCACTAAGATAGTCTTGGCAATGAGTCTTGACTAACAAGAAATGATTCTCTATGATTATGTGTGTATGACACAAAGTTTCATGTTTTAAGTTATGATTATTGGGATTACATTTCACTTCTATGATTTATCCCATGTTATGATATTATGAGCTCTTTTGCAGGTTAAGATTTCCAAAAATGTTATGTTCTTATGAAAATTATGTGATTGATATTTCATTTGTTTACCCTTACTGAGCATTTGAGATCACCCTTTTATGTTTTCTTTTCCCCAGGATATAAAGAAAGGTTTTAGGTAAAAAAAAAAGGGAATATCTTTATGGGAGATATTGAAGATCTTTCACCACGATTAGAAGATTACGTTCCGAGTTTCCAAATACACTAAACTATTACGATCCTTGTGTGTGTGTTTTTGTTTTGTACTAAGTATTCCGCAAAAGTAATGTAATATCTATGTACGTCAGGATACGGGTCTCTACAAGTTGACACATGATTTTCAATAGTAGCATATTCCCATGATTTCAGGGGATAAAAGGCCAAATGTTTTGGATTCATGTCTATAGGCCATGTGGTCCATCTTTGAGCACATAGAGATGAATCCAGTGAGGAGGGAGAAGATTTTTATGTACATGATGGATAATTATGACAATAAGTACGTGGACATGATCAACGAGACTGATTTTTATTGAGATATATCCATGTGGTGTTTAATATGGTCTTATATGAATATTTTTGTACGGATATGATGAAATAGGACAAGAATTGAGAGTTCATTCATCTAGAGTAGGGTAATCTATTAGTCAGGGACTATTTGACCCATTTTATTGATCAGTAATGATTTAAACCTATTGTTATCAGTGAAGAGTTGTCGAATGACAGACGATTCAATGACAGTTTCAAATATTCTATATGATCACATGTGAATGTAGTTCAAATGAAAAATATATCTGATATAGTGATTAAGGAACTAATCACAAATCATAACCTGAAAAAATATGGATTTGTGAGCAGGGGTGACTCAGAACTGAGATATGCATCTGAATCTACTGGTAGTAGGAAGAATCATCTGGTGCTTTTACCCAAGGATTCAAGTCGTCAAAACACCTCATCTGGTATCCAGATGTGGTTCTACTAATGTGGTATGCTGGCACATATGAGGCCACATTGTATAAGGGACCAAGTTGAGTGTTGTTCCAACAGAAAGAGTGGCTATATATAGTTCTTATGTACAATGTTTCCACTCGTAACCAGTGAGAGAGGGTCCGCATCGACTACACATTTAAGAGTAGAGTTAGTACCTATTGACCAGGGATGGAGATGGGGTAAATCGTAGGGATCCTGCCATGGTGTTAGTTGTTTCAAGGTTATCTAGACACCATGATTACAATGCATATAAGGTGGATTGGCTAGGGTATCCAGATTGTGTCACATGGTCATAGAATTGGATGAGAATATGTGATGAAACAGACCCAGTAGGAGTTGGATCTCAGGCTTTCTACTATCAGAAGTACTATGTTAGTTGAAACAATATTGTATTTTGTAATATCTCATATAGTTTCATCACAAACCATTATATATCGTCCTATTTTGGAAATAATTGGTCTCCATATTTAAAATTATGAAGGCACCATGATTCTATAATCTCCATTTGGGATCTACACAAAAGGTTTTTGTTAGCACATAGTGTTCCCCATTGGGGTTGGTGGGTTTTACATTGTATGGGACCTTTACATCCCAAAGATGATAATCTTCAATGTCATTTATGGGATGAAAAATTTCATTCACTTTCGATCCTTTTTTGATTTTTATAGATGCATAGTAATATTAACATCACCAGGGGCAGGTAGTTCATTCACAAGGGTGAATGGGATGTCCAGGCTTGACAAGGTGGCCCTAAGAACAGTGGGATGGATGGGATTTCATCTCACATTTCAAGATTACATCTAGATGATCATGGGACACCTCAAAATGATTTCCCTCTAGTGGTTGATCATTTGATGGTTGTCTTCTGGGATGACATCTCTAGATTTCCTCTAGTAAGAGAGGTAGAGTTCTCTATCTTCTAGTGTTAGCATCAACACTAGTATGAATTATTCATTAAATTATGGTTACAACAAAGCATCAAGATCTCAATAGTTAACAATAGGTATTTAATGGAAAATGGGTTTCATCTAAACCCATACAAATCCATGGGTATCGCCGGTATGTTTTTCAGAAAAAGGTTAATGGTGCCCTTAGGCTATGTATCGATTACCTCATAGTGAGCCAATCGAATGTTAAAAATGGGTATCCCCTTATAAGGATATAAAGCCTCTTAGAAAATCTACGAGGACCTCATGTCTTCTAAAATATTGATTTGAGATTTAGTTACCTTCATGTACTTGTTAGGCCATCAGGCATACCTCACAAAGCCATCTGGAGCATGTTTAGTGTATATTAGTATTTGATAATGTTGTTGAGTCTCATGAACATGACAATGATCGTCATGTACTTGATAGGCCATTAGGCCATTGGGCATACAACACTTATATGTTAATATTACAAATTTTTTCATATGGATGGATTAGATTGACATCTTTTGTCTTGTCATCTCATAGATAGGTGTATAAGTGGTCCTATAGAAGGTGAGAGATGTAGTTACAAAGGATCATCCCAAATTACATCATTGTGGTGAAGAGATTCCTAGGTATGACTGATTACTACAAGAGTTTCATATAGAACTTCTCATTAATAGTAGAACCATTTTTGGGATTGAATAATAAAGGTGTAAATATTTTATGTTCAGATTCATGCATGATATCCTTTTATGAGATGAATGGGAGATTGACTTCTATGATAATACTGATTTTTTCAGATCAGAGAGGGAGATACACTTCTTTATATAATTCATCAAGTGTCGTGATGGGAGTAATTCGTATGCTAGGGGATTGAGTAATTGCATATGAGGCACAACAATTGAGGATAAATGAGAAGAACTACCGAAAAATTGATCTATATTTTGATGTGGTTTTTCACAAAATGCATGGTTGGAGAAATTACTTTCTAGGAGACTGTTTTATTGTATATAGGGACCAAAAAATCCTGATGTATATTTTTACACCACATGATCTGAATGTAAGGTAGAAAATGTGGGTTGGGTGACTACGTTGATTTTCTTCAAGATTTATTTCTCAACAGATAATTGAAATTCATTGGTCATTTCATTGAGTAGGATAACTTAGATACAGGTAGTGCATTAGTCTTATGCTACGTGGAAGAATATGTTGTATTCCTATGAGATGAACATGATGGTGGAAAATAGTAAGGGGATGACGTTTTGATCATCCTTATCAATTAAATCCACTCTATGGGACTATGCATGAAGATGAAGGTGTTGGATTATGAAATCTTAGTTCTATGGAAGAGTTTGGTAGGTGTGGTTCATTTTCATTTTTGGATCATAGTAAAGGATGATGATGTTCATTTATATGGTCAAGGATTGTTTTCAACAAACAAGTGTGAGGAGATGTTGCAATATTTTCATTCTTCATCTTAATCAATGCATTATTGTCTCATTATTTTGAATCTGGATCTACATTGTCAGTATTGCTGGTTGGATATGAATAATAATGTATTTAGTTTTCTCATGACATTTTATACTAGTAAATAGGTGAAGGTGGAAGACCTATGACTAGTTGGGTTTTACATATGCTACCCATTATTGAATGGAAATTTAATGACATCACAATGGATTTTTTTACTAGTTTACCAAGGAAACTTCAATGTAATGATGTTGTATTGTTTTTTCTTTATAGTCTCACGATGGTTCCTTATTTCTAACCAATGAAGGAAACATTTAGTGTTGGTGATATTAAGAGGTTGCATATCCCTGATATTGGGCATCTTCACGGGTTACCAAATACTATCATTTAGAAAGGGATGCCCATTTTACATCCTAATTCAATAAAGGGCTATAGAGGGTGTTGGGTGTATAGATTCTTCTATACATGACAAACCACCCATAGTGAGACGTCCTACCAGAGTGCATGATTCAAGTACTTGAGAACATGCTGGGGAATGCATTGCTGATTTTGGGGGATCATGGGAGAGAAAAAAACCCCTTATAGAGTTATTCTACCCCAATATATTTCATGTTACTATTAATATAGTACTAATTGAGGCTTTATTCTCCATGCCATGCAGATAAACCATATTTTCATTTGAGGTAGGACATGTTGGTATAATGGGACCTTGTCTGGTCCAAGAGACTACATAGCAGATTCATCTAATTAGTTTCAATATTACTACATTACACTATTGTCATAAATCTTATGTCGATCATCACAGCCATTCACTAAATTCTAAGGTTATGGATCAGGTTTTCCTATATGTTTCATCGATGTTAAGGAACAATAGGATAAGGATATAGGGTATGATTTCCCTGATACACATCAGTATGTTTGATATTCTGTACTGAGTCACGATTGGTAGCCTATCAGTTGTAGTTACGTAAATGGTATCAGACTATACAAGATGTCTTCCATTTTTCCAGCTGTTGTAGTAATATTCGCACACATATCATGTCTTTCAACCTGAATTTGTTTGTTACAGGTATATGCATCCTTTTAGGATCATCAAATATATATTGTGGAATTTAGAATGAAGGTTATCCAAGGCTAGTTAGTTTGTTTTGTACATGTGGTATGGTACCATGGTTGAGTATAAGATGATACCTATTATAGGGAGGCTTATGTACTAACATAGTCGTGAGATTTTTTCTCAGATCACACTTATCCACCACTGGAATGAAAATTTGGGGATGAATTTATTTTAAGGGCATGTTTGTAATAACAACATTTTTTGAGTTATGGATCTTTTTTCCATCTCTTCCCAATTTAATTTCATAAATTTGGCCTATAGTCTATTATTTTTGGGATCATGGAGGTCTTTGTGGTGTCTAGGACTATTTTTTCACTCCGAACACAAATTTAGGTGGAAAAGAGGTGACTTCATGTTGTTAAAAACCATACGAGATGAGTTACATGGTCATTCAATGAGGCTTATAATTTTAGAGGACATTGACAATGTTTTTTTCAATATTATTAAACTGTGTAGGGGTAACCATGCCAGTTCCCCTTGGCGTATATTAATATTTTCACAGTCTCCACATGATTCGACATATTGTGTGGGTAAACCGTGCCCCACTATAATTTTATGATTTTTTTTAATTTTATTAAAATTCTTTTTAAACCCTTTTTAGGTTCTTATTCTATGAACAATAGGAGACCACCCCTCTATTTTGATATATTCTCTAAAAATTCTCAATATTTAGATCTACTCTCCATTTAAAATTTTATTTGGACATGGGTAATCTCCTTGGATATGTAATGTTAAGGCCATAATTTTTTTATATGTCTTTGATTCTTCTATATATTAATTGTGCTATTTGGATTTTGGCTATTATAGACTAATTTATCATTATTCTTTAGTTCATTATATTTTTTCGAATCCAAGATGAATCAAATCGTGATATTATATGATTTATCAATCATGAGCCTAACGTAGGTGGCAATGTCCTTTTTTTGAACGTCAGATTGATTATATGGGTCGGTGTACCAAGAGCCCAATTTCTGGGCATTTTAGAAATTGAATTTAAATAATTTATTGTTGGGTATTGCTAATTTAAATTAACAGTATTTTTTATTCATGTTATTGGTTGAGAATGTTGAATAATCAACCCCACTGGGTGTGTTGGCAATAATTTTGATTCTTATGGATTATAAATTTGACACATGATTCTATTGAAATGCACCCTTCTAATTGCATGGGTTAAAATGGGTAAATAAAATTATAATCAATTGATAAATTGGATTGTATGTGTGATGAATTAAGGTTATAAAATTGATAAATTGATCCTAAAATATGTATGTCATTTCTTGTTTAAGAATACTTTCTTTGTAATCTGTGACCCATTTGAGTAATGTAACAGATATAACTTGAATTGATGTAGGTAGATTGAATTTCCCTCATAATTGATTTACCATGTGAGTTATTCTATATCAAGGTCATGTAATATCTGGATAGGATTTTTAGGAGTGTTATATTGAAAATGGCCATGTGAGTATCTGAATGGCCCTTGAACTACTAGTTCATGTGAGATATGTTAAGAACATGCTATGAAATGAATTGATTGTTAATGGGAATCTCATTTCCATTATATGGCAACCAGAGTTAAATAATGTTAAATAAATTTATTACATGTTATGATTTTGATGCTTGTTATATGAATTATGCCCATAGTAGTAAATTAAAGGCCAATAACATGAGGTTAGTCCATTCATGTGCGACCCTTTTGTGGTGATATATATTGAAAACATTTGGTCTTGACATTGGATTACTAATTGAATTGGTTCATTGAAATGGAATAGGATAAATGATAAATAGTCATTGGAGATGCATGGATTCAAATTAGAATGCCAGGGATAGACTCATTTGACTATTGACTATTATACCTTGAGTGATACATGGATTCACTATGGAATTTAACAAATAGTCTCAATTGTTAATGTGATATTTTAATGAGTGATACATTGATTCAAATAAATGATGTCATGGAAAATCATAGAGAATTTAATTATATGTATATTGATACGTGGAATTCATGTTCATTACCAAGGAAATACTCAAATGAGAATTTTTTTTGTTTTTAGTAATACATCAAGATTACAAAGAGTAATTCCAAGTACATACTCATATGACATGGAATTTATACCACATATTTAGTGATTCATGTGTTCGTGAGATGTCCAATATGGCTGAGATTTTAGGATGTTGGTTGAATACACCTGGTTTGATTCATGAATTCCAACATAGGAATGTCAAGAATAGTATTAGTTTCTATACGAATTAAATGAATGTAATCAAAGACCAGTGTTTATAAGATGTTTAAATTTTAGTTCTTCCTTGATTACAGGTTTTTTTATTATACACCACCTGCTATATACATTCACTGATTAATTGGCACTGACCAATGTTGGTTGCCTATTAGGATTTATTCTCACAACCTATTTGAGTCATGTTTTTGGACCCAAATATAATATATTATTACATGTAATGATAAGGGAAATAACCCTCTTACAAGTATATGATATTATTCTCAAAATAAGTAGAGAATGGAACAATGATTATGATTTTGATTCATTCTAGATTCTGTTATCCTTTTATTATGTTTTTATATCTATTGTATGTATACCTTGTATTCTTGTTTTTGTTGTTTTACCAAAACATGTGACATGTATCATCTTTCTTCATCTGATAGGACTTCAATATTGTTAAAACAATCACTCTTCCACTATCAAATTTTGTTATATGGGTTTCTTATTCTACTATATATATATTATTTATATAGGTTTTACTATACTCTGGAAAATGTCAGCATTGTCTCACCACCAACACACTTATTCCCCCACTAATATTCAGTAGACTCTTCCATTTAGTGTGATGTGATTGAGGCCATATGACCCATTGGGGGCGGGAAATCATTCAGTATCATCTGGGTCCATGAAGTTAAAACTCCATATTTATCTATGTTGATGTTTGGAATACTCAGTAAATATATCTATAGATCATAATAATCATTTTGGAAAACCCAAATGATAGAACATTAATTTTTATTAAATAAAGGAATAGAAAGAGATAACTGATCCACAAGGTCCGCATGGGGAAAATGTGATAGAGACCTAGGGAGTCTACTTTAATGATAGCCTTTCATTTAGTAGGGAGTGAACCCATATTATCATATATAATAACAAAATCATCTAGACATCCCTTGTAGTTGAGAAAGCCTCCTGCAATGTTCCACTCCATCAAATAATGATGAGGATGTTTCCCTTACTTGGTCCGGATAGTGCATCTGAAAAAATTTTATACCAACTCCCAAGGCACTACATGATGACCATAGATAGCTCTCACCCATTCCATTGAATATTACTCTTCTTCCGCCACTAAAATCCCGCATACACTACAAACCATAATCCCGATTAGGAGATCCCATACCTCTACACCCAAGGAGCACCCTGGACCATAATAGGCATTGAAACCCAACAGAACTGAGCCCAAATAATTATAGAGAACCTAAAAACCCTCATCACCCCATTTATAAAGGATCTATATGATTTCATATTTAGGAAAACGAGAGATGGTTCCCATATAACCTAAAGGACTCTCTCTCTCTCTCTGTTCGATATACAGGATTTGTTGAGAATATTGAAAACTATAGCAGACCAGTGGACCCTTTTTAATATTGAATCTAGCTAAAGAACAAGCTGCCATATTCTCATCTAGAGGAAGACATGTGATCTAATAGATCTGAGAATGTCTTGGTTACGAGATTATCAGATGGTCTAGTAAATTGACACCAGAATAATAATGTGTACTTTATTCTCTAGAACCCTAGAATTTAAACCAATAAACCTGTAAGAGAAGAAATTATGTAAGGATATAGAGAATGTTTCAAGGAAGGGATGAGGCCTAAAGAAATTCAAGAGGTAGTTCTCCCAATTTCTTTGAAAATATATGTGGGGTGTAGACTCTGCTTATATATTCACTCAACAAAGCCGGTGAGATGTCAGGGGGATACAATTGCTTTGTATGTTTTCATCTATTTGGAGGGCCTTAATCCAAATTTTCCAAACTAGGATTCTCATTTTAATAGGAATCACATTGCACCAAAACATTTTTAACCACTCATCCAATTAATTATCTATATAAATAAATCTCATGTTTTCCCATGAAGAGAATATTCCCAAAGTCGGATCTGGTAAAATGACAATTGTTTGGATCATTATGCATAACGATACCTTGGACCACCTTCATATGATCAGGAGTGAGGGTCAGATGAATGAGGTCATAATTATGAGATTCCTCTTGAAAAGAGATATCCCAAAAAGGAAAATCTGGATAGGCCAGCCTCTCTCTGGCCATGTATGTACACCAAAAGTTAACGACACCATGCATAATAATTTGTTGATCAGCATAATGTAGAATATCAATATGGAGGAACATGCAGTGCTCCAGAAAATAGGGGTTACAACCTCAATAAGAAAAAATCTCTCAAATGATTACAAGAATATATGCTTATGTAGATATTTGAGAAAGGTATGATGTTGTTAAAATAATGATTACCATGTCCATCATTGTCATAACAATATGATTGGATTCCTTTCAATTATCATCATCGATATGGTAAAATGTTATATTATAATCAGATCTTATGTCACATTGTTCACCTTCACATTATTGTAATGGATTGAATAACCACAATTTTTGGTCTGTTTTAAACACCTTTATTGGAACATATTGATCTCCTATTTTTTAATATATTATTACAAATTTTATGATCCATATAAATTCCCCACATATATTAAAAGATATATTTTCTTCCAATATTCCATGAAATTATCATGATAACTACATCCGAATCATGTATCGTTCCATAAAAATCATTTATATTTAATTGGTGGGAGCTATATGCTATCACATTTGAAATTTTTTATGCAGAACATTAAAACTATTTTTGGAGGCATACCAATAGATAAAAATACAATCCCCACTGGCAGGAAATGTGAACACATGTATAGTTATTTGCCTCATTCTTATATATTTATATTTCTCTTATTATTCTACAATTTATACAATTCATACTACCTTAATATTCCTCATGATTAGTGTTATTGTTAATAATAATATTTTTCTAATAAATAATTTATAGTAACCATATACTTAAAAGATACTACGGATATCCATTTCATGTTTTAATGAAGGCCATGATTCATTTTTCTCTATTTATAAAGGATCCATAAAAGTCCATTTTATCAGGAAAACACACCCCCAAATGTTATTTCATAATCTAAAACTCATTTTAATTTTACTTCTAATTTGGATTTTCTATTCATATGGTCACATGAAAAAAATTGAATGATATAATACTATCCCATCATACAATTATAATATTTATGAATATAATCTACAAGCAAACAAATAAATTTTCCTAGTAAACCCCTATCGATAATACCTAATATTTCTATAATGACATATATACATATTTTCTAGGTTTGAGGGGAATATCTATGAATTTTTAGTACATGTATTTGAGAAAAACCCATGGGGATATATACCATATTCCACATTATATAAAAATAACCCATAAAAAGATACACCTTAGAGATGTATTGGGATTCAATAGCTGATAAAACAAATCATAAAATTGTTATAATGGATACTTTTAATTTTTGATGATCTTGTTTATCATATGATGATTAATGAAGTTGTTCATTCATCCAGCCTTATTCATGATGAAATGGTCTGAAACAAACCATAATGAAAAATGCATGTATATAATCCCTTTATCAAGATTATCCTTTCTTGTAACACCCAAATATTTTAATATAATATCATTGTTTTTTATATCATATTTTACATGAAACATTGATTGTAAATATCTTATGAAATATATTTTTAAATTATGATAATTATCTCCTAGTAGTTAAACTAGAAGGGATGAATAAAATAAACTAAATTATAAACATTTTATAGTTTAAACTTTTACTATATTAATTTATCCTCTCTTACTTGATTATAATAAACAATTTAAATTATTTAAAACATAAATATTTTTTTAATAAATATTTTTATGTGTGAAAAGTTTTTATATATTATTAAATAAAATAAATAACATTTTTTGAATTATTTTATTGAAATATATTTATTTAATATATATATATATATCGCCAATCATATTCTACATAGATAAAATATATTTTTAGATTAATATTCATTACATTACCAAAAACATGAATGATGATTATCAAGGTATATTTATTTTGGAAATATATAAAAATAGATAACTAAATCACATGGGGACATTATCATCTAACACTATGTTTTCGATAACTAGAAAAATTCAATGGCATATAATAAAAAAAAATTCTCCAAAACCTAGGGAAATAAATAATGAGAAACAATGATATCAACTTCTTGGTAAGGGTAATAAATGGGGATATATTAGTATAGCAAGATCATAAGACTATGAGAAACCAAAAATAACATAAAAAATCCATATTATACATATCAAATTTATATATCATCTTCCATGGAATAAATATTGGATAATCATAAGAGATGAATCCTAGGGAAATCATGAAATATTATAAAAGGGAGGAAAAATTTTACAAAACCATTAAATTTTGGAATTCACATAAGTATATAATATATTTTCCAATACAGTAACGGATCACTTACAAGCCTATCATAGGGGAATGATTTCACTCACAAAACCTTCATAGTAGTTAATGTTCACTCCTAAGACCATCACATTAGAAAAATTACCTTTCTAATATGAGTTAACATCCCATTTCATTCATTTACATCTCAATAGAAATTAATAAATACCAAATTCATTATAGGGGTATATTGGATGCACTTCTCATATAATGAAAATCTTATATACTAGTTCCACTGATCTGAAAACTTTTTACTTACAATAACCCATGAAAAAAATGGGACTTAGAAACATTCATAATATCATAACCCACAAAAAGAAATGAGTCTTATAAATATTTCATAATTAGAAACCTATGAAATAGAATTAGGTTTCATAATAACTATGACATCTCAAAAAATCATAAATAATAATAAAAAAAGGGGGTTTAATATAAATTTTATCAAGGAATAATTTGTGGAAGTGAAGTGGGTCTTATAAAAATGTTATCATCATAAACATAAAACTTTATAATAAAGAATAATAATGGTATCAATTTACCAAATCCATAGTTAATCATATATAGAACTAATTTTTTTCATGTCATAATGAATATTATTTGGAAAAAATAAATTGGAAAATTCCATGAAAGAAAATATTCCATTACACATTGTTAAATTATTGTAAAAATAATGTACTATAAAAATAATTTTATTTGAAAATAATGTAGAGATATTGTGAAGTAAAAATAAAAAACCATTTAAAATAATTTTTATTAGGAAATAATATTTCATCATTGATAAAAAAAATTTAAATCCTAAAAATTTTCAAACTACATTTCTCGGAAAATTACCATCAAAGATTATAAAAAAATAATTAAAACTCATGAAAACAATTTTTTAGAAAAAAAAGTTTTAAAAAATAAATAAAACATTTTTAAACATGAATCAATATTATAATTATTTTCAATCATAATAAACATAGAATCTTATAATGGAATATTTAAAATAAAGTAAAGTTTTTTTTAGGAAAATATCTATAATGAATTACAAAAAATTATAAAATATAAAAATTGATAAAAATACTTCAATTTGAATATAAAATTTGAGGTATATATTATAACATTGAAATATATTATTTCTGTTGATTTAAATGTGTTCTATTCATGCCATTCTTGATAAAACAATAATTTAATTGTCATTTATAATAAATGAAAAACCTGAATATTTTATAAAACAATAAGTTGATTACATGATTTCTTTAAAATATTGAAACAAGGGTAAAATTTCTATAAGAGATTCTTTTGAATAAATTTAAAATAATTTTTTTTAAATTCATTTAAAACATGTTTTAAAGAAAAATTGTTTTTTCATTGAAGATATAAATAAATAGGATTTTCATTAAAATTATTATTGATGACTCTTCTATAAAAGATTATAGTAAAAGGAGTCTAAAAAATATATTATAATGAAAAAATTATATGAGAAACAATTTCATGATTATCTTGGATGATAGTCTAAACTATATAGTTATTTGAACCATAATAATGAGATAACCAAACAAATGATGAAATTGTATCATAAATACGTTTCCACATTGGTAACATGTAATTTTTATCTCCATGGATAAAAAATTTTAGATGGAAAATTTTATTTCATGAGAGTATATAAATTCATTATAATAAATTTAAAAGTCATTTATATACAACTTATAAAACATGTTATGTGTAGAATATAACATAAGACTATAAGAATGAATATTTTGAAAAAATCCCACTTACTACTTTAGTATGATTTGAATAATAGACCCAGTAAAATATAGATCATCTAATAGATATTTAAATGAAATTTTTTTCAGATAATAATCATAATATATTTTAATGGTAAGTATATACACTATAAAATAGATATATGTTTTGAATATGGAATGTGTATCCCAATGGAAAAATAATGAGAGGGAAGTCCCTTATCATAAGTCTTGTCCTCCTTTTTAAATTTTAGAATAAAAACTATAAGTAAAATACTTTTATCATAAATATATAACATTACCATACATATATATATATAATACCATATATGATTTATATAAGAACTTTTATTATTATTTTATTAATAATTCAAATTATATTTCACTTTTTCTCAAAAACGATATTATTTTTCATGTTATGATTTTTTATTTTTAGTTCCCATATATTTATCATGGAAAAATTATGTATCAAATGTTAACTATGATTTTTAAATGATATAGTTTCTTTAAACTTATATTTAAAGTAATCTATCTGTTTTAGAGAAAGAATTTGAAATTCAACCATTCATGGAGACAGTAGGTTGTATGTATGCATGAACATTTTTTAAACATTTTTAACAGAATTAATTAATTAATGATGAATAATATTTTTCAATAATTTATAATTTTTATTTAATATATAACCCAGATATTCATTTAACCCTTCAAAATTACCTTCTATGTAAAGTGTTAATAATTGACATTAATCCATGAAGTTATAGTATTCCACACACATCAATGAGGTATTCAAAATCCAAAAGAATGAACTGTAAGAAATAACATGGGATATCATGATTTTATAAGCTTTATAATATAAAAATTATCTTACATAATAAATAAATCCATATTTATACCCAGTTTTTATAATGTGCTTACGATGATTTCATAACCAATTTTATTAAATATGATAAAGATTCAGGTTATTAAATTACCATGATGAATCATTGTATATGTAATATACCATGTTAATTATATGAGCGTTTTTTAATAAGAATTCTTGGAGGTGGATAACAATGTAAACTAATATTCTTGGTTTTGGTTGTTACCTCTTCGTCAAACCACTTATTTTTGTTTACCCCAAAAAGAGTAATGGGATAGATTTTGGACCAAAATAATGATACTAAGATGATAAGATGGATGTAAAGATGTGATTTTGGTAGTTTTTAACTATGTGTATGATTTTTGGAACAAATAATAATAGTGTAGGTGAGATTTACATTTATATGTTAGGTGAGTAGATAACAGGTAATTTTTTAGACGAAAAAAGTGTACCCTCAATTTCCTCCAGACCCAAGGATCAATACTTTTCTATAATGGATACTAGAATAGATAAAGATGAAATATTTATAAAAATATTCATTGCACAAGTTCTATGAATAACCTGAACCTTTTGGAAAGATAATTTTTGTAAAATATAATTATTATGTTGTTTGGAGGAAGT
This sequence comes from Viscum album, assembly GCA_963277665.1. Lineage (NCBI taxonomy): Eukaryota > Viridiplantae > Streptophyta > Magnoliopsida > Santalales > Viscaceae > Viscum > Viscum album. The sequence continues at coordinate 873,488,236 of OY728125.1, forward strand.
AAATACAGTTTTGTGGATGACGATGGAATTATGGAAGTAATTAATTATGGATATAGGGAATTGTTGTGGTAGGTAATTCTAGTGTTATTTAATTTTTTAGGTTGGTCACATTGGTCATAGGTCATTCTGATGGTTGGTTATTTTAGAAGTATGTCATTCTGGAAATAGGTTATTTTGGCAATAATTCATTCTATATGAAGCCCATTCATAAAATATTTCATTTCCAGTCATATGTGATTATTTTAGTATGCCATTATAGTGGTGTATAATTTTAAATGTTAGGTCATTCTGTTGTTATTTCATTCTTGGATATAGGTCATTCAGGCGTTATGTAATTCTAGAATTATGACATTTCTTGTGGTAGGTCATTCTGACCGTAGGTCATTTTTAGAAGTAGGTCATCTCTGGAAGTATGTCACCCTAGGGATTGTTTATTCTCATGGTATGAATTTCTAGTGGGTGACCCCTGGAGTTGGATGTGAAAAATGTTTCTAGTCATTCAAAAAATTACATATTTTCCATTCATGTATTTTTTATGATGAATAAAGGGATAATGAACTAATTAATTGGTATTAATTATAGTTCAAATGGAACTAATAATAAATTAAATTCCAAAAAAGATCATAAATTTTAAATTATTAAACCATGTCAATCTAATGATATTCTCCGTTAATCATCAAATAAACTATAACAAATTATGAATGTTCTTCATCTAATCTATCTAAAGAAAAAAGCCCTCTTTGTACTCATATTGGTTTTTCTTCACTTGAAATAAGATGTTGTAATGGATTTTTCCTATGGTGTTTTGGTGCTCAATTTTTTTCCTATAAGTAGTTTTCTATTGTATGTGCACCCCTGTTATTGGGGCATCAAGTTTGTATAAATCATCTTTCATCTAGTAATGGGTTTCCCTAGTAACTCATTTCAGTGTATTAGGTAGGTTTATTTTCTATGTTTACCTCTTCAAATGATAGTTTTATCTAGAATAAAAATGATAATGAAACCATTTAAATAAAATTGAATGGGATATAGTAATTCTTCAGATTATTTTATAAATTTTTGTATTGATTTATTGATATTCTCGATGTTTTTAGTCATATTGAAAACTGTGGTTTATGGTTGCCCATATTTTTGTGTCCTTCATATATGCTAATTCACATGTTTTATTCATATTTGTGACACAATCATATTAAAAAGGTTATCCAATAATATATGGTTAATTAAATGAATTCCATAGGTCTTATGGCTTCATTGACAACACCCTTAGATAAGTAAGTGGATTTTAATAAGAAACTAATTAGGTCAATCTAAAACAGTGTTGTGTTGTGGTATATTCTTTTATGTCTATAATGGTTAAAGTTAATTATTTTGGGACTTATGTGATATATATTGTCTTTGTTGGTCTGTTTTTGGGGGCCAATAGATGAGATGACTTTGTTCTGTAGGGCTATGATGTTTTTTATGTTGTGGTGCACTAGTGGGTTTTGATTTTTTATGGTATTGTGGTGCTAATGGAATGTGATGGTGGTTGTGGTACTGTTGTGAATCATTACTTTTAATGTTTACAAGGAATTAAAAATATGTGTATGTGGAAGTTGGTTTGTGGTGTTTTGATGGTGTTTTTTGTTGGATTTATTTCTAGATACACAATTATTAACTGAATTAAATTCATAAAAATGATTTCAAATGGTTATGTTTGATGAGTGAATTATACATGCATTTTGGTTTTAAACGATTAATGTTTATAAAAAAACTAATGGGGTTAGAATTCGATAAAGGTCTCCACATAAATGATATCACATGATAACTAATGTTGAATTTGTAAATTAAAGGGGTTGATAAAATGTAATTAATTAATAAACAGAGACACTAAAAAATGGATTAAATTATCAAATATGAATTATGGATTGTGTTTTTTGTGTGTGATTTTATGCATTATGAGGTGAATTAATTATGTGTATTCTATTAGATAGAATGTTCTTATTATCAACCAATATGATGTTCTTGTGTGTTGTGACCCTCTATATATATACCCTGTATATTCTTTCTTATTTATATATGAACCACAACCATGTTTAGAGCCAATTTATATGATCAAATGTTTTGGGGTGTTTTTTCACGGAATCCCAGTGGAGGGATAAATAGCTTGCTTCACGCTCATCCCCACTCTCTGTTGTTGGCATTGATGATATGCACATGTTGTGATGTCCAAACATCAAATGTTCATTTCCCTATACATTAAGTGATGATATGTGATAGACAATGTGTCCATGGGAAAAATGTGATGAGATGTCTCATGGTGGGAGTCATGCATGCTGAGAAGATAGAACATTGTTTATGTAATTCATGTTCATGGTACCCTACTAAAATTGTTATCTATTGTGATGTGATGAGATGAAATTGGTGTTTCTTTGTGGGATGTGATGTGATGTGATATTTCTTAATGGAGGTGGGTGTTCTATGAAATAAACTATTGAGGTGTGAAAACAGAATATCATTGGTAAAGTGTTATTTTGTTACCAATCACCGATATGCTTAATATTATAATATTATACATGGATGTGTTATCTACTAATGGTTCCTTGGGGAGGACAGATTTTTCTCTAGTTGAACTATTTAGGGGTTATTGAAGATTCAATTTCCTCACGGATGAAAGAATATGGTATTATCACATGTTTATGTGAGTCTCTGGTTTTCCAATTGATTATAAGTTCATTTCACCCTACATATATAATAATTTTATGAAGTTTACAAGAGGAAATTGTATTCTATGTTATACATTAATATATCAAACCCTTGGAGTTGTTTCTATATTTTTGTGTTAGCATTTATTTTTGGTACTTTTATTTTTGTGACATTTATCTATATCTATTTTATATATACATTCATTATGGGATGTATTTTGTGATTCACTATATATATATATATAGGTGTGTGTATGTATATATATATCAATGTATATTATTTTGGTTTATTTATCATGTCTTCTACTACTATTTTTTATTGAGGTTAATGCCTCACATTTATGATAATTTTATCCCCTTAGTACTGGTCACCAACCAAGGGCCTACTAAGGGTGCGATCTAGGGGTCATTATCTTTCTCCCTTCATTGTGCTATCTTTTTTGGGATGGTTCAGGATGGACTGTTATCATAGTTGATGTCTTTGAGATATGATGGAGTTTGGGGTTATGAAAAATGAATGTTTCAGGGGTTGGTATGTAAATAATGTTAGTTGAATTTGGTTAATTAAATTGGATTGTGAATACTATATAGGAAGTGAGTTTTTAGGGCCCATATGATCTAATTCAAGCAATATGATCATATCAAACAACTGTGTGAGGTGGAACCACTTGTAGGGTTGAGACCTATGAGAGGTACACTCATCATGGACGACTTCACTTGTGATTATATGAAGTGTTTGTTAAAGACAATGAATTAAATTACAAAGATCATGGAATTTTATATAAGTTTTTATAACTTTTATCACACTATATTTACATATTAAATATTATTAATTCATAAATATTTCATTCAACAAGAATGGAAATTGTAAATTGATCGAAAAATTTTACGAGTTATTTCATTGAATCCTTTAAATGATTGAATGTTTTCCCATTTCTTTTATAGAATAATTAGTAATAGATTGATTTTCATTTCTATACTTAAAACATGTATCATAACATCTTGTTTTCTTAATGTTTGAAGTTGGTAAATAATCGTTCTCATTGTACTTTTTTGTGAAAAACTATTCTTGTTTATAAAATCCATATATATAGAATGTTATGCTGCAATGATTTCACCTTACAATTGTAAAATAAAATATTTTAAAAAATTATTTTATATATTATATTTCCAATGAGATTAAAGTTTCCATGTGTTTCACTGCATTAGTAATTTTTCAAAATCATGTGTCATTAAATTATCATAAAACCTTGTTTTGGAAATATAAATTCGGAAATTTCTACAAATGAACTTATTTAATAGTAATAATCTCTTGAATATTGAAAACCATCATATGAATAAAATTATCCATTGTTTCATGATTTCAGATCTATAGAATTAATATAACTATTTTTAGCAATCATGTGTTATGGCAGAAATTCTTCTAACATTAATATCTAAATATTGGAAAGTGATCATAATAATTTATTTAACTTTTTGGGAGTTGAACCTATTAATATGATTTATATTATTCTTTCTATAATTTAAAATAAAATTTAAGTACCTAATTACCTTTCCCTAAATTATATGTTGTTATTACTTTATAATGGAAATAATGTAAAAAGATAAATAATATTTTTGTGGTATATAAGGAATTATTGTTAAGTGTTACAAGATAAAATAATATGTAATATGTATTTTATTAATATATTCAACTAGAATCATTTTACCATTATTTATTTATATATTAATCTTTTCATGAACAATTAAAATAATAAATAATTTTTAGTATGTAAATTATATTACATTAACCATAGTAATATAGCATGTGATGTTTTAATTTTTTATTAGATTTCATATTTTATTTACTGAATTTTGAATTCATGTTGCATATTTTATGGTGTATTTAAATTATTCACAACAAAAAATCACATAAAGATTTCTAAATTAAATTGGATGCGTTTTTCCTTGATAACAATATGAAAATAAAAATACCTTTTAATCAAATTAAAACATGATGTCTAGATCCTGTGCACAATTTCCTGTTTAAGGTGGCCATAAATGGAGATATTTAAAGGAATAAAATCATGTTCCATTGAAAATTTCTTATAAATTTGGATAGTTGTTTATTTTTTCATTATTACAGATTCATTGAGATTTTTTTTACCATTCAACAAAATAACAAATGTTTAAAACAATGTTTATTATGTGATTTTTATGGATTATAAGACCCTTGATGTGAATGATTAATTACTCTCACTATTAATTAAATGTACACTATCATATATATCGCTAATAAACTATTTTCCAAGGAAAGATATGCTATTATGTGAGAATAATCACACTAAATAATGGTTTTATTTAATATAAGCCACTGAAAAATTATGGATGTCAAAATATGTTTTTTAAATGTATGTTTTTCCATGTAGAATTTACTTGATATATGTGTTTATAAAAACATAATATATTGTATATGAATAGAGTGAAAACTAATCCCTAATAAACAAACATAATTCATTAATGTTATTAAAAATGTGTGGTAGAGTCAGTGCTACCCCAAGTGGAATTCAATGATATGTGTTCTTGGGGATTAGTTGAGTGATGTTGGTGGTTATGAATTTTTGGGGAATTTGGTAGGATTATATCGAGTATGTGGTTGTGTGAAAATTCATTTTATTATAATATGGTAGTCTATAAAGGTGATTTGGTTGTATAAAATGTCTGGTGGATGTTTTTTATTGGTTGGTATGTTTGGATGGTGGTTGTGTTGTGCTCTGGTGGAAATTTATAGTGGATGAGCTATGTGGTATTTGTGGTAACATATATTTTGATGTATTGTGGTGTGATCATACAAATGAAACCAACCACCTCCCCGAAATATATTGATCAGATAACATTAGTAATAAAATATAAGGGTTGTGTAGAAAATCAGGAAATTAATTAATCGAGTATTGCATCCAAAACATATATATATTTTAAATTAATTATGGGAATATTTAAACATTTTTCTCATATAATGGTATTGTTGAGATTAATCTAATGTTTATGAATATTTAATTATATAAAAAACATTTTATTATTGGGGAATTCATTCAAACCAAATGATTTGTAAAATTACAATAAAATTTAAAATTGAGTGGGTGAGTCAGTGCCTCCCAATAAGAACAACATCGCAGTGAAGTGGATGAGTTCCTTTGATTTTTATTCATACTAAATCTCTATCTATATTAATATTAGTGCTTTTAATAGTTATAAAATATTATATAAATATTATACTTGTGTATTCTTCTAGTTGTGATATATTTTTTTATCAAAACTGTATTATTTCATGATGGGATAATATGGTTTAAACCATATGTTAATTGTATATGTTCCATTCCAGATGTCAAATATTGTAATCTTAAAAAAATAAAGTGTTTAAAAAAATTATTAGTAATATTTTTGAAATAAAAAAGTGCAATTGTGAAATAAAATATTCATCTCAAATATTTGAAAATATTTTTTAAATAAGGGGAAAACTGAAATTCTATTTAATGAAGTGTTTTTAATATTGACAAAATGGCATCACATGAAGTGGAATTATTGAAGGAATGAACTTGTAAAAAAATGAATTGTTTTTAAAAATGTAGATTGAAATTTAAACTATAACTTATAAAATATATTTAAAAGAGATTTCTTTCTCGTAATTGGATAATATTTACTACATGATGTGTTTGTTATTATCATATTTAGAACATTATTATATTTGAGTGGTATATCCATAAAAATATTATTTTAAAATATTATTTATTATATTTCATTTTTTCCATTATAGTTATTGGGTTTAAAAAATATCACAAAAAATAGCAGGTATCTTATAGGTCAGTTGTTTGGACAACCATTTGTTTTCCTTCTAGTTCGGTTTTGATTATATAAGATCATATTTATTTTATTTATATCTGAAAAAAAATATTTGACCTTAAATCCCAACATATTTTGAAAATCATGATGGCTACATTGGTTAGGGGAAGATAGGGGTGTTTAACGCTAATTATGGGATTCTAGGGTAGAAAATTCTTATTGTAGATAAATCTTGAAGAATATCACCATGTGGTAGGCCATTCTCAAGGTAGGTAATTTTTAATGGAAGTTTTTTGTGGAAAAAAATCATTCTTTCCGCATGTAAATTCTTGTTGTAAGACATTTTTTCAAATGCATATTATTGTGGTAGGTCATTCTGGTGGTATATAATTTCATGATGTAGGTAATTTAATATAAGATCACTTCTATGCCCAGGTAATATTGGTGGTATATCATTCTGGTGGTAGATTATTTCTGATTGTAGTTTATTCTTGTGTAGGTTGTTATGGAAATAGATCATTCTAACAGTTGGTCATTTCTAGCTATTGGACATTTCGGTTATATTTCAGTTCTAGTGGACTGTCATTTTGGGTGGTAGATCATTTATTGCAGTATGTTATACTGGAGGAATTTCATTATACAAGTTCCAACATAGTAGTGGTAGTGAACATTATTTAAATTCTTTCTAAAAATTAAATATTTTACATTTTTATGGATGTTATGATGAAAATGGGTTTAATGCCTTATTTAGTGTGTTCTAATTCCATTTCAAAGGGGAATAATCATTAAATTAATTTCTATAAAGTAAAAAATCATTTTAAATTCATAAAACATATGGATTTAATATATTTTATTTTAATTGTCAATAAAACCATATTATATTCTACAGGTTTAATATTTTATCTTTTTAAATCTATGATCCCTTCTTTTCTATTTGCATACTATTATCTAATTATATGAGTTGTTAAAACCAAATTATTCATTCCATTGTTGATCCTTGTTGCCTTTTTTTGAATGAATTCTCCATATAACATGTTTCTTCATAAACATTCACCAATTTTTTGTGTAGCGAGTTTTTATAAATACTATTTCTTCTAGTTAAAGGATTCATGATTTATCCTGTATGTGCATCATGAAGGATATGTTATTTTTTAATCTCATGTGAAGATAGTTGTGTCTGATTTACAAATGATAATTAACTGAACAGAAAAAATTGAAATGGGAAGTGGAATGCTTCACATGATATAATATCCATTGTCATTTCAGTATTTATATTTTCTATGATTGTTGTATCATTTAAAATCATGGTCGATGTATTCTCCAGTTTTGTAGATTTTTTATATGTGGTGATTCCCATATTTATATGATGGTTGTGAAACAACCATATATAAATGGTTAATCGATTATATTGGGTTAATGAAACATATTCCCTATGATCATATATATACCGTTATAACATTCTTAAATAAATATTTGAAACCGAATAAGTTCCCTTTTTCTAAAATAGATATTTTTCTGTGCTTTGGTTTGTGAAGTGATGGGTTGGATCATTATGGTTTATATGTGTGGAACTAATTTGATTCCCAACGGCTATGTTCCAATGTGTATAGGGGTAGCAGATGATATTTTTTGTTTAGTGTGGCTACAATGGTTTCTATGGTTCACTGGTGTAATGAGGTTGTAATGGTTGTTATTGTGTGGTGTTTTAATAAGGATACGATAGTGGTTGTGGTGTGTCTCTACATCGGGGTAGTGAAAGTGGATGTGGCTATAATATTATGTTGATGTAAATCTTTTCCTTTGGTGTTATGTATCAATTTTGTGGTTGTTTTTGTTCTATATACATTGGTATTAATGAAATTCCATTCATGATAATGATTTGAAATGGGAATTTTTAAGGGTTCAGTTAAAACATGATTTATGGTTTAAATGGTTAAAATTTATATATAAACTAATGAAATGTCAATATTAGACATTGAAGTTGTATGAATAAAATGGGAAGATAATGAATATTTAATACATAAATAAATTGTTCTACTGTTGTGGAACATATTGACAAACATATAATGGTAACAATTAATTTAAATAATAAAAATTGAATTATGTTTTTTTTTGTTTCAATTATTTTAACCATTTTAATAATAAAGTATTTTTCGATATGGTTAGTGAATTTCATGAACCCGTTGGATGGTCATGAATGTTGTGACTCTCTATATATTTACCTTATGTTTACTTTTATTTTTATTCATTCCCCACCCACATCGGCCAACAATCTGCCAACACCAAATATATTCAGGTTGTTTTACCCAACATCCAGGTTGGTGGATGGTTGGATGGCTACCCAATCATCCCAGATATATTTTATAGTTTTTGGTGATATTAATGGTTTCTGATGGCTAGAAGTCAAAAAGACCATTATCTATATGTTTTTTGATAACATGTGATGTCCTAGGTGTCCTCGTGATATATGAAATGAGATTTCTTATGGTGTGGATCATTCATGGTTTGTGGAGATCACATTGTTTTTTGATTCATTTTAATGATAACCAAATACAGTAGTTATGAAATGTTATTTGATGAGACAAATCCATATTTTTATATGATGGATTTGGTGGGATGTTTTTTATTCCGAAGAGGAAGGAGAACTAGGATGTAATATTTCAGGGTCTGAGAGTGTAAAATTAGATGAAAATTTTTGTGGGGTACCCTATAATCTATATGATTCATATTATTTGATTATACATTGAGTTTATATTTTATAAGTGATAATTGGTGATTCTAGTGTTTTCTTAATTTACATGTTTTTGTGTTGTTGGTTATGTTGTTTCCTCATAGATTCATTTTTATTCTATTTCCACATGGGAATGAGAGATAATGGTTTTCATAATTAGTATACAAGTTTGATCACCCTATATTAAAAATTGTGTTATGTTTCCTTGGATAAATCAATGGTTCATTATGGACAATACTAGGTTTGTTCCTAAGAGTTGTTCATGTGTCCTTGCCTTAAATTTTATTTCAGCGACATTCACTGGGGGAATTTTATATGCATCTATTTTATTTATATATTAATTTGAGTATTTTTTGTGTTGTTTTAAATATATCATGGAACTTATTTTTGTTCACTTATCTTATCCCCTAATCAAATTTTGTTTTATAAGAGGTAATACCTCACATTTATTTGATTTTCGAACTCATAGTGCTTGTAGTGAGGCTGAGGCATACCGATGATGGGTCTTGTTGGGTCATTATATATCTCATTTCATTGTATTATTTTTGACGAGATGAGTTTTTGAAATTTTGTGACACATTTAACCCATATCCTTTTAGGTTAACACTAACTAAATTCATTTTTATTTTTACTATGATTGATAATTTATAATGATTTTCTATTCATTATGGTTTAAAATTATTATTACCAATTTTAGATTATTAATTACCATTATTAAAAATAAAGAATCTATTTTTCAAAGTTACATTCATAGCGGAAAAATATTTTTTATTTGAAAAAAATCTCGAAGCCATGATGAGAAGGAGGTTTTCCAAAGAAAAAATGATTGAATTATTAATTCATTTTTGTATAACATTAAAATACGAAATATTTTCTAATGACCTAAAATTTATTAATAGATATATAATAAAACCACTCTATATTTATGAAAATATGAAATTAATTTAAAATTTTTAAATGATTTTATAGGAATTAAAATTTATAATAAAAAAATTTATTTTTAATTATTCATCAAAAAATGTACCATCCTGAAAAATTCTCAATAGTCAAACATAATATAATTTTGAAAAAAATTCAAAAAATGTATTTTATTTTTTCAAGTAAATATAAAAAAAATTAAAAAATATTATATTGAAATAATTACACAAAAAGATACAGAAGTGATTTTTTCATAAAAAAATTCTTTTATTTTAAAATGGATTCTTTATTTTAATTTATAATTAATTGTTCTCCCTAAAAATAAATTTATATGCATGTTTATAACATATATTTTTATAATTTAGTTATTCATATTCATACATTCCATTGTAATAGATAGTTAATAAATATCATATTAAATAATACTAATGTAATAGTATGTCACATTTCATTTAATCTAGGTGTTTCCTGTGAAAAAAGTTACACACATCATTGTTTCTAATGAAAGCTAAATATATTGTCGAATGTAATGAAATATAAAATTATTGCCACATGTATTGAAAAACATCCAAATGATTAATTAAATTGGAAACAATATTATTTATGAAAATATTGGGGTGTTACATTCTACCATATTAAGGAAATTGTACCCTCAAAATTTGATCATGTTCTCATAAAACACTATTTTAACATATGAAAATCCATTATTGGGAAACAAAAATATAATAAATTTTTATTAACAGTTAATCATAAAAGGATATAAAGGGATTTGTTATGGTATTATAAATTGAAACATAAAAGGGTTTCTATGAAGGAAGACATTAGTGGGAAAATAAAATGTGGATACTAAAGGTAATCCAAACACCCAAACAGTAATAGATATTGAAACTGAAATAGTAATAAAATGTTAATGAATGAATTCCATAAATTCTGGTATGTGAAACTAACATTTATTCATCAGAAATTGTGGTCAATTTTTACTATTTTATTTCAATATCGTTTTAATAATTTCAGGACATTTTCAAGTGAATATAATCTTAATTATTTCATTCCTTTTTTAAGCACAATATATTCCTTTGGTTGTTCTTAATCAATTTACACATTATATCTTAATCTAGGAAATTTTGAGGAGTTTTTTTTCTAAAGAAAAATTGGATCATATGAAACATAAAATTATAAAAATTTAATCTTCTATCACTAGTTATTATAAAAAATATATGTTTAGGACATGGTTTCTGATATGTTTGGTGAAATAATAAATTAATCTATAAAACACCATAGAATGTTCACCGTAAATAATTACATGAATTGGTACCATTATAACACAACCATTGTTAAAAATATATAAAGATGTTAAATATGACATCAACCAACCAAATATCATAATGATCATTTTGATTTTCACATACCAAATATGTGAATACCTTTTTTATATATGGTCTAAAAACATGGTAATAAATATAATAACCAAAAAACCATACTAAAAAAATTCACATTACCTCATTACATGAATCAAACAATAAATTATTTAGTATGTACCAAAAATCAAATAATTTCTTAAGAATCATCAATCATTACATATGGAACATTGTACAAAAATTATTTATTAGATACATGGTAATCAATACTAAACCATTTTCTTTATACATATCTAACATCACCTTATAAAAATATCATTATCTCATAATGCCAAATATATTATAGTTTATCATTACATAATCTTTTGTTTTCATTATAATATAAACTTTATAATAGATCAACTTTCTTGGTCATCAGTTGTGGAGAATATTTTCTTGAAAATAATTAATTAATATCTTCTATATTAAAATATTTATATATTTCAGGCTTCAAATAAATTATCTCTTTAATAAAAAATCATAAACACTTAAGTAATATCATTACATTTTTAAACTAGTAAATAATCTTCAACATCCTATTATTTAATTTATATTTCCTTCAATATAAAACATAACTCATTTCCTAGCTTTAATAAACCTCTATTAAATAAATCTTCTCAAATATAATAGAAAAAATACTTTTATAATATCTCATAACTTTCATGTTTCAGTCATGGTCTATTCATCATCAATATTATAAACCACAAAAACACCACACTACTGATTCTATACATGATATTACCCCATCAAACATCAATTTGTAAAATTACTATATATACCACATTTAAAACATAAAACAATTTATGATACCCTAGAAAGACCATTGATCTCATTAATTTAATGAAATGAACATTTACATTTTATCAAAAAGTTATTTATTTCTGTCTTTATTTTTCCACATATAAATATAAAATCATTCTATTTAGGTATTATTTTGAGTTTTTTATTCAAAATTCTAGACATAAAAGTAACTTAACCATCATTTTTGTAAGAGTTACACAACAAAAAATCTCAATGAACATTTTCAATCTCTTATTTGGAGATTCATATAGTTATTTATGTTAAATTTTGTTAATCATATGACATGATAACTAAATATGAATAATTATAATATCCTTTATTCTATTCTTGATCCCATTTGGACTCCCACAAATACGTTTTATATAACATTAAATGATAAATCTATTATTTATAGTTCCCACAATTAACTGAAACAAAAATCATATTGTGGGAATCAATAATCATAGTGACATAACAGAAAAACAAGAAGAATAATTTATAATATACCAAAATTAGTATATGTTATTTAAATCTATTACAGATTATGTAAATCCAATGACATTCAATATAATTATTTAGACACATCATATTTTTTAACATAATTATTTTTTAAATTTCCAATGAATAACCCATGGTAGTGTCAAACCGGGTTTGCAACAAGTGTCATTGTCACACATTGTGTGATGATTGATTCAACCTCAATGTGCCCATTTTGAAGTTATTACCCCTAGGTACTTCTTTTCTAGATCCACATCCACTTGTAGTGCCCATCTAGGGATTTGATTTCTAACAAACCACATATATGTCCATTAAAAATATTCAAGGAAATTTGTTATATGTTTCCTCATAATTATACTTATCCTAAGACATATCCTTTGAGTTCTCACTAAATTCATTGTATACTAGTTTATAAATTTTATCTAAAACTATATGATTATAGAAAATATAAATACTCCAACTTCTCATAAATATATATTGAAATTTGTTTTCTGATTTTTCATTACAATAAATAAACACACGCTGAAGTATTGTAATGGTATAGCGCCTTTAAAAAAATGTACAGATAGAAAACATTTTCTTATGTGAAATAAATCCTATCCCAGTATGTTCTTTATAAGTATAACACTTCGTAGACATATCAAACATAATATATTTCATCCTAACAAGTGGAAATAAAACATAAGAAAGTGTGATACCAGATTCTCTGTAAGGGTAAAAAATGGTGATACATAAAATCAACATGAGCATAGGTATCTGAGAACATTAGAACAACATATGAAAATAATATACATTCCAATAAAATATCTAAATATAAGCTAATTATAAAAATATTTCTTGTTACTAAGAAATTAATTTTATGAAAATAAAATAACATGATCTCTGAGTGCATTACATTGTCATAAAACATTAAATTGTGCAATACACATGAGAATAGAATTCATTTACATAGTATTCAGGGATCTCTATACATGATATATTAGTCTATTTATTTTAATCTCCATACCATCATAATATTCTTGTCACTCCCAACACTGTCATATTACAAAAATCCCCTTAACTAGACCAATTAAATTCCCATTTTAGTTTTTTCTATTTCATGAGATATAAATAATTACAGAATTCATTAGAGGGTGATAAAAAACTCTCAAATATCATAATAAATCCATACAAATGGGCATAATATAATACTAATATACTAAATGTAAATACATGCAAGAGGGGGGAATTGAAATTTACAAATCCTTTAAATAGTGGGAAAAAATATTAATGTTAATTTTTTATATTGAAACATAGTCTGATTATCAGTTTGATAAATGACAATAAAAACAAATCTTATTTTATAAGAGCATTTTAATTTTTTTATTTTTGGTTATAATGATTACACTAACAAAATATAATTATGATTTCAAAGATAACTTTCTATTATATGAACAATGGAATAAAAATTATAATGACATGAAATACAATATATTGAAATTGAAGTAATGATATAAAATCATTTTTAAAAGATTTAAATGATTTACCCTTAAGATAAATATAGTAAATAACATTTAATAACGCTATCTATAGTTTTATAATTACTACAATGTCTATCTCTACTTTCTCGTTTATCCCACAATACGATGATCAAAATTAACATTGTCTTTCAATCCTGGGAATCCCTATTTACGATGATTGTCATCTATATTCCTTGCCCATGAAGATCTCGATATAATGGATCAAATTCTCAAACATTCATTCAGAAAAATTCCACAATTGTTACAATTATTGGGTATTATGAAAAATGAAAATTCATTCTAAATGAAATAACCCAATCAAGGATTACTTAGAAATACAACTCTCTGAAGTATTATAATGACTTTTGAAAAGGATGTTCGCACCAAGTAAAAATTAATATATTATGTTGAAAATGAAATAAGATCAAAAATATTCAAACAAATATCTATTTAAATGTGATAATACATCTTTCATATTTATGATTTCTTTGTAATGACCTCAAATAGATGGTGTTTTATAACTTATTGTTATCTCAAATAAATTAATGTATGAAATCATTTTTACATAAATACATTATAGAGAAAAATATACTAATTATAATATAAATATTTCTTATATATTTAGATTATAATAATATTATGGCCAAATATACATACTTATATAATCTCAATTCGATAATACATATTATAATTAGTCTAATTATTTTGGTACCACAATCCATTTGATTTTCATGACTTCTATGAGTATGGTAGAAATGAAAAAGGTCTAATTCCATATAAGATCAGTGTTATATTTTCTCAATTAGCCACATATAAATTTAGGTTATCCAAATTAAGAATAATAGGATAATATTTTAAATTCATTAGAACATTTTTTATAGATTGTAAAAGATAATTATTACTAAAAAACATACTAAAACACAAGGAATATAAAAAATTAGAAAACTGTTTTTAAGAATGTTGTTGTGTTTTCAAAAATTAATGTAATGAAAAATTAACATGTAAAAAATAGAACTCAATAACCTTCCCCCTTTTGAAATGATAAAACCAAAAATCATAAATAATAAATTTCTTAAAAATATTAGAGTCATTTTTTCATTTAAAAATTATAATTTTAATCATTAAAAATTTAATCCCCCAAAACTCATAACCCTTTTAATATGATGGAAATTATTATAAAATTAACTCCATAAATAATAACCCCTTTAAATACTTCTCCCCGTTATGATAATATATCTCCTTTTAAAAACCCCCCTTTAAATAAAATTCCACTTCAATAAAATTTTATCCCCCTTAAATAATACATTCTCCCCTTTGTGATTTTCCTAATGGAATTGGACTGAATTTGGTGTTTCATGAAATTTTCAAAAAATAACATAATATATAATATTATACTAACTAAAAATCTATGTATCATAAAAATAATATATATCCAGTCCAAATTAGAAAAAAAGCATAATAAATTTTGATGCAATTAAATTCATAATAAAAAACCATTAAAATATTTTACAAAAATAAACAATTAATGAACAAATAAAAAAAATATTTTTCCTTATCAAGTTCTTCTAGAAGGCCTTCATATTCTTTAACTAATGCTGATCATTTTCAATATTAAGGATTTTTCCTTCCAGGATGGTCTACTTCTATAAATCCAGCTTTCATACTTTTAACATCCTCTATGAGTAAATTGTTACATTCCCTCATTATAATAAATTAATATTAACAAGATATATTATTTATCTTCTCTAAATTTATTTGACGCATGGTTTCCATCATAAAATTTATATCCTATGTATGTTAATATATATAATATTAGAAAAATGAAACAAAGATAACTCGGTCATCCATATTTAAGGATAACATGATAATGGATACATAATATTCAAGGACGAATTATTTCACATCAAAAAATTAATCATCATGCAAATGTATATAATAATCTAATTAGTTTTACTATGTCACCATATAATTGAATGATATTTTTTGAGTACGAGTGTTTTTGTAATATATTTTCATCTCTACTTCAATCCAAATAATTGATTTTCGTAAAACAATTATTGATTTAGAATTTTCAATGATGATGTTCTAAATAATATGAAATCTTTCATCACCATTATGAATGTAAAGATTACTGGATTCTAAGCTTTTCTAGTGTTGGAAAAGTTATTCAAAAAAATATGTGCAACTTTTACACATGAATATAATTATATTGTAAAAGGTTTAAATGTTTTATTTTTCAAGTTCTAGAATCATCTTATTTTCCATTATTATTATATTTCATTGATAATTGTTTTCCATGGGAAACATCTAAAATTTCCACATCCTTGTCAATTAAATATTTGTCAAACACATATTTTTATTTATTGGTTATCTTATTCTTCAATCATTGAGGATTATTCTGCATCGTTTTTTACTGATTATTCATCTTCAATATTAAATTACGATGATTCATTATTATTGTATTTTGAATGTATTATAGATGAAGTTGAATATGGTTTGGATATGTCCTTTTTTTCAACTTAATCTCATTTGGTTTCATATTCCCCTTCTTCTTCTTCATTTTCATATTCCTCTGCATATTCTTCTTTTATATTAATTTATTATTCTTCTACATCACATTCTTATTCTTCTTCACCTCATTTTTCAAAATCATTACTAAATTATTTTTCATTTTCTCTCACTAATTGTCTTAATATTCATTATCTTCCCATTTAAGATAAATCAGGTTCTGAAAGATTATATGGTATTTCTATAACTAGCTATAAAATAAATATATTTTCCATTCAATTATCTGAATCATTATAGGTAAAAATAGGAACAACATATGTTTCTTTTAAAAATAATCCAACATAGGAAATTTCATAGATTTTGTGAGAAGTAGGATGAACTATATTCATAGAAGATATTACAATTCCTTTCATAATGCTTTCAAAAATTATGTATTTATTTAATGTTTTTGGTTACATTCATCTTTTATATTCTTCTATATGTTGCATAGAAGTAAAAATTTAACGTTTTTTTCCTTTGTATGATCAATATGGAACATGGGATACCATGAATTCATTTATTTATTGTGATCCATAATCTTCTCAAAAACATCGTCATCCATTTCGTTTTCATTATTACCCGTTACATGGGGATAATTATCATCCATTATTTTTTTACCATCTTTTTCCAATATCATTGATGGTTGTGAATAAAATTCAGTCGCATAAACTATTAAAATAATTTTTGTTGTCTTGTAATTAATAACTCTCTTTATTCAAGATATATTTTCCTTACGAATAAAATAAATCATGTCCTTTAACAAATATTATTTGTTTCTTAATTTAAACATATTCATACATATTACTCTAAAATATATGTTGAATGTCATGATCATTATTATCTTTTACTTGATTGAGGATGTTTTAATATTCTATATTATAATGAAAAAGAATTTTACACATAAATCATATTCATTTTCACAAAGAAATCAAGAGGAAAACATCAATAATATTTACTGTATACATTTAAGCATTCCTATTGATCAAATGAAATTTCATCCCCAAAGTAATGAACATATCTTCTAGAGTAGGAGTTTAGCATTTATATAATCGTCATAAAAATAAAACAGATAGTTATTATTCTTTATCTTCTCACAATTATTGGGTCTGATTGGTAATATATAAAATGATAAATGCACTTAAAATTATGACTGGACAACAAAAAGACCCTCTAAAATTAAGTAACAATTTTAGTACCGCTTTAAAAACATGGTGAATTAATACTTTTCTTGGATATATTCACTAAAAAAGAAAATGGATACATAAAATTCAAAAAATATATTAGGATAATATAAATCTAATTATTTTTATATCTTCTCAACCCACACTAAATCACATAATTCAAATGTAAATTATATTTTATAGAGTATAATTGTATCTATAAATACATAATTTGTTTACTAACCATTCCCTAAAAACAATCCACTTATCTATTTTCACATTATTTTCCATCATAATTAGATATGAGGCTAGTGAATAGATGAATTTATAAAGAATCTGACTAGAGGCTTTGAAGGGAGCATCATAATGGGTAAAAACATATGAATAATATATGTAAAACATAAGGTATCTAAACCTTATAATGGCTCTGGGGTATTTGATTAAAATTTCATAAAACTTTTATTGATGAGAAGGATAACATATATGAATGGATTTTCTTGATTTATCCCAATACTTTTTTTAAAGATTAAATCGAAACTCAAAATTTTTAAATTGTTATCATATTAATTATCATTAACATGTAGAAAACTATTTTAATTTTGAAAAAACAATATTTCTATAAAAACGTACAATAATAATAATAATATGAATTATATAATAAATTAATGATGTAGTTAAAAATCAATAAGAATAGAACAATATCCTTCAATGTGGAAATTTTCCTTGGTATTATTTAACTGTTCTTGTTTGTTTAATAAAAATAAACAAGTTTTGATAATATAGATAAATAAATTGATTTTGATTTTTTTTATTCTGAAAAATTATTACATTATAAAACATAATATCTTATTTTTAGTGTAAATTAATCGGATAATATTGTTAACAAATTCTATGTCGGGTAATTTTATTACAATTTCCATGTGTGAAAATGAATTTTAGAGTTATAACTCCACACTATTTAAAACATTTGAGACTGAAATAATCATTACAATAATTTTTTATAAAATCTAACAATTTAGAATACTATATGAGATAAGAAAAAATAATTTTTAGAAAATAATATAAAAATATGTACGTCTCCTGTGAAAATTACAATATTAATATCAGTATATGGTTAAAAAAGAATAAGATATGAAAAATCACTTATCATTAATCATTCCTGGTTTCTATTTTATATATTCAAATCCTATGGAACTAAGTGTTTAGTAAATATTTCAGAATGTTTTTATTGTATTCTGGTGATTTTTCAAATTATATATTCTTCATGTGTGTGATCCCATAGGAAATAGTGTCTTATAAATATATAGAATGTATTTTGTGAGCTAGGATTTCACATAAGAAAGTGGAAATTGTGTAGTCATAAGTATCCAGGTATTTGTAAAACTCATACCATAGTTTTTGTGTGAGTGTTGGATCCATAGTACTTGAGCCCAAAAACATATAGATACCACATATTCAACTTCAGAAGTAGAATATTCTACCGAGTGTAGTTTCAAACATGACCAAATACTATAGAAACTCTTAAAAAATTACATGTTTCAAATTTACATTAAATATTTATTTACATCCACCAAAGTCATCGTGTGAAGAAAAATTTAGTTCAAAATCATTTGTTTATGAATAAAGAAGGCCTTCATCTATAGTTATCATAAAATAAATACTTATTCATTGTACAAGTTTAACCGAGGATTCATTTTTATTAAGTGGATATATTGAACAAAATAATATTGAAAACATTAAATCATTACAAAAACATTTAATGTAATTTAAATTTCATATTATTCCTGTAATAGTTTTTTGATCAACATGTTTCCCAACCTCATCAATATCTAATTAATATTAGGTACCAATACAATTAATAACAAATTAATTATTATTGTATCCATATTTCATAAAAAAGATGGCTTATATTCTTATTTTCATATATAAATCATACATATTGTTTTTTCAATGGAGAATAAAAATAAAATATGATTACTCTCAGTTTATACTCACTTCAAACTAAAATATCATAAGATTAGTGAAGGCATAAATTAGTGATTATTTAAAGGAATTGTAGAGACCAGAAGCTTAAAGTACATGGACATTACATTACTTTTGCGGAATACTTAGTACATAACAAAAACACACACACAAGGACCGTAATAGTTTAGTGTCTTTGGAAACTCGGAATATAATCTTCTAATCATGGTAAAGGATCATCAACATCACCCATAAAGATGTTCCTTTTTTTTCTACCTAAAACCTTTCTTTATATCCTGGGGAAAAGAAAACATAAAAGGGTGATCTCAAATGCTCAGTAAGGGTAAACAAAAGAAATATCAATCACACCATATTCATAAGAACGTAACATTTTGGAAATCTTAACCTGCAAAAGAGATCATAATATCATAACATTGGATAAATCATAGTAGTGAAATGTAATCCCAATAATCACAACATAAAACATGAAACTTTTTGGCATACACACATAATCATAGAGAATCATTTCTTGTTAGTCAAGACTCATTGCCAAGACTATCTTAGTGGACAAAGTCCATTTTTGAACCAATTTCATTCCTCGTTTCCGTCCTGTTTCACTGAACAGGTTTAACCTGCCGTTCCAGCCATGTCTATCTCATGAGATATAAAATCTTTACCCAATTCATTGGAGGGATATATAGGTCCCACCCATCTCATAATAAAATCATTATTTCGTGTTCCACAAAATCATAAATCATACATCATAGCATAACCCATGAATTAAAATGAGATTCTTAAACATCATGACATAATAACATAATCCAAAAACTATTGAAATAATTTCATCCTAAGAAAATTGAAACCATTTAAATCATAGATACATTTAATGTTAAACATACACAAATGAAATAATGTCATCTTAGATGGAAAATAGTTTTGACAAAACACTTGGAATGAATTCTTGAGGAAAATATCCTTTCTTCTTTAAAATCAATTTCCTTTCATAACATGTCATACAATTTTAAACTAAAAGAACTTGAATAAAAATCAACTTGAAAACTTGTAAAGGAAGATTCTTGGAAATAATTTTTTAAAAATCCATTCATGCTGTATTAGTTAAAAAAACATACTTCTCGTACTTTTTCCGGAAAAGTCAAAAAGTACCTCGTACGAAAAATAACAAAAGATTCCTTTCATATCTTTTACTGAAAACTCATCGAAGGGTAAAATTGGATTTAAACAATTTTAGGTTGATGGAAATAATATTACATATTGTGGAAACATGGATGTGGATGATAAAATACACCCCAGTAAATACCAAAGTATAAACAATCTCGGATAAAAATGAGATTGTGATATTTCCCTTACCGTAGGTCCGATTTGCTTTATAAGTGTCCGAACCTCCTGTATAATGATTTAAATAATGTCATTGACTTATTCCACAATCATACTCATTGTTATGATATCATATATGGTTCACTTATGACTTTATTTTACCTGTTCTTTTGTAAATTCAATGTTAAAGAGCGTTTTGGGTAAAATCGTTTTATTTTTCGTCCGTGTTATGACTTGTAATTATTCATATGATTACTTAGAGCATGATTACTAAATTCCAGAATATAAAACATGATTTATATATATTATATATTCAGAATATACATATATATAATAGATCAGTAAATGGATAGAAATACACCGTACATGGAGATGGTAGGTCGTACGTACGCATGAACGCTTTTTTTGTTTCCTTATTGAGCAGAATTGAATTAAGTAGATGACATACATATATATACACATAAATCCAGTATCATTATTATGTCATATATTTCATGATTACTTATTATATATACTTTATAATCATTTATGAATGGTTAACGTGGAGAATGAATCTGATCGAGTCGTGGAGACGGTAGTCCGTACGTACGCACGAGCGATGATATCATTCTCATGATCATTGAATTGTATTAGAGTGTATGTATACTATTCAAGAATCAATATCACTTTACAATAGTCATATATTGTCATTATTCACACCATTATACCCATCCAAGTAAGGTGGTGGTGGAAAATAGATTACACCACGACATGGAGATGGTATTCCGTACGTACGCACGCGCGGTGATTTCGTTTTCCGCAGGATGGATAGATGGTGAAATAGGGTTGTTTCATACTTATAATAACATATCAGTATATGAGTGATACTGATTTTATTACTTAATAATGAAACAAATAAATAAGATGAAGTGGAAGAAGAAATAAAGTTGAATGAATTGGTAACAGACATTACCTCTTCTTTGAAATGCCTCTTTGAGACCTCCTTTTAGGGCACTAAAATTGGTCTTTGAAGAAGACCAGGACCTCTAGGATGTTTCTAGGGAAGTGTAGAAGATAATTTTTCAGGTTTTGGACGAGCTTTAAGGCTCAATGTGGTGTGAGGAAGAGAGGGAGGAGGTGCCCTTTTATAAGGGAGGAGAGAGGCTCCTTTGGAAAAAGTAAAAATATTATTTTATTATAAAGACAAATTCGGTTTTAAATAGCTCAAAATTGATTTAATTCAACGCTAAGGTGGGGATGGGTCGAACATATCTCATACAATATAATTTAGAAAATTTTAGGTTCCTATTGTAACCTTATCATTTATATTTAACATTAAGTTAAATAATTTTACTTTTACCTTGTCTTCTTGTGTTCTTATACTATAAGGTTAATAAACATAATATAACAAGACAAACGAACCCCAAGTTGTTTATTATTAATATATATAACCTTATATAAGTAATTTGGATGAACCATTGATTTTTATGAATAAATAAAAGTTAATAATATAATATCTGTTTTCCAAACTATTTTATGTCAATTTTGACACTATTTAGAAATTGATTTTTGTGAAAATATTAACAGAATGATTAGTTAGAAATATGTTACTTAAATCAATACTAACATGTCATATTAACCTAGAAAATTATTTTAATTCATAAAAAGTCTCAAATTACATTTATTTGGGTATTTATAACATCAATTATGTCAATATTTCATTAATAAGATAATTACTGCATCATCTATGTGTCATACATAAATTAAATTATTTAATGTTTAAAAATTAGAAATAAAATACCATTATTTAGGAAATCTTTTTATATTTCTAATGAATATTTATAGTCGAATTTATCTTATGTATAACCCAATATTAAAAATGATATACTTATTAAACTTTGATTTTAACTATTTTAACCCTTCTTTAAATAAATTAATAATAAATGTCCTAATCTAATCCAAGTGGGCCTAAATGGTCATATTTTATTACTAAGGTTGTTTTAAGTCGAATTACACTTATCCAATAGAATTAGTACATGTGTTAGGGTAATAATAATATCATTTTTGGTTTTAATTACCCTATTTACTTTTAACCGTGGTAAAATAAAGTAAAAAGTTACTATTCACCAAAAATTATTTTCATCTCATTGAACCAAATATTTCTTACTGAAATCAACCATGTCTCTTGGATTTTTTAAATTCCACTCACAGAAGTGGTAAAATTATGTTTTATGAAAGATTCATTTTTTAACTACCACTTAGTGGTTTCACTATTCATCAAAAAAATGAAAGTTTCCATAAAAATACCAAAAATTAGGCCTAAGGTATATTTGATATTATGAACTCAAAAATGATGTCTATTTTACCAAATTCAAAACATATCAGTTGCATTAATTAATTTAAAAATTAATTCCCGTCGTCAAAACAAAGAGCGGGTTCTTAAGAGATAATAATTATCAAAAGATTGATAGTTGTTTATATCTGGTTTAAATGTGAATTACATCCAATAACCAACATTGTATTAAATTGTAAAAATATATTCTAAATATAATTTAAAACCACTCAAATTAATAATTTATCACTATTAATTATTTCTATTAAAAAGGATGTTTTTAATTAAAATCTAGAAATTTTCACTATTCAGCAGAAAATGAAAGTTAGCCCAAAAGTACCAAAATTTCACCCTAAGTTAATTTCAATATTCTGAATCCAAAAATGAAGTCCATTTTAAAAAATAAAATTTACAAAATTTCAAAAAGTGGTTATTACTATTCATAACGACTAGTTTTAATAATATTTTAATAGCATATCGTTGTTTAGTGAAACTCGGTATTGCGTACTACACACTCTATCGAGGAAGGTCGAGATTGCGTGTAATGAAAGGCAAGTCAAGTTTGCGTGTTGTGCAAGCTCCGTTTGGTGTAGCGTACAACACAAGACATTAATGAAATTAAATAGAATATTTTTCATAAAATCTCGAGGTGTTACATTCTACCCCCCTTAAAATGAATTTCTCCCTCGAAATTAATCAGGTTTATAAATGGTTTACTACTCGATAGTTTCTTTAATAGAAACCTGCATCGTAAAAAGGAATACCATAACTAATCTTTAAAAACAAAATCATGAATCATAACGGTTACCCAAATAAACTAATCATTGGGTTTCCACGTAGGTGAAAATATGGATATGAAAGTGAAATTTAATCATCATTTTCTGATGGAGAGTGGTAGAGAACATGGGTATGGAAAAGACAGTAATCACAAAGCCATAAATTTGTGATGATCTAGGGTACCATATGATTCATCGGATATAAGGGCACTAGGACAACATTTTTTGGTTTTCAAGATCATTTCCCTAAAGTTGAAGATTTTGAATTAGAATAAATACTTACTTTATTTTGGAACAATCTCATTGTTGTTCGTGCTTTGAACAATTTCCACTTCAACTCTTAAAGAAATGAAGTTGAATTTGTTATTCATGAAGTGTTAATAGATCATGTGATAGAATGATGGGTCATTCCATCTGTTTGAAAGAAAAGGTTAGAAAAAGTTATCAAATATACATAAGTTCATCTATGGTGAGGTTAATCGTATACGATTCCGAAAATGAACTTATACTTCATATATCATACAGCGTAATAAAATAAAACTAGTTTCTACTAACCAGGGACTTCATGTAGGCCAGTGTTAGGCGATAAAGGCCGGTCGCACTTCGGTTGTGGGTTCGATTCCCACAACCTCATCCGACGCGATGGGCTATCGCCCGTCCTGCAGGTTGTCCTTTTTCTAAATCTATATTACTATAACATCCCATCAATAATATCGAAAAAAGATCTATCCTAACTTATGTCCAACATAATCCATTCCAATAATTAGGATTATCTAAAATACTTTGGTCCAAGCTCATAGTATAAAGAAAATGATTACATGAAATGTCACATAACAATCACATGAATGCCATCATTTATCCCCAATATATCATAATATATATCTTGTTGGTCAAATTACAAACATGTGAATAACTTAATCATGTATTCTCTTGAAGAATGAATACCCAATGATCCTTAGTGAAAACATGAATGCAGTCAAAAGTTAACTCTTTCCACATACCAAAATCCAAAAATTCTATATACTCAAACCATGATATAACCTTATCCTTATATCAGTCATGAGCTCATGAATACAGTCAAGCATTTAATTTTATCCTTTTCCTTTCATTATGTTCATATCATCATTTTTTCCTAAAATATCTCAATCACATTCTATGGTTACCGGTACCATTGAAAACCACAATAGACTAATACAGAAATATTCCAATATTCCACGATACTATATACAAAATTATTTTGGAATCCCATTACATAAACACTTAATCATTCCACCACATTGTTCTCATATTCAACATCGCCAATAGTGATCGCATGTGACTTCCCTTTGTCCTTTGCCTTAAGTGGTTGCTCCTGTCAATCATCACTAACCCTTGGATTAGGGTATTTATTAGCATAATGCCCCATTTCCTTTCACTTGAAGCATTGAAGTGTTGGTGGTTCATTCTCTACAGTCTTTTCTTTATTCACATCATTAGAAACCCTTTTTCCATTACTTCGACACTCAGCTGCTCGATGACCTTCATTTCCACACTTAAAAAATTTTCTAGTCCCTTTAAGACAATCTCCACCATGCTTCTTTCCACACTTTGAGCATAAGGAAACATTCATCTTCTTTTCACCATTATTCTGAGATTTCTCCTTGAAATCCATCTTTCGTTTCTTGTCAAAACTATGAGATGGATAAGTAACACCAAATTCCATTTCTACCTTGATAGCACACCGCAAAATTTTTTCATAGATACTGAAGTCTCTTATAGCTAATGCCCTTCGAAGATTTTGTTTTAAGCCACTGAATTATCGATCAACTTTACATTCAAGTTGGATGATGAATCCCGATGCATACCTTGCATTCCTTGTAGAATTCACTTTGTATATACCAACAGATTCGTCATCCTTTTGCTTTAGTTCAAGAAACTCCTTATCCTTATTTTTTCGAAGAATATGAGGGAAGCACTTATTGAAAAATAAGTTCTTGAACTCGTCCCATTCCATGGACTCAATTTCATCTCCTAGCCTCGTATTCTTGATAAGATTCCACCATTGATCAGCATCACCTTCCAAACAATATACTGCTATGATGACTTTATCATGTTCAGAACATTGAAGAACTGAATATATCTTTTCAGTGGTAATGATCCATTGTTCAGCAACAAGTGGATCAGAAGACCCACTGAAAGAAGGTGGACGTTTCCTCATGAAGGACTCAATAGAATATTGTTCCCTTCTCTGCACATTTGGAAGTACAGAATAATTAATAGCTTGTGTAAGTATAGAAATAAGATTTTTCACTCCATCTCCCATAACATTTGTTTGTTCAAGAGGACAATCATTACGTTGTCCATTACATTGATCAACACGGTTCCTTTTGGTTCCAGCCATCATCTAAAACCCAAAAAAAAACAGTGTGTGAGGCAGAAATCATGCTAGGGAAGACAATATAATAAAGGGGGAGTAACTTCAATATCTAACATCTTGGGTAACCGTAATTCTAGTACTATAACCTATACATATACATAACCTTAGGGACATCCCTAGATATACCTTATAAATATCTCTAGGAATCTCACTAAAGTTCTCGCTCCTAGTTACCAATGGTTGTCTAAACCTTTCCTCTGATACCAACTGAAGAGACCCAAAGGTTAACGTACATGGACATTACATTACTTTTGTAGAATATTAGTACAAAACAAAAACACACACACAAGGACCGTAATAGTTTAGTGTCTTTGGAAACTCGTAATATAATATGCTAATCGTGGTGAAAGATCTTCAACATCTCCCATAAAGATATTCCTTTTTTTCTACCTAAAACCATTCTTTATATCCTGGGGAATGGAAAACATAAAAGGGTGAGATCAAATGCTCAGTAAGTGTAAACAAAAGAAATATCAATCACATCATTTTCATAAGAACATAACATTTTGGAAATCTTAACCTGTAAAAGAGATCATAATATCATAACATGGGATAAATCATAGTAGTGAAATGTAATCCCAATAATCACAACATAAAACATGAAACTTTTTGGAGTACACACATAATCATATAGAATCATTTCTTATTAGTCAAGACTCATTGCCAATACTATCATAGTGGACAAAGTCCATTTCTGAACCGAGTTCATTCCTCGTTTCAGTCATGTTTAACTGAACCAGTTTAACATGCCGTTCCAGACATTTCTATCTCATGAGATATAAAATCTTTACCCAATGCATTGGAGGGAGATATAGGTCCCACCCATATCATAAATAAATCATTCTTTCGTGTGCCACAAAATCATAAATAATACATCATAGCATAACCCATGAAATAAAATGGGATTCTTAAACATCATGCCATCATAACATAATCCATGAACAATTGATATCATTTCATCATAAGAAAATTGAAACCATTTAAATCATAGAGACATTTTACTTGAAACATACACATATGAAATAATGTTATCTTATATGGAAAATAGTTTTGACAAAACACTTGAAATGAATTCTTGATGAAAATATTCTTTCTTCTTTAAAAACAATTTCCTTTCATAACATGTCATACAATTTTAAACTAAAAGAAGTTGATTAAAAATATACTTGAAATATTGTAAAGGAATCTTCTGGGAAATAATGTTTTAAAAATCCATTCATGCCGTATAAGTTAAAAAAACATTCTTCTCGTACTTTTGTCAGAAAAGTCAAAAAGTACCTCGTACGAAAAATGAAAAAATATTCCTTTCAAATATTTTACTAAAAAGTCACCGAAGGGTAAAATTGGATTTAAACAATTGTCGGTGGATGGAAATAATATTACATATTGAGGAAACATGGATGTGAATGATAAAATATGCTCCCAGTAAATACCAAAGTATAAACAATCTCGGAAAAAAAATGTGATTGTGATATTTCCCTTACCTTAAGTCCAATTTTCATTGTAAGTGTCTGAACCTCCTATATAATGATTTAAATAATGTCATTGACTTATTCCAAAATCATACTAATTGTTATGATATCATATATGGTTCACTTATGAATTTATTTTACCTGTTCTTTTGAAAATTCCATGTTAAAGAGCATTTTGGGTAAAATTGTTTTATTTTTCATCTGTGTTATGACTTGTAATTATTAATATGATTACTTAGATCATGATTACATAATTCCAGAATATAAAACATGTTTTATATATAATATATATTCAGAATATACATATATATAATATATCAGTAAATGGAAATAGATACACCATTCATGGAGACGGTAGGCCGTACGTACGCATGAACGCTGTTTTCGTTTCATTATTGAGTTGAATTGAATTAAGTAGATGACATACATATATAAACACATAAATCCAGTATCATTATTATGTCATATATTTCATGATTACTTATTATATATACTTTAAAATCATTTATGAATGGTTAACGTGGAGAATGAATATCATCGCGTCGTGGAGACGGTAGTCCATACGTACGCACGAGCGATGATATCGTTCTCATGATCATTGAATTGTATTGGAGTGTATTTATACTATTCAAGAATAAATATCAATTTACAATAGTCATATATTTTCATTATATACACCATTATACCCATCCAAGTAAGGTGGTGGTGGAAAATAGATTACAGTACAACGTGGAGATGGTATTCTGTACGTATGCAGGCGCGATGAATTTGTTTTCTATAGGATGGATAGATGGTGAAATATGGTTGTTTCATACTTATAATAACTTATCTGTATATGAGTGATACTGATGTTATTACTTCATAATGAAACAACTAAAGAAGAAGAAGTGGAAGAAGAAATAAAGTTGAAAGAAATGGTAACAGACATTACCTCTTCTTTGAAACACCTCTTTGAGACCTCCTTTTAGGGCACTAAAATTGGTGTTTGAAGAAGACCAGGACCACTAGGATGTTTCTAGGGAAGTGGCGAAAAGAATTTGACCGGTTTTGGCAGAGATTGAAGGCTCAAAGTGGTGTGAGGAAGAGAGGGAGGAGGTGCCCTTTTATAAGGGAGGAGAGGGGCTCCTTTGGAAAAACTAAAAATATTATTTTATTATAAAGCCATATTCAGTTTTAAATAGCTCTTATAAAATAGAATTTAGACAAGTTTAGGTTCCTATTATAACCTTATCATTTATATTTGACATTATGTTAAATAATTGTACTTTTACCGTGTCTTCTTGTGTTCTTATACTATAAGGTTAATAGCCTTACTATAACAAGCCAAACGAACCCCAAGTTGTTTATTATTAATATATATAACCTTATATAGGGCATTTTTCCGAACCATTGATTTTTAGGAATAAATAACAATTAATAATATAATATTTGTTTTAAAAACTATTTTATGTCAATTTTGACACTATTTAGCAATTGATTTTTGTGAAAATCATAACAGAATGATTAGTTCTAAAGAAGTCCTTATATCACTACTAACATGTCATATTAACCTAGAAAATTAGTTTAATTCATAAAAAGTCTCACATTACATTTATTTGGATATTTATAACATAAATTATGTCAATATTTCATTAATAAGATAATTACTGCATCATCTATGTGTCATACATAAATTAAATTATATAATGTTTAGAAATTACAAATAAAATACCATTATGTATGAAATTTCTTTATCTTTCTAATGAATATTTATAGTCTACTTTATCTTATGTATAACCCTATATTAAAAATGACATACTTATTAAACTTTGATTTTAACTATTTTAACCCTTCTTTAAATAAATTAATAATAAATGTCCTAATCTAATACAAGTGGGCCTAAATGGTCATATTTTATTTATAAGGTTGTTTGTGGTCCAATTACACTTATCCAATAGAATTAGGATATGTGTTAGGGTAATTATAATATCATTTGTTCCCTTAATTACCCTATTTACCTTTAACCGTGGTAAAAAAAAGTAAAAAGTAACAATTCACCAAAAATTATTTTCATATCATTGAACCACATTTTTATTACTGAAATCAACTGTGTCTCTTGGATTTTTGAAATTCCACTCATGGAAGTGGTAAAATTATGTTTTATGAAAAATTCATTTTTGAACTACCACTTAGTGGTTTCACTACTCATCAAAAAATGAAATTTTCCATAAAAATACCAAAAATTAGGCCTAATCTATATTTGATATTATGAATTCAAAAATGATGTCTATTTTAACAAATTCTAAACATATCAGTTTCATTAATTAATTAATAAATTAATTTCCATCTTCAAAACAAATAGCGGGTTCTTAAGAGATAATAACTATCAAAAGATTGACAGTTGTTTATGTCTTGTTTAAATGTGAATTATATCCAATAACAAACATTTTATTAAATTGTAAAAATATATTCGAAATATACTTTAAAACCACTTAAATTAATAATTTATCACTATTAATTATTTCTATTAAAAAGGTTGTTTTTAATTAAAATTTAGAAAATTTCACTATTCATCAGAAAATGAAAGTGAGCCGAAAAGTACCAAAATTTCACCGTAAGCTAATTTCAATATTCCGAATCAAAAAATGAATCCCATTTTGAAAAATAAAATTTACCAAAATTTCAAAAAGTGGTTATTACTATTCATAATGACTAGTTTTAATAATATTTTAATAGCATATCGTTGTTTAGTGAAACTCGGTATTGCGTACTACACACACTATCGAGGAAGGTCGCAATTGCATGTAATGAAAGGCAAGTCAAGGATGCATGTTTTGAAAGCTCCTTTTGGTATAGCGTACAACACAAGACATTAATGAAATTAAAAAGAATATTTTTCATAAAATCTCGGGGTGTTACATGAATTGAATATAATTTAATAAACATGATTTTTTATAATCAATACAACCTATAATTTTGGTAATGTAGATATCTTATGGGTTTTACAAACAATACATCTCTGTCTAGATATGAGTGTCTAGAGGCCGCTGTAGCACAGATGTACATAGGGGTAAAACCCAAAAACACCGCTTTGTGCTAGACTCGAATGAGATAATGATGCACGACGGCGGGCCTTGCTGCACTCTTGGTTTCTACACTCCTGAGGGACATTCTTAGGAAAATTATCATTTTCCTTACAAACCATTATGAACGGTTTATGAGTATTAATTCCTCAATTTTTTTATTATTATTATGGATTATATCCATAAAATGGTCAATTTATTCTAACAATTTTACATGTTTGGAATAATGTATTCTAATTCGTAAAATAATCTAGTGTGTGCCATTTTTTGATAAATGGAACCTAGTACAAGGAATGGAAACCATATCAACCCACATAATCCATGTAGGGATTTCCCTCAAACTCAATATAATGATAGTGGAGCTTGTGATGCAATTGGTATTGATCAAATTATCACCATACTAGGACAACTCACTCAGGTTATTCATAACAAACTTTCTTGTAACACCCCGAGCTTTCACGATATGCCTCTCTTTCAATAATGCAATAGCTTGCATTTTACGCAAGTTTGAGTTCTAACACACCGCGACTAATCAAAATAGCCATTATGAATAGTAATACCCAATTTTTTAAATTATATATATTTTATATCTCAAAATGTACTTCATTTTTGGATTCGGAATGTCGAAATTAGCCTAGGTTGAATTTTTTGTAATTTTCTGAGAACTTCCAAATTTTTATGAATAGTGAAAAATACTTAAAAACAACTTTTTTAATCAAAGTATTTTATAGTGATAAATTATACTATTGAGTGATTTTAAATGATAATTGGAATATATTTTTACTAATTTATCCAATGGTGATCATTAGAATTAATTTCACTTTGAATTTGGACATAAACAATGGTCAATCTTTTGATATATATTGTTTCTTAAAAACACACTATTTGTTGTGACAGCAAGAATTAATTATAAAATTAATAAATGAAACTTATATTTTTTTAATTTTGTAAAATAGACATCAATTTTGGATTCGGAATATCAATTATAGATTAGGGTGAAATTTTGGCATTATTCTGATAAACTTCAATTTTTGATGAATAGTGATGCCACTAAGTGGTAGTTAAAAAACTGATTTTTCATTTAAATGAAACATTAACACTTCAGTGATTTTATTTTCAAAAATAAGACATACATGTTTGTCATGAGGAAGTAAAATGTGGTTCATTGGGATTAAAATAATTTTTTGGTGAATAGTAACTTTTAAGTTTAATTAATCGCGATTAAAGGTAATTAGTGAAATGTATGGTAAAAATTGTATTATAAAAATATGGAATGACCTTTAAACTTGTCCAAACACTATTGGATGTGCCGTGGAAGACCAATAATATCCATGGGTAAACTTGGGGCCCCCATGGATCCACTTTGGTAGGAAAAGGACATAAATAACTTTTTATTTAAGGTTAAAATAAAAAGGTCACAAACAAGAGTTGTTTTACTAAAACAATTATTAAATGGGGTTATACATGTCATATTATTGACTATAAATATTAATTAGAAAGATAAAAAGATTTCCTACATCATAATAATTGTTTTATAATTTTTAGACATTAAATATATTAATTTATTTATGACACCATGATGATGCAGCGATTACCTCATTAATTAACAATTTAAATAAAATGAAAAGATAATGTAAAATAAAAGTCTTACACTTGTCTAAAGCATATTGGATGGGTATATTTAGAACCCTTATCACCTTAGACTCTAATTATAGAAGTGTTGGACCTTTGGAATCTTATAAACATTGTATAATATAGTAATATTTCATTACTTTCCAAGAGTGCCCCTCCTCTCCTCTTATAAAAGGCCCCCACCACTACCACCTTACTCACACTTTAAAAGCATTTTGGCTCGGCCATCCTCTGCCCAAATACTCTCCCTACTTCCCTACCTTACTCCTAGAAGCCTCACTTTGGGTATAATTCTTCCCATGTATGCCTTTAGCTAAAATCAAAAGAGTTAGCCAATTTTAAGGTATTGTCTTCTCTTATGTTATTTTGTTTTATTTTGATTATCCAAAACCCTAAACTCTTTTTATTACTTTCTTTTGTAACAAAACCAGTATAATAAATATTATAGGATGTTGTTATAATGACTATTCGAGCTACAATTACACATACATACATCTAAAGGTTAAAGAACACACAGTTTCTGTGGATGGAAAATTTCTGCCTCATGAAACGATGATTGTTCAACACTCATAAAACACCTTAAAAGGTGGCCATTAAGATGTCAATCTTTTTATAAATGATATATAATATGTTTATGTTTTACTTAATGTTATTTATTTTTAATTTATGGCATACATTTATTGTTTCCATTATGGGTAAACGCGATATTTTCATTTTAGGAAGTGCGGACTACCGCCCCCTCAAAGTGATTTGAATCGTTAATGCCATATGTGGGATGTATAATGGATGGAGTAAATGGTATTATACATTATATTATACTGGAATTATATTATACCTTTATATAATTATAATTTCATTTCATTAAATACGAAATACAAATGAAAGTAGCGTTCATGCATACGTACGGCTTACCATCTCCATGAATGGTGCTTTTAATTTCTTACCTCTAAATGTTATGTAATATTATAAATGAATTTATATACTGGATATATATTATGTATATGATATATAAATCCTGATTGTAAATATGAATATAATGGATATTTTACCACATGAACAAAGTGTAATTATAAGAAGTTTATTTTTGACCCAAGTAGCTAAGATCGACAAAACGACCGTTATTAACTTAAATAATTACATAATGTTCATGACATGGTAATAAGTGATATATAAGGAATAATGAACTTGAAAAAGGTTCTAAAGAAGGTATAGATTAACTCTAGTTTATTATTCAGGAGATCAAAGAACGGTAGAGTGAATTCAGAAACGAGGTAAGGGAACTTCTTAACCCAATTTCCATTCTTTGGGTTAATCTCCTACTTTCAAATTATGTCATGATATTATTATATCCTATCTTTTATTTGTAATTTAATTATGTTTACTTATAGTGAATACACATAATATATCTATTTTATTTAAAAAATGATCTTTTTAAGGTACATTTTCTCAATCTCCATTCATTGAGGCATATTTTGTTTTATACACAAATTTCATTTATACAGTGTATAAACCCCTTTGACTTTTGTGTTTATCCAAAAGGAATATTTTTTATACGAAGCGTTTTACTAAACGAAAAATGGTAATGTTTTTGTCGTACGTGTGCGGCGACAATGAATTCTCCGCCTTCGTGACCATTATTTTTGTTTCGGATTCCTCTACAAGCCATAATTTATTAAATTGAAAAATAAATACATAGTTTTAATTTTCATTAAATTTGGTATTGAAAATAGTTTTGAAAGTGTTTTTGTTAAATCACTGTGATGTATTGATATCTTGTGATTGAAATGTGGAAATGTTATGTTTCCTTTATGTATTTTTTTGTGATACAATTATTTTATGGTTTATGATATGTTTAAACATATTCATATGAGGAATGCATTGGAGTTAATATGTGACGGGTGGTGCCCGCTATAGCTCCTCGATGCATCAGTAGGTCTCATGAGACAAACTGGTGTCTTGGCACGAGGCCTTGAAAAAATCTTATTTGTGGTCTTGCCACGAGGCCTTGGCTACGTGGTTATGATAGTATGGAATTATGCATTCCATCATTATGAAAGTGGTTATTGATATTGCATGTGATTATTCGACCAGTAGAATATCAATCTGAATAAGTAAATGGCATTATTTCATTTTACATTTTCCATATTATGATTAAGTTCAAGTTTAAAAAGGATTTTGTTTTAGTTATACTTTTCCTTAAACGTTAATGTTTATTTTCTAAAGCTTCCGCAATATTGTTATCCTTACTGAGCATCTGATCTCACCCCTTTCAATGTTTTAATATTTTCCAGGATGTGAAGAAGTGTTTTATGAATGACCTGCAGGGATAGTCAGAAAGGGATATGAGTGTGGACTATGAACACCATTTTATTGTAGTTTGTTTACTTTTTGATGTAATGAAAGACTTATGAATGTATCTAGTGTTTCCAAGGCTACTAAAGTAATCTGTCTTTCGAGACATGATCTTTTGTGATCATGCCAATGTTACAAAGTAATGCACCGACTCTGGGTAGTTGGGGTCAGGGCGTTATAGTTGGTATCAGAGGCAGTTTAGTACTAACATTGGAAGATAGATTTAGATAAACTCTTATTAGAGCACATAACCCAAAGATAGACTTTGAGGATTAGTATAGAAGAACTTCCTAGAATTTTGGTATTATAGAGATTTTGTGAGTTTTCCGAGCAATACATCCCTGTCTGGATATGAGCAGGTAGAGGTGGCTCTAGCACAGATGTACCTAGTGGTAAAACCCGAAAACACCGCTTTGAGCTAGGCTCGAACGGGAACTGGTGCATGACAACGGGTCTTGCTGGACTCTTGGTTATAAAACTCCTGGGGGATATGCTTAGGATAATTATCATTTTCATTACAAACCACTATGAAGGGTTATGAGTATATACATCCTCAAAGAAACCATTTTTATTATTATGGATTATATCCATAAACCGTTCAATTTACATTAAGTATTTTACAAGTTCAGAATTATTCATTGCAATTCATAAACTGACGTAGTTTATGCCACTGTATAGAAATGGTGCCCAGTGGAAGGAATGTGAACTCCAGCAATACGTATGATCCAAACCGTTAGAAGGATCATATCTTTCATGGTATTAAGACAATATTTAGAAGTTAAATAGTCTCCCATGTGTTATCAAAATATGAAGAAAGAGTATCATGTGTTAATAAGATAAGTAGAGAATTCTCTAAGTCTTATGGATTTGAAGGGATGAAAGAGAAGAAAAGGATGGAAGAGAGAATGAGGGATAAAGGAACGAGTGAAAAGTTTAATTTTCCAATATGTGATAACTGTGTGAAGAAACACCTTGGAATTTGCCTAAAGGGAATGTGAGTTTGTTATAAGTGTGGAGAAAAAGGGCAACAAGTGCGTGACTGCAAGGATAAGAAAAAGGTTTCAAATGTACAATGTTTCATCTGCAAGGAGTGGGGACACTACGCAAACCAATGTTCAAATCATCAGAGTATTCCCCAAATGATGTTATTGGATAATAATCAAGTTATGATACTACCACAGATGAGGAGGAATGATTAGATTTATTATGTTGTTATTAAATAATTTTGTCAATTGAGTGTTGTATCAATGATGCACTGGTTATAATAATTATGGAGTATATAAGGATTATACTACAGTACCATTTCATCAAGGACTTGAGATTGTGTGGAACCAAGAAAAGTGACTCCATAGAAGGTTAAATTTTTGGAAAATATATGGTTGAGAGAAAGATAAATTATAATATAGTTCTAATACAGATATAGTGATTTTTGGAATAATACATGATTGATTTGGATAAATTATGTTGGATATTCTTAACATCCTGGAAACTGATTAATGATTTGTATACATTTTTGTATAGAAGGAGTATATCTAGTTTTCTATAAGGAATAAGGGATCATGAATGTAATCAATAAGGATATATGGTAATTCAGTATGTTGCAGTGTTTTAAAGGAATACATGATAAAGGTGTTCACATGTTGTTACATAGAAAAAAAGGAGCTTCATTATGATTACCTTCCTCATAAAATTTGGACTGTGAGTTGGACAGAAGTATTTTGGATAACTATAAAGGATACTATTGTTAAGGTTATTTTTGGATATTTATAAAAAGTACAACACGCAAACCAAGTGACAACCCATCGCATCAGACAAAGCTGTGGGAATCAAACCAACAACTATAGTGCGATTGGGATTAATAGCCTACCACTGGACTACGTGAAGTCCCTGGTTATTACAAAATATTTTTTCTAATCTAAATGGTATGTGTTAATATTTTGAACCTTGTACGATTAGGATAAATATAATATTTTTTATTTCTAGTATATTTTTGAGTGAAAGATGAGGTTGTGGTAGAAATTAGTTGAAGGATGAAACTCTACTTGTCAAGCATAAATATATATATACCTATCTCTTATTCTATGAATAAATTAATTCTTAAACTTTAGTAAAGGGATATTAAAACAATAAAATGTGTTATCTTAATACCTTATGTCTTGTTGAACTGATAATATTTTAAATCAACATAGATTGAAGGCTTTGAGGCTCTCAATTTTAAACTTGTTTTTGATTGATGACCTCAATCACTCCTTACAAATATTTACGTTTTTCCTCCAATTATATGTCTCTAGTTTCCAGCAATGTTCTCCTTATTGAGATCATAATTTGTTGGTGACTTTTTGATTTCCTATTCCCTCTTATTAAGGACTAATTTTTTTAACCTTATTTCCGTTGTGGGGTTTCCACAAAGGTATTTTCTATTTTCAACCTTTTATTTTCAAAGAAAAATTTCAAATTGCGAGGATGCAATTTATTGAAGGAGGGGAGAATGTAACACCCCGAGCTTTCACGATACGCCTCTCTTTCAATAATGCAATAGCTTCCATTTTAAGCAAGTTCGAGTTCTAACACACCGCGACTAATCAAAATAGCCATTATGAATATCAATACCCACTTTTTGAAATTTTATATATTTTATATTTCCAAATGGAATTCATTTTTGGATTCGGAATGTCAAAATTAGCCTATGTTGAATTTTTTGTAATTTTATGAGAACTTCCAAATTTTTATGAATAGTGAAAAATACATAAAAACAAATTTTTTAATCAAAGTATTTTATAGTGATAAATTATACTATTGAGTGATTTTAAATTATAATTGGAATATATTTTTACTATTTTATCCAATGGTGATCATTAGAATTAATTTCACTTTGAATTTGGACATAAACAATGGTCAATCTTTTGATATGTATTATTTCATAAAAACACGCTATTTGTTGTGACAGAGAGAATTAATTATAAAATTAATTAGTGAAACTTATATGTTTGGAATTTTGTAAAATAGACATCATTTTTGGATTCAGAATATCAATTATAGCTTAGGGTGAAATTTTGGCATTGTTCTGAAAAACTTCAATTTTTGATGAATAGTGAAACCACTAAGTGGTAGTTAAAAACAGATTTTTCGTTTAAATGAAACATTAACACTTCTGTGATTTGATTTTCAAAAATACTACATACATGGTTGTCATTAGGAAGTAAAATGTGGTTCATTGGGATTAAAATAATTTTTGGTGAATAGTAACTTTTATGTTTAATTAATCACGATTAAAGGTAATTAGTGAAATTTATGGTAAAAACAGTATTATAAAAATATGGAATGACCTTTACACTTGTCCAAACACTATTTTATGTGTCATGGCCAACCAATAATATCAATGGGTCAACTTGGGGACCCCATGGGGCCACTTTGGCAGGAAAAGGACATAAATAACTTTTTATTTAAGGTTAAAAGAAAAAGGTCACAAAGAAGAGTTGTTTTACTAAAACAATTCTTAAATGGGGTTATACAAGTCATATTATTGACTGTAAATATTCATTATAAAGATAAAACAATTTCCTACATCATCATATTTTTTTTATAATTTTTAGACATTAAATATATTAAAGTATTTATGTCACCATGATGATGCAGCGATTACCTCATTAATTAACAATTTAAATAAAATGAAAAGATAATGTAAAATACAAGTCTTAAACTTGTCCAAAGCATATTGTATGGGTATATTTCTTACCCTTATCACCTTAGCCTCTAATTATAGAAGTTTGGGAACTTTGGAATCCGAAAAGCATTGTATAATACAGTAATATTTCATTACATTCCAAGAGTGCCCCTCGTCTCCTCTTATAAAAGGCCCCCACCACTACCACCATACTCACACTTTCAAAGCCTTTTGGATCGGCCAACCTCTACCCAAATAATCTCCCAACTCACCTCCCTTACTCCTAGAAGCCTCACTTTGGTCATAATGCTTCCCAAGGAAGCCTTTGGCTCAAATCAAAAGAGTTACCCAATTTTAATGTAATGTCTTCTCTTATGTTATTTTGTTTTATTTTGCTTATCCAGACCCCTAAACTCTTTTTATTCCTTTCTTTTGTAACAAAAAAAGTATCATGAATATACTAGGATGTTTTTATAATGAGAATTCAAGCTAAACTTACACACACACCTACATCTAATGGTTAAAGAACATACGGTTTCTGTGGATGGCGAATTTCTGCCTCACGAAACGATGACTGTTCAACACTCATAAAACACCATCAAAGGTGGCCATTAAGATGTCACTCTATTTATAAATGATATATAATATGTTTATGTTTTACTTAAGGTTATGTATTTTTCATTTATGGAATACCTTTATTGTTTCCATTATGGTTAAACGCGATATTTTCATTTTAGGAAGTGCGGACTACCGCCCCCTCAAAGTGATTTGAATCGTTAATGCCATATGTGGGATGTATAAAGGATGGAGTAAGTGGTATTATACATTATATTATACTGGAATTATATTATACCTTTATATCATTATAGTTTCATTTCATTAAATATGAAATAGAAATGAAAGTAGAGTTCATGCGTACATACGGCTTACCGTCTCCATGAACGGTGCATTTCATTTCTTACCTCTTAATGTTATGTAACATTATAAATGAATGTTTATACTGGATATATATGATGTATATGATATATACATCATGAATATAATTATGAATATAATGGATATTTTACCACATGAACAATGTGTAATTAAAAGAAGTTTATTTTTTACCCAAGTACCTAAGATCGACAAAACGATCGTTATTAACTTAAATAATTACATAATGTTCACGACATGGTAATAAGAGATATAAAAGGAATAATGAACTTGAAAACGGTTCTTTAGAAGGTAGATATTAACTATAGTTTATTATTCAGGAGATCAAAGAACAGTCGAGTGAATTCGGACACGAGGTAAGGGAACTTCTTAACCCAATTTCCATTCCTTGGGTTAATCTCGTACTTTCAAATTATGTCCTGATATTATTATATCCGATCTTGTATCTGTAATTTAATTATGTTTACTTATAGTGAATACACATAATATATCTATTTTATTTAAAAAATGATCTTTGTAAGGTACTTTGTCTCAATCTCCATTCATTGAGGCATATTTTGTTTTATACAGAAATTTCATTTATACGGTGTATAAACCCCTTTGACTCTTACGTTTATCTAAAAGGAATCTTTTCTATATGAAGAGTTTTACTAAACGAAAAAAGGGAATGTTTTTGTCATACGTATGAAGCGACATTGACTTCTCTACCGTCGTGACCATTATTTGTGTTTCGGCTTCCTCTACAAGCCATAATTTTTTAAAATGAAAAATAAATACAAAGTTTTAATTTTCATTTAATTTTGGTATTGAAAATGGTTTTGAAAGTGTTTTTATTACTTCAATGTGTTGTATTGATATCTTTTGATTGAAATGTGGAAATGTTATGTTTCCTTTATTCATTTTTTATGTGATACAATTATGTTATAGTTGATGATATGTTTAAACCTATTCATATGAGGAATGCATTGGACTTAATAAGTGACAGGTGGAGCCCACTATAGCTCCTCGATGCATCGGTAGGCCTCATGAGACAAAATAGTGTCTTGGCACGAGGCCTTGACAAAATCTTATTTGTGGTCTTGGCACGAGGCATCGACTACGTGGTTATGATAGTCTGGCATTATGCATTCCATTAGTATGAATGTGGTTATAGATATTGCATGTGATTATTCGACCAGTAGAATATCCATGTGAATAAGTAAATAGCATTATTTCATTTTACTTTTTCCATATTATGCTGAAGTTTAAGTTTAAAAAGGATTTTGTTTTAGTTATACATTGCCTTAAATGTTAATGTTTATTTTCAAAAGCTTCCACAATATTGTTATCCTTACTGAGCTTCTAAGCTCACCCCTTTCAATGTTTTAATATTTTCCAGGATGTGAAGAAGTATTTTATGAATGACCTGCAGGGATAGTCAGAAAGGGATATGAGTGTGGACTATGAAAACCATGTTACTGTAGTTTGTTTACTTTTTGATGTAATGAAAGAGTTATGAATGTATCTAGTGTTTCCAAGGCTACTAAACTAATCGGTCTTTCGAGACTTGATCTTTTGTGATCATGCCAATGTTACGAAGTAATGCACCGACACTAGGTAGCTGGGGTCAGGGCGTTACATTTCTTGTACGGAGCACCCTGATCCAGAACGTAGACGATAAATGTTTAATCACATGATGAGTAAACAACCACCAACATTCAGTAGGAGTATAAATAAATTAGTAGATAGTAAATGGATAGGTTTATTAAAGAAAATATTTCATTCATTGGGAAGTAGAGAAAGGGAAAAAGTTTTCATGAGAGTTTATCTCCTCACGGGAGATGCAGATCAGTGTTGGTCATTAATCCAAAACACAAAAGATGATGAAGAAGTATCAAACATGGAATGAAGGTAATTTAGAGATATTTTCATAAAAAAAATACATTCCTCTGGACACTTGATTGGATATGGAAAGACAATTTTCGAGTTTGAGGCAAAAGCAAAATGATAATGTCACAAAGTATGAGGTTAACAATACAAGGTTAGCAAGGCATGCAACAGTTTATATACGTAACCCAAGGAGTAAGACTGACAGATTCATTGATGGGTTAAATCCATTTCTCCATCAAAAATTAGTCTCACAATCCTTCTCATCATACAATGATATTGTCTCAGGTGCTTTCAACACAGAAAAGTAATTCTCTATGTCTTATGACTTCAAAAAAAAAGTGAAGAAGAGATCTGTCAAACACTCTAGAAATAAAAATAAGGGGATGAATGTAAATGTTGAATATCCATATCACGATAAATGTTGAAAGAAACACCCTGGTACATTCCTGAAGGGAATATGAGTCTCTTATAAGTGTCTTGAAAAGGCCACTAGGCTCGTGATTGCAAGGGGATGAAAGAGGCTGTCAATGTTGAATTCTATAACTGTAGATAAAAGGAGAATTATGCAAATGAATTTCCTAAGCACCAAGGGAACATACCTCAAAAAAGACATGGGGCTAAGGCCAAGCTTATGCGATCACTACTGCTGAGGTTGAATCTCCAAAAGAAGTGATGTTAGGTAATTTAATATTTTCATCATGTTTAGAAAATGCTTTCTTTGATTATATATCATCTCATTCATTAATATCATCACATTTTGAAATGAAAATTAGATATTTTCTAATTGATATAACAAGGGATTTGTATGTAAAAACACTAAGGGAAGTATTATCGAAAAAATGTTTTGTGAACCAGTTACTATTAAAGTATTTAATTTTTTTTTATATATTTATGTCATCATCATAAACATTATTTATTATTATATAATCTTCATTATGGATTGGCTTTCATACCTTGATTCAAAAATTTATTATTAGAATAAGGAGGTTACAATTTTCAAGGATGACATGGAGTACCTTATCATTAGAGCAGAAATGTCACCACCTAATTATTATCTAGTTCCACCCCCATTATCTCAACTAAATTTAATTATTGTTAAGGAAGAGAATGAAATAACTGTGGGAGAGGAAAGTAATGTTAAAATAAAGGAAACACCTATTTTCTATGAACATGTTGATGTTTTTTTAATAGGATTTACCTAGACATCCTCCAGAGTGAGAAATTAAGTTTTCCAATTATTTGATTCCTAGTTCAT
This sequence comes from Viscum album, assembly GCA_963277665.1. Taxonomy (NCBI): domain Eukaryota; kingdom Viridiplantae; phylum Streptophyta; class Magnoliopsida; order Santalales; family Viscaceae; genus Viscum; species Viscum album. The sequence continues at coordinate 873,531,308 of OY728125.1, forward strand.
GGCCCATATCAAATACCCCTTATAGAATTTCCACTGTGGGATTAGTGGAACTTAAGAAACAACTAGGGAAATTGAGTAAAAAAGGATTTGTTCTCCCTAGTGTTTCTCTATGAGGAGACCATGTTCTTTTTGTTAATAAGAAAAATGGATCTATGAGTTTGTTCATTGACTATAGAGAGATTAATGCTATAACACTAAAAAAAGTATCCCCTACCTTGCATTGATGATTTATTTGACCAAAAACATTGAGATCAATATTTTTCAATTATTGGTCTTCGATCTGGATATTAGTAGTTTTTTGTGAAGAAGGAATACATTCTGAAAACAGCATTTTGAACAAGGTATGGGCATTATGCGTTTACAATAATTCCTTTTCGATTGACTAATGCACCCTCTTCCTTCATGGATCTAATGAATAGATAATTTAAGGAATATCATTATTAATTTATAGTGGTATTTATTGATTATATATTGGTATAATCAAAATGATAGGAAGATCAAAAAAATCACTTGAGCATTATCCTACATTCTCGTAGAAGAAATTAATTATATAATAAATTTTGAATGCTTAAATTCTGGATTCAAGAGATTTCTTTTCCTAGCCATTTAGTCTCTAAGGATGGAATCTCTGTTTATCCATCAAAGACCATGGAAATCCATGAATGGCCAACACCAATGAGTAAAACTAACTGAAATAGTTTTATTGGTTTAGTATGTTATAATCATTGTTTTGTCCATACTTTTTCTTGATTGGATAACCCATGAACCATGATCACTCGTAAAGGGTTTAAATTTGGTTGGTAAAAAGAGTGTGATGAATTTATTGTTGAAATGAAGAGAATATTAGTTAATTCCTGTATGTTGACTCTACCATTACTGAATGATGGGTTCGTTATTTTTATTGACGATTCAAAGAATGGACGTTGTTGTGTCCTCAGGTAGGATGGTAGAGTTATTGCCTATGAATCACAACAGCTAAAAATTGATGAGAAACACTATACTACACATGATATTGAGTTATCCACTATAATTGTTTCTATGAAAATATGGTGACACTATCTCTATGGCGAAAAATGTGAGATTTATACTGATCACTAGAGTTTGAAATATATTTTCTCTTAGAAAGAACTCAACATGAAAAAAAGACGATGGCTAGATGTTCTTAAGGATTATGATTTCACTATAAACTATAACCCATGAATGTAAAACGAGGTTAAATATGCATGGATTAGAAAGGATCGTCAAGTTCTGAACAATATTAGAGTTGAAAGGGATTATATTATTATGGATATAGTAAAGATGGATATAGGAATTACCATAGAATGTGAACCATCAATACTTTTTCAAATGGTTTCCAAACCATCATTACTAGAATAGGTAAAGAGTTCTCAGACTGATGATGAGGAGTTTAATATGATGATTAAATCTAAGAATGATGGCAGATTTAGTGACATCATATTGGAAGATGTAATTTTGAAATTTGTTTAGATACCTTTTCTCATAACATACCTTATCAGAAAAGAGAGTTTTTGGATGATTTTCATATCTCAAATTTCTCTATACACCATGGGAGCAGCAACATGTATAGAGATTTGAAAGAACATTTTTGGTGGGAGAACATGAAGAGATAGATTGCAGATTTTGTGTCATGATGTATTGTTTGTCAACAAATGAATAGTGGAAGGTGAAAACCTAGAGGAGTCATTCAACCTCTTCCCATAACTGAGTTGAAATGGGAAAATATTATGATAGACTTCTTTATGGGGCTACCAAGGACTCCTAGAAGAAATGATGCAATATGGGTCATTGTTGATCACATTTCCATGTCAGCATATTTTCCTGCTGTATGAGAAGATTTACCAGTTTAAAGTTCAGTAATACTGTATGGTAATGAATATGTAAAACAACATTGGAGTACCCCTATCAATTGTTTCTGATCATGATATCCATTTTATATCAACATTCTATAATATTCTTCATAATTCACTGAATACTTAACTTCGTTTGTGCACTTCCTACCACCCTCAAACTAATAGACAATCAAAACAGACTATTAAATCCTTAGAAGACATGTTGAGATCTTCCTCACATGATAATCAAGGTATATAGGATCAATATTTACCTCTGGTGGAATATTCCTATAATTATATATTCCATTCATGTATTTGGATTGCACTATATGTATCATTATATAGAAAGACATCTCCCACACTGACTAGTTGGGATGATTTTCGTGAATAAAAACTCATAGTCCCATAACATGTTGAGAAAACAAAGGAAGAAGTGATAATTATCCAAACCCACATCATTGTATCTCAATATAGGAACAAGAGATATGCTGATAAGAGAAATACGGATATGTAAATTCATGTATGAGATCATGTTTTTTGAAGGTATTTCCACGAAATGGTGTTATATGTTTCGATTGGAAGGGTAAATAGAGTCTCAGGTACATCAGACCATTAGAAATTTTAGAATGAATTAGAGTTGTAGCTTATATTTTTGAAAGGTATCCAAGTCTCTCCAATGTTCTTAATGTCTTCCATATATCACTGTTGAGAAAATACATGCCTCACCCAATGCATGTACTCATATATGAGAAAATTGAACTGAAACCTGATCTGTCGTATTGTGAAGATCCTATCAAAAGTATTGATACCAGAGAAAAAGTGATAAGAAACTAGATGACTCATTTATTAAATGTTATATAGATAAATCATAAGATGGAATATGCAACATGGGAACCTGAGGAACTTCCGATGAATAACTAATCGAATATTTTTATACATTAATATTCTAAAAATTAAAAAGAAGAAATTATTTTTAAAAGGGGAGAATGTAACACCCCAATCTTCCATGGTATGTTTCCATTTGAAAAATGTAGTATCTTGCATTGTACGTAAATTAGTGTTTTAATAAACCACGAACAACCAAACTATTTTTTTTAATGAGTAATAAACACTTTTATAATTAAAATCATCTTTTTAATCAAAATATGCTATACAGTTAAATTATAAATTTTAATGATTTTAAAGTATAATTAGATTATATTTTTAACATTTTATACTAGTTAGGTCATTGTATGTATTTTTACATTTAAAAATGACCTAATGTTTTTCAATGTTTTGATAGTTATTATTTCTAAAAAACACGCTATTTGTTTTGACAACAGGAATTAATTTTAAATTAATTTCTTCCACTTCCATGATTTAAATTTTAAAATTGGATTCCATAATTGGAATTAGGAGTTATAAGTTGATTAAATAGGTAACCTTTATTTTTAGACATTATGATAAATTACTACGATAAATATTTTATTTACCATGGTTAGATGGTAAATCCGGTAAATAAGGTAAAAAATAATAAAATATTAATATTAAATTACCCAAACATGTATCATATTCCTATAGTTTGATACATTTATGACCATGGGAATCCTTCGGTCGATTTTGGGACCCCATGAAGCAACTTGAGAGTGATAATGACACTTTATATTAATAAATTTAAAGTAATGAAAAAATGACATAAACAATATCTTCTGGTAAAGAAATTTTTCATTGGGTTTATATAAGATATCATTTTGACTATAAATACATATTAAAAATCAATAAATATTTCCTACATAATGTTATTTTATTTATAATTTTTACGCGTTAAATAATTAAATTTATTTATGACACAATTGTGATGTAGTAATTACCTTATTAATTAAAGAATCAAATAAATGGTATAATAAATATTATAATAAATATAATTTCAATGATTTTATGAAATCCACAAATTTTCTAGGTGAATATGAAATGTTAGGTTTCATTTAATGTATTTATCTTGAAGTAATTATGTCGAGATGACTTAAAACAAACAAATACTAAATATTGTCAAAATTAACATAAATGAGTTTTTAAAACAAATATTATATTACTAAATTATATAATAGTCCTAAAAAATAATATTCATCCAACGAATATTTATAATTATATTTATATCATAAGTTAACCACATGAGGTTCATTAATAATTTTATAGTATGTTTATTAACCAATTATTACAAAAATATAATAATATATGGTAAAAGTTAAACTATTTAACTAAGAGTTAAATCTAAATGATATGGTTAATATAGTGACCCAGACCTGTCTAAAACCTATTGGTTGAGATGTTTTCGACTCATATCCACCTTAGCTGCAAAATCATTCAGTTTGGAGGAATTAAAAATATAAAATTATATTAACATAATAAAATATTATACACATTTCCTAATGTTCCCCTCACCTCTCTAATAAAATGGCACATCCCCTTGTCTCAAAATGACACCTCCAAAGCCATTAGGAAAATAAAATACCGTCCTAAATTGATTCCCAATATCAATCAATTAAATCTAGAGGCATTGGTTTGATCATAAAATCATTTTATGGATCCCTTTTGATCAACTATAAAGTAAAACCCCATAGAAGGAGTAATAATTTCACCATCCTCTTTGAAGTTCATTTCTTCCTCCACTTTCCCTTTCGTTGTTGTTTCAAATCTAAAATAATAACTCTAGTATATTATATATATATTAATGTTATTATAAAAAATTTACAACCATTAATATTATTCTATCCAATATATGAATGACCAAGTCACCATACGTGTGTATGTATGGATTACCATCTCCACGTCGTGGTGTAGTTTGTTATTCAAACACTACATAATTTGGATGGGTATAATGATGAGTATAACTGAATTAAATATTAAATATAACTTGTTATATATTATGTATATATTATATAACATCTAATTACATTTTATTCCATCATCAATATAATGATATTGTCGCTCGTGCGTACGTACGAATTATTGTCTCTGCGATCGCGATGAGAGTAATTCCCCATCATATTCATTAAAGAAGAATTTTCATTTTATAATTAAAAATAATAATTTATGAACATAATATCATTCTAGATATGAATATAATACATCATATCCAGAAAAAACATGACTTACTTAACCAATCATATAAAGGGAAACAGGTCAGTTAACACCTGAAACGATGATAATACTAAAATATTATTAACAAAGAAATATTATAGGATCATATATGATATTATATTTATGTATATAGTTATTTTATAATTTAATAAAAATGTTTTAATTATTATAAATGATGTTAACATACCATCGACTAATGAAAAATAATATGTAAGGGATAATTTCACAATATCTTTAATATTCGAGCTTGTTTTTACATAAGTATCTTCCGAGACCTATTTATCATGCACATCCATGTTTTCATAAAAATGTAATTCATAACATTTATAATATTTACTATACTATGGGTTAATATAATTTATACCCTTATTTTTCTATATATTTTACGAAAGGTATCTTTCATTCGTTTTCCAAACAAGGTACTTTATGACCTTTTTGACAAAATTAAGGCCAGAATGTTTTTTACATATATGGAGGGTGTGCCTATTTTCCACCATTATATCATCGTTGAAGCTTCCAATAGCATTTTATTTGAATATTTCCAAAATATATGTTTTCTTTTATAATTATATTACTTTTAAATGATTTCAAAATTGAAAGAGATATTTCTCTAAAAAAAATTCATCTATGCCAAAATCCTTTGATGGATATTAAGTTTGTTTGAAGTTTATTTATTCCATTTTATATGGATGTTATTGAGATATGTTTGACTGTGGGTTTTTTATTTTTACACCATTAATGTTTTATGTATAATGTATTAACATTTTGTATGCTAGCATTAATATGAACATTTATGTTATGTTTCAACCTTTTCATATGATGAATTTTATGGACATATTATGTGATGGGTGGAGCCCACTATAGCTCCTCGATATATCAGTAGATATCATGAGACCAAATAGTGTCTTGGAATAAGTCCTGGAAAAAATGGTTATTGTAGTCTTCGCACAAGGCCTTGACTATGGGGTTATGAAGTTTGGCATTATGCATTCCATCATTATGAAAGTGTCTATTGATATTGGATGAGATTATTCTACTAATATTGTATCCTTGTCATTGAGTAAATAGAAATATTTGAATTTATCATTTCCATATTATGAAGATGTTTATGTTAAAATGACTTTTGTTTTAGTCTTATACATTTCCTAAAATGTTTATGCTTATTTATGAATGTTTCTACTATATTTTTATCCTTACTGAGAATATAAGCTCACCCCTTTCTGAGATTCATTTTTCCTAGGATATGAAGTAGTATTTTATGGTTGAATTTCATGGATAGGCTAATGATATAAGTCTATTCAAAAGGGTAAAAAATGATGTTGATGTTTTTATTTCATGATGTAATGAAAAATTATGAATGTATGTATTACTTTCAAGGAAACTAAACTGATCGGTCTGTTGGGACATGATTCCATATATCAGGCCAATGTTATGTAATAATTCACTGACTCTAGTTAATTGGGCTCGAGGAATTACATATCACATCCCCCTTAATAGTGTTGAAAATAAAAAATACCAATTTGGAGGGGTACACATAATTATTATTCGATATTTAAATAATTTCCCAATGCATTGAAGTGGGATAATGGTATCACCGGTCAGGTAATATATAACAGTCCCTCCCAGCACAATCTAGGCCACCATATCATATATTATATAATGAGTTTACCTGGTGATATCTAGTCCACCCATTCATATGATATGTAATGGGATAACTTAAAGCTATCTGGTTTACTCAATCATATAAATTGTAATGGTATTAACAAACACTATATGAGACACCAACTCAATCAGATATAACAGTTCTTTCCCGAAAATATTTGGGCCACCCCATCGTATACAATGTGAGAATATTACCTGGAGAAATTAATTGCAAGCAACTAAATAATATATCTTTATTAAGCATATCATGAATAAAGAAAAAATATCATACATATAATCATAATAATGAATTAAAAATTATTATTTAATAACATGTTGAAACAATGAAAAATAAATTGTTTTCAAATCATCTATTTTGAACATTATCATACCATAGAAATGTAACATGATTCATAAGAATCACATCGAAACATGTTTCACCCAATAAAAAACAAAAATGATCCATTATCATTATTCAATAAATATATAAAACATTCATATACATAATATAGGTATTATCATTTTTTCATATCCTTTTTAAATAATAAAATATTTCAAAAAATATCATCTGATTTGGATAAGGATTTTTAATGATCATGTGAAACACCAATTTTATTTAAAAATAAATTTGATAAAATATAAAGTAATCTCTATAAATCAATAAAAATATTTCATTAGGAAAATACACTATCAATGATGAGAAGTGTTTATAAAAAAATAATTTTAAAATATAAATAACCTGTAAATAAAATAAAGTAAGATATTAAGTCATTTTAAACCAATTTATAAACAAAAAACGTTTTTTTAAAACCATTACCAATGAAATAACTTTTAAAATAGGGAATCTATTGATTAATAGAAATTTTCTTTTAAAAAAATGTCATTCTAAAGCTTCAGAGGAGGCTTTAACAAAATTATGGCCATGAAAAAGGTTAAATATGCACATATTGAAGATCTATTTTTTTACATAAAAAGAATAGAAAATTCCTCAATAGGAAAATGAAACAGTGATTCCTTCAAAAACATTATTTTTTATAAAAATATAAAATATGGATAAAAATTTATTATTAAAATAATATTAATTTTTTTCCAAAACATGATTTTAAAATATATATATTAAATAAAATAGATATCAATTGAAAAGAGAAATAAATTTAAATTTTCACAAAAATTATTTAATAATTTTATTAACTTCCATAAGGTGGGAAAATGGTACAATTAAATGAAATAACCATGATTAAAAATAGTATAATAAAATTAATGAGAAGACAACATATTTGGATCATATTATTACATCAATATAATCATAACGATAAAGAATCCTAATAAATGTGGAGATTGTACAAAGAAAATCTCACAATATCAGTAAATTTGAATCAAAGTACCCAAGAAATAATAAAATTAAACTAATCTTAAATTATTGAAAAAAGATTTATACTCATCATATAAAACTTCATATGAAAATATATAAACCTATTAGAAAAATATAGGTTCAAAGCAACACATGTGAGTCAAACAAGAAAAATGGAGATAAAATTTCCTTAATAATTTGGAGACATTTGATCAAATAAAACTCATCAAGAATATATCATAAAATGAAAATTTAAATACACATAAATTTTCTATAATAATTATAAAATACTTTCATGGTATGTATATACACCATACAAAATAAATGTGTGGTAAAAAATACATAAGTATTGAATAAATAACAGTATAACTAGAAATCCTCTTCCAACTTTAGTATCATTTGAATCGTGAGATGCATTAAAAAATAATAATAGCTGAAACAATTAATATCATGAAATAAACTATATTCACGAAATAAAATCTCATATAACAGTACGTAAACCACAAAAAAATAATATATGTTGTATATTTCATTTCTCACACAAAAATCAAAGTTAGATGAGAAAATTGTTACCTTATGTGATGAATTTCTCAATTACACATTCAAAAAACTTGTATAATAAATATAAATTCGTTAATATATAACATATTGTTATATATCATATAAAATATGGTCTATTATGACCTTATATATCCAAATTATTAGAAATTCCAGGTTAATGTTATGTTTTGAGTAATAATTGCTTTGTTTTTCATAAATGATTTGAAATATTATTTTTATCCTCTTAATTATATCATGATTTTCAAGTTTCATATATTTCAAAAAATTATAAATATATCATATATAATAATAATTATTTATTTTTTATAATAATATATAAAAGAAATAAATACAAAACTAAATACCCCGTTTAGGGTGGTGGTCGATTATACATATGCATGAATAGAAATTTTAATTTCATATCTTACTGAAATAATGAAATTAAATCACCAATATAAATATAAATCTATATATAATTTCATTACATAATAATAATTGATTTATATTTAACATATATGTTAACTAACCCACCTTTAGTACACTCCATGAAATGTGTGAACGAATCACATCACTTTGAGGAGGGGGTACTCCACATGTCCACAAACAAAGTTATAATATATCAAAAAATGGAATTTATGAAGGTATGTGTTATATTATAATTTAATATGAATAAATACTTAATAGAATATATATATATATATAAACATAATTTCCATCAATTTTTTTGACCTTTATATTTGGTAAATGTTGAACGAACTACATCAGTTTGTAAGGCATTAGTCTACAGTACACAGAAACAGTGATTACATATAATATTAGTTGGTTTTATGTGTGAGTGTAGAAATACCCCTTAAAATTAAAAAACCATGATATTTAGGGAAAATTATATGTTATATAATTATTAAATAATAATAATGTAGTTGTTGTAAAATTAAAACAAAAAATAGTGTTTTTTGATGTATGATACCTCTTTATTGAGTAATTAATTTTTGTCTAGAACAAAGGACTAACATGGTATTCATTCTTCCTCAAGATTTTATTCTTGTATGTGATTAGGTAATTAAAGAGTTTATTGGGTTAAGGTTTTTAGGATATAAAGTTCTTGATATGTGGGATGAATTGATGGGGCATGTTCCCTTTTATAATGGAGGAGTAGTTCCATTCCTGTAAATATAAAAGGGAAAACTCTATTAAGAGTTTTCTTGTAATGATCCACTTATTCTCATTGGATTTTTAATATAATGAATCATTACATGGAACTAAACAACATCCCCGCGATTCCAAACTCTTGAAATAGATTCAAATGGTTTCAAATGAATGTGGGAATGATTTACCCTTTATGAAATTATCCAATAACAAATCAACAATTATATGATCCAAGAAAAAAAACAAAACTCAACCATCAACTATGTAAAAAACTGATCCAATGTGTACTACAGTTGAAGAAAAAGAGACTATCAAAGAAAACTTTATAAAGAAAACTAATCAACTCTAAGATAATGTCAATTCTCCATGCTCGAGAATATTTGTGCTCCATCATCACCAAATATCCAGAGTATCATGAGGTGGTACTAAATACGTTTGATAGATTACCTTTTCCTACATCTCAAAAGACATCATCTAAAAAAGAACCAATGTTCCATATAAAGGGTGAGTATAAAACATAGTTGGCTTTCCCAAATGACTTCCCTACTCACACCATTATGATTTGAATTATTGATATATATATATATATATATATATATATATATATATAATAGTTTATATAAAACTATTTCAAAAAAAAATTTATAAAAAAATATAAATATGGGTTGAATCCATTTGCAATAAGAAGTAATCAAGTTCTATTATCAACCAATTTTCCTTCAAGTCACACTATTATAAATTTATCCAAACCAGTCTTCAAAAACCAATTCACAATATCATTTTGGTATACCCATCCCATTGTCCACAACATGCATGCCCATGAATGATTATTTTTTCCATTACACACTCATGAGCAGTCCCTCATCAAATCACCTTGTGTCCCCATGACACATGCCCCATAACCAGGGTCATGTACCTCTACAACAATGGTACACATCCCTTATTCAGGAGAATGTTGAACATGAACTCACACAACACATATATGCTAAACCATTCAAATAAGACAACTCAAATCTTTTAAATAAAACCATTCTTTTCGTGAAAATAACTAACCAATAAATCCCAATAAACTATATTATTTCAATTAAACTATTCCATTTATTAAAAACACAATAACCAAAATCATGTGACAAAATTATGGAAAATCCAATTTCAAAATGGCAATTTAAAAAATATTAAACAAACACTATTCAGAAGCTCTAATTTTCTATATTTCCACAACCATTAAAAAATAATTTCAATCAATAATAAATCATTAAATTAACAATCAAATCCTCACAATGAGATCAATTTAAAACCATTTCATTATATTCAACTGATGGAAGTTGTGAGTGAATCCACATACCTAAACTGTATTAACGGAAACCAATAATGAATGATGAACACTCAAAAAACATGGATTATTCTTTATAAAAAAACCATAGTTCTCTTCTACCACCAAGAACAAGAACAATTAATATCATATTTGGAATATAAAATCATAGATATACACATAATGGATGTAGATATAAGAATATAATAATAGAGGAGAAGTAGATCTATATAGATATATCGAACTGATCAATAAAAATTAAGAATCCTCACATACCTTATGAATTGAGTTTCGAATCGCAACGGAAATACTTTTGACTGCCTTTATATCAATGAGAGTAAATTATCTGGACTTAAGTGCAGAAAAATCCTTAGATAGAGATGGTATGTGGAAACATGAGCATATTAAATGTCTGGTCAACCTAAATAAACTTTTTAAGGAGGTGGTTTTCAACCCCTACACGGTTAGTCTGCACAGTTAGGAAAACCATACACTAACTATTTGTTAGATACTATCATATAAGTCACCATACATGGTATCCCTTACCATGTGCACACCATTCCAAAGATTTTGTCCAGTATCTGGAATGTCGCACAGTTTTTACTTGGGTTTTGTACATGGTTTGGACAAAATCTGGGAAGCTTTTCCACCTCTAATTTGGCTGTAAAAACTTATTATATGTTCTCCAAATTCTCTCAACCTTCAATCTTACACTTCATAAATATAAAAATTCAATTTTATGGGTATATAATAGAAAACTAGATTATTAGATTTTCATTACATCATATGGCTCCCATAACAGTCTATTTTTTTTGATAAAATATGCTACATTGTAGAAATATGTCCATAGAATGTTTTTTGTACATTTTTATAGGTTATTTGGACCATTAAATTATTTTTTAACCACTAAGTAATCTTGATTTTACCTTAATCATGGTTATTAATTTTAATTACTTTCACTAATATTTTTATTCAAAAACTAAGTTGGCATAATTTCAAATTAAAATTTATTTGATTCTAAATATGGAATAAATTATTCAAATTTATAATTTCATAGTAATATAAATTAATTTAATTTTAATCCCGTAGTTGGGATGGGACAATGGGGTTTTAAAGTGAACAAGGTGAAAAGATTGATGTTTTTTATAATTATTTTGAATTTCAAATTGTATTCAATGAAATATATTTGATTAAATGAAGTAAAATTGAACTAAATATACTTTCAAAAAAATTAAAATGTAATTTTTCTACAAGAATAAATTTTATATAAATGATGTTTTCAATCAAAATTTAGTGATTTTCATAATTCATCAAAATGAGTCACATTAGAAAAATTCCATTTTAAAAAAATATAAAATATGATATTTTTATTTCAAAAGAAAAGTGTACATTTTTAAACCAAAATTATAAATGAGTCAAAATAAGGATTTAAAATATTTGTTTACATTAAATGGTAGGAAAATTATATTTTAGAAAATAATAATACTTTTATTCTTAAAATTAGATTTATTTTTTTCTCTTATGTAGAAAACACATAATATGGTCATTAAATAGTTTAATGAATAATATATATATATATATATATTTAAAAAAATTATAAATAATGTTTTAATTAATTGATTGAGGCAAATAATGATTTATTTAATCGATATAATTTTCTATAAAATTATATATGATATTTTTGTATTGGTTTTATTTTCATTTTTAGTTAATTTTTAGGAACATAATTTTTATATAAAAATTTCTCATAATTTCATTAATACTGTTATAGGGTCTTGAAAAATACACATAAGGGAAGGAAGATACTCCCTTTAAATTAGTGGAAGAGTCTACCCAATATTCATCAATATTTTGGAGAAAATATGGTGAATGTTTAGATGAAATGGTAAAGAACCTAACGAGTCTGTGTTTCGGTTCATCATCATTGGTACTCGGTCGGTTTGGCGAATTGCACCCCTCACGGACACTATCATTTTCAAAATGGAGTCGCAGCACCTACACAGGCACGGAAAAATTGACCAGCGATGTGTGGTCAAATAGATACACAGAAACTAAATGTGCACAATGTCATTCATGAAATGGAGGTGGAACCCTGTGTGGTCCTGTAACACCCCTGTGACCAAGTTAGTTTGTGGGTGAGGTGCGTTCAATATAACCCAAAAGCCATGCATTGTCTATGTGATCTGAAGGATAGGTTTACTATCATGGTCCTCCAAAAAATTTGATTCATGACCATAGATACAAATCATTCCCCCTTTATAAAAGGACATCAAGGGTGAGAGAGAAGGGATCGACAGATTGAGGATCATATTCTTGGAGATCGGCTTTGGGATAAAGAAGAGGCTTCCGAGGGATTAGAATTTTGTGGACCATAATGTTTTGATTCGTTAACTAGAAACAAGTATAAAATTGGGACAATGTTTTATGAACTAAAAATGAATAAGTAAATTGATAAACCACCAAACTAAAATTTGTAAACTAGACACCATTGCCCCTACATGGATTCACATCCCACAAACTGGGGAGCCTATGCCACTTATTCGATCCAGCATGCCTCGTAGCACCATCATATGAGGGGGAAGCCCGAAATGGTACTAATCCAAAATTTCACTGATCAATCAGACCCCATTTCCACATACCAATTTGGTACAAGGACCAAACCCAAATACATATACCACTCCTGTACACGAGATTCACCTCAGTCCACATTCCATATCTGTACACAGACGTCCAATCAAATTGTGTAGCTCCTACCTACACGATGTGTGCAACTCCTCATATGGACATGTGGTCCACCATGCCCTTTGGTATATCCATCACTGGAGTCTAATAAGGCCATTCCAATTCAATCCAATCTTCCAGAATCCCCTCAGTAGCCTATCCATCGATACAAATCCAAGGCATCCTCCAAAGCCACTAGACCATCATTCTGAAACATTCAGGCGCATTAGAATTCCATCCTGAGTTCACATGCACATGGTAGGCAGAGTGAAAGGGGTTTTTGCATCCCTTGAATAGACACCCAGAGCACTCTTGAGTTCACATTCCCATGGTAGTGCAAAGTCTGAGCACTAGATCCCTATTTTTTCTCTCAAATCATTAAGATTGAGGGATCCCTATCTATTTTCCTAGGAAGGAGCACAGTGGCGAACACTTATCTACTCCCCTAGAGATAGTAATATGAAATCCCACATGGATTAAGCCCCATTGCATCCCCACTGGATAGCAATAGAATTTCCCCATTCATCAAAGAGGTTTCATTGTTCGATGCATAGCCCATGGACACCCTGACCTCAAACGTTTTGGGCCCTCCAACCCCCACCAACAAGGGAGTAGGTGTCCGAATTTTCTAATATTTCTAATAATATTGTTTCTCACACCAAGCATGAATCACGTGGGATTAGAGTTTTGTACGGATTACAATATTACCACATGATATGAACTATATGGACTTTGATCCATCCCAAGGTAGGGTATGTAGGACGCCTACCTGAGGTTCAATACCAACTCCCATCAGTTCTGACGCACTGCATATCGGTGCACACCCATTTGAACAAAGTTAACTCTGATTCGTGACAAAATCAGGATATGTATGATGCCTTCTAGAGGGCCTGATCTAAAAAGGGTTTCCATTATAATAGGGTCTACCTGATTATGTTCCCATTAAATGGACTCATTCCATATTTAAGCCCCACCAAACTGAACTACGTAGATTCTGATTCCTCTCTCAAGGATACATAGGAAGCCCATATATCGGGTTCGATCCAGATGATCAAGTCACTCTTTGTCCCACCTTGATGATAATAAACACTTGAGTTCCCAATTATAAGGCATGAGATCAGTGCTATCTAAAAAAAATATGACTTCCCCAGAATTAGTACTCCAATTTAGGATGGTAAACCATGGATATAGACGGTTCTAGATCCCTATGTATACCTATGACTTGGAACCCATGGTTAATCCATGGTTACTATTCTTGTGGATAAACAAATGATTCACAAATATATAAACCCATTTTAAATTTATACTAGAGTTCGGGAAGAGGTAATAATTCCTCCCAAAAGGGTGTGATGATCTCGACATCCCATTTTCTCGACCAATGTGTCTTCTTAAGTGTCGTTGGCCATATCACCCAACAAGTTCATGCCTTTGGAAAACAAGTCCATGGATCATTGAATACATGAAATATTGGGCCATTATGGATCTATGAATAAATTCATTGTAGACCATGAGAATTCATGAAGATACAGAACCTGATATAAAGGATTAAACAAAAATAAAACCATTTAATTAGACACAGTAACCCATCACGTTCCCATTCACCATGAAACAGAAATGGTGAACCTGACATATATCATTATCCAACATGACATATTTAACTTAATTTCGAATTCCCTATAAAAATAAATGGATGATTAATATCCCATGGTCCATCTTGTTCATTCTCCAACCAAAAACAATAATGGACCCAGCCATGATCCAGCAATAGAGGTTGTGAAAGAATCCCACATTGCAACTCCTTTCATGGTCTAATAGAGGGCCAAGAATGTTCATTAATAACGCATGGTATTATGAGATGCTACATTTACTTTTTGATGTTTTTACCTTCAAATTTGTTTTATAGTTATGCAACCGAGAATATTTCAATCCATTGGCATCACAAAAGAGTCCACACACACACAATGATCAACGCAATGATAGGGCCTCCCAATAGGAAGAGTATCTCATCACCTGCATAGCATCTACAAGGATGGGTCTCAAATGCACTGGTCTGAGAGTACACATAGAACGGTACTCTCCCTATTGTGGAGGCAGCTACTTAAACCCTCCTATCAGTTACACCCCATCGGCTGCATTCCTAGAAGTGATAGAGGGAGAGGATCCCGACATCCCCTATAGCCATCTTGAACCATTTGTATAGAATGTACCAAAAATGAGACATTGAATTCCTACCTTATTAGATTAAGGTGGATGAGGTTTAGGATGATGACTTCATCCCTATGATAACGGGGTTCCGCACCAAGGCCCCTACTGGAAGACGTCATCAAGAATATGCCACGACCTCATATCCTCAACCTGAAGAGGATACCACCTCAGCGATCTTAGCCCATGCTCCATGAGCTCAGGCCCCTCGGACCACCCACTGAGGGTGGAGAACATACAACTAAAAACAGTTCATCACCCTTGTTACTATGAAGAACACCACTACTCAAACACAGAGGCATATCACGGGAAGGTCCATACATTGGTCCGCTCTTCAAAAGACACCATCCTGACATGGCAGCAACCTAAGAGCTGGCATACATCCCAACTATGCATCATCAAGAACATCACCCATATTTAAAATAAACTACCAGAAAGGCACCTCTCCGTGACCGAGATCATGATTCCCACCAAATAGACATAGTGGAAATCCATCACCTTCAGGACCAGATCCTCGCAAATTCTCATGATTCCCTCCATCTAGATATGCTGCCATTCAATAGGTGGGCACGTCTCCCTACTGACAGAAACCACCAACTTGATACGGTGGTAAACCGATATATGTAGGTCACGATCCATGTGGATGCATGTAATGTTGGTCATCCCGATGTGGTGCCAAATAGAGAAGTAAGCTGGCATATCCCAGCATAAGGGATAACTTGTCTACCAACACCAACATAAGAGAATCACCCATATCCACTAACCACTAGAGGACTAGAGTAGAATATTCTTACTCCGATAGTGGAATGGGCCCTCAAAACCAGCCTAGATGAGGATGTATCTCTACATATCTTGGGAATGAAGTATGAGTAGGTATCAATCCCAGATCATATATTGAAAAATTTCTAATATGCAATTAAATCAATGTCCATAGTAAGGAATCTGACCCATGAGCATGTCTCCCCAATTGTCGAGACTCATCTAAAAGACATGATAACCACCTCAGAGTAAATATGGATCCCTTCTCCTACCCAAGTGGGTTGTCAGCTATATCCTATTATACAATAGCAACCATATCAAGCATACTCACTCTTTCCAACTAGGGGACACATTTACATCACGGAAGATGCTACAAGACATGATTATATCTATTCCATAATCAAATATGTTCTTCGAAGTGTCCCAGAAACACCATATTACCTAATTAGACAGGGACCCAGAGGTGACAACTATTATCAATAGTAGACGGTCCCCACTGCCCACAAGAGAGCATCCTGAATGCACCGACGTTATCTGAAAAATAATAAAGGGGTTCGTGACTCCACTCTCATGGATGTTGGGTTTCTCTGTGCCACCAAACATGCCTCAAAGTATTGTAACTCTAACAACAAGTTACTATACTATGGGTGTGGTAGTAGAAGCTGTGAAGGTCCTCCTGGAAATGTCACTACCACCAGCTCTGAAGGTTCTTCATAGAGAACTCATGAGGGCCTCCAACCTGGTAATATAACAATCGATCACGGGAGTTCATCATTTGATGCAAGTCACATATTCCCTGTGTATGGCCAGATAATCTAGAAGTAAGAAGATCATCCACTTGTTGCGTTCGGATATGAAGGTCCATCATAGGGTATATGCTTCTAACACTCTCTGTGCAGTGCGAACACATATTATGGTGATAGTCCTCGCCATAAAAGTCTCAACTACAAAGGTCCTCCCCGCAGTGATGTCTCATCATGACAAGATTTTCATCCCCTTATTATGGCATGCCCTAAAGGTCCTCCCCAGGGGTTATGTTTCAATGATATTTCCCGAATCCAAGCATCTTATTATGGTGGTAGTGCTTTCCACGTTAATAGCGTAGGTCCTTTCTGCAGAGACGTCATGAAAGGAAAAGGCCTACCCAGCATTGAAGTACATTATGAAGGTATTCCCCAGGGTCTACCCCATAGATATTCTATCTGGGACAGCTGTGATGGGAATCCTCACCATCAAGGAAGGTGTGATGGTTGTCCTCGCCATCATGGACACTATTACAATGGTCCTCCCTGCAATGTAATTAAGTAACAAGAAGGTCCTCCCATTGTAGAAGTGTGTCCTGAAGGCTCTTCCAAGGATGCACATCGAATGTCAAACCATAATGGTTATACTCACCATGATGGTCTCCATTGAGAAGGTCCACCCCGCAATTTCCTTAAATAACAAGAAGTCCCTCTCCCTGATGCAGTATACTCTGAAGTCCCTCTCTAATATATGCGCTACGGAATTATTTCAGGAAGTAAGACTTCAAGCTGCGATGGTAGCCCTTTCCACTTCACTACCACCAACAAAGTACTCCCTGTGGTGAAATACCATACCGACATGAAGGTCTTCCCCCTACAAAATCATGTGCATAAAATCCCTTATATGTTGAGGCACTCAGAAGGAGGGAATCATTCATGTCAGATAACCATTCAACAATCAATGACCCCTTCATCAATTATTAAACAATCTAGGACCACGTTCATCCTCTGAGCCACCCAAGAGCTTCCCACATAATGGTTCAATCCCTACCCACACTACAACCTCCGATTTACTACAAAGGAATTCCTCAGCTGGGATAATCAAGTAAAGGAATCATTGGAAGTGGCGCATGCCAATGTATTTCACCTAAGGAAATGACTGGCCAGGGAAGATATTCAAGTAATGTTTTGGACCATGACCACATCTCATTTCGACATACCTATGGATTTGATATAAGGAAGCATATATAACTTCAGCTCCAACATTTGGAAAACCCTTCACTGGTTGAAATTAATATTCTAACCATATAAAGGGTTTGTAGATAATTTGAAGACAATAAGAGAGATCCTTCATCACATTGACCTAGAATCCCTTACTTCGGCTTGAAGACCAAGATCCGGGAGGTTCAAAAGGGAATATAAGTCAGACTTTCTCGATACACTGAACATACCACATCGCCATGTTGATGATGCTTTGATAAGAGTTCATATCCATGGATGGGGAGAACATGGGTCACTACATTTCACTCCACTTCTCACATAGAAAAACACATTTGGTGTAAGGTATTGTAATACAATCACATCAAGTTGACAGTCAAATGATTTCTCTATTCAAGAGATGTGGCACATCTAATAGAAAAATGCCTTGAGTAAGTCTTAAAAGCATCATGATCGACGAGAGTGAACCATTATGGAACTCCTAAAAATTCGATTGGCTTCAAATCTATGAAAAACCAATAAGTGATCGGTACATGCCTCACCATAGTAATTAATTCATATTTGAACTCAAAACTATGTCTGACTCTCCATCAAATGAGAGCACACAAGATCAGGAATGAAGAAATAGTATTAGGTGCTGCCGCAATATAAGACCAACCCCAGACTGCAGGGGTTGGGGTACTTTTAAAAAAATTGCACCTAATGGACCGAAAAAATGGTAATATGTGAGGCACCTATGTAACAGAGCCAACCCTACTCTGTACGGTTTGGGGAATTGTTACCCAACAACACCATCCTCCACCAGAATCAGTATTCTATCGTTTTGCTAGGGTGGTCAGAAAATGAGGTTCATGCACAGTCCCACAATTTGAAACATCATCCCATCTGAGACAGAGGCATGTCTTGAGGTATCACAAAAGATCCATCTGTGACACCCTTCATCATGAAACCCGAAGACAATTCTGGGACATAAGAGGGAATCCCAATATGAGGAATGGAAGATCCTCTTCTGACTTGGATGATGACATTACCTCCACCCTATATTATGAATCTATCAACATAATGGATGTTAACCCCACGGGTGGAATAAAATATGATGAAAATATGGGTACATTGGGATAAGATGGATCAATTCATGATGTGATTCACAATTATCTAATAGGCATGCACACCCAGAACCTATGGGTCGCCCTAAACCTAACCGCTCTAGAAAATCCCCCTTTACTTCCCCAGTGAGTCACCAATAAAGAGCAGAGAAAATGACTGGATTTCCTCAACCCATCTCCTTATTTCAACACAGAAAAGCTCACTCACTGAAAGATAGTTTCACTTAGTAGTAGGAGGAAATTATGGAATTTAGATGGATATACAAGGAGATACTCCAGAGGGATTGTCCTGTCAAATGTGTTCCTCATGATGAGTCATAGTATGCACGTCCTGAAAGTGCACTTCAACAACAAGGGTTTTCCCCGTAAAAAAAAACATGTTCAGGGCCCCCACCAATCACGAAACCTAGACTATAAAACTTCTTGGACATGGATTCATGAGCATACAAAGACTTCCCTCCGCTCAGGAATCAACCTTGGAGAGTTGATCTAATTCCATTGAAGGTACCACAGATGGAATATGTGCTTCAGTTACCAGCAGAGCCATAACTTCAATTAGTACCCCAGGAAGTAACCATTCAGGATCAGGATCAGATGGATGTAAACCTTTGTCTCATCAACACCATCGAAGCATTGACTTCTCGATTGTAAGTGATGGAAGGTCGGTCCGCTTTGTTACAGACATAGAGAAAGCCATACCTAGACAGGGTGAGCATAACACTACCCCCACCATATATTGGGAGCCCAATATTTCATATATTCAATGGCTCAGGTGACCTAGAAAAACAATTTATGCACTATGCATCTCATTGAGACCCCATGATGGGAACTCCATAACAACCCGAAGTAGAGAAACTCTAATTCTACATGCGAAACCTATAAGGTTGGACCTTTTTCTGGTATAAAAGTATTCTAGATAATTCATTAAAAGTATGAGAGGATCTTCTATAGAAATTCATGTTCTACTACAGCTCAACACTACAATATATGATGCTTACATAACTTAGGAATGGAATACAGAGGGAGAACGACAGGATGTCAAAATTCATCACCATATGAAATAGTCTGACCTACTCTCTGAACAGGCCACTTCCCTAGGGTGAGATGCATGCAATATAAATCGAAACCCTCTGATATGATCTACGAATTCCACTTATACCAGTGAAATGCACAACTAGATTTTCATATTTCATTGTTAATTCCTAGTAGATCGAAGACGCCCAACAACAGACTAACATTTAGTCCATAATACCCTTATAGGATCCTACAAATAAAGAAGGTAGATCTGATGCATTATATGTCATGATCAAGGCAACCCACACACATGGTACTTCACCTAGGCATCTGTCAAATTTCCAAGGGCCTCCGACATATCAACGACTGACCCCACCCCAGTAAGATGATCAAAGAGGACCTAGGAGAAACTGATTTTAGGAATGATGAAATAAAGTATACTCATTCCTAGAGGGTTAAGTCTATAGCTATTTCATACCCGCCATGAATGGAAACCTTCTTGGCATAATAGAGTGAAGAAAGCTAGCATAAGTTTGCCTCGATAACAAACCAGATTATTTTCCCTACTGTAAGATGTTGGGAACCAACATTCATTAATGATTCTTCTTCAAATTACTCTTACAATGTATGGTGGACTCGGGGCAGGTCAAACTAGTACCACCACTATAACACACAACATATGTTTCTACCATTTACCAAAATGACGGAGAAGAATGGATGAAAGTAGTTAGAAAATAAGGTAGAAATTTGATTGTTGGATGACTTGGAAGATAGTCAACCGAGCTCATGGTATACTTTAAGCTAAACTACGACAACTGGTTTAGTTTCAAAAAACCCTTAATACAACACAGTAGTCATCCTTGGCTCTACAAACCTCAATTATATTGTCATCTAGGAGTAACCAGAGAGGGAATTGACATGTAAAAGATGGGAAATCTTTGACAGGGCCAATATAGCGTTAGAAATTTAGGATTTCAAGCCCTTAGGCATGACGCAACAGGCACCAACCACCCAAACAACACCATCAGAGGTAGCCAAACAGGATAATCTATCATCGAACAAGGAACTAATCATTAGTTCTATTAATTTCATACATTTAATGTGTCCATTACTTGATGAAGAGTATGGTTATGAACATGAGTTCTTGACACACAATCTGAGGACTGAAATTAAAAATCACAGAGGCAGATGATACTGAGTCAAACAAAGTCATGGGAAGAACCTCCCTATGGTTATTCCATGGCTTAAACCATAAATATTGTAGAAACTCATAGGATAGCCCTTCAACATACCTACTAGAAGGAATAATATTCCCCTACCCCCATGAGCAGCCACTCGGACCCCATTATTCTGCATTCAAAAATAGGAGGTACAAGTGTCTAGCTGCCTAGGGCCCATGAGTAATCCGATCAGGTTAGGTCCTCAAAATACTGGAGAACCACCAAATCTTTCCCCTATGATCAATCTCTCTTTATCTCATGCCCCAACACATAAATTTCATGTTAAAGAGATCCCACAAATGGAGAAGAGTCATCCTCTTGAGTAACCTTCTCCCATTATGAACACTTCATATGTTGGGCTACAATGAGGAAAACCTAACACCCTCAGATAGATATATATTGGGTTATGAGAAGTGACAAAAGAAGCCAATGGGAAATATAAAGCTCAGAAGACATATTGGTGAGATTGTGGACCATTCCTAGATTCTAGTGGTTTGAAAAAGCACAACATCCAACTCCCTGTTAAGAAGAAAATTGATGAATCAACGCATGGTAATTCCTTCTTCCTACCACAAGTGTATCAAGTATTTCATCAATAAAAAAGTTGGTACATTTCATTTTGATAAGGCCATGTTTGTGCTCTATGATCCAAATTACATCGATGTAGGATTTCACATGAAATGGGGGAACTCATCTAAAATTGATGGTATTGAATGGGTCCCTACCCCAAATGTTCTAGAAGTGGTTCCCGGAAACCCCCTAAAACTGCTCAGGGAATGGTACATGCTACCCATCAAAAATTATGAGAGCCAAAAATCTATTTCTAGACATGTATCCATCTATTCACATTATCTCAGTCATGAAAGCTGAGTCTGATAACATTGAAGCACCAGCTGACCCTCAGTATGGGGAAGAATTCTTGGGAATGGGTGCCTAAACCCTATCATTGGAATATCAAGATATCCTTTCTACATGCTCTAAAGTGGAAGTATGAAAATACATGTATCACCCCCATTTTTATCCCTCTCTGGAGTATATCTTACAACTACTTCAGTTAGATGAGGTCATTTCCATGATAGAGCACCCATGTGACATCAAGCCTTTGAGCTTTGGAGAGCCCATATCAAGAGCTCTCACCTCGTTAAAAGGAGAAGAGGAAGAGGATTTGGCAGATGATGAGAAAGAGAACATTAGAGATGCCACTCCTAAATACTAAGAGGGTATCTTTACCACCATAGATGAACTTAGGGAAATAAACCTGAGTATCGAAGAAGACCAGAGATGTAATCTCCTTAGCGCGGCCATGAATTCAATGGAATTTGAGGTATATACATATTTTTTGAAAAAGAATCAAGATTTTTTCACCTGTAATTACACAGAACTTTCAGGACTCAATTTTGAGGGGGTAATGCACCACCTAGGCCTACAAGAAGATCTCTAAGGCCATAATAATGTCTCTAGATGGATGAACCTCACTCTTGCAACCAAGAGAGAGGATTAAGTCAATAAGATCATCAATGAATACTTCATTAGGGAGGTCCAATATGTCATATGTTTGTACAATACAGTCCCCATTAAAAATAAGAACAAACATATCCGCATTTGCATTGATTTCAGAGATCTTAATTGGAACTTCTCGAAAGATGATTTCCAAATCCCAATCTATGAACCATTGATCAATGCGACAGATAGATATGAGTTTATCTCCTTCATGGAATATTATTCTGGATATAATGAAATCATAATGGCCTAAAAAGATGAATAATCCACTACATTTAGAGCCCATTAGGGTGTACATGGTTACAAGTTCATTCCATTTGGTCGAAAAAACCCTAGAGCCACATAAAAAGGTTCCATGCATCGCATCTTCAAACAAATAATGGTGAATTTTGTCAAATTTTATATTGATGTCTTGGTTTTTATATCATGAAATCACTCAAATCACCTCTCAAACCTTCAACACATATTCAGAAAACATAGGAAACATATCCCAAAGACAAAACCAATGAAATGGGCCTTCAGGGTTACTTCAGGAAAATTTCTCGGATTTATCGTACACCATCATGGAACCAAAATTTACCATGAGAAGACAATGGATTTATAGGGATTTCCACCACCCCAAAAAACCACTAAGATGAGATGATTCTAAGTATAATTGAAATATATTAATCCTTTTATAGCCAACCTCATAGTAAAATGTCTACCCTTTTTCATGTTGATGAATATGGGAGCTAACTACCGATGGACAGATGATATTAAAATGGCATTCGACTATCTCAAGTAGTACCTCTTGAGTCCACCAGTGATCATGCCACTGGATGAATTAAGGAAACTTATCCTGAATGTAACTGCCTTAGAATGGTAAAAAGGAGACTTCCTCCCATATAAGAATGATGACATCAGTGAAAACATCCTTTATTATCTCAGCTGAATCATGATCGATACTGAGAATAGATATTCAAATATCGAGGAGAGCTATTTGTCTTTGGTCTATGTGGTCCGCAAGCTTCAAAATAATCGACAGCATAATGAATCCATTTGACATCACAAAGTAATCCACTAATGTATATCCTCATCTATACAATGTTGATCGACTGCCTATCCCGACAGGTAGTAATCTTGCAACAGATTGACATCTGATTTGATCCTCAAATAGATATCACTAGCCAAGCATTTGTAGATTTTATAGCAGAGCATCCCTCAACATGGAACACCTCATCAGATGTAGAACACTCTGATGAAGACATGTTCTCTGTGAAACTGGATTCCTAAACATGGTAAATTTACATTGATGGTGCATTCAGATTTCAGATAGGTAAATGAATCGATGACCCCAAGTTTTACATGTTTGTGTTGGGAGTCATACTCATATCCTCAGAGCAGGATGTTTCATCATATTACTTCCTCATGTCTGGAAGATGCAAAAAAATTTAGGAAGAATAGCATGCACTCATTTTAGGTCAAGAGCCCACACTCTAGGAGCAAGTGTAGCACCTTAAAGAAAAAGGAAACTCAGAACTGTTCATAAAGCAAGTCAGTGGTCACTATGCTATTACGATGGAGGAGTCGATCCCCCTATACGACCATCACCGAGGGATAATGGAAAAGTTCCCCACATAAAATTCATTGACCAATGTTCCCCAGTCTTAGAATTTCTAGGATGATATGTTATCCAATGGAGTAATAGCCATTTTAGACCCCGATCGGGAAGAAATAATTATCATCATTACTCACCATTGAATGGTCTTGTCGAATGTTAAAACTAACGTGTATGAAATCGACGAACTCCACCCTGTCTCTGAGATATATGCACCTACTACTAGCAGGATGACCCCTATTATGAACCACCTTCAAAGGGGGTACCTTTTATTGGATAGGTATGAAAGAGATAAAATACAGAGAAGGGCAGTCAATTTAATCCTATATAGCGACACAATCCAGAAGAAGGTCCTCAACAAGCAAGGCCTTGACAGAGTCCTTCTCATATTCATTGATGTATAAGAGACTGGTGCTGTAATTAAGGAAGTGCATGCTGGAGTGTGTGGAGCACATCAATCAGAACCCGGGCTTTCTAAATATATTTGAAGGCTTGGATACTATTATCCCACCATGGAATGGGATTGCACGATCATTACCAAGAAATTCCACTCCAACCAAATTCATGCCAAATTCATTCATCATCCCCATAGCTACTTCACCTAGATAAGTACTGGTAGTTGTTCTACATATTGGGAATGGATGTCATGAGACCATATCCTCCTGCCACGGTCCAAAAAATTCAAATCTATTCTCCTGGTGACCAATTTTGGTTTCCATGTGGGCAGAAGCTTCACCCCATAAAGAAGTCAAGGAAAGAAGCATCCTCATCTTTGTGAATGCCAACATCGTCACCAGATTTGGTGTTTCTCATATAATGCTGATAGAAAATGACACCAACATATGCTCTGCCGAATTGAAGAAACTAAATAATGAATATGGTATCAAAACCAACCGTTTATCCTGCCACCATGCGGCAGATAACATATAGATATAGGCCTTCAACAAGACATTATCTAACATACTCTAGAAAATGGTTGATATGGATAGGAAGTCATGGAAACAACACACTTACATGCCTTGCAGGGCTATCAAACCACAACTCGCACCGCTACCCATGCCACTTCATACTCATTAGAACACATAACGAGATTAATACTACCCATTGATATCTAATTTCCATCAAACCATGTTTCTATTCCTGACTAACTATCTGATGATGACAAAGGAGAAACAAGATTTGACGAATTATATCGAATGGATGAGAAGCGGTGGCACAATTCTCAACACCCCGACGTTTATCAAAATTGGATTTCATGAGCATTCAATAAAATGGTTCTTCTTAGGTCATTCCTTGAATGGGAATAGGAATTGGTCCTCCAAACCCTAAGGATACGTAGAAAGAATCCACTAATGATGGATCCAATGTCGGTGGGATCATACATCATATAAAAGGTATACAGCAATGGAAAATTTTCTCGTATCTCCCTAGATGGAAATCTCACCACCACTCCTATAAGCGTGATATTTATGAATAAATATTATGTGTGACCATAAAAGAAATTTTTGTCTAAGCTGCAGGACTTTAAACTGCCAATCCCAGAATTTCCATACTTTAGTATAATAAACCACATTAAAGAGTATCCTTACCGTAAAATGTTAAAATGCAAGGTACATCGTCCATGCGATAAGAAAATAAACTTTGTCACACCAGTCTGAACTCTAGGACCTTAAAACAAGATCCAATAATCTTAACACTATGATTTTAATCCACGTAAGATTTTCCACTTGAGGTGCTTGAATGAGGCTCCCAACCTCATTCACGTCAATTCTGCTTCAAAATCATAGCATGATCCCCAATTTGGAAGTGAATACAGCTGGTTCAAGATCTATCACCCAAAAACCTAAATAATGAACTACTTACTTCATGACGATAAACATAATAGTAAATCTTTTTGAACTATAAGATGTTAAATTAAAATTTCCCCTCCCCTTTACCGCACGACATTAAACTGCATGGTGCTTCATCCCTTAAACTTGAAAATAAACTATCTCACACAATCTTGATCTCTATGACCCTAAAACTAAGTGATCTATGTCCACGTTTAAAGACTTTGAACTATATAATGATATAATGTCATCACCTGAGAAAACATTGGTCTCCCTGAATTTTTCTTCTATTGTGCCACATTCAATGAACTATGTACGACTTCATTCCTACCCTCATAGGAAATGTAGAAAGGCCAAGATATCGGTATCCTATCTCAAAAACCATGAAAAATATCCTCCCTTTTACGTAAAAATAATATTTGTGAAAAAAGCCCCTTTGATATACGTGGGCCTTGAGAACTACATACGGTTTGATTCCTGGGCATGTAGGATACATAATGATGCTGAGATTTTTTTATCTTGGCCCAACCACCACAAAGAAGAAGAAATAATGATGACCATCATCCTTATCGCATGATGTTAAACTGGATTATACACTATTATTTTCATGTAGATTCACCTCCGTCCTTACCGAAAGACATTAAACTACATGGAATCCCTTTTCACGGTTGGTCGACATCAACCTTACCAAATGATTTTAAACTGCACGGAGCCCATCCATACAGCACGACCATAAACATCATGGTACAAGTCACAATCCGCTCAAAATACATTGTAAACCTTGACGGGAATACTCATTCCATAATTTTATGCATCCTTTAAATGCATCCGACTCCATGACCTGGAGGATTGCAGATATTCATAATCATTCAAGTCAATTAGAAGTGGAAGTTCATCGACCTGTGAATTCCTTTGCACGACTTTGCATCCATTCCCTCAGTGGTTCTTCATATTGATTTTCCATGTACGTCTAATAATGTATTATATTTTTCAGGGGTCAATCATCCTATATCTATATGGTTACTTGTCCTAGAGACCCTGTGTCACATTTCCTGATCAGAATAGTTCTTGAGAAATGGTTTACATTTTTGTCCCCTTCATGTCCAGATGTTTCCATGGTTCCACTACCTAGTTATCTTTTGTATCCAATTGTGGTATCTAGTATAATCTACTTCAATGACATAACATTGGAGTTGTGGAGCATTACCAAAATGGAAAATTGTAGTTTGGTTGGTTCTTGTATGCTCCGACACATTTCCCTCCATCTATTTGACTTTTTGTCATGGGAGATCCCAAATCATCATAATAATTCAATTCCATCATTTGTTGAAGTTCATGGATGTAAAGAAACCATTGTATTATTATGAATACCATAACCTCTAGGGCTTTTCATATATATCTCCCCTATCTTGTCTACTAATGGAAAGTCTTCCTTAGGAGACACTCTTTATAACCTCGTATTCTCAACGGCCTCAGAGCCCTCATATCATTTCTCATGATCCAAGAGGACCAAGAATCACAGTTTACACTATCTTCATCCTTCCCACATCTTGGACATGTCAGGGTATTTAGACCCAATTACCCATTAATCAAGAGTGACTCTTACTGCAGCATTCTTATCACATGAAGATAAAATGAACAGAGCACACCCTCACTACATGACGATAAACTACTATTTCCACGTACCTTGTCATTTAGAAATGTCATCAGTTATGAGATTTTATATAGAAATAATAAAAATGAAATACCCCACATCCTTACCGCATGATGTTAAACTGCATTGAGACAGTCATCGCCACCTGATGTTAAATTGCATGGAGACTATCCTCACCACATGACGTTAAAATGAATGGAGACCATCTATTCCACATGACATTAAATTTCATGGAGACCCTCCTTTCCATATGACGTTAAACTGTACAATCTCGAAAGAAATCTTCATGAGTTTAGTCGAGAAAGAATGGATCCTTCTATTTTGTAGTGTATGGGTCAAACTTGCACGAATCATCATCTCACACCTGTGTTAGAGGGATTACTTCACCCATTTCCAATATATCATAGCAAAAAATCCCCTCTAATGTCCAGACACCCCACCTTATGGATCACACATTGTAACCAGTAAGAACTGGACTATCATAAACCACCTCTGGGGGTCCTGAATTCAAAATTCCATGAAGATTCCCAATAATAACGAGAGTACAAACATTGACTGAAGGACACTATTGCATGAATATTCGTACTATTACCATAGCAGCTCTGCATATTGATCACCAAGGCCCATCTTCTAATGGCATTTCATCCTTAGGAAATGATTATTTAAGAATGCTTCCTGGCCTCTGAGACCGTATATCCATCCTAGGATTCATAAAAACTCTAATCAACAGTATAAAAACCCTTCCACAATCATGTTTGAGTATGGTTGGATGTTTTTGGTTAAATTTAAAAGAATTTGGGAAATCTGTTCCATTTTGAATTTATTTCCATGCTTCATGGATTTAAATTATGTCAAGCTCTAACCCTCCTTTACAATGAACAATTGTGAGTCAGAGTGGTTTTGTATCCATATCCAAATTGACATGGATGTACGCAAACACTTCAGACACCATTTCTCTATTAAACCACCATCAATTTTCTTCATCATTCGAACATCCATGAATATAAAATGAATTTTAGAAATAGACAATGATTGACTTAATAACACCATTGTACATCTATGCATACCATTCCCTTATTGGCTCTGCATATTTATTTCACCTAGCCTGTCTACCAAAGGCAAGTCTTCCTAACGTGCTTACATTCCGACCTATGTATGCCTATATGGCTCATGTTCCCCCTGGCATGCCCTAAATGCAATTCAAACATGAGTGAAAAAATTCTCCCCATATATGTATGAAAGGTATTACAACATCCACAATCAGTAAAAACAACATCGGGTACCTTGCAACACCACATCTAGTCATTGATGTTTGACCTAAAACATCAGTAATGATAGTATTGTTTGCAAGACATTAAACCGCTCACAAAAACTGGTATGAAACTCATCAAGATGAAAACCCACAAAGAGAATCATGGGAAAAAACTGAGTATCTACTCTCCAGGGCTACACCTTATATGGACTAAACAAAAAATGGAGCAACAAAAACTCAAGGGGCACAAAGCCCATTAGGTCTATCCCATGCAAAGGGAGGCCAAATAAAAAGATGAGCTATACCCACTAAGTCCACACTAAATGGTCCAAGGAAAAAATTATGGTATCATCAGAAGTGAAATAGTGTTTTTACATTCATCATATGAGACCCTAAACCCTATCAAATGGTGACTGCTGATCCCCGTGGATTATGAAATTTTTTGAGCTAAATTCAGTGATCCCAGCTTACTGATATCAGTTCGTGGTTCAAAATTTACATATACCAAAAGTGATACTAATAGGAAGACGTATAGAAGATGTCTTTAAAAGATAAAATTTGTTACATGATGTTCATTATGAATAGAGTAACAATCCCAATTTGGAATCTCTACAGAGTAAAAAGGGGGAGAGTACATGTTGTAATTTGGGAAAAAGCTACAATAGGGCCCTGTTCACCTTTTATAAAATAATGGTGAGTGATTTTTATGGGCCATTGATAGTATGCTCCAGGGAAGTTCTCTCATCCATATCATCTTCATTCATTGTATGAAACCGCTCCCTGAAAACATTAATGTCGCGTCCCTTTTTCTAAACATCTTCATAAGTTGAACATGAAGGAGGTTTTTTGTCCCATAAACATGGATGAACTGGATTCAAACTACCTCCGATCCTCTTCAGAATCTACCACCAAATCATGATCCTTCACTTCCAAGTTCATCAGATGACCTATTGTTTCCGAAATATTAGAGAACATTTCTGCATGGTCTAGGAAAAATTGAACCTGGTCAAATTTTCCTTATAGGAGATGAGGTGTCCTTAGGAAAACTCATTTTTGTAAATAAGAGAGTGATGGTGCTGGTAATCAAATCATCAAAAAACTATCTTAGTAAATAATCACTGCAAGATATCACTCTCGTGAGTGAAATTGGCCAGGGTTGTCTCCGAGGAAAATAATGCAACTGGCACCATGCCTCTTTGCACACCACCTCGTGTGTTTTATTACATCATCACATTGATCCTCCTCTGCAGCAAAATACTTAATAATAAGAAACATCACTAGAGGGGTGGATAGGAAGCTAAAGCTAGTCACCCAAGGTGGGAGGCTCTCCTTTTCTAAAGATGGACTAGCCACTAATGCTAGATAGGGAGTAATAACCATAGCCTCTGAGATGATAGGTGATACTTGGCAGGTACTATTCCCATGATGATATTTTGTTATATTTTTAGGAGGGTAGCTATCTAAATAGCTCCCCACCGAAATGTGTTTCACTAATGAAATACCATCTAAATGATTTTGATGATGGATCGAGTTCCTTATCATCCTTAAAGAGAGAGAAGTATGTATATCCATATGGGTTACGGAAGGAACCTAAGCATAAGTTGTCGTTGTTTCACCACTAAAGTCAAAGGGAATGTGTTTTGTTTCTCTCTGGGAAGGAACGACACAAGAATCATTCAAGGGTTTATATACCTACCGAACTAGTTCTCTCAGTATCCCCCCAGGTAACAATCAACCCACAGTTGGTCATACTCCAGTGATAGGAAGGTGGGTGCAGTTGTGGTACGAATTATGATCACTCAAGAAGCACCTGTGTGCATAATTATATTCCAAAACTGATAGAGAACAACAAGATATCATTCTCCCCTTAGTTGAATGACCATAAGAAACACAATCTGGTAATGGATTCCAAAATTTCTAGCAAACCGATAGGAGAGGTAATGTTCATAGATAACTACCCTATCTACATGGGTGGTGGGTATCCCATCCTAAATATTGATGAGGTGTGCACATTAATTAAAAAAACATCCCTGTAACCCCTCAAGGATCCCTGAGGAGTATGATGTGGTGCGATCAATAAGTAATAATATTTTTTCATCATCCCGACCGCGTCAGAAAGGGTCAGTGTCGGGGTAAGAACGTCGAACATGATTATAAGTGCATGATGAATGACATAATTTAGAACCCATGCAGTATGCCGATACTAATAATTGGAGAAGTGTACATCTATCCTTCGATACAAGAATTTGATCCTTCCTCTGAGACAGTGTGGATAACTGCCTTCCTGAATATTCCATAATAATTCATAAAGTCAGATGAAGGTATGAAGTGCCAAATTTATAGATTGAACCTCCACCAGTATGGTTGCGAGTATCAAAGTGTAGGCTCGGACCCTATTGTATACATCACGAGATGGGAAGGGCCATCCGCATAAGAACATGGAGAATAAATCTGCAATCCTAAGATCAGGTGAGATGACAAGATGATGCTTGTACACCCATGATGTATACCTCCCATTATCAAACGCATCACACTATGACCCAAAAGTTTGGAGGGATTGATGGGTTGGGTGAGTTTGACTAGGGCGTGCCTTTGGCCTAGGCTTGTGTTTCTGTAGGAATAACCCTATCTATGCTTATAATGGGATGAGGTAATGGGACACGATAGGATGACCCAGCAATACCTCCACCGAAACCACCAAACTCATCGCGAAATGAGACATGTGATTGGTATCATGCCATGTGGCATCAGCTGGGAGAAACTAATCGTAAATTTAACCAAGGATAGGATGACATGCATGCTGGTAGATGTCCCATAAAATGATCCCCACTTCTCCATAATGTAGGTGAATGGTTTTGGTACTCAAACACTTGCAACTCAGTGATTTAGGAATGATTTATCCTGGAGATATTATTTCGAACTAAGACACCTAGCCTTCCATGTGCAAGCCCACTGCGTCCCATCGGTCCAGCCACTCCAGATAGATTTGATGCACCCAGAACACCCATGACCTCTCATTAGAGAAGAATACGTATCCTGTTATTCCCACGTAGCTCTTCGTCTGCCTCTAGGATTTTCACAGGAGATTCTAATGATAGATGGGTATTCTTAGACATCTAGTCCTAGAACACCATCACTACACTCGCAGTTTCCATGAGTCCATACTAAGCCTCGTAGGATGAAGATGTTCTCCTGAATTGAAGTGTCAATGATTTATCGTATTGGTAAAATTTTGACATGGTCATGTCCTCGAGGTGCCTCTAAATATATAAAAGGAATTTCAAGGTCATGAAGCGGTAGAGGTACATTTGTGGGAAGAACAAAACTGTAAAGTGGAAACTGTAAGAATAACAGTTAAGATAAGAGCTCTTCCCTTACAAAAGCCCTATGAAATATGTTGTGGGGATTGATGTGGGTATGAATAACATCATCATCATTCCATTCCTTGGATGCCCTTATCTTTATCAATCATGCAATGGATTGTGGAGGAACCATGTTTTCTTCCGGCATCAGGATACCATATCAAGGATTAATCCAAAGAATAATATACAGGCAATGCCCAAATGATTGGAGAAGGTTTCACAAAAGGAATGCCCAGCGTACTGCCCCGAGATTTGGTTCTTGATACCCATATTCCGCAATATAGTGATATGTGGAAGAGGTCTACGACATCCTAGACCATGGAGCGATGGCCCACAATCTGCGTACCATGCCCCTACGAGTGTTCTCAAAATTCAGGACATAAAATGATGCTTGAAATGATATTTTCTTAGAATGAAGGATAATTCCAGTCTACAGATCACTGAACCACTTAGAGTTTTCCCTACACATCCCCCCGTGAATTAATTTTTATTGTTTTTAATGTTTATTTCATAGAAGGTAACATAGTTCTTTGATGGGGTCTAGTGGGTATGAATTGTTAGGAACTAAAAACTGAAAAGTAAATGGATAAAATTTATACCTAAAATTGGTAATCTGCAAACTATTTCCCCTATTAGGATGCAATTCCCATGAACTAAGGTGCATATTCACCTTCTTCGATATAGCAAGCCATGTGGAACTCTCCTACACAAGCGAAGCCCTCACCGGTGAAAATCCCAACCCCCACCACTTGAACGGACTCCAGTACCACATTCAAATTTGGTATGTATAAAAAAATAAAAGTCATGTACCACTCATGTACAGGGGATTCCCCTCAGTCTCCATACCACATTGGTATGTGGATGACCTCACCCACCACGTCGCACCTACCTACACAAAGGGAACCACTCCACATATAGCCATGTAGTTTTCCAAGGCGTTTGGTTTTTCCATCCCCTAAGTCAGATAGGGCCCTTCCAATTCATTCTAATAATCCATATTACCCACAAAATCTAATCCATCTACACCAATTCAAGGCCTCTCTCGAAGCCACCGGACCAACAGGATGAATCCTTTGAGAACATTAGTGCAAACTTCAGAGTTAACATTCCCATGGTAGGTGGAGACAAAGGGGTTTCCCCTTCCCTTGAGAAAATATCTAGAGAACTCCTAAATTCACATACCCACAATAGTGCAGATTCTGAGTACGAGAGCCCCTTTCTACCTGTCCACTATTCAGGATTGAGTGATCCTGCTCGGTTTTCCTTTCAAGGAGCATTGGCGGTGAACACTTCTCCACTCCCCTAGAAAGAGTGATTGGGAATCCTTATCGGAGTAAGTCCCACTACATACTCTCCGGACATCAATAGCCTTTCCACATTAATGCAGGAAGGTTCATTTTTCTGTGCCCTTTCCCACGATCACCACGACCTCTTCTATTGTGGGATCTCCCCCCTCCACCAACAGGGAAGGAGGTGTGTGCCTTGTATAATATTTCACACCCTCTTGTTTCTCACACTGAGCATGAATCATGTGGGCTTAGAGGTTTTTAAGGATTAAAATATTATCACATGATCCAAAAAATGTGGACTTTGATCCATTCTATGGCATGGTATGAAAGACACTTCCATAAGGTTAAAGCCCTACCCCAATCGGTTCTGACCTCCCTCATGTCAGTTCACACCCATGTGAACTATGAGAACTCATATTCCTAACCAAATCAGGATATGTAGGAAACATGCCAAAGGGCCAGAGCTGAAAAGGGTTCCCATTATAATAGGGCTTACTAGATTATGTTCGCATCCAATTGGTAGATTCAATGTGTAAGCCCCATGTAACCAAATTATGTGGATTCTGATTCCTCTCATGGGGATATGTAGGGAGATCGTATTCCAGGTATGATCCAGACACTCAAGTGACTCATTATCCCCCTTGGATGACAATAAACTCTAGAATTCCATATTTTAAGGATTGATACAAGTGTTGTCTGAACAAACTGAATGATCCGCAGAATCACTAATCTAACGAGGGATGGTAATCCTCAGATGTTGATGGTTCTGGATCCCTGTGTATACCTATTTCCTGCCACTCGGGGGTAATCATTGGATACTATGCTTGGGGATAAACCAATGATCCATGAACATATGAACACATCATAAAATTATACGAGAGTACTAGAATAGGCAATAATTCCCCCCAAATGGGTGCAATAGGCCCAACATCCCATCCTGTCGACTAATGTGATTTCTTAAGTGTTGTTTGCCATATCATACAATGAGTGCCTAGCTTTGGAAACCAGGTCCTTGGATATTTGGATACAAGAACTGTTGGGAGTTTCGGCTCTTGTGAATAAACCCGTTGGAGACTAGGAGAAGTCACCAAGATTGGGAACCTGATAGAAATGATTAAAAAGTACTGACTCCTGTTAATCAGACATAGGAACCCATCATGTTCTCATTCACCGGGAACATATTATTAATAACCAAAATTACAATGGGATGCTGAAAATTATAAAAATTAATTAATAATAATATTAATAGTACATGTTAGTTTTGTAAAACTAGGTCTAGAGTGTAATGAAATCTACTTAAGGAACTTGACATTGTATATAAAGAAATACATACATAATATTGAATGTAAAACATGATAATCCATGTGTTTTATGTAGTGAAATAATAAAGTGGTTTAGCATGATATTCAATATATCAAATAAATTAAATTTATTCAAAAAATAATAATTTATAAAAACTATAAGTGTAACATTATACCCCCCTTAAAATTAATGTATCCCTCGAAATCCATCTTGGTTGTCAATGATTTTATTCTTGAATGTTAAATTCATAAAAACCCATGTCATATAAATTAATGGGAAAAAATATTTAATAAATGAAATGATTGAAACAAAAAAACTACCAAAAGTAACTCACAGCTATCATTATATATATGATAGCATATGTAGGAAGTGAAAATGTGTACATTAAAGTGAAATCTAAATATAAATTTCTGATGGAAAGTTATATAAAAAATAAACAAGAGAATGCTAAAGTCACAAATCATAAATGACAGATTCATGAAATGGATGTTGATATCATCAAAAATGATGATAATAGTATAAAATTTCATTAAATGAAACATTCTGTAAATATGAATAATTTTTACTAAGTTATATAAATACATTATTTCATTCTATTTTATATGATGAATCTCACCCTTTGGTTATTTCCTGACAATTTTTCATGTTACCTATTACTTAGAAATTAATATAAATTTATTATTCCAAAGGCACTAATATATAATAAGATCTCTATGTTGAATGATAATTCACTCCATCTATGTTTAGATATTATCACATTAAAAAGTTTACCACATGTTAGCCAATATTCATAAATCCCCATATTGTGAGATAATACATTAATCTCTAAAACATCGATTGATTTTTATCTTAAATAATTCTATAAATTGTTATCCATATAACCATTACGAAAGTTGAAAAACCAAAAAAATTATAAATAAGATCCCAAAATTTATGAAAATAATCCTATCATTGATCCCATATATATCATAAATTATCCCTTGGTTGTAACATACAAAAAATGTGAATACATTTATAATTTTTTCTTCTAAAACGAGATAATAACCATAATTACCTTAAATCCTCATTGAAAACATGCATAATTACTTATTAAAAATGTCATTAGATAAATTTAATAAATGAAATGATTCCATGAACATGAACCATGATAGCATAATCCATTCTTTCGACAAATCCTTTATTAATTCTAAGGTCATCATTAATGTCTATTTTCCTTATTCATGTCCTACATGTCATTATAAAAAAATAATTTTCTCTAAATCAAGAACATGTTGAGGACATCATTCCATTAATAAAAATATAACCTTTCAATTAAATAAATTAACTATGTCAACAACATCATTCAATATATTTTTAAAAATAATTAATGGAAAACATATAATTCATTATTCATATAACATAATCAATGAATTACAAAACATATACACATCATTCATCCTATATTTTTCTTAAATTATTACTCTATATTCAAAAATATTATTCCATAACACCCATTTCCAAAAATAGGAAATATAAATAATCTCATAAGGTTACTCAACCTCAATTTATTCATGCTTCTTATGTTTAATATACACAATATTGTTTGAACAACCCATACTATTAACATATATTTTGTTGTTTTTTTATCTTCAGTAGTATAATCAATTCATGTACCACCTTCATCATTCTCATCATTAGATTTCATCTTTGGAAATATATTTTTATAATCCCTATATATCCCACATATATTAAATTAAATGTTCACTATGTTTCTTCTAGTTCCAGCTTTTATCAAAAACCATAAATCATAGTGTTGGAGAAATGGCATATACGAAGACAATATAATAATTAACAATTACACATAGGATTCCTAAATCCTTAAAACTACCTTTTAATTTATGGAGCTTAAGTATTATAATTAGATACATCCCTAAAAAATCCTAATAAATATTTGTAGGGTTCTTAGTAATTTTTTGCCATCCTATTTTCATAAGGTTGACTACGTATTTCCTCCCATATCAACTATAGTGTGTTTTGATTAAGGTATAGGGATATTACAATAACATTGATAAATATATAATACATTAAAAAATTACATGTTCATGGATTGTAAAATATTAATTTCAACGAAATCTTATACGAATATTCTATGAATTTTGTGAGAAATATTTACATCTCCCTTAAATATCATCCCCATTATAAATCCTACATAAAAACATTCTTCATAACATAGGAAAAGGAAACATAATAATGTGGTGAGATCATATGCTCAGTAAGGGTGAAAAATTGTGACATGTAAGAAAATCATGGGGATAAATGAATAAGAAAATGGTATTAAAATTATAATATCATACAACCTGATTAAATGACAATATGAAAGTGTCATTGAAAAAATATTGGATTTCATAAGACAAAAATCATAAGGTAATCAAGAAAATAATCCATGAAATCATAACACAGGGCAAATACATGGAACATTTTTTAGAATCATAAACAAGAAAAAAGCATTACCTATTCCAATTCATATTGACAAAGCTTATCTGGGCACTTTATGCGTACTACAGCAATTGGGAAGGATACATCATAACCCCTGGTCATAGTCCATTTATTATAGTGGATTTGGTTTCCCCTTCTTCCTAGAGTTGATCAATCACATTGAAGAGTTCCCATCATAACCATATGTGATATAAATCATTAAAATTGAATTAAATGGATATATAGCTCTCACCCATAATAATGTCTACAATGGGTACACCCAGTGCTATATAGGCCTCCCCATTTTATAATCTATAAGGTGGTTACTCGAATCAATCTATGTTACCCCATCATATTATCAATAATGAGAATACCCTAATCTAACTAGAAAAACCTATCATATTAGCTATAACAAGATTACTATACACTGACTAGGAAACCCCTTAATAGAATTTCTAATTAGCTAATCCTATGCTCTATAGGCCACACAATCATATAATCTATAATACTCTTACCCCAATCTATCGAGGAAACCCCAACATATAATCAATTTCTATAAAGTACAACATCAAAAAAGAAAAAATATCTTTTATATCATCCTAAAAAACATTAAAATAATTTTTCTTAACCTATGGAAAATAAATGGTTTTTTTCGGTGTCCTTGAAACATGATTATCTCATGGAAAAGAATTGGTTTTAATAGAAATCACATTAAAACATGTTTTACTGATGGAAAAGAAACAAGTAGCATCCAAATTAATCGATCAAAAAATATACCATTCATAGATAAAATATGGTTGGTATCCATGGATCATATAACTATTAAATCATCGTCTATTTGAAATTATTTAATCATGGATGGAGATTATTTTGAAATACCACTTAAAGACAACTTTTCATTAAATTTCACTTTCAAAACATATATATGAACTAATAAAAATAATTTAATATATTTAATATGAAAAATATCACATCCAATTTAAAAATATCTTTCTAAAACATAAAACATTTTCATTTTAAAGTAACAATGAAAACATAGTAAATGGTATTAAAACCATTTTTGACACCCTTTAAAACATAAAAAAAATATATAAACCTTTTCCTATGATAACTAATTTTAAAAAAATAAATGTAAAAATTATTGGGAATAAATTATTTCTTAAAAATTACTTGTCAATACCCAAAGTAATCATCAATGAAATTACGGACAATACAAAGGTTAACTTCGTACATGGTAAATATTCATTTTTTTCTACGTATAAATATTATAAAATATATTTCGTTATAAAATTATAATGGAATCATTTTAAAACAAATACTCTCTAAAAAATAAAACTAGTATAAAAATTTATTCTAAAAATCATTTTAAAAAATTTTTGAATTTTTTTTTTCAAAAACATGGTTACTAAAAAACATATTTCTATCTGAAGTCATAAATAAGTTCATATATTCTTTAAAACATTTTATTAATTATCTTAAGTACGAAATAGTGGAAAATATGAACAATTATTGAATGTATTATGTATTACTATATGATAAAAATCATGACAATTATTTAGATAAGGATTATAATATTTTATCAAAATCTGTATAATCATAAATAATTTTGATAAATGATGAGATTGTAAAAATAAACTCTTACAACCATTATAACTTTATATAAATATCCCCATGAAATAATTAAATTACATGAATAATTGAATATAGTTAAAAGAATAATAATAATGATATATGACATCAAATAGTATTATATAGGCCATGTAAATTTATATAGGTT
Organism: Viscum album; assembly: GCA_963277665.1. Taxonomy (NCBI): domain Eukaryota; kingdom Viridiplantae; phylum Streptophyta; class Magnoliopsida; order Santalales; family Viscaceae; genus Viscum; species Viscum album. Next base: position 873,571,267 of record OY728125.1, read on the forward strand.
CATATCAAAACATTTATCTCAACCTAATATAATTGGGAAAGAATTACCATACATATTCGGTGAATTTTGAACCATAAAACAAAGGAAATAGATATCACAAAATTGAAATTTCAATAACCAGAAATATAATAATAATAACAATATTGTACATTCATGTAAATTATATACACCACATAAAATAATCGAGTGGGGAATAAGGTAATAATCTCACAATAAAAGATTGAGAATATTGAATCCCTTTATTCCTTGAGTAACATAAGAATCATTAAATACATAATTGGATAATATAAATTAAAACATTTAATATAAATAAATTAAGAAAACTCATGATATATTAATTAATATTCTAATATATACACCAAACAATAATAATAAGAGGTGAATATAGCATATATCTCATAAAAATAAAAGTGGGACGAAAAAACAATTGGATTAAATATTTTATATCTTCATACATGTTCAATATTCATATATATAAAAAATAATTTTATTATAAATCTACAAAATAAATATATTATTATATCTCATAGAATATATTATTCTATTATTAAATTTTATAACATGTTATTAATAATTCCATGATAAATTTACATTTTGGGTAATAACCACATTGTCATTTGTATATCTTTTCTCTTTTTATTCATTATACACTTACATATATCATGATTTACTTATTCCAAGAATGTAAAACATGATATAAATATTTTTAATAATCTATTATAGATAAAAATATTAAATGAAATATTTTGTTCTCAAAGACGATATGTTGTAACAATGCATGAATGTTGTTTCCATTTTCTTGTCATAGTGAAAGAAAGAATGTAAATAATTTATATATATATACTATAATTTCTGAATAATTATTATTATATATATATTATATAAAATCACTAATATCATCCTTACTATATTCCATTTAATGTTTGAATAAATCACGATATTTTATTGAGTTTTTAGTTCATACGTCAACAAATTAAGATATAATATGTCCACAAAATAGAAAAAAATCAATTAATTTTAAAATTATATTAAAAAATCATAAATATATCATAAATATCATAAGTAAGATATAAATGTATAAATTATATCCTTATTTTGTACCATAAGAGTTGGTAATGGAAGAATGAACAACATTTGTTTGTAAGGCGATAGTCTGCCATATGGATGATGTTTTAGGATATTGATGTTATTATTCAAGTATTTAAAATAATAATTTAGGTTTAGAAAAAGAAAATAGAAAAATAATAATTTTTGAAGGAAATTATATCTTTTTTGGGTAATTATTTTTGGTTTCCTCAAATGGACTGATGTGGTTTTCATTATATAAAAAGTATTTGTTCATTGATGTGTAAAAAAATTTTGAAAAATAATATGATATTGTTTTGGCTTAGGAAAAGGTGTTGAGAGGAGTGAATCTTTTTGCGGTGAGTTCCCATTTTGAATGTAGAATGGGGTACATTCTTTTCAATATAAAATTATATACACTATTGAGTGGTCTCCCATACATATTATGCCTCAAATAATTGGTTACGTTTTTCCTTACGATGGTTTTTGGTATAAATATTTCCCAGAAATGTATTTTGATCATTTAGCTATGTTATTTATCCTCATAAAATACTATTTAACTAATTAGTAATATTGTCTTTCCCTTAATAGATGAAATTAATATTAATTACTTTCACTATCATTTTATGTAAAATAATAATAATACAATATTAAAAATTAAATGTTATTATTATTTTAAAAATAAAATAAATATTTCCAATTTATAATCACATAATTGTAATAAATTAATTTACAATTCTTCCCATGGGTAGGATAGGATGATGGATTTTGGCTAAGGGTAGAAGGGTCGTCACGTCATCGAACTCCTAATCTAATAGGGAACTCCTCCTAGATCAAGTACATTGGGCCTACCGGTTCACACAGAGATACTACCAACTAACCGTGAACTGATGTGATACTCATCCTTGATAAGTACCATTTGGAAAGCTGGGTCACATAGATCCACTTCCCACCATGGGAATACCAGGTCAAACATAGTTGCTTCCTACCTTGGTATAATTGAGAATTTCCTCCGATCGAGTATCATCAATCTTCCAGGTCACACAGAGCCGCTCCCCATCATGGGCCAGCTGGGTCACACATAGCCGCTTACCACTGGGCTAATTTTCAAGTAGTCTTCAGGTCTCAACCATCCGTAGGGTTCCATACATAGTGTGTGTGCGAGAACTGCTCCATAAGACACTCACTACATCTTAATAACCATGGAATTCACCACAATGTATGAAAAAAGATATGTCTCTTTAAGAGAGTCCCAAAATGGCAAATGACTCTTTGATCAGATGCATGATTTGTAAGATACGACTGTTTTAGTGCCGAGGGCCCAATTTGATTCATATTTGATCAAACTTGAAAATGCCTAATTTTCTCCAAAACTCAGGTGGAGTATCCCAAAATGGATGCCCTAGTACTAAGGGTCCTGATGCTATAGACTGTTCATCAAATGGATGTGCGATTCTGATGTCAGTGTGTGTTTCATGTGATAATTCGACAATGGGTCTGGCTCTGGTCCACCTTAGTCAGACCGGCCCGAACCAGATTGGCACGAGCTGATCTAGTTGATCCTGGGATGACTCGTCCAGACTTGGATCTGACCCAACATAGGACATGTCGGCCCATTGGGCCAAGCCCAACTCAGCTGTGTCAGGAGTCAAGTCGTTGGGCCATGGGCCGACCCATGGGTCCGTGAGTCAGCCTGCTGGGTGGCGTGTCTGTTTTTTTGATCGACCTGGTGGTGCCACCTGCACGACGGAGTGGTTCGCCAGGGACACTTGGATGTGATGCATCCGATTAGGGCTGATGAGGCATTGGGCCACATCAGCGTGTCAAACCCTCGGGGGGGGGGGGTTTGACCTTATGTGGTGCCACGTGGCGCTGTAGGTCTTCCACACCACTGCTAATGGGCCGCAGTCCTCTACACCAAGGCCGATGGGCCACTTTTACTTTTGGGACCCCGCCGATGGACTAGGGGTAGTTTTCAAGGCACGCTGCTGGTGCATGCCCCTTCCACTGGTCGCTGGTTTACCAGCGGACCTTTTCTCCCACCACAGCCATCGTAGGTCGCATCCCTGCTACTGCGTGGGTGGACCTTTGGGGGAGTGCCCCTCCTCTGCTCTATCGCAGCCTGGGGTAGGGGCCTGACTTCAACCAGACACACGACTGGTGCCACCACATGCCACTGCCACACCTTGTGCACCACCATCGCCGCTGGTGTCGCTGGCTGGGTGTTTGTCAGGCCTTTGGTCACACACCTGTGTTCCACATTCCTACACCATCAGAGTTTTCAGTTTCCTGGGATCACACACGTTTCTAGGGTAGGCCCTACGTTTGGATGTATCCAACATCAAGGAAAAGAAGATAAAAAATACTGCACGACCAGTGGGGCTCGAGCCTTGTTCATGTCTGCGCGCACCATTCGAGTTAAATATAATCTCGTGGGAGTTTTGGAGAAATTTTTAACTAAATTTCATGCCCCCATTTCAATTCACAACCCTAAAGATAAAGCACAATATCCTGCATATAAAAATAAAATAAAACAATAGTTCATCTTGTTTGTGAGTTGATCTGTTCTTATATTTCTATAAAGAGAGGAAGGGAAAACCAAAATAATCGCAACACCCCTACCTTGAAACATTGGAGAGTGCTCGCAGTTGTGGGAGTCTTGTTGTTCTTCGTCTCCACAACAAGCCGCCGCCGCCACCGCTCGAACGTCAAAATATCTTTTGGGTTTAGGTGTCGCACATCACCTCCTACTAGGGTCGGTTCTATCCTCTAAGGGCTCGACTTTACGGCACTCTAATATAACATTGCTGCTTGGCGAAGCATGCCTAATACCCCTCCCCCATGCTTAATATTTATATGAGATGTGGAGAGTAGGTATCAACCAGGGGAGTTATTGGGGTTCATTATTAAGATGCTTCCAAATTTCCCACATCATTGTGGTTACTTTTATTGGAGGGTCATTACATTTATGGGATTGACACGTCTTCGGTCCCACCTTACCGCATGTTTATTTGTGGAATAGAATAAAATAAAATAATAATGTTATTTTATTTATTCTATTAAAATGTTCTAAAAATAACTTTTTCTCCAGACCTACTACAGTCGAAGAGAAACCTCTTTTAATGAATCCCAACACATCAGATTCAATAGTGCCCTCAGATTTTTAATATGAGAAACATTTCAAAAGCTAGAAAACTCCGCTCACACGTTTACTAAACGTTGTAGAAAAATAGATCAGATATTCATTCCGGGAACACTGGGCCTCAGAATCATGCACCTTCAATTATTGCAGACTCATTATGTTCCATATAATTAAAACAATTAAAATTTACATGGGAAATCAGGACATTAAATTTAATTAATTTATGGAAGGTTATTTATAGTATAGTTAGAGAAATTCTTTATTAATTTATAAATAATTCTTTTTTCAATCAGTGTTATAAAATATTAAAAAATATAAACCATGAGATAAATTTTAACAATTTTTTCTCCCAATGACGACTATATTTAAATATGTTTATATTTTATTAACAAAATTTCTTAAAATAGTTCAATTTATGATGTTTAACTATGTAATGATAAAAGACAATTTGATTACAACATAAAAATATTATCAGTGTTTTGGAGGATTCATTTTAGGTTAATAAAATTAATGAAATACCATAATTAACACATTATTTTTTTGGGAACCCCTTTTATAATTTTTATTAATTTTATAGTATTTTCTACACAACGTGGTGGAATTAACATGATATATTATATATAATATTATTATTTTATATTGATTATTACCCAAAAAATATATTATAATAAAATGTTATTAAAAAATTACAAATTCATAATTTCAACATGCTAATTTAAAAAATTATATATATTTTTGGAAATTAATATTCAAAATAATATATTTTTAACTTTTAAATTAAAATTATTATTTTTTAAATATACAAGAATTTACAAAAAAACATTACTCCCATTATAAAAATTACATTTAACAACATTATATTATATTCTAATTTATATGATAATAATTTTTATTTAATAAGAATGATTCATTCAAATTAAATAAAAGAAGAACAATTATATTTATAAAAATAGTATTTTTTATTTTAAGTTTATATATTCCCCAAAAAAATATAATTTTTCAATCATAATATGATTATTAAATTATAATCAAACTCATTGTATAATATTTATCATATTTAATTTAAAAATTGAAATGTAAGTATATAAAAATTATATTATTAAAAAAAATATATAATAAAACAAATACTATTATATACTAGAACATCTCCCAAAAATGATTTCATTCATGATGGTTTATTAATCAAAGCATTGGTTTGATCAAATAAAAATAAAATTGATTCTAATTCCCTAAAATGCTCAAACCAGTGATGGGGAAGAGGGGTTTTAAAAATAAAATGTTCAAATGTATAAAAAGTTTTAATATAATAATTAAATTTAAAATTGATTCAAATTAACAAAATTAAATTAATTGATATAAAATTAAAATAAATTTAATTTAAATCAAATTATTAAAATAAGTTATCATTAAAAAATATTTAAATGAAATGGAATTTTTCAAGTTAAATTATTTATGTTTCCATGTTCATCAAAAAAATGAATCATTTCATAAAAATACATAAACACAAACCAAAAGATATTTTTTTATAAATTAAAAAAAGAAGGATAAATTTGAAAATAAACATTTTTAAAGTGTTCAAAATAAAATTTTACTTTTTTGCGAAAGGTATGTCTAATCTATCTTTGAAATAAATAAATTTTTTCAAAAAAAACATTTATTTTCTTTTATAATGTTTCTAATTTTATTTATGATCATATAGAAAAAAATTATTTATATAATACATGTGTAAGACATATAATTTTTATATTTTAGTTTTTATTATTCATACCTCCCAATTTAATGTATATTATTTTTTTCAATTGAATATATAATAATATTTTAATAGAGTATGATGTATCGTTCATACCATGTGTTGAGTTTATTTAAAAATATCAAAGAGGTTGGATTTATATAAATATAAACATGTTGTAAAGTATCATGATGTTATATTCACTATATTCATGGTTCTTTGGGTCTAAAATACTATCTTATATGAAGCTCATATTTTTAAAACATGGATAGTTACATTCTACTCCCTGTAAATAAATTTTATCCAAAAAATACAATATTGATCTAGGTAGTCTATGGTTTTTCATTGAAATATTACTTCATTGAAACCCATATCCTAAAATGTATTAATAAAACATATTCATTAAAATGATAAATTTATTTGTGAACATTATTTGTAATAACACATACTATGATTCCAAAAATGCCAAAAAAAGTCACAATGTTAATAAAATATTCAAAAAAGAGAAAAATTACACCCAAATACTATTGGTTATTGATATTAAATACAGATAAAATGATGTTAATGATGAAGAATTCATAAACCATGTGTGTGGAAAAAGAAAATTGATATCATAAAAATGAAGATAATATGATAAAATTTTTGTTTCAATATCATTTTACTAAATTTGAGGAATTGGGTTAGATTCTAAAAATATAAAGAAATATATTTAATTGATATATTCTATTTTCAAAGGAGAAATTATATTCTTTTTTTATGCTTTCATAAATTTAAAATTCATCTCTTACTCAAGGAAATGAATATCCAAAAATTAATTTTTTATGTGTAATGTATTTGAAAAGATTATAAGATGAATAATAAAATGATAAATAAATCCTCCAATATATAGTAATCATAATAAAAAATTTGTTAGAAATGGTTATCCAATATGAATAAATATCCATATTTTGATGTGATAAATTATATTGTAAAACCATTTTCAAAGGTCAACAAAATCCATTTCATATATAGTTAACCATATGAACCATCCAATAGATTATGATCCATAATTTTAAAAACTGGTCAATGAATTCCCAATAACATATCATTAATCTCCTAGACAATATTATGTGTCACTTAATCAATACTTACCAAACAATTGAAAACCTTAATCATATAATCTCTGGAAACCTTTTAATAAGCTAATTTACAATATTACATTATTTAAAACACTCATACTTCCATATTACTTATGTAAATTAAATGTTAACAGATATATTTTTTAAATATAAAAAATATAAAAATCCATAAAATATTGTACAAGAATTTTTCTCAACATATTAATAATAAACCATATGCAATAATGTAAAATCCAATATACTATATCTGTATAAATTATTTTTTTATAAAAACATAAATATCCCAATATCAGGAATATATTAAGGGGTTTCATCCCCCTAATCATGTCATTTTAATGAATATTAACGAGACAATGAACCATTTTTTTCTTTTTCATTATTATTGTTCAACATTTTCATTCAGAACCTTAGTAAAAATATAGTATATAAATATTAATATACAATTAATTAATATCATAACTAGGATCTCATTTATAATATAATAAAATGAAATAATTATTGAATAAATTCATTAGTAATTTATTCAATACACATAATTAAAATAAATAGCATAATATTGAAAATTATATTTTAGAAACATTTAGGGTGTAATTATTTGATGCTTGGGGCATTCATTGTCATCCTTCCCCAGTACTGTGCTGTTGATGCATTGAATATTTAAACATTTTATTTTCCTTACAATAATTACAATGGTTTCATTTTTCCATAGCGATTGAATACTAATTTTCTCTTAATCTTTTGCCAATTTGTTACATTCCACAATTATAACATGTGGGAAAATAATTCTTTACCTTATTCTTTTAATCTTATTATTCTATTACATATATGGGTATTTGAAATATTACAATGGGAAATTAAATACTCATCTAAATTTGGAAAATCGACAGAGAATGAACTGGATGAATATTTGAAGATTAATGTTGAGGAATCCGTATCTATTGAAGGAAAATATTGTGCCACAAACCATGAGCCCTTCACAAATCACTGATCTACATGGTTGTATGTGGCCTCGTGAAACAACCACATACCGAATGTTTCAATGGGTAATTATGAGGGCATCGACCCCACAAATGAACATTGTTGTTTAGAGAATAGAGGATGAAAATTCTTCCCATGCGTATGTGTCCCCAGACAAGCCAAATGATTTGGGGGAAAGGCACATATGATGGACTTTAATGAATAAAACGAAGTCATCCATTATATAGTGGAAGTGATTTTCACCACCATGTACGATAAAATCATTGAATATGTTTTTTGTTGGTACGGTTTCTCCCATGAACTTCTGCAAAAGGCGTTGTCTGACCCACAAATCCTGCTCGTCTGCCCTTCTGCAAAAGGACCCATAGGGGATATATGAAAGGGACCCGATTAAAGGACTACCGAATATAATTTCTATGGAAGACCATTTAGAGATGGACTTTTTTATAGATCGACTGATGAAGAAAGGACTCCTTTGGACTACTCCTACAAGAATAAACAACCACATATCATTAAATAAAAAATATATAATTTTGAAGGACAACCATGAACCCAATTCATTCAGTAATTAAAAACATTAAAGGAATAAAAAAACTGTCCCTTCATCAAATCATCATACTGGGTAGCATAGTACAACATGGATTTAATCTCATTCCATGGGGCAACATGATATGTTTATGGATCCCAATGCCACAAAGAAAAAAACTATGCTTACTAACTCTAAGACTGAATGCCACCATGATTGGTGAATGACTTCTCCACCTATATAGAAACAATTTATATAGAGAGGTACCCATATCGTGTGATGAAATGGTATATGGAATATGGTTCCCTCGAGAATTCAACCCTATGGATCTGATCACCTTCTTCCATTTCAATCACCACATCATTAGTCCCGCAATGAATTGGTCTTATTTGATTAAGCCTTATCATCGTTCAAATCCACCAGACCCACATGAAAAAATCATCAGGTACACTAGTGCGCCCTTATGAGTGTACACACACATGGAAAGAAGAGTCGTGTGGGTAATAATTGTAATAGTTCAGACTGCCATAATATCCATAAATTTATATTCCACTTATACCCCAGGGTCCAACCATAGGGATTCCAAAGTAAAGCTCTCCATTCTAGGGACCAAGGGTAATCACTGGAATTTCTATTTTTGAGGGAAAATGATATAAAAGGTAAATGATGCTTTTTTCCCATTGACATGAAGGAACAATTCTATCCTTTCCAATTACAAATTTCAATGATGCCGTTATAAAGTAATCCTTTATGATCATAAGAGGTGGTTATATCACCCCATCCTCTTCTACCATCACTCTCCTCCTTTTCTATCAGTAGAAAAGAGAATGTGTGAGGCTTATTGAATCATTCACATACTCTTATTTCTCACAACGGTCATGAATAACATGGGTGTATAGGCTATAGATGATCACATTACCCACATAATCCACTCTTATAAATGAACTACAAGACCTCTGATTCTCACCGTTACTCGGATACATAAGTGTCATGTCTAATACCAAAGCTACAATGGGATCCTTCTCAAGGTTTACCCTCAATAATTACCCCTATTTCATCAAGGCCTCTGTTATGTTGTTAGTCCCATTTAATGCTCAAAAGGGCCCTATCTACTGATATATGCCGTGATAATGCATCCTTAATGGGATAACATGACTAATTCCCCACACTAAAGATTTAATAAAAACTGCATTGGCATTAAACCACATGGATGGGTCCTCATCACATTACATAAAAGGTGATGTATCTAGAAAAATAGCACTGAACTATATGGGCTCGGATTCCACTGATGAGGATACACAAGAATCCAATATTATGGGTTCGACCCTAACATCAAAAAAGTTTCTACCACACTAAATTATTATAAAATCAAGAAAAACTCATCATATGTCTTAAATCATTGTTGTCTTGGATAATGACCATGGTGTAAATAATGTTCCACAATAGAGTAACATTGATGAAGAACATTAGATACATAAATTTGATTCTAATCCCATTCATATTACTTATTGATCTTATGACATAAGAGTAATATGAGGACACATTATTGGGAATTAACCAAGGATTAAAGAACATATAAACATTTTATAAATATAAAAGAGAGTCTTATAGTATGAAATAATTTTCCACCAAATATTTTGTTGAGCCTGAGTTCCCATACTCTCAACCAATACGAGTCCTTCTGTGTCGTTGTCTATAAGTTCATCCAATAAAAGCCTACCATTTTAAAGAATTTTAATGAATCATGGATTACAATACAAATGGGTGTTTCATGCTCCATGAAAAAACCCACTGAAGACCATCTGAGGACATTGTACCCAATGTAGGTATATTTCACAAACCCTTAAACCCACCCCATTAATCAATCAATAGGACCACTCAATTGTGCCACCTCATTCATAACACATCAAGGATATACTACCCAATATCAGTGGGACTACCTCACCAAAAAAGGGGGTCATCACACGAGTTTGGGGGAAAAATAATGGTGAACCCGACATGAATCCCTAACCAAGGTGGTTTTATTACCCCACCTCAAGACCATTTTTATTCAAAAGAAAGAGGGTCATGTATGATTATAAATTATACATGTGTTGTTTCCATGCTACTTGGAATTTTGGGGGTAGAGGGTTGTTTGAACATGTTATATATATCTGGAATTTCACATTGAAACTTTCAATTAAATGCAATCTCTATAGATTTCTCATACACGAACATTCACAAATGAACTAGAAACTAGGTCCTCAAAAAAGATTAGGGCACCAACGCCCACCAAGAATCTTTAACGATAGGTTTCAAATGTTATTTTTATGTAGTACTATAACACCCCAAGATTCCACTATACATTTCCCTTTGAATAGTACAATAGCTTATGCTGTATGCAACTTCGAGTTCTAACACAGAACAACCATTTAAACTAGCCGTTATGAATAGTAATTCCATTTATTTGAAATTTTATAAATTTTTTTAAAAATGGAATTTAGTTTTGAATTCATAATATCAAAATTAGCGAGGTGTGGATTTTTGATATTTTTCTGAAAACATTGAATATTTAATGAATATTAAAAAACCATGTGTTATTGATTAAAACTGAATTTTTTATTTAAATAATTATTTTTTCAATTTAAATTTATATTAGATAAAAATAGATAAAAAATACCAATATTTGTTCAATGTAATTCATTGGAATAATTTTATAATAATATTAGATATATAAAATTTAACTGAACTTTTTACTATCTTTTATCCATCTTCTACGAGCATTTTCAAATTTAAATAAAAGATTATTTTTCCTCTACTGTGAATTAAATTATAAATCATAATGATAAATTGTTAGAATCATTATGGAAAATTTGTATCAATATGATGAAAATATTTTTTGGTGAATAATGACTTCTGACTTTTATTTACAACCATTAAAAGTAAATTGGGTAATTAAAGGAAAAAATGATATTATAATTACCGAACCAAATACCCCAATTCTATTTTATATATTAATTTCGGCCAAAATAAACATTAGGAACACAAATATGATCCTTTTGGTTAACATGGATTAGATTATGACATTTATAATCATTTTATTTAAAGAAGAGTTAAATGTATTAAATTCAATGTTTAATAATTATGAAATATTTAATATAGGGTTATATATAAGATAAAATAAAATATAAATATTCTTTAGGATTCTAAAATTATTTCATACATAATGATATTTTATTTATAATACTTTTACATTAAATAATTAAATTAATTTATGACACAATAATAATGCAGTAATTACATTATTAATGCATGATTAAAATAAATGATTTTATAAATATCCAAATAAATCCAAATTGATATTTATGTTGAATTTAACTAATTTTCTAGGTAAAGATGACATTTTAGGTTTGATAAAATAATTTTTTTTCTAACTGATAATGTTGTTATGATTTTCAAGAAAACCATATACAAATAGTGTCAAAACTGACATAAATGAGTTTTAAAAACAAATATTATATTATTAATTAATAAAATATTCCTAAAAAATTATGTATTAGAAAAAAATTATATAAGGTTAGATATATAAATACTTTACCACTGCCAGTTCTCTTGGCTTTTTATTGTATGTTTATTAACAATTCTCTAAAATAATGCAAGAATACAAGGTAAAAGTTAAACTACTCAATTATGAGTTAAATAAAAAAGATAAGGTTAATATGGTGATCTAAACATATATAAAACGTATTGATTGAATGGTTTTAGAACCATCCCCACATTAGCCTCAATATAAATCATTTTTATCCATTATAAACTGAATATGATTGTATAATAAAATAATATTTCACGTTTTATCTAAAGTGACCCTCACCTCTGTTATAAAAGGGTACTTACCCTTCTCTTAATATCAAAAATAAAAATCCATTTGGCTAGAATAAAACATGATACAATATCCTAAAAACTACCCTCAAATTATCCTAGATGCATTAATGTATTATAAATCCATCCTAATAATACCTTTTGATCAAATCCAACATATGCAAAATAATAAGAGGTAATTATTTCACCACCATTTTCAATGTTCTTTTCTTCTGCAACTTCCTCATTATCTATTTTTCCCATACCAAATAATTTCTCTAGTGATTTATACAAACTGTTATGTTATATTAAATATTTTAAAACCATATTAATTATTCATTATGTCCTATGAATTCCCAATCACTATACGTGCTTATGTACTACTTACTGTCTCCATGTCGTGGAGTAGTTTTTTATTCAAACTCTTCATTATTTTGATGGAAATAATAATGAGTATAAAAGATGTAAATAATAATTTTAATATGTTAAATATTCTGAATATATGAGATAACATCCAATTTTATATGATGTCACCATTAATATAATGGTTTTATCGCTCGTTCATACGTACGGATTACCATATCCACGAACGCGATAGATTCATTCCACATCATAACCATTAAAGAATGAATTTCATTTTATTAATTAAAAAATAATGTTTATGAACTTAATCTTATTCTGTATATGAACCAAATACATCTTATCCATAACAAACATGTCTTAAATAACAAAACATTTAAAACCAAACAGTTAACACCTGAAAAGATTATACAACTTAAAAATTATTTACAAAGAAATATTAGAAATTCATATATGATATCATATTTATATATGTGGTTCATGTATGAATTAGTAAAAATTATTTCACTATTATACAAGTGGTTAACAAACCCTCAACCAAGGAATGAAACAAGCTAATGTATAATTCTATAATCTCTTTATTATCTGAGGTTGTTTATACGTGAGTATCTAATATGACCACATTATCCTACACATCCTTGTTTCATAAAAATATATTTCAATTAAAAATTTCTATTTCCTAAAATATTGGTTAAATTTATTTATATCCTTTTTTTAATTTTAATATGATTTTTATAAATGATTCATTATGTC